>CM037879.1:184797005-186284172 GCA_021292165.1 Shinisaurus crocodilurus
GAAAATAAAATAAAAATGCCGGCTCAGTGGATTTCAAAAAATCAGTTCAATGCTCTTGTAATTGCTGATAGTTAATGGTTTATTAAATGGTTGAATGTTTCCTGTTGCGGTATTGATGGCATCATATATTAATGCTTATTGTTTTTTCAGTATAGATATTCCTTCCTACAGAATGGAATTGTCTTAACTGACCATAGTTTTTATTTGTTTGTTATTATCAATGTTATCTTCCCTGAGGCTCTCAAGTAGGATATAAATGAAACACTATATATTGTTCAATTCAGATCCCAGAGCTAGACAGAGGTACTAAGCAGCAACAGCCATTCCCAGGTAATGCTAACTAAAGAAGCTGGATACTGCAACAGAAGCAACCTCATGAGACTTGTGAACTGCTCACCTAACATCACCACATCACTTGCATAATAGGTTAGTGTAAAACTTGCTTTCATGTATGTGGGTCTTCCTCACACATGCCATGAACGTTTCCTAACTAATACATAGTTCTAAATGACTATATAATTATATAATATAATGAGATTGTATTTATTGTTTGACTTAACCATAAACACACTGAGCTTTGTTTCTAATGAGTTCTGTTTCAACAACATCTAAATGGTTCTTTGTGTTTGGTTGCACCAGCTGCTTTGTGCAATCTGTATCTGAATGTGCACTGCAAACAGTTTGTAAAATCTGCACTTCATCTTCCAATTATTGTTCTACTTCATTTTCTTTTAGTTTACTATTGGGACAACTAAAATTATTATTCATTTTTGTAAAGCATTTTTATGTGTATCTCTTTGCACCAGGCTCCAGTTGGTGAATCTCGAGGTTTTAGTGAAAAACAAAATAGATCCTGGAAGCCTGAGTCTGCCCATCCATGCTCTAATCCACTATATATGTTCTAAGCATTGGTATTATTCATATGATATTTGTCTGGACTACTATTTTCTGTGATATCTCTCAGCCATTGCTCCATAACTCTTTATCCACTGTTGTGCTTTTTTTACCCATCTCCACGTGTGTTTGTTTGTTTTTCTGGTGTATATTTGGCATTGCACAACCCCAACTACTTCCAAATCCATTTGTCATGGTTAAACTCCAGCAAATGATGGGAGGGTTTGTTTTTGTGTGCATGCATTTTATTTTAAACACCAACTACTTGTCTAAACTCCAAACAGCCCATAGTCCAAAAGAAGGAAGCATATATGGCATGGGGGGGAAAGAGCAGTAGAGGACACTGAGGGAGAATCCCAGACAACCAGAACAAAATAAAATGTAGAGCACTGCAACAGAATGGGCTAGTGCAGATGTACTCAACGAAATCTAGACAATCAGTGGCCTCTTCCACACATTGCACTCCTCTGTGTGCAAGAATGATGAGTGGATAAGCTTGTTTTGTGAACTGCCCAGAGCGCTTCGGCTAATGGGCACTATAGAATGTAATAGATAAATAAACTTAGTGGGGAGTGGTAAAACACTGGCATATTTGTGAGTATGGATAGGTACTAGAATGCTGAGGGTGCAAAAGGAAACAGCAGAAGTACCGAGATATTACAACTGAACAGGTAGCAGAAGCAGTTGGGAGCAACATGCACTACCACTACCACCACTACCACCACTACCCACAACACTGGTTTATGAAGCCATTGTATTACCAACTTTATTGTATGCCTGCGAAACATGGACTATCTATAAACGTCACTTCCACCTCCTTGAAAGGTTTCATCAACGTTGCCTCCGGAAAATCCTGCAAATTACTTGGGAAGATAGGCGAACAAATGTCAGTGTACTGGAAGAAGCAAAGACTACTAGCATTGAAAAAATGATCCTTCAACGCCAACTTCAGTGGACCGGTCATGTTGTTCGAATGCCTGACTGCCGTCTCCCAAAGCAGTTACTTACTCCCAACTCAAGGATGGAAAGCGGAATATCGGTGGTCAATATAAGAGGTTTAAAGATGTTCATAAGGCTAATCTAAAAAAATGCAATATAAACATCGAAAACTGGGAAGCTCTGGCCCATGAACGATCTAAATGGAGGTTGGCCTTTCACAAAGGTTCCATGGACTTTGAAGAAGCCCGAGTGCAAGGTGAAAGGGAGAAACGTGCTAAGCGAAAAGCACGTCAAATGAATCCTTTACAGGACCATCTTCTATCTGGTAACCTGTGTCCTCACTGTGGGAAGCTGTGTGGATCTAGAATTGGCCTCCACAGTCACTTACGGACCCATCGCTAGAGCCTACACAATCTTCTTTAGAATTTCCTCCTCTTATCCCGGAAGACAATCTTACTCGGTCACGAGTGATCGCCTGATGATGAGATATTAGATAAAAAGAACCTTTGGGATAAAGAAATTCAAGAATAAGCATCTTTTTAAATAGAAAAGATTCATATGGATCTCGGGTGCTCCAAGAGAGAAAAATCAGCAATAATAAACTGTAAATGAAATTGAACTACTATACAGATTGCGAAGGAAGGAGGGAATCCACCCAACCTCCCTGAAGGTTGGGCAGGGGCCAAATTAACCAGTAGGCTGCCACCACCCCTAAGTCATCCACTACAGCTCAAAGTAGGGAAGCCTCGAGCCTCACAAATATAATGGGGTGACTGGAATAAGGGTACAAGCTGCCACCCTCTGTTACATTCTCCCCAACCTGAAACAAGATTCAGTAGTAAGTCACTTGGCCCAAAGGCACTGAAACTAGCACTGAGGTTACCTGGAAGAAACTGCACACAAACTGGAAGTAGAAAGGGATGTATTAAAAGAACATAAAAGAGGGAAGGATTGAGAGGGGATGGGAAGCGTTACACTAATTGTTACACTAATTGTTACACGGAACCTTTAGTACAATACCCCTGAGCAAAACAACAATAACCTACCCTGTACATTACCAAAGCAATGGGTCTCCTATAGGGCAGCTGTCCAGCCAGGATCTCAGGTTGCCATGACACACCCATTGGACTCACCCAATACACACAATGAAACAGCTCCTTGGGCCCTCTTTTAACTGCACCTTTGGCAACTCAGCATATCTTCCTTAGCTAATCAAAGGTTAGCCCATCTGAAGGAGGGAGCATCTTCCACAGAGCCTTTAGCTGTAATTTATTTGGGCCAACTGAGGTGGTCAGACCATATGGCCTTGAGTGTAGGACTGCTCGGCACAGATCTGTTTAGCAGGTAGTAAATCACTGCAGTTTCACAGACCTAGCCCAAGGAATGATGCCCAAAAAGGGGGATAAGATTTTAGCAGTTTAACCCATGCCTGCCCTGGAACTTCTTCACACAAATGTTCTTGTTCCCTTTTCCTTTCTCACTAAGAAAGACCACATAGTAGATGTGGTGATCTCCTACAGAAGCTGCAGTTGGAAGCTCAGCCAGTCAAAGAAAAAACAAATACCGCATCCAACTGCTTGTATTAAATCTAAGCCAGAGGCAGGGAATCTCTAGCCCGTGGGCTTAATCTGACCAATGGGGCTCTCTAATCTAGGCGATGAACCCTTGCCAGTGGACAAATCTCCTTTTTAAAACCTGCCCCCCTTACCTTTGATCTGTCCTCCCCCCTCCCTTTTACCTGGTGTTTTTGCTGGTTGTCTTAACACTTTCTCAGCCACTTAGCAGGAAACTGCTCTTATCTCTGATCAGCTTCCTTTAAGAGCTTTTCCCTGCAAGGGAGAGGAGCAGAGCCTCTGGAGGAAGCTACTATGCAGAGGCGTAGGTACTTGGGATGCTATTTGAAAGTGCTGCTGAGTGATTTTAGTTTTGTTTACTGCTGAGTAGACATGAAAAGACTTGTCCTGCTTGCTTCTGAGTAGGCTTAACATTGGTAAGAAGCATATTTTGGCCCTGCCCATTCTGTCTCTGGGCCTGCCCACAGGTGGAATCTGAGACCTTTCTCAGATTGGAATTTGATCCTTGGGCTGAAGAAGGTTCCCCACTTCTAAACCATCGCCTCTTGGTTCTCACATGTGGTGATACAAAGATGTCGTGTACACAGAAAAAAGAGGCACTGGCTGGGTTCCCATGGCACTTTAAGCCCACAGAGTTCTGAAGCCTCTGTGGGCTTAAAGTTGCCCCAGGCCCCGGCTGTGCCCGACTAATGGTTGGGCACAGCAGGGGTCCAAAGGCACTGCCTCTCCCCTCAGTCCCCCCATTGGTATCCTAGGGGACAGCGCAGGAGGACTGAGTGGAGCAGAGCAGTGATGACAGCTGGCGAGAAATGCCCAAGCGGCACTTCTCACCAGTTATCAGTTTCCCTTGCTCGGTGGGGCTGGATTGCGACCACGTTGAGCAAGGGCAATGAACCCCATGACACTGTGTTTCCTCAAGAGGAAATAGTGCCACAGGGCTGGTCCCTGGGCCTTTCCCCCCTTTGTCCCTCTGTAATCATTTGTTGCAGCACCCACAGGTGCTGCAACTAGCGGGGTCAGGGGGGTGAGCCGGGGTCTGCTGCCCCACACCTCCACCTCATCCAGCCCCACTTGGGGCTGGGTGAGAAGGAGGCACGCGCAGTGGCGGGGTCTGTCGCCCACCCCTTTCCTGAGTGGATTTAACCTGCTGTTGCTAGGGAGCAGCGCGTTGGCTTCAACAGGGGGGATTGGCTACACACTGTTGACAGTGCGCAGCCAATCCTTGCTGATGGGACACTCCCTAGCAACTGTGGGCTCAGGGAAGGGGCCGGTGGCAGACTTGCTGTTGCTGCTGCGTGTGCCTCCCCCCCCCCCAGTGGGGCTGGACGAGGAGGAGGCAGCATGCAGTAGCGTCAGGGTCTGCCACCCACCCCCTTCCTGCTTGGGAAGGAGGCGGGCGGCGGACCCTGGCAGCTTCCCCACACGCTCCTGGAAATGCAGGACATCAGCATCAGCCAGAGCACCTTGGCCAGAGCAGCAACCCTTGTTTGCCACTCTGGCCAAGGTCCTCTGTGCCCTTTTGGCTTGCGCTAGGGTTAGTGCGTCATCCAGGTTCGGATGACACCCTAAGCCTACTAGGGATTTCTAAACCCTAGCGCAAGCTTAGCAGGGTGGTTTATGAGCCACACTAGGTTGGCTTATAGACCACCCTGTGGGGCTCAGACAACACTCTAAGCCTTAGTAGCAATTAATCTATGGAGGCTTAGCATGTTGTGCGAACCCAGTCACTGTGTACATTGCTGGAATTTCCCTTGAGGTTTTTTCCATGGCAACTCTGCCCTAAAGAGGTACCCTAAACGGTTCAGCATAGAACTGTTCAGCACTGTTCAGTTTGCCTCTTGAAATTTGTGAGCTATTGCTGGAAAAATACATAAGAAAAGTTGATGTATGAATGATAGCCTTAGTAAGCTGGCTGAGTCTGTTTGCAACGTTTGCATTTTATAAGATTGCCCCTGATGAAGAGTCTTTTAGTTCTGCTTGACAACCTCCAGCAAAGGAGATACTATTATTCCTGTGTGCTTATGTGTCCATGTGTACTGGGTATTCTGTTAAATGGGAAGATTGAATTATTGTTATATCCTGTAGGTTCTGCTCTGCTTCTCAAGCTTCATCTAAAGATCCTGAACATTCATTAACTGAATACATTGCTCATTTGGAGGCCATTCAGCAGAGATTAGGAATTCTTATGCCAGGTAAAATAGTTTGGATAAATTATGAGACAGGCATTTGGCTTTTCATCCTAAATCATACACAGTATCCCCACATCCCCACAGGGGAACCTGTCTGCTCCTGCACAATCTCTCGATTTCTTTCCCTCACCAGTTGATGGCTTGTGAAAGAAATCAACTGAGATTGCCTAAAATATTTTCAAAGGAGAACTGAAAAACATGCCTTTTTATAACTAAGACTGAAATTGGAAGTTTTATCTTTTAAAATAATCTAGGGTAATTAGAAATTCATTATCAGTTGGAAAAGTTGACTAGGATGAATAAATCAGTCTTTTGTTCATATTTTATTCTCAAGTTCCAAATATAAAGATGACTGTGCTAGACTACATTTGTCCATAAGCAAGCATTTTGAAAGAATCAGTTGGAATTTGTGTGGCGTTGCCTCAGTGTGGATTGATTTAAATCAAGGTGATTTAAATTGCCCAAGAAAAGAGTTCAGTTAAACCGGTGATTTCCTGTTTTGTAATTCATATATTTCCTGAACAATGCCACTCACATTGTGGATAGCACCTGCATACAGTGGATTCCAGTAGGGCAGGGGCCTCCAACCTTTTTCGATCCATGGGCACCCTCAGCATTTCAAAATAGTACCCTGGGCAGCACCACAAATTGGCTGCAGTATGGGGGGTGGGGGGCCAATCACAAAAATGTTGGGAGTGCCCCCCTTATCTGTGTTTCTGTGTGTGAATGAATGTGCACCCTGTGTGTGTGCTACTCACTCTGGCTTCTCTCTCTCTCTCTCTCTTTCTCTCTCTCTCTCTCTCTCTCTCTCTCTCTCTCTCTCTCTCTCTCTCCACGAACTTTATGTTCTGATGACCTCTCTGCATTCTTAAGAGGTTTAACAGGCCTCCCTACAGCTACTCTCCCAGTTCCTGCTATAGTGCATGAGCCCTTTTCTGTAGTCCTTAGCTCTGGACTTTCATCTCCATCCCCCACAAGATTCAGGTTAAAGCCCTCCTGATCAAACGTGCCATTCTTTAGGCAAATCAAATGCATTCTTCCTAGTGTTTGTGAGGTGCAGTCCATATCCTGCCAGAGTCCTACATCCAAAAAGCATAAACTTCATAGAATCATAGAAAAGTAGAGTTGGAAGGGGCCTACAAGGCCATCGAGTCCAACCCCCTGCTCAGTGCAGGAATCCAGGTCAAAGCATCCCTCTTTCTTCTTTCTGTCTTCCTTTCTTTTCCTTCTTTCCTTCCTTCTTTCCTTCTGACACTAGCTCACTCTTTCTCTCTCTCTGGTCTCTCTCTCCTTCCTTCCCTCTTTCTCTCTCTAGTCCCTCTTTCCCACCCCTCAAAGGTATAAAGCAGGGATTGGCAAGGTTACAGCCCTGAGGGCTGCATGCGGTGTTGAGCTGGAGGCCTGGGGCTGTGCACGCGTGTGCGTGCACACACAGCATACACGTTCTCTGCATTCCACAGGTAACCTGGGTATCAACAGGAGCACCAGCCATAGTAGCAGGGAAATCTCATAGAGCCTTCTGGAATCTGTTAGCCCAGCGGTGGGAATTTGTGACCCTCCAGATGTTACTGGACTACAACTCCCATCAGTCTTAGCCAGCATAGCCAGTGGTGAGGGATGGTTGGGAGCTGCAGTCCAACAACATCTGGGGAGTCACACGTTCCCCTTCCCTGCATTAGCCTCTGGGAGTCAATCATTTTAATAGGTTCCCTCACCATTGCAGAGTGGAAAGGCTGCCAGAAGTCTAACCAGGAGCAAAATCAAACCAGGAGCCAATGCCAATCCTTCAAACTTTGGGTTGGAGAAGTGGAGAACGTAATGTCTGGATGCAGTGTCTTTCCATGAGACGAAAACTAGATTTCTATGCAGTCTGATTAGTACTATTTTATTTATTTATTTATTTATTTATAATATCAATAACTTGCCATGATAATAAATACCTGTTGTATTTGCCATAACTTGCTGTGTCATACTACCTGATTTCAAGGCAGATATTGTTTGGTCTTTTATATGGTAGTAAAGCAGGCTTGAACTCAGTGTGTATGACAGAGTGTTATGCACTCCATTTTGAAGAGATAAGTTAGATTTCTAACATGTTTGTACTAAATTAGTGATTAATTTAGTGGCTTACACTGGCTCAGCTTGTCTGGGTGTGGAAAGCTAAGCAGGGTCAAGCCTGGTTATTACTTGGATGGGAGACCCCTCCTCTAGTTTCCTGCATTGAGCAGGGGGTTGGACTCGATGGCCTTGTAGGCCCCTTCCAACTCTACTTTTCTATGATTCTATAATAAGTCGCTTCTGCGCTCCTCCCACCCTACAAAAGACTTAAACATCCGATTTCGGCCATCTAAATCTTTTCCTCCGGAGTGTGAGGAGGAGAGGCTGAGGTGTCACCATGATACTACGTATCATGGCGGAGCCTCTCTCCTCTCCTCTCCTCCCCTCCCCCTCCCCTGGAACACCCACAAACCTCTGGCTCTGAGGTCAGTCTTCCAGACTCCGAGCTGCAGCCAGTGCGGTTCTTTCCATGCCAGCTGTGAGGGCGGAGGGAGGGCACTCTGATGTCAGAGTCCCAGCTCTGACCTCGGACTCTGACCTCTCCTACAGCCATCTAAACTCTGTCTAGCGGCCATAGGATTATACCCCTACTGATTTTTTAAAATTCTCTCTGCATTCCCTGTATAAATCTTGTTGTTAGTCAAATTAAATGTTAGTAGGATGACAAAATTAACTTGAATTTGTATGAATTTAGGACAATCTCAACAATAAGAAAAACCTGAAATGCAGTGAGAACACATCTTGGATCTGAATTACAGAAACCTCCGGCCATTACTTCATTCTCCAATGAATGCCTTGCACACAAGCCACATACCTGCATGTACAGGATCTTTCAACACTGATGTTCAGTTGAATAAAAGGGTCTGTGTCTGTGATCGTTTTTGCATCAGATATTTATACAGACTATTTCTAAATTTTAGTGTGCTTATAGTTTTTATATTCCATATGAAAATAATGCTTCACAGTTTTTATTTAGAATTACTAGGAAGTTTACAGCAAAAACAACTCTGTACCACTGTATTATTAATGCTAAATGCCAATGAGTTTCTGTCTGCTTCTTTTTACTAAAATAATTTAATTGGATTTCACAAACATTAAAAGTATATTTGACTTCCAAATTCTTATTTAGAGCTACTGAAATGGTGTCTATTTCTTATTAATAATCATACATGAGTGTTTAGTTGTGCTTGTCAAAGGAGGAAGCTCTCTCAGTTCCTATGCTCCATTGACCCACTATGATGGAGTCAATGGCTGTGTTTGGACATCATAAACTATGGTTTAGCACAGGGATGGGCAACTTGTAGCCTTTCAAATGTTTTGGCCTACAACTCCCATCAGCCTTAGCAGGCATAGCCAGTTTCCTCGATGATTGGTTGGAAAGGGTATGGAACATTGCCCTCATGGAAAAGTTAACAAAGCACCTTAAAGCTCTGAAAAACATGAGAGCCAAAGATGTTTGTGAGGAAACATGGTACCGTATATGTTTATTCAGCACATTAGAAGAGACAATGAAACCACCAGCAACTTATGGCTCTCTCTGGAACAACTTGTGAAGATAAGAATAGACAACAATGCTCAGTAATCACAACTATCCAAAATCCAAAACATGAACTTCACTGTTACTTACCTTTTTTGGAATTAAACATGTACACATGGAATATTTGGGGTGGGAGGGAGATGGGCATGTGGCTCACGCTGGCTCAGCTTGTCTGAGCGTGGAAAGCTAAGCAGGGTCAGGCCTGGTTATTACTTGGATGGGAGACCCCTCCTCTAGTTTCCTGCATTGAGCAGGGGGCTGGACTCGATAGCCTTGTAGGCTCCTTCCAACTCTATCTATGAAATCTATGAAATTTACGTTACACATTTTATATACTTGTACTTTTGTAATATTCTTGAAATTTTATTTTTTATTTTATTTCTATACCTCCCATAGCCGAAGCTCTCTGGGCGGTTTAGAACAATTCATAAAATACAGTATAAAATCATCATAAGATATCACTGCAAAAATTTAAAAACTGAATTTAAACAATTTAAATAACTAAGACAAGTTAATACAACTATTACTATTATTTTTTTGTTAATACAAAAAAACAGCTGACATAAGCCACCCCCCATGTGCCATTTAGGACTATTAAATGTCATTAGATGCCTCGGCATAGAGGGCAGTCTTAGCCTGGCACCGAAAGGATAGAGCTGGCGCCAGGCGGGCCTCAGTGGGGAGATCGTTCCATAATCGGGGCTGCTACTGAGAAGGCCTTCTTGTTGCCACCAGTTGAGCTGAGGAGGGCCTCAGATGTTAAGCATAGTGTTCAGGTAGATTGCGGTTGGAAGAGGCGTTCCATCAGTATTGTGGTCCCAAGTCGTGTAGGGCTTTATAGGTTAAAACCAGCACCTTGAATCGGGCTCGGAAGCATATAGGCAGCCAACGCAAGCAGGCCAGAATTGGTGTTATGTGCTCAGACCTTCTGGTCCCAGTTATTAGTCTGCCTGCCAGGTTTTGCAGAAGCTGCAGCTTCTGAACAGTCTTCAAGGGCAGCCCCATGTAGAGTGCATTGCAGTAGTCTAGCTTAGAGATTACCAGAGTGTAGATTACTGAAACCAGGCTATCCCTGTCCAGGTGGAGGCATAGCTGGGCCACCAGCCGGAGCTGGTAGAAGCACTCTGTGCCACTGAGGCCACCTGAGCCTCAAGTGACAAAGATGGCTCAAGGAGGGACCCCAAAGCTACAAACCTGCTCCTTCAAGGGGAGTGCTGTGCAACCCCATCCAGAACAGATTGAACCCCCTCCATCCAGTCAAAGGAATTGCCCGCTAACAGCGTCTCAGTTTTGTTCTGGATTGAGCTTCAGCTTGTTAGCCCTCACTCTGTCCAGTGTTGCAGCCAGGCACCGGTTTAGCACATCCACAGCCTCACATGCTGGAGATGAAAAGGAGAAATAGAGCTGCATATCATCGGTGTACTGATGGCAACACACTCCAAAACTCCGGATGACCCCACTCAGCAGTTTCATGTAGATATTAAATAGCATGGGGGAATAAGACCGGTCCCTGAGGAAACCTATGCTGGAAAATCCACAGGGCCGAGCAACATTCCCCAGGTACCACCTGGAGCCATCCATCCAAGTAGGAGCAGAACTATTGCAATGCAGTACCACCACCCCACTCCCAGCTCAGACAATCCACCCCAGCAGAATACCAGAGTTGATGGTATCAAAAGCCGTGGAGAGATCCAGGAGTATCAACAGGGTCACACTCCCCCCGTCTCTCCTGACATACAGGGTGAGAAAAGCTGTTTCCATGCCAAAACCCAGCCTGAACCCCAACTGAAATGGATCCAGATAATCAGTCTCCCCATCTGCTCAAGGACCTTGCCCAGGAAAGGAACATTCACTAGCAGCCTAAAGTTGTTAAGATCTGGGTCCAGAGAGGGTTTTTTCAGGAGTGGCCTCACTACTGCTTGTTTCAAGCAGTATAGAACCACTCCCTCTTGCAAGGACACACCGATCACCTCCCTGGCCCAGCCAGCTATTCCCTGCTGGGTTTTATAAGCCAAGAGGGGCAAGGATCCAGTACGGATGTGGTTGCATAAACCTGTCCAAGCACCTTGTCAACATCCTTGATCTGTACCAACTGAAATTGATCCCAAAAAACTTGACCAGGCTAGAGTCTAAGTCCCGGTAGATGCAAGAGATTTTTTTCTGGAAGTGCCTAGCAAATATATTGCAGCAGGCCTCAGACGGGTCTAGGATGTCCTTGAAGCTAGCATATAATAGGCTCCAGATGACCCTAAAAAGCTCTGCTAGGCAGACTAAATAGAGGCAGTGAGATGTTTCTTTGCTGCCCTCACTGCCCCTAAATATACCTGACTATAGGCACATACCAGGGCTCAATTGCATGCACTAGGAGTTTTTCTCCATCTGCACTCAAGCTGTCTCCTGTTTTGTTTCATTGATCTCCGCTCCAGGGTATACCACAGAGCTGTACGAGCTCTACTACAGAAAGGGCACGCAGGAGTGATTGTGTCAACTGCCCAGGTCATCTCTGTTCCAGAGCTCAACCACGGATTCAACAGGACCGCCAGCCATATCAGCCAGAAACTCCACAACACCTCTCTGGAAACCATCCAGTCCATTTGCCTCTGGGGGAGGACCATCTTAATAGGTCCCCCACCCTTGCAGAGGGGGAAAGCCGCTGTTAGTTTTAATCTCAGCAGGCAGTGATCTGACCATAACAAAGGGACCGATTCAAAGTTCCCCAACTTCAGATCACTATCCTCATGCCCAGCTGAAAAAAAACCAAATCTAAAGTATGCCCTGCTACATGTGTTGGGCAGATGACATGTTGGGACAGTCCCATGGTTGTCATGGGAGTACATGAAATCCTGAGCTGCCCCATAGGATGCCCTCGACATGAATGTTAACGTCCCCCAGGACCAACACCCTGGGGGGACCTCAGCATCGCAACTGAGACTACCTCCCATCAGCTCAGATAGGGAGTCTGTTGAGCAGCGGGGTGGGCAATACATCAACAGAATCCCTAATCTGTCCTGCTAGCCCAACACAAGATGTGAACACTCCAGACCAGTAGTCAGACAGACAGGGAGCCTGGAGAGAGAGAGAGAATTCCTATAGACCACGGCAACCAGCCCCTCCCTGGCCTTCAAGTCTACCCTGGTGCTGAACCAAGTACCTGCCTGCAAAAATAAAGAGTGTTAAAAATAAAAGAAAAGATGGAAACTGTAGGCCAAAACATCTGGAGGGCCACAAGTTGGCCACCCCTGGTTTAGTGAGAAATGAATGAGCCTAGCATCCCCTCGGGTTTGCATGCTCCTCCCATCTCTTCTCCTCTGGCATGGCCATGAGTAGGAGTTTGTGAACTTTAATTTCTGCTTTTGATTGCCCACAGCTTGCCATGTCATCTGAACCCAGCAAACCCTGGTTAATCTTAACTATGGTTATTTCAAACAAGCCAACTTTAAGCTGTGGTCACTGAAGCTGGCTTGTTTAAATGAACCATAGTTAAGATTAACCACAGTTCTAGGTTTGCAGGATACAGTAAGCTGTGATCAGTCAAAAGCAGAAGCTTCCAAATTACTCCTGGCAACATGGATAGAGGAGCGGGGAGTGCACAAGCCCAAGGAGAGGCTAGGCTTCTTATATCACTAAATATAAGCCTTTGTGACCCCAGTTATTATCTCTGTCCCTTATTTAATTTAGATGAGCTTTGCGGGCTTCCACTATTTATTTATTTATTTATTATATTTATACCCCGCCTTTTTTCCTGCAAAGAACCCAAGGCGGCTTACATAATCATCCTCCTCTCCATTTTATCCTCACAACAACCCTGTGAGGTAGGTTAGACTGAGAGTCAGTGACTGGCCCAAAGTCACCCAGTGAGTTTCATGGCTGAGCGGGGACTAGAACCCGGATCTCCTGAGTCCCATTCCAACACTCACCACTACGCCACTTATGCCAGTGTTACATCAATAGCATAAGCAGACCAGCAGTGTTGGATACTACCCTTTGTCTAAGAGAGGTTGGGGTCAGGGAGCATCTTCAAGGAACCTTCATGCCCAAGGTTCAGGAGAGGAGGAATAACAGTGTCAATCTCCTAGAGCTCAGGGCCATCTGCCTAGTTCTGTGTGGATTCATGGTGGAGCCTCTAGTCCTCTGCTGAGGGAGCTGACGGTGAAGCATCGCTTATATAAGAAATTGCTAAAGGCGGCAAAAGCAAGCCTCCTATTACACACAGGTATGGGCAGATATAGAACTGGTCGCAACTACTAATGATTCAGCAAGATTTTGGCAATTGGTTGCTTGCAAATTAAAAGAACATAAATATGGATTAGATGCACATATTATGCCTAAAACATGGGAAACTTATTTTAAGCAAGCTTTTAACTTCGATGCTGGCTTTGATCATGAATTACTTGCCACTTTCTCAGCTTCCTAATATTATAGAAACTGATATGTGGCCGGCAGTATCAGCAAGTGAGGTGAAGCAATTATAGATTCATAGATCATAGAGTTGGAAGGAGCCTACAAGGCTATTGAATCCAACCCCCTGCTCAATGCAGGAAACTAGAGGAGGGGTCTCCCATCCAAGTAATAACCAGGCCTGACCCTGCTTAGCTTTCCACACTCAGAGAAGCTGAGCCAGCGTGAGCCAATTTTAAGCCTACACAGGCGGAAGGCACCTGGGGAAGATATGCTTCCCCCAGAGATATATTTGGACAATCTGTATTGGTGTGCCTCTATATTAGCAAAGCTTTTTACCTATATCAACTCAGTCTGGAAATTTCCCAATGGTTGGAGACAAAGTATTGTGGTCCCAATTTTTAAGAAGGGGGACAAATCCTCACCAGCCAATTATCATCCCATTAGCCTGCTGGATGTCTCTTCTAAATTATACACACATTATCTTTTATCAAAGGCTGAAGTCTGGGCAGATCAAAATAATGTTATTGGTGAGGAGCAGGCTGGCTTTCGTCATGGTAGATCAGCTACTGATCAGTATTTCATACTAAACCATTTGAGAGAGCTCCCCAAAGAAGTATCTATATGCTATTTTTGTAGATCTAATTTCAGCCTTTGATAGAATAAATAGAGGCGGGCTCTGGCACAAATTATGGAGTCTAGGGATGGATAGGCGCCTGTTGATTTTGATTGTGAATTTATATTCTGAGAATACAATCCAAGTAAGAGCAGGCAAAGATGGACAACTAACAGAAGAGAGAAACAACAAAAGGTGTGAGACAAGGCTGTCTGCTGGCCCCATTTTTGTTTAACATTTATGTAAATAATATAATCACACAACTGTCCAGTGACTCTAATTTCCCTGTAACTTTGGGGGGCTGGAAAATTAACATATTATTATATGCAGATGATATGGTTCTCTTGTCACAGAACCTAACAGGCATGAGAAGACTGCTGAAAGTCTTTGGGGAAGTCTGCAGTAAGGAACAACTATGCGTGAATTATTCAAAAACCAAACCCATGGTTTTTGGCAAACACCCCCCCAAACATAAATGGACATTGAATGAATATAAACTGGAACAGGTCAAACAATTTAATTATTTGGGGGTCTGCTTTTCTCAGAATGGAAACAGTCATCTGTCAGCTACTAATTTGAAAGCACAAAAATCCCTGCAGACTGTCTTAAAATTTGCCAGGGTGAAAGGAGGAAATGCAGTTGTACCAGCTGTCAAAATGTTTGTTGTGAAGGTTATACCTCAGATTATATATGGAGCTGAGATATGGGGGACCACACAGATAAATAAACTAGAGTCTCTACAGAATAAATTTTTAAGAACTGTACTGGGTCTCCCAATAATTTATTTTATTCTGCGTGCGGTGTGCTTCTATTTTGTAAAACTGAAGTGTTAAACTAACGAATTGATAACCCGCTGTGTAGCTGAACAGAGAAGTTCTACTTATAAAAATACATGGCTGACAAGATGTGAGGCAAATCTGAGGAAACTTGGCTTTGACCCTATAGCCTTAGAATAGTGATATACAGTGTAGTAGGAAACTTATTAAGGAACAGATGCAAGAATACTACGCCTCACAGGATATGGAAGCAATTGGAGCATCTAGATTCTCTTCTAGTTTTCCTCTTCTTGAAACATACTATGGAGAGGAGAAATATTTGTCTGAAATTACCCAACCCTTCATAGAATCATAGAAAAGTAGAGTTGGAAGGGGCCTACAAGGCCATCGAGTCCAACCCCCTGCTCAATGCAGGAATCCAGGTCAAAGCATCCCTGACAGAAGGCGGTCCAGCTGCACCTTGAATGCCTCCAGAGTGGGAGAGCCCACCACCTCCCTAGGTAGTTGATTCCATTGTCTTATTGCTTTGACAGTCAGGAATTTTTTCCTGATGTTTAGGTGGAATCTGGGTTCCTGTAACTTGAGCCCATTATTCCGTGTCCTGCAAACTGAGATGATCGAGAAGAGATCCTGGCCCTCTTCTATGACATCCCTTCAAGTACTGGAAGAGTGCGATCATATCTCCCCTCAGTCTCCTCTTCTGAGGGCTAAACATGCCCAGTTCTTTCAGTCTCTCCTCATAGGGCCTTGTTTCCAGTC
The DNA here is from genome assembly GCA_021292165.1 of Shinisaurus crocodilurus. Taxonomy (NCBI): domain Eukaryota; kingdom Metazoa; phylum Chordata; class Lepidosauria; order Squamata; family Shinisauridae; genus Shinisaurus; species Shinisaurus crocodilurus. The sequence continues at coordinate 184,812,746 of CM037879.1, forward strand.
CCTTTATCATCATCCTTGTTGCCCTCCTCTGAACCCTCTCCAGTTTGTCTACGTCCTTCTTAAATTGTGGTGCCCAGAACTGGACGCAGTACTCAAGATGAGGCCTAACCAGTGCTGAGTAAAGGGGAATTATCACTTCCTGCGATTTGGAAGCTATACTTCTATTAATGCAGCCCAAAAGCATTTGCCTTCTTTGCAGCCACATCACATTGCTGGCTCATATTTAGTTTGTGATCTACCACAATTCCAAGATCCTTCTCACTTGTAGTATTGTTGAGCCAAGTGTCCCCCATTCTGTAACTCTGCATTTTTTACAGCCCTGCGATTTCAAACAATGAAAACTAATTTTACGGAGGGGAGACACAAGAATATCCCTAGGGAGCAGCGCCTCTGTATCTGTGGAAGCGGGGTGATTGAGGATGCTATACACTATATGCTGCACTGTAGGTTGTATAAAATCCCAAGAGATAAATATTTGAGGAGAAGTTTAGAGCCCATTTCTAACTGTAATGACTTGGATAAAATTATATATCTGTCATCAAATACAGCCAAGTCTGTTATGCTTAATACAGCTAGATTCGCGGTGAAAGCAGCCAAACTTAGAACAGACTATGAGGACAACGGTTCTCTTTAGAATCTGTAATGCTAATGTATATATAACTCTGTACTGTGTTGTGATTACTACCAAACATTTCTGTAGCCTCTTTTTTGTGGGTAAATATTTTAACCATTTCTAAAAATGTTTTATAGTTTTTAAGAGTTTTTAACCATTTTAAAGAATGTTTTATAGTTTTTAAGAATGCCTTAACTATCCCTGTCTATATGTTTGTAATTTTTTGGCTATAACCTATATATGGTTGCCATGAATAAATGAAATTGTATCAAAGGGCCTAGTTCTGTGTCACTTTGCCTCCCAACTGGAGGACCAAGGCATCCTAGTCAGGACAGACAGCACTGGGGCCAAAGCTTACATCAAGTAGGGGGATATGAAATCTGAAGCCCTGCAGGGAGAGGCCATGAAACTATTCAGGTGGGCACAGTCCCACATACACTCCATCAGAGCAGAACACCTAAAAGGCATTTTAAATGTCCAAGCTGACTGGCTCAGCAAGAAAACTCTAGACCCAGGGGAATGGTCTCTACACGCAGTGGTCTTCAAGGAGCTGACAACACAGCTCGGCCTACCCTGGCTCAACCTCTCCTCCCCAGAATGCGATGCTCCCAAGATTTGCCACCACTTCCAAAGAAAAGGTGCAGAGTTCACAGATGCCTATTAGGCCTCCTGTATGCCTTCCCACCTCTACCTCTGTTTGGGAAAGAGGGTGCCATCTGGTATTGTTCAGGCCAGGCTTTCTTCAGAAGCTTCTTTCCTGTTGGTCAAAAATGAAAATCACCCAGCAATAAGCTGGGTGATTTGCAGGGATGTTGAAGAGTCCTTTGTCTCGAGTCACGAGTTGAGTCACGAGTCTTTGGACCCAAGTCTCGAGTCCGAGTCCTTGGTCCAAAATGGTGACTCATGAGTCACGAGTCACTCCCAATGCTGACTCCACGAGTCCCTATTAAATCAATGGGGGGTTTTCCCAACAAAATAAGGCTACTTCAGATGTGTGGCTTAAATAAATTCTAGGCACAAGTGTGCCTTTTTATTTCAAAACTCTGCCACTGATTTTGGCAAGAACAGACCAGGCAGACAAACCCAAAAGAACCAGGCAGGCAGAGGAGGCAGGGAACCCCAAAGCAGGCAGGCAGAGGCCAGGCCTTTGTCTTGGACAATTCAACTGTTGAACTGGTCAAGAAGAGACCAGGCAGGCAGAGGAGGCAGGGAACCCCAAACAGGCAGGCAGAGGCAGCCAAACCTAAAATGTCTGAAAGGTTGCATTTTAGGAAAATGATTTTAAAAAATAAACTTGCTACATGGATAAGTTTCCTAAAACTTATCCATGTTGCATTTGAAGAACACAATTTTTTCTAAATGTTTGGCCCCCATTCTGGAACGGTGAGGTCTCATCACAATTCCACCCTCACTGAACACCCGCTCCACTGGTGATGAACTTGCTGGAACCAGAAACACACTCAGAGCAGCCGCACAGAGTAATCTCAGGTCCTTCTTCTGCCTCTCCCAAGTACGCAACACATCAATCAAAATAAATCTTGACACACTGTTGGGGCTGCACTCCTGGTAGCCGTCCATAGTGGCCGAGCAGCGGCGCACCTCACTTCCATGCGCTCTTCGCCGGCAACCACGCTCCTCTCCACTCCTTCTGGCACAGCCCAGGGATGTTGAAGAGTCCTTGGTCTCGAGTCCCGAGTCGAGTCTCGAGCCCCATTAAAAATATTGGGAGTCGAGTCCGAGTCGAGTCAGAGGGGGGACTCAGTCCGACTCACGAGTCGAGTCCTCGAGTCCGAGTCCCCATCCCTGGTGATTTGACCAGCAATAAGCAGGAGAATTCGCAAGTTTTGAAAGTTGGTGACCACAATGGCTGAAGACAACTGTACAAATGGAGATATTTGCTTTGCTCAAGGAATTAACCAGTAAATAGGAGCATCTGCAGTGTGGCTATGGGCAGGGTGTTTTATATCAACAGTGTATTTATTTACAGCATTTTTACCCTGCTCTTCAACCAAAAAAGACTCCCAGCGCAGCAGCAGCAGAATAACAAGAAGAAGAAGAAGAAGAAGAAGAAGAAGAAGAGGAAGAGGAAGAGAGAGGAAGAGGAAGAGGAAGAGGAAGAGGAAGAGGAAGAGGAAGAGGAAGAGGAAGAGAAGAGGAAGAGGAAGAGGAAGAGGAAGAAGACCCTGCCCTCAGGCTTACAATCTAAAAGGAAAAGGTATGGGGGGAGGGAAGCAAAACTCAGGCACCAGTTCTTAGTTTCAAAGTTCTTATAGGTGTTCTTTCTGGCAAGGAAGGTGAAACAGGTCCCCTGTAGCTGTTCCTTCTCTGGCAGATGTATGGGGCCAGGTTGATGTGTGATGTTTAACCTGGGAGAGAAGGAGGTGCAGCCTCCCAGTGGCCCTTGGTTCTCTGGCCAATGGATGAGGCCAGAGTCTGCAGTGAATGCTTATCCTTTATATCTGTCATGAAGAACTTCTCAAGTATGCAAACATTTTTTTCCCTAGTTAAATATTTGTTTCCCACAGGCAGATAAACAGATGCAAAGGTAAATGGGTGGGGTACTTAATACTGTATGTTGCAGATATATAGCAGCATGTATTCAGGGGAAGGAATGCTTTAAAAAGGAAGGGACCATCAAACATGCAGTTTGCGGGAGGTACCATCCTCATTGTAATGTTGAGATTTAATGTTTAATACAAAGTTATTGGTTTGGTTGGAAAACTTAAAAGCATTGTTTAGGAGCACCCGGTCATCATTTTAATCACAAAGAGTGGCTTTCAATTTAATCTGGATTTCAGAGTCAAGCTTTCGGAATTACAGCTTGCTTTCTAGGGGGAAGAGCAGCTTCCCAGTTCAATGATGAAGATTGAATATTCATTGTGCATGGAAAAGTAAGTAACCCTTTTTCTTTATACCATCATAAATGCAGCATTATTGACCCTTTGTGGATGTTATATTTCAGATATTTTATCTGAAAGAATCCAAAACCTGCACTTGCTTTTCATTTTGTTTAAAGGGGCTAAAATTAAATTATTACATAGTGATATTTGATTTATATTGACTACTAGATGCTATGACAGAGGAGCAAAAGGGCAATGGCACCCCATCTTCCTTCTCTGTATGCAAGCACATAAACATTTTGGCTTCAATTTTGGTTAGGTTAGATGGATTCAATCCATGACCATGAGGTAGGATGATTGACTGAAAGACTCCTTAAAGTCTCCATGACTAGGTGTATATCTGAAGGTTTCCCACTGCTATGCATTGAGTAACAATTTTATTTAGAATTATTTGGTTTATACTGAATATTTTGAATTGAAGTACGGTATTATCACTGTGGATTTCTACACCTCCACACACACACCTCAACAAATTTAACACTATTCAGAGAAGAGCTAGGACAAATGAGGAAAATCTGAAGCAGTGGGATATATTTAACCCAGAACTCTTTTGGTTTTCAGATTTTTTAAAATACCTGAAAGAAATGGAAATTGTTGTTGATTCTATGCACTGGAAATAAAAAAGTGGGAATAAAATCAAAGGAGCATAAGCATAGGTTAAACATTCCCAATGATATGAGCTCTCCATCAGGGAAATAAGCTACTCTAGAAGGCTGGAATCTCCTTGAAATTACTAAATTATATTGGTTGGATCCAGACAGTCATAGTTAGAGTAGACCTGCTGAAATCAATGGGACTTTAGTCATTATTAGGTCTACACTAGGTATGACTACAGGCGCAATCCTGTGCATGTTTAAACAGAAAAAAGTCCTACGACTCCCAGCATTCCCCAGTCATACCTGGGGAATGTTGGGAGTTGTAGGACTTCTTTGTGTGTGAACATGCATAGGATTGTGCCCAATCCTACACTGTTTTTGTTAAGATTTCACTGCACTACATACAAATGCATTGCATATTTCTCATAGCAGGGGTAGACAACCTGGTGCCTTTCAGATGTTTTGGACTAGAATTCCCATAGGTCCCAGCCGGCATAGCCAATGGACAGGGATTATGGGAGTTGTAGTCCAAAACATCTGGAGGGCACCAGGTTACCTACCCCTCCATATTATAGTATAAATCTCATAGAATCATAGAATCATAGAAAAGTAGAGTTGGAAGGGGCCTACAAGGCCATCAAGTCCAACCCCCTGCTCAATGCAGGAATCCAGGCCAAAGCATCCCTGACAGATGGCTGTCCAGCTGCACCTTGAATGCCTCCAGATTGGGAAAGCCCACCACCTCCCTAGGTAGTTGATTCCATTGTCTTATTGCTCTGACAGTCAGGAAATTTTTCCTGATGTTTAGGTGGAATCTAGGTTCCTGTAACTTGAGCCCATTATTCCGTGTCCTGCAAACTGGGATGATCGAGAAGAGATCCTGGCCCTCCTCTGTGTGACATCCCTTCAAATATGAGACAGAGAGGCCTGTTTTGTTTGTTTTGGAAGAGGTGTTAGTCTAGATGACTCTTAATGTACATTTTAGTCCTAGAATTCTGATTCATAAGTGGAAGTATTAAACTTACAGATGTCAACAGCCATCAGACAATGGAATAAAGACAAACGGGAAAATTGGTTGAAAATAAATGAAGAGTGTAAAATAAGGCCCCATGAAAGCAAGGTCGGAATGAATATCCGTTATGATCATGAGAACTAGAACCAGGACTATGCTTGAAATAAACAAATGGGAATCAGGATTTGGTACCAAACATATGACTCGGCATTCTGCACGTCAGCTCCAAGAAAAATGCCGGGAGCAAAATCAACCCCTTTATATGGCATTTATCGATTTGGCTAAGGCCTTTGATACTGTAGACCGTACAGCTCTCTGGACTATCCTTATGAAAATTGGATGCCCCAATAAATTTGTGAATATCTTGCGACTTCTCCATGACAACATGACGGCAACGGTTTTGGACAGCAACGGCTCTCATGGTGCTCCATTTAAAGTGGGATCAGGTGTTAAACAGGGATGTGTTATCGCCCCAACATTATTTGCCATTTTCATCGCCATGGTTTTACATCTTGTCAAGGGGAAACTTCCCACCGGTGTGGGAATTATATATCGAACAGATGGAAAGCTTTTTAATCTCAGCAGGCTGAAAGCAAAAAGTAAGGTAATTACAACCTCCGTTGTGGAACTTCAGTATGCTGATGATAATGTGGTCTCCGCACATTCAGAGGATGATCTCCAAACTATCCTAAATGCTTTTGCAGAAGCATACGAAAAACCTGGTCTCTCACTTAACATCAAAAAAACCAAAGTGCTTCATCAGCAAGTGCAAGCCAATCCTTTGGTGATGCCATCTATCCAGCTTGGCGGGACAATACTGGAAAATGTCGATCATTTTCTCTATCTTGGCAGCTATCTTTCTGTTACAGCTAACATCGACAGTGAAATCCAGCATCGTCTGAGCTCCGCAAGTGCCGCATTTTCTCGAATGAAACATAGAGTGTTCGAGGATCGGGATATTTGTAAGAAGACCAAAACACTGGTTTTTGAAGCCATTGTATTACCAACTTTATTGTATGCCTGCGAAACATGGACTATCTATAAACGTCACTTCCACCTCCTTGAAAGGTTTCATCAACGTTGCCTCCGGAAAATCCTGCAAATTACTTGGGAAGATAGGCGAACAAATGTCAGTGTACTGGAAGAAGCAAAGACTACTAGCATTGAAAAAATGATCCTTCAACGCCAACTTCAGTGGACCGGTCATGTTGTTCGAATGCCTGACTGCCGTCTCCCAAAGCAGTTACTTTACTCCCAACTCAAGGATGGAAAGCGGAATATCGGTGGTCAATATAAGAGGTTTAAAGATGTTCATAAGGCTAATCTAAAAAAATGCAATATAAACATCGAAAACTGGGAAGCTCTGGCCCATGAACAATCTAAATGGAGGTTGGCCTTTCACAAAGGTTCCATGGACTTTGAAGAAGCCCGAGTGCAAGGTGAAAGGGAGAAACGTGCTAAGCGAAAAGCACGTCAAATGAATCCTTTACAGGACCATCTTCTATCTGGTAACCTGTGTCCTCACTGTGGGAAGCTGTGTGGATCTAGAATTGGCCTCCACAGTCACTTACGGACCCATCGCTACAGTCTACACAATCTTCTTTAGAATTTCCTCCTTTTATCCCGGAAGACAATCTTACTCGGTCACGAGTGATCGCCTGATGATGAGCAGGACAAGATTACTGGTCAAACACAGACTAGAACAGCTGCCCAGTTGAGTACAGATGCAATTCTGGAACTGAGGTTATCACCACAGGATTATTATGAGTAGCTATTTAATCTAAGATAGTTGTCATGCCACACACACAAACACACCGCTGGAAGAATCATCTTCAGCAGACAATCTGGAGCCTCCTGAGCCAGATATCCCTGGGAAACAAGCCTCTTCAGGGGACCCTGGGGCTGACCAAGAAGGTTCTGGGCCCTTGGGAGAGAGGGCTTCAGAGCATCCCACTCAAGAGGTGGAAAGCTTTGCTTCCAAGTCAGAAGGGGATTCTGAGCCACCACCCAGCCTCTGAGAACGCCGGCACCTGAAGGTACAGTTGAAGACTATTGCCATGCATAGGAGTGCCTGCTTGCAGAAAAGAGAAAAGGCCCTTCCCATGGGCAGGACTTTTGCCAGAGTGCCTGTGATGATCTGAGCCTTGGGTGGGGCTCTGGCTACATATGCCTTTAGTTCGAGTCTAGCCATTGCCGGAACAACACAGGTCTTGAACACTCTGCACCCCAGCTACCTTGCTGCAGCTGTGTGCTCAGAACAATAGAGTATCTATACAAAATTACATTAGTAATGTACTAATTACTATATAGTATATAGTACTATAATGAGTACTAATTATTTCATTTCGTGGAATTCTAAAAGGATTGTGTGGAGTTCACACAAGTAGGCATACTGGTACCTGCCAGTATTTATGAAGCTGCAAGGAGACCTACAGGTGACTGTGAGAGAAAGATGATGACCAAACAAACTTCTTACAGGGCTGGATTAAGATAGGGGCTATTGGAGCTGCAGCTCCAGGCCCCTATCCCAAAACAGGCCCACAATCAGGGCAGTTTGGCGCCCCAGGCGAAATAATATTTAGCGGGCCCCCCTCTCCAAAGCAGCCCTGCTCTGCAAAAAAAACACAACCCTGCGCCGCCACCACCAACCTACCCTCCCCCCGCCCTGGCAGCGGCTGCTGCTGCTGCCGCCGCCACCGAGGAGGAGGAGGAGGAAGTGATGCGACGGGACCCCCGCGCTGTTTTTTGCCGGGGAAACCATGGCAACAGGGCTGTTTAAGCCCTGTTGCCCTGGTTCCTCCCGCCAAAACAACGCGGGCGGGGCTCCGGAAGCGACACGACACGGAGAAGGTAAGTGGCGGGGGGGTCGGGGGGGGTGATGGCGGCGGCGGCGGCGGGAGGCGCAGCGGCAGCGAGCGGGAGGGCGGGGGAGGCGCAGCGGCGAGCGGAACGGGAGGGTGCGGCGGTGGCGGCGGCGGCGGCAGCGGTGGTGGGAGGGAGGGAGGGAGGGAGGGTGGGGAGGCGGAGGCCTGGCGGGGGCAGCGCAGCAGCAGCGAAGAGGAGTGCAGCGTTTCTGCGCCCTCTTCAGCCGCGCGCCCTCTTCAGCCGCGCGCCCTCCTCAGCACCAGGCCCATAATGCTCTTAATCCGGCCCTGACTTCTTACTGTTTAATTCTGGGACTAGAATCCCATAAGCATAGTCTCCAACTGCCCCAAAAGCCTTAAGCCATCACAGCTTTTCACTTTGTCATGCAAAGTTCCAAATTCCCTTGGCTCCTGCAAATGCAAGCTACTTTAAACTTTTTTTAAAGGGGCCATGCCATGGGCAAAAATGCAGCTAAGCTAACACTGCAAGCTTAGCTGCAATTTTGCCCATGGCGTGGCCCCTTTAAGTGTAGCTCTTTTTAGGCTCGAACAGCCACAGGGTCTCCAGGACGGACAGACAGGCACTGTGAGGATGTGTGCGCGTGTGCATGCTCTACCTGCTGAAAGGACCCACTGGCCTGGACTGAGGAAGAGGTGAATGAGGGAATTTATCACATTATTCCTATCTTCATAGAATCATAGAAAAGTAGAGCTGGAAGGGGCCTACAAGGCCATCAAGGCCAACCCCCTACTCAATGCAGGAAACCAGGTCAAAGCATCCTTGACAGATGGCTGTCCAGCTGCACCTTCAATGCAGGGATGTTGAAGAGTCCTTGGTCTCGAGTCACGAGTCGAGTCACGAGTCTTTGGACCCGAGTCTCGAGTCCGAGTCCTTGGTCCAAAATGGTGACTCACAAGTCACGAGTCACGAGTCACTCCCAAAGCTGACTCCACGAGTCCCTATTAAAATCAATGGGGGGTTTTCCCAACAAAATAAGGCTACCGGTACTTCAGATGTGTGGTTTAAATAAATTCTAGGCACAAGTGTGCCTTTTTATTTCAAAACTCTGCAACTGATTTTGGCAAGAACAGACCAGGCAGACAAAACCAAAATAACCAGGCAGGCAGAGGAGGCAGGGAACCCCAAAGCAGGCAGGCAGAGGCCAGGCCTTTGTCTTGGACAATTCAACTGTTGAACTAGTCAAGAAGAGACCAGGCAGGCAGAGGAGGCTGGGAACCCCAGACAGGTAGGCAGAGGCAGCCAAACCCAAAATGTCTGAAAGGTTGCATTTTAGGAAAATGATTTTAAAAAATAAACTTGCTGTACTTCCTAAAACTTATCCATGTTGCATTTGAGGAACATGATTTTTTCTAAATGTTTGGCCCCCATTCTGGAACTTGCTGGAACCAGAAACACACTCAGAGCAGCCACACAGAGTAATCTCAGGTCCTTCTTCTGCCGAGTCCCCATCCCTGCTTGAATGCCTCCAGATTGGGAGAGCCCACCACCTCCCTTGTCTTATTGCTCTAACAGTCAGGAATTTTTTCCTGGTGTTTAGGTGGAATCTGGGTTCCTGTAACTTGAGCCCATTATTCCATGTCCTGCCAAAGATTTTATTTCCTAACAGAGCTGACTCTGTGCCTCAAGCAGGTGAGGTTACAGTGTCAGAAGGAAATGCAAGAAACTTCCCCTTCTCTCTGAAGCACCATGTTTGGGGGTGTGGGGTGGGTGGGTAAGCTTCACCTGTTGAATTTGTGCCAATCCTGACAATTTTAGGGCAAAAAGAAAGAGATTGCCCTGCAAGCACTGACACCCCCCCCCCCGAAGAACACCAGATATCAACAATTAAGGGTTTAAGTAAGGTTAAAAAAAATTACAAAAGCCACTTATAAAATATTATACAATAATATATAATATAGGAACGTAATAAGGGTGGCCGGGTGGTCAGCCAGATGGGCGATTAATAAATGTAAGAAATAAATAAATAAATTATAATATATAATATAATAATATAATTCTGGAAAAGTCATCCTAGCACTGGCACTACTGCTGCTACCTCATCTAGCAAGGAGCAGCATTTCACAATTATCCCTCAATTACACAATACTACTTCACACAATGCATAATAAATTTGCTGCCATAAGATGTGATGGTCAGTGTTGTAGATTGCTGTAAAATATACACACTTTCCTGTAAGTTAGTCCCATTTAACGTAATAGGACTTACTTCTGAGTACACATGCATAGGATTGCACTGTTGTTCTGTCTTCAGAGCAGTGGTAAATTTTACTTGACTCTACCTGTGTACCCCATGTGAAAGTCTTTTTCTAACACATGCTGAAGTGCAATGGAGAAAGCTCTCTACAGTATTGATTAGGATTATTCTGCAGGGATTTTGGATGGTTTTTTTGTTTTTTTTAATGCATTAGAACTAGAGAGCAGAAAACAAGAGAAAGAAAGAGAAAGAAAAAATCCCATCTACCTCAAATAGCAGCAACAAACATCATCATTCCATTTTGGCATTATTGTTCAATCACAGTGTTGTTGTTCTTGTTTTTTTTTTTTAATAAAGTACAATAGAGCCCACGTGTGTGTGTTTTTTCTGAGTGGAGAAAATAGGAGCTTGCAGGGTGGGCCTGTGAACCACTTTACACACTCGAGATATCTAAATGTTAAATATTATTATTTCTTTGGCAAACTACTAATGAGAACAAAGCCACCATGGAGGGATCCATTTTTTAAGTGGGAGGGAGCTCTTTAAAACAAGGAGTTTCCTGCACAATGTGGGGAAAGTAGGCTGAAAGTTATGTTTGACTGAAATAATGGCATATTCCTCCTCGGTTTACCCCTTCCTACCATTTGTTGTCGCTTCCAGATTACATTTTAGATGGTAAGCTCTTTGGGGCAGGGAACTGTTCTCTTATACTCGGTAAAGCACCATGCACATTGATGGTACAATAATAATAACGACAACAACAGCAGTCGCCATCATCATCATGGGTCTGGAGATCAAAGAGGCTTCAGAGTGGTCAGAGCCCTTAAACGGTTAGAGCATCCTGGGGTGGGTGGCCGTACCCTTGGCCACGCCCTCATGTTGCCTGGCCACGCCCTCTTGATCACACCTTCATGTTGCTTAACCATACCTCTTACAAATTCACGTGTGTTCCTATTTCATCTATGAATGTTGGAGGGTATACGTAAATAAGGTTTATCATGCTTCACGCAGAAACACAATGTTGCCTATATACGTGTCTTGCGAGTATATATACACACCTATGCACTCAAACAACTTCCAGTGTACCAGTTTATTAAGAGTTAGAAGTCACACTGGTGTGACCTGGTCTCTTTCCATTTGTTAAGATCTCAACACTCTTTCAAAATGATTGTAGCTATTTATCAGGAGAAGCAGGTGGCAGGCATAGTTTTGTTATTGTTATCCCTTCTTGCAGCTGCCTAAATTATTAACACTTCCCGATCTAACCCCTAGTCCTTACATGAGCTTTTGCAGACACACACATTTCAACAAGTCTTTCTCAGCGCAACGACAGTCAACCTTTTCTCCTCTGTACTTTTCCATCAGCCAGTATCCATGTTTGAAAAACATCTCAGAAAAGCACACTGGGGAGAACACCAGGCTATAGCAAAGGTAAGGATGCTTTGAGTGTTCAGTATTATAGAATAGTGAAAGTTGCTGAAAGGCCAGTCCAGTCCAAGGGGCTTCCAAAGCTTTTATCATGCCATTGCCTTGCCTCATTCACTGAATTTTACAGGGGTGGCCAGGCATCATCTTCCACTCATAGCCCTCCAATGTTTTCTCACTGGTTCTTCCATCTTTTTTCTTACACAGGAAATCCATCCAGGGAGAAATGATGGAATAACTGCAAAATGCCTTCTAATGGTTAGCGCTAGGATGTCTGGAAGCACCCTAAAATAATAAAACACAGTATTGTTCCTTCAGGACAGGGATCATTTCATTTGTGCTTGGTGCAGTTAAATAATTGTTTAAACATATTTTCTCAATATAAACCCTTGTTTCTGCTTTTAAGGTAACAAAACCGTGAAGATGGGAATCTTGTTTTGGCAAACTGAAAGATATTGGAGAATATTTAGACTTTTCAGGATGCTTGCACACATTATTGCAATGAATGCTTACTCTTGCTGAGGTTCATATGGTAGAAATATGTGCCCCAAATAACTTGAAATTTTATTTCACAACACACACACACACACACACACACACACACACACTGTATGCCTGTGTGGACCGTTTACTTGGTGTTCTTTTTCTAAATTTGAAAGCAAATCTAGAGACATTCAGTTCCAAAGCAGCTGTCATGTTTAGCTGTCTAAAATTATGGCAGTACTGTCTTTAGCAGCTTTTTTGTAACCAGACCTTTGTTGTAAATAGGAGATTGGTGCCTGGAGTGTATTTTACAGATGAAGAAAAGAAACACTGAAGTATTGCTCTCACACACTATGTAAAATAAACATATAGAACACTCTTTTTAGTGAGTGTGGAGTGAGAGTTTGAGAAATGCAGCCCAAATCTATGCATTAAATCTATGTAGAGAGCCAGTGTGGCGTAGTGGTGAGAGTGTTGGACTGGGACTCAGGAGATCCGGGTTCTAGTCCCCGCTCAGCCATGAAACTCACTGGGTGACTTTGGGCCAGTCACTGCCTCTCAGCCTAACCTACCTCACAGGGTTGTTGTGAGGATAAAATGGAGAGGAGGAGGAGGATTATGTAAGCCACCTTGAGTTCCTTGTAGGAAAAAAGGCGGGGTATAAATGTAATAAATAAATAATTACTCAGAAGTAAAACCCAGAGTTCAGTGGGGCTTACTTCCAAATAAGTGTTCATGGGACTGCAGCCTTGATCTTTCTGCTGTAAATAATAAAGTCACAGAAGTTAGAGATAGAAACAGTTTATAATTTGTATTGTTACAGTGTTCTTACTTTCCTTTCCAACTGAATCTTTTAAAATGTGCTGAACCATTAGGGCTCTGCAATTTTGCCTTGAATTCTGATTCAGCAACAGGTGGAGCAATCCTAAGTGGGATGGTGATAGGGAGTTCAGTGTCAGCTGATGTATCACTTCCAAAGCCCTGCCAGCTTGCACCAGCCAAGCCAGGAGGTATGGGGTAGTTTTTTTGTCTTTTTTTAACCCCAGATCTTTCTCCCCACATTTCCATTGAAACCAATAGGAGATCGTTTATCAACACCAGTTTCAAGCTGATCCAAGGCCATCCCCAGAACGTGCCCGGAACATCCTGTTCTCACTGTGAGTGCAGGAGGCCAGCTAGTTTCAGGGAAGCCCCCCCCCCACTTCCGGGGGCCAGGAAGGCAGTCTTTGATCTGAACTTCCTGGAGGAGGCAGGGCCTCCCCTGAGACTTCAGTTTACCTTCCTGTCTTGTGGTGGGCAGCAGGGGGTGGGGGGGATGACACAAAAGAAGAAGCGAAGGCAAAGAGGAGAAGGTATCTAATAAAAACATAACAAGGACTCAGGGGATAAAAGCTCCTAATAGCTATATTTTAAAAACATAGTTAAAACATAGTTAAAAGGAGACTTTAAAAGGACAGGAGTTTCTAAAACAAACTGTTACTCCATTGGCATCTTGTTTCTCTCCTTCCAAAGAGGAGAAGGGAGGAAATGGTCGCTCTGCCTGCAGGGCCGGTGCTACCATTAGGCCAACTAGGCAGCTGCCTCGGGCGCAGGGCTAAAGGGGGCACCAGAAACGCCTTGGGGAAAAAATACAGCGCTCTCAAGTGGGAAGGGGGGGTGCTAAATATCTGATCTTGCGTAGGGCACCAAACTGCCTTGCACCGGTCCTGTCTGCCTGGCACACAGGTGGATGGCGTGCAGACAGGCGAGGGGCCGAAGATCACCCCCTCCTCCCTTGAGCTTCCCACCCAACGCCACACAGGCCCCGAGGGAAGCAATGGGCTGCAAGCCTCCTGCTGCTGCTGCACAGGCCATGCCGGGAGGCACTCGGGCCACACGCGCCCCTTTTGCCACCGCAGTGGCAACCAGCCTGCAAGCCTCTGTGCCTGCCTGCCTGCCTGCCGCCACTCGGAACGGCCCTTCCTGCTGCCACTGCACAACCATGCTGGGGGAGACCCAGGCCCTGCCGCTGAGGGGGGGGAGGCAAAGCACACCAGGCCCAGCCAGCGTCCTCAGCCTTCATCGCCTCCCACTCTGCCCAGCACCTCCAGAGCCCAAGCACCGGGCAGAGATCGGCAAATGAGCAGCGGTGGCGGCAGCATTCCTGAGCACCCTGGAGACACCACACAGTAAGAGCCCCCCAATCTTAGGCACGGGCAGGCCTTGCAGAGGGAGGGAACCCACCCAGTCAGCAGGGGCCCAGTGAAGGGCCTAGCAACCCAGGGGGGAACTTTGGGGCAGGCCTACAACATGGCCTCGCCATTTAGGCCCCCCAGCTCCATGGGCTCCTCACCCAGGACACTGGCCCAGGGGATCAGGTCTCCCCACTCCCCCCCCCGAGGCCCAACAGGTGCAGCCCAAAAGGGTGGTCCCCTTCTTCCTCCCCTGGCCCCTCTGAGCTTGCAGGGACCCAAGGGAGGGCCATGCTGAGGGCCTTCAGGGTAGCAATCTGCCAGCTCAGGACATCTTCCAAGGGCCAGGATCCGGGTGGGCCACAGCCCAGGGAGGGACTCCCCAGATCCAGAACCAGATCCTGCTCGCATTCTCCCAGACACAGGTGCAGCAAGGCCCGATCCAGCTGCAGGTGTAGCTACATGCCCAGACGCCACTCCCATTCCCCTCAGGAGGTAAGAGGGAAAGGAGGGGCTCACCAGATAGCACCACTTTCAGGGACTGGCCCCAGAGGAAGTGGTCTACGTCAGGCTCTCTCTAGATCCCACACCATCGATCAAGAAGGCAGAGGACAGAAGGGCATAGGGCAAGGGAGCGGTCCCCATACTCCTCCTACTCCAGGGACCCCAGATCCCCTGACCCCAGTGCCTCATCGGACACTGAGGAGAGGGAACTCCACAAGGGGAGAAAGCAGAGGGAAAAGCCATCCCAGGGCTTTCTCCTCCAACCGGAGGCTTTCCCAAATCTGATTGTGATGTGAGCTGCCTTGGCATCCTGGGGCTCACAGACCAGGAAGAGGCCCCAGCATCCTCACAGGCACATGCCAAGAGAGCAGGGGTGGCAGCAGCCTCTGCAGCAGCCTTCCCAGCACCCCCCCCCCATCATGCCCCACAGTGCCCTTACAGTTGAATCTGGAGGAGATCCTGTGTAAAGTGTGGTCACGGCCAGCCAAGCCCAGGACAAGTCATTGCTACTGTGATAGATTTTACTGCCTGCAGGAGGATGTTATGCAGGATTTGGCCATCCCGAGAGTGACGACCCAGTAGCAGCCCTTACCTCCAAAGCACTCCTGTCATCAGAATTTGATGAACTCCCAGCAGACCAGCATGACGGATGGGCAGAATCCGCACTTTGCAGATGCGTTGAGACCTCAGCCATGTTCCTACGAGTGGCAGCCACCTCCACCATCATGGCGTGAGGAGTATTCATGAAGGCAAATGGCCTTCTCCAGGACAGGTCCTTATCAAAGGACATTCAGGAGATTGTGAAGGAAATTGCCTCAGCTGCAGTCTTCCTGGCAGACTCATCCCTAGACTCTTTCCAGCTTGGAGCAAAGGCCACTGCCTCAAGCGTAGTGGCAAGAGGGAATATCTGGCTGAGGAACTGGGGCATGGATGCAAAGATGAAATCCAATCTGGTGAGCGTCCCCTTCATGGGAAGACACCTCTTTGGGGATCCTCTTGACAAGGTCCTGGCTGCAACAAAGGACAAGAAAAGGGCCTTACCAAGCACACAAAAGAAGGAGGCAATGTGCTTCCCCACTAAGCCCAAGCCTTTTCGTCCCTTCAGGCCATCCTTCCTATTGAACTACATCCTTAGGGAACACAACCCAAGATGGCAACAAGGCCCCAGGCCCAAGCCAGACATGCAGAGAGGACAGCCCCAGCAGGGAAAGAAGCCCAGTGCAACATGACTACCCACCTCCCGCAGTGGGACGACGGCTGCATGACTTCTCAGATGGTTGGGGGCAGCTCTTTTCAGACTGCTGGATCCTAGAGATTGTCCGGGAGGGCTACTCCCTGAAATTCCAAAAGACTCCCAGGGACAGATTCTTCAGGACACACCACCTGAGGGATACGAAGCACCTGAGAACCCTAGCAGCCATACAGCACCTGCTATGTATAAGAGCCATAGAGGAGGTCCCGAAGACGAAAGGGGCCAGGGCATCTTTTCCATGTTCTCCATGGTCACAAAGAAATCTGGGGAGGCCAGGCCAGTCCCATCCTGAACCTCATAAAGGTGAACCGCTGCCTAAGGAAGCAGACATTCAGGATGGAGAGCCTCAGATCCATAAGGGAGAGCCTCAGGAAAGGAGACTTCCTAGCCTCAGTGAACCTAACAGATACATATCTACATATTCTCATCCGCCACTGTGACCGCAAGTTCCTGCACTTCAGCTATGGGGCGAAGCAGTTCTCGTTCAGAGCCGTGCCCCTTGGACCAGCCACCCCCCATCAGGGTCTTCATCAAGATCCTGCTGGCCCCGGTGGCACACCTTCAAACAAGGGGGGTTCAGATCCACCTCTACTTGGACGACATCCTCATCCGCTCCCCCTCGTGGGATTGGTGCTGCTGGGACACCGACGAAACCCGGTTTTGTCGGTGTCTGGTTGCCGGTTGCCGGCCAGATGGGCGATTAATAAGTGTAAATAATAAATAATAAATAAAAAACCCTGATGGCCCTGTATTCCCTGGAGTTCTGATCAATGAGAGGAAGTGCTCCTTCTCGCCTTCTCCGTCACTCCTCCATCTGGGAGTGACCCTGGACATTATCAGGGACTCAGTGACACTGTCGACAGGCAGACCTCAGTGAGCCAACTGGCAGTGCATGTCCGCTCCAGGGAGAAGGTTCCCCTCAGGGAGCTAGCAAGACTGATGGGGATGATGGTAGACTCCAGGCAGTGAACAAGATTCCATTCAAGGCTGCTGTAAACTTACCTCCTGGCCTTGCAAGATGAAATTTCAAGCAACCACAATCTAGTGGTGAGGCTCCCAACAGATATCATCCGCTCTCTGGACTGGTGGACTCACCCATCCAACCTTGCAGGGGACATTCCTTTCCAGACACCAACATGCACCCCCCTGACCACGGATGCCTGCTTCTCCGGGGGGGGGGATCTGCGACAATCAGCACACCCAGAGCCTCTGGTCTGAGGCAGAGCTGGAGCACAGCATCAACCTTCTGGAGCTGAGAGCAATCCCTGCACCACTTCACCCCTCTCCTGACATCCCAGGACATCCTGGTTAGGACAGACAGCCAAGGTATATGTGAACAAGCAGGGTGGGATGAGATCCAGGGTCCTGCAGGCAGAAGCCATGAAGCTGTTCAGGTGGGCACAATCGCACATACGTTCCATCAGGGCAGAGCATCTAAAAGGTGTTCTAAGTATCCAGGCCGATTGGCTCAGCAGGACCTCTCTAGATCAGGAGTGGTTGCTCCACCCAGAGGCCTTCAGGACTACCCAGCTCAGCCTACCATGCCTCAACTTCTTCGCATTGCCCCAGAATGTGAAACTTCCCAGATTCACCACCCGCTACCAAACAAGAGGTGCTGAGTTCACAGGCACCCTAACCAGTCAGTGGCCCCAGGGCCTCCTGTATGCCTTCCTGCCCCTACCCCTCATCCCCAAAGTGATCCAGAGGATAAGGGTTCAATGAGCAGAGGTGATTCTAGTGGCCCTGAACTGGCCAAGAGGACCATGGTACACTGACCTCGTGAGCCCTCCCAGGATGTCCAGACCTCATGACCAATCATGTACCAAGACCAGGCTTCCCTGCAACTAACCACCTGGAGGTTGAGCGGGGCCTGCTGGACAAAAAAGGCTATTTGGCTAGGGTAGTCTCCACTCTCCTTGCCTCCAGAAGGGCCTCCACAAACAAGACCTATGGGCGAACCTGGCGCACATTCTTCAACTTGTCCTAGGCCTCAAGGGGGGACCCAGTGACCACTAACATCACTGGTATCCTGGAATTCCTCCAGGAGGGCCTATAATGTCCTGCTTGTGGGTCTCCTGTGGGCACTGGTTGGCTGCTGTGTGAACAGAATGCTGGACTAGTTGGACTGTTGGTCTGATCCAGCATGGCTCTTCTTATGTTCTTATGTTAACCATGGTTTTGAAACCATTCTTTTAAATTAGTCTAACATTTTAACATGAAATGAAGTGGCAAAATTTATGTTCCATAAAGTGCACCAAGTTATCTGGACAACCAGAGGATGACCCTGTTTTGAATTCATGACAAAGAGCCCATAGTGACCAGGGTAACTTGTGCCCGCTGTGAGTTTCTAAGTATTTGTGATCAAACAGGACATAAGGTCCTTTGGATTCCCCTTATGATGAAATAAGGTAAGTATACCTTATTGACTTTGGATTTATTTCTGCCTTTCTTTCAAAATCACTCAAAAGCCATCGCTTGCGTAGTCCACCCTGTTCCATTAAAACTTGAAGGATCCCTGGTGCATGTAGCTTCCCACGCCCTGCCTTGCCATTTCCCTAGCCGCCTTCCCAAATCCCACTCCTTATTTGGTTAACTCCCTGCCTTCATCTTTTCTTTCTCTATCTTTACTATTAGGAAGAATCTACGGGTCCAGTGCTAGGAGGCTGGTATACTAATCAAGTCGTCTTCTTTCTGTAAACATTCATGGTAAAATAGAACTAGTATTATTCACTTTTAATCTTTGCCAGCGAACTAATTTCCCCACTTTTGTCAAAGTACAGTGTAAGATCTATTGTATGCACACAATGCCTCTGTAAAAGATCCCTATATTTTCAGGTTCGTCAGGAGCACATGTATATATACGAGTTCACGTACACATATGAATAAGGACATGTAGCATCATTGTCTGTTGAAGGTAGTTAAAACTTGATTGACATTCTTATTATATGCCATACATTGTGCATCTCTTTCTAAACTGTCTTTTATTTGTGTTGTCCAACAGGAATAAAAGAAAGTACAGAAGGAGGCAGAAGATGTATTTCCATTATGTAATCTGGCTTTGGATTCCCCTTTCTCTTAGTGACTCTGAAATGCAACATGCATGCCAGAAAATCTGCTTTTGCAAAGATGGGGCAATATTTGTGAACTGTTCAGGGGTCAGTGTAAGCTCCAATCTAATTTTGCCCCCTGAAACAGAACACTTAGATCTGTCAAACAGTAACTTGTATTCTGTTCCAAGCAAAGGCCTAAGATCCTTGTGGAAGTTACAGGTTCTCCTTCTGAGTGACAATTACATCAGCAGAGTTGAAGAGAGACCATTCATCTCCCTGGAGAGACTATATAAGCTTGATATTTGTAAAAATGAGATCTCATTTCTTGGAAACAGCTTTTCAGTGGGGCTCATTTTTCTCCAGGAACTCACTTTAGCCTACAATAGGCTGCAGGAGCTGCAATACAAGAGTTTCCAGCACTTTGAAAACCTTCAGAAACTCAATTTGCAAAACAATAATATCTCCTCTATAAAAATTGGTGCTTTTCGAAGTCTCACCCGCTTGAGGCAAATTTGTCTTCAAAACAATTACCTTCACACCCTCCACAATGGAGTGTTTTCGATGCTGCAGCACTTAGAGATTTTGAACTTGGAGGGCAACAGGATCAAAACCATTGCTCCTGGAGTCTTTACTTCTTTAAGCAGCCTCACAATGCTTAACTTGGCCCACAATAAAATTGAACATATTAGATTCAAAACATTATTATCTCTCCAGACACCTGGAACTCACATCTTGCTCTCAGACAATCCATGGTACTGTGACTGTGATCTTCAGAGAGTTTTTGCAAAACTGCACAGTGTCAGGAGGCTGATCTTGGATGACTACCATAATGTGACATGCATGGAGCCCCATATCCTGAGAAGCCTTCCTCTGTTTTCTGTGGATACCCAGTTGTGTATTGCTGAGACGGTGACAGTTCTTGTCATAACTTTTACAGTCTTGGTTACTGTGGTGGCTGCCATTGTTATGGCTGAAAGAAACAGGAAAAAAAGGACAGGCAAGCATTGGAGTGAGGACAGTGAGGTCTCCTATGATGTTCATAACTGACTGAACTCTTGATACTGTTGTTTTATGCATCTTTGAAAGCACTGTTTTATCTGCTTATGATATAATATTAAATAATTTCATTGAGATTTTGTATTCTCTCTCTTTAAAAGCTTTTAAAATTAATTCCAAAACTTAATCCATCATTATGAGGTAGAATAGATTTTTAAAAAAAGCATACATAAGAGACAGAATTGAAACATGTCAGCAGTGTTAAATCACTTTATCCATTCCAGGAAGCTATATGAAAGTGAGAGTTCATTCAGTATATTTTGCACCTTCATTCATTGGTACTCTCAATTACATAGTCTTAAAGGAGCTGTCCATCTAGCGAGCTATGGCCAATCTCATACACTGAAGCAGGGGTGCAGCAGGACTGTTTCTGGGTGGGGGCTGGATTGTTCCCCACTAGACACACTGCGGGCTGGATGCTGGCAGGGAGGTGTGGCCCCAGCCCCAGACGTCACCCCCTTTCCCCCAGATAACAGCAGTGCATACCCTCTAAGGGGATTCCTCCCTGGGATGGGGATTGGAGCCTAATTTCCATTCCCTCGAGGAACCTCAAGAGTGGGGTGCCCCATAGGCTGGAGGTTCTGTACCCCTACCTTTAAAAGCCTTTCAGACTTAGAAGGGGGTGTATAAGCCTTCCAATGCCTAGTATGTGTAATCTTGTCAATACCTAACCTACCTCATAGGGTTGTTGTGAGGATAAAATGGAGAGGAGGAGGAAGAGGATTATGTAAGCCGCCTTGGGTTCCTTTCAGGAAAAAAGGTGGGGTATAAATATAATAAATAAATAAAATACCAACAGATTTAATGTGACCTCTTACAAAATTCGAAAGAGTCAAAGGTACTCTTCACCTAGTACTTCCTGTACTTCCTAATTACCATTTAAAAATGCATGTTAGCTTTTGCAAATCTCCACTATATGTATGAAATCTGCTTTGATATAATGACAAACAGTGCGGCCTTAAGTGTGGGAGTGGGGTGAGGTGGCAGATCCTTTGTCTCCAACGCCCTGCCTACTTGTTCTGGCCAGGGTAGGTGAGTGTATGGGGTGGGGGTAGACTTGTTTTGTTTTCTTTCATTTTGAACAGTTTTTTTTTAAATTTCCTTCCAAGGCTGTGCTCTTCCCACCCTCAGAATCCCATTTTGGAGCCTCCCATCAGTCGGAACACCACTAGCAGCCTCCAGAGTGAATATAGTCCCACCCGCTGGCAGAACTCCTCTCCACTGATGGAGGGGCATCTCTGCCCCATCTAACCCCTGCCAGCCAGCAGATCTGGGGGTTAGGATTGCCCTGTTAAGCAACATTTTTCATTGTCTAACTTACGGGTGTTTGATATTTTCCAAGGGGCAATATACTACTGAGTCCCCATTTTATAACAGTTCTCCATGTTCAAACATCCTGAAAGCTGCAAAGTTTGAACAAAGAATTTTAAGTGATCTATCCTCAGATCATTTCCCCATTTTGCCATGTAAGATTTACAACTTTTACATTTGAGATAATACAGCTTAGAAAATGTTTTGCTCTTGTTAATTCTTACAATATTTTTCTCCAAACAAACCCTGTTCTTAGAATGTTACTAAGAATATTTTTCTTTGCACATTCAAAAATTTTGTAACATGGAGTTCTTCTCCGTGGTCTCTGTGCATCACACATCCATATTACACATCCAGATTACACATGCATGGAATCTCAATTGGGAACCTTCTATAGCCAGCCGAGGAATTTTTGGTGGAAGCTCTCCCCCACCATCCCAGTGCACATGTCCCTAGTGGGTTCTCGCCTATTCCCTCTTTTGACCACTATTGTGGCAGCCTCATAGTGTTATTTTATTTGAGTTTAATTTTTGCAATCACCTGAATGTGTATGGCTCTTTAGGCCCCTTTTTGCCACTCCTGTGCCCGTTGTGGCAGCAAATCCCCCCCCCCCAACAGATGGACACTTGTTCTGCCTTCTTTGTCTTGGAGAGGAGCACAACATTAAACTGTGCCCCTGTTGTTGCTATGCCTTTACAAAGCAAGACACAATCGAACTGCAAGTGATGATTCTTTTGGAGAGAGCATTGGCAGCAATGGAGCCTAAAGGAGATGAGATGTCCAAGGTATTGGAGGATCCCTCCAGTGGAGTGTTGAAGATCCTTTCCCAACTCCCAAGGGAGTCAATGGAGACTTTGAGATCAAAGTCTCCTTTGCCAGCCATTTCCAAGACTGTCCACACTGACTGCCAACACCCAGGAGGTCACTAAAGCTCACAGTTGCAAGAAAGCTCTCAAAAAAGGGAAGAGCACATACACTTCTTCAGAACTGAAGAAGTAGTAGTAGTTGTAGTCGTTGTCGTCCTCAGCTGACAAACTGTCTAAGGCATCAATACTGTGCCTGTCTGTGTCAGTACTGACTCTTCCCCTTTCACTGCCCACACCTCCTATACTGAGGAGACTTTAACCGATGTCAGAACTGATAACTAGGATTGAGCCCATAGTTGTAGCCTTGACCTTGGAGCTGACATAACATGTCAGCTGCTTTACTTGCAATGGATCAGATGCTCCGCATCTTGGAGAGGATCTCTGGAGTAGGTGGTTTGTGGTGGGTGGGGTTCTTCAGATCGTATGGATCGTAGGTCAGATTTTCATTGGCTCACAGTCTCCATTGTCTGAATGGGACAGATGGTCCCCATTCTGTATCACTTTGAAGATCCACTCTGGGGATATGACAGATCTGGATTCGATTACCTTGCCTTCCCTACCCAGGCGTGCCTTCTATGGATCATTACATGACTGTACCTTTGGCTACAGTATGCAGACCTCCACCAGACCAGGGGCTAGTCCCTCAGCTTCTGTCTCCAGTGTTGGTATCTTCACGATACCATGATATCGATACCATGATACCCTTCACGATACCACCAATGCAATCTGTGGATACGATATTGGCAGTAGTGACCATAATACCAGCAATGCCTGTGCAACTGCTTACCACACTGGGATCTAACTGTACCACCACTCGTGCTACCTCGTTAAGGCTGGACTCTGTTGGAGTTTCAACTGAAAAGAGGGGATGTCTCCTTAGTCAGGGGCAAAAGATTATCAATCAGACACAATGTCCTATTCTTCAACTGCCCTTTCCATCTCAACACTGGATGCTGGAGTGGGAAATCCTGATCCTGCCTCCCCATCTGAAGACATGGGACCCTTTTCGCAGCAGATACTCCATATGGCACAAATGCTTGGTCTCAAGACTCTGCAGCCAGTTGTGTGAGTTAAGGATCCAGTTTTTGATGCAGTGCAATCCAAATCTGCCACTCCTGTGCCCATTCATTTACTCCCTGCCTCTCCCTTCCACCTCTAAACATCTAGAAAACATGTATAAAGTGTAGGAGAAGGATGGGGAGAGTTGTTTGTGCACTCCACGCCAAATTCAGTTGTTGAAGCATCTCAGGGGAAGTCTCAAAAGGTACATTCTTTCCCTGTAGATAAGAGCACCAGATGCCTGAATCTAGTGGAGAGGCATATGTAGAGCTCTGGGAATCTGCGGGACAAATTACCAAGCCGCTATGTCATGGTATTAGTTGTTTCTCTGGGAGGAGATGGGGCTCCTTTTTGACCAGCTCCCTGAGGACAAAAGGCGTGTGCTAAGATATTCCAAGCAGAGGCAATGTGATGGCCTTGACAGCAAATCAAGCAATCTCGGCATCAAGCAGATTGTGATGCAAAGGCAGTGGTGACATCTATAGCCTTGGGAAGGCATGCTTGGCTCAGGACTTCAGGCCCAGGAGGCTTGATCTTGATTGAAGACCTCCCCTTCAATGGGGAGGGTTTGTTTAATGCAAGAACTGATGAGGCCATGGATTCTGTACAGAAGGCCAAGAATACCGTATTTGCCAACCCTCTACCACTTACTATCAATGTAGATGGTTTTGATAGCTGCAGTACATGCACTCTCGCTCTTCAGCCTGACAATCCTTCCATCAGGCATAGGCTCAGGCCTCAAAACACCAGTACGAACCTACAAATTTAGAACCACCTGTAGGAGGCTTCCTACATCACCTACATTGTCTCTCTGTCTGTCAACCATCTTCGGAACTCATCTTTCATTTTTTCTTCCAGAATGGAAGCACATGACATTGGACATCTGGGTTCTTTCCATCATACAGAGCATTTTCCTCAGGACCAACTGAGGGAGGGGTTCTACTCCCATTACTTCACTGTTCTGAAGAAGGATGGGGGTCTACAGCCAATCCTGGACCTTAAAGAGGTGAATTCATCCATCACTCCCAAGTGCTTCCAGATGGTTACACTTGATCCACCCTCAGGTTCGGGAGGGGGATTGGTTCATGTCAGTAGACTTGAAGCATGCGTATTTCCTTGTTGCCATCAACAGGAGTTACTAGTGCTTCCTCTGTTTTGCCATCGGATCCGATGTTTTCTAGCTGTACGTGCTACCCTTCAGTCTCATCTCAACATTGAGGGTATTCTCCAAGTGCATGGCTGTGGTCATGGCCCATATTCACATGCAGGGAGTATCAGTGTTCCCCTACATCATCAATTGGTTATTGTTGGTGGCATCTTCAAGAGCGGGATATCCCTGATGTGCTCTTTCCTGTGGGATCTCAGTCTCTACCTCCACTTGACACCACTTGAAATCCCACTTGACACCAATGCAATCCAGTTCATTGGTGTGGTGCTGGACTCCAGGTAGGCTGGGCATTTCTGTCCCCAGACTAGGCATCAGCTTTGATATGCCATGCAGGAGAGTTAACCACTCAAGCGGTTGTCACCGCAAAGAGAGTGCCAAGACTGCTGGGGCTGATGACAGCCACTTCTTCAGTGGTGCCACTAGCACGGTTAAGGCTATGAAAGCTCCAAAATTGGTTCATCCAAGCCATCCAATCAATGTGGGATGTTTGGCGAACATTGTGGCAGATTCTCCATCCTGGATTGTGAGAACAGATGCTTCCCTGTCAGGATGGAGGGTTCAAGGGGTGTGGATGAAGACAGAATCTGCTTTTCATATCAATTTTTTGAATGTCTGGCCATTGAGAAGGCACTGAGGGCATTTGGCACAGAGCTCAGGGGCCACTTGATGGTTTCAGACAACACGACTATCACTGAGTACACAAGGGGGTACAAAGTCCCTGCCTCTGGTTGAACTAACACTCTATCTTCCACTGGTGCATCCCCTGTCAGATCAGGCTGATAGTGGTACATATTGCTGGAGTGGACAATTATATTGCTAATGATCTCAGTTGGACAGGCCTATCCGATTTCTTTCACCACTGGGAGACTCCACAGGTGGACTTGTTTGCCTGGGTGGAGAACATCATGTGTCTGACTTTCTGCAGCAAAGCTGGGGTCTCTGGAGGGGTGGGGGATGCCTGCCTATTTCAGTGGATGGGGACAATGTTCTATCTTGACAGCCATCTGGACAGCCATCTGTCAGGGATGCTTTGACCTGGATTCCTGCATTGATCAGGGGGTTGGACTCGATGGCCTTGTAGGCCTCTTCCAGCTCTACTTTTCTATGATTCTATGATCTTTTCCCACTATTTTCACTCATCTTCACGGTGCTGGCAAAACTCAGGGAAGAAGGGATGGATTGCTTACTAGTTATCCCGTGATGGCCACAAGAGCCCTGATTCACCCCTCTTCTTCATCTCTCCCTTGGAGACTACATTTGTTTTCCATCAGCTCCAGACCTGACCACACTCCACCTGATGGCATGGAGGAGTGTGTTGACTGTTTCACTTGCTTTGGTTCCTGAGACAGTGCAATACATACTAGACGTGGCTCAGAAGCTGGCCACAAAACTTTCTTATGCCCGTAGGTGGACATCTGTCTGCTCCTTTGCTGAGGCTCATGGGTTCAGCCCAGTCCAGTGCCCATTACACCACGTGCTGCACTCCATGGCGGTGGCTTGAAGGCTTCCTCTCTAAGAATGCATCTGCTGTACCCATGGGCGGCATCTCGGTCTTCTCGCACCCAATGGCAAAACAATTTCTCTGTGGGGCACATAATCTTGCTCCACCAGTTTGACTCCCTGTGCCAGCATCATGTCTGTTGATTGCATGGAAGGCTTTGTCATCAAAACAGGTTTCTCTTCAGATCATCTTTAAATCTTTCACTAGTTATGGTGGATCTACTTTCTTGGAAGACAGCATTTCTGGTGGCAAGTATGTCAGCTTGGAGGTCTAGTGAGTTGTGTGCTTCGCAGTTGTTGGCTTCCTTCCCGTCACCGTCAACACTGTTTGAGTCCACCCTTCACACTTTGGATACTTGGTGGGCATTGGCACACTGCAAGTCAATAACTGAATCTTTCTGCCAGTCACTTCATCTATTTATTATTACTGTATTGTTCCGAGTATAGGCCGCTCCTGATTATAAGCTGCACCCTTAAAGTTTGGTGCTATTTTAAAATTTTCTGACTAATTTTTCGATTTTTCTGAGCGGTGCGGAGCAGTTCTCCGCACTGCTTGAGCCCACCGTGGTGCTGCCGTTGCTGGTGCCACCGCCGGCTGCTGGGCCCCAGGGCGAGCGCGCGCGCCCTCAGAAGGCCTTTCCCGCCTGCTTCCTGAGGTGGCGGCGGTGACCCTCCTCCCCGCCCTCAGCCGCCCGCGCTGGGCTATCATCATGGCCAGCGAAGAGTCGGCTGGCGGCAGCAGCAAACTCCGCTTGAAGCGCAGGAGGCCTCAGGAGACACCGGGGATGGCCTCGCTCCTCCTCCTTGCCGGCTGAGCTGAGCTCGGGCAGGGAAGCGGAGGATTCATTCCTGCGCCTCACCCACAGAGGCGGCGGGCTCTGCCTGTGTGTGAGAGTGCGGGGCGGGTGTGGGCTAGTTTGAGGGGGGGGTCTGTGTGTAGATGTGAGGGGTGAGTGTGTGAGAGGGGGGTGATCTGTTGAACAAGGCTCCTTTTTACAATAAGAATTAAAATATAATTAAGGGTAATTAGTCTGTACCAAGGGAACTTGAGCTAACTTTCCTTAATGGAAAAGCAAGAAGGTGGTAAATGGAATAATTTCAGTGAATTTTAATGAAGTTACTTCATTATCTGCATTTTGAGACTATCAGTACTGATGATGCAGGATTGCTACAGCATTCATTGTACCATATTGTTCCGAGTATAGGCCGCACTTCCCCCCCCCTGTATTTTTATTGTGTGTGGGTTTGTTTGTTTTTTGCAACATCCCGATTGTAGGCCGCACCCCTAGTTTAAAGACTTACAGGGGGGGGGGGGAGTGCGGCCTATACTCGGAACAATATGGTACTTAATAGATTAATATCTATTAATCTATAGATTAATAGATTAATCTGAACATATTCAAAAATATCTCTATGGAGGTACATGGCGAGTGTTACCTGTGTCATTGCAGCGATTATCTGCCTGGGTGGTGCAGACTATATGGTTGGCATACAGCAGTGTTCTCCAACCTTGGGTCCCCAGATGTTTTTGGCCTACAACTCCCAGCATGCCCCAGCCAGCTACACTGGCTGGGGCATGCTGGGAGTTGTAGGCCAAAAACATCTGGGGACCCAAGGTTGGAGAACACTGGCATACAGGTTCGCAGGTTTGCACTTAGATTCAATCCAAGCTCATTCTACCCAAGCTATGGCTACAGCGGTGCATTTGGAAAGGGGGTTTCTCTCCAGAACTGTGTCACGCAACTACCTGGTCAAAACCTTCCATGTTCATTGGCCACTACAGACTTGATGTTCAGACTAGGGCTAACTGTACGTTTGGACATGCCGTTCTTTCTGCATTTTTGCAGTGGGACACCAACCCCTCCACCTCCAGTAAGTCAGCTTGCTACTCATGAAGAAGAAAGACAGGTTGCTTACTGTGTAGCTCTTTGAGCATGCATCTGTGCATTCACACAACCCACCCACTGTCCCCACTTTGGTGTTGATACCAAGGTTCCCTTTGGTTCTGAGGCTGTAACTGGCAATCTCAGCTAACTGAGGGAATAGACAGGAACCCGCTAGGGACATGCACACTGGGACGGTAGGGGAGGGTTCCTGCCAAAAAAAAAATCAGCTATAGGAGGTTCCCGATCAAGGCTCCACACAGGCTCAGAGCCTGTATGTGTGAATGCACAGGTGGCCATTTGAAAAACTATAGTTACATGTAAACAACTTGTCCATAATGATAGAAATGAGCTCAGTTTTCCATCACGTTGTTTATATATAATGATGTTATCACCATGTTGTTGTTGTTGTTGTTGTTATTTCCATTTCTATACCGCCCAATAGCCGAAGCTCTCTGGGTGGTTTACAACAATTATAAAATTACATAATAAAATACAATTATACAATAAAAATACAATTTAAAATACAGTATAAAAATACAAGCAATCAAAACATCAAAAAATTTACACAAACATTTTAAAAACACTTTAAAAATTACTTAAATTGCTAAGGCAGATGTAAAAAATAGACTGGATAAAAAGATGACATAACCACCACCCCATGTGCTATTTACAGCTATTAGATGCCTCAGCATAGAGGGCAGTTTTAACCTGGTGCCGAAAGGATAGTAAAGTTGGCGCCAGGCAGGCGTCAGTGGGGAGGCTCTTCCACAGTTGTGGGGCTACCACAGAAAAGGCCCTCCTTCTTGTTGCCGCCTCCAAGCCTCCCTCAGGGGCAGCAGTCGGAGGAAGGCCCCAGATGCGGAGTTTAGTGTCTGGGTAGAATGTGGTTGGGAGAGGCGTTCCATCAGGTATTGTGGTCCCAAGCTGTGTAGGGCTTTATAGGTTAAAACCAGCACCTTGAATCGGGCTCAGTAGCATGTAGGCAGCCAATGCAAGCAGGCCAGAACAGGTGTTATATGTTCAGACCTCTTGGTCCCAGTTATTAACCTGGCTGCCGCATTTTGCACCATCTGCAGCTTCTGACCAGTCTTCAAGGGCAGCCCCACCTAGAGTGCATTGCAGTAGTCTAACTTAGAGATTACCAGAGCATAGATTACTGCAATCAGGCTATCCCTGTCCAGATAGGGGCATAGCTGGGCCACCAGCCAGAGCTGGTAGAAGTCACTCTTTGCCACTGAGGCCACCTGAGTCTCAAGTGACAATGATGGCTCAAAGAGGACCCCCAAGCTACGGACCCCCAAGCTGCTCCTTCAAGGGGAGTGCAACCCCATCCAGAACAGATTGAACTCCCTCCATCCGGTCAGAGTAACCACCCACTAACAGCATCTCAGTCTTGTCTGGATTGAGCTTCAGTTTGTTAATCCTCATCCAGTCCATTATCGCAGTCAGCACATGCACAGCCTCACCTACTGAAGATGAAAAGGAGAAATAGAGCTGCGTGTCATCAGCGTACTGATGGCAACGCACTCCAAAACTCCAGATGACCCCACTCAGCGGTTTCATGTAGATGTTAAATAGCATGGGGGATAAGACCGACCCCTGAGGAACTCCATACTGGAGAGTCCACTGGGCCAAACAATATCTCCCAAGCACCACCTTCTGGAGCCGGCCATCCAAGTAGGCGTGGAACCACTGCAATGCAGTGTTAGAATATGGGTTCCACATATTCAGGTTTTGCCTTCGGGCTAGAAGGTAACAGAAACCAACAAGCCTGATCAAGGTCAGGAATGAGGAAAGATTCACCTTTGTCCCAGTGAGGGACCGGTACAGTTTTTTGTGTCCAGAGTAATTGGAGCAAGGGTCGAGCTAAATTGTATGCAGCTGGGATGACATCATGCCTTGATGCAGCTGGCATTACCTAATTTAGCACGTGACTGTATCATAATGTATATAAAGTGTGTGAAGTCTTTGTAAGCTTGTTGGGAGTAAGGAGTATAGGTGAATATTGGTAAGAGAGCATTCTGTATGATAAGAGTTTGTTTGTATGTCATGACTGTAACTGTTTTGTCTGACATGCTATTCTGTTTTTCACTCTTGTAATATATCACTCTTTAATCTGTTCATGTTTTACAAGTTTAGTTTAGTAAACTTTAGAGTTTGAAAGAAACTGACTTGTTGTTTTGCTTTTTCGCCTACTGGCCTTGCACACGGTTTTTTCTCAAACTACCCTAACGCCACAACTCGAATCTGCAGCCACTGGACAAAGTTGCTTAGCTTTGTTTTTCCCCCCAGTGGTTCAGTATTCCAACAGGTTATGGGCCCAGCTGTGGCACATGGGTATTGAGATCCATGGAGTTTTGTTTTTGGCCAAGGTCCAGTAAGGTGTTTTTGTTTGGGTGCTGAGAAGTTTTGATCGCTGCAAAGTTCCTGGCTAGGGCTTTGTATCGCAGGTCCTTCTCTGGCAGCAAACCCTGCAAAGCTGGAAGAACAGACGGCTAAGGCGGTGGAGTCAAAGCCGGTGTCAAAGAGTGATCCTCTGGAGATAGAGGAGGGAAGAATTCCAGAACCAGCTCCCCCTGTGCAGACCGTGGACGGCGTACCGATGGCGGTGGTGCAACAGTACCCGGGAGTGGTGGTGGACAAGCTGACGGGTGAGAATTACCTGGCTTGGGAGTTCAAAACCAGAATGCTCCTGATGTGGGAGGATTTATGGGACATAGCTGTTGTCAATCCCCCGCACGACCCAACCCCTGAAGAGAGCAGACGGATGCAGAGAGCTCATGCAATGATTGTGCTGTCTCTGTCAGATGCACAACTCTTGCATGTCAGATCGCTGGAGAATGCCGCCGACTGCTGGACGACTCTCAGGAGGATACATATTCGGGACTCTGCAAGTTGTAAAATCCTGTTGGCACGGCAACTGTACAGGAAGCAGTTGCTGCCCGGGGAGAAAGTTTCTGACCATTTGCAAGCGATACAGGAGCTGCTGATGAAGCTTGCTGAGCGGGGTCAGAGATATGAAGAGATCCATCAAGTCCAGATCATTCTGTCATCCCTGGATGAGAGCTGGGACTTGCTGGTCAGTAGCGTTGCTTCGCTCCCAGAAGACGATCTAACAATGGATTATCTAGCTGGCCGTCTCCTGGAAGAAGAGGAGAGGAGGAAAGCGAAACAACAGCAGCAGAAACAGATGACAGCTCCCTCCATCCGAAGGAATTCAGGCCGAGGAGGGGTGAGAGTGTCGGGTTACAGCGCAGAGCAACCGAGAAATGCCGGAGAAGACACGGAGGCAGCTTTAAGCGTGCGTAGGTGCTTCAGATGCGGGCAGCCAGGACACATCAAGAGGCACTGTAAGACGAGCTTGCAGAAGGGCGGTCCACAGAAGAAGAAACAACAACAGGAAGATGGACGTTGTAGTAACTCTGTGTCTGCCACTGTGAGGGTGAATGTAAGTCAGCCTACATCAAGGTGGATTCTTGATAGTGGGAGTTCAAAGACAATTTCTAACTCGTCTTTGCCATTTGTATCATTTAACAAAGTGTCTAAAGAAAGCAGTAGTCATACTGTCACGTTGGCAGATGGGAGCACGTGTCCGATTGTGGGTGAGGGGAAGTGCAAAGTACCCTATCTAGAAACAGAAATGGAGAATGTTCTGTGTGTCCCCAATTTAGACTATAGCCTATTGTCTGTATCTTGTCTAACCAATGATGGGTATGAGGTGGTATTCACAAAAGCTGGCTGTGAAATACTCAAAGGTGGGAAGCTTGCTGACTCCATTTCCCGTGAACGTCTTTGGGCTAAATTGGAGCAATATTCTATTGATAAGAGGCTACTGTTTCTGATAAATTCATTGTACTATAATACATCTGCTCAAGTACGATGCAGCAATGTGGCCATCTCTCAAAGAATATTGTCTCTACTTGTGGAGTCAGGCAAGGCTGTGTGCTTGCCCCTATACTATTTAATTTATATTTGGCTGATCTTCCCACTGTGTTAGGTTCATTACCCTCCCATCCACCCAAGCTTGGTTCCTCTAGGATCTTTGTCCTCTTATATGCGGATGATACAGTACTGATCTCTCAGACACGTCTGGGCCTTCAGAGACTGTTGAACGGATTTGTTGTCTATTGCCAGGAAAATCTTCTAACTATTAATTACATGAAATCCAAGGTTCTGGTCTTCTCTAAAAGGAAGGTTAGACATTGCTGGACTGTGAATAACAACAAATTTGAGCAAGTGGACTCATACAAATATCTAGGTATTTGGTTCCATGAAACTGTAAACTGGAGGGTGCAGGGGAAGGCTGTTAAGAACAAAGCTGAACAAAATGTGAATGCTATTGCCCGTTTTTTCTTCACCAATGGTGGGAAACACATTCCATCAGCCATCCGAGTTTATAAAGCAAAAATCGTTTCTCAGACACTTTATGGGGCTCCAATCTGGTTTCCAACTGTTAAAAGCTCTTTAGAAGGTATTCAATCGTACTTCCTCAGACTCATTTTTGGTGTGCCTAGATGTGTTGCTGGCACGGCCCTTAATTTGGAGGCTGGTCTCAATTCCCTTAAGTGTCTGGCATGGACGTATTCCATCCACTTTTGGCTCCGTTGCTGCTTTGTACTCCCTTCTACCTCCCTTGCTTTTCTAGCAGTAACTGACCCCTGTATGACACCCTGGAGGAAAGAAGTGGAGTACAAAGTTAATTCTATGGGGCTCTCCCCATCCCACCTACTTTCCTTGGACTGGGATAGTGCAAAATCTTTAGTTAAACAGAGACTGCGAGATATCGATCTACAAGAACTTCATTGCACAGCACGGGGCCCGTGTTCTCCTAGTGCCTTGGGTCTATCAGGCCCCTTCTCTAATGATGGAATGGCTTACTTAAATTGGTTATCAATTCCCAAATATAGGAAAGCGTTCTCCCTGGCTAGGTTTAACGTCCTCCCGTCTAAACTTTTAGACGGAAGATACTCTAGAACACCAGTAGATGAAAGATGCTGTCCCTGTAACAATGTTGAAGTAGAATCTGTGTTACATGTTCTGTTTAATTGCTGTTATTATCAGGGGGTTAGAGATGCATGATTAATAATACACCTTTACACGATGGATGTTTACACACATTTCACAGGAAATTAGGGCATTCAGGATTTGGTGTAATTAAGAAGACTGCTGAGTCTTGTACTGGGGTTACATTGAAAGGGTGCAAAAAGTATCTAAACTGTGCAGTGTGCAAACAAGCAAAATCTAGGGTGCAACCAATAAGTAGAAAGTCAAACAGGCAGGTCAATGAAGTGTTTGAGTTGGTGCATTCCGATGTGTGTGGCCCCTTCAAACCCAGTGAAGGTGGTGCAAGATATGTGGTTCTGATTATGGATGAATATTCAAAGTTCACATGGGTGTATCTGGTGAAGCAAAAAGCTCAGTGTTTTTCTGTGTTCCGTGACTGGGTAGCATATGCAGAACGGCAGTTTAACACGAAAGTACGTACTCTACAAACAGACCGGGGTGGGGAGTACTTGAGCGGAGAGTTTCAAAAGTTCATGAGAACAAATGGTATAATGCACAAGGTCACAGATACTGGTATTGTGTCTGGGAAATTTAGGGTTCTTCAACAAATAATGAGATGTTTGTTAACTGACGCTGGTCTAAGCACAAACTCGCATTTTTGGGGTGAAGCAATCCTTGCAGCCAATTACCTGTGCAATAGAACCTGGTCTATGGTGATTGATAATATACCGTATACAAAGCTATTTAACAGGGCTCTGGAGCTTGGCCACCTTCGAGTCTGGGGTAGTTTTGCATACGTGCATATTCCCAAATCAATGAGAAGAAAAGGAGAACAAAGATCACAAAGGTTGCGTTTTGTGGGATATGCTGGAACTGGGAAATCCTGGAGGTTTTCACGAGGGAATGCCAGGGTGATCATTTCTCAAAATGCAGATTTTGTTGAGGAAGGTTGGCAACGTATACATGCAAACCCAGAAGTTTTAATTCCGATAGATGACTCTGAGCCAGCCAAGCCGCAGCAGCTGGCGAGAGAGGGGGGCCAAAGCCCAAGGAATGTAAAACAATTTTTACAAGCCGATTCAAGTGGGGAAGGGAAAGCCATTGTAGAAGCCGGTGAAGGCAGTACTGAAATTGAGATCCGAAGATCTCAGAGGAGTAACAAAGGTGTTCCACCCCAGAGGTTTGTGATAGGAGGGGCAAGAGTTTGCAATGTTACATATGTTGAACCTGAGAACCTTGAACAAGTAAACAATTTGCCTAATACTGAAAAGCAACAGTGGTTGGAGGCAATGAGCAGTGAAATGGAATCATTCAAACGAAACAATGTATATACAGAGGTTAAAGCACCAGCAGGAGTAAAGATAACTGGCAGCAGGTGGTTATTCAAACGGAAGGTGTCAATTTCGGGAGAATACATATTTAAATCAAGATTAATTGCCAGGGGTTTTTCGCAAAGGTGGGGAGAAAGTTATGATGAAACGTTCTCACCCACTGCAAAAGCAGAAACAGTTAGGCTGCTACTGTCACTGGCTGCGAAAAGGGATTTACAGGTGCATCATTTGGATTTCACGACTGCATATCTAAATGCTCCTCTGGAGGAGGAAATATACATGGAGCCTGCTCCGGGGTTTGAATGTAAACAGGGAAAAGTTTGGTATCTTAACAAAGCGGTTTATGGGCTGAAGCAGTCAGCCAGAGCCTGGAACATTTGTCTTAACGAAACATTGCTGCAATTTGGTTTCAAACGTGGGGTAGCTGACCCGTGTCTGTACACTAAAGGGTCAGGAAACAACTACATGGTTTTAATCATGTTCGTTGACGATATTTTGTGTGCTGGGTCAAGCAGCAGCCAGATATCTACATTTGCACAGCAATTAGGACAGAAATTCAAAATAAAATCTCTGGGTGAAGTCTCACAGTATCTAGGTGTTCAGGTGGTCAGGTCAAAAGAGTCTATTTGTCTGAACCAGAAACAAAAGGTGATAGCATTACTAGACAAGTATGGTATGCTAGAATGTGCACCGGTCCTGACACCTATGACCCCAGATTTTGTTAAATCAGTAACTGCAACAGATAAAGTGTTCCATGAGGTAGAAAGGTACCAATCCCTGGTTGGCAGTCTGCTGTATCTGGCACAGTGGTCACGGCCAGATATAGCAGCCAGTGTGGGAGTTTTGTGTCGGTTCACAGCACAACCCACTGTTCCTGCATGGAATGCAGCAAAGAGAGTACTGCGGTATCTCAAAGGCACACTCAACATTTGTTTAAGTTTACCGGTGAAAGGGTAAGAAAACTTACAAATATGGGTGGACTCTGACTGGGGAAACTGTGTATTGTCCCGGAAATCAGTCAGTGGCATGGTCATGCAATTTGGTAACACCATTGTGAACTGGGTTTCAAAGAAGCAAACAAGTGTAGCCACATCCAGTTGTCAGGC
Organism: Shinisaurus crocodilurus; assembly: GCA_021292165.1. NCBI lineage: Eukaryota > Metazoa > Chordata > Lepidosauria > Squamata > Shinisauridae > Shinisaurus > Shinisaurus crocodilurus. Next base: position 184,848,118 of record CM037879.1, read on the forward strand.
AGAAATGGCAGCAGTTTCACTGGCATGTGGGGAGATAACTTGGTTTCTACAACTGTTCAAAGATATGGGTATTGATCAACAACTGCCGGTAGAGGTTTACTGTGACAGTACAGCATGTATATCTTTGGCCAACACAGAACACTTGAAAGCCCAGACTAAAAACATAGCGGTGAAGTATTGCAATGTAAGGGACCACATTCAAACTGGTGTAATTAAACTGATGTACTGCCCATCAGAAGGGAATTTGGCAGATGTCATGACCAAGGCTCTGCCCAAGCCCAAATTCCTTGAAACCATACAAAAGTTTGGAATGATGTTAAAATGAATGTGTTTAGTGAATGCAATAAAGTTTCAAGCCTCTCAGGCAAGGAGGGGTGTTAGAATATGGGTTCCACATATTCAGGTTTTGCCTTCGGGCTAGAAGGTAACAGAAACCAACAAGCCTGATCAAGGTCAGGAATGAGGAAAGATTCACCTTTGTCCCAGTGAGGGACCGGTACAGTTTTTTGTGTCCAGAGTAATTGGAGCAAGGGTCGAGCTAAATTGTATGCAGCTGGGATGACATCATGCCTTGATGCAGCTGGCATTACCTAATTTAGCACGTGACTGTATCATAATGTATATAAAGTGTGTGAAGTCTTTGTAAGCTTGTTGGGAGTAAGGAGTATAGGTGAATATTGGTAAGAGAGCATTCTGTATGATAAGAGTTTGTTTGTATGTCATGACTGTAACTGTTTTGTCTGACATGCTATTCTGTTTTTCACTCTTGTAATATATCACTCTTTAATCTGTTCATGTTTTACAAGTTTAGTTTAGTAAACTTTAGAGTTTGAAAGAAACTGACTTGTTGTTTTGCTTTTTCGCCTACTGGCCTTGCACACGGTTTTTTCTCAAACTACCCTAACGCCACAACTCGAATCTGCAGCCACTGGACAAAGTTGCTTAGCTTTGTTTTTTCCCCCAGTGGTTCAGTATTCCAACATGCAGTCCCCCCCACTCCCAACTCAGCCAGCCACCCCAGAAGGATACCATGGTCAATGGTATCGAAAGCTGCTGAGAGATCTAGGAGTATCAGCAGGGTCACACTCCCCCTGTCTCTTTCCCAGCATAGGTTATCATACAGGGCGACCAAAGCCGTTTCCGTGCCAAAACCAGGCCTAAACCTGAACTGAAATGGATCTAGATAATCAGTTTCATCCAAGAGGGCCTGGAGCTGGTTGGCCACCACCCGCTCAAGGACCTTGTCCAGGAAAGGAACATTAGCTACCGGCCTAAAATTGTTTAGATCTTTCGGGTCCAGAGAGGGTTTCTTCAGGAGTTGCTTGCTTCAAGTGGCATGGGACCACTCCCTCTCGCAAGGAGGCATTGACCACCTCCCTGGCCCAGCCAGCTGATTTAATAAGCCAAGATTTAATATGTGTGTTTATAATGCAAACTATGTTTTTCCTACCAATTAAAATGTACTAAGTACTCAACAATATTTAAAAAAATATTAATCATAAAGATTAAATGGTCTACTGTGGAAGACCATTGTAAACTCGAGGAGTTAGGTGTTGTGTATCGCCTCTTCTCCCCTGTGGATGTCAATCTCTCTCACTGATTTGGAGAGGTTTCCCTTCGAAGATGTCTCCCCACCTTTCTCTCTAATCACGATGTCCTTAGTACTGCCTTTGGGAGTGGAATGTTTAAACTTGCACACCTGCTATAGGAATATATGGAGGATAATAAGGTTAGTCATGGATGCACTCGTACACAGGTGAAACCATATAGCTTAAATATATACTATTCCCAGGAAACCACTCCAACAGGGAAGCTCAGCCCAGGCTGAACCGTGGAACAGCGCTGTGCAAGTTGGCCATCATCTTCCTGGGGTTCCAGACAACTGAAGGGGCATAAACATGTATTCTCTATATGTAACCTGTTGATTTCTTCTCTAAGACTTATTGGAGAAGTTTCAATAAAACCTATTTTCCTTCACCATTTGGGTGTTTATTGTCTTTGAATCCTTTAGTGGTAAGAACCTTTGCTGCTTAGCAAAACAAAATGCTGGACTAGAGGATAGTTTAGTTCTCAATTTAGCTCAGGAATTCAGTAATAGATAATAAAAGTGGGCTTGACCAAATTCACCAAAGTTGCAGTGCAAAAGATTCCCATAGACTTAATAGAGCCCTGTTTCTTTCCTCCCCCTGCCTGTAGGGTGCAAAACAGAGCTTCATTGTCCTCTGCTCATGGGCAATATAATATGCATCCAGTGGACTGGATTGTGTACATTCCACCACCGCCCACCCCATACATTTGTTTTATAATGACAAATGAACTCTATCAAGGATCCTAGTTGCATGGTAATAAAGATCAATTTAGCATCAAAAACACCTTTGATTTAAGGCACCTATTATGGAACTTATAATATGTATAAGTCTATGTACCTCAAAGCATGGAAATTGTAAGGTTGGCTTCCACATGCTTACGTGTTAACCTCCACACGCACACTTTTCCAGTCCCAATCCTCCTTCTGCTGCAGGGAGGGGGCAACACTGAATGGTCAATGTCATATCCATTTTTTTAAAGTTGTAGAACACAAGCTTGTGCAAGTTTAATCTAAAGTAAAATCAGCAAAGTAACCCTCTCACACATTATCAGAACATCAGACTTACAGAGCTTGTTAATTCTTTTAAAATAATTAATTAATTTTAAACAGAGGTAAACTCTTCAATCTTATGCAGGCTATGACCCTGATGATTTCCCTGGACCTGGTCATCAGGCTTTGGTACCATTGATCCTGGTATCCTTCTGGTTCATTTTATGAGGATGGATTTGGGGGCCACCAGTTTTAGGTGGTTAAACTCACTCTTGGAGGATAAGTCTCAAAAGGCCATGCTGGAGAAGCTACTGCTGAACCCCTTGGCCTTTGGCATGCTGCAGCGTTCTGTCTTGCTTTTTCATAGTTACATGAAGCCATCCTGGGTGGGTTTTGGGGTGATAACCCAATCTTTTCTGTGTACACACATTTGTGAAAGAAACTTTATTTTTCTTTGATTTTTGGATGATTTTTGGTCCCTTTTCCTGACCAACTGCAGTTTCATTCCACTGAGGCTTTGATTGAAAGTACGAGTTATGGGTTGGCCTGGAGATTGCTGGAAACCCATCCTGGGTGGGTTTTGGGGCAACTACCGAAGTTTTCTCTCCGTACGCAAATGTTTGAAAATACCCTATTTTTCTGCAATTAGCAAGGATTTTTGGTCCCTTTTTCTGACTGACTCCAGTTTCATTCCACCGAGACATAGACTAAAAATGCAAATCGTGGATTGACCTGGAGATGGCACAAAATGCATCCTGTGTGGATTTGTTGGTGAAAACCCAACACTTTTTTTCTTCTGCAATTGTGTGCAAAACCCCTATTTTTCTGTGATTTCGGAGGAATTTTCTTTCATTTTTCTGACTGACCAGTTTAATTCTGCCAAGACTTAGATTGAAAATAGGAGGCATGGAATGGCCTGGAGATGGCAGAAAACCAATTCTGAATGGGTTTATGGGGGGGGGGGGAGCCAAGTTTCTCTTTGCCTGCCTTGAATGGCCTGGAGATGGAAGAAACCCCATTTTGAGTAGTTTGGGGACAACCCAACTTTTATCTCTTGAGACAAATGTGTGAAAACACAATTTTTCGGTGATCATGACAGACATCATTTTTCTGTGATTGCATTGGATTTTTGGTCCCTTTGCTTAGACTCAAAACAGAATGGGTGGAATGCATAGGATATGGCAGAAACCCCAGCCTGGGTGAGTTTGGGGGCAAAAACCCAACTTTTCTCTTTGTGATTTTGGAGGATTTTTGGTCCTTTTTTCTGACTGACTCCAGGTTCATTCAACTGAGGCATAGACTGAAAATGCTAGTTGTGGGTTGGCCTGGAGATGGCACAAAATGCATCCTGGGTGGGTTTGTGGGTAAAACCCCAACTTTTCTCTCCTTATGCAAATGTATGACAATAGCAGATCTTTCGGCAATTTCAGAGGATTTTTGGTCATTCTTGGCTTTGTGTCCCAAATATGATTTGCTAGCTCGGGCTGCATGGCAGTACTCACAGTTGTATTTGTTAGAATCTAGGTTTGGCCCTGCAGCTTTTACAACTTCAGAGTCTCCTTTGCTATTGGAAGCACTTATTGAGACTGATCAGTTATATCAATCCAAGATCCATGTTTAGATTGTATTCACCCCATTATTGGTGAATAAATATGACACACAGGGACTTAAGCATGAATGGAATAGGGAACTGGACTGTCCCGTTATGCCTAATCAATGGATTGCCACTTAAGCATTTGTATCTGAAGCATCTCTAGATCTCAGGTTACTTCTTATTCAGCAAGACCTGTGTCTATCGGCAGCCCTTTAATCAGGGTTTGTCTAAGTCAGCTAATTGCTAGAGCTTCTTTTAATAATTTGTTTTGGCAATGCCCAATACTTGCCTCTTTGGGGGAGGAGGTTATTATACAGATAAACTTTGTATTGGAACATCCTTTAATATTTAGTGATGCAAACCTAGCCGACTTAGACAAACCTATCCACCCTATCATGTCATCAGTCGATGGCTACAATGTCAAGAGTTCTGGAATTGCTTGTGTAAAACAGTCAGGCATCACAGATCAAACACTATAGGCAGAGCTTACAGATTGCCTGCCATTATGTGAAACACATTATTTTTAAATGGAGGTGATTCACACTTCCAACTGCAAGCACTAAGGTGATGTCATATTTAAAGTTAGACTTAAACTAGGAAGATCTGTGTTCAAATCCCTGCTCAGCCTTTTGACACTCACTGTTTGGGTCTGGGCAAGACTCACTTTCTTTGCATAATTACCTCACAGTAGAGCAGTGGTGTAGTGGAGTGGTAACATGAGGAAGCACAGCTCTGGGACTTTTTCAATGCAAGGGTGTTGACATTAAAAAGTTCAAGTGATGCATTTTCCTGCAGCGTACCACTTTTGAAGATAGCCCTGCTCCTTTGCCTTTAACTGAAGATTGACATGCAGAAATGTAGCCTGTTGAAGCTTTTTCTGGCACTGAGATAAGGGGGTGTCAAGGCGCTGCTAAAGCCACTAGAGCAGACTAGGAAAAGAGGTGGCAATCATAGTTTCCACACTTTGCACATGACTTTAATGTAGGGTTTGTGAACAGTGAAATTATTTATTAAAATGATCTCCAAATAATTTTATTAAATGATTAAATGAAATTTAGCAATTTTGCTTACATTTCAGGAATTAGAGTTAGAACAAATATTTTATCTCTATACATGCTTTAGTGCAAGCAAGTAAGCAACCTAGCAATTTTTTGTTTTTTTTTAATCATTGGGGTGGAAGCATGTTTGCAAAAGCCACTCAAAGGGTTCCTGAAAATGCTTGATATGACAAGGATAGTGGTAAAGGCACTGTGAATAATATTAAAATCTTCCTCTTTTTTTCTATCCTGGAGAGTTCCTTTGTGTGTTGCAGCATTGCTGTAGTTCCACTTCACTGGCCATTAAACCTGGGGTTCACAACAGTAGTAGTGGCACTCTTGAAAAGAGGGTTGTCAGCCTGCCAATTAAAAAAATAAAAATCACAAGAATCTGTAGCTGGTATGAAAAACAATAGTTGCTTAGGGAATTGGGAGAGTTTCAGTTGTAGACCAAACACTGACCCTCTTCTGGTAATCTGACACTGACCCGAGAAAGAGGAATCATGGGCAGTAATGTGCTAGCTAATCCACTGATCATGTTCAAAAAAATTGATAGGATAGACAAATGGGGTCCTACAACTAATTTGAAGGTGCAAATCAGACTGGCAGACAGCCAGGAGAAAGCTGCTGCAATGGATCTTAAGTGTTATACTAGGTAAAGGAGGAGGCCAGTCACAAGCACCACTTCACCCAGCCAGTGGCTAAATCACATGGATGGCCTATCTGTCTCACTTGAGTTGCATGTTTCTGCACCCAGTAATATAAGCAGATTTCATCCATATGGGTAAACCAGATTGTATGCTTATGTATTACAGTAGCACCCACCACCAACGGTCCACCTAGTCCAGTATTCTGTTCACATAGTGGCCAACCAGTTGCCTGTGAGAAACCAATGAGTAGGACATGAATGCTATAGCAGCCTCCCAGTCGTGTTACCCAGCATACTGGCTCTGATACTGAGGGTAATATGCAGCCATTGATAGCCTTACCCTCCACAAATTTGTCTAATTCCTGTTTAAAGCCATCCAAAGTGGTGGCCATCACTACATCTTACGGTAGCAAATTCCATAGTTTACATAACTATGTGCTATAACCATGAAAGTTACATATGTTACCACAAGTGGCATGGAAGTAACCAAACCACACCACTCCAAGTAACATATAAATGGGACCTCAGCAGTTGTTTGTGCACCTCCAGCATCTTTCTTAAGGCACCTCTCCTTGCCCAGCACAATTGTGCACCTCATATGTGTCTGTCCAGCATTTGTGTGATAATCTTAGCTTCTCCTGTTTGAGCAAGCAGAATTCATTTTAAAAGCTCTGTGCATACTTCCTAAAGCTTACTATACACATCAGTTTTATATACCAAAGCCTTCCACAATGCCCTGCCCTGCCCATTTCAGCACCCCCAGACTTGTGATAGAAAAAAGCTGTTATGCCTGGATGGTATGTATATTCCCATATATAGAGCCTTTAGCATTTTCAGTATGTGACCTGTCTCCTTTGTTTAATTTTTTTCTCCCAGATTTGTGTTACACCATTTGATAGGTCTGACTGGACTAACTGAAGTTATGCAAAAGTTTGGTCAACTACTTTGCTTAATAACTCTGAGAAAGAAAGAAAAACCAAATGCACAACCAGCTCTTCTCCCTCCCCATATGAACCTCCCCAAAAGCAGAGCATCTTACATCATTCCACTTAGCCTTGGACTTTTCCTTCTCAAATCTGCGATATTCCCTGCGATCAATCAGCTCCGTCAATAACCGCCAAATCAAGAGTAGGAGGAGCCCAATAAGAGCCACTCCAGCAATAGTGCCCCCTACAATGGCTGCAACATTAGGGGGCACTGGACACTCTAAGAAGAGAATAAAAAGGTGAGTGTGAGTGTGTGTTGAATGCCAGTAATGAACATACCAAAGGCAAGGCAGAATTTTAGAAGCTAAATAAATAAAGGTTCCCTTACAAATAATATTTTATGGGTTAAGCAACCCAGAGTTAACCCAACAATTGCCCATGGTTTGTTGATGGATGATCTCTGGGTTGTTTAACACATAAACAACCCAGAGTTTCCAGGTTCACATGTCACAAAACAACCTAGGAACAAGGTATTCCTGGGCTGTTAACTGAAAGCAGAAATAATGAGCACTTTGCTTGTCACTTTGTTTGTCCCCGGCATTTCATGGGTTGAGCAATAATTTTTATACAATATTCCAGCAAAAAAGACAGGGAGATAAATAAAATCCCAATTGTAAATGCCATCCAATTCTGCCAGGAAATAAAGAATTCCATTCCATTTTTAAAAAATCTAATTTTAAATGCTATGTACACAATGGATACCCTGCACCTATTTATTTGTACTTTGGCAGGCTTCATCCACTTAGAAGGGGATGCCTTCTTGCAGGGGATGCCTGCAAATTCTATCCAATTCTGTCAAAAAGCAAACATTTTATAGCCATTTGTTGTTTTCCCCATTATAGTCAGAAAGGTCTCCAAACGTGCCCTAATTTCCACTCCTTCCTCTACCCCACAACCCCCCCTGCCAGCCCCCCACCTCAGCCCCTCCCACTCCTGGCTACTTCATTTCCAACCCGTTCCTCCCATTTTAATTCCATTTTTCCAACTCACTCCTCTTCTCCCCATGGCTAGCTGCTTTGATCTGAACTCTCCTGCTTTAAGGGAAAGTGGGGGAAATAGCAGAGCATTCATCCAGGATGCCCTTTCTGGAAGCTCTTTTTGCATCACAACACAAGGGGTGGGGGTCCCTGATGAAGGTTACAAGCAACATGGAGGGAGGAGCCACAGAAATGCTTGTGCAATAAGGTACAATTCAACTTCAGTGTGCTCTTTATCAGGGCAGGATAAGGCTTTATGGTAATCTTTTTTCAGATTTACAAATTAAACATATTGGGCAGAATCCAACGGGGCACTTGCACCCCCACCGATTCCCTTCCGCAAGTGGTGGGTCCCACCGATTCCATACTGCAAGCAGCAGGGCCCATCACTTACGCAAGGGAGATTTAGCGCTTCCTAGAGGAAGACCCAAAATGAGTGGAAATGCTAGTTGGAAATATTATCTTATTTCTATTTTGTAAATCTGTAAATTTGTGGATTTATTTTGTAAATTTGTAAACCTTTTGAAATAAAATGTAAACACATTTTTTAAAAAAAGAAAAGAAAGAAATGCCTGTGCAGCAGCAGTCCCTTACACTGACCAGAGTGGACTTTGGAAGCCAGGGCAAGTGAGTGAGTGTAGAGGGACTGCTTGGACAAGGTTGGGAATGGGAGACAGAGAGTGGGGCAGAGCTGGGGGAGCCAGAGAGGCCTCAACTGTCAGGGCAATGCCATTCCTGCCCCTAAAGATGAGCTTCCCCCGCCACCAGGACAGCCCTGCGACGAGGAGCCTGATTAAGGAGCCTCTGCTCCCTCTCTTTCCCTTCTTCTTGGGGGCTCTTCTACCACCCCCACCTCTGACTCCACCAGCTGGGAAGGAAGCTGCTCCAAAGGGCCCTTCTGCCTGTGTTTCCTCACAAGGTGGAGTGGCCTCTCCTCCTCTCCTCCTTCCCCTCCTGCCTTTACGGGGCAAATGGCAACACCCCCCCCCCCCCCGTGCTTCTGCAGTGCTTTGAAGTGGGATGCACTTCTAAATTTACTCATCCTTTGGGGACCCCTTTGTAAACTGACTCCATTCTTTTCTTTCTTTACAACAGAAACTGCAAGACATAACATTATGCATATGAATAGAATTTAAGCATGGCATATAGGGAGGTAGAGGTAATGAGTCTGCCTCTTAAAAGGGCCACACAGTAGCAACAGTGTGCTGTTGCCCAGGTGAAAGAAAGAAAAAACACCCTGGAAACGAAGAGAAGCCCCCTACCCAGGAACACACCGGGACTTGCCTGTGGGTTGTGACCCACAGTTTGAGTAGCACTGCAGTGCAGCACTCCTCTGTTCATTGAGCCGCCAAGCCCCGTGTCTGGCACTGGTTGTTGGGGCCAAGCATTGCCCACCATTGACGTCATTTCCGGGTGGGGGTGGCTGTGGCTAAGCCACGTGGTCTGTTTTCAGGGTGGGGAGCAGTTGCTGATGATGAGGCACCGCACATACCTTTCTTAGTACTGACTGAAACAGAATATTTCTCTTCTCCGTCCTTTTGCAACATAGTATAGTGGATCCAGCAATTCTGAGAGTCCTTCTCCTTGCATGGTTTGGGTTCCACCTTACTGAGTACCACCTCATGCTCCAGTCTCAGAGTAATGTTTGAACAAGCTTGAGAGCAATTCTTCTGCAATGGCCCACTCCCAAAGGCAAGGCACTCAACACAGGAACTAGAAAGCCAACAGAAAGCATGCCTTCAGAAAGAGCATCCTGGCAGGACGGAGGTGGGATGGATCTTTATCCTACGTGGCACATTTCAAGTGCTCAACATACTTACTGCATATTATCTCAGCAACCCACTTGCACCAGCTCCACAAGGGACTCTACCACAGTGCAGACGGGGAGGGGGTGAGGATGAGAAAACAGAGGTTGGTCTAAGTTCAGCTTGTGAGTTCAGAGCCACCTTAAACCAAATCTCCAGATTACCTCCTCCAATGATTTCATGTAGATGTTATAAAACAAGAGACCCTCGCTTGATCCCTGGGTTCAAAACTACTTTTGGGTGCGGGTCATCTAGCCCCCCCAGCTCTCCATGGGCCACATGATGTCCGATAGATGTGGCCACACCCACCTGACATCACTTGCTCCCAACTGGCACTTGGGCCAGGCACCGGGCTTCGCTGTATGCAGGCTTTCCCAGTTAGGGAAAGTGTAGCTGAGCTGCAATAGCCCCCATCACTCCACTGATGGAGAGCGGCAGAGACTAGCTCAGCTTTACCCCCTCTTTGCACGCCCTGCCTCCTTCCTGCAATGGGGGAAGGAGGTGGGGCATGCAAAGGAGAAGTGGCTGAGTCCACTTTGCTTCTCCAGCAGCTGGCTTTGCCCACCCCTCCTCCCTCCTCCATTGCAGGAAGGGGGCAGGGCGGGATAAGCAGAAGGGGAGTAGCCCACGTGCAGGTAGAGCAGCCACTTTACTGGGCACAGGTGAGTCCCAGTACGCACCACACCTCATGCCCGCTGCTATCTTCGATCTTCAGTCTCCAATCTCAGATCAGAGATAGTAGCGAGGGGATGAAGGGCAGCAGGTGCTGGGACTCGCCCACATGCAGGGAGATTAGCTGTTCTCCCCGGCATGGGCAAGTACCAATGCCACCGCCCCTCATCCCCCTGCTGCGATCTCTGATCTGAGATTGGAGATAACAGCGGGGTTCTGCTGCTGGCACACACCACCAGGGGAATCCCCACTGTTATCTCCATCCTCAGATTGGAGATAGCAGTGAGGGTGTGCCCTTCGAAAAGATTCCTCCAGGGGGCAGGGCTTGCAGTTTAAGATTTAGATTTGAAGCCTGTAGGCCCAAACATCTCCTGAGTTTGTGAGTTTCATTTTCCCCTCATGGAGTTAAGTTTCCTTTTCATTGAGAGAAGTTTCATTTCCCCAGTTTGAGGTCACAGGATTGTAACCTTCTAGGTGGGGGGGGGGGAGTGTATATAAAGAGTGGATCTGGGGCTGCAGGTGTGGCAGACAGAGAGAGAAATTTGAGAGAGAGAGAGAGAGAGAGAAGCTGCAGAAAGTGAAGCAGACAGAGAAGCAGGGTCTGGATTTCACTGAAGAATGCAGAACAGCTAGGAGAAAGGCTGGGGAAAGGAATCTCTTAACTGAGGCTTACAGGTGACAGTGTAGCTAGGTTAGAGAACCTTGCGTTATTTTTCTTTTTATTTCCCTTATACTGGCTTTTTGTAATCTTACAGCTCTATTTGTGGAATTACCCTAAGTTAATGTGATTCTACTTTACCAAAATTTACTACAGTAAACAGTTATTGTTAAAATTCAGTTGTTGGAGTGTCTTTTGCACCACGCCTAAGGCCTAATCCCACATTACTGGGAAGAGGAGGTAAAAGGGCAGAGAATTGGCATCGTGAGACAGGAGGGGCTCTTAAAGAGGCAGATATCTTTAAGGAGCTGATCAAGGTGTCCTGGTACAGGAGGAACCTTGACACTGGTCCACTGACCATACCATGGTGTGTGTTTTTTCTTATCTGAGTAATATAAACCTTTGATTCCCCCCACCCACACACACACACATTTATTATGGTAAGTTTATGCTTGCTTCTGAGTATATTAATATTTCATTCAACCTAAATATCCCTCAGCTATTGTATTAGTCCAATGGTGTGCTTGATGTACTAACTTTGGAGAGAGGAATACTGAACAATTTGATCTATTGTACAATCCCAGCATTTAAGGGAGGCTTTCTGCAGCTGAAAGGCAACAAGTGGGGAGAGCAGAATCTCCCACCCAGTCCTCTTCCTAACAAAAACAGGGCCATGTCTAAAGCATTAGTTTTTCATATTGACATCCCAAATATAGCCACGTGTCAATAGTGTTCATAGCCATGTGGACTTAAAGGGTGGCAAGGACGGAAGTGCATGAGAGCCAGTGTGGCGTAGTGGTGAGAGTGTTGGACTGGGACTCAGGAGATCTGGGTTCTAGTCCCCGCTCGGCCATGAAGCTCACTGGGTGACTTTGGGCCAGTCACTGGCTCTCAGCCTAACCTACCTCACAGGGTTGTTGTGAGGATAAAATGGAGAGGAGGAGGAGGATTATGTAAGCCGCCTTGGGTTCCTTGCAGGAAAAAAGGTGGGGTATAAATATAATAAATAAATAAATAAATAACCTACATGTATCTGGCACAGGGTGATGGGCAGCCAGGGCAGACTTCACAAGCTGGGGGCAGGTAGCCAGAGCTACAGTGGCATGTATTGCACTGGCACTGCCCACGGAGGCTGCACACACTCCCGTTATCATTCAGACAACCATCTGTTGAAGACTTGCATTGGCAGGCACTGCCATCATAGCCAGGCTTGCATTTGCATTTTCCACAGTCACAGTGCCCTCGTTCTGGAAGGAGAAATTAGAGTGTTTAGGACAGAAAGGATTTTCCATGTATATAATTCAAATGTAAAACCTAAATTTGCCAGAGAGTTGAGTTGAAAATGGAGGTTCTACTCTACATTGACAACATTCCCAAGAGACAAATTCCAGATTAAAAGGCAGTCTTAGCATCACTTGTAAAATACTGCAGTGATCTTTTGATGCAAGAATTGTTAGTTACTGGCACAAGAACTTTTGAAAGTTGGTGCAAACCAAGGACATTTTTTAGAGGAATGATTTAGTATCATGGTCCAGGTGTAAATGTTATATTCACACCTGGACAATAAGCCATTACATGAAAGCAACTCACATTGATATCAGCCAACTTGTTTCCAAATTATATTGCCAGGGTCAAAGTTTTATTCAGACAGTTCTCTCTAAGATGCGGAAAGGTAAAATGATGAACGTATATACCTGAAATAATACCCTTTAAAAGCCTGTAGTAGAATCATAGAAAGGTAGAGTTGGAAGGGGCCCACAAGGCCATCGAGTCCAACCCCCTGCTCAATGCAGGAATCCAGGTCAAAGCATCCCTGACAGATGGCTGTCCAGCTTCACCTTGAATGCCTCCAGAGTGGGAGAGCTCACCACCTCCCTAGGTAATTGGTTCCATTGTCTTCTTGCTCTAACAGTCAGGAAATTTTTCCTGATGTTTAGGTGGAATCTGGGTTCCTGTAACTTGAGCCCATTATTCTGTGTCCTGCAAACTGGGATGATCGAGAAGAGATCCTGGCCCTTCTCTGTATGACAACCCTTCAAGTACTGGAAGAGTGCGATCATAGAAAATGCAGCCTGCTAGAACGACGGCAAAAGAAGGCCAGGACTGGAGAAGTAAGCAGGATTTCCCCATGCCCTGCACTCATCAGCCACTCACCTTCCCCTCCACATAGTTGACCATTGTGAAGCTCACAGTTCATGTTGTCACACTCACAGAAGGCACCGTAAATCTGCTTTTGGGGATCATCACTAGTGTGGCAAACACACTGTCCACACACACAATCCCCTAGGCCGGAGCAGATGACTGAGGCATTATCCTTTCGGCAACTCTTTTCCAGTTCCTTGCTAGTTTTACCTCCAGTTTTACAATCACAATTCTTTCCAGTAAAGCCAGGAGAGCATCTGGCATGAGAGAAGTATTCAGTATTCAGAAAATGATTAATAATCAACACCAGCTTGAGGCAACAATCACAGCATCCTTTGCTTCTACTGCAGTCTTACTAGTTTATGTTTGGGGATTGGTTTGCCTACACATTTTAGGGTTTGTTTGTTTAGTATATTCAGGATCCAGCCTATGGGCTTGTCTACAAAGACAAACTTTCTGCTGTTCAACCTTGCACAGATTTAGTTTGCAAAACTTTTCCAATTATTTGGTAATAGTTCTTTTCAGCTCAATATGCTATTCATTTTAATTTTGACTTTACCCTATCCCAAGGCCTTGAGGCAAATATTAGAAGTGTTATTAGAAGTGTTAAATCTGGCACCACATTCACATACTTGAAATGTATTATTGTCTACAATCTGCATCTTATTTACACATGTCATTTAATGCAATTCCCCATTTGAACCCCTTTCCAAGAGTTCCAGCTTATACACTAGGCAAGTATGAAACATGGAAATGACCCTGGGGCCATTAGTCAAATGGTCCTTGACTAAATGCCCTACTAGTCAAATAGCCAGACAGGTTTGAGAATTTAGCAGGAGAATAGTTTATAGGGGCTGCACTCTCAGTATTTTAGGTATTTTCCTCAAGGATTTCTCTTTAAATTGCTCTCGTGCAAAATCCTCAAACTCTCTTTTTCATTTAGAGAAATTTAAACTAGCATTTTGTGCATTTTGTGGGAACAGCATTTGATTGACAGACTCTGCCTAACAAAACAGGTGCACATATGGAACATGATTGTGATCATGATCAAAATTTCGCAGTAGGATTGGCATATCCTAATGTTATGTGTAGGGATGATATTGGTGCTAAAGTAATTTGATTACCTGCAGATTCCACAATCTACTTTCCCTTGTCCACTACAGTCAGAACTATTTGATATTTCCTCATCACACTCGCAGTTGCACCGACTGCGCATATACACAGTGAGGGAGTCCGTGAAACCAAGAGGCTGGATAGTAAGTGTCTGGTTTTCAATGCACTTTGTTGCTGTAATTTTCACTTGGAAGGTAATCTGTAAGAAAACCAAGAACTGGTCAGTCTCAATAAAAGTTAAAAATAATTAGAGAAATCATGGAGTATTTAAGGGAAAGGCTGGGGAGGTATCTCTTATCTGTAAAACAAAGGCTGGGCTTAGACGTCCTAGAAGCCCATCTAATTATCCAGTACTGTACTACAGCTTGAGGACATAGAATCATAGAATCATAGAAAAGTAGAGTTGGAAGGGGCCTACAAGGCCATCGAGTCCAACCCCCTGCTCAATGCAGGAATCTAGGTCAAAGCATCTCTGACAGATGTCTGTCCAGCTGCACCTTGAATGCCTCCAGAGTGGGAGAGCCCACCACCTCCCTAGGTAGTTGATTCCATTGTCTTATTGCTCTGACAGTCAGGAAATTTTTCCTGATGTTTAGGTGGAATCTAGGTTCCTGTAACTTGAGCCCATTATTCCGTGTCCTGCAAACTGGGATGAACGAGAAGAGATCTTTGCCCTCCTCTGTGTGACATCCCTTCAAATACTGGAAGAGTGCGATCATATCTCCCCTCAGTCTCCTCTTCTGAAGGCTAAACATGCCCAGTTCTTTCAGTCTCTCCTCATAGGGCCTTGTTTCCAGTCCCTTTATCATCCTTGTTGCCCTCCTCTGAACCCTCTCCAGTTTGTCTATGTCCTTCTTAAAGTGAGGTGCCCAGAACTGGACGCAGTACTCAAGATGAGGCCTAACCAGTGCCGAGTAAAGGGGAATTATCACTTCCCGCGATTTGGAAGCTATACTTCTATTAATACAGCCCAAAATTGCATTTGCCTTCTTTGCAGCCACGTCGCATTGCTGGCTCATATTCAGTTTGTGATCTACCACAATTCCAAGATCCTTCTCACTTGTAGTATTGTTGAGCCAAGTGTCCCCCATTCTGTAACTCTGCATTTGGTTTCCTCTCCCTAGGTGCAGCACTTGGCATTTATCCCTATTAAATTTCATTCTGTTGTTTTCGGCCCAGCGCTCCAGCCTATCGAGGTCACTTTGAATTTTGTTTCTGTCTTCCAGAGTATTAGCTGTTCCACCCAACTTTGTGTCATCTGCAAATTTGATAAGCATTCCCTGTACCTCCTCATCCAAGTCATTAATAAAAATATTGAAGAGCACCGGGCCCAGGACCGAGCCCTGTGGTACCCCGCTCGTTACCTCTCCCCAGTTTGAGAAGGAACCATTGATAAGCACTCTTTGAGTCCTATTCTTTAGCCAATTGTGGATCCACCTGATAGTTGTTCCATCTAGCCCACTCTTAGCTAGCTTACTAATCAGGATATCATGAGGCACTTTGTCGAAAGCTTTGCTGAAGTCCAGGTATATAATGTCCACAGCATTCCCACAGTCCACAAGGGAGGTTACCCGATCAAAAAATGAGATCAGATTAGTCTGACAGGATTTGTTCTTGACAAATCCATGCTGGCTTCTAGTAATCACTGCATTGTTTTCAAGGTGCTTGCAGACTGACTTCTTTATAATCTGCTCAAAAATCTTCCCGGGGATTGATGTCAGACTGACTGGCCTATAGTTCCCAGGTTCCTCCTTCTTGCCCTTTTTGAAGATGGGAACAACATTTGCCCTCCTCCAGTCATCTGGCACTTCACCTGTCCTCCATGATTTCTCAAAGATAATAGATAGTGGTTCTGAGAGTTCTTCTGCCAGTTCCTTTATTACTCTAGGATGCAGCTCATCAGGCCCTGGAGATTTAAACTCGTTCAGAGTAATCAGGTGCTCCTTGACCATTTGCCTATCAGTCTCAAGCTGCAATTCTGCCCCTTCAGTCTGCACTTCAGGTTTGCCAGGGGGGTCATAGACCCTCTTTTGGGAGAAGACCGAGCTGAAGTAGGAATTGAACACTTCTGCCTTTTCTTTGTCTTCCGTTATCAATTTGCCATCCTCATTGCATAGTTGAACCACCAGTTCTTTCTTCTGTCTTTTACTGTGCATGTATCTGAAGAAAGCTTTTTTGTTGCTTTTAGCATTCCTCGCTAACCTTAGCTCATTCTCAGCTTTAGCCTTCCTGACACTATTCCTGCAGTTCTGTGCTACCTGCCTGTACTCTTCCCCTGTAGCCTGTCCTTCCTTCCACTTCCTATACGTGTCCTTTTTTGTTTTCAGGTCATCTTTGAGTTTATTGTGAAGCCACATTGGCTTCTTCTGTTGCCCTCTGCCTTTTTTCCTTGTGGGAATTGTTTGCAATTGTGCCTTTAAAATTTCCTTTTTTAAAAACTCCCACCCCTCCTGGGCTCCCTTTCTCGTGAGAGTCACTTGCCATGGGATCTTACTAATCATTGTTCTGAGTTTGTTAAAATTGGCTTTCCTAAAATCCAGGGTACGTGTTTGGCTACACTCAGCTTTTGCTTCCGTTAGAATCAAGAACTCAAGTATAACATGGTCACTTTCCCCCAGAGTTCCCAAAACTGCCACTTTATCCACTAACTCGTCTCTGTTGGTTAGAATCAGGTCAAGGATAGCCGATCCTCTAGTTCCTTCCTCCACTTTCTGTAGGAGGAAGTTATCAGCAGCACAGCTCAGGAATTTCTTGGAGGGGCCATGTTTGGCTGAATAAGTCTCCCAACAGATATCAGGGAAATTGAAGTCTCCCATTACTACCATAAAGCACTGGATCTTAAATGAAGAGCCAAATTACATATTACATCAATGTGCAACTGTTGGCGGTGAGTCAAGGCGCTGCTGCTCTGGTTAGGATGCTTTCGCCCAAACTTGTTTCACCAGCCAACGGCCAGTTTAGATTAGAACCGCACTTCTCCCTTCACAGATCTTTGATTGAATAGATGTGGCCCTGATTTGAAACCATATTTCTGTGTCTGGCTCTTCATTTTCTCCTCATATGTGCGCAATTACCTCCCACCGGCCACGCCTCGCTGTTGCTGGGGAGAGGTTTGTGCGTGGGGGAGGGATGGGGAGTCAGACCACAATCGGGGCATAATTTGCAGCCAATGGGCTTCATAGGGCGGGGAGCGAGGATCGCTATTACTTCATATTTGTTTTAGATATTTTATATTATATTATGATGCCGTATAATTTTTATAATTTCCCATGTTTTTAACACTATTGTAATATAATATGTATATTTTGTTGTGTTCTGTTTGGGTCTATGACTGTACAATAAAAGAATGATTGACTGACAAGCTGACATCACAACAAGCCATGCTGAATAAGCCAACCACAAGCCATGGATTCTCACGATGGCTTGTGCATTAACAAACCACGCTGAGGAAACTGCCAGGATCCGACATCACAACAACCCACTCTGAAACAAACTTGGGTAACAACCCACTGTGGGTCATTAGACCTGTCTGCATGTCACGACAACCCAACCTGGCAATATGCTGGGTGGATCGCCATGCGAACAACCCACGGTGAGCCTGACAGATGATTGGGCCAACCCTGAGTTGTTGCCCCTCTCCCTCCACTCCTCCCCCCTCAGTCCTCCTGCAGGTATTCCAGGGGACACCCCCGGAGGAACAAGTTGTTTCCCCACTCTCTGCTGTGATTGCAAGCTGTTTCAGGCTCACTGTGCCTTTTCCCCCCCTTTCCCCCCCTTTTCCCCCCAGAGATCACGAAAGGCAGCTGTCAAGCTGGCTTTTACCTTTTACAATTCCAATTTCTACAGTTATGGGCAGTCCCTTCAAAGTGCTCCAGCAGCACCTTGGAGGGGCTGCCGATGGTTGCCCTGGATTATTATTTTTTTAAATTGCACAAAAAGACATTTGTTCCAGTCCAAAACCACCCATTTCCCTCTCAAAAAGCCCTTTTTAAAGGGACTCAGAGTTTTGACAGCTAGCTTTTTCCTAGAACAAGGGGGTGGGGTGCACTTTCCCGAGCACCTAGAAGCTTAGGACAAAATGTAAAATGTGCTCCCTGGTGGGAACTAAGTAGGGGGAGGGAAGATGAGGATCTTGCTGCGGTGGGGGTGTAAATCCCAGCTAACAAGCACAGCTGTCAAGAAAAGCCAAAGTGGGGGGAATACATTTGGAGCCTCTTCTGGGCAACGTCCAGGGTTGGTACCTGCTGGCCCTTGGCAGCAGGCACCCCCCTGGACATTGCCCCAGCTGAGGCTTCAAATTCCCAGAGTAGCGCAACTGTACAGGTTTGTAGATGAGCAACTGCGGCTAATTTTTTTAAAATTAATTTTAATCTAAAAAAAAAAAAAGGCTGGGCAACCATGGGCAGCCCCTCCAACATGCAGTTAGGGCACTTGGAAGGGACTACTCATAGCTGGTCAAATGGGGATTGTGAAACAGGGAAGCTGGCCAAATGGGAATTTCGCAATCTCCCTGCCAAAAAAAAGTTTAAAGGGAAAAAATCCTTGGCGAGCCCACAATGGCTTGCAGCAGCGCGCGGGGGGGGGGGGGAAGCTAGTGTCAGCTGCCCCCAAGTGCTACTTGAGCACTTTGGTGGTGGCTGGCACTGGCACTCGCCCATTAGCCCCATGGCAAGAGTGGCAAGGGTTTTTTGCTGCTTTTGCCATGAGGCTCGCTAGCTGATTCCTCGTACCCACAATGGGGTCAGTCGTCCAGATTTGGTTGACATGACAACCCATTGTGAGTACAACAATCCATGGGTTGTTGGGGTGGCTTGTTCCCATGCACAAGCCACCCTGGGGAAATCAGTCTGGGTTCACACAACATGACACGACACCTCATCACAAGGAGCAGCACATGATGGGTTGTTGTGTCATGTGAACCCAGTCATTGTCTTTATTGCATTGTTTGAATGAGAAGGAATTTTCAGTCAGTGAAAAATAGCATTTTTAAAAAGTTTAAAATTGAAAGTGACAGGCTTAAACTGGCTGTATCTTTAGAAGGTTTTTGGGAATGGGGACAAGATAAAAAATTAAGGGCCTTCTCACAAATGATAATTAAGGGCCTCCTCACCCTGATAAAATATAAATTGGCCTTTTCTTTCCACATACACACCAGCTGCAGTCAGGACAGTTTTGAACAGAAACATGTCAGTTAGACTTCTCCTACCTCGTCATTTATCTTGACATTGTCACATTCCCCTCTTGGTTTATCCTTCGTGTGTATTTTGTTAGGGCAGAAAGAATCATATGAGATTTTGATGAAGTTTGGCAAAGGACCATGGTCCAAAATAATTTTGGAAGACAAATTCTGCAAGGAAATGAGAATATGGTTGATGCAAGAATGAAAGACAGAAGTCCAAGAATGCATTCACCTTATTATCCAGAGGGGGAAGAAGAACAAGAGAGGATTAGCTGTAACTTCCCCTCCCACTGTCCCAGTTCTTGTGTGTGGAAAAGTCAGTATCCTTGAGAGAATAGGGGAGCCAGACATGATAGCCTCATCTCCAATTGACATGGATCTGAAAGCTTCTCCTTTCTACACAGGACTGTCAAATCATCAGCATGATGCTTAGGTGAACATGCTGGAGCAGAGGTGAGCAGAGACAGAGGCAGATAACAGTGAATTTCCTGTGAGAAGAGAAAGAACTAAGAAGTATTTCCCAAGGACAGAAAGAACTAGCCTGTCAGTGAGCTACAAAACCTTTATTATTCTGCATCAGCTGACTAGATGTAGCCAAGAGCAGATAATCAGGTCTGACTAGTTCTCTCCCACTGGCTACAGCTCTACCTGAGCAATGCTGACTAGAACTGGAAGATATACAATACCTGGCCCCAGGGCCGCTGCTACCATTAGGCCAACTAGGCAGCTGCCTAGGGCGCAGGGCTAAAGGGGGCGCCAGAAACGCCTTGAAAAAAAATACAGTGCTCTCAAGTGGGAAGGGGGGGCGCTAAATATCTGATCTTGCCTAGGGCACCAAACTGCCTTGCACCGGTCCTGCCTGGCCCCCACAACTGCACTTTTTGACAGCCCAGGCATGAGAAGGAGCAATGTGTGGCCAGCAAGCAAAGTCTGAAACTCATTTCCAAAAAAGAAGCAGCAACTAGGGAATTGTTTAGCTTTGAGTGAGGGAACTCACGTGGGCCTTTCATCTCCTTCTAAGCATCCAGGAAATAAAAGTATGGTTTGTGGGGAAGAGATGAAGGAAGCATTTGGAGCTGCTCCCATAACTTCCTCACACTTCTGGTTTAACAGAATTAGTGGGAAAGCATGCCAATTCCTGACCCTTTTTTTCTCCCTCAACTTCTACTCAAGCTGCTCCTTTTCCAGCAGGACCGGTGCAGGGCAGTTTGGCGCCCCAGGCGAAAAAATATTTAGCACCCCCCCCTCTCCAAAGGAGAAAAAAAAAAAAAAAAAACTGCGCCGCCACCACCAACCTACCTTCCCCCCCGCCCTGGCTGCGGCGGCGGCTGCTGCTGCTGCTGCTGCTGCTTCCTCCTCCTACTCCTCCTGAAGCGACGCGACGGGACCCCCGTGCTGTTTTTTGCCGGGGGAAACCATGGCAACAGGGCTGTTTAAGCCCTTCTGCCCTGGTTCCTCCCGCCAAAACAACGCGGGCGGGGCTCCGGAAGCGACGCGACGAAGGTAGGTGACGGGGGGTGACGGGGGGGTTGGGGGGGTGGCGATGGCAGGGGGAGGCGCAGCGGCGAGCGGGCGGGCGAGCGAGCGAGCGGGCGGGTGGGTCGGTGGGCGGGGGGAAGCGCAGCGGCAGCGAGCGGGCGGGCGGCCGGGCGGGCGGGGGGAAGCGCAGCGGCGGGCGAGTGAGCGAGCGAGCGAGCGGGCGGGTGGGTCGGTGGGCGGGGGGAAGCGCAGCGGCGAGCGAGGGGAGGCGCTGCGGCGGCAGGCAGGAGGGTGGGGAGGCGGAGGCCTGGCGGGGGCACCGCAGCGGCAGCGAAGAGGAGCGCAGCGTTTCCGCGCCCTCTTCAGCCGCGCGCCCTCCTTCAGCCGCGCGCCCTAGGCAACCGCCTAGTTGGCCTAGCGGTAGCGCCGGCCCTGTTTTCCAGACATGCTCATAACTTTCACCAGACTACACTGTAGAGGAGAAAGGAAGACAAACAACCAAGTACCGTATTTTTCCGTCTATAAGACGCCCCCATGTATAAGACGCCCCCCACTGGGCAGTTTCGCAACCACGCGGTTCTCTCCTTCGCTTACTTCCGTGTATAAGACGACCCTCAATTTTTAGTCTAACAATTTTAGGAAAAAGTATAGTCTTATACATGGAAAAATACTGTAGGTGGAGTAGGGGGTTTGTAGCCATGCCCTTAAAACTTATTTGAAATCTGAACCAAATCCCTAAACCTGTCAGGAGGTTACACAAATGTAAACATCCTTCTAAATTGCAAAGGATGACTGGCCTAAAAAAAAAATCCTAAAGAATGGAAACAGTATGTATTAGTAACACTTACATTGTAAGCATCCTTGATGAGTTGAACGATATTATTTGAATTCTCCTGCAGCTCTCCTACAGCAGACTTGGGGATCATCTCACTGAGTTTCTACCAATGAAGAACAAATGTATTGAAACAAGCATTGTCTCCCTCTGTTAGATATGTCTATCAGATTATAATACAAGAGCAAAGCAGTAAATGTCAGCTATCTGCTAATCGCTCCCTGCATATCACTCAAATGATAGACTCTGGTTTCTAACAACATTTCATTCTTTTCATCACAGACATTGTATTCTGTATCTGCTCAACCACTGGAAGTTTTACTTACTTGATACGTATCAACCATCTTACTGGTAACAGCAAAAATGGGCTGGATATTGTTTTCTTTAAGTTTTTGTACCAACTGACCAACAGATGGATAGTCCTGTTTGACAAAGGAAACAACTATGAAGGCTCAATGAAGGTGTATATTAGTAATCCATTTTACAAAAAATGGTCTTGGATGGCAGGACACATCAGGTTAACTGGCATCTTACTTTCCATTAACTACCACCTTCAAAATAGATTTTTAAAAACCTGGACTCCAGTCTTATTTGCCTGAGAAACCATGTAGTCTCAGGCATTAGGCATTGTCCTTTCTGGAACGAATTATGCTCTCAATCCAAGGCATGACTGTATATACATAGATATAAAAATCTAGATAAATAATTAGATACGTCATATGTCTAAATAATATAATTATATAGAATTAGATAAAGAACTGGATTTGTTTGTTTTTATTACACTTCTATACTACCCAATAGCCAAAGCTCTCTGGGTGGTTCACAAAACAAAACTTATAACAAAAACCTATACACACACAAAATGAAATCTCTCCATATAATGAGAAAGAGAGAGAGAGAGAGATCTTGACCACATTTTAATTATTAGCACATTGGAATGTTTTTCATGTTTTCGATTATTTCCTCAAAATGAGTTGATGCTTATTTCTTAGATAAGTATTAGGGCTTTTCCTAGCATAGGAGTTGCATGGAAGGTCCAGTCCAGCTCTAGCCTGAAATTGAGAGTTTTACTCATGAGTTTTACTCATACTTAATAATACATAGAGTATGGCTAGCTGGCAACTGCTTTTATGAGGTGTACTACTAGCTCTGAGAACTTACATATTCATTGCTCCTTTTATACATATTTTCCTCCAGGTGGCATTTCCCATCATATGGAGTTAAGATGGCTCCAAGTTTACCATCCCCAGCAAAATGGAAACCATCATCTGTAGTATATACCAGTAAGCGAGTCACATTTTTCCAGCCAATCTTACTCTGAGTTTTAAAAAAAAAAACAGATTTTAAAACAGTAAAAACTAATACTAATAAAAACAGTAAAACCTAAAACAAATAATTAGGGCAAAAATTAGTTTTAGCAGGTGCCTATCCAGCCTTTCACTGGAAATCTCCAAGGAAGAATATTCTATTCTTATTACAAGGGAGTTCTTAATACAACATCTTCATAAACTCATTGAAAAAATCTGGATAAAAGAAGAGATCCCAGAAGACTTCAGGGATGCCTCTTTAAGAAGGGTGATAGAACAGACCGTGGAAACTACCGGGGCATTTCTTTCTTACCTACCGCAGGTAAAATATTTGCTAGGATTCTCGCAAACCGTCTTCTATCTATTTCAGAAGAGATCCTCCCTGAATCTCAATATGGTTTCCGCCCCTCTAGAGGGACAGTAGACATGATTTTTACTGCACGTCAGCTCCAAGAAAAATGCCGGGAGCAAAATCACCCCCTTTATATGGCATTTATTGATTTGGCTAAGGCCTTTGATACTGTAGACCGAACGGCTCTCTGGACTATCCTTATGAAAATTGGATGCCCCAATAAATTTGTGAATATCCTGCGACTTCTCCATGACAACATGACGGCAACGGTTTTGGACAACAACGGCTCTCATGGTGCTCCATTTAAAGTGGGATCAGGTGTTAAACAGGGATGTGTTATCGCCCCAACATTATTTGCTATTTTCCTTGCCATGATTTTACATCTATCCAGCTTGGCAGGGCAATACTGGAAAATGTCGATCATTTTCTCTATCTTGGCAGCTATCTTTCTGTTACAGCTAACATTGACAGTGAAATCCAGCATCGTTTGAGCTCCGCAAGTGCCGCATTTTCTCGAATGAAACATAGAGTGTTTGAGGATCGGGATATCTGTAAGGAGACCAAAACGCTGATTTATAAAGCCATTGTATTACCAACTTTATTGTATGTCTGCGAAACATGGACTATCTATAAATGTCACTTCCACCTCCTTGAAAGATTTCATCAACGTTGCCTCCGGAAAATCCTGCAAATTACTTGGGAAGATAGGCAAACAAATATGTATGTATGTGGATTTATTTATTCATTTTATTATACTTATACCCCACCTTTTTTTCTGCAAGGAGCCCAAGGCGGCTTACATGATCCTCCTCCTCCTCCTCCTCCTCTCCATTTTACCCTCACAACTACCCTGTGAGGTATGCTGAGATGGGATTGTTGGTGTGTGTATGTGTGTGTGTGTGAAGGTTAAAGCCTCTCCCACACTCAATTATCCTCTCTGAGATCACTATTTCAACAGTGATCTCGACAGGACTGTGATCGTTTGGGGGTGGGGCGGTTAGAGCCTCTCCCACCTCCAGTGACCCTGATTGGCTAAAGCCTATTCTCCTGCCCCAGCACTCCAATTGGGACTGCCATCCCACTCTGTCTATGACTATTTGGGGAAACCATCCTCTATTTTTGATGGCAATACTTGGTCTTACTAATTCAGCTTGCCCACTCCCCAAACACACTCTGTCATGGTGCCCATTACCATACAGCGGTTGCCCCAAATCTTACCCCACAGACAGCAGCTTGCATCATGGCATCTAGTCCTCCCTCTGGTGCATCGAGATTCCCTGATATATCCTGCTTCCCTACTTCTTCTTGAAATCTCTTTACATTATCTGTGAGGCTGAGCACATGTCTGAAAGCAAATGGTGGTTGGCACTTGGTCTCCTTGCTTGGACAGGGGTTCTGCAACTTCTCTGGGTGTGTGTTAACAAAGGGCAACACGGTCTTATCCACAAAGGCACCAAATCCTAAAGGAACACAAGGAAAGTGCTATTGAAAAGAAGTGTCTAAAAACTGGTTAATGTCACTGAACCAATATAGAAGAATTTTAAACCGTTGCAGTTATTACTGCAGTGCTTTAAACTACACACACACGCACACACACACACACACACACATAATAATAAAGGAATATAAGTAGAAGAAGCTGGGATTTGTAAGGAATATCACTTGAAAACTGAACATAGCAGGATAAATATATATTTATTACATTTTCATCCCACCCTTCCATTAAAAGAACGTTTTGTTTTACTGCTTTTGTTGTAATGTTTTTAAGGTATTTATGGTTTTATACTGTTTTATATTGGTTTTTATACAGTGAGTATTGTATGCGCTTTTATGTAAACCACTTGGAGATCCTGGGATGTCAAGCAGTATAGAAGCAGCATAAATGAATGAATAAATGAATGATGTCTCCCAAGAAAAAGCTAGATCCTTTCCTTGGATGCTGTCTGTCCTTCAAAAGAGAGGTGATGTCAAGTTCCCCTTTCCTTTAGACGTACGATCCTATCTCATTTTCCACTTTACTGGGCTGCTGGTATGTCTCCATCAATGAAATTGCCTTGGAGAGATATCAGTTGTCATAAGTTGTGACACCTGCTGTGATACATTTACAAAGCACTTTGGAGATAAAAATGTTCGTCTGCATGCCAACTTGGACACCACCATTGTCCAAATGTGGTGTCCAGTGCTCCATTTGGTCCAATTCTGTGGAATCAGTCACAGCATTTGAGGCCCAATGATGTTGACAAGATGCCTGAGGCTGTGTGCTCAATACTTGTATTCTTGACCCATGACCTTCATGGCTAATTTGAACTAGGCAGAAGGGACTGACTGGGCAGGTCCTGTGTGGTGTGTGGTTAATGTGTCACTGCAGGAGGGACAGGTGCCCAATGCCTTGAAAGAGGCAGTGGTGCACCCACTTCTCAAGAAACCCACACTGGACGCAGGGGTTCTTAATAACTACCACCTAGTTGCAAATATTCCTTTCCTAGGGAACTTGCTCGAGAGGGGGGTGGACATACAGCTTCAGATGCTCTTGGAAGAAAGGGATTATCTAGACCGTTTCCAGTCTGGGTTTGGTCCTCATTTTGGGATTGAATCAGCCTTCGTTGTCATGACAGATTATCTTTACTGGGAGAGAGACAGAGGGAGTGAGGCCCTGTTGTTTCTGCTTGATCTCTCGGTGGCTTTTGATACCGTTGTCCACAGTATTCTTCTGGACTGCTCTGTGAGTTGGGAGCATGGTGTTACAGTGGTTCCACTCCTACCCACAGGGTCATGTCCAGATTGGGTGACCATACCCCAGGCCCATGACAGTTGAATTGTGGGGTCCCTCAGGACTCTACTCTGTCCCTGATGCTGATCAACATGAACAGCATTGAGGGGTGGTCATTAGGAGATTTGGAGTAAAGTGTCATCAGTATGCTGATGATACTCAACTTGATTTCTCTGTATCATCTGAGTCACGAGAGGCTGGACCATACCTGGATGCATTGGTGGGCTGCTAGATGAGGGCCAATAAACTGAGGCTGAATCCTGCCAAGACAGAGGCACTATGGATAGGTGGTTCCCATGTCTGGGAATTAGGGAATTTGCCTGTTCTAGACACCCTCAAGGAGCAGGTGCATAATAGGGCTGCTCCTAGATCCATTACTGCCTATGGAAGCACAAGTGGCCTCCAAAGCAAGGAGTGCCTTTTGCCAGCTTCGGTTGGAATGCCAGCTACAGCGGTTCCTGGAGAGGGATAGCCTAGCCACAGTAATCCATGCCATGGTAACCTCAAGACAGGAATATTGCAATGCACCTTACATGGGGCTGCCTGTGAGGTTGGCCTGGAGGCTGCAGCTAGTGCAAAATGCTGCAGCTAGGCTGCTGAGTGGGACAGCCCACTGGGAACATATTACCCCAGTTCTGAAGGAGTTGCGCTGGCTGCCAATAATATACCAAGCCAAGTTCAAGCTGCTTATGCTGACATATAAAGTTTAGGACCAGTTTAGGACCTGGTTGCCTGAATGTATAACCAGGCAATACCTTCTCCCTTATGTATTGCCTGGTTATGAAGATTGAGTGGGGATGCCCTTCTTGACAGGGCTGCATTTGCCTGGATACAAAGCAACCCGAGAGAGGGCGTTCTCCATACAGGCACCCTGACTGTGGAACTTCCCTTATATATGGGCAGGGCCAAATCTTACAAGCTTTTGGCACTAGCTAAAGACCTATTTGTTTACCAGATGTTTGATGAAATTTTTCTCACTTTTCTTTTGCTGTATCATTTAAATTGTTATTTCTCTGTTACTGTTCTCCCCTGTCTGATTATGATTGTTTTTGTTTTGTTTTGGTCAATTCTATATTATTTTACTGTGTTTTATTGTACTCTGCTTTGGGATTATTTCATAATGAAAAGTGGGTAATAAATGTCTGAAATAATAAATAAATAAATAAATAATAGGAAGAGCCCTGCTGGATTGAACCCAAAGGCCTATCAAGTCCAGCATCCTGTTTTCCGCTGTGGCCAGCCAAATACTGTACTTATTTGGAAGCCCATAAACAGGACATGAGGGCTGCTTCTGGAGGCAGCATGTAGCCATCATGACTAGTAACCATCAATAGCCTTATCCTTCATGAACCCTTTAAAAGCTGTCCAAGTGGGTGGCCGTCACCACATTCTATGGCAGCAAATTCTGGGTGAAGAAATATTTCCTTTTGTCTGGCCTGACTCTCCCACCTTTCAGCTTTATTAGATGACCCCAGGTTCTAAGGTTATGAGAGAGGGGGGGGAAATCGGTATTTTAGGCATACATACTGAAAAAAATAGGTATACATACTGATTCCTATTTTGGGCAGAACTAGATGTTACATTAATTATGTGAATGCAATTAACACACACATTTTTATTAAATAAATAGCAGTCGGGGTGTGTGTGTGGAACAGGAGCCTAAGAAGTATTGGGAGAACAGGGGGAGGGAACTTTAGCCCTTTCCCTCCTGGCTTGGTTCTGAGGAAAATTTGCTATTTGTATCAGACGGAAAGCCTCCATTAGGGCCAATGGTGACTTCAATGCAAATAGTAGCTTAGGAGGGGAGATTTTCCTTGGGAATCCCAGAGATTAGGCAGAAAGGGTTAAACTCTGCCTCCTAGTCCCTTTATGGTTCTGATGTTGTCCAGGCTTTCTTGGGGCTGCTCTTTAAATAAGAATAAATGTGCATGTCAATTAACATTGTTTCTAGTTTGGCCCTTGTCTTCCTCCTATGCTGTACAGTGGCAACAGAGGGGTCATACCCAGCCCAATAGACAGGATTTTCATTGCAAGAAGACTGTTAATTTAATTAATCTGTTTTTGCTGTGCAAGAAAGTTACCGTATGTGCTCTAGGTAGTTTAAGTTACAAGAGTTGTTTGAGTTACATGAAATGCAAATGCTAGTTTTTTAGTACCCGGAAATATTACATACTCGTTAATCAGGGAATTACATACCTATCCGAGCATTTTTGGTAATATCATTGAGAGCTTTAAGAA
The DNA here is from genome assembly GCA_021292165.1 of Shinisaurus crocodilurus. Lineage (NCBI taxonomy): Eukaryota > Metazoa > Chordata > Lepidosauria > Squamata > Shinisauridae > Shinisaurus > Shinisaurus crocodilurus. Next base: position 184,876,486 of record CM037879.1, read on the forward strand.
GGTCCCCTCCTAGCTTCTTCACAATTTGGAGATCATCTTCCATAGAGTATGAGAGATCCATCAGGTAGTAAAGATCTATTGGATAATCCTGACCACGGCGGAATGTCACATTAAAAGCAGCAGGTTGATCTGTCAGTGAAAGGGGAAAGAATAAGCATTTGCCCTAATCGTATCCCATCTCACAAAGCTAGAGAGCCTCCTCCATAGGTAGCATACAACTGCCCCCTCCACCGTGGAGCCTGCAGGTGCCAAAGTGCCCACAGAGAACTCCCGTTTGTTAAACCAGTAGAACAAGTTGCGCTCTACGTGGGGTTACCCTTGAAGACGGTTCGGAAGCTACAGCTGGTACAGAATGTGGCAGCTCACCTGGTTAAAGGCAGCCGCCAGCGGGATCACATCACGCCAGTGCTCAAGGAGCTGCACTGGCTACCAGTTGCTTGCCGAGCCGAATTCAAGGTGTTGGTTTTTTTAAAATTATTATTATTAAATTTTCCAAAACAAAAACAAATCGTATTTGACTTCCGCCACATTGTCTGGCAAACATTACCAATCCTTATCCAAACTAAGTTTCTTCTATTTTCACAGAATGAATTTCTATCACTTTACCAATATTCAAAAATCAAAACCCAAAATTATTAAGTCACCTTAATAAGGTGTTGGTTTTGACCTTTAAAACCCTATACGGCTCCGGTCCAGTCTATCTCAAGGAGCGTCTCCAGCAACACCAAGTAGGCCGCTCAACAAGATCTGCCACAGACGGCCTTCTTCTGGTCCCTTCAGCCAGAGCAGCTAGACTGGTGGGGACTAGGAAAAGGGCCTTTTCTGTGGCGGCCCCCGTACTGCGGAACTCTCTCCCGAGTGACCTCCGCCATGCCCCCTCTCTGCTGAGCTTCCACCACTTACTAAAAACTTGGCTGTTCAGGTGGGAATATGGGGTGGGCTAAGATTTTAAAATTTTAAACTGTTTTAAATGTATTTTATTCTGTTTTTATCTCATGTACATCGTCCAGGGTGGTCAGTTGCCAGCCAGATGGGCGACAAATAAATGTAAATAATAATAACAACAACAACAACAACAACAACAGTGAGTCAGCATAAAAACACAGACTAATACTGCAAACCTATGGGTTCATACGACCATGAAAACCACGGCCATCGTTCGTGGTTTTTCATCATTCATGGTTTTCACGGTCGTATGAACCCGTTCGTGTTAATTTACCATGATAAATTTTGCACAACAAAACCATGATAGAAAACAATGATATGATCTATGGTTTTCTTATCGTATCTTGGTTTTTCTGACCGTGTGAACCCGGGATATCACTTCTATCGTGGTTTTCAACCAAAAACCATAGAGCCCTATGGCCAGAGGGCAGAATACAAGTCCTCTCTATCTCACTTCTCTATTCTCCAAACTCTGCCTAGCAACACATTTGTCAACGGCTCCCTCACTTTAACTGGCCGTCGTAAAGTAACTGTCCCTATCAAATTTTCTCCTCTCTGATGGTCACCTGAGGAATCGTTTCACTGCTGTTTGTACAGTTGCGGTCAAGTTTGACCTTGGCTCTTTCTAGCTCCTGCTCTGCTGCATTCCTATGTAGCAGCAGGGTGTGTTGGTCTGTGTCTGCTGAAGGGGAGCAGAAGAGCATTTGCAGCCAGTGTGATTTATTTATTTATTTAATACATTTTTATACCGCCCAATGGCTGAAGCTCTCTGGGCAGTTTACAACAGTTAAAACCATAAAATACAATACAATAAAAATATAAAATTTAAAACCACAGATTAAAAACAATCAGCAAAGCTAGCAGCAGCAGTTACAATAACAGAGTTAAAAACAACTACAAGATTAAAATGATTAAGATGATGTGGCCATGGCTCACTGAGGAGACGGGTGGGTGGGTGGGCTGATTTAAGTTCATTCGTGCCACTTCAGTTGGAGGCAAGCACAGGATTAAACCTTGCTGTGCGAGGAGGGAGAGGAACGGCACACCATGTGATCAAGACGGACGAATAGCGTAGCAGCTGCAGACGTTGCAGGGAAGTGAGGGACCCTGGGACAGGGAATGGCACGCGATGGACACTGGGATACCTGACGTGAGCGGGAGGACCCACAGGGCACTTATGAAAACAATGCTGGTGTAGAGAGAGACCATGAAGAAGAGAGAGAGAGAAAAGCAGGCATGATCGTATAAATGGGGGATTGTGTTTTTTGGGGGGCTATAGTAGAAAACACGAACGATCTTGAAGTGTTCTGTGAACCCTCTCCATGCATACTTAATCATACTCACCCACTTTGTTCAATAAGGCTTACTCTCAGGCAAGTGTGTAATATACACTTATTTGGAAGTAAGCCCCATTAAATTCAGTTGGACTTAACTTCTGAGTAAACATGGATAGAATTGGGATGCATAAGATCTATAAGGACCAGAGTAAGAAACTGCAATTAAGACAAAAACATTTTCCTCTGCGGTAAACTTCCTCTTACCTTTAGCTAGTGCTGTGGTGGCAGTCAGAGGGAAGTTACCCCACCCCGTTGCTGTACAAAAATTATCTATACACAGCCTGAGCTTCCTGTAAGAGAGATCTCTTGTGCTTTGTCCTGTCATTACAATAATCCCTTTTATCCACTTTCAATTTCTATGTTTAAGGATTAATATGAATCATTACCTTGTCTTAGCTGCAGATGCACCTCCTCAGGGTAGATTTGCTTATTTTGACCACGAGTGCCAGGAAGGGCAACACTTTCTGGAAAAATAATATTCCCTTCACATCCCCTTTGCAGGAGCTGCTGCATGGTGTCACAGCGAATAGAATCTGGTTCTCCTACTTTTGTGAAATCCTGTATTTTATAAAAATAAAAAAGGGTATGATGGTGAATATATTTTAGAAATTAGGAAGCACCTGATATGTTTTGGACAATTGGGGAAGAACAAAAGTTTAGTGTTAGAGCACATGCTTTGCATGCAGATGGCTCTAGGTTCAATCCTCAGGTTCAATCTAGTTAAAATGCTACCTGGCAGCAGGCCTGGGAAACACCTTTGCTGAGATGTTGGAGAGCTACAGCCAGTCAGAATAAAGATGAAGTCAGCTTCAGATGATACCTTTCCAAAGCATTGTACTAGGAGAGGAGAACCCAAAAGAAAGGACACATTACTTCTTCAACTCAGACTCGGGGGTGGGGGGGAGATGCAGATTTACAGGATCTGTGGCTAAAATATAAAATGTGATGGAAACCATAAAATGTAAAGTTATCAATGCCACTTCCCATACTTTTTTTGCATATTAAATTTATTTCACATTTGGATTGGACATAGACCCACAAGTTCTAGTGCACGGAGTGTCCAGCTTGGACTTGAAAGACTTATGTTCAAATCCAAATTGATTGGATGACTTCAGCACACTCCCACAGTCACCTCAGAAGTTTGCCATGTGGACCGCACAACTCAAGCACCACTCACGTGACCTCCACCCAAGAGCAATGTGTCAGTTGAAATACACATAGTTACTTCTGGACTGAAGGAATCACATTAAAATGCATACTTGATCACTTGATCACCTGCCTACATGTGCCCCCAGTCGTTACCAATCTGTAAAGATGGAAATTGTCGGGGCTAGCTCCCCTAGCCCCTCAAGTTCCGACTCTCTAATTCCAAAACAGCACTGGTCAGATCCTGTGGGAATGGATTCTGAAACGGAAGGGGAGGGGGAGTTAGAAGCGGAGTTAGAAGCAGAGACACTCTCGATTGATAACACTGACCCAGCTGCGCCATTAAGGTTGCAGCGGCAGCCAGTGCCAAGTCTTGCCAGGGAGGAAGGGGGAGTAGAAGAATCCCTGGGAAAGGAGCTCCCGATGGGAGGGGAGGGGGAGCTCCTGATGGGGGGGAGGAGAGCCAGCCTCCATGGCAGATCCTCATGAGCTGACCCGCCCTAGGGGGCAGAGGAGGTTCTCTGGGTTGTGGTTGGGAGCACGTGAAAATCCTCAGTTCTGAAGCAACGGTGGCTCATTCCTGACTTCCCATTGACAGGATAACGGTCCTTGAATCACTTGCTTTACTTTTGTGTAACCCTTTTCTGCAACCACCTGAGTTGCCCTGCCTTTCACTCAATAAAGGAGGCATGATGTGGTAGTAATGGGTGACTTCAATTTCCCTGATATCTGTTGGGAGACTTATTCAGCCAAGCATGCCCCCTCCAAGAAATTCCTGAGTTGTGCTGCTGATAACTTCCTCCTACAGAAAGTGGAGGAAGGAACTAGAGGATCGACTATCCTTGACCTGATTCTAACCAACAGAGACGAGTTAGTGGATAAAGTGGCAGTTTCGGGAACTCTGGGGGAAAGTGACCATGTTATACTTGAGTTCTTGATTCTAAGGGGAGCAAAACTGAGTAAAGCCAAACACGTACCCTGGATTTTAGGAAAGCCAATTTTAACAAACTCAGAACAATGATAAGGAAGGTTCCATGGCAAGCGACTCTAATGAGAAAAGGAGCCCAGGATGGGTGGGAGTTTTTAAAAAAGGAAATTCTAAAGGCACAATTGCAAACAATTCCCACAAGGAAAAAGGGCAGAGGGCAACAGAAGAAGCCAATGTGGCTTCACAATAAACTCAAAGATGACCTGAAAACAAAAAACGACATGTATAGGAAGTGGAAGGTAGGATAGGCTGCAAGTGAAGAGTGCAGGCAGGTAGCACAGAACTGCAGGAATAGTGTCAGGAAGGCTAAAGCTGAGAATGAGATAAGGTTAGCGAGGAATGCTAAAAACAACAAGAAAGCTTTCTTCAGATACATGCACAGTAAAAGACAGAGGAAAGAAATGGTGGTTCAACTACACAATGAGGATGGCAAATTGATAACAGCAGACAAAGAAAAGGCAGATGTGTTCAATTCCTACTTCAGCTCGGTCTTCTCCCAAAAGAGGGTCTATGACCCCCCCGGGCAAACCTGAAGGGGCAGGATTGCAGCTTGAGATTGATAGGCAAATGGTCAAGGAGCACCTGATTACTTTGAACGAGTTTAAATCTCCAGGGCCTGATGAGCTACATCCTAGAGTAATAAAGGAACTGGCAGAAGAACTCTCAGAACCACTGTCTATTATCTTTGAGAAATCATGGAGGACAGGTGAAGTGCCAGATGACTGGAGGAGGGCAAATGTTGTTCCCATCTTCAAAAAGGGCAAGGAGGAGGAACCTGGGAACTATAGGCCAGTCAGTCTGACATCAATCCCTGGGGAATTTTTAGGAGCAGATTATAAAGAAGTCAGTCTGCAAGCACCTTGAAAACAATGCAGTGGTTACTGGAAGCCAGCATGGATTTGTCAAGAACAAATCCTGCCAGACTAATCTGATCTCATTTTTTTTGATCGGGTAACCTCCCTTGTGGACTGTGGGAATGCTGTGGACATCATATATCTGGACTTCAGCAAAGCTTTCGACAAAGTGCCTCATGATATCCTGATTAGCAAGCTAGCTAAGAGTGGGCTAGATGGAACAACTATCAGGTGGATCCACAGTTGGCTACAGAATCGGACTCAAAGAGTGCTTATCAATGGTTCCTTCTCAAACTGGGGAGAGGTAACGAGCGGGGTACCACAGGGCTCGGTCCTGGGCCCAGTGCTCTTCAACATGTTTATTAATGACTTGGATGAGGAGGTACAGGGAATGCTTATCAAATTTGCAGATGACACAAAGTTGGGTGGAATAGCTAATACTCTGGAAGACAGAAACAAAATTCAAAGTGACCTCGATAGGCTGGAGCGCTAAGCCGAAAACAACAGAATGAAATTTAATAGGGATAAATGCCAAGTGCCGCACCTAGGGAGAGGAAACCAAATGCAGAGTTACAGAATGGGGGACACTTGGCTCAACAATACCACAAGTGAGAAGGATCTTGGAATCATGGTAGATTACAAACTGAATATGAGCCAGCAATGCGATGTGGCTCCAAAGAAGGCAAATGCAATTTTGGGCTGCATTAATAGAAGTATAGCTTCCAAATCACGTGAAGTGATAATTCCCCTTTACTCAGCACTGGTTAGGCCTCATCTTGAGTACTGCGTCCAGTTCTGGGCACCACACTTTCAGAAGGACGTAGACAAACTGTAGAGGGTTCATAGGAGGGCAACAAGGATGATAAAGGGACTGGAAACAAGGCCCTATGAGGAGAGACTGAAAGAACTGGGCATGTTTAGCCTTCAGAAGAGGAGACTGAGGGGAGATATGATTGCACTCTTCCAGGACTTGAAGGGTTGTCACACAGAGGGGGGCCAGGATCTCTTCTCGATCATCCCAGTTTGCAGGACACGGAATAATGGGCTCAAGTTACAGGAACCTAGATTCCACCTAAACATGAGGAAAAATTTCCTGACTGTCAGAGCAATAAGACAATGGAACCAACTACCTAGGGAGGTCATGGGCTCTCTCAATCTGGAGGCATTCAAGGTGCAGCTGGACAGCCATCTGTCAGGGATGCTTTGACCTGGATTCCTGCACTGAGCAGGGGGTTGGACTCGATGGCCTTGTAGGCCCCTGCCAACTCTACTTTTTTATAATTCTATGATTCTATGAAAGCTTTCCAAAGAAATCCAGTAGCTGTGCGCGATGTTCTGGCTGGAGGGAGGAGAGTAGGAATGCACGAGAGATGTGACAGAAATTATTTCATATTTGTTTCCTCAAAACAATCCACTGAGGTAGATCATTATTAAATGATCTACCTCAGTGGATTGTTTTAAGGAAACATTAACAACCCTGAATCTTGTGGATCTGGAAGATGTGGAGGAAAATTTTTAGGCTGCCATCTGCTTTTCTAACATGAAAATCCATGCCATTCATTGGCTAGCACTGCCTATTTGTTTCTGTTAATACAGATTTAATAAGTGAATCTGGCGAAAGAATTCAAATTAATGACCAAGAAATATGGGGCGTAAGAGAAACTTGTGCCCAGGTGTGCATTTGTCATCCCGACCTAATAAATGAAAAGGATATTTTATCAAATGAAGTAATTACCCTCAAGGGACTAGGATCAAAACCTTTTCCTGTCCAGGCTGCAAATGTAAAACTCCAATATAAAGACTGGGAGGGATATTGGAAAGTGGCAGTATTTTCAGATATACCAGCATTCTTTTTAATTGGTAATGACCTGGGTAGATTTGTCAGAAACATTTGTGTCACCATCAGAGCCCAGAGTCAGAAACCGCCACAATCCCAGAGTGACTGTGCAAGACGTGTGGAATAAAACAACTGAATTCAACTGCTTATCATCCTGAAACCAATGGCCTGGTTGAAAATTTTAATGGAACCATCGTAAGGATGATCAAAGCTTATGTAGCCCAAAATCCAAATGACTGGAACAAGCACATCCAAGCCCTGCTGTACGCATATAGGGACGTGCCACAGGAGAGCCTAGGTTTCAGCCCTTTTGAACTATTATATGGGAGAAGAGTTCGAGGACCGCTGGACTTGTTGAGGCAAGAATATTTGGCGGCATCGGCAGGATGCGAATGTCCAGTGAGGCATTGTGAAGTCAGTGGTGTGAGGCATTTAAAAACCCTGAGGTGGAATTGCGATTCCAGAAAAGTGTAATGGTTAAAAGGCTAGGTGCTGGCAGCAGAAGAAAATTTCTGACAGAAATATCTGACCTTAAAGTGAAATCAGGGTAATCCTGAGAAACTACAAGCTATTCTGCAAGGATGGGGACTCGACTCGTGAGTCGGACTGACTCGACTCGTGACGTGAGTCGACTCGTGAGTCGGACTGAGTCCCCCCTCTGACTTGAGTCCCACTCGAGTCCCAATATTTTTAATGGGACTCGAGACTCGACTCGGGACTCAAGACCAAGGACTCCTCAACATCCCTGGGCTGTGCCAGAAGGAGTGGAGAGAAGTGCGATCGCCAGCGAAGATTTTATTTTTTTAAATCGTTTTCCTAAAATGCAACCTTTCAGACATTTTGGGTTTGGCTGCCTCTGCCTGCCTGTTTGGGGTTCCCTGCCTCCTCTGCCTGCCTGGTTATTTTGGGTTTGTCTGCCTGGTCTGTTCTTGTCAAAATCAGTTGCAGAGTTTTGAAATAAAAAGGCACACTTGTGCCTAGAATTTATTTAAGCCACAAATCTGAGGTAGCCTTATTTTGTTGGGAAAAAACCCCATTGATTTTAATAGGGACTCGTGGAGTCACCTTTGGGAGTGACTCGTGACTCATGAGTCACCATTTTGGACCAAGGACTCGGACTCGAGACTCGGGTCCAAAGACTCATGACTCGACTCATGACTTGAGACCAAGGACTCTTCAACATCCCTGCTATTCTGAAATAAGAACAGAGGGGAAAAGTTAATAATAACTAAAAATAATAAAGCATGGCTCCTAAGAAAGTAAAGCCTGTGTCTGAAGCCCAAGAGTTTGAAGAGGCAGAATTCCCTGAGGGAGGGGAAAATACTGGAGCTACACCTATTGCCTCAGAAACTGAGAAACCAGATAGTTTAGAAGTTTGGAAAATAAAATTAGACATGAGGAAAATGGAACTTGAGGCAGAAAAAGAAAAAGAACAAAGAAGAATTGAAGCAAAGAGAGATAGAGAGATAAGAGACATGGAATTTAAACTAAGAATGAGAGAAATGGATCTAGTTTCAGACAAATCCTCACAGAAAGAAAGTGGTTCACATCAATTACCACCCATTGACATGAAAAGATTTCCTAGATATTTTAAAGGGTCAACATCTAGCATTGACAGGCAGAGTGGATACACCCGGCAACCTATCAGGGCTCACCTGTAAAAAGTTCTGATGGGAGGGGGAACTCTGTATATATGTGCGTGTGTGAGCTGAGAGGAGTTAGTTAGAGTTAGCCACCCTGTGAATAAGCCATGGTGGGTTGTTTGTTTGCAGAACAATCCACAGTGCGCCTGACAGATGGTTGGGCTCACTGTGGGTTGTTCTCTCCCTGCTTCCCCCTTGGTCCTCCAGCCTATATCCCAGTGTCCTTCGCAGCAGAACTCATCTTGTCTCCCCTCCCTGCTCCAACTGCTACCACTTTTCATTCACCACCTTTTTTTTCCAGAGCCTGAAAAATGTGCAATTGGGGGTCATTTTTTTTTAAAAAAATTTCCACCCCATAAAATTGGGCAGTTATGTTTGCTTGGGGTGTGTGTGTCAGTCTTTAGGTGCGTAAGTGCGCACTTACGGCTGTCAGATATAGGTAGTCTTGCTTGGTCGATGCCCTTATAGGTTCCACATGTCAAAGGCAGAGAAGTGCAGTTGGTAACATGGATGGAAATTGACAAGGCGAGACTGCATATAGGCTACTTTGTGCACAGTTGCCGAGTTGTCAACTGAAAATAAGCAGTAAAGGGGGGAAAGTAGGTGCACTGAAAGGGGGTGGCGAGAAGGGGGAGGGTTAATATCTCCCCTTTCTGGAGTAGCTGGAGACCCAAGGAAGTGTCAAAAATGTGGAGGACATTGAGAACTGTTAGTTCAACACTTGAAAACCAGAGAATTACATTGCTAAAGGGGAGATCTCATCACCAGCCCTTTTCACTGCACCTACTTTCTTCCCCTTTACCAGTGATTCTCAGCAACTGTGTGCAAATTAGCCTATATGCCAGTGTTCTCCACTCTTGGGTCCCCAGATGTTTTTGGCCTACAACTCCCAGCATGCTCCAGCCATGATTTATTTATTTATTTATTTAATTTATACCCCGCCTTTTTTCCTGTAAGGAACCAAAGGCGGCTTACATAATCCTCCTCCTCCTCTCCATTTCATCCTCACAACAACCCTGTGAGGTAGGTTAGGCTGAGAGTCAGTGACTGGCCCAAAGTTACCCAGTGAGTTTCAAGGCTGAGCGGGGACTAGAACCCGGATCTCCCAAGTCCCAGTCCAACACTCTCACCACTACGCCACACTGGCTCTATATGCAGTCTCACCTTGCCAATTTCCCTCTATGATACCAACTGGACTTTGCTTCGTTTGCCAGCTGCAACTTACAAGGACATTGACCAGCAGATCCCCACAACCCACAATGGAATTGGCCTCCCGGGTTTGGATGACATAACATCATGGGTTAAACAACCCCCAGAACGAACCATGGGTTGTCAGGGTGGATTGTTGCCTGAAAATAAGGCACCCTGCAGGAAGCAGTATGGGTTTGGATGGCACGACAACACACCGTGGCTAGTTACCCATGATGGGTTGCCGTAGCTGCAGCGGAAAGTTAACATAGGAGCTCTTGTCCCTTGTTTCCTGCACCCCCAACAGGGCACTATTATGAGCGATGGGCAAAGGGGTTCACATATTTTGGAAGTCAAGAAGAGGATACAGTTCCTTCTTTACTATTTGGAAAGCAGCAGATTATATTTACTACTTTTGGAACAGTAACAGTTGGCCCTCCTACAAAGAAAGGAACTTAATGTGGCAATGTTTTCCACTGAAAGTAAGACAAGTGTTTATCCTCATCTTCACAGAAAGCTATAATGCACAGTGAAAAAGATAGGATGACAAAAGTATCTGGAAAAGCATGAAAATATGATTTAACATATGAGACAAAAAACTTACCCGCTTCTTGCACCAGGCACAACCAGGGCCAGACTGGATGCATGCCTCACATGTTTTTACATTGTATTTGGTGCATTCAAGAGAGAGTGCTTAAGGAGAAAGAGGAAGAAAAAGTAATGTTAAGAAAGATCAGTAATAATCAGTGTCAAAGTAGAGAAACATAAACTCTATCAGATAAAACAAAGTAAGCTGTGCTGGTCCATAAGCAAAATTCCGAAATCCAGTCAGGCAACACTTTATTAGGATCAACCAAATATGCACACAGTTGTGGGCGAGCTTTCAAGCAAGGCATTTCTTCTCATCTCTTCGTCAGGCAAGACATTTAAAAAAGCAGGTTCAGTGACTGGGGGGCTGGGAAGAGTACTTCAACATCAAGTCCGCCTTTTTTGTCTCCTTTCCCCCCACCCTGCTTTTTGTAACATTTTGCCTGATTAAGAGATTAGGGGGTCTCAAAAGCATGGCCACAATTTTGTGGATATTTGGTTGCTCCTTATAAAGGCATTACCTGACCATGGATTTTGGAACTCTTTACAGTTGAAATTTACTGTAAATTAGTATATAGTAGACTAAACCAAAGGTCTGTATGTATATATGTGCATTAGTAAAATTGATCCATATTAACTGGGGAAAAAACAAGCCTCACTAACTTAGACTATATGACATGGTGAAGGATTTGTAGGGAAGGGAAGGGAAGGGAAGGAGGAAAGAAGGAAAGAAAGAAAGAAGGAAGGAAAGAAAGAAACTGTGGAGAGGTTCTGCAGGCACCAAGAAGCAGAGACAGACAGAGAAGCAGAGTCTGAATATCACTGAAGAATACAGAACAGCCAGGGCTAGGCCGAGAAGGAATCTCTATTAAGGTTACAGGTGAAAGAGTACCTAGGTTAGAGAGAACTGCGTTATTATTTCTTTTATTTCTATTATACCTGCTTTTTGAAAACTATACAGCTCTATTTGTGTAATTACCTTAAGTTATTGTGAATCTACTATACCAAAATTTACTAAAGTACAGTTATTGTTAACTTCAAGTTGTTTGGAGTGTCTTTTGCACCATGCATAAAGCCTAATCCCACGTTACTGGGAAGTGAAGGAAAAAAGGCAGATAATTGGCATCCTGATACAGGAGCGGCTCTTAAAGAGGCAAAATATATTTAAGGAGCTGATCAAGGTGTCCTGGTACAGGAGGAACCTTGACACTAATACTACAGATTGAAGCACAGTTGACTTGGCTCAGTTTAGCGTAAAGATTGACAATACATTCTCTTAAAAGCATTTGTGTGCATAGTTAATTAGGGGGTTACAAGAGAGGCATTCCTTAAAAAAAAAAAATTGTTTTTAAACAATTTTCAACAATACAAAAAATAACACACATACAACTTATATAGTGCTCCCGTCACCACGGGACCAAATAATAGATTATATCTCTATAATCTATAGTTATTCATTATTCCAAAAATACAACATATCTTGACACGGCATTCTCCCTTTCCCCTAGTTTAACACAAAGTCCAAAAATAAACCCCAAATATCCTTAAAAATATTTTTCTTTAATTGCCCCCTTTTGCATTTGATGTTACAAGTCAACATATCATTTAATGCCATATCCCATACTTCTTTATACCAATCGGTAATAGAGAAAACTTGCTGAATTTTCCATTTCCTTGCTATCATTAGTCTACCTGCCGTTAACAAATTTATAATTAATTCTTTAACATTTTGAGGACCAGCCACCTTTTCAGTTATTGATAACAAAGCTAGTTTAGGACAAACTTCTAGGTCAACTCCAACAATTTCTGATATTTCTTCAAAAATCTTTTTCCAAAAATCCATTACATTTTTACAACTTCACCACATATGAGTATATGTACCCAGCTCCTAACAACCTCTCCAACACATTGGAGAACATTTATTATCTATTCTATTTAATCTCACCGGAGTCAGATACCATCTCCAAATTAACTTGTAAAAAATCTCTTTAATTCTTATTGACATATTTTTCAATATTCGCCTACCCCAAATCTTATTCCACTCATCCTTTGATATTTCCTCTTTAAACTCTATATCCCAAACTATTTTAAGATTTTTCCGCTTGCTCTTCTGATTTCTGCAACATTTTATATAACATCTTTGTAAGACCTCTAGCTGATGCATTTCCTTCTATGTTCTCTAGACATAACCGACTGCTCAAATGCGGTGAAATCTCTTTCATGCTCCTGTCTCCTCTTCCATTCCTTCCCCCATTGTACTAATACAAGAGAGGCATTCCTAGGACTTTTTCATAGTTATAAAACACTGGAGGCCCAAAGGCTAAATGTCTTCTGAAAACCGTCTGAATCTTTTCACTTGCACTGACACAGTCGGTGGTTATTTAACTGTGTTTTAGCTTTGTTGTTGCCCCACCAGAATGTCCTATGCTTTTGTGACATGGCGGGATATACAGGAGTCTGTTGTCATCTAGAACCACCAATTTGCAAAGTGGAGGAAGCAGCCTCTTATAGGCAGAGGTGTGCTGGGCTGTATGTCATCAATTGGTGCATGGCCTCTTTCTGCCCTTAAGGGAGGTGGCAGCTCTAGAATTCCATTATGTTTGGCCCTTTCCTGATGGTCTGGAGCACTGTGAAATGTATTTGCTAGGTCCTCTGCTATTGTAAGGCCTGTTGCAGTTCCAAAAGTGCTGTTGAGTCTTGATTTTTCCTTCTTTGCTGTAAAAACAGCTTTATCTTTGGTCTTTACCAGAATGGCCTCCAGAGACTAGCCAAACAGTTGTGCATCTGTGAACAATGTGCTCACTAGTCTAGACTGAAAGGCAGTGTCTGCCTCCCAGTTTCTGAGCCAGATATTTCATTTGGCTACAAAGTTGGTGATCATGGGTCTTGAGGCTAGCGGCACTGTGTCCAAAGCTAGAAAGGCTGCCGACACAGTGATGTTTTCTTTAGGCTGTCTTTAACACTGTTAGGAATGCTTGGTCAGCCAACACAATTTTCTCTGCACACAGGTAGGTAGTTTGCACGAAGATGGAATCGGTAAGGGAAGCGCTCAGTGATACTACAGAGGCATCAGAATTCTTACGGAGAGCTGCCTCAACCTGTTTGACACAAGCATCCTTGGGATGTCCTCTTTCTTTAATGAAATGGGAGCTAAGCACAGCGCTGTGATAAGTGCCTGCACTGAAGGGATTTTTAGCTGCTCTGTGACATTGTCTGGTAAACATTCTGTTTACCAGGTGGTGAACTGCCATGTTCCAAGTTGAACTTGTCCATTCTACCTATCAACAGACTCAGGGAAGGGTATCATGGGCAGTTTGGGGGTGGTGGTGGACAAACACAGCCTGGACCTCCTGTGGCAGCATGGCTGATGCCCCTTGCTCCTCTGGCTTCTCGATCATAAGGTGTAGTGTACTGGCTGCCTTAGAAAGAAGCTTGGGGGAGACCTCAGCAGGGAACAAATTGGTGAGGTTCTCCAGGTTGATCCACCTCTTCCTCTGATAGTTCTCCCTCCTTCCTCCTAGGGGAGGATGCAGACGTTTCTGAGCATTCTGGAGAGGAAGCTGTCCCAAAGCCCGCCACCTCACTCCACCCACAACACAGATCAGTCCCCTGGAGGCCATTAGAAGCAAGGAAGCAGCCAATGAATGACTGATATACAGTATCCTAGGGTTAGTGTGACTCCTGTGTGATCGAACACACCACTCCTTGTGTTTGGATCCACAGGACTGGGAACTAGTACTTGAGCTGCAGGACTCTCTGCTGGGGAACCTGGCTCTGGAACAGTTGCTAGATGATACTGTATCATTTGTGCTTATGGCATCCACAAGAACAACTTTTGTGCCTCCACTTCTTCTGGTCTTTGTGTGAGTCTCCTGCAGGGTGAGTGTGAGCCAGCTTGCATGCCATTGACTTATTTCCAGGGAAGACTCTCTAGAGAGGCTCCTCTTATTGCCTAACTCTCTGCCATCCATCTGGGTGCTATCGGGATTGGCTGCAAACTGGTGGTGCTGGGCAGAGTCCAACACAGGAAAAGCCATGACTTCCATGCAGGCCATCCCCCACCAGGACTGAGTGACCTATGAGCAACACAAAGCTCCTAGAGATTAAAGGGTGCAATTGGGAAGTGTGAAGAAAAGTGGCAGAGTTTCCTGCACCACACACACACACACACACACACACACACACACACCCCTACCTCCACACATATAAACAAGTATAATCCCAGCTGGAGGTTGAGAATCCCATGCAAATATAGCTTCCTCTGATGGCCCCTGACGCCTCAGAGTCTCCCATGTCTTTGATGTCTCTGTGCCACAGGTATTCGCATGCAAATGTGGCCCAAGCACTCTAGTCATGAGCCACCCCTCCCCTGCCTAGCCCAGATGAAGTTCATCCCGATTGGCCAAGGACAGCCAAGCTATGGAAAGGAGGGGGGGGGAGTCTATACTGCCAGCTTTGGCTTCTGGGTTGGGTTGTTGTCATCTAGAAGAAGAAGTGAAGAAGCGAAGAAGAAGAAGCGAAGAAGCGCGGAGTAGGGCTTTTGCTGAGGCAGGCCCTAAAGAAGACCAACCCCCAGGCAAAGAGAGTAAGTGCCTGGGTATTTATATAGTAAAGGAACTAGTTTTTGTTATTTTGTTGCTCTACTTGTATGTATCAAAGTGTCTCCCCACCTTTCTCCCTCTTCCCTCATTCCCCACCTTTTGTTGTAATCTGTTTACCTTAAATAAACTTTCCTGGTTTTACCCCAAACGGTGCTTGTGGTTCCTCTGTGGTTCAGTGCTAGATCCAGTGTATAGACCCAGGGCAAGGCCCTGAGAGAATCAGGTCAAGACGGCAGAGCTAAGGCTGGCAGTTTTGCACCTTTGATCTCTGGTCTTGAGTAAAGGACCGGTTGGCAGTCCTTCACATGAAGGACTAGGAGCCCACTGCTGTCTTTGTCTTTTGTATATTTTTACCAGTTAGATATATTAGATATCTCTTCTCGATCATCCCAGTTTGCAGGACACGGAATAATGAGCTCAAGTTACAGGAACCCACATTCCACCTAAACATCAGGAAAATTTTCCTGACTGTTAGAGCAATAAGACAATGGAACCAATTACCTAGGGAGGTGGTGGGCTCTCCCAATCTGGAGGCATTCAAGGTGCAGCTGGACAGCCATCTGTCAGGGATGCTTTGACCTGGATTCCTGCATTGAGCAGGGGGTTGGACTCGATGGTCTTGTAGGCCCCTTCCAACTCTACTTTTCTATGATTCTATATTCTCCACCAACAATACAACCTAGGCCTGAGGAAAAGGTGCTGTCAAGGGTGAAGCAGGATAGACCTTAATGGCCTGGCTGTTGTTCTTGCAAGCCCAGCCATGAGGGTGAGATGTGCTGCAGCTTTCTCCAACCTGGAGCCCTCCAAGTGTTTTGCACTTCAACTCCCATGATGCATCACCACTGGCCACATTAGCTGGGGCTGATATGAGTTGTAGTCCAAAACATCTGGAGGGTACCAGGTTGGGGGAGGCTGGTATACTGGAACAGTGAGGGTTGGTTGCAGATGTTATTGTCCCGATCTAAGGCAAGAAGCACTGCAGCTGTATTCTGCCACCTGTATGCCCTTCCGTCCTCATACTGTGGCCAAGCCCAGTCCTGGGGGAAAGGCCTGGCACAATCCTGATAAGGACAGGAAAGTGAGGGGGGTTTGTTTAGAAAAAGGAAGGCCTGAAGCACTGTGGCCAGTTGTTAGCCACCTGTCGTCACTCCCTTTCTTCCTTTTTTCACAGCCAGGCCTCGACTGGATACGAGGAGGCTGCCCAAGCAGTGAAAGGCAATCTAGGAATGGGAGTTCTTAGGCGCACAGCACTGTCAGCAGTCAGTCCCCTTCCTTATTGGCACCAGCCCCAGCCCCAAGGAGAAGGCCAGCCGTGCTGCCACACATCACAATGAATGCTGAGGCTTCTGCTCAGAAAGGCAGTCTGAGTCACCTGAATCCAGCTGCCTTCTCGGTCCTGAATCACAGAGTGAGCTGCTTTGCGTTCATGAGGAATCCCATCCCCACCCCTCAGAAACCAAGCTCTCAGCGGGCAGTAGGCCCAGCTGAGACCCCTCTCTCCAGTCCTATGAGGATTCCCTTTCCTGTCTAGGATGTGTCAGAGAAAAAGTGGGTGTGGGGAAAGAGGAACCTAAAAACAGAGTGTTAGATCCCCGAAAGAGAAAAAAAAGATTTGAAATGGACATTAGCAGGCTTTTAAGGAGCTCCACTGATACCCAGGTCCCTGGCTGCTAGGCAGGTTACATCTGGGGAACGGTGGGGCCCTCCAAGGAAGAGCCTATTTAGCAGCTGACCATGTCACCTGGCTCCATGGGAGGAGATATCCTGAAGGATATCAACTTACCTTGTGCCATCCATTCCTCTAGCTAGCTGCAATGCTGATAGTTTCCCCAATTAATATATAGAATGGCCACAAACCAACTGGACGTTAAGCATACTTAAGTTCATTTATTTCAATGGGCTTAAGCAGGCTCTACATAGGATTGTTGTTATCATGACAGTATTCAAAAAGTGTGGCAGCACTACTTCCACATAAAAATGACTCACCAGTTGTCAGGAACAGCAACCCAGCTTTAGATAGCAAAAGGAAGTGTTTGTGTAACATCTCCTGCGAAAGGTAAATAATACACAATGAAATAACTACACTCTATAGCTTTACTTACAGAAATCTTAGAGTCAATGATTACATAGTTGAAAGGGATTCTGAATCTCTTTGCAGTCATAGGCACTGGGCTGCAAGGGACCCATGAAAGTTCATTCCAACCAACACCCAACACACAGTAATATTGTAGAGCTGGGAAAAGTACAGAGAAAAGCAACCAAAATGATCAAGGGGATGGAGTAACTCTCATATGAGGAAAGGTTTCAACATTTGGGGCTTTTGAGCTAAGAAAAATGCTGAGTAACGGTGTAGGATAGGGGCGCATAAAACGATGTATAATTTGGAGAAAGTAGATAGGGAGATGTTTTTCTCATAATACTAGAACCTGGGATCATCCAAGGAAGCTGAATGGAGAAGCTGAATTCAGCAACAACTTTATCACACAGCACATAATTGAACTATGGAATTCACTTCTACAAGATGTGGTGATGATGACCACCAATTTAAGGCCAAAAGAGACATTACGTACTTTAAATCCATATCCAGTACCTATGTCTTTTTAAAATTATTCTATAGTAGGCACAGGGCCCCCAGAGCAGATCTGAAATGCCTCCTACCCCTTACACTACGGGCCCAGTCTGGACCAGGGGGGCCTACACCTACGCTTGGCTAAAAATAGTTGGGGAAAAGATGTAGGTGCTAGATATGGATTTAAAGTAATGTCTGTTTTGGCCCTTAGACAGCTTTAAAGGGGGATTATTTATTTACTTATTTAAAATTATCATTAGGATGTCTTTAAAGGTAGAACCCTCTCAAGGTGGCGTACGAGATAAAAACCACACAAAGCAGGTACAATAAAAACCCATAAGAACAGATTCAATAAAAATCCATAAAAACAGAGATTACCAATAAAAATATATTTTTCTTAAATTCACCACAGCTTGAACTTTTGCTTTTAAAACTTTTTTTTTTTTGGCCCCCAAACACCCTTTCCTGCAGGAACTTGGGTTTTTTTGGGCGGTGCTTATGTGTCCATGGGTTATCCTCACTTGTACACGCCAAAAAGCAACTTTGTAGCACTTTGCAAAACCCAATTTTAAAGCATTTTTTTAAAAAGGAGGTGTTGCCTCAAAAGGACACTTTGCAGCAGTTGGGTGCTCATGTGTTTGTAGGCTGCCCTCATTTTTCCAAGTGAGGATAACCCATGGACATAGAAGCACCCCAACACACACACCCCGAAGATCCTGCAGAAAATGCTATTTTGGGGCAACCCCCTCAGTTTCACCCCCTTCCCAGAAGAATCCCCAGGGCTTCTTTGGGGTGCTCCCATGTCTCCAGGGGCCCCTTGGTTTTGCAAGTGACCCCAAGTTATAGCATCTCAGGAAGCTGCACAAATTGGTGGGATTCCCACTGACAACTCAAACTCAGAGCTCCTGACTCATAAGTGGGAATCCCCTCTAGTTTTGAACATTCCCCCAATGCCAGCAAAACTGAGGGGGTACTCAGGACACCTTATTTTCCCCCAGAAAACCTGAAGATCCTGCTGCAAAAGTGGGGAATGAGCTCCTTTTTGCAGATAACAATCTGTTGGGGCTTTGCAAGCATCTGACATGTCGGCATCTGACAGCTGTCAGGCACTTGCAAAGGGGGGAAATACTTACCTGTAGGCTGGGATAGGCACTGCACAGGGTGGGTATCTGCTGAATTTGGCTAGCAGGCACACACACCCCAGCCAGTATTCACTCCAGGGTCCCCCTGTGCTACCCTGCCCTGCCAGATATGTACAAATATCACCCACAAAAAGTTTTAAAAGCAAAAGTCAAGCCATGGCAAGCCTGAAATGGCTCATGGCAGCAAAGATGGGGGGGACACCTCATTCCTCCCACAGTGTTCCCTGGTATACCCGTGGGGGGACGGGGAGGGACGAGGCACCCTCTCTGACTGGCTCAGTTTGAGTAGAGAGGCGTATCATGTCGTCTGAACCTGCCCAATGACTGTATCCACTGATTATGCTGTTTGTACATATTGCTCAAAATGTTTGTTGGAGTGGATTATCATGTGTTTTTAAAATAAATACTAAAACTGCAAGTATTTTTGTATAGGAGCCACAAAAATGTGGCTTCTGGTTATTTATTTATTTATTTTTAAAGAATTTTTAAATCATAAAACAACCATAGAGACACATACGGTATACAACAAACAATAAACAAGATTAAAATGGACTTCCAATCTTCTCCACAGCATATAAGCAACCACAGTTATTCTTAGAAAATTTTCTATTAACCAAAGATCACTTCCAGTTACGGCAAAAAACAAAAAAAGGACAAACACAAGAGGTCTCCACCCACCCCAAATATAGATCAACTATTTAATCTACTTTAAATTCAACATTTATGGATAAAAAACAAAACAAAACAAAACACTATAGTTTTATTTAATATTGTTTCCAATTCCAAGATAGAGCATATTGAAAATCCCAAGGATAAAAAGTAACTATAAACTATTTAGTAAATAACCACAATTAAAGGTTTTTAATACTTTCCCCCTCAACTCTCTAGTACCAAAACATCTAGCCAGCAGATTTGTCTTATTACAGTTGCTCATTATTTCTTTCTATCAATCCAACAGAAACTCCTTCACTTTTTGTGGAGAAAGCCCAACACAGGTCCACACACACACACACACACACACACGGTTTTCACCCAAGGGAGGGGGCAAGGAAGGGGGGATGAAGTCATCGGAGAAGTAGCAGACAGACCATCATCCCCAACAAAGGAGAGTCTCGGTGGAGATCCACAAAACCAAGGAAGGACCATCAAGGATCATCAAACTATCAGGGCAGTCTCAAAGAGCTGCAAAGTACTAGTACGTCACCTTCTTCCCGGGCAGGAATAAGCCCACCTGAAACAAAGGGGCAGGCATAAGCCCCCACCTGACTTGGAGGGCGGGGAGAGCGGGAACTCAGGGGTAGAAAACCCCTCTCCCTTCCGGTTTAGGGTCGTTGGGAACCAAGGGTACTTCGGGGCCAGATTCATCTTCCAAGCAGCAGCCCGAGTACGCCCTTCTCATCCACGGATCGGCCGTCCCGGAGCCAGGCTGACACTGACTAGACGCAGAGTCTTTGGTCTGAGGTAATTGACTAGATTCACTCTGCTAGCCTAAGCCTGTTCATTGAGAAACCCAGGGGTCAGCTAAGGTTGTGTTGATGTTGTAGTATTCCTGGAAAGCTGTTAGTTCTGCTCTGTGTTTTGTGTAAACAAATAAAAGCCTTATTTGGACATTTAAAGGGCTGCGGTTTCCTCTTGTGTGCGAAAGCCTCATAGGTGATTGCCAGCGCTCGTACGGACTGTATCTCAGTGCCGGTTAACCCTTTAAGCGCCGAACTCACGCAAAGGATCCTGTTGGTGATCCTTCACACTTTTAATTTTAAAAATTAAGAGATAAGTGGCAGCTAACAAAACAGAAGAGGCACGTAAGCCATCTTTTTACTTAAAGAAAGAAAGAAGACTCCCATTTAATGCTTCAAAGCCTATATTCTTACAGGAGAAAGGGTATAAAAACCAAGAGTTTTTAGAAATGGCCTGTGTTGGGGGAGAGCTGAGAGAGTCCTCCTAAGTTGTCCAACTGAAGTTTGAAACGCAGACCTCTCGAGGCACCTTCCGCCTCCACCAGAGTTACAGCTGGAGATTCACTGCAGGGAGCTTCAGCAGACAGGTAGTAACCGGAACTTCTTTCTATCCCTTTACCCAGGCTCTCCAACCTTGGGTCCCCAGATGTTGCTGGACTACAGCTCCCAGAATCCCTTGCCATTAGCCATGCTGGCTGGGTATGCTGGGAGCTGTAGGCCAGCAACATCTGGGGACCCAAGGCTGGAGAGCCCTACTTTAGATGGAAGCCTTTCTTCTACCCCTTCTTCTATTAGGCTGTCAGGGCCAAAAGGGATTCGTTTTCCTCTCCAGAATATAGAGTGTGTTTGAATTATAGTGTAAGGATATTTTGCTGCCTGAAATCACTGGGTTTGCTTTACCAACAAGTAAAACGCTGTACCTCCTCTGTATTTCCTCTTTAATAAAATAACCCTTTTGTTTCTGGAGTCTCTCTGTGTGTGTAGGTTTGTTTAAGTGTAAAAGGGGAAAGTGCATACTCCACCCCGGCAGCATGTGTTTTACCTCAGCCAAAGATCCCAAAACCTTTTGTAAGAGTGTGGGGTTTGTCTCTCTCTCTCCTCAGAGGGAATCTAGTGCCCAAATTATCTGTCATAACAGGCCCCATCTCTTCTTCTTGCTACCTCTTTACAATTGCTTCTTACATCTTTGCTCCAGCTTTGTCACTGGAGGCCCAAGAGGCCACCATGGCATTTCACCACTTAAGGATTGTGTGCCAGCTACAGCCCCTTCTGGACAGAGATAGCTTGGGCACTGTTATTCATGGTTTGGTAATCTCCAGGTTAGATTATTGTAATGTGCTGCACATGGGAGCCTTTGAAGATTGTTCAGAAACTGAAGTTTATTTATTTAGTTATCTTGAAGTTAGTTCAATATACAGCTACTAGGCTGTTAACTGGAACTGAGCGATGGGAAGATATTGCACAAGTGCTTAAATAATTACACTGGCTCCTTGGCACATCAAACTTATAGTGCTTGTCTTTAAAACCCCGAAGAGCTGGGGATGTGAGTAACTGAAAGATTGTCTTCTCTGCCATGAGTGTACCCATATACTGTACTGGGATCATCTCTAGAGACCTTTCTCCAGGTGCCCCCACCATCTGAAGTGAGGAAGGTAGTAACAGAGGAAAGGGCTTTCTTGGTGGTGGTGCCTCACCTGTTGAATGCTCTCTCCAGGGAGGCTTGTCTAGTGCCTACTCTGATACAGTAATACCTTGGATTGCAAGTAATTTTGGTTTGAGAGCGTTTTGCAAGACAAGCAAATTTTTAAATATTTATTTAATTTTTTTGACTTGATATACAAGCGACGTCTTGCAATACAAGTACTGTAGTACGGCTTAAATTAAAAATCTCTGTACAAATTTTTTTGGGGGGATTTCGTTTTGATATAAGAGTGTTTTGGATTACAAGCACGTTTCCGGAACGAATTATGCTCTCAATCCAAGGCATGACTGTATCTATTTTTAGCCAGGGAAAGGTCTTTTTACTTTTCCAGACCTTTTAGCTCTCAATTTTATATGTAAAATAAGTGGAACTGCTCATTTCCAGAATAGGGCAGGTAAGTGGAGCTCACAGAAGGTAGATCTGCTGACCTGTCCCAATCTGGATCTGTTTTTGAATGGCAAAATCCCTGTTGCACAAGCGGGCACTCCTGCTGGCACAAAAGAAACAGCAGGAGCATGGCAGCAGAATAGGATACTGCCCACTGAAGGCTGGTATATAAATTCTTAAAATTAATTGATTAAAAAAAATTAAAAAAGAAAAACCTCCAGCAACACTTTATTCCCATTGTTTCTGCACTGTGTACCACCAGTAGACACTCCACTATTCCGTTCTTATTGGATCGTGTCCTCTCTCCTAGCCTGTAATACATGTCTATAAGCTTGTGGGAAGGGAACAGAAGGGCCAGCTTACCAGAATAAAAAGAGCCGGAGCTGCTCTTGTGCCTTTAACAGTGGCTCAGTCAGCAGAAATCAGCAGGCAAAGCTTTTCATGCCATGGAGACAAACAATATTTCTACAACAAGTTTGCTCACAGGAGCAAAGTCTGGTTAAAAAACCAACAACTTGACAAACATAGGAGGATTTGTGTCACTTCTGGGTTTTAAACTGCAGTAGCTATTTGGCAAAATAATAGTTTTTTTAAAAAAAAAGTTGGTCAGTTTATATTATACCACTGTACAGGGGAAGGGCATTTAGCACTCTTTTCTGGATGTAGACAGAATGTAGACATATAGTGTTGGTCAGAGGAAAAGTTGGTCAGTTTATATTATTTCCTCTGTTACTACCTTCCTCACTTCTGCATCCGGATAAGAGTGCTAAATGCCCTTCCCCTGTATAGTGCTACTTCTGCAAGGAAAAAGAAATACTTAAAAAGGGAACAAACACACAACCTCCACCCCACCCCAAAGCAAAAGCTCACTTTTTATAAGAAATGGTACTAAAAATATATCAAAAATGCCAGGCCATAGATTTTGAAACTGCACTAAATAGCCCCATGATGAATGCAAGTTTGTATCCTACAGTTACTTCACACAGATGAAAGAGGCCAACTGTAACAGGTTACAGTTGCAAAAATTTCAGATATTCTGAAAAGATTATCTATATACAGTCATGCCTTGGATTGAGAGCATAATTCGTTCCGGAAACGTGCTTGTAATCCAAAACACTCTTATATCAAAACGAAATCCCCCCAAAAAAATTTGTACAGAGATTTTTAATTTAAGCCGTACTACAGTACTTGTATTGCAAGACGTCGCTTGTATATCAAGTCAAAAAAATTAAATAAATATTTAAAAATTTGCTTGTCTTGCAAAACGCTCTCAAACCGAGGTATTACTGTATATAAAAGAAAGTGTCCTGACTGACTGACTGATTGACTGACTCATCAACGCCCAGCTCAAACCGTTTAATCTAAGAACGTGAAATTTTGAAGGGACATTGCTTTTATGACGTAGACACCCACTAAGGTAGGATTTTTGGAAATTCCATCCCTAAGGGGGTGAAAAAAGGGGGCAAAATCGCCCCACTCTCATATCTCCAGTGGGCAAAACAACAGGGGGGCAGTTATGCAAGTCGGCCTCACCTCAGAATTGCTCCAGGAGCCAATAGGAGCAGTTATGCAAATAGCCCATAGGACACTTAGAATGTTCATATGAATTCCTGCAGGGGCCAATAGGGGTGGGTATGCAAATTTCCCCTACACCATTTAGAATGTTCCCTGAGCGGGTGGGTGAAAAGGGAGGGAAACTTTTTAAATGACTGAATGACTGTTGTGTGGGGGGTGGCGTCGCATAGGCTCCATCACGTTTTGACGGATCTACCCCAAACTTGGCACGGTCACTCTTCATCACCTGTAGACTCTCAGGATTAACCTGATTTTTCTTTAAGATCAGATATTTCTGTCAGAAAAGTTTTCTGCTGCCAGCACCCAGCCTAAACGTTACACTTTCAGTCAGAGAATGACTGTTGTGTGTGGGGCATCCCAAATCCTGTGTGTCCGTGTGTCTGTGTGTCCGTGCGTTTGTGTGCATCGCATAGACTCCTACACGGTTGAACGGATCCACCCCAAACCTGGCACGCATACTCTCCATCACCCAAGGACAAAGACTGGCGGGTTCAAATCTCTGAAAAACCCATCACTGCGCCTGTACGGCCCAAAATAGATGAGAGCCAATGGTGTCACTTGGAATGTTCGCAGGGGCCATTCAGGAGCGGTTATGCAAATCACTCCGACATTTAGAATGTTTGTATGAACTGCCACCACGGGGGCCCAATCAGGAGTGGATATGCAAATCTCTCCTACGTCAAAACAGCAAGTTCATATGCGCTGCAGCCAGGGCCTACACGGGGGGGGGGGGAGCTGGGATTTCATTGTTGGATAGTCCCGGGGGGGCAAACTGGGATTACATTGTTGGGTAGTCCCGAGGGAGAGGGGGAACCAGGATTTCATTGCTGTGTAGTCCCGGCGGGGGGCAAACTGGGATTTCATTGTTGCGTAGTCCCGGCTGGGGGAGATAAGGGATTTAATTGTGTAGTCCCGGGGGGGGGAGCAGGGATTTCATTGTGTGGTCCCAGGGGAGCAGGGATTTCACTGTTGTGTAGTCCCTGGGGCCGGGGGGAAGCTGGGATTACATTGTGTGGTCCCGGGGGGGGGGGGACAGGGATTTTATTGTGAAGTCCTGGGGTGGGGGGAAGTGGGGATTTCATTGTTGCGTAGTCCCGGGGGGGGAGCTGGGATTTCATTGTGTAGTCCTGGGGGGGGGGGGAGCAGGGATTTCATTGTGTAGTCCCAGGGGGCGGACAGAGATTTGATTGTGTAGTCCCGGGAGGGGAGGAAAGCAGGGATTTCATTGTACAGTCCCGGGGGGGGAGCTGGGATTTTACTGTGTAGTCCCGGGGGGGGGAGCAGGTAGTTCTGGGGGGGGAGCTGGGATTTCATTGTTGGGTAGGCCTGGAGGGGGGCAAACTGGGATTACATTGTTGGGTAGTCCCGAGGGGGAGGGGGAGGGGGGACAAGGATTTCATTGCTGTGTAGTCCCGGGGGGGGGGGGCAAGTTGGGATTTCATTGTTGCATAGTCCTGGGGGGGGGAGAGCAGGGATTTAATTGTGTAGTCCCAGGGGGGGAGCAGGGATTTCATTGTGTGGTCCCGGGGGAGCAGGGATTTCACTGTTGTGTAGTCCCGGGGGGGGGAGCTGGGATTACATTGTGTGGTCCCAGTGGGGGGGAGCAGGGACTTCATTGTGCAGTCCTGGGGTGGGTGGGAGGAAAGCAGGGATTTCATTGTACAGTCCCCCCCCCCCCGCGTTTTCACTGTTGTGTAGTCCCGGGGGTTTTTTTTTGCAGGGATTTCATCATTGTATAGTCCAGGGATGGAGCAGGGATTTCACTGTGTAGTCCCAGGGGAACAGGGATTTCATTTGTGTAGTCCCAGGGGAGCAGGGATTTCATTGTGCAGACCCGGGGGAAAGGGAACAGGGATTTCATTGTGTAATCCTTGCTGGGGGGGAGCAGGGATTTCATTGTGCAGTCTCGGGGGAGCTGGGATTCCATCACGTTTCTTTTAAAAACAATTGTACCAATCCTAAAATCCACGCAAGCGAAGCCGCGGGCAACAGCTAGTCTTGTATAAAATTAACCATAATAGCCTATGAACAATGTTACCAAGAAGCACAATATCCTTTTGTACTGGTGTGTGGTTGCTGTTTTTTTTTTTTTGTGCACTCTAGAACTCAGCAAGAAAAGGAAAGTATTGATAAGATAAGGCAAACATTCGAATGATGGGATTAGTTGATCATCTATCCAATCATTCACTGAGAGGCGCCGTAGCAGACAGTGGTAGATAGACCAAAGAAGTTGCAATCAAGATGAGGAAAAACATACTGATTTAGGTGAATTTGCAGGCACTGAGGAGATTTACTGCTAACCTGATTGGAGATTAGCACATGAACAGAATGTGATAGACAAGGAAAGAAGGGCCTCATCAAGGGATATAAAGAACGACTCATTGGTGTACTGACTACTGGCACTGAGCCGGAAGGGGTGAGCTGTAGTACTGAGCATGCTCAGACTCGCACTTTGTAAGTCTGTAGAAAGTGAACCTGCCTTGCTTGCTCACTCTGAATAAAGATGGCTTCCAGTGAACTACCCGTTGTGCCTCTCATCTCTTCTTGAGGGAATTTCTTTAACAGTATGTTCTACTTCATGTTAAGGGAAATGGGGGGGGGGGGAGGTTCCACCACTATAAGCCTCAAACTTCTATTGCTTAATCAAATTATACCTGTTGACCCAATAACTTGAAACTTGCCAGTCATGATTTATGTGCAGTCTAAAATTGTACCAAATTTCAAACAAATTGATAAAAATTGCCACAGGTACAGCTTGTTAAAAAGTGCTGAAAATTGACACATTTACCCTTTTTTTACTCCAGTGTTTAAAAGGCACCTAATATATCAATCATTGCATTGCAATTAGCCAAAGGCCATTACAAATTAATGAACAGTATATCAGTAAAAATACTCTATGATAAAATAAAATACAATCCGCTTTTGAACCCTAACGAACTGTCCAACAGCAAATATGTCACCAATCCTTTAGAACAGTGTTCTCCAACCTTGGGTCCCCAGATGTTTTTGGCCTACAACTCCCAGCATGCCCCAGCCAGCTATGGGACACTGGCTGGGGCATGCTGGAAGTTGTAGGCCAAAAACATCTGGGGACCCAAGGTTGGAGAACACTGCTTTAGAATCTGCTATTAAGAACTACAAAATAAGGGTTACTGATCATGTGGACTACAGTAACTGCATTCAGCCAAGCACAGTACAGTTTCTCTATAGACCTTCCCTGTCAACATGGGAGGTCAGGGGTGGAGGGAGCGGAGCTGGTGCATACGTTCCTGTCTCCTCTCCTCACTTAAGATTCTTAAATGCCGGAACAGCGCTAATGTCTATGTGTGTTCATACCTGATTTATACACAGATACTAGAATCCTACTTAATCCAGGATACAGATCAGGCCTACAGATGAACCTGGATTGATTGAATGAATGCACATATAGTTGTGTGGACTGATTAGTGCGTGTTTACTTTAGCTGGTGTTCTCATATTACATTCAGTGCATCTACACTCTGTACTCATGTACAGTCATTCACATGTAATGGGGTGTACATGTGTTCATACAGGGGTTTCTGGATGACAACTCACTGAAGGGCATTCCTTCACCTGGAAGAACATGTGGTAGAATGTTGTAACCCTTACATTGGTGTCACAGTATTCAAATTTATTTTATTTTATTTTATTTTATTTATTTATTTATTTATATTTATACCCCACATTTTTTCTGGCAAGGAACCCAAGGTGGCTTACATAATCCTCCTCCTCCTCCTCTCCATTTTATCCTCACAACAACCCTGTGAGGTAGGTTAGGCTGAGCGTCAGTGACTTGCCCAAAGTCACCCAGTGAGTTTCATGGCTGAGCAGGGACTAGAACCCGGATCTCCCGAGTCCCAGTCCAACACTCTAATCACTACACCACACTGGCTCAGTTTGTTCTTGATTAACAAACAGTAGAAATAGGATTTTTTGGATCGTGAGTAAACTGATTTAAAAAAAAATATATTCGAGCAATTATTCATAAAATTGCAGCTGCCACTCTACACAGAAATAAGTCCAAGTGTATTTAGTGGAGCTTGCATAGGATTGTGCTGTGGCTGGGTGGGGAATGTACTGATTTTGAGCATGAATGGGCTATATTTCAGTGTGTTTGTGGGCCACCTCTGAACTGTGCTAACAGGGTCTTAGGTAAAATGTCAAGTTAGCCAACTGAGCTCACAAACCATAGCCCACATATCTTTTCTGTTGTGAAGTGATGATGGAAAGATGAAATTTGAAGCAAATAAGCGGTGTGCTGCAAGAATATGCT
Source organism: Shinisaurus crocodilurus (assembly GCA_021292165.1). Classification (NCBI taxonomy): domain Eukaryota; kingdom Metazoa; phylum Chordata; class Lepidosauria; order Squamata; family Shinisauridae; genus Shinisaurus; species Shinisaurus crocodilurus. Next base: position 184,904,738 of record CM037879.1, read on the forward strand.
CAACCCTTTCACTTATCACTTCTTCTCAACCCCAACACCATACCACCTAGCCTGTTTTATCCCCACCCAGCATCTTAGGTTCCAAAGCAACAGCAGATGTCTGTGAGCATGTCTGCTGGTGGAAATCACAATGTGGTTGCGAATGAATATTTTTCTCTCATTCATTCTGTCGCAGTTCCATATCCAGAATGAGAAACTTGAACTTTCATGTCATTCAGTTTAACTGTGGTGTCATACAGACCTCCTCTGGTCTATGAGCCACCATAAGGATGGTGAAAGGTGCTAGAAGAGGGGGCCCTCCCACTGTTTAACCCAGGGGTTGGGAACCTCTTTCAGCCCAGGGGCCAAATTCATCCTGGGAGAAGTCCTTGGGGACTGCATTCCAGCAGAGGGCTGGTCAAAGGCAGAGGGACAGGAAAAGGCAATAGGGGTGGGGCTAAAATACAAAACATACAGGAAAGACCCACATATTGGAGCTTAAAGCTCTTACTGCCGGTAACTAAGCCTTAGGAGAGGCATTTCAACCGTTTAGAATGGGGGGGGGGGGACTGCACAAAAGCTGGGAAACCACCAAACATTTGGTGGTTTGGGAAAGGCAGTAGGGCCTGGGGAATGTCAGAGGGCCAGATTTGGCCCCCAGGCCTGAAGCTTCTAACCTCTGGTTTAACCCATACCCTAGTCCAGCCGCTGTGGCACAGCTAGCAGGGATGTTGAAGAGTCCTTGGTCTCGAGTCGAGTCACGTGTCTTTGGACCCGAGTCCAAGTCCGAGTCCTTGGTCCAAAATGGTGACTCACGAGTCACGAGTCACGAGTCACGAGTCACTCCCAAAGCTGACTCCACGAGTCCCTATTAACATCAATGGGGGGTTTTCCCTACAAAATAAGGCTATTTCAGATGTGTGGCTTAAATAAATTCTAGGCACAAGTGTGCCTTTTTATTTCAAAACTCTGCAACTGATTTTGGCAAGAACAGACCAGGCAGACAAACCCAAAATAACCAGACAGGCAGAGGAGGCAGGGAATCCCAAAGCAGGCAGGCAGAGGCCTTTGTCTTGGACAATTCAAACTGTGGAACTGGTTAAGAAGAGACCAGGCAGGCAGAGGAGGCAGGGAACCCCAAACAGGCAGGCAGAGGCAGCCAAACCCAAAATGTCTGAAAGGTTGCATTTTAGGAAAATGATTTTAAAAAATAAACTTGCTGTACTTCCTAAAACCTATCCATGTTGCATTTGAGGAACACGAGTCCTTGGTCTCGAGTCCCGAGTCGAGTCTCGAGTCCCATTAAAAATATTGGGACTCGAGTCTGACTCGAGTCAGAGGGGGGACTCAGTCCGACTCACGAGTCGAGTCCTGGAGTCCGAGTCCCCATCCCTGACAGCTAGCAATGGCTTCACTACTGCCAGTTCCTAGGGAAACCCCTGGGGTTAAAGGCAGAGGTTTGGATCTCCTCACAACTGTGATTCTGGAGCAAAATACACAGGAGATGCAAGGGGAGCCTTAGCTGGGTGAAAACGCTCAGATTTGACATGCAGGGCTTGAATTCTGGGTACAGCCCCACACTAGGAAAGGTGGGGAGCCCCCCCACCAGACACAGCAGTTAGAAAAATCTCTCTCTGCTCCCCACACTGGCCTAACTCACTTACCCATTCGCTTTGCTACCATAATCAAAGAAACTTGAAGATTGCTTTGCTTGTAAAATTGCTGAGAGAAGCTGCATATGCCTGATAGATACATCTCCTCCCTTTGGCCAAGGTTTCACCCTAGGTGTGTGTGTTTTCTGTTGCCAGCTCAGAATGCACTAACTGGAAATTCTATGGGGCCCAGCAAGAGCAGATAAGAGGAGCTGAGACTGGCGAATTCTTGGGAATATCTCCTATCTCATGTGTAACCCAGAGGTCATGGGTACTGTCAAGTCCACCTGAAGGAAGGAGATGACAAAGTGCTTCTGCTGTCAGTCCACTCGAAGGGAGGCTATGACGAAGTGCTTCTATATGATTAAAGGTTGATTTGCTGAAATGATCAAACGAATGTATTGTGTATAATGAGATGATCAAACAACTGCAAAGTGTATAAAAAGCTGTGCCTGTCCTTTCTTTCTTCGTTCAGCTCCTGCTTGTGGCGCGAGCCCCTGGAGCTGTTCCTTTCTGTGCAGAATAAATCTAAGTTTTATTCTAAGATTTATAAATCTTAGAGCCATCAATAAATAAATAAATCTAAGAGCCAGTGTGGCGTAGTGGTGAGAGTGTTGGACTGGGACTCTGGAGATCTGGGTTCTAGTCCCCGCTCAGCCATGAAACTCACTGGGTGACTTTGGGCCAGTCATTGACTCTCAGCCTAACCTACCTCATAGGGTTGTTGTGAGGATAAAATGGAGAGGAGGAGGAGGATTATGTAAGCCGCCTTGGGTTCCTTGCCGGAAAAATGGTGGGGTATAAATATAATAAATAAATAAATAAGTTCATAGAATCATAGAATCATAGAAAAGTAGAGTTGGAAGGGGTCTACAAGGCCATCGAGTCCAACCCCCTGCTCAATGCAGGAATCCAGGTCAAAGCATCCCTGACAGATGGCTGTCCAGCTGCACCTTGAATGCCTCCAGAGTGGGAGAGCCCACCACCTCCCTAGGTAGTTGATTCCATTGTCTTATTGCTCTGACAGTCAGGAAATTTTTCCTGATGTTTAGGTGGAATCTGGGTTCCTGTTACTTGAGCCCATTATTCCGTGTCCTGCAAACTGGGATGATCGAGAAGAGATCCTGGCCCCCCTCTGTGTGACATCCCTTCAAATACTGGAAGAGTGCGATCATATCTCCCCTCCGTCTCCTCTTCTGAAGGCTAAACATGCCCAGTTCTTTCAGTCTCTCCTCATAGAGCCTTGTTTCCAGTCCCTTTATCATCCTTGTTGCCCTCCTCTGAACCCTCTCCAGTTTGTCTACGTCCTTCTTAAAGTGAGATGCCCAGAACTGGACGCAGTATTCAAGATGAGGCCTAACCAGTGCCGAGTAAAGGGGAATTATCACTTCACATGATTTGGAAGCTATACTTCTATTAATGCAGCCCAAAATTGCATTTGCCTTCTTTGCAGCCACATCGCATTGCTGGCTCATATTCAGTTTGTGATCTACCACAATTCCAAGATCCTTCTCACTTGTAGTATTGTTGAGCCAAGTGTCCCCCATTCTGTAACTCTGCATTTGGTTTCCTCTCCCTAGGTGCGGCACTTGGCATTTATCCCTATTAAATTTCATTCTGTTGTTTTCGGCCTGTGCTCCAGCCTATCGAGGTCACTTTGAATTTTGTTTCTGTCTTCCAGAGTATTAGCTGTTCCACCCAACTTTGTGTCATCTGCAAATTTGATAAGCATTCCCTGTACCTCCTGATCCAAGTCATTAATAAAAATGTTGAAGAGCACCGGGCCCAGGACCGAGCCCTGTGGTACCCCGCTCGTTACCTCTCCCCAGTTTGAGAAGGAACCATTGATAAGCACTCTTTGAGTCCAATTCTGTAGCCAATTGTGGATCCACCTGATAGTTGTTCCATCTAGCCCACTCTTAGCTAGCTTACTAATCAGGATATCATGAGGCACTTTGTCGAAAGCTTTGCTGAAGTCCAGGTATATGATGTCCACCACATTCCCACAGTTCACAAGGGAGGTTACCTGATCAAAAAATGAGATCAGATTAGTCTGGCAGGATTTGTTCTTGACAAATCCATGCTGGCTTCTAGTAATCACTGCATTGTTTTCAAGGTGCTTGCAGACTGACTTCTTTATAATCTGCTCCAAAAATTCCCCAGGGATTGATGTCAGACTGACTGGCCTATAGTTCCCAGGTTCCTCCTTCTTGCCCTTTTTGAAGATGGGAACAACATTTGCCCTCCTCCAGTCGTCTGGCACTTCACCTGTCCTCCATGATTTCTCAAAGATAATAGACAGTGGTTCTGAGAGTTCTTCTGCCAGTTCCTTTATTACTCTAGGATGCAGCTCATCAGGCCCTGGAGATTTAAACTCACTCTGGTGTGCTGCTTCTCTTTCCTGAGCATTGGTCCCTCCGGGAAAGAATTCTGAGCATATTTTTGCAACACAGCTGAGGTAACCAGGAGGATCAGTGCACAGACTAATAGCCTGGCTCCTGCATGGGTCAACCAGCCCTTTTGGCCCCTCCCTCCCTCACATGGTCAATCCACCTCCATTTGCCTGATTGGCTGGCCCTGTCAGGTTGAATCCCAGGAGTCCTCACTGCCGCTCCCCCTCCTCTCCCCCTCCCCTCTCCCCACTGCCAACTGACTGCCTCGTATGAAAGAATGCTATGTCCAATTTGCATTACATTTTGGATTTGCTGCATGCACTCCGGTGACAGAGAGAATAAGCCCCCTCCCCCCTCTTGCTGGGTGTGGTGACAGAGCGGGGTGCCACACTCAGCGAGAGAACCGGGCGGCAAGGGGGAGCTTATTCTTTCTGTCACCAGCACACACGCAGCAAGCCCCCATGTTCGCAAACATGTGTTGTGCAAGCCCCGTCAATTACTACTGGTATACAACCTCTTGATGCTGACTTATTCTACTGTATGAGGAGGGAGATTACGAGGCAGTGGACTGGTTCAGACATAATGCTAAACCATAGCTGAGCATTACATGAATTAGCCATGACAAGCATTGGATTTGTGTGCTCCCTTCTCCCCTCTCCTCCTCCAGCATGGCCACGAGGAGAGGAATCGAAGCATAATCTTCCTGATCTAAACTAACTGCAGTTTGTCGTTACATCCTGTGAAGGACTGCCAACCGGTCCTTTTCTCAAGACCAGAGATCAAAGGTGCAAAAACTGCCAGCCTTAGCTCTGCCATCTTGACTTGATTCTCTCAGGGCCTTGCCCTTGGTCTATACACTGGATTTAGCACTGAACCACAGAGGAACCACACACACCGTGTGGGGTGAAACCAGGAAAGTTTATTTAAGGTAAACAGATTACAGTAAAAGGTGGGGAATGAGGGAAGAGGGAGAAAGGTGGGGAGACACTTTGGTACATATAAATAGAGCTATAAAACAACAAAACTAGTTCTTTACTATATAAATACCCAGGCACTCCCTTTGTCTGGGGGTTGGTCCTCTTCCCAGGGCTTGCCTCAGCAAAAGAGCTGACTCCCGCAAAAGCATGCAGACAACAACAACACCCAAAAGCCACAGCAGCAGTATAGTTTCTTTCCCCCACCACTCCTTTCAGTAGCCCAGGTGTCTTTAGCCAATCAGGATGAACTTCATCTGGGCCAGCAGGGGAGGGGTGGCTCTTTGCCGCATTTGCATGCAAATAGCTGTGGCACCGGCCATCAAAGACATGGGAGACTCTGCGTCAGGAGCCATCAGAGTAACTATGTACATTTTGCATTTCCCAGCCCCCAGCTGGGATTATACTTGTTTACACGTGAGGGTGTGTGTGTGTGTGTGTGTGTGTGGTGCAGGAAACTCTTATGCTTTTTCTCCACATCTCCCCCATTGGAAAAGATGAAATTGGGGAGTCTGGATCCTCCCCATTTCATCTACACTAACTCAGAAGAAAAAGCCTTTGACAGCCCCCCCCCCACCAGCACACCTTCTCTCACTCACAAACAACAACAACAACAAAAATCAAAAGCCCGCAAGGCTACATCGGTTTGCATACACAAGAGACATGTACAATTCAAATGGGAGTTTTAACCCTTCTGCTGCCTGACAGCCTGGCACTCTTTGTCTAACAAGCGTTGCAGGGTTGCTGCTTTTTACACAAGTCTGTTAGGGGGCAGATAGCTGACTGAAATGTGGAACAACTTTTCAAATAGCCTTTATTTTAGCTTCTAAAGGCTTGGTTCTGCTGCCCTCCACCCAATGACATAAACACACCACCTTTTTTACCAGTTGCCTGAGCTGGTGGCCCCACCACCCAGGCTTGAACGGGATGACTATCTCTGCCCTCTACCCAATGCCAGAAAACACAGCCCAGCAATCTTCCAACCTCCCAGACTTGGCTCGCTGAGCCTGGGTCAGGAAAGGCTATAACTCTAAAATTTCTTCTAGCCCCCTGCTTTGTTTCCATGCCTCTAACAGATTTCTCTCTGGCAAATCTTCCCTTGAGGCACCTTGACAACATGACATGCAGGTTTTTTGCATACACTTGTTTACATACAAATTGGCAGGGTACAGTTTGGGCTGAATTTTGCATTTGGGAAGAGACAACAAATAGTTCAATTTGCTCACGCACTGGATCACAGTCCCAGGCCCCTCCCACTCCAGCAACAATTTATCAGTCCTATTTGGCTTTAATATCAGCACCCAATCTCTTGCTCTGATTTGCTTTGCCTCTGACAGGCTTTTGTGAAGGAGAGTAGCCCTTCTCCCTTCCTCTAGCTTTGCAGCACCAGACGCCTTGAGGGGAAACTTCTTTTTCCGTGCATCTGGTGGTCTTCGCTCTCCCTCACCAGTAGACTTGAATCTTTGGGCGGCACAGCAGGGAACAAAGTCTCTCCTTCCCGGGAAGGAACTGTTTTCTGATGTGGGGGCAGGGGAGCAGTCTCTTTCAATGCCTGAAACTTTCAATGCCTGGCCCCCCTGCTTGCCCAAATTCTGCCTGTTGCTGCTTAGCTTGGCCACTCACCATGGCCCTCCCCTTAGCAACTGGACAGTCTAAGTCCAAAACCTGAGTCCCTCTCCCATGGGAGAGATGCAGGGCAGGGTGTGCCCTCCCCTTAGCAACTGGATAGTCCAAGTTCAAAATTTGAGTCCCTCTCCCGTGGGAGAGATGCAGGGCAGGATGTGCCCCCCCCCAAGTCTCGATAACATCTTTGGGGCACATTGTTAATACAATCGGGCTCACCAAACTGCTGTTGGCTCCACCAATTCAGCTCTTTGCGCACAAGTCTCTTAAGGGAGGCTTTCTTGGGTCTTCTGGTCCTGCCTCTGGAAAGGCACGCACGCAGCCCATCTCTTGCTTCTGGCCCTCCTCTCCTCGCCAAGGGCTCCTCCAGCTCCGGTTCTTTTGAATCACACACTTGCCGCCATCTGCTCACTTGCTGGGGCACACAGGGGTGCAGGTGGCTTTCACACAGCCACAGCCCTCGATCCTCTGTGTTGCTCTCCGCTCTTGAACTCAATGGGGATGTTAGGATCCGCCTCCGCTTACTCACTTGCAGCTGCTACTCGCGGTCCCTGCCCAGGAGTTTGGGACAATTTCTCTTGAGGTGCCCTGGCTCCTTACAATGGTAGCACCCGCTGTTAGCCGAAGTAGGGGCGTCCTGGGGCTTCCATGCCTCCCTTTCTGGGCGCTCACCTTCTTTGCTCCTTGCCAGTGGTCTTTTGCTTGCCCCCTTGGCCTCCCCATGACTGGGAAAGGGGGCTTGCCCTGCCTTTGTGTGTGTGGTGCAGGAAACTCTGACGCTTTTTCTCCACACATCCTAACCAGGAACTGTGGGCAGTTTAAACTACAGGGTTTTTTTTTAAAGCAAGCCAGGTTCAGAAAGCCCAGTTTGATATTGGCTTGTTTCAATAAACCATAGTTTAAACAAACCATGGTTTTCCTGATTCAGATGTAATGACAAACTGTGGTTATAATTTTAATTAAACTAGGAAGTGGATGCTTCCAATCTCTTTGCAACTACACTAGGGAGAGGGAATTGTACAAGGCCAAGGCTCACCCAGGTTCAATCCTGCAATGCTAAATTATGGATGTTTCTATCAGGTTATTGACTTCAAAGGGCCCCAAGAAAAATGGAAGAAGCAGGCTAGGGCTGGGAAAAGATAAGTGAAACTTCTTCTGATTGACACTGCCAAAGTCAACTGGGCCTACTTGCTTCACTCATTTCCTCTCTTCCCTCGTGATCCTGATTGCCTGTCACCATTAACTATTATCTCTTCTCTTTTGCTATTGCTGAATCATGTCCTTTTCTTCATTTTGCTCTGTTGAAAGAGTTACGAGGAAAATGGAACTCTGGGTTTGTCTTTCTCCCTGCAATATAATGCAATAAGAAGGAAACGGGGGGAGGGCATGAAGAAATTGGGCTGCTGCTTGAGACATAGGGCTTCTCTACATGAGGCATTTAACCCAGTGCTTTACCGAGGCTGCTGCTTCCATTTTCTTTGCAAGAGGAAGAGTGTCCTTTTACACGAGTTCCCCCCCCCCCGGGGGGGGGTTTCCTCTCTGCCTTTCTATATGTTCCATTACACAACACAAGGTGGCAGTGTGGTATAGAGAGGAATTGCAAGTTTACACAAGGCTTCCGTAGCGAATCATGACAGTATCCAAGATAATACCTGACTTCCCTTGCTCTAAAAAAGGCTGTGAAAAAGGCTGGAAAACATGGGAGAGGCCCTGGGAGGATGACGATGTCATGTAAAGGACCCACAATCTTCCATGAGATCACAAGCACACAATAAATGCCCCCTGTAAAGAAGCCCATAGTAAGAAAATACGTTTCATACAGTGAAAGGATTCTAGTGAAGACATCTGAGAGGGTTCCACCCTTAAAGGTGGCCTAGAAATAATTTTAGATAGATGATAGATCTGTTGTGAATGTGATAAATATCCTGTGCTTGTCACTGTATCTTACAAAAACATACCCGAGTGCTCTTACTGTTAATATAAGGTGTAATGATTCTGCAAGAATCTAAATAGCCCACATAGGCCTAGACCTAGATACTGTCTGAAGTAGGAAATACCTCTCCCTTTCCTTTATAATATAACAGAAACTAATTACAAATGTTGACTGATGCATTTGATACATGACTTTAAAACCCCAATTCTTATAAACTGGGGTCCCCAAACTTTTTGAGCCAGTGGGCTCATCTGGAATATTGAGTGTGTGCCATCGGTGCTGTCATAAAATGGCTGCCATGGGGACTTGACCATTCACAAAATGGCATCATTATGGGCATGGCAGGAAGCCAAACTGGTGAGGCTAAAAGCAAAGTAACTTGTCCACGAACCTACAGTAAGTACAAGGCAGAAGTGGGATCTGAGTTCCAGAACACAAAACCACCCCTTTGAACCCATTTCACAGAAGGCAAACTCAGAGACAAGTAAGTTGACTAAGAAACTCCGTATAAGGCAGAGGTGGGGTCTAAGCCCCAAATGCCAAATCACATATTTGCCATCACAAAGTGCAACAAAATACCCATGTCACATACAGGTGAAGCACCTCCCCTTCCCCCCATTATCCTCTCTAGTCTCACTGGATGCTCCCCCCTCCCCTCACCCATTTCTCTTTTTTTCTGAGCAGCTGGTATGCTTCAAAACAAAGTTCTGGGCTACAGCCACCCCCCATCTTTATTCTTTAAGAATGCTTCTGGGGCCCATTTGCAGCATGCTAGTCTCCCAGTTAATATTTTTTTTAAAAAAAACACTAAACAAAATATAAAAATCAGGAGGGGCAGGGGGCCTGGTGGGTGCCAAGGGAAGTGTCTGCAGGCACAGTACTGCCCACGTGCACTACATTGGGGACCTCGGCTGCAGGCGTTTGGAATCTGGAATTGGATTTTCTTGGTTGATTTAGCACATTAGCACAAGTACCATAAAGCTACAATTGTATACATACATACTTAAGAAGTTCATTGCTTTGAACACAGTGTTTAGGTTGTTGTTTTTCCCTGAGTACCGTAAATATGCTAAAATTCATGATGTACATTTTAAGGACTTCTACTTTGAAACAATTTGACAAAATAGATATATTTTGACTGGGGTGAAACAAGATAGAAATAATGGAATTCTATATATTAAATTAGAAACTATTTTCCTCTCCTCTCCTGTAGTGGTGTCCCAAGTTACAAGGGCAAGGATAAAATTGCCTATTACATTGTTTTTTTATCAGTGAAATCAAAAACATCAGTTAACTTCTCATCCAGCTCATCTATATGTCCTCTCTACCCATGCAAGAGCATGATTCTCCTTCATTGGTCGCTAGTCCCTTAAAATTGTAGAACACTTCAGTCCACTGAATTTAAAAGCTAGAAGATGTCTCATATTAACCAGAATGGTAAACAGAAGATCCCATTTGGTTGCATCCAATTGTGTCCCTGCACTGGCGGAAGGTTCTTCGATCCAGAAGAGGCTTGTGTGGAAAGTGAGGGAGGTGATTTTCACAAATTCTCCTGCAGCTCATTTCACCACCTCCCACACCTCCCAAGGGTCCCCCAACAAGCCTCTGAAGGTGACTGGGGAGATGCAAGTGCCTGCAGAGGGAAGAGGGTAGCAACTAAAATCACCTTTCCCCTTTCTGCTCATGGAAGCCTCTGCTGAATCAGAGGGGGACTGCCTTTCATCAGCAGCGCAGACACAATTAAATATAACCTTTTGTACTGAACCTCACATGTGAAGCAAGGGAGGCCAAAGAGCTGTGCAGCCAGAGACCTAGAGCTGGCATTGGCAACTTTTTTTCTGGCAGGATTTTAATAGCCACACAACAGGAGGACATTCAGCTTTCCTATTTGTAGAACCTCTGTTTGTCACCAGAGTTGCCGACTTTTTAACTTATTCTCCTCCTGCGCCTTTAGCATCTGTGTGACTCTCCAAATTTTTCCAGATGCAACTTCCCCATCTTTGTGTCAGGAAAAGTTCCACCTTAATTTCTATGTGTCAGATTACTGCTACAGATAAAGGAACAGGGCCAGTGAAAACACTGGCAACACAAAAACTGTCAAGCAGGGGTGGGCAACTTGTAGCCCTCCAGACGTACAACTCCCATGATCCTTCATCATTGGCTATGCTGGCTAGGGCTGATAGGCCAAAAGAACTGGAGGGCTACAAGGTACCCAGCCCTGTTCTAAAGGAACAGAAACCCTGTTAGAAAAACTACACGTATGAGCAAAGAAAGGATGTTTCTATTAGGACAGCCCAGTAAAAGCCACCTCTTACAAAAGTGCCAGAAGGCAGAGCATCCTGCACAAAGCAAGCCAGTTTCATAGATGCCTGAGAAAATAAATAATTTCCACAAAATCCCAGGTGCTTGATGTTCCAGTGTACTGCTGCTCCCAAACAAAGCTTTTATACTAGCTGGAGTCCTTTAAGGGAAAATGCTTTGCACTCATGGATTTGAGCAGTTTTATGAGTACTGCTGAACACTTGGTTTCATCGGAAGCAACAGAATGTACCATTCTGCAGAAAACTTCAGCAGAAGTGTGAAAAACAAACTAGCCTATAAATGTACACATGCCTTTACATCTTACACCACATACGCAGATTATACCACAAAATAGCTACTCCTCCACTGTAACAGATATGAAAGTTGAACAATGAACTGCAGTCCAGCAAAAACTATGCTCAGAAAGAATGTTGTAAATGTTACAGGATTACCTGATGGGCTGAATGCTGACAAGAAAGCTATTTTCAAGCATCTACTCCCTTGCTTAGTGGTTCCAGAAAGCCTTTGCTTACAGGCCTGTGGCTTATGCTGGCTCAGCTTGTCTGAGCGTGGAAAGCAAAGCAGGGTCAAGCCTGGTTATTACTTGGATGGGAGACTGCTCCTCTAGTTCCCTGCATTGAGCAGGGGCTTGGACTCTATAGCCTTGTAGGCTCCTTCCAACTCTGTGATCTATGAAATCATGCTGTACTCCTCTCCGCTTCGGAGACACTGCCTGCCTGCAGCTATTCACATCATTCAAGTACAGCAGTAGATTCATGGGATTAACTGAGTGTAATTGGAAACTTGCATTTGGAACCTCACATGAGCAAAAGATGCATGGGTTGGGTGATTTAGAGCAGAGAAATTGTTGGTAGGGAAAACATTAAGACCCAAGCAACCTTTTTTAAAAACAAAGAAACAAAGTGCCAGGGCTCTGTTATACAAGTTTGCATAAAACATATAGTTAGCCCCTCAGTGGCATACTCATGGGCAAGCTAGCTACATGGTATGGCACCACCATCAAATGCTGAAAATTTTATCTTTACAGTTGCATGTATCAACCATCGGTAGTGGTGCAGTGAAGATTTGGGCCATATCAAGACCACAGGCAGAGAATATAGCTTTCTGAACATAATTTATGAGCATTAGACATGGCAGAAATTGTGGGATAACTAATACTGATTAAGGGGGGGGGGGACCAAGCAAATGAATGACATATATACAAGACACTGATAGTTACCACCCTTCCAAATAAGGAAAAAATACAGAACATAAAGAAATTTAAAAACATACATCCAAGTAGTTTCTGTGGTTTCTTCTCAGCTATCTTTGCCTGTTGTGGAAAAGTGAAGTTCTCTCCCTTCTGAGCAGTTCCTTCAGTATAAGTGAGAAAAACCAACCCATTGGTGTGTTTTTTAGAACAGTTAGCTACGCCTCTTCCTTTTTTCTACTGATATGATATATCTTGCCTTTGTGGGGTGTGGAGGAAGTGAGAACTGAGGGAGGGTGGCTAGCTCCTTTGAAAAAAGTCATCAGTTCAAAACTGTGCTCAAATCTACAGAACATGTGCAATTCAGACTGGGACTTAATTTTATGCCTAGGAAGGTTGCTTTTCCTTCAGCTTTACAGAGAGAATTCTGTAATATTACAGAGGGAACACCTGAGCTCTCTTCTGGCTGGCTGCTTGTTAAGGAGCACTCTGCATAAGGTCATTTATAGCTCTCCCATGTGAGCCTGTCCAAACATTATCCTTATCAGAGGCCCCACTCTGAGTCCCCCTGCCCTGCACCTTCAGAAGTGAGATGTGTGGTGGCTGGAGAAGCCTTCTCGGCTGTGGCACCAGTTTCTGGAATTCCCTCCCCAGATAACCTTGCCAGTGGTGCCAAACCTAATGTCTTTGAAGGTCCTGTTGAAGCTCAAGTCTCTGCCTAGAACAGGGAGATTATCTGGGCCTTTGACACGATTGCTCCCAAGCATCCTTGACTGAATTGTAGAGTCATATTTGCTTTTTAGTACTCTGAGGAGTTGAGGGGAATGAAATGATGTGTCAACAAGTAAAGCACAGATGGTAGGAAACTGACTGTGAGCACAACCGAACACAGGTAAGAGCTGACATTTGGGCTTAGTCTGTGGTAGTGATAGCAGAGAACAAATCCCACTTCAGCATCATTGATCCTATTGAAACTCAAGTCACTGCCTGGAGCAGGTACCCAGGTAATGTCAGGCGATGGGTGGCGAATGATCTGCTCCACGTAAAGTCAGTGGATCAGGTGCAGGAACTCCTGGACATTCACAGTGACCGATTTGCTGTGCATTTTGTGGATAAAATTGCTCACATTTGTTCAGAATTAGATGCCACAATTGTAACAGTGGCAAAGCTGTATGTAGAAAGTGCATCCTTTTATCAAAGTGTTACAAATGCATTTCAGCTTGTTCAACAAGAGGACGTGGAAGCTGGAAGTTCAAGACCTACCACTTGTTTGCTAGATCCTTGCCCATTGTACTTATGCAAAGCATCCAGGATGAGACTGAAGACTTCAGAGGTAGTTACCGGTAATTCCTCCTAGAGGCAGGGAAACATCCTGCTACCATTGCCTGGTGCAACCCTTACTGAGGAAAGCAACATAGATCCTTCGATCCTAGACAGCTACCATCCAGTTCAAAACCATCCTTTACTGGGTAAGGTGTTAGAAAGGGCAATAACCTCTCAACTCCAGATTCTGCCCTGGGTTTTCTATTAAGAACACAATAAAAGCTATGCTGGATCAGACCAAAGGCATATCTAGCCCAGCATTCTGTTCCCACAGTGGTCAACCAGGTGCCTATGGGAAGCTTATAAATGGGATATGAATGCAATAGTACCCTCTCATTCATGTTTCGCAGCAACTGGTATTAAGAGGCATATTGCCCGGATACTAGTGGTAATATATCAATGACTAGTAGCCATTGATAGCCTTATCCTCCATGAATTTGCTTATGAATTTGCTTATCACCTTTTAAAACTGTCCATGTTGGTGCTTATTCATCACTACATCTTGTGGTAGCAAATTCCATAGTTTAAACAGGCCTGTGGCTTATGCTGGCTCAGCTTGTCTGAGCGTGGAAAGCTAAGCAGGGTCAAGCCTGGTTATTACTTGGATGGGAGACCCCTCCTCTAGTTTCCTGCATTGAGCAGGGGCTTGGACTTGATAGCCCTGTAGGCTCCTTCCAACTCTATGATCTATGAAATCTATGAAACTATGCATAGTGTGAAGTAGTACTTCCTTTTATCTGTCCAGAATCTCTCAGCTTTCAGCTTCATTGGATGACCCCAGGTTCTAGTATGAGAGAGGGAGAATAATACTTCCCCCTATTTACTTTCTCCACACCACTCATAATTTTATACACCTCTATCACCCGTACTCACCTCATTTTTAAGCTAAGAAGCCCCAAATGTTGTAACCTTTCCTCATAGAGGAGTTACTCCAGCCCCTTTATCATTTTGGTTTTCAGCATCTTTTCCAGCTCTACAATATCCTTTTTGAAGTGACCAAAACTGTACACAGTAGTCCAGGTGTGATTGCAACATAGATTTGTATACAGGTAGTATGATATCTGCCATTTTATTTTTGTGAAGAAAGCCAGAGCACACACAGTGAACAAACCCATGCCTAGCTTCCCCTGTAGCTGACACCTCACATCCCCCCTCTTTTTTTGCATAATCCTCACCTGGGGGCGAGCGACACAATCTGAACTGACTGGTTGTATGTGACCACTTCTGTATAGCCACATCTACATACTTTCAATGAGGGCAATCACGCCTACCCTCGAGGTAGGGCTGGATGGAACGCCAAAAGGTGAGAAGCAGTCTCAAAGAGCTGCCAAGTACCCCAGATCACCCAGGAGATGCCTGCCCAAGAGGCGCCACCCCCCCACAGGGCACAGTTGGCCACCTGACCGTCAGGGGCGGGGTAGGGGGCCGAGGGAGAGTTGAAGACCAAGTACTCAGGAACCAGGTGGTTGTTGGGAACACGGTGCAGACGTGCACGGATCAGGTCGCTGGCTCCGGTCAGGACCAAGCAACTTCCAACCCCGGGAAGGGCGCCTGGAAACCGGCTACGGAAACCGCTACGTTAGATCTTAGAGTCAGATTCTCTGATGTAAGGTAACTCTCTGCATGGAGCTACCTTGTAAGCAAATTGAATACTTCCGCTCTGCTATCTTTATTGACTCCTGTGTTTATACTGTGAAATTCCTGTAGTCTATTAGTTCCACTCCATTAAACTCTTTGAAATTGACTAACTTGTGGTTTCCCTGTGTTCTGGGGGATTCCGTGTCAATATCACTCTCGGCTGGAATGAAATACTTTGGGAGCCGCATACAAGGCACGACTTCGGTGCTGCAGTTAACCCTTAAGGTGCCGAACCTGCGCAACGGACCAGGTTCGGTCCACCACAATTTTCAATTCCTTTCCTAATGGTCCCCAACATGGAATTTTCCTTTTGCACAGGAGCTGCAAACTGGGTCACATTTTCATCAAGCTATCCACCACAAACCAGAATTTCCTATCCTTGTCAGTCACTGCCAGCTCAAATCCCCATCAGTGCATATGTAAGGTTAGGATTTTTTGCCCCAATGTGCATCACTTTGCATTTGTAACTTGTGAATGAGTCAAAGGGTCAGCAAAGGGTTGTGCCTAAAACCATGAAATATGCATACAATGAGGATTTGCTCTCAGTGGGTTAAATCAAATATTGCACTAGTGGAGGTCTGCTAGCATGACAGGACTTTCTCCTTCTGTCCTCCCCGCTGCAGCTCTCTGTGCTGCCTGATAATCTGCTCCAGCAGGTTTCTCAGACCTCTGGAGCAGTTTGAGGGTGTGGGGGGGCAATGGGGAATTGCCCCCCCTCCCCCGTTCCACTGAAAGAACTGCTTCTGTCAGTGGAATTACACCTTTGAATACAACCCTGGGTAACAATCAGATCATAAGAACAGAGAGACAACAACCTTTGAAAATTATGTAAACAAGCTCTTTGCCAAGTAAGATCACAAGGCCTGGTTCTAGCGACTCCACTGGCTTCCTACAGCAAACAGCCCTAGAAGTGTTTGCTCTTGTTAAGGATCAGCATAGCTTCTGCAAAAGATATTCTGCCTCCCCAAATCTTTTACAATTCTGTGAGAGTGCCAACCAGCACACGCATAGAGATCACCTGGTAGACATTATGCATCTTTGGTCTGCTCCAGCAGGGCACCTCCTATGTTCCAAAGTGTGTGCTTGCCACCAATCCTGCCCCTTTCCTGAGGTGGAGAACTGGGTATCTCTGTGGCTCACTTCAGAAGCCCAGTGCAATTCCTGAGACAGGTCTTGTCCTTCTTCTGCTGACTTATTCCTGTCACACCGAGTCTCAGAGGCATTTGGAAAGCAGTGAGACACCTTACTGGTTTTCAAGCATACCCGGGTCTCAGTGTGATGTCACTGGAAAAGGGCAGGGACTAAAACCGCTTACCAGTAGTGAGTATATTTGTGCACCCCTACTTACCTGCACAACTTGCATTCTCGAATTTGCTCATGCTTCCTTCCAATTCACTCCACTGTGTTGACAAGTGTGTTAACTTTATTCTTTATTTCACTATACATAATACCTTGGATTGCAAGTAACTTGGTCTGAGAGCATTTTGCAAGACAAGCAAAAAAATTATTATTTTTTACTTGATAAACGAGCAAGGTCCTTGCAAGACAAGTCGTAGGGATGTACGGCTTGCTCGCGGGCGTAGCGGCCCGAATCAGCCCCGCTCACACCCGCCAGAACTGCACTTTGATATCAGTGTTAATAATAAAATATATTTTTATTACGGCTCGCATCTAGATAGCGGGAAAACCAGAAATAGCTAAACTAAACCAACACATATCACACCATCTTAAACCATCTAAAACATCCTAAAAAAAAACATCCTAATTAAATCTTAAAACATCCAATTCGCCGATAGCAAGAGTTCATTTTATGGCTTTTTTAAAGTCCAAAAGACTGACAAGTTGACGTATCTCCTCCGGCAGGCCATTCCATAATCTGGGAGCAGCAGAAGAGAAGGTCCTCTGGGTAATGCTAGTCAGCCTAGTTTTGGCTGGCTGAAGCAGATTCTTCCCAGAGGACCTAAGTGTGCGGGGTGGATTGTACGGGAGAAGGCGATCCCGTAGGTAGCCTGGACCCAAACCATGTAGGGCTTTAAAGGTAATAACCAACACTTTATACTTCGCCCGGAAACTGATTGGCAGCCAGTGGAGTGCTTTTAAAACTGGTGTGATGTGGGCACCCCTAGGTGTACCAGCAACCAGTCTGGCTGCCATATTTTGCACTAATTGAAGTTTCCGGACTAGGTATAAAGGTAGCCCTATGTACAGCGCATTACAGAAGTCAAGCCTCGAAGTTACCAGTGCGTGCACTACCGTCTTTAGGTCTTCCAACTCTAGGAAGGGGCGCAGCTGGCGTATCAGCCGAAGCTGATAATAGGCACTCCTAGCCGTCGCATCTATCTGGGATGTCATTTGGAGCGACGGATCCAGGAGCACCCCTAAGCTGCGAACACAGTCTTTCAGGGGGAGTGTAACCCCATCCAGAACTGGTTGACATACCTCCAAACCCAGGTTGTGGCCTTTGACAGCAAGCACCTCCGTCTTGTCTGGATTCAATTTCAGTTTGTTTTCCCTCATCCAGCCCATTACTGCCTCCAGGCATTTATTCAGAGGAGACACACTATCCTTAGCTGATGCTGTTGACGAAGGCACAGAGAAATATATTTGGGTGTCATCAGCATACTGATAGCACCCCGCCCCATGCCTCCGGATGATCTCTCCCAGCGGTTTCATGTAGATATTAAATAGCATTGGGGAAAGAATAGCTCCTTGTGGCACGCCACATAGCAGCTCCTTTTTGGAGGAGCAGCTATCCCCAAGCATCACCATCTGGAACCTACCCGAGAGGTAGGACCGGAACCACTGAAGCACAGTGCCCCCGATTCCCAGTCCCCTCAGGCGTTCCAGAAGGATACCATGGTCGATGGTATCGAAAGCCGCTGAGAGGTCCAGAAGCACCAACAGGGACACACTCCCCCTGTCGGTACTCAGGCGCAGATCATCTACTAAGGCGACCATAGCAGTCTCAACTCCGTGTCCTGCTCTGAAGCCAGTTTGAAATGGGTCTAGAAAATCGGTGTCATCCAAAACTGCTTGGAGTTGGAAGGCAACCGCCCTCTCGATCACCTTGCCCAAAAATGGAAGATTGGACACTGGTCTATAATTGTTAAGGTCCAAGGGATCCAGGGAGGGCCTTTTCAGAAGCGGCCGCACCACCGCTTCTTTCAAACATGATGGAAAATTCCCTCCCTGGAGAGATGCATTAACAATACGCTGTACTTGTAGTCCAACTGCATCTCCTCCTTGGACAACCAACCAGGAAGGACAGGGATCGAGAGGGCAGGTAGTCCTCTTCACTCGGCCAAGCAGCTTGTCCACGTCCTCGGTACTCACCAACTGAAACTGATCCAGTGTAATCCTACTTGCGGAGTTGCTGGACACTCCATTGTCTGCTTCTGCTACAATGAGAGGGCGTCTAAGTCGGCTCTTATCCGAGAGATTTTATCTGTGAAATGATTGTTAAAGGCATCACAGCGAGCAACCGTAGGCTCTAAAATCGGGTTCAGGGGGGGAAGGTGTCTGCGTTTCCGGAACGAATTATGCTCTCAATCCAAGGTATTACTGTACCCAGAATCTGCACCAGTCTGTCCTAGAATCTGTTGCTGGAGCCAGGGAAGTTATCAAGTAATAATGAACAACTAGGTAAGGAGATGAGCTACTGAGAATGTTCAGAATGCCTTTCAGTCAGCTACAGAATTGCAAGAGATCAAAACCTCCTGCAAACCAGAACCATTTCTCTCATCAGTATAAAACCTCAGTCAGTCTACACACACATCTGAGATTAAGGAGTGGACTTGCCCTCCCTTTTTACCCTTGTTGTACAGTAGACTTTGGAGGAAGTGATCCTTCTGCAGTGCTTGAATTATGGGGGGAAGGGAAGATGGACCTTAATGAAACTTTCCAGTCCTACCTACCAATTCCCTCCAATTTTAGTAAAATCATGCCCCCTTGGAGCAACTCTATGGTCTATGAAATCTATGAAAGCCAGTGGCTAAGGGAGCCATCACAAAAAGAAAGGGGGTAGGTCCCCTCTGCCTCCCTTCCTCATAATTGGGAGTATTATGTTTCTTAGAGTCACATTGCAAACTTCTGCAGTCACTGAAGGAGGAAGCAGATTGCTACAGATTGTGGTGAAATGTTGCTAGCCCACTGTGAGGGTGGGCCATATCCTGATTCTGAAGCAACCTATCAGGGAGTTAAGTAAATATGTCTCATACATGAGCAGCCATTTCCTGAAATCTTCCTAAAATGGTAGTGAACAACCTGACATCATGAAAGTTCCACAAATATTTGTTCTACTCAGGGCCGGTGCTACCATTAGGCCAACTAGACAGCTGCCTAGGGTGCAGGGCTAAAGGGGGCACCAGAAATAGGGAGGGAGGGAGGGCTCAAGTGGGAAGGGAGGGCGCTAAATATCTGATCTTGCCTAGGGCACCAAACTGCACCAAACTGCCTTGCACCAGCCCTGGCTCTACGTATATATTTAAAAGATGAAATAAAAATGTAGGACAATTATAAAATCCAAGTGTGGTTTCCATTTGATAGCTGGAACAGCACATTCTAACTTTCTAGGCAAAAATCTCACACAACTGTGAATCCCAATCAACTAAAGAGTAAATGGTATCTCTGCACTTTCACAGGAAAAGCTTCTTTTTTGGCTTTGCAGTATCTTTCCTTTTGTTCTCTAAATTTTTTGTTTCTTTTTCTTGTATTACATACACACCGTGCTGCCCTGCACACCAATACACTTAGGGCTATCACTGTTATGATGGGATATAGTTAGCAACAGATGGAGACTTGCAGTGATTAGATTTAATATGCACATCACCAAAGGCACAGGAGGAGTCTTCTGAAAAGAAATGGCTCCCTCCCCCTCACTGGGCAGACTCATCATCATCATCAGGCGATCACTCGTGACCGAGTAAGATTGTCTTCCGGGATAAAAGGAGGAAATTCTAAAGAAGATTGTGTAGACTCTAGCGATGGGTCCGTAAGTGACTGTGGAGGCCAATTCTAGATCCACACAACTTCCCACAGTGAGGACACAGGTTACCAGATAGAAGATGGTCCTGTAAAGGATTCATTTGACGTGCTTTTCGCTTAGCACGTTTCTCCCTTTCACCTTGCACTCGGGCTTCTTCAAAGTCCATGGAACCTTTGTGAAAGGCCAACCTCCAGTTAGATCGTTCATGGGCCAGAGCTTCCCAGTTTTCGATGCTTATATTGCAAGCTCTGGCAGACTCAACCAGAGCTTCAACTGATGACACCCATCAAAAGCCATCAAAACACAAAGAGTAGGGCCATCAGCAGAGCTTGGAATGCAGACCTCTGGAAGCACCGGAGCTACAGCTGGAGATTCATTGCAGGGAGCCTCATCCAGGTAGTAACCGGAACTTTCTATCCCTTTGGAAGCCTTTCTTCAACCCCTTCTTCTAATTAGGCTGTCAGGGCCAAAGGATTTGTTTCCTCTCCAGAATATAGAGTGTGTTTGAACTATAGCGCAGGGATGTTGAAGAGTCCTTTGTCTCGAGTCATGAGTCGAGTCACTAGTATTTGGACACGAGTCTCGAGTCCGAGTCCTTGGTCCAAAATGGTGACTCACGAGTCACGAGTCACTCCCAAAGCTGACTCCACGAGTTCCTATTAAAATCAATGGGGTTTTTTTCAAACAAAATAAGGCTACTTCAGATGTGTGGCTTAAATAAATTCTAGGCACAAGTGTGCCTTTTTATTTCAAAACTCTGCAACTGATTTTGACAAGAACAGACCAGGCAGACAAACCCAAAATAACCAGGCAGGCAGAGGAGGCAGGGAACCCCAAAGCAGGCAGGCAGAAACGTTTGTCTTGGACAATTCAAACTGTGGAACTGGTTAAGAAGAGACCAGGCAGGCAGAGGAGGCTGGGAACCCCAAAGCAGGCAGGCAGAGGCCTTTGTCTTGGACAATTCAAACTGTGGAACTGGTTAAGAAGAGACCAGGCAGGCAGAGGAGGCAGGGAACCCCAAACAGGCAGGCAGAGGCAGCCAAACCCAAAATGTCTGAAAGGTTGCATTTTAGGAAAATGATTAAAATAAAATCTTCGCCGGCAATCGCACTTCTCTCCACTCCTTCTGGCACAGCCCAGGGATGTTGAAGAGTCCTTGGTCTCAAGTCCCGAGTCGAGTCTCGAGTCCCATTAAAAATATTGGGACTCGAGTCCGAGTCGAGTCAGAGGGGGGACTCAGTCCGACTCATGAGTCGAGTCCTGGAGTCCGAGTCCCCATCCCTGCTATAGCGTAAGGATATTTTGCTGCCTGAAATCACTGGGTTTGCTTTACCAACAAGTAAGATGCTGTACCTCCTCTCTATATTTCCTCTTTAATAAAACAACCCTTTTGTTTCTGGAGTGTGTGTGTGTAGGTTTGTTTAAGTGTAAAACGGGCAAAGCGCATACTCCACCCAGCAGCGTGCGTTTTACCTCAGCCAAAGATCCCAAACCTTTCGTAAGAGTGTGGGGTTAGTCTCTCTCTCTTCAGAGGGAATCTAACACCCAAATTATCTGTTGTAACATCTCCAGCATTATATTCCATCACCATCTTTAAAATCAATGTTGGATCTTTCCTAGTTTCATCAGTAGGAAAAGTGGCTGTGGCAAAAGTGGCTGTGGCACAAATTATCTGCATCATAAAATACAATAAAACCTTCATGCACGGGGAGATCTGCTGTCTCAACACAAGGTTTATGTTTTAATGTTACTCAAGTGGTGTGGGAGTGGGCCATAGAAACAGCTCCTGGACCATAAAGTCGATGTATAAATTGGGCCTAAATGTTTAGCAGACAATGTTCTTCTCCATGGGACCTGCACCAGTGGCTCTACCACCACCATACATACAAAATTAAGATGTGGGTCCTATATTGCATATCTGGACTAAATGTGGGTACTGGTACTGAAAAGGTTGAATACTTCTATCTATATAAAATTATTTCTAGGCCACCTTTAAGGGTGGAATCTTCTTAAATAGCCTATGATGAGAGCCAGTGTGGCGTAGTGCTGAGATTGTTGGACTGGGACTTGGGAGATCCGGGTTCTAGTACCAGGTTGGCCATGAAGCTCACTGGGTGACTTTGGGCCAGTCACTGACTCTCAGCCTAACCTACCTCACAGGGTTGTTGTGAGGATAAAATGGAGAGGGGGAGGATTATGTAAGTCGCCTTGGGTTCCTTGCAGGAAAAAAGGCGGGGAATAAATATAATTAATAAATAAATAATTTGCACCACAATTTTCTGTCCTGGGCACTTTACACTTTTATGTCCAAACAACATACTATTTTGATTTTTATAATATGCTCAAAGTATATCAATAATGAAACAATAAAAAATTGGATGCCCCAATGAGTACACTGAGCCATGATCTTGGATATATGTACTGTAAAATGGTGTTTAATAAAAGAAACAGCCAATAAAAGATAAATACAGTGACTGAGATTTACACTGTGATTTTATTATTGATTTTAGATTTTAAAACAATAAAAATTATATATTTGAAGTAATTTTATGATTTTTCAATTCCATAAGCGGCAATGATTTAGGCTGCAATCAGGAGGTTGGTGACTCCTGTGTCAGTGGGGGATCCTTATTCATTGCAGCTTTTATTCTGAGCTTTATAGGAGGTATCCATGGTGCTCTGTGGTGGTGAACCTATTTTGGGGATGGAGTACAGCACTCCTATAAAGCTCAGAATAAAAGCTGCAATGGATAAGGAGCCCCGCTGACACAGGAGCCACCAGCCTCCCCTGGCTGCAATCCTAAACGCACATACAGAGCAATCCTATAGCCCCTAGACAGCGTCTAGAGGGCCGTATGATTATTGGGAGACCCAGCTCTGAGTTCGGTAAACAGCTCTGACCTTGGAGCTGGGACTCTGCGCTCAGAGTGCCCTCCTTCCCCCTCACAGCCAGTGCAGAAAGAACTGCACCAGCTGCATCTCCGAGGTCATAAAAGCGACCTCAGAGAAGGGGTTTAGGGGGTGTTCCAGTGGGTGGGGAGGGGAGGAGACAGGCACCACCAAGATACCATGAATCTTAGTGGTGACTCAGCCTCCTTCCCTCCTGCTCTGAAGTGCTGCAGTTAGACCTTCGCCTCCGCACTCCCGCTGCCCTGCATAGGATGCCCATAATCCTCCTAGTTCGGAGGGCAGCCTCATTGAATTGCACCCTTATTTGGGTAAGCTCCACGGAACAGATCCAAGATGTATCTGAGAAAAAATCCATAGGATGGCTTGCACTGTTAATCTTAGAGAAAGGTGGGATAAAACAAAACAGCAGATATATTAGCAGGACAAATAAAAGCACAAATAATTATGAGCAGTGCAACTCTCACCTGCTTCTCACTTCTCACCACCCAGGTGTGGCTTGTACTTTCGTGGAGTGTGGGAAGTGTGTGTGTGTGTGTGGGCGAGAGAGAAGAGAAAGGAAGGAAGCGTAAAACACTGCGTCTAGAGACCCAAAAGGCAGGAACAGGAAGTCATTACAGTTCTCTTGAAACTAGCAAAACTAGTTTGCCACCTCCCTATTGTTTCTTGGAAAATGTCCCTTTAAGAAAAAAGAATCCATCTTCCTCGCCTTCAAACCACAACATGGGGGGACGGGACGGGACCCACGGTTGGGAACCACTGCAGTAGAGGAACTAGGGTAGGAAAGATGTCTGCGTTAGTGTGGGGGAAGAGGTGGTACTGAGATATAAAGGACCCACATCTTAATTTTGTGTGTATATCGGGGGTGGGGGCTGTTGTTGCTTCTTTGCCCTAAGTGGCTTGGTACTGGTTATGACAATGCTCCTCGCGGTTTCAGCAAACGTAGACACAGAAGGACAGAAGTTCCTGGTAAGATTCCGTCCGCTGCTGAAACGGAGGGAGCAGGATTAGCACCACCAGTCAGAGCTTGACCTGAAGTTCCAGGGTTGCTTTGGTCTCCTCCTCCTCCTGGCTACATTATTTCAGTACTTGCTCCTTCATCAGGCTCCCCCGCCCGCATCCCCATTTCACCACGCTCCGTCTTCGCCCCCCCCCCTCCCGTCTGAGGCGCCTGGGCAACTGGAGCACGATCGTAACAGGAGCGCGCAGCGGCTGCGCGCCCTTCGCCGGACAAACAAGGGCCTCGCGCCGCGTTTCCCGGGGGAGACCTTCAGCGTGGCGCGGCGGCCGGCCTTCCCCTCGTTTCTGCTCTCGGTCCTTCCCCGGCGTCCCCGCCGTCCCCTCGCGCTGTTCTCTGGCCGGCCGAGAGAACTGCCTCCTGCGGCCATGGTGGGCAAAGTGGCCAGGCGGCCAAGGCTGCACCAGGCAACGCCGAAACTGGCAAAGCCACGGCGGGGTTTGGAGGAGGAAGAACTTCTCGCTGATACCTTGACCTGCAGCGCTTTCACAGAAAAGGTAGCGTGGGGTGGCAAAGGGAGGCCGGGCGGCACTACCACGGAGGAGAGGGGACAGGCAGAGCAAGCGCAGGGACTATGTACGGGAGGCGGCGTCCAGACGTTCCTACGTGTACAGGACGGGACGAGGGGAGGCGGCTTTTTAACTTTCTCTTTCGACGCAGTTAATGGGCTTTTAGACAGGCTTTAACACTAGAGGACGCAGGGCTGTAAGGCCGCAGTATGTACAATTATTTGTACATCCCAAAGACAGGACATGCTGTACCTTCTTTGCAAGATGCTTGTCTAATTTTTATCTGAAGACCTCCATGGAAGGTGTTTCAATAACATCCCAAGACAGCATTAGGTTGCAATCCTGAACACGCACTGCGGAGTAAGCCCCATTTAACAGAGTGGGTCTTTCTTCTGAGGAGACATGCATAGGTTTGTGTTCTCGGGCTCTTATTCTCCCCTCCTACTCCCAAGAGGCTCCGGGTGGCTCAGAGTGTAAAAATAAAACCTCAAGAAGTGCAGCAGCAGCAGCAGCAGCAGCAACAGCAACACTATATTCTGCACTATTTCTAGTGTCATATAAACATGATTTAATACTACCTTTATATCTCAGTACCACCTCTTCCCCCACACTAACGCAGACATCTTTCCTACTCTAGTGCCTCTACTGCAGTGGTTCCCAACCGTGGGTGTCTCCCCCCCCCCCCATGTTGCTGGCCTGCAGCTCCCAGCATACTCAGCCAGCATAGCTAATGACAAGGGATGCTGGGAGCTGAAGTCCAGCAACATCTGGGGACCCAAGGTTGGGAACCACAGCCAGGGCTCTCCAACCTTGGGTCCCCAGATGTTGCTGGACTACAGCTCCCAGCATACCCAGCCAGCAAGGGATTCTGGGAGCTGTAGTCCAGCAACATCTGAGGACCCGAGGTTGGAGAGCCCTGCTAGAGCCAGTGTTCTCCAACCTTGGGTCCCCAGATGTTTTTGGCCTACAACTCCCAGCATGCGCCAGCCAGCATAGCTAGGCCAATCACATTCTGAGCCTAGTTTACCTTAACTGGGTGGTTGTGTCAAAAATGAGAACTCCACGTATGTTCCTTTGAGATCACTGGAGCAAGGTCACAAACTCACTACATGGCATGGCTCTGTTTTATTTCTTTCCTCCCCCACCATTCTCTAATATATTAAAGAAAGCCCACATCATTGTCTGTTCATCTCAAAAACACTATAGCAGCCAGATTAATAACTGGGGCCAAGAGGTCTGAACATATAACACCTGTTCTGGCCCACTTGCATTGGCTGCCTACTGAGCCCGATTCAAGGTGCTGGTTTTAGCCTATAAAGCCCTACATGGCTTGGGACTGCAATACCTGATGGAACACCTCTCCCAACCACAATCTACCCGGACACTACATGCTCAGCATCTGGGGCCTTCCTCCGACTGCCCCCCCCCGGGGGAAGCTCGGAAGGCGGCAACAAGAAGGAGGGCCTTTTCTGTGGTAGCCCCACAACTATGGAACAGCCTCCCCACAGATGCCCGCCTGGCTCTAACTTTACCATCTTTTCGGTGCCAGATTAAAACTGCCTGCTATGCTGAGACATTTAATAGCTGCAAATAGCACATGGGGGGTGGTTATGTCATCTTTTTATCCAGTCTATTTTTTACATTTGTCTTAGCTATTTAAGTAATTTTAAAGGTGTTTTTAAAATGTTTCTCTAAATTTTTTGATGTTTTTTATTGTTTGTATACTTTTATTGTTTATACTGTATTTTATTGTAAAATTGTATTTTTATTGTAAAATTGTATTTTATTAGATTTTATTATGTAATTTTATAATTGTTGTAAACCGCCCAGAGAGCTTCGGCTATTGGGCGGTATAGAAATGGAATAAATCATCATCATCATCATCATCATCATCATCATCTCCACCACCACCCAAACAGCTATAAGTGAATTGTGATATCATGTCAGTAGATAGAGTTGCCTGCCTTCTGACATATTTGAATAGTCATGGAATATTTATTGTCATGTATCTTTCCCAACCTGATGTTCAGTGAATCATTTGAGATTTGCAGTATATGATTGGCATTCAAGCTCATTTGCTTCTGGTCTTCAGGTTCCTCATTCCTTGTGCCTCAGTGCAAAAGGAAAACTAATTTCAGTGCTCGATGGGGAGGGCTTAAATATGCTGGCCTCTAATGGAGTTTCTCTGCATCCTGTTCTCTATACATGAGGAGAGAAGGACTGTGTATAATGTGGCTTTTTGTAATATATTACAATAGGACTTGTTTATTTTTACACCGGCTTGGTTTATAATGGGGAATCTAACATTTGATTATGAAGAAAATATTAGATCTTTGTGTTCCCTAATATTTATTTATTTATTATATTTATCAATCGCCCATCTGGCCGGTCACCCGGCCACCCTGGGCGATGTACAATTAAAATACAGTAAAACACAATAAAATATAATAATTAAAACAATATAAAAAATTCTCATTAAAAACCTAACCCACCCCATATTCCCGCCTGAACAGCCATGTTTTTAATGCACGGCGGAAGCTCATCACGGAGGGGGCATGGCGAAGGTCACTAGGGAGGGAGTTCCATAATGTGGGGGCCGCCACAGAGAAGGCCCTCTTCCTAGTCCCCACCAGCCTGGCTGCTCTGGGTGATGGGATAAGGAGAAGGCCGTCCGTGGCAGACCTTGTTGAGCGGCCTACTTGATGTTGCTGGAGGCGCTCCTTGAGATAAGCTGGGCCGGAGCCGTGTAGGGTTTTAAAGGTCAAAACCAACACCTTGAATTCGGCTCGGCAAGCAACTGGTAGCCAGTGCAACTCATTAAGCACTGGCGTGATGTGATCACGCCGGCGGCTGCCCTTAATCAGGCGAGCCGCCGCGTTCTGTACCAGCTGAAGCTTCCGGACCGTCTTCAAGGGTAACCCCACGTAGAGCGCATTACAGTAGTCTAGGCGAGAGGAGACCAAGGCATGAACCACTGATGGGAGCAGGTGATTAGGAAGGTAGGGGCGCAGCTGCCGTATCAGATGGAGTTGATACAGCGCCGCCCGGCTCACAGCTGCCACCTGAGCCTCCATGGACAGCTGGGAGTCTAGAATGACCCCCAAGCTGCGGACCTGGTCCTTCAGGGGTAGATGTACCCCATTCAGCACCAGGTCAACATCCCCTAACCTTCCCTTGTCCCCCACCAGAAGTACCTCGGTCTTGTCGGGGTTCAGTTTCAGCATGTTCCT
This sequence comes from Shinisaurus crocodilurus, assembly GCA_021292165.1. Lineage (NCBI taxonomy): Eukaryota > Metazoa > Chordata > Lepidosauria > Squamata > Shinisauridae > Shinisaurus > Shinisaurus crocodilurus. Next base: position 184,932,412 of record CM037879.1, read on the forward strand.
TCCCATCCAGCCAGCCACTGACTCCAGGCACTTGGACAGGGTCTCAACGGCCAACCTCGGTGAGGACTTAAAACAGAGGTAGAGCTGCGTGTCATCCGCATACTGATGACACTGCACCCCAAACCTCCTGATGATAGCTCCCAGCGGCTTGAGGTAGATGTTGAATAACATCGGGGAGAGGATGGAACCCTGCGGCACTCCACAAGTGAGCAGCCGAGGGTCCGAAGCCTCCTCCCCGAGAACTACCCTCTGATACCTTCCAGAGAGGAAGGACCGGAACCACTGCAATACAGTGCCTCCCAAGCCCAACCCCTCCAGACGGTCCAGGAGGATACCGTGGTCAACGGTATCAAAAGCCGCTGAGAGATCGAGGAGGTCTAGAAAGGAGCATTCGCCCCTATCCAAAGCCCTCCTCATATCATCCACCAAGGCGACCAAGGCCGTCTCCGTCCCATGTCCAGACCTGAAGCCCGACTGGCACGGATCCAAATAATCGGCTTCATCCAAGTGTGCCTTCAACTGAGCACCCACCACCCGCTCGATCACCTTGCCCAAAAATGGTAAATTGGAGACTGGGCGAAAGTTGTTTAAATCCTGGGGATCCAAGGAGGGCTTCTTTAGAAGCGGTCTTATTACTGCCTCCTTGAGGGCTGATGGCATCACTCCCTCCTCGAGGGAGGCATTCACCACCGCCTTGATCCCCTCACCCAGTCTCTCCCTGCAGCTCATGATAAGCCAGGATGGGCAAGGGTCAAGCAAGCAGGTGGTCGGCCTCACAGATGAGAGCACCTTGTCCACTTCATCAGAAGGAAGAAGCCGAAACCGATCCCACAAAACCGGTCTGCCATTGGCCTCCTCCCGCTCACTCCCTGTATCCACAACGCACGAAATCCCACTCCTAATCCGATCGATTTTATCTGCGAAGTGCTTCGCTAAAGCCTCACAGGAGGCTTTTGACTGTTCCAGTGGGTCCGGAGCGACTGGACCGACCAGACTCCGGACCACTTGGAACAGCCTCCTGGGGCAGCACTCCGCAGATGCAATGGAGGCAGCATAGAAATAGGGCTTCCCATGTTCTTTTGTAGGTTCTGTTTAGTCATATATGGCTTGCAGTCCTCCAGGTTCACTTTAATTCCAAGGGAGATAAACAATTTATTGTTGATCTAGCTATAGGCCAGTATAACAGCCTGGTAAGCAAGTTTTCAAATTCATAGATTCATAGATCTGATAGAGTTGGAAGGGACCTACAGGCCATCGAGTCCAACCCCCTGCTCAATGCAAGAAACTAGAGGTGGGGTCTCCCATCCAAGTAATAACCAGGCCTGAGCCAGTGTGAGCCTCAGTCCACATAGAGTTGCTAGTTACTGGTACAAAATTACATAAAGAAATTTGTTTGCTTCCTCCTCCTTCAGTTCAGGACTCCAAGTTCAGTTATAAAAAACCAGTCACTGCCACGGGGCCCAAGCTAGCTGGGGAAACTCCTGTCATATATTTATGAGTCATGTGGTTTGTCATTCTTCCCCTGCCCACCGCTGTATTTTGTGCTTACTTCCAATCAATTATTATTAGTCTGCAATCCGATGCATATTTTAGTCAGTGGCTCTTTAGTCAGTCTTCCATTGAAAACATTGCCAAAGCGGAATTGATTTAATAGCAAATTGCAACTTTAATAGTCTCTGATGTAGCGGAAGGGTGCCCTGTATTTTCAAAAGAACAACATGATTGTATTAGAATATTTTGCTAGTCTTCAGAATGTCTCATGACTCTAACAGAAATTATAATTGTGGACTCATAGAACATAAACTTGCTTCCCACTCTTGAGTAAGAAGTTCCAGAGATAGCATTACAAAGTTTCATTTTCTTTGGATAAAAGAGCACTAGATTGACATTTGTTGTTTTTGTAATCTATGTTTTATTTACAAATATACAAGCAGAGATAATGGAGGCATCTTCATTCCTATAAGTAGATAGCACAGTTGCTAATCCCACATCAGATCTCCAAAGAGAGCAACTGCATGCTTTGGCCAAGTTGCAGTTCTCTCTGCCTGTCAAAATTCAAATAAATTGCCTTGTTTTCTTCTCTCCATCCCCTCTGCAGAACATAGGGCCCCATCCCTGCAGGTGAGAAATAACAGTAATTGAGAACCATTAACCTCAATTTGTTAACCATTTGTCAAGTCCCTGACTCCCATTTGGCAACACCTGAGACAAAAATATAGTAGTATACCCATTCAAGAGAGCCCAATCTCATAACAACATGTTCTCCACCAGGTGGTGGTATAGGACACATATCTGGATAGTACAGTTCCTTTCAGGTGGGAAGTGAGCCATCTTTGTCAAAATCATCACACTGAGGTACATCACATTTTTATTTTTGTCCATGTCAGGACCAGGCATTTTTGACCTCAAACGTATTTGCTGGGGTGAAGATTGATCCAAAAACACTGGTGAAGAAGTTAGACAACGATTCAAGAAGCATTGTTTCAATCATAAAAGGTAAGAATTTAGGTTCTTCTGGCACATATGCCTCTCTTAATGAGCAGAAACACAGAACTCGACAAACTGGATGCATCTAGAATAATTTCAGAGTTGGTGGATTCTTCAGAATGATTCAAGGCACTTTCCAGGGGAACGGGGGTGTTGCTTGTCTTCAATTTTGGAATTTTAGGCTACAAGAAGATGTTAAAAAAAATAACCTCAAGGTAAGTAGTTGCCATCTTAACACTAGTTGCATACAGTTTAAGCCAGGTGTGGGCAACTTGGGGTCCTCCAGATATTTTGGCCTACATCTCTCATCAGCCCTAGCCAGCATAGCAATTGGTGAAGGATAATGGGAGTTGTAGGTCAAAACATCTAATAATGTAGCAGAGTACATGACCCATCTGAACATATCTGCTATTAGTGAGATGCTTTTTTGATTCCACTGCTAGAACTGCGTGACTGAGTGATATTAGTTGTTGTTTACAAAAAGAACATTGTAGCTAGCTTCTATTTTTAAATTTCTTTGACAGATTTCTGGTTATGAATATTGAAGAATGTTTTTATTTTTATTTTATAATAATGACATTAATTAATGCTGCACTGTGGACATTTAGGCAGCCTCCATTAGCTATGTAACTTGGTTTCTCCAAATTACTCTGCGCTGTTTTGCACATAACAGTATGTGCAAAACTGAGAACCAGTGTGGTGTAGTGGTTAGAGTGTTTGACTGGGACTCGGGAGATTCAGGTTGTAGTCCCCACTTTTTAAAATTATTATTTTTATTGAGTTTTAACTTTTTCATCTAGCAAAACATATGTATTACATTAAAAAGTCCAATTACAGTTTACAGGAATCACAGGAGGTTCAATATATTATTAACCTTATATTTATCCAGAGAAGTTCATCAGGGGTTTAAGATTTTGTTGTAATTATCTAACTATCTTTCCATATCTGTCCATGACATGCTGGTGGTTTTCTCTGGGAACCTTGTTTGTTAATGAAGTCAATACATTTATACCAAATTGTATAGAAGGTGTCAGATTCTGGTTGTTGCCTTTGTGCCCTGATCTGTTTAGTTAATTTTCCAGCTAACACAATGTTCCAAAGATAGTTATACCACACGACTATTGACAGATCTGTAGATTCTTTCCAATTCTTTGCTATTCGTTGAGGAGACGCCACCATCATAAAAGTCAGCATTTCTTTGTCTGGTAAATGTTCATTGGGGACACTGAAGATAGATAATAGTGATGATGTTGTTTTGTATATATGACTTAAAGTTATTGGGGTTAAATGCCACCTCAGTATTACCTTTAAGGAGTTTCCCCTTATTTTTGCCGACACTGAATGATATGGTTTTTTAACCCATATTTCATTTCATTTCTTTATCTTTTCTTGTATGTATGCCCATATTTCTTTCAGCCCTATAGTTGTTCCGATTGATTCCATAATTAATATCCTACATATGTTCGATGTGAGGCCTTTAGTTTGCGGTTCAGATACAAGCATCAATTGTTCGAATGCTGTTAATGGACTAGTGGCCTCTTTCTAAACTATAGGGTTGGTACTAAAATGGAGTACCTGGTATAATTGAAACCAGTTTACTTTTATGCCTTCTAGCTGGTCCTTCAGTTGTGGGTCTGTTTTGGGAGTAATTCCCTCAAATAAATCCATTAACCTAAATAATCTGGCCTGTTTCCATGTGCTAAATTGGGACTATTTGTTTTTGTCATAAAAACTGATGTAGTAAGAATGGTATAAGAGGGGAAACATATAGTGATAATGTATTTTGCCATTTTCTCTACATTTTAAGTATTAGATGCAAGAATGGATTAGTAATCACCTCCAAATCTTTTGCTTTGGAAATGGTAAAGGGGAGGCCTTGCTTTTTATTTTTGCTAATTCCTATAAATGCTATAATTATCCCGTGGTGTTCTTTGTTCACATGAATTAGATTTATCACCTGCCTAATTTGGAATGCCTTGAAAAAGCTTCAAGGACAATCCAGCAAATTATTTATTTATTTATTTATTTTATTATATTTATACCCCGCCTTTTTTCCTTCCAGGAACCCAAGGCGGCTCACATAGTCCTCCTCCTCCTCTCCCTTTTATCCTCACAACAACCCTGTGAGGTAGGTCAGGCTGAGAGTCCGTGACTGGCCCAAAGTCACCCAGTGAACTTCATGACAGAGTGGGGACTAGAACCCGGATCTCCTGAGCCCCAGTCCAACACTCTAACCGCTACGCCACACTGGCTCTCAGCCTATAGGCCTATTCGTCTGTTAGATGTTGTGGGGGAAATCTGTGCTAGCCATCTTTTGGAGAAATTAGAGGATTGGGTTGAGGAGAAGAATCTGCTTGCTACGGAACAGGCTGGGTTTCTTGTAGGGTGCTCAGCCCTTCGTCATTGTTTCCTGGTGACCACATTATAGATAGATCTCTGGTCAATCAGGATGGAGGCCAGAATGGCATGGTGTGCAGGTCCTGCCCAGTTCGTCTCTTGTGAGTCACAACCTCCTTAAACTTCTTCAGGGCGCGCACCTTTTCCTTGCACTGCGTGGGGGATGCGCTTGAAGCCCCTCAGCAGCAGCTGGTCGGAAAACCAGGAGAAGAGGTGGCTGTGGCATGTGCTACGCAAGATGCCCTGGGCTTTGGGGCCCACTCGGAGATCAGTAGAGTAGCCCAGTTCTGCTTTGCTCCATGCATGCACCCGCGCTCTCACACACAGTCCCGCTCCCTGGCTCTCTGCTGCCACCCCAGCTTCCTCAGCCCCAGTTGCCTGAGAGGGATGGGAAGCTTGGGTGGTGGGCTCCTGTGAGAAGAGCAGGGGTGACAACTTGTCTGCAGGATCCATGGTTGAAGCCTCGAGTTCCACAAGGAAGGCAGCTGCGAAAGTAGCTGAGGCAAGTGTTTCTGAGTTGAGAACATGCCCTGAAGCAGGTGCAGATGGTTGGAAAACAAGTGGCCTGAGGGAGACGAACAAGGATGGTGGGAACAGTAGTCGCAACAAGTAGTGGTGGGGTCATGGATGCCTGGCAGCAGATCTCCGGAAAGCATTGCTGGGCTGAGCATGGGGGTAGTACGTTGAGAGCCTTCTTTTGGTTATGGGGTGCAGAAGAAGAATTGGTGGTGTCTAAAGGGGAAACCTGCCATGATTAGGGACTTAGAAATGCTGGGTCAGAAATTTGAAATGAGAATTATAGCAGGGTAAAAGAGTGAACCCAAGTAGGTTTTGCAATCGAGATTTGAATATGTGGAAGGAGATGCAGTTCTGATTGGCAGAACAAAGCTGTCAGTGCTTGGCCGCAGCCCACAAGCCTGCCCCGAGCTGGCGCCCTCCAGATGTGTTGGACTACTGCTCCCATCACCCTCAGCCACCATGGGTAGGGATGATGGGAGGTGTGGGCTGTCGCGTCTGGAGGGCGCCAGGTCGGGGAAGGCCGAGTGAGTCCCATTGCAAACGGGGATTGCTTTTCGGGTAACCATGTTTTGTGACTCCACAAATAACTTCCAGCACAACCCTCTGCATGTTTACTCGGAAGTAAGTCACTCTTTGTTCCCAGCGCTAATGTCCGATGGCGAAGAAACATGTGGCTCGCTCTCCATCCCAGTATGTATAAGGGAGTCTGCGGGTTTTAAAATGATTGCGGGATTTGTGCATTTGGCAACAGTGCACAAGTGAATGAAGCTGGACAGTCATCTGTCAGGGGTGCTTTGACTTGGATTCCTGCATTGAGCAGGGGGTTGGACTCGATGGCCTTGTAGGCCCCTTCCAACTCTACTTTTCTATGATTCTATGATTCTATAGGGTAAAAGGGGTCCTGCCCATTGTGTGCAGGGGTAGGCTGCGAAGCACCACAATCTGCAGTGACGGCAGGTGGGCAGGCGTTGCTGCTGAACTATCAGTTGCTAGGTAGAGTTGCTGAGGAGGTCAGTTTTCGGCACACTCTGCACAATGTGTTGCTAGGCAGAACCTGGGAAATAAGTTCACCAGTGAAAGCAGGAACAGCAGGAAGTTCTTGGCCTCTCTTTCCTGGTGACTCGGTAGCAAAGTGCAACAAGGCACAAGGAAACAGCATTTGGGTTCGGACGACACGCTAAACCTCAGTAGGTTAAGTAAACCCTACCACAAACCCTACAGAAAGTGGAGGAAGGAACTGGAAGATTGGCTATCCTTGACTTAATTCTAAGCAACAGAGATGACTTAGTACAGTGGTTCTCAACCTTTTTTGCCTCATGCACCCTTTTCACCATATGTCAGAATGTCATTCTCCCCTTTCCAAGCTTGTCTGACTTAATCTGTGCCATACAATAAAGTGTGGTGTCCTGTAGATCATGTACAATCTGTAGAATTGTAATTTGTAGAAAGATCAGTATTCCAACATTTTGAGTCTGTGGTCCCCCCCAACCCTAAATTCCCCCCCGGGGGGGGGAATTCCCCCCTGGTTGAGAACCCCTGACTTAGTGCATAAAGTGGCAGTCATGGGAACCCTGGGGGAAAGTCACCATGTTATACTTGAGTTCTTGATTCTAAAGGAAGCAAAAGCTGAGTGTAGCCAAACGCATACCCTGGATTTTAGGAAAGCCAATTTTAATAAACTCAGAACAATGATAAGTAAGGTCCCATGGCAAGTGACTCTAATGACGAAAGGAGTTCAAGATGGGTGGGAGTTTTTAAAAAAGGAAATTCTAAAGGCGCAATTGCAAACAATTCCCACAAGGAAAAAAGGCAGAGGGCAACAGAAGAAGCCAATGTGGCTTCACAAAAAGCTTAGAGATGACCTGAAAACAAAAAAGGACACATATAGGAAGTGGAAGGAAGGCCAGGCTACAAGGGAAGAGTACAGGCAGGTAGCACAGAACTGCAGGAATAGGGTCAGGAAGGCTAAAGCGGAGAATGAGCTGAGGCTAGTGAGGGAAACTAAAATCAACAAATAAAGCTTTCTTCAGATACGTTCATAGTAAAAGACAGAGGAAAGAAATGGTGGTTCAACTATGCAATGGGGACAGCAAAATGATAACAGATGACAAAGAAAAGGCAGAAGTGTTCAATTCTTACTTTGTCTCAGTCTTCTCCCGAAAGAGGGTCTATGTCCCCCCTGGCAAACCTGAAGTACAGGCTGAAAATTTCCTGACTGTTAGAGCAAGACGTCATTGGAACCAACTACCTAGGGAGGTGGTGGGCTCTCCCAATCTGGAGGCATTCAAGGTGCAGCTGGACGGCCATCTGTCAGGGATGCTTTGACCTGGATTCCTGCATTGAGCGGGGGGTTGGACTCGATGACTTGGTAGGCCCCTTCCAACTCTATGATTCTATGATTCCCTCAGCCTTCAAAATTACCTCACTCTTATTTCAGTTGACAGTTTCCTGCTACCCCTTCCCCATGTCAGACTGCTGACAGGAATACTGGAATTCCTCTCAAAACACGGGTAGCGTTCTAGCTTCAGAGTGAAATTGAGCATGCCTGACATAATTTTGCCAGGAGTTGCTGCTATAGGCTTTTATGAAGAAGAAAAACCTTGATAACTTTTGAACTGCTGCTCAGAGGTTCACCAAACCAATGAAAAGCACATCTCCTCAACAAACCTGAGTAAAGTACAGAAGTAGTTTCCACCAGAATTTGAAAGAAATATATGATATACCAAGTCACAGGTTTGAGTAAAAAGTACAAATGTATCAATTTTCAGCACTTTTTAACTTGCTATATCTATGGCAATTTTAATTGGATCACTTTGATCATTTTCACAACTGTAGACCCTGTCAGGTAGATTATGGATGCCAAGTTTTTCAAGTTATTAGCTCAATAGGTGTCATTTTTCTAGGCAGTAGAACATCAGTGTTATATCAATGTTTATTAAGATACAGTGATATCAAATTCTAAACCTTTAATTCTGATAGCCAACTTCTTGCTTATATTGTAATCCCAAGAATGTTCAACAACAACTTGGCGTGTGTGTGTGTGTGTGTGTGTGTGTGTGGAGAAACTGTCTGTGTGGAGAGAAAGAGAGAATGCCTCTGTGGAAGAGGAGGTAATTATTGCATGTTTAAACATTAATTTTCAAACATCATCATAAACATTAAACAGTGATAAAGCACTGACCCAATCTTCAGCATGCCCTGAACCTGCAGGGGGCTGAAAGACTAAGCGAAAGCGTGGTTGCATTGTGGTTTGGTTCTAAGTGAACACAATATGTGAGACTGTCAAATGTGTGCACTGTTTATATGGCAAGTTGGCCTTAACATTCAGTTTCCATGCTTTTTAATGCATGGGTGAATTTTGTAAATGCCTAAATTCCATTCTTAAATGGAAGGGTTTTTTTTTTTTTAAACATAGAATTAAGTATTTTTGGTTAAAAAGCAGAATGTATCAAACCCTGAAAGTAGTCTAGCCCTCTGTCACTTCCAGATTGTTTTATTTATTGATCGATGAGTGTTTACATCTAAAGAGTTCACAGTCCATGGAAATATAAAAATAAAAAACAGTAGATGGAATATATCATATCAAGATAAGATGGAAGGCTACACTATACAGGGAATGCTTGCATAAACAGATGGGTCTTCAACATCTGCCTAAAAATAGAAAGTGTTGGCACATGTCTAATATCAGGGGGAAGATTATTCCACATAGTGGGTGCCACTACAATATTTGATTTTCTTTTCCAAATGTTCCTATGTCTCCTAGTAAAATAAACTGCACCTCCTACTTATATGAGTATTCACCTAACAGAAGGGAAGACTTGCTGTCTACCTGTGGAGCTCCCTGGTAGATTTCAGCTTAATGTCATGTCAGTTCAGCTAATCTACGGTACTTAGAGCAATTTAGGCATACACAAGGCCATAATATTCCCAGATTACAACACTCCATCCCTTCATTATTATTTTAGTGCAAATCTGGATTATTAGAAGTGATGGATTATTAGAAATGATTGATGTTTTTTTAGAATAATAGAATAGTAGAGTTGGAAGGGGCCTATAAGGCCATCAAGACCAACCCCCTACTCAATGCAGGGATCCAAGTTAAAGCATCCCTGACAGATGGCTACCCAGCTGCATCTTGAATTTAAAGTGTGTGTGTGTGTTGTCTGTGTGAATGATAAAATTCCATTAAATAAAACTTCTGAAGTCTGTCCAAGATCAACTGTTGGAATTATCCTCAAACATATTACAAAGTGCTCAATTCCAACTCTCAATAGTATATCTGGTATATACAATTCCCTCTCTAGCAAGCAGAGACCTGATTTGCACAATACAGTGGGCTCATTGGGGGTTGTTTAAACCATGATGAGCCACAGCACATGCCAGGTGCATGTGCGCAACGTTTAGAGTGTGGGGGTTGTTGTGTCATGTGAACCCACCCACTGAGGGTTATTTGAGGGTTAAACAACCCTCACTTAACCCTTGGTTTGTTGTAGGGCTATGTGAGGGTTCTTAAGCCCTCAAATAACCCTCAGTGGCCAGGTTTGCATGACACGGCAACCCCTACTCAGGGTTGCATACTTAAAATGTTGCCCAGCACGTGCCGCGGTTCATTGTGGGTTAAATAACCCATGGTGAGCCAGCCATATTGTGCGAATTGACCCAGAATCTTCCAGTTCATGGAAGGTTACCAAGCTCTTATTGCTGCCAATTCATAGAATCATAGAATCATAGAAAAGTAGAGTTGGAAGGGGCCTACAAGGCCATCGAGTCCAACCCCCTGCTCAATGCAGGAATCTAGGTCAAAGCATCCCTGACAGATGGCTGTCCAGCTGCACCTTGAATGCCTCCAGAGTGGGAGAGCCCACAACCTCCCTAGGTAGTTGATTCCATTGTCTTATTGCTCTGACAGTCAGGAAATTTTTCCTGATGTTTAGGTGGAATCTAGGTTCCTGTAACTTGAGCCCATTATTCCGTGTCCTGCAAACTGGGATGATCGAGAAGAGATCTTTGCCCTCCTCTGTGTGACATCCCTTCAAATACTGGAAGAGTGCGATCATATCTCCCCTCAGTCTCCTCTTCTGAAGGCTAAACATGCCCAGTTCTTTCAGTCTCTCCTCATAGGGCCTTGTTTCCAGTCCCTTTATCATCTTTGTTGCCCTCCTCTGAACCCTCTCCAGTTTGTCTACATCCTTCTGAAAGTGTGGTGCCCAGAACTGGACGCAGTACTCAAGATGAGGCCTAACCAGTGCCGAGTAAAGGGGAATTATCACTTCCCGCGATTTGGAAGCTATACTTCTATTAATACAGCCCAAAATTGCATTTGCCTTCTTTGCAGCCACATCGCATTGCTGGCTCATATTCAGTTTGTGATCTACCACAATTCCAAGATCCTTCTCACTTGTAGTATTGGTGAGCCAAGTGTCCCCCATTCTGTAACTCTGCATTTGGTTTCCTCTCCCTAGGTGCAGCACTTGGCATTTATCCCTATTAAATTTCATTCTGTTGTTTTCGGCCCAGCGCTCCAGCCTATCGAGGTCACTTTGAATTTTGTTTCTGTCTTCCAGAGTATTAGCTGTTCCACCCAACTTTGTGTCATCTGCAAATTTGATAAGCATTCCCCGTACCTCCTGATCCAAGTCATTAATAAAAATGTTGAAGAGCACCGGGCCCAGGACCGAGCCCTGTGGTACCCCGCTCGTTACCTCTCCCCAGTTTGAGAAGGAACCATTGATAAGCACTCTTTGAGTCCGATTCTGTAGCCAATTGTGGATCCACCTGATAGTTGTTCCATCTAGCCCACTCTTAGCTAGCTTACTAATCAGGATATCATGAGGCACTTTGTCGAAAGCTTTGCTGAAGTCTAGATATATAATGTCCACAGCATTCCCACAGTCCACAAGGGAGGTTACCCGATCAAAAAATGAGATCAGATTAGTCTGACATGATTTGTTCTTGACAAATCCATGCTGGCTTCTAGTAATCACTGCATTGTTTTCAAGGTGCTTGCAGACTGACTTCTTTATAATCTGCTCAAAAATCTTCCCGGGGATTGATGTCAGACTGACTGGCCTATAGTTCCCAGGTTCCTCCTTCTTGCCCTTTTTGAAGATGGGAACAACATTTGCCCTCCTCCAGTCGTCTGGCACTTCACCTGTCCTCCATGATTTCTCAAAGATAATAGACAGTGGTTCTGAGAGTTCTTCTGCCAGTTCCTTTATTACTCTAGGATGCAGCTCATCAGGCCCTGGAGATTTAAACTCGTTCAGAGTAATCAGGTGCTCCTTGACCATTTGCCTATTAATCTCAAGCTGCAATCCTGCCCCTTCAGTCTGCACTTCAGGTTTGCCAGGGGGGTCATAGACCCTCTTTTGGGAGAAGACCGAGCCGAAGTAGGAATTGAACACTTCTGCCTTTTCTTTGTCTTCTGTTATCAATTTGCCATCCTCATTACGTAGTTGAACCACCAGTTCTTTCTTCTGTCTTTTACTGTGCATGTATCTGAAGAAAGCTTTTTTGTTGCTTTTAGCATTCCTCGCTAACCTTAGCTCATTCTCAGCTTTAGCCTTCCTGACACTATTCCTGCAGTTCTGTGCTACCTGCCTGTACTCTTCACTTGTAGCCTGTCCTTCCTTCCACTTCCTATACGTGTCCTTTTTTGTTTTCAGGTCGTCTTTGAGTTTATTGTGAAGCCACATTGGCTTCTTCTGTTGCCCTCTGCCTTTTTTCCTTTTGGGAATTGTTTGCAATTGTGCCTTTAAAATTTCCTTTTTTAAAAACTCCCACCCCTCCTGGGCTCCCTTTCTCGTGAGAGTCACTTGCCATGGGATCTTACTAATCATTGTTCTGAGTTTGTTAAAATTGGCTTTCCTAAAATCCAGGGTACGTGTTTGGCTACACTCAGCTTTTGCTTCCGTTAGAATCAAGAACTCAAGTATAACATGGTCACTTTCCCCCAGAGTTCCCGAAACTGCCACTTTATCCACTAACTCGTCTCTGTTGGTTAGAATCAGGTCAAGGATAGCCGATCCTCTAGTTCCTTCCTCCACTTTCTGTAGGAGAAAGTTATCAGCAGCACAGCTCAGGAATTTCTTGGAGGGGCCATGTTTGGCTGAAAAAGTCTCCCAACAGATATCAGGGAAATTGAAGTCTCCCATTACTACCACATTGTGCCTCCTTGAAACACTGGCAATTTGTTTTTCAAAAGTTCCATCCTCGTCTTCTCCTTGATTGGGTGGTCGGTAGTAGACTCCAACCGCCATGTTCGTTTTATTCTTTGCCCCCTTTATTTTAACCCAGATGCTCTCAATGGGGCTGCCAAGCTCCTCTTCCTGTATCTCTGTGCAGAGATACGTATTTTTAACATACAGTGCAACTCCACCTCCCTTTCTGTTGCTTCTGTTCCTTTTGAACAAGTTATACCCTTCAATTGCTGTATTCCAGTCATGGGAGTCATCCCACCAGGTTTCAGTTATCCCTATCAAGTCGTACTTGCCCTCATGTATCAAGAGTTCAAGTTCGTCTTGTTTGTTGCCCATACTCTGGGCATTAGTATAAAGACATCGAAGACTATGTGCTTTATAGTCCGACTTTCCCCCTACATTTTGTGGTAGACTATCAATGGGCACCGCTGGAGCTGTTCTCTCCATTGTGGCATAGAGGCCTTCTTCCATTGGTACCCCCGAGTTTATGTCTCCCTCCCCTGTTGGATTCAGTTTAAAGCCCTCCTGATTAAGTTCCTCATGCTGTGGCCAAACACATTCTTCCCAGTCCTTGTGAGGTGCAACCCATCCTTTGCCAGCAGTCCATCTTCCAGGAAGTGTAGCCCGTGGTCCCAGAATCCAAATCCCTCACGTCGGCTCCACCTTCGTAGCCAGTCATTCACTCGGAGTATTTTTCTTTCCCTTTCTATGCCTCTTCCAAGTACTGGAAGGATGGATGAGAAAACTATCTGGGCCCCGAAGTTCTTGAGTTCCCTTCCCAGCTCTTCAAAGTCTGCCGTGATTTCTTTGTAACTCCGCTTGGCAGTATCATTTGTACCCACGTGGAAGAGAAGAAAGGGGTATGTGTCGGTGGGCTGCATGAGCCTCGGCAGCTGCTCTGACACATCCTTAATCCGTGCTCCGGGGAGACAGCACACCTGGCGAGTCCATGGGTCTTCGCGACATACTTTGGCTTCGATCCCCCGCAGGAGGGAGTCTCCCACTATGAGTACTCTTCTCTTCCTCTTGCTGTAGGCCTTGGCTTGATTGCCTCCACTCGACTGACCCTCAGCCTCTTGCTCGCTATCACGTTGGGTGCCCGGTAATCCGTCCTCTGCAGGCTGTCCTCTGCTCTCGTCCTCAAGTACATGGAAGCGGTTCCATAGCTCCACTGCTTCCACAGGCGCAGAGTGTCTTGTAGTTCTTGTGCTCCTAACAGTCACCCTTTTCCAGGGAGTTCCCCCTGCGTTATTTTCCCTTGCCTCAGCAGTCTCCGACTCCGCCTCATCCTGCCGTTGCCCTTCTGGCTCCTGTACTGTGCTTTGGTGCTGTAGATCCACCGTTCTGTCTAAGAACTCCTCGCTTTCTCTTATGCTCCTGAGGGTTGACACTTGCTGCTCCAGTCCTCTGACCTTTTCTTCCAACAGCGTGACCAGCTTGCACTTGTTGCACGTGTAGGCCATGTCGATCTCCGGCAGGAAAACAAACATAGCACACCCCTTGCAGGCTGATAAAATTGTAGTTTATCAGTCTAGTTAAGTCACTCCTTCAAAAGAATGAATATTGTCTCAGGTAATTAATCTCTAACCAGTCTGGCAAAAACATCTGTCAGGGATGCTTTGACCTGGATTCCTGCATTGAGCAGGGGATTGGACTCGATGGCCTTGTAGGCCCCTTCCAACTCTACTTTTCTATGATTTCTATTATTTCTATCCCTGAGATGCGCGCTCTGCTAATTTTCTGCTGATGCAGCTTGGGCTAGGCCATGTTGCTCTAGATCTCCCAGGGCTGTTGCTGGAATTCTCTGTCTGATGCCTGTTACTCACACAATAGTTCAACCAGGTTTGTACAACAGTGTTTATTCTCTATGTGTAGAGAGATTGGGCAGTAACATCTGGAAGAAAACTGTTCCCATAACATCTTCCTCATCCTCACAACTTGGAGGAGGGAAGATACTTGCTTGGGTTGAGGCTTGTTGGCTCAATCCTTGATAACTTGAATTTCCAATTGATAATATTTTATTTATATATTTTATTTATATCCCACCCCTCCTCACAAAGAGCCCAGCATGGCTGACAATCTACATACATAAAAACCTGCACAAAAAACCATTAAAAGCATGACTCAAATATATAATAAAATACAATAAAACCATCAGCATAGTCAACATAAAAACAAATAGAGCACTTGCCTATACCCCCCCAAACAATAAATAAATTAAAAAATAAATATATATATTTTAAAAAGACGACACCAATTGTGTTTCTTTGAGGCGTTACCTAGGGAAGTGGTGATACCTAGGGAGGTGGTGAGCTCTCCCACTCTGGAGGCATTCAAGGTGAAGCTGGACGGCCATCTGTCAGGGTTGCTTTGACCTAGATTCCTGCATTGAGCAGGGGATTGGACTTGATGGCCTTGTAGGCCCCTTCCAACTCTACTTTTCTATGATTCTATGAGGCTCTGGGCGGGGGGAGCAGCGGCAGATGACAACGGGTAGCAGTCAGAGTGGGGATGGGGAGACAAGACTGGTTCTGCCTCAAAGGACGCTGGCATATGCGCCAGAGCAGGCTGGAGGACTGAGGGGGAAGGAGTGGGATAACAAGCTACTGTGAGCCCAATAGTCTGTCAGGCACACTGTGGGTTGTTCAGTGAACAACCAGCCTGCCATGGCTTACTTGCAGGTTGGTTTAGCGACATGTGAACCCACCCAACATGTGAGGGCTTAAAGTGTGTACGGGGGCAGGGCCACACCCTCTCTGTCTTTGGGTGCACTGCCACCCTCAGTTCACACCTTGCCGTCGTGAGCCAGCAAGGTCTGAACAGGAGTTCTACTCATGTTTGCTTGAACGGAAGTAGGACTCTCTGAGTGATCAAGACCCTGCCTTATCAGTTTACCTGATCACATGGAGAGTTCTATTTGTGATCAAGGAAACATGGGTAGAACTCCTGTTCAGAGCTTGCTGGTTCAACACGGCAAGGTCTGAGGGGGGCAAGGCCAGCACACTCAAGATGTAGGGCAAGGTAAGCTCCCTGCCCCAGTGCATGCTTTAAGTCCTTGCGATTCTCTTGAATGCCTGAACAGGAATGTATCCAAGCATGGTAACAATTAAGCAGGAAGAAACTGCTGCTTGTTGCACTTGTGGACAGTACCAGACTTTTAAAATTCCTTTTTCTTTTTCTAGTGGGAACAATGAGACATGCAGTAGAGTGAGCAAATGAAGCTTGCTGTAGCAGAATAAAACTTGAATGATGAAGTTTAAAACGCATGCCTGCAAGACATCGTCAAGATCGATCATTCTTATAATTTATGGTAAAACTAAGGCGTTTGAACGGTCTGGACTTCTTACTCACCACAGCTTTAGGGCACATTCCTATTGGGCTGCCCATAAGCCCCCGAACTCCGAGGCTTACGGGCATCCAATGCAGAGCGGGAGGAGCAGCGGAGGCAATCTTCGCCTCCCCGTCCTCCTGCTCTGCATTCTTTACTAGATGGGCCTTTTTGCCCGACTAGCTGAGGTGGTTTGGAGGGGGAGGGAAAGTGGCTGGAGTGGCTTCAGGATAGCTCATATACTGGCTGTTCCAATCTCCTCCTCTCCTGGCCTCCCCACTTTCCCGACCTCATAGAGCAGCTGGCACAGTTCTTTCTTCACTGGCTGCGACTGGGTGGGGAAAGGGGGGTTGTTTGAGCTCCGATTCCCAGCTTCAAGGTAGGAGTGCTATCTCCAACTTCGGAGCTGGGAATCTGAACTATCCTACGGCCCCTCAGACAATGTCTAGGTGTCATAGGATAATTCCCTTGGGGGGGTTGTTTTAAGCATTTTATTGCATTTCTTGAGTATCTTTCCTACTAGCCAATTGTAGTGCATCTCCAGTGTACAAAGTATTGTAGCCACTGTCCCAGAAACATGTAAATTCTATTTCTGTTGCGACGATGATGACGACGACGACGACTATTACTACTAGAATCATAGAAAGGTAGAGTTGGAAGGGGCCTACAAGGCCATCAAGTCCAACCCCCTGCTCAATGCAGGAATCCAGGTCAAAGCATCCCTGACAGATGGCTGTCCAGCTGCACCTTAGAATCATAGAAATCATAGAAAAGTAGAGTTGAAAGGGGCCTACAAGGCCATCGAGTTCAACCCCCTACTCAATGCAGGAATCCAGGTCGAAGCATCCCTGACAGATGGCCATCCAGCTTCACCTTGAATGCTTCCAGAGTGGGAGAGCTCACCACATCGGTCACATAGACCTCACCAACCCAATCTTTTTTCAACAAATGTTCATCTACCTTCACTAAGTGGATTTCCTGTAAAAAAAGAAAAAAGAAAAAAAAAGCCACACCAGCCTGTAGCTCTTTTAACTTAGAAAGGACTCTCTTCTGTTCTTTAAGTTCTGCAGCCCCTTGACATTCCATGAAATCACATAAAACATAGAAAGAACATATTGCTTGACCCCCCTCACATGCAATGCTTACCAATTTTACAAAAAATACCTAATATTAAGTGATACAACATATACATCCTTAATGTGATACATTTCAGTCCAAAAATTTCAAAACAATTAAAACTAATATTTATTGTATTAAGCCACACAAAACCTGTATTTCTTAATTTTTAAGAAAATTAAAAAATGACACTGAAAATCCAAAAAAATCAAAATCAAATAACCCAAATAGTGCCAATATCCCACCCCCCAAAAAAGAGGACCCACAAAATATGGTGAGAAGACTAAAAAATAAAATCAAACAAAAATGATCAAGAAAAACTTTCCCCTCCAGTTAAGCCACCAAAGTAATCATTGCCAGCCCATCCCTACCCAGTTATTAGGTATATACACAAGTCAAAAAGAAAGAAAGTTTTTTTTTTAATAGCAGATAATTATTTTAAAAGGTGTTTTGTAATCTGCCTGTGAACCTCTGTTTGGTATATACAATGCATATGATCTACATATTAAATTGTAGATCAAGGAGAAGTTAGAAAAGGAAGAGAATACACACACACCAGGGAAGACTCAAGCTCTGCAATAAAAATAAAACATAGTACATGGCCAAATGCCCAGAACTTTATCTACTAATAACATAAACAATAGCTGACAAGAAAAATCTTGTGAAAAGACCATTCAAATTCTTAAGTAGCACCAGCAGCAGATGAAGGAAGAGACCTGGCCGTGATCTTAATGCCTGTAAGAAATTACTCCACCGCCTCAGAGGATTGAAACTTCTTTAATTGATCTTGATAGGTAATGCAGAAGATGGCCGGGTATCTAATATATTACAATCCAAGTTCCCTTGCCAAGATTCTGGCCTTCGTTAACAACCTTCTCCAATCCTAAATTTCCTTTGTGTAATCTGGATAAAGCATGATTTTATCATTAGCAGGGCCCCACCAAAGCCCCCCCCCCGGCTGTATGGAGCAAATAGTCTTTAGATAAAGCCTGTAGAAACTGATGGATAACTGGCTCCACCTTGGACCCTCAAGTGGAACCAAGAACATGATAATCACATTCAATATCAAGCTGAAAATCTGGTAGCAATGCCAATAACTCATGCAGAAATGTATCCATAAACTTTGCCAAATTGACCTGTGTAGGCTGTTCCTGAAGTCCAAGAACATGCAAATTAGGTCTCCAGGAAAAAGCTTCCAAAAAAGATGCACGCACAGATATTACACTATGAGATGCAGGCATTGCAGTCTCGTGAGCTGTAACTTGGTCCTCCAACATATTTTCTTTTGAATCTATCAGTTTAAGTCGAGCATCAATGGAATCAACAAATCCCTAGAGAGTTTTGATAGAATCAGGCAACAGGTAAAACTGCTTAGACTGTTGTATTGACATATTTTTCAGCAGAGCAAGGGCATCTTCTCCTCTTGTTCCATTTTCAAAACTTTCACCAGCATGGGCTGAAGAGGAGTCGGTGGCATTCCTGCTCTTTTCTTGATTTTTGGTGTAGTCATGATCCAGCTCTCCTCCAAAGCACAGCAAGCAGATGCAAAAATAAAACAGACCTAAAATGAGGCTAAATGCAAAATACCAAGATAACACGATAGTCTTGAAAGGCTTTTTAAAAGCTGAAAATTGGAAGAGAGACAGCCTAGGAACTGATTACATCACCATCTTAAACCAGAGGTTTGCTAGAAACCTAATATTGCAACCTTTGGTGTAGATTTTAAGATTTTAAGAAGTTAGAACCAAAGAACTGTAAATAATAATGTGTTCTAGAATCCCAGAAACTATCAAAGTATTTTAAATAAAATGAGGAGCCACCTTTGACAGCAGCTCTCTGCTTTCCTCACATGGTCCCAAGGCCAGGAGCAGCAAAGCAATATCCTCCGGTACTGAGGTCTCTGTTCAGTGCTGTGGTGCTTGTTGGTGATTGGGGAGTGGGGAGAGCGAGTGAGGATTTACTCTGAAGTAAATCCCACTATGTTTAATGGAGGTTACTCCCTAGTCATTGTCTTAAGTTTGCAGCCTGAGCTTGGGATATTGCAGTCTGCAATACATCCCCACACTCTCCCTTGCCAGTGTGCCATGTTCAGTTTGCGATGAATAGGTAAATGTTTAAGGGGCCCACGCAGCTCTTTGCTGGTCCCAGCAGGCACTCCTATCTGGATTTGGGCCTGAAAGGCCAAGTGTGGATGCATGGAGCATAAGGCCCAAGCAAGCATAATTCGGGGCATCGCACAGCTCTGTTCTGAAAGGAAGCAAGAGGTTAATTAGCTTGCCTTCTAGAAAATTTAAACTATAATAATGATTTCTAATTATGCACATATATTTGCATATGTAAATTAGCATTTGCAAATTTGTGCAATTTCTTGTCCTATGGACCTGAGCCCCGGATCTTTTAGGTACTTAGCACTGCCCCTGCTCCGAGGGCTTCAGGAGCGTATTTTGCATTAAAACAAGGCAGCACTGACTCCCCACATTTTGTTTTAAATGTAGGTTTTTTCTCACTACCAAATTCTGTGGCAGGATGTGTGTGCGGCCCCTGGTGGGTTCCAGGGGACAGAAATTGGCCCCCAGACCCTCCGAAGTTGCCCACCTCTGATGTAGCCATAGGCACTGTCCCCAAAGTGCAAGGGGGCCATTTCCATTCACCGTCATCCCCAGGTTAAGCGTTTCCTGTGAGGTGCTTCATTAATTTAATCTCATACATAGATTCCCATTGTGGGATTTGTACCTCATCTTGCAGATGCTGACAGGTCTTTCTTTCAAGATTCTATGCTTTGTCATCTCCCAGAGTTATCTTTTTGATAGTGCTAACTTCTGCTAGGAGGGTAAGGGAGCTGGGGACATTGTAGGTAGCAAAGGTCCTTTGCTTGTTCTATCTGGAACAAGTAGTGCTCTGGCTTGATCCTAGTTTTATTTCCAAGGTAAATTCTCTTTTTCATCAGGCCAGGATGCTTTCAGATTTCTGCACAAATCCCTTGGATGCTAGGGAGAGAAAGGGCCGGTTCACACGACATGGGAACCGCGGGGGAGCAGAAACCACCCGCGGTTCCCATGTCATGCAAATGCCGGCCGGGGGCACCCCTGTGGGACGGCCACATGCGGGATGCACGGAAAGTCACCATGGGCGGTAGAGGGGTAAGCCCCTACCACGTGTGGCCACCCTCCCGTGCGAACACGGGGCCTCCCGTGGCCGCACAGAGGCGGCAGCCCAGAGCAGCTGGAACTGCAGCCGCTCTGACCTGTAGGGGCAAACAGCCCCACTGGGCATCCCGAGCTGCTGGCCCCTAGGGCCGGGAGGCTGGCGCTGCGGTGCAGGAACTGCCGGCTCCACCACGGTCTGCCAACGCGTGCGGGGTGCAGGTCGTCTGAAGCACCCCACTGGACCCCGCGGACGGCCCCGTGGTGCCTCCACCACTCGCCGCCTGGGTCGTATGAACCGGCCCAAAGTGTCACAAATTAGATGTGCTCCAAGCATTCAAAAATTATATTCAGTGTCCTGTCATTCTGATGCTCTCCTGGTGTTGGGGGACCGTGGGAGAAATGTTACAAGAGCCACTATTAGCTAGTGGGTTGTTCTAGTGTACAACAATGTTGACTGCATTGCACATCAATGCCCTCTTGGAGGACATCTGTAGGGTGGTCACCTGAGTGGTTCCATCCACCTTTGCTGTTACAAGGTAAATAACTTTTTGTTGCACAAGCAGGAGGGTGCTTTTGCACTCATGTCCTGCTTATGGGCATCTCCTAGGCATCTGGTTCACCACTGTGGAAAGAGAAACCTGGAGTAGGCCTTTGGTTTGACTAGTATGGCTCTTCTTAGATTCTTATGGGTGTGAAAGTCTTGACTGACAAGGTTTGAATAGAGCCAGAGGAGAAAACAGTCTCTTTTCAGAAACACTTGTCTCTATTCTATTTGAACAATTCATTTGTTTCTTGTATAAATGTTTTGCTTGGGGGTCAGCCTTTCTCAGAGGCCAGGTTAATGGAACCATTACAAGAAAATAAAGTGAATTAGTATCAAGTAAGGGCATTTTCAAATAAATTATTACACTTTGGGAAAGCCCTATGCTCCATAACAAAGTATGAAAATCTATGCATACAAAAAGAAGGGGAATTAAAAGGTGCCATTTCTACAATATATGATATACTAGCAATAGGTACTTTGGGGGATTCTAAATTATTAAAAATGGTATGGGAATTCCAATTCCAAACCTGAGTGGGAAGCCATATGGCCCAGGATGCCTCTATACAATCAGTAATCAATGCTGATGTTTGTGCATAGAGGGCAGTTTACAGTGGTGAGATTGCATTACAAAGATTTTTAAAAATCACCTCTATGTTAGAGAGGGTGCTGTGATCATGGCTCATTTTTGCACATGTGGCGAGACTGGTCAGGTACAGAAATTTTGGCCTAAGGTCATTGGAGTCATATCTGATATCACTCAACAATTAATCCATCCAAACCTATTGTTAGCATTACTTTCACTAGCCAATGAGCCTCAAATTATATGCAAAGGGTTGGTTATGTATTTAATAGCAGCTGGGTGAATGTCTCAAAAATCCTTCTGGAGGTATGTGCTGTAATAAAAACAGTTTTCAGAATGGTCCTAGTTCCTTGACTATTATGTGATACAGCTGTAACTAAAGAATCACATGAGTCACATACGGTATGTTGTACTCAAGTTCTTTATTGTTTGTTATATTGTTATGTCTTGAAAATACAATAAAATATATAAAAATAAGTGTGTTCATTGCTAGGTATCAAACAGCAGAACTAGTCTCCTAGTTTCAGCAAGCTATGGTTTTTATTCTCTTGCTTTTATTTGCACTGAAGCATATTGACTTTGCCCTTCACACATATCTAGCCATGCCAGATTAGGATATATGCGGAAGCATTCAATTGGATAGATTATAGCTGAGGTGCACAGCTTGGAAAATCAATATGTTGCTAATGAAAATGCTTTTTCACATATATTGACTGAAAGAAAGGGTAAGCCTTGGCAATCCTCAAATGCCCTCTGCATGCACATGCTAGCAGTGCTAAAAAATAATTAAAAAGGAAGGGAAGGAAGGAAGGCTCTATCATTATTTGACAGATTAACTTTTAAGAGCCTTTTGTTTGGTAACATTGTGCAAGCAAAAGGTGTGTGTATGTATCAGGGATGTTGAAGAGTCCTTGGTCTCGAGTCACGAGTCGAGTCACGAGTCTTTGGATCCAAGTCTCGAGTTTGAGTCCGAGTCCTTGGTCCAAAATGGTGACTCACGAGTCCTGAGTCCTGAGTCACTCCCAACGCTGACTCCACGAGTCCCTATTAAAATCAATGGGTTTCCCCCCCCAACAAAATAAGGCTACTTCAGATGTGTGGCTTAAATAAATTCTAGGCACAAGTGTGCCTATTTATTTCAAAACTCTGCCACTGATTTTGACAAGAACAGACCAGGCAGACAAACCCAAAATTACCAGGCAGGCAGAGGAGGCAGGGAACCCCAAAGCAGGCAGGCAGAGGCGTTTGTCTTGGACAATTCAAACTGTGGAACTGGTTAAGAAGAGACCAGGCAGGCAGAGGAGGCAGGGAACCCCAAACAGGCAGGCAGAGGCAGCCAAACCCAAAATGTCTGAAAGGTTGTATTTTAGGAAAATGATTTTAAAAAATAAAATCTTCGCCGGCAATCTCACTTCTCTCCACTCCTTCTGGCACAGCCCAGGGATGTTGAAGAGTCCTTGGTCTCGAGTCCCGAGTCGAGTCTCGAGTCCCATTAAAAATATTGGGACTCGAGTGGGACTCAAGTCAGAGGGGGGACTCAGTCCGACTCACGAGTCGAGTCCTAGAGTCTGAGTCCCCATCCCTGGTATGTATATACACACTTACTCATAGTCTCTCTCTCTCTCTCTCTCTCTCTCTCTCCAAGGCTGGGGCAGCCATCCCAGACTCCTTCAATACAACATATCGTAGGAGTTGGGGGTATTAATCTTTTCCTTACATTGCAAGGGGCAGTTCAGCTTGAAATTGGGGTGCACGCCATGAGTTGCACATCCCTCGATTACTACCTCTCTTGCCTAATGTTCAGCCTTCCTATTTTGAGATTCCCCCCGCCACACACACACACACCTTTTAAATATACAGTATTTTTCTTCATGCCTGTGGTGTTCCCAGGTATGGAGAATTTATCTTGCCTGTAGACAGTTTGCATATTGAAATAATGTTTTTGCTTTCTCCTTGTGGAATTTGTGCTTTGCTTTTCAAATAAAATTATAGTGAAGACATAACCCATAACCATTCTGCACTCCTTCCTGAAGCTCCTCCTCTCTTTTATATAAATTCCTCTCTCCATTGAGGATTTGAACAAGCTTCAACCCCTGGACTGCAAATTCTGTGCTAAAGACATGCCCTGGTTGGCATTATACACAGTTAATGTCAGTGTGGACATGGAGGCGGCAACATTTGTGTGCAAGAGGAGAAGGTTGTGTTCTGTTCTCTGGTCCCAATCCCTTAACCATAGTTAAATCTTCAGCAGTCTTAATTGTGTCTTTTCCCTCCCCTGATGGGGTGGGTTGTTCTTGTTTTGTGGTCTGGGGGAAAGCCTTCACCTTCTCTCCAGCTCAGAGCTGCACATCAGTGGAGAGTGCATTTGTGCATCCCAGAATTGTCTGACTGTGTCTCGAAAAAGCCTTTTATCTCAGGGAAGAGCGTTTTTAAGACGGAATATGATTGTTAAGAGCGGGCAACCTTTCTCTTGAGTTTTCACATAAAAAATCTACTTGGATTAGGTTCTTAGGACTGCAGGGAGGGAGCAGATAGGAGAACTCTTTTCCTTCTATTTCATTCCAACTGAATTACGGTTAGAGGGAAGGGCCGACAGGGACCAGGTAGGGGATTGTTGCATACCGGTAGTTACTTCTCATTAGGCACCGCTGTGGGCTTTGTATTTGAGGAGAAAGAGAAAACCTTTATAGATAACACTCACTTTTCTTGCTAACCCCCTTTGGTTTGCCCTCTTCAGAACACCGTGAGGGTGCTATATTCTTCCTTTTTTCTTCTGTTTTGTTTGTTTAGTTTAATACTGGTTTGTGTGGAAGGTGCGCCTGGGTAAGAGTAGGGAGCACCTGATGACAGAGCTGCATCTGTGTTCTACTCTTGAGGGTCACAAGCTGTTTGCTTGCCTCAGGTGAGGGATGGGTTGTTAAGGGTGCTGATGGGTGTGCTAGAGTTGCTTCTTCTGCCCAGGTGGGAGCCTGTTGGTGGTTAAAATGGGATTCCCTCTGGGTGAGAGCCAGGGTGGGGAAGTGTTTGCAGCACTCCAGGTGAGAGATGGAGTGAGAAGGGGCTAGTGGAAGTGGGTTTAAATGGCTAAGAGATATGTGCTTTGGTTGTTCTCCATGTTGCTTGGTGGGTTAGCAAACCTGCTGTCACATATGTGACCAGTAGCTGGTTATATCCACAGGGATAATCTGTGATTGTGTTGCTTTGGTTGTGAGTGATTGGCTAGGTCAGGGGTCCTCAAACTACGGCCCGTGGGAAACATCCGGCCCGCTGGGTCTTTTCATCCGGCCCGGCGGCCGATCTAGAGCGCCCGCCACCCTGTGTCTCCTGTGAGGGGAAGGGGAGGAGGGACGGCTGAGCCGGCGGCGGGGCGCAGGCCGCCCACCTGCCTCCCTGCAGGGTAAGGGGAGGCTGAGCCGGCAGCGGGGTGCGGCCCACCCGCTGGCCACCCTCCGTCTCCTGCGGGGGGGGAAGGGAGGAGTGGTGGCTGAGCTGGCGGCGGGGTGCGGGCCGCCCGCCCGCCCCCTGCCCTGCGTCTTCTGCGGGGGTAAGGGGAGGAGGGGTGACTGAACCGGCCGCGGGCCGCCTGCCCGCCCATCGCCCTGCATCTCCTGCGGGGGGGGGAGGGGCAGCTAAGCAAAATACTCATAAATAAATGTTTATCATCAAGAAACCTTCAGGATAAGATGCAAGAAAGCAACCACACACCAGCAGTAGCAACAAGGTGGGGAAGACGGCAGTACATGGCCACCGATAAAGAGCAGTGACAAATGGAGTAGGGGGGCAGGCTCCAGATCCTTCCAGTAACCATTGGAAGGGAACAGAGCGAGGAACAGTACAGGTGGCGTTGTGCAAGCAACTGCCAGTGAACGACCAGAAGCATCTAAGATGTGTGCAAATCAAGCCTTTCTATACCTTTTTAAAATTTAATGTATTTCAATTTTAGACAGCAAATTAATTTATAATTAATTTATTAATAATTTATCATTTATAATTAATATATAATAATGTGTAACTTTCCATTTAATCAAGTAAAAAAAAAGGACCCCAGTCCTTTTTTTTTACTTGATCCATTCGTTCATATTTTTTTCAAACTATAGTCCGGCCCACCAACAGTCTGAGGGACAATGAACTGGCCCCCTGTTTAAAAAGTTTGAGGACCCCTGGGCTAGGTGAATGGAGAGTGTGAAGTTTGGAGTATTTGAGAGTATGATTGAGTTTTGTCAGTGGGTGTTGGGAGTGTGTAAAGTTTTGTTGTGGTAAAGATGTGCTTGAATAATTTTGATCCAGGAACCCATGGAGGTGGTGCCTCTAGTCCAGTGATTTAGGGCAGAAGGAGAAATGTCACAAGGAGGGAGTTCAGTCATTAGAACAGAATGGGTTACAGATGTTTCTAACACCACCACCCCAGCTCTCCTGTATCTGGTAGCTCATCCATTGAGACTTCCTGTCTTGCAGTGCTGCCAAGTCAGTCCACAATATGTTGTGAGAGCCAGTGTGGCGCAGTGTTTAGAGTGTTGGACTGGGACTCCTGTGCCCCTTTAATAACACTAATTGACCTGGGGAAAGCATTGTTCTTACTTTTCAGTTTAATGTTTCAGGTGAAGATGAAAAGACCCTTTTGTCTAAGAAAGAAAAAATGAAGCTGCGAAAGGACAGATGGCTGCAGAGTAAGCATTCTTTTGATAAATCATGTATGTCCTTAATAGACATGTGGTGAGCAAGCTCCTGAACATCTGAATGAGAATCCACCTGGTCAGTTTTTCTGTCCAAGACCCACTAATTGAAGCAGTTTCAGATGTTACATCAGGGGTGGGCAACTTTGGGCAGTCCAGGAGCCAATTCCTCCCCTGGATCTGCTGCAGGCTGCATCTCCTCCACACTGTCAAATATTGGGTAGAAAAGTAGGGGGAAGTAAAAACAAACAGATCAAGGAAAAGGGACTCAAGCAGGACAAAGAAATATACAAGGCCTATGCTGACAAAAAAAAGCAGTGGCCCACCCCTCCCCCAAATGAAGGACCATGTATGGCTTTCCCCCAAGTTTCTCTGCACCAGCCACCCAACTTGAAAACTGGATGATCAGTTCCTAGGCCCTTTCCTCATCACCCATGTATGTAGTGAATCCTGTGGCATTCTGCTCTTGCCTCCGTGACTCAAAGTGCATCCTGTCTTCCATCAAGCACTGCTGACTCCTTATATTCCTGACACTAATCCCCACAGATGTCAGACTCCACTCCACCCCCACCAATGCAGGTTGATGGGTGTCAAGGTTCCACTACTGCAAGGACCCCTTGATCTGCCCTTTGGGAGATCTCTGCCTCTTCCCAAAGACCCAGTCCTTTGCCTGCTTCCTCCAGTAACGTGGGTGAAGGCTTTAGGCGTGGTGAATAAGTCACTCCAAACTCCAGGGTACACAACAAACTTTACTTATAGTAGTAGGGAAATTACTTAATAGAGTGGTTTTAAATCAAAAGCAGGTATGATAAAATAAAACAAACAAACAAACAAACAATGTTCTCTAGTTTCACTTCAGTCTACCTAATTCCTGTGCAATCAGCCAGCCAGTTTCTCTTTCTCTCTCTCTCTCTGCTTCTCTCTCTGCTGTTTCTCTCTGCTGCTCAGCACACACTCTCCCTCCTAGCTGACCACACCCCACATATATAGTCTTCCCAGGAATGGAAGGTTATAACCATGTGACCTTGCACTGGAGAACTGATTCTAAACTTCTATTGGGTAACTTAAAACTCTCAAACTCCCCCTCCCATCGTGGAGTGTTTGGGCCTTCAGGCTTCAACAAACTGAAGCCTGTGTAGGCCTCAACAAACCCAATCCTGTGTAGGCCTCAAACCCTCACAATGGGGAAGAAGAATTTGAGGTCCAAAACATTCTAGATTCCAGAATACATTGTGGAAAACTACAATACCTTGTCAACTGGAAAGGCTACGGGCCAGAAGAACACCCATGGGAACTGACTACCCACATGCAAGTCCCTGGCTGTTCTGTCAGTTTTACAAACGCTGCTCCACCAAACCAGGACTCTCACCCCTGAGGGGGGCAGTACTTGAAGTGAGGGAGGGTGTCATGTTCTCTGGCCTTGATCTCCCTCCCCCCCTGCTCAGAGGAGGGCTGTGAAGTGGAGGAGGCATCAACTGCTGCTTCAGCTCCTTTCTGGGGTATACAAAGCAACATGGATCTCTCTGGGCAAATGAAGCAGTTCAAGAGAAGGGAGTAGAGGACTCTGGCCCTGGAAACATGGGCTCAGCACCAGAGTAGAGCAGGGAGAGCCCTATGAAAGGGCCAAATGAACCTCAGGTTATTCTTATGTACGTTGGTAAAACAGCAAGAACACACTAAAAAAAAAAGAGGTAGCCAAGGTGCCAGGATGATAAATACACAAAGCCTGAACTACATGTGTACAGAGAGCCAATAATGTTTGTAACAAGCCCCAACACATCTAGGAGAATCAAGAATGTAGACCAGAGGAAGGCTTCCTGCATAGCCTCCACAGATGGTCCAATCCAGATTGCAATTCAAAACTGCTACTGGATAATAGACTTGGTCTTAAACATTTTCAGTGCAGAGGTACATGATATCCACCTTTAATAATAATAAAAGTGGACAGTTACAGAAGCTGTGCTGTTTGCCACAGCCTTAGTCCTATTTCTTTGCAAGGACCAGTCAAGAGAAGATTTAAAATAGATATCCAAATACTTATAACTTGAGACATGCTTAATTCAATTACCATTTATTGTCCATCTAAAAATTCCCCTAAGTTTAGAAGAAAGTAATAATTGGATACCCTCATAGGTATTGAATCAGTGGAGAGAAACAGGTAAAAGCCAAATTATCTTCTCATGCTGAATAGTAGGAAGTCCACCTAAAGGAAATTAGGGATGATCTTTGATTACTGCTGAAGTAAAAAAATAATCACAGTAACATATTTACAAATCAGTTGAGATTATTTTCCTAAACATCAGTATAGTAAATTGCTGTTGTAAGATTTAGGGCACAATCCGATGGGATTTCTGCCTGTTAGATGGAAACCTCCAAGCTTGGAAGCTTCTGAAAATCCTATGCCGAGCTGTTGCCAGTAGGGCAGGACCAAGATGGAGGCAGTTTTGCCTCGTGTTCGTCCTCCAGGAAAAACAAACAAACAGCAAGATGGGCCTCTGAGCCCATCTAGCTCACTTACCAGTGGTGGGCGAGGAAGGGTGATGGAGAGGCCATAGAATTCTGAGGGTCCCGGCCTCTCCTCTCCCCCTCCCTCCCCTGCCCACCAGAACACCCCTTTTTTACTTCTACAAGGTCGTTTGAGGCGGTCTGAGGCAGCTCTGGGAAGAAGCCAGCACGGTTCTTTCTGCAACAGTCACAAGGGGGCCGGGGAGGGTTCTGTTGCTGGATTCTCCCTCCATACATTGTAGGAGTGTCTACAGCCTCAGGAGAGGGAACACAAAGTATCCTATGGTCCCTAGGGCACTCTCCCAGGGGCCATAGGATTGTTCCGTTGGATACATTGAACTTGAGTATAGAATGTATTTTTGTAGCTTTAAAGAATGATTTCCTGCAGATGTATTTTTTCACCATCTTGGGGTTGATTTGTTTTCTGCTTGGTTTCTTTTCAGGAGTGGGAGAAAGGAGATGTAGATTCCTTTTGCCCTATTTTTGTGGTGTGAGCTGGGGATTGAATTTCATCCTAATGGCGTAATAATAATAATAATAATTATTATTATTCAGGGTATATACCATTCCAAGCAGAAACAAATAATTGTATCTTAAGGCCAAATAAAGCCACAACTGATGCAAAGTTTCAGCCCCTGGAAACATGCACACAGGCAGATTTCATAGGCAAAGAATTTGAAATCAGGTATGTGCAAACTTTAAGTGAGTGACATTTTTGGAAAGCTTTGAAATAACACAGCTTCATAGCACCAGACCAAAAAAAGAAGTGCTGCAGAGCAGACATTGCCTTCTAGCCAAGAGAACCCTTTCAAGGCAAAGTGTATACAATCCATATTTTTCATAAGCATCTGTAAAAGGCAAAGATTACAAATCAGCTGGGAGAACCAAGGTTGTTGTAGACTCAGATGTCAAACAGCATAACTAAGGGATGAAGGAATCTAATGGAGTGGACAGTATAATATTAATGAACTACTTGAACAATAAAATTCTGAACTAAAATACTCTTCTTGCCTTGGAGCTAACCAGTACATACTAAGGAGTTCAGAGGGATACGGTGACCTTATCTGAATCTGTATGAAAATCTTCAGCTAAGGAAAAAACATCCAGTTGGTTCAAAGGTGGCATATTTGGCCTCACCATCTTTCCTCTCCTTCCCTTTGCTGGAAGTTATAGCAGTGCGGGTAAAGTTAGTCAACTCCTAATTTTATACCAAGGGTGGGCAACATGTAGTTCACTTGGCCTTCTTTACAACCTCCACCTTTGGCACTACTGCACTACCAAATACGCTGCTGAAATTTAGCGATGCAGCAGCAAAAAAGGTGCTGCTTTTTTTAAAGATAAGCACATGGGGAGGACATGCCTTGTTTGAAAACAAAATTGCATTACCTGGAGGCTTCTGGGAGCATGGTTTTGCTTTAAGACAAGGCATGCACTCCCCGCACACCTTGTTTTAAAAAGAAATTGTCACTTTTTTGCTGCCACACCACCAAAGTTTAGTAGTGCAGCAGCAGCAATTTCAGCTGTGGCAGGGAGGGGTATTGCCCCCAGTGGGTTCTGGGGGGAAATTGGCCCCTGGATCTCCAGAGGTTGCTGATCTGTTTTATATTGTGCATTTAGATTTATAATGGAAGTGGGCTGACTGAGCTTTTGGTGTTCTGACTCATGCTATTCAATGTTGTAAGCCCCGTCATGCCATTTGCCCCAATCCTGAATGAATATTCAGTAGTGACTAGGCTGAGTCTACGGCATCCTTTCTTCTCATCTTTGACTCTACTACCAGAAGTCTTTAGACTGATATTGTTGGAGAACTAAGAAAAGGAAGGTGGTAATATTTTCCCCAAAACATTTTACTGATATTCAGGTACAAACAAGATATCTTAACAATATAATTGAGAGCAACAAACATAAGCGAGAGAGTATTTTCATGTACAAATATAGTCCTTGCCTATTTCAGCGAGAGATCAGCTGATATATGGTTACCCTCACTGGTCAGGTAAGAGAGTCTTTCCAAAAGGGAGAATGAGATAATGGAGAATGGGACCCTGAAATCACTCTGATTCTGTATGAAATAAAGTGATACCATGTTTCTAAGAAGAGGTCCTACTCAGCTGCACCCCTTGCCAATCTATATTGGTGCATCAGTTTTTCAGATAATGCTATGCCATATCTTTGATAACAAGTTCTGAAGTCAGATGATGTTTCCATTCTTGCTTAAATAAATAAAATAATGTCTATGTGGATAAGCTGTTAAATGAACTCTTCTAAACACTAGAGCTGGGTCTGGCTGTACAGTTTCTTGTACTTTGTCCAAGATAGCCCCAAACACCTATTCCCAGAATGTTGTTGGCAGGGTCACAGGTCTATCACATGTGAAAGGGCGGTGGTATGTTGAATAGAGAAGGGAAGGCATGCCTCAGCTTACCTCAGATAGACTTGGAAATGAACAGTGTTATTGTAAAAAAAAACAACCACCAACCAACCAATGAATTGGTTTATTTGCTAAGCCAATCCAAGGCTTGGAAAATAAGCCCACCCTCCCTGATCCTCAAAACACCTTCCTGCTTTCAAAGGCTGTCCCTAGAAAAAAAAAACTACTGCTGGGGGACAAAAGCACCCTCACCACTATGGAGGATCCTTTTGCCCCAAGGGTGCCCCATGGGAAGTGGACTCTTAGCTGCTGGTCAAATTTTATACTGAAGACAGCTCTTCACAGCAGCTCCCCAGGAAAGTGATGGAGAAATGTCTCCAGTGTTTTGCTAGGGGGCTCTGCTGAAGAGCTGTCCCCAGGAAAACAGGCAGTGGAGGGCAAATCTCATTATCTGTGGGACGGGGGCTCATCCTCAGAAGGTTTTGCCCTCCAGTCCCACATTCCTGGAGGCAGTTCTTTAAAAGGATGTCTTCTTCTGTTTGGATTATAATTCAAGCTAGAGAAGAATTTGCATGGGTTTCTAATGCTTGCCTCTCCTTTGCCAACATTCCTAATGGCACCACAGTGGGGAAATGTGGGTGTTTATTTAGTAATAGCTGCAAGTTAGTCCAAAAGACGAATCCAACAGTTTGTAGAGTATTAAACTAGGAATAGAGTTAGTGCAATAAAGGTGGGTGTGGGTGTGGGTGTGGGTGTTGAGTAACCATTTTTAAATAAGATATTTGTAGCCAGAAAAATACTTTGGATTGCAAGCATAATTCATTCCGGAACCGTGCTTGTAATCCAAAATACTCTTATATCAAAGCGAGTCTCCAAAATCGGCCCCGCTCACACCTGCTCGAGGCGAGCGGTTACATCCCTACCTTGCAAGACCTTGCTCGTTTATCAAGTCAAAATTAAAAAAAATTTTTTGCTTGTCTTGCAAAACGCTCTCAGACCAAGTTACTTGCAATCCAAGGTATTACTGTATTTCTTATTACATTTATATCCCACCTTTTTTCCTTTTGCAAGGAACCAAAGGCAGCTTACATGGTCCTCCTCTCCCATTTTATCCTCACAACAACCCTGTGAGGTAGATTAGGCTGAGAGTCAGTGACTGGCCCAAAGTCACCCAGTGAGCTTCATGGCTGAGTGGAGACTAGAACCCGGATCTCCCGAGTCCCAGTCCAACACTACGCCACACTTGAATGCTCATTCCCCAAGGCCTGTTAGAGAGTATGCAAATGACGAGAGACTGTGCAAAATAAAGTTTCTTTATTTCTTTATTTGACTTGTACCCCGCCTTTCTACCAAAAATGGCACTCAAGGCAGCTGACGATCACTGATAAAACATGATAAAAACAATAAACAAATACATTAAAACACAATTAAAAACTATTAAAAACACAACAATAACACAATAAAAACAGCATCCAACTCAACAGACCCGCTTACACACCAAAGGCCCGCTTGAATAAAGCGGTCTTTGCCTGCTGGTGGAAGGAGAGCAGAGAGGGAGCGAACCTAGCCTCCCTCGGCAGGGAGTTCCACATCCAGAGAGCAGCCACCAAGAAAGCTCTCTTGTGCATTGCCACCAAATGCACCTTTGAAGACGGTGGTCTCGAAAGAAGGGCCTCTCCCAAAGATCTGATAGGCTCATATAGGAGAAGGAGGTCTTTCATGTAGTCTGGTCCCAAGCCATATAATAATCAGCACTTTGAATTCTGCCCATACAGCTGAATGTACACTTGAGATATGCACATTCCCCAAGGCCTGTTGGGGATTATGCACAGTGGCTGAAGAATGTGCACAATTCTCTCTTCATGAACAGATTATATACACATTTTCTATGGCTGGTCATTATGCACATTAGCTGTTCATTAACCATTCAACTCACATTAGCCCCAACATATATACATGATACGACATAAAGGTGGTAAAGACATGAAAAAATAAATAAATTAACAGCTGTTTCATTCCTTTATTAGAAATAGAAGGCATAAAGCTAGCAAAACAACAACAAAAAGCAGAGTTAAAGCGAAAAGCTACCCCAGTTGTTGGAGATATGCAACCACTGATGGATGCTCTGCCTGAGCTCTCGGACCTGGTAACAGTCAACACATTTTGCAGAGAACATAAGAGGTAAGTGTAGTGAGTGGTACGACTTTCCACACAGCTGATAGTTAAATTAGAAGCATGAAGAAAATAAGTTGTTTTTCTTCACACCTTTTGATATGACCTGGAGATATAAACATGGCCATTGAGAGCTTCCATACCAGTTTCTACTAGTTCCTACTGTATCTTGATTTTATTTAACAGAAAAGTTTCCTGCCCTTGTGGTTGGCTAAAGAAATTCAAAAGTCTGTCTTCAGGAGCCCTGAAGACCCATGTGTCTCATTTCTTGCTTTATATGAGAATTTTGGTAGTCACATTAGCTGCCTTAGGATGTCCTGCAAACTCCTGAAAGCGAAGGGGCAGCAGCGGGGGGGGGGGGGAGTAGCTATGATGATAGCTATGGTGAAGTAGTTATGGTAAAGAACAAGATTTTTAGTACACTGAACATGGAGGTTTAATATGATGTTCAACAAATCTGTCAGGGATGCTTTGACTTGGATTCTTGCATTGAGCAGGGGGTTGGACTTGATGGCCTTATAGGCCCCTTCCAGCTCTACTTTTCTATGATTCTATGAAATACCCCCTGCTCAATCATAAGTGCCAAGCTTAGACAATGAAGTTGCTCCACTTCCATACAATATGTAGGATTCTCATTCTCTAAAAGGTTTATACACTCAAGCGATCCTCTCCTAGGATAGGAGCTCATGTAAACAGTTCCTAAATTCTGTTTATTTCAGCTAAGGGCTAAAATTAAATGTTGGATACAGCATGTCAATGTATGTGTTTTCACATCGCAATGCTTAGTAAAATTGGTGCACCTTTCCTCAGAACAAACTTCGGTAATTTTATCTTAAGCTTCAGAAGTTCTTGTAAATACTTTATTCAGCCATTAGAGTTTAACACTTCTGAATGTAGTCTTCAGTTGTATGACTTCCTCTCTGTCACCCTTTGATAGAAACTGTGTCCAAAACATTGTCAGCAAGGGAAAGTCTTGCTTTGATTTCACTTATCATAAAATGAGGCACTTCTGTCTTGAAATCTGCAGAAATGCAGTTTCGTTCAGGGTTTTTATTCTTTCTTTCACCCATGTTTTTAGATAGATTCATTTCCTGTGGTAACAATTTTCTGCATGCCTTCTAATCTAATTGTTGCTTACAATTTACAGCTGTTTGAGTTTTGTTTTCATTTTTTGTTATTTTCCCTCACTTGTTTTAAACTTTAATGTGTGTTGGTTTTATTTTGGGAGTTCTGTCATTATTTTTATTACAAAATGAGACTTTTAAAAAGATACATTAATCAATACTTTAAAAGAAAAAAAAGAAAAAAATCTAAAAATGTACATAACCATACTATAGAAAAACACACATATATGGTTTCACCTTATCTTCAAAGTTATCGGGCTAGTTCATCCGATCAAATTAAGCCACCGTGGCTTATTTAACCCTTGGGCTTATTTAACAGCCTATGGGTTATTGGAGGGTTGTTTGCCCCTCCAACAAGCCATACCACTCGGGTTCAGATGACACAACAAGCCGTGCCCAGGTGGTGATTATGGAAATTGTGCATGCGTCATGATTTAAGCCACTGTGGCTTATTTTGATTGTGCGAACCAGGCCATTGTTCCAGAAATTTATAAACAAAGGCCATCTGTCAATAAACCTATCAACTTGTTTCCTAAAATAGCATTTCAAAAATAAGTTAACCTTTTTTTAAAAGTTATTTTGGTTTTGTTCTGTGTGTTGTCCCCCCACCTCCACCGGACCTGCATTGCCATTGGCTAACCTGGAGACTGCTCAGATTAACCACAGCTAGTAGATTCTTAAAGAATGATACTATGCTACGGATGATCTCCAGAGACACTTCTCTAGAGCAGCTGTTCATCCTTTGGAGGAGCCATCCAGCCCTCTGTTTAGCTAGAGCTAACAGGATAGGCAGCTGCTCTGAAGGAGAGGTATCCTGGGAGATTGCCTGCAGCCAGGGCCGGCGCTACCGCTAGGCCAACTAGGCGGTTGCCTAGGGCACGTAGCGGAAGAGGGCGCAGAACGCTGCGCTCCTCTTCGCTGCCGGCGCGCTCCTGCCCTGCCTGCCCGCCCTCCTCTCCGAGAAAGCCAGGTAAGTGCGCCTGGAGTAGTGGTGGGGCCGAGCCTGGGCGCCTCCCCCCTACCTTGCCTCGCCTCCGCGCCGCCTCCCACCTCGCCTCGCTTTGCCTCTGCGCCGCCTCCCCCCCCGTGCCACCTCGCCTCGCCTCTGCGCCGCCTCCCCCCCCGCGCCGCCTCCCCCCCACCTCGCCTCGCTTCGCTTCAACTCTCCTCCGCGCCGCCTCCCCCCCCCCGACACCTACCTTCTCCGTGCTGTTTCCGGAGCCCCGCCCGCGCTCTGTTTTGGCGGGAAGTACCAGGGCAACAGGGCTTAAACAGCCCTGTTGCTCTGGTTTCCCCCGGCCAAAAACAGAGCGCGGGGGTCCCTTTTCGGAGGAGGCGTCGGACTGGGAAGGTAGGTGGGGGGGCGGCAGCGGCAGCGGCAGCGTGCGGGGGGGGGTCCGGTGGCGGCGGGGGGGGCGGGAGGTTGCAGAGCAGGGCTGCTTTCCGGAGCCCCCCCCCCACGGCACGAGGGGGGACGCTAAATATAATTTAGCCTAGGGCGCCAAACTGCCCTGCACCGGTCCTGCCTGCAGCGCACGTAGGACACTTCTCCCGGCAATCAGTGCCTGGTTCTGAGGAAGGACTCCCTCAAAGTCAGGCATTTGAGATTGGATGGCTCTCTGAAGAGCTGTGCTGACCACTTTTTCCGGCCAACATGGCTCTCCAGAGAGCCTGTCCTCTGGCTCATTCTGTGGGGGTACTCAGAGCAAGCCAGAGGATGGGTGGCGGCAGCAGCAGCTGGGCGGGGAGGGTCACAGCAGCAGCGCCTGTTCTCCCAACTTGGCAGCAGGAGAGCTTGTGCTGCTGCTGGGCATGGGAGAAACTTATCACATCATTGTGATGTTTAAGGATCATAGTGGTATGTACTAATACAGTATTATCAAGCCCAAAAGGCCAAATAACATTTCTGTATTCCATATTGATTTCTTTATCTGGTTATTAGTTCAAAATCTGGAAAATGGCCACTGCTGTTTCTGGTGGTGAATCTACTTTGTAATTCCTCTCCTTCTTCATGCATGGGTTCTTCTGGTTGTTGTTGTTGTTGTTGTTGTTGTTGTTGTTATTAGTAGTAGTAGTAGTATCCCACCTTTCTCCCAACACTGGGACCCAAGGCGGCTTACAGCCTTTAAAACTCATATAATTAAAACAAAAATAGAAAAATACAAAAGTTAAAAATAGAATTAAATTGTCAATGATATTAAAATTGCATTAAAAACAGTACAATATACATAAGAGTAAAAACAGCATTCCATCACATCACAGGCTAGTTCCAAATGCCTTCCGAAACAGGAAGGTCTTTGCCTGCCTCCGGAAGCTTACCAGGGAGGGCGCCACTCTAGCCTCCCTGGGGAAGGAATTCCAGAGCGCTGGGGCAGCCACCGAGAAGGCCCTCTCCCATGTTCCCACCAGGCGTGCCTGTGATGGTGGTGGAACCGAGAGAAGGGCCTCCCCTGAGGATCTCAAAATGCGGGCAGGCTCGTAGGGGAGAATACGGTCTTTCAGATAACCTGGACCCAAGCCGTATAGAGCTTTAAAGGTCATAACCAGCACTTTGAATTGTGCCCGGAAACAGACTGAGAGCCAGTGAAGCTGTTGTAACAGAGGAGTTGTGTGCTCGCTCCCTGTAACAGCCCCAGTCAGCAGTCTGGCAGCAGCTCTTTGAACCAGCTGAAGTTTCCGAACACTCTTCAGAGGCAGCCCCACGTAGAGCACGTTACAGTAATCTAAACGGGATGTAACTAAGGCATGTGTCATTGTGGCCAAATCAGACATCTCCTGGAAAGGGTGCATCTGGCGCACTAACTTTAACTGTGCAAATGCACTCCTGGCCACTGCCGAAACCTGGGCATCCAGGTTCAGGGCTGAATCCAGAAGTACACCCAAGCTGCGAACCTGTGTCTTCAGGGGGAGTGTAACCCCATCCAACACAAGCTGACTCCCTATTCCTTGATCTGCCTTCCTACTGACCAGGAGCACCTCTGTCTTGTCTGGATTAAAGTATGGTACCCAGAACTGGACGCAGTACTCAAGATGAGGCCTAACCAGTGCTAAGTAAAGGGGAATTATCACTTCACACAATTTGGAAGCTATACTTCTATTAATGCAGCCCAAAATAGCATTTGCCTTCTTTGCAGCCACATCGCATTGCTGGCTAATATTCAGTTTGTGATCTACAACAATTCCAAGATCCTTCTCACTTGCAGTATTGTTGAGCCAAGTGTCCCCCATTCTGTAACTCTGCATTTGGTCTCCTCTCCCTAGGTGCAGCACTTGGCATTTATCCCTATTAAATTTCATTCTGTTGTTTTCAGCCCAGCGCTCCAGCCTATTGAGATCGCTTTGAATTTTGTTTCTGTATTCCAGAGTATTAGCTGTTAGATGGAAAGGAGAAATAGAGCTGGGTGTCATCAGCATACTAGTGACACGAGCCCCAAAACTCAAGACAACCTCTCCCAACGGCTTCATGTATATATTAAATAGCATGGGGGACAAGACGGAACCCTGAGGAACCCAACAGGCCAATGGCCAGGGAGTCGAACAGGAGTCCCCCAGCACCACCTTCTGGGTCTGCCCCTCCAGGAAGGAATGGAGCCACTGTAAAACAGTGCTTCCAAGACCCATTCCCACGAGACGGCCCAGAAGGATACCATGCTCGATGGTATCAAAAGCTGCTGAGAGGTCTAGCAGAACCAACAGGAACACACTTCCCCTGTCTAGTTCCCGGCGTAGGTCATCTACCAAGGCGTCCAAAACTGTTTCTATCCCATAACCAGGCCTGAAGCCAGACTGAAATGGATCTAGATAATCTGTCTCATCCAGGAATCCCTGGAGTTGGGAAGCTACCATGTGCTCCAATACCTTGCCCAAAAAAGGAATATTGGAGATTGGCCGATAATTATCCAATAAAGTGGGGTTCAGGGAGGGCTTTTTTTTACCAAGGGTCTCACCACTGCCTCCTTCAGGCAGGTTGGTACCCTGCCTTGGTGAAGAGAGGCATTAACCACTCCCCTTACCCACTCAGCCAGTCCCACTCTGGCTGCCTTTATGAGAAGGGCAAGGATCTAGAACACACGTGGTGGCTCTCACCTGGTTGCTAACAGTCTGAATCTTTTGCATGTGTGCACAGAGCTATTTAATCTGGATACATTTTTATAGGATTAGAATAACTGCATAAATGAGGAATTATACTCCCAATGATTTGTCAGCTTTTATTCATGGAAGATTAGATTCTCTAGAAATTTGATCCCCTACTGGGGATGAGAGCATTCAAATGAGGTTTTTATTCTGATTTATAATGAATGAAGCCTAAAATGTGTAATGAATCAAGGATGCCATCATTGTGAATGACTAAAACTTGAGGAGACGGTCTTCCGAACAGCATGTCACTGGAGCTTGAAGGAAAAGTTTCCACAAGTCATGCAGACAGTTTATATATTGGAGTAAATTGTATGTCTTGGGCTGGTTATAGGTCGCATGCATTTTATTTCAAAGAGATTTTTAGGATCTCCTAATCCTTGAAAATCCATTCATTCAAAATTATAATCATGAGAAGCTTAGAAAGTCTTTGGTGTTTTATTACAGGGATACTGCATCTGGAATTACTTGTCTGGGGACTTACATTTAATTTTCCTGGAAATAACAAGACTGCATGGAGGGAGTAAGGTGCCATTGTGCTGGAGATATTCAGTGGTATCTGACCAGCAGTCATCCTCATTCTTTTATTGCTCCTACATGAATGTGAACTCAGCCCCCATGGCCATCCATTTCCCCCTACCATGTCCAGGTGCAGCATTGTCCATGGGCATACTGGGAGGGGGAATGGGGCTGCCACACAAAAATGGCAGCCACCTACTTTCGGTTCAAAATGGAGTTCTGCAGCAGCAGAACTAACATGGTTAAGGGGGGGGAGGAACACTGTGCCACCAATGGTAAGCTCCCTAAAATTTGAAAAATTTCAGGGCCCCCCAACAAAATTACGCTCAGTTTTGGAGAGGCCAGATTTCATTCCCTGAAATTCGAGCCAAAAGTTCTCATTTGAGAAATTCTAGCTCAGCCATGTACTTATACTAATAAGAAGCACAGTTCTCTGATTGCTGGTCCTAATGTAGCCATCCACACACAAAGGGAGGTATCCACACAAAGGGAGCCATCCACACACAAAGGGAGGTATCAGCAGACTCAAGGACCAGAATCCAATGGGGCACTTACGCCTCTGCTGATTCCTTTCCACCCCACCAATTTCCTTCCGCAAGCGATGGGTCCCGCCATATCTGTTGCGGAAGTGGGGCCCACTGCTTACAAGTGAGACCCACCTTCCTAGGAGAAGCCTTATGTGAGCTCCACCATGCTGCCCCCTTCCGGAAATGAGCATTTCAGCTCATTTCAGGTTGCCCTGGAAGCACTAAATCACCACTGTGCAATGGAATTGGCGGGGCATCAGAGAATCAGCAGGGGTGCAAGCACGCCGTTGGACTCTGCAGAAGAACAAAAAAAGAAACTGCTATAGGGCAGCAGGGAAGGACACTGACTGACTGTTGGAGAGGGGAACAGAAAACTGGGGAGGGGTAATGGAACGGAGTAGCTGGAAGCACTCTACACTGCAATATTTTGTTACAGTCCCACTTGTAAATATATATTTTCAATTTACATTTTTTTTCTTCAGCCACGTGAAGAAGATGGTACAGACAAATTTCAGTCAGATGAGATCCACCCAGAAACGCAAGGTCTTGTAAGTAGTGGTGGAAAGTTGGAAAAAACCCTCCTGGGTAGCAAAACCCAGAATCTCCCGTGAGTCAAAATATATGAGAGTATAAAATAACAAGCCAATTATATGGTTCTGCTACACTGGCAGCTGCTGCACCAGGATACCACTGGTTTAATGGGGTCATGATCCTCTGCTCAATCAGCAGCAGAGCCAACAGCAAAATAGCTGTAGAAACAAACTCTAAAGTAGCAACACTGACACTCTCTCATAGTTTCCCTAGCAATTCTGCTGCTACCCTGACAGTGGCCTCATTTAATTATGAATTGGAGGCAACAGTTTGTACATGGTGAAGGTGATGTGCCCTGCAGTGTGTGTGTGTGTGTGTGTGTGTGTGTACGTACGTGTGTGTACACAATGCACACCCATGGCATAAGCATATTCCCAGAAATAGACAGGAATAGTGCCTACCTCATCAAAGACTTCCCTTGCTAAGCAAGTGAAAATTAAATGCATCACAAAGCACTTCATTATAGAAGAAATTTTTATCTTGCTTCTACTAAACTTCCTGGCCGGATCTAAGGATCAAAGCCTCTAAACCACAAAAGCCCATTTTGAAAACAGCTGCTGAAGAGGCATCCAAGTTGGTCTTTTGCGGAGTGTTGGGATGCTGCCTGCTTCTTTTGAACTTGGATGCTATGTATTTCTTTTTGACCTTACTCCTGGATCCAGTGAGTTTCTCCTGCCATGCTCTCGCTCAAGCAAGAGGTCTGGATAAGTCAATTTGTCTTTGGGGAAGTTCTCTGTTTGTGTCCCAGTGATCTGCTGAATCACCCCCCTGGGGCCAAGCACTCTGCTTCACTAATTGGGATTTACTAATGAAAAATTTGGCAATTTGCCTGTGTCACTCTTGGCTCTTTTGTTCACTGGTTGCAATGGAATGCGATTGGGCACTTCCTATGAGTTCAGCCAAGGTAATTCTTATATCCTCTTCTCTTCTCCCCACATGCCTGTTCTCTGACCTAAAGTCCCATTTGTGCCATAGAAAAGTCCACAGGTCAGGCAAAAGATTATACTAGATATCGCAGTGCTGTCATGTTTATCTAAAGAAGCTAATTTGGGAAATGCTAATGCTGTGCAAGAGGAACAAAATCTAAAAATGCAGCAGCAACCAGAGTCCTGGATAGGGCTTGTAGTCTTTGTTGCACTTACTTCAGAGTACTGTGATTAACTTCAGTAGAACTGCACTAAAAAAAATAAGGGGTTTATGTATAACAACTGGATACCAGCTACACTCAACTGTGCCTGGCTAATGTGGCTTTAATTCCTTGAAATAATAATGAGAAATAATGGGAGCGCTGGAGATAACATCATGTTTCAAGTTAACCTGAAGTCTCTCCGACTTCTTTCTGTATAGAGTGTTGTTGCCAGGCATAGGACGCTCTCTAGATCTGTCTTTTTTTCTTCAAGTCACTTCGGGAGTTGAGCTCTTGTTTACAGTGTTTCATCAGGTAATTAGCATTCTAAGGAATAGAAGCAAAGGTCCTCATCATGAGCTCCTGGCTGCTTTGCCGTATTATACAGCTTCAAGGAAAGGGATCTATCTAATATAACTCAGATAGCAGTATATGTATTCCCCTCTTCCCATAGGATGAAATTTGAATGGTTCAGGGAATATGGAAGGGGTACTGGAAAACAAACAGCTGCAAGTGCTAAAAACTGTGGGACTCCTGTTTCCGCATGGCGTTTCCTCAAGGTGGCTGTTAAGCTGATCGAATGTGGCCTGACTACTTGCATGGTATGCCTCTTTGTGTCCTGGTGTGTGCTAGGAATTTGGTCAGAGCCAAGTTAAATTAGACACTCCTGAATACATTAACAGAACAATCCTATGCATATCTACTCAGAAGTAAGCTCCACTGACTGCAGTGGGACTTACTCCCAGGTAAGTGTGTACAGAATTGCAGCCTTGTTTTACTCAAAGACTGAGAATAGTCCTTAGTTTTATTAGGAGATTTCTACCACTCTAGACCTTGCATCTTTTTACCTCCACAATGTTATCCAATACATTTTCCCTCTCTCTTTTTTTTTTAGAGTGGAGGAAGTAGAGCAGTTTCACAAGATTATATCAAACCCTTTGTTTAAAGCCAACCCTCTGACAGTTATCGGTGAGCATCTTTCCAAAAGACTGAAGCAGGAGCAGGAGGGAGAGCCACTCTAACGGCATCACTGGGACTGTTTGAGAGCGCAAGTGATTGGATTCTCACAGATGCACTGCACGATGATCGTACATGCCCAGCCCAGTAGGGCAGCATACATTTCAAGAATCCACAAGATTATGACATCCAGTGAACTTGTTTTCTGTCAACAAAAATAATGCTGCCAACACTGATGATTATACTACTAGTACTAGCTACAACCCTGTCTACTGTTTTGCTAGATGCTCTTGGGGAGCTCTGTGGATCTATAATTGTTCTCATTTCTTGCTCTGTCCTAAATCACACACCAGAACTTGTTTCTTTTCCCTCTTTCTCTAGTTCCTATAAAGGAAAGTGTAAACCACCAACATCTCCACTAGGAGTATTGTAGTATTTGCATCATTCTGAAATATATTCATATATAATAATGGTTAAGGAAGCTGCTCTTGCCTCTTTCCATGAACAATGAAACTGTTTTTTTAGATTTCTTTGGTAGATATATAGTTTGGTTAATTATTGTATCAAATTACAGGAAAACTAATTACTTTACATGATTTATTAAATAGTAAGGAAGTGGTTCTCTCTTTGAGAGGCTGCAGTTATAACATAGAAATAATAGAAGCAATCCCATCCTAATTTTTTAAATTAAAATATGTTGAGGAACACTAACTAGAGACCCTGCTTTTTTTGAATGCACAACTTTGTTTACAAGTGGAAAATTAGATTGATTTTTGCAAGCTGATCTTGAATGTCTTAATGCACAAGATATGGAATGAATGCCACAATGCTCAAAAGATGCATTAGAATAGTAAACATTTGCAGGAGTAAAACCAGGGAGGCAAGAGCATTTTAAAAAAGTCTGAAATGTCTTCAAAGGCATTCCACATACAAAGCATTGCAGTAGTCATTTTTGGATGTTACCAGGGCATGGATGATGGTGGCCAGGCTATCTGTCCAGGAGGGCCCACAGCT
The DNA here is from genome assembly GCA_021292165.1 of Shinisaurus crocodilurus. NCBI lineage: Eukaryota > Metazoa > Chordata > Lepidosauria > Squamata > Shinisauridae > Shinisaurus > Shinisaurus crocodilurus. The sequence continues at coordinate 184,975,438 of CM037879.1, forward strand.
GGTTCACCAGCCCAAGTTGGTGTATGCTTTGTGCCAAAGATGCCATTTGGACATCAAAATAAAAGTCTCCTAAGCTGCAAATGTGGTCCTTAAGAAGGAGTGCAACACCATGCAGCCATCTCCCTGGTCAGATGAATCACTTACCAGCATTATCAGGATTGGGCTTTAGTTTATTATTACTGACCCCAGGGACCTGGTCAGTTGTCAGCACTTCCCCACTGCCTCACCTGAGTTGGATGAAAAGGAGAAGAGCTTGGTGTCAGCAGCATAATGATGATGCCTGATAACCTCACTCAGTGATTTTATTGTTCTCTTTCTAATGCCTGTAAAGTTCTGGTTCCCTTAATACATCCTTTAAAAACACTTTTTTAATACCAGAAACTTGTGTATAAACAGGTTTAACTTCACCCCCAGTCCTACTTGTGCCTAGAATCTTCTCTAGAAGCAGGAGGTTTCTTTATGTCTCTGAATGCCCAACATGTATTTAGCTCCTTTTTGTAGAGATTTGAGGACTGCCTTGAGTAAAAGTTCAGTGGTGGCAAGGGAATTAGTTTTTTGGCAGTATTTTGTGCTTTAACATGACATAGTGGGGAATCTCTACACTAATAGGTGACCCACTCATTCCTACACATGGTTCCCCCAGTTCACATTTCCAACAAACTGTCTAGAAAGATTCCATAGCTGATGGTATCAAAAGGCGCTAAGAGATCCAGGAGAGTTGCATTCCCTCATTCTTCTCCCGTTGCAAGTCATCCAACAGGGCAACCGAGGCAGTTTCTGTTAAGAACCTGGTAATTCATGTCATCCAAGAATATTTTGAGCTGTACAGCCCCGCCTGTACAGCACTTTGCCTAAGGAAGATTAGTGATTGGTCAATAGTTAGAAGAATCTTGTGTGGCCATGCAGCTGCCTCCATCAAGTTGGTCATGACCACTCCCTCTCAAAGGGGGCCCAGAGGTTGAGCAAACAAGTTGAAGGCTGCATCTCTCCACACACACCTTGTCCACATCTTTGGCCCACAATAACTGAAAGTCATCCAAATCACCATGGCTAGATGGGTCCCTAGACATATCCTGTAGCTAAACTACCAAAATAGTGGAAAACAAATCTGAGCAAATGTGAGTGATTTTGTTCTTGAAGTGCTTTACTGTGGGCTACTGAGTATTCTCCAAGATTGTTGGACTGGGACTTGGGAGATCTGAGTTCTAGTCCCCGCTTGGCCATGAAACTCACTGGGTGACTTTGGGCCAGTCACTGACTCTCAGCCTAACCTACCTCACAGGGTAATTGTGAGGATAAAACTGAGGAGGAGGAGGAGGAGGAGGAGGATTATGTAAGCCACCTTGGGTTCCTTGCAGGAAAAAAGGCGGGGTATAAATATAATAAATAAATAATAAAATAAAATGAACCATGCTGAACAGCTGCACTGGACAGCGCTATACTTTTCCATCAATGGGGGGGGAGAGGGGGGGAAGAAGAGAGGGAAGTGTGTGGAAAGAACAGAGATGAGTGGGAATAAAAGAGAGAAATTCTGTCTATTGCCCCCCTAAAATGTAAAAGCATCTGGGCAGTAAGTCCTTTTCTGGGTAAGTATGTCTTAGGTCCATGTGTGTGTTTGTGATATGGCTTCTCTTGATCTTCGTGTGTCTCCCTGCCCTGTATTGTGGTGCATAGACCACATAGTGTGGGGCTTCGAAGCCTGCTCTGCTTTGATCTTCCTGTGTGTGTGTGTGTGTGTGTACTGAGTTGCAGTTGCCACCACAGGGAGAGACAAGACAACCGCAAAAACTGCAGAGCAGAGAAAGGGAGAAGAGCCACCCTTCATCCCTCCCCCGCTTGCCTCTGCCACCTCTTCCCCTTTCCAGGCTCCCTCAGTCTCTCTCGCAGTGCCCAGTCCTTGTTCCATCCTTCCCCTCCCCCTGATCCCCACCTGCAAACCTGTCCCTTCCTTTCTTCACCTCTACTTCCCTTCCTAATCTTCCTTGCCCCTTTCCTCTACTTCCTCTAACCCACTCTCCAGCCCCCACTCCTCTCCCCACCCATCCAGCATTTTGACACACACACACCCCCATGGAATTGTACACCACTTTATTTTATTTTGAATTTAATTTGTGGAGATAATGATGATTGATGAACAGGGTAATTAATTGAAAGCAAATTGATTAAATTTTGGAGCAGGTTCAGGGTGGAAATTGAGAAATTAACTTTGAAAGTCCATTTGGGTGCAAAGTTTGCCAATTTTGGGTGTGTATGTGAAAGCGCTCATGGAAAAAACTACCAGCCACTCTCTTTTGTACATATTTTCATACCTGTTCACAGCCATTGCAAATTAATTGTAATTGAAAAGGAACTGCTAGTTAAGGAAGATCTGGGAGGTGGGGTGCAGATTAATTAAATTATTTTATTTGGGTGGGAAATTAACTCACTGGCTTTGCCTTCTGTGAATTGAAATAAATCCTGGTAATTATTTCTAAATGTTCATATATAGAAATAAGTATACATACATTTTATGAAGATTGGTGTCCTCTAGACCTTGGCCCCAAATCTTTTAAGTACCCAGCAATGCCATTGCAGCTTCCTATGTTCTTAATTTCCAAGTATTCCTAATTTGAATATAATATGTGAACTACAGTATGTGCACTTTAAAAACAACACCTAAATAATATTTCAATTCAGTTACTTTTGAATATTGGAAAAACTTGTCAGATTTTGTGTACAGCACATAAAATTAACATGGCATACTTAGTTTTGTTTACTAAATATTCTGTTGGGCTGGCAGACCATTTTATCTTCTACATTGTTGAGTTTTTATGGATTTTATAAATGTAACCATATGAGAGCATCATATTTGGTAGATCTGACCTTCCCCAGACTTAGACAAGCTTTTGTAGTTTTATGATTTGAAACCATGCTGATAGCAATATTTGATAAGGCAGATACTATCAGATCCCTTATAACCAACGACTGTGTATTTGTGGATCCTCAGAAATTGAAGATCTGATACGCTATCTATGGGTGTATCCTTTATATGCAGTACCTCATTCAAAAAAAATTTGGGAATATTATATCTGGGTTGCAGCCTGAATGTGCCTTAAGAAATACATGTGACCTGCTCTCTGGTTAAGATAGTCAAGTGACCCAGTGGGTTGCACTTTTTGCCTTAGCAGCTTCAAAAATTTGTGCTAAAGCCCCAACTGCTGTCACAGTTAACTGTAAACATGATTCTTTGGTGTAAAGGGCTAGGTATATTTGATTTCAGATTGACTGAGCTCTCCTTTTAATTGTTTAATTACTCCATTGGTTTATTTCTGTTACACATTTTGTAACGTTGTACATGTTTTATTAATTGCCTTTTGGCTTGCAAATAAATGACTGACTTAATAAATAAGTCAATTAAATATGATAAATCAGTTCTCGATAGATTCAGGACAGTGGAACATTTTCCGATTTAAAATTTTCTGGAAAACCCACATCTGGTGTTGACTACAGATGTTTAATAAACAGTACAATCCAAAACAGTTAAGGGAATGAGTGGGGCTCAAAGTGGGTACTGGGATGAGGCTGTGCACACTGGCCCTGGCCCCTATGTCTCCAGGCGTGCTGGACCCACTCTCATCAGTTCAGACCTTGCTGTGTTGAACCAGCAAGGTCTGAAAGGGAGTTCCACTTGCATTCACTTGAATGTGAGAACTCTCAGCACAATTGGGAACCCTTCAGACCTTCAAGCAAACAAGTATAACTCCCCACAAGCTCCCCTGCTACTCTCTACAGAGTATTCACCAATGTTTGCAAGGTGAAGGAAATCATTCTAGGACAAGTCATGTGAAGTTGTCGATGTTATGATAAGGGCAGTGATGCCATAAAATCTGTCAAGCCACATGTGGGTTGTCATGTTGTGTGAACCTGGACCGCTTCCTGCAGGGTGGCTTGTTTGTGGTCAACAAGCCACCCCAACAACCCATGGCTTGTTCTAGGGGTTGTTGGACCAACTATGGGTAGTCATGTCACCTGAACCCATCGTGGGTTCAGATGACGGCTAGCAAGCTGCTCAGCAAGAGCAGCAGCAAAAACCCCATGCCACTTTTGCTGAACTAGCCCAGGCCACTGCCAGTACCAGCTGCCCCACAAATGCCGAAGTGGCATATGCCTGCATATGTCCCTGTAAAAAAAAAACCTGAATAGCCTTGTCAAGGGTTTTAAAAGGAACTGGAATTTTGACAGCTGTCAAACCTCCGTGCTTCCATAAAAGGGGTAGTTCACACTTTCTTGGAAAAGGGTGGAAAGGTGTGAGGAATCATAGAATCATAGAAAAGTAGAGTTGGAAGGGGCCTACAAGGCCATCGAGTCCAACCTACTGCTCAATGCAGGAATCCAGGTCAAAGCATCCCTGACAGATGGCTGTCCAGCTGCACCTTGAATGCCTCCAGAGTGGGAGAGCCCACCACCTCCCTAGGTAGTTGATTCCATTGTCTTATTGCTCTGACAGTCAGGAAATTTTTCCTGATGTTTAGGTGGAATCTAGGTTCCCATAACTTGAGCCCATTATTCTGTGTCCTGCAAACTGGGATGATCGAGAAGAGATCCTGGCCCTCCTCTGTGTGACATCCCTTCAAGTACTGGAAGATTGCGATCATATCTCCCCTCAGTCTCCTCTTCTGAAGGCTAAACATGCCCAGTTCTTTCAGTCTCTCCTCATAAGGCTTTGTTTCCAGTCCCTTTATCATCCTTGTTGCCCGCCTCTGAACCCTCTCCAGCTTGTCTACGTCCTTCTGAAAGTGTGGTACCCAGAACTGGATGCAGTACTCAAGATGAGGCCTAACCAGTGCCGAGTAAAGGGGAATTATCACTTCACGCGATTTGGAAGCAATACTTCTATTAATGCAGCCCAAAATAGCATTTGCCTTCTTTGCAGCCACATCGCATTGCTGGCTAATATTCAGTTTGTGATCTACCACAATTCCAAGATCCTTCTCACTTGTAGTATTGTTGAGCCAAGTGTCCCCCATTCTGTAACTCTGCATTTGGTTTCCTTTCCCTAGGTGCAGCACTTGGCATTTATCCCTATTAGATTTCATTCTGTTGTTTTCGGCCCAGTGCTCCAGCCTATCGAGGTCGCTTTGAATTTTGTTTCTGTCTTCCAGAGTATTAGCTGTTCCACCCAACTTTGTGTCATCTGCAAATTTAATAAGCATTCTCTGTACCTCCTCATCCAAGTCATTAATAAAAATGTTGAAGAGCACTGGGCCCAGGACCGAGCCCTGTGGTACCCCGCTCGTTACCTCTCCCCAGTTTGAGAAGGAACCATTGATAAGCACTCTTTGAGTCCGATTCTGTAGCCAATTGTGGATCCACCTGCTAGCTAGCTAGCTAGCTAACTAACTAACTAACTAGCTAACTTTTAGCTAGCTTGCTAATCAGGATATCATGAGGCACTTTGTCGAAAGCTTTGCTGAAGTCCAGATATATGATGTCCACAGCATTCCCACAGTCCACAAGGGAGGTTACCCGATCAAAAAATGATCCGATCAAAAGATTAGTCTGGCAGGATTTGTTCTTGACAAATCCATGCTGGCTTCTAGTAATCACTGCATTGTTTTCAAGGTGCTTGCAAACTGACTTTTTTATAATCTCCAAAATTTTCCCAGGGATTGATGTCAGACTGAATGGCCTATAGTTCCCAGGTTCCTCCTTCTTGCCCTTTTTGAAGATGGGAACAACATTTGCCCTCCTCCAGTCATCTGGCACTTCACCTGTCCTCCATGATTTCTCAAAGATAATATACAGTGGTTCTGAGAGTTCTTCTGCCAGTTCCTTTATTACTCTAGGATGCAGTTCATCAGGCCCTGGAGATTTAAACTCGTTCAGAGTAATCAGGTGCTCCTTGAACATTTGCCTATCAATCTCAAGCTGCAATCCTGCCCCTACAGTCTGCACTTCAGGTTTGCCAGGGGGAGTCATAGACCCTCTTTTGGGAGAAGACCGAGCCGAAGTAGGAATTGAACACTTCTGCCTTTTCTTTGTCTTCTGTTATCAATTTGCCATCCTCATTGCGTAGTTGAACCACCATTTCTTTCTTCTGTCTTTTACTGTGCATGTATCTGAAGAAAGCTTTCTTGTTGTGTTTAGCATCCCTTGCTAACAGCTCATTCTCAGCTTTAGCCTTCCTGACACTATTCCTGCAGTTCTGTGCTACCTGCCTGTACTCTTCCCATGTAGCCTGTCCTTTCCACTTCCTATATGTGTCCTTTTTTGTTTTCAGGTCATCTTTGAGTTTATTGTGAAGCCACATTGGCTTCTTCTGTTGCCCTCTGCCTTTTTTCCTTGTGGGAATTGTTTGCAATTGTGCCTTTAAAATTCCTTTTTAAAAAAACTCCCACCCATCCTGGGCTCCTTTTCTCATGAGAGTCGCTTGCCATGGGATCTTACTTATCATTGTTCTGAGTTTGTTAAAATTGGCTTTCCTAAAATCCAGGGTACGCGTTTGGCTACACTCAGCTTTTGCTCCCCTTAGAATCAAGAACTCAAGTATAACATGGTCACTTTCTCCCAGAGTTCCCGAAACTGCCACTTTATCCACTAACTCGTCTCTGTTGGTTAGAATCAGGTCAAGTATAGCCGATCCTCTAGTTCCTTCCTCCACTTTCTGTAGGAGGAAGTTATCAGCAGCACAACTCAGGAATTTCTTGGAGGGGCCATGTTTGGCTGAATAAGTCTCCCGACAGATATCAGGGAAATTGAAGTCACCCATTACTACCACATCATGCCTCCTTGAAACATTTGCAATTTGCTTTTCAAAAGTTTCATCCTCGTCTTCTCCTTGATTGGGTGGTTGGTAGTAGACTCCAACCGCCATGTTTGTCTTATCCTTTACCCCCTTTATTTTAACCCAGATGCTCTCAATGGTGCTGCCAAGCTCCCCTTCCTGTATCTCTGTGCAGAGAAACGTTTCTTTAACATACAGCACAAGTCCACCTCCCTTTCTGTTGCTTCTGTTCCTTTTGAACAAGTTATATCCTTCAATTGCTGTATTCCAGCCATGGGAGTCATCCCACCAGGTTTCAGTTATCCCTATCAAGTCGTACGGTATTTGCCCTCATGTATCAAGAGTTCAAATTCGTCCTGTTTGTTGCCCATACTCTGGGCATTCATATAGAGACATCGAAGACTATGTGCTTTATAGTCTGACTTTTCCCCTACATTTTGTGGTAGACTATCATTGGGCACCGCTGGAGCTGTTCTCTCCGTTGTGGCACAGAGGCCTTCTTCCATTGGTACCCCCGAGTTTATGTCTCCCTCCTCTGTTGGATTCAGTTTAAAGCCCTCCTGATGAAGTTCCTCATGCTGTGGCCAAACACATTCTTCCCAGTCCTTGTGAGGTGCAGACACCCCCCAGGACATTGCCCAGGCAAGGCTTGCCATTTTGGACTCACACAAGTGCACACTTGCGCAAGTCTGTCTAAAGGTTTTTTTTTAAATGTATGGAAGCATTTGTGCAAATTTCTTGCGCTAAGTTGTTTTTTTTTTAAGGGTTGACAAACCAGTGACAGCCCCTCCAATGTGCCACTTGGGCAACTTGGGAATTGTGAAAAGTGATCTCCGAAAAAAAGGAGGGGAAAAGGCATGGAAGTGCAAAAGGGCTTGCTATCATGGCAGGGAGGGTAGACCAGACAGGTCCTGCCATGGAGTCCCCTGGGATACCCATGGGAGGACCAAGGGGGAAGGAGGTATGGGACAAACCACATTGAGCCTGATGGTCTGTCGGGCACACCGTAGGTTGTTACATGAACAACCCAACCTGCGTTTGCAGGGTGGGTTGTCATGAAGTGCGAACCCACCCAATGTTTGAGTGTACAGTCTGTGGTGAGCTAGGGTGAAGGAAAGCAGTACGTGTATCTAACCTTTTTTTGCAAAGTCCAACAGGTGTGGGTTCTAACTATAAAAATGAACTTCCATCCTTTTTCTTTAAAGTATGTTCCTTTTTCAAGTTCTGGTTTAATGCCATTTGTTCTAGATAAAAATTAGCAGAACATGGCTTTACTTTGAGATGTTACCAAACGCTATGAGAACTAAAAAGGAGTTGAGGTAATAATAGAAGAAATTTTAAGCTGAACAGAGTTGGGTGCTGAAGGCGCTCCTCACCCAGCACCAGGGTGGATTTGATTTAAATCAATTTGATTTAAATCATGACTTAAATCACTACTCAGAAAGACTCGATTTAATCATGTGACTTCCCCCCCCAAAAAAGTGCACTCTTCCTCGCTATAAACTTAATACATATTTTACACAACTCAGAGTTACCAAAGACTCATTCTTGCTGGTATAATCTTAATATTTACAACCAGGTGAAGGTTTCATTTTTAGAATAACAACTTTTCAGATTAGTTTTACAGTTATATATATAAAAAATACTGATTTGGTTATGCTATTAGCACTTAAGAGGCAAGGGGTTGGTTCTGTGCAGATAGATTTGCAAAGGAACAATGGGATTAAGGTCTTTCCCTAAACTCTGTTTATTTTATAACATTTTTGCTGTGAAGAAGAATCTTACAGAAACCTCTGGAGGAGCATGACATTGTGAATGGATTAATGGAATTCATTTACCAAAAAATTTAAACATTGCATGTAGCCTCATGCTACATAATTCAAAACTAATCCTTATTCCATTATGAATAACCTTTGAACTATAATGTATCTTAAATAGAAAACTATCTTTAAATAGATTTTTCCGCAAAAAACATTTTATTTAAAAAAATCCAATTTAAATTAAAAAAAAATTTTTTTTTAATTTAAAAATTAGCTCCGCTAATGAAAGGGATTATGTGGTCCAAATTATGTTTAAACTGGGTGAGAAGACTATTTATTTATACATACTACTTTTATATTGCTTAATATCATAAAATCTCTAAGTACACAATAAAGAAATAGACAGAGACACAGATAGGTAGATATAAATACATTATGAACCAATATAAAAACAGTGTTAAGAACAATAAAACCAATAGATACTTTAAAACATTGCAACAAGACAATCACAAAATGGAGCAGTGTCATAACCCCTTACAAGTCAGGGAAGCAAACATGTCTTCATGAGGCGTTTGAAGCTTGAGACACTAGAAAAGACTAGAAAGAGTTCTGCTATTTTTGTGTGGATGATTTTAATTAAGTAAAACCATATAGTAAAAATCTTGGGGTGGTTACGAGTACATAAAAGGTTCCTTTAATTTCTTGTAAAACATAGGAAACGGACCCTACAAATGCCAGTACTAACTTTAAATTCTTCAAAACAGGAAATAATTTCTAAATGATTTTTCTCTGTTATAAAAGGCTCCCTGTGATTGTGCAACAAAAAGCAACATCATGGTAGCTGCCCCACGTCCTCACAGCTAAAAATAGCTGCATGCAAGCCTGCCTTAGTTTCTATAGAGACAACCAGTTGTCATGCTCCAAGTTGGGTCAGCCAGCCAGCCAGGGTATCTCATGCCACCACAATGCAGTGCCATTGCACATATTATGCTGATGCACATCTAGGTCAGAGTGGAAACCAGCTGCTGCTTGAAGGCTTGTTAAGTCCTCAGTTAATGAGAGCTTTGATTGATTTCCCAATAACAGAACAGTTTTGCCATTGTTGATCACAACAGGATAGCTTGTGTGCTGTTAAGACTGTGTGTGTGTGTGTGTGTGTGTGTGTGTGTGTGAATGGGGGGATTATTAGTGTAGAAGAGATGTGGTTGGGAATCTGAGCTAAGGTTAGCATCCCTATTAACTGTGTTGTGATTTGCTTCACAGAACTTTGACTTCTCAGTGCTGCCTTGGTGGTGCTGCAGAGAAACAACAGAGGCTGACGGAGAGACAAATGGAGCTGATGCTATAGGGTGACTAGGAGGCATCATGAACTCCCACAAAACATTATTTGGAGTGAAGGTTGTAAAAATAACTATGAACAACAGGAAAAAAATCAAATGCACAAACAGTACAGCAGGTCTGCAGGCCTCAGCCTTCTTTGTACACAGACTACATCAGATCCTGCAACGATAAAAGTCCACTCTTAAAGAAATAGTAATTCTTCTAACCACATATTCCATTCACCACAAAGAGAAGGAAGTAGTATTGCCTTAAGCATGTGGAGAGTTTCGCTCACGGCTGATTTAATTTATCTCTTCCTATTTCTCATAGGCCACATACAACTGGACTGGACAAATCAGGCAGTTGGGGCCTGATAACTAAAAACATTTCTTTCTGAAGGCAGTGAGTGCTTCTCTTGTCTTGAGAGGCACAAAATAGCCTTCTATGATTGTAGGATCTCTCTGGGAGCTTTTGGGATGTTGTGACAAACCCATACATGCTGATATTGCTCAATAGTGCCTGGATTCTTAACTGTGTCCTGTCATACTCATTATGAGCCTTTTGCCATTTGTGGTCTAGTCATCAGCCCCATCACTTCATTGCCCTCAGCTCCCCAGAATACCAGGGCACTGGTGTGGCTCTATGACTGGATTGAGGATGTTTGGGAGTGACTGTATCAAGAGCCCAGTTCATTCCTTCTTTCCAGGCTCAGACCAGGGCCTCAGCAAGACTGCCAGTTAAGCCTGCAGGAAAATCCCCAAGAGACCTCAGCAATCCATCCAGATTCATTCTGGGGTGGACCATCAAATTTGGTCCACTACCCCTGTGGAGGTTGTAGGCAACTTGAAGGTAATGGTCTGTCCATGCCAACAGACCTGGCTCCCCCACGCACAGATAATTATCTCCTAGTCCAGTACAGAAAACCAAATCTAAGGCATGTCCTACCACATATGTTGGGCCAGATATTAACTGAGACAGGCCCATGGTTGACATGGAGGGAATTAATTTCTGATCCCCCCTTTCAAGGCAGCCTTGGCATGAATATTAAAGTCCCCCAAAACTTGGGGTTCTGAACACCACATTCAAGATCACCTCCATCACCTCAGGCAGGGAGACTGTTAGGCCATGGGGTGATCAGTACACCAACAGATTCCCCATTCTGTCTTGAGATCCCAACACCAGGTACAGACATTTAAAGCTAGCTGACTGCTAACCTGGGTACCTGATGAGGGGGATGGATGGATTCCCTATAGGCTAGAGCTACCCCTCCTCCCCACCCCTTCAGCTGAACTTGATGCTGCACTGTGAACCCTGGTGAACACATTTTGGAAGGATCCATGGGGTCCCTTCATCCACTCTGCTCCTTTGCACATGCACATTCTAGAAGGAGGTGGAATCAGCTGTGGAAGACCATGCACAGCAGTGCACATGTGGCAGCTTGCAAGATTGCCAGCATGTATGGCTTCCTTTTTGTGTGTGGTGTGTATGTGTCAGCTGCGTGTGGGACAGGGTCAGGGACACAGGTGGGGTTCCACCACCTCCACCCAAAATGAAAGCCTGTCCCTGCTAGGGAGTCCTCCAAGTATGTAGAGACAATTTTGTGTGGCCTGATTTCACTTTCGGACTGGTGGGCACTTAGTCACCTGAGTTTTCTATTAGAGGGCATGATTTGGGATGGCTGAAGCTTAATGCCACCTGTTTGAATACATGGGAATAGAATAACTACTCTGACTGGCTGAGGGTCCACATGACTTTAAAAAACCTATCACTTCCAATTACTGCATTCCACCCCTCTTAATTCACAACACAAACATAATATTTCCAATAACTGGGTGCTCTTCTTTCTCCCCTTTTCAGGAGCAGGCCTCTACTCTGGCCTGAGGGTCATCTGTCCATCCTAGCACCTCTGACCTCCTGACTTGGGAGTGTTTGGGGATGGTTCCAAATTACTGGGTTCAGAATTCTCAGTCACTGTACTGCGCTTCACTTATTTATTTATTTATTTGTTACATTTATACCCCGCCTTTTTTCCTGCAAGGAACCCAAGGCCGCTTACATAATCCTCATCCTCCTCTCCATTTTATCCTCACAACAACCCTGTGAGGTAGGTTAGGCTGAGAGTAAGTGACTGGCCCAAAGTCACCCAGTGGGTTTCATTTCATGGCCAAGTGGGGACTAGAACTCAGATCTCTTGAGTCCCAGTTCAACGCTCTCACCACTACGCCACACTGGCTCCACACTTCTGGTGGAATGTCGTTCCTCACAAGCAGCTGCTCTGGTATCTCTGGCTGCCTGACCCATTGGCCATCACTGATCCCAACGTTAAAGGTTCTGTTTGTTTTTGGATCCTGCTTGGAATCCAGGTAGGTTGGTGAGTACTGAAATCATTGGTATAGACAGGATCCCACACCCTGAAGTCTCAGTTTGGTTGTCATCATGATTGTCTTTTTGAAGGCTCTACTTTTTCCTCACTTCTTCCTTGGGATACAGTACATCCAGATCAATCCTTATCCCCCTTCCCATCAAGAGTTGGCTGGGGTTTGTGTAAGTGGTGGTTTGAGGTGTGGTTCTGTATTTCAAAAGGAAATGAGCCAAGTTTAACTCCAAACTTCCTGAGGTCATTTTTTTATGCCTTCTTTGAAGGTCCTTGCTGCTCTTTCTGCAAGGTCATTTGAAGCTGGGTGGTAGGGTGCTGTTTGAACATGTCTGTGGCCCAAAGGCTATTACGAAATACAATAGTATATAAAATATAGCAATATGATGGGATATAATTCAAATATATAAGTCACTTTGCTCTTTGTCAATGTTGGTATATTTGTTGACTGATAAATAATGTTGTTTAGTAGCTTCATATACGCAATGTACCGTAGTTTTACACACATCCAAGAGACTCTCTGATTCTAAGCATATCAAATCAATAAGACTTACTTCCCACAATGGCCAGAATCCAAAGAACTCTACAACTAGTTATATGGTGCAAGGCTACTTTGGGCTTAAATTTCTCAAACAGCACCATATCACATGACAAACCAATTTTGAAACAGTGCAAAGTAGATTGGGATACAACATGATGTTCTCCTGTTCAAAGAGAAAAAAAGTTTTTAAAACAATTCTACTGGGCAAGCCTATGTCCTTGGGTACATTGAAAGTAGCTTTTTAGATCCTGGCCATTGTGTTTAAGTCATAGGGATGTAAGATGCCAGTACTGCTGGCCTAACCATAATCTTATCATGAGTTTGATTACCTAGAGCAAGGGTAGGCAACATGGTGCCTGTGGGCACCAGTGCATCACCTGACACTTTTCTTGGTGCCTGCCAAGGTGCCCTACCCCTCCACATAAAACAAATTAACACATTTCCTTATCAGCAGCTGGGATTGCTGTGAAATAGATTTCTGTTTACTGAAAACTGGGGGTTCAAAGGAGTTGTTTGGCATGTTGGGGCTCAGGCCCAACATCTCAGTCTTGTACTCAGTGTTTTGGGCATGTTTCTTGTCCTTTGCCATACCTCCCATGGCAGCCATTTGTGGTGGTGCCCAGGACAGTTTTTCAAATTGCCAAATGTGTCCATGGCCCAAAAAGATTGCCTACCTCTGACCTAAAGGTAGTCCTGTAGAATATTTCATTTGCCAGTTTTACTATGTAAATAAACTCTTGTTCTTGTTTAAAGATGTTAAGAACTGGGCTGGCAGGCTCAGTTCGGTAAAACAATAAAAGGTATTGTAACAAGTCACTGAAGTCTATATGAATTTTTTTATATACAACTTAGGTTTTGTATCCAGCCTTATCCAAGTGCTTATTACAGAGGAGCAAATGTGAAACTTTATGGAGGTTGGGTGAATTGGGTGGATTGGCCTCAGAGTGGTGGGATGGATAAGCTAGGAGAACATGTTCCTCCAACCCAGTTCTTGCCCTCCCATTAGGCCCAATAAAGACTCTTGCAGTAAGCTAAAGGCTCGCCTGGTAATATCCTGGATCTGCCATAGACCCCCATGAAAAAAAAAGTGTGCTGAGAATCTTGAAGTTTGTTTCAGGACCACGTAGGAACACATTTAACTTGGGTAGACATGCCTATTCTGGTGCATGAATTCTGTAGCTGCCATTTTCAAGATGGTTGACACACAAATTTCATAGATTTCATAGACCATAGAGTTGGAAGGAGCCTACAAGGCTATCGAGTCCAACCCCCTGCTCAATGCAGGAAACTAGAGGAGGGGTCTCCCATCCAAGTAATAACCAGGCCTGACCCTGCTTAGCTTTCCACACTCAGACAAGCTGAGCCAGCTTGAGCCACAGGCCTGTTCATGGGGATATGCAGTAACTCGTGAATAAATGCATGAAGAAAGCTCTTTTTGGTGGATGTGAGCTCCATCTAAGTACCTTTCTTCATGCCTCCATGCCTCTATCCATGAGGATAGAGAAAGCTAAAATGGGCAGTAGCAGATGATGACATTTGGCCAACAGAAAGCGGGGGGGGGGAATCCAGCTCCACCCCCAACCTAGTTCTGCTCCCCTGCCCTAAAGGATCAGGTTTGTTGTTTGGGAGTGCTCTCATATCCATCATATTAATGGAGGCACAGTTGCCACTGAGATACGATGAACTCCCTGTCTGGGCCACCCAGAAGATCTATGGAGGGGGGAAATAAATCCTTGTTTGCCACCCTCACTACCACAGAAAAGCTGTATAATGGGCTCCAACCTGTGTTCAGTTGGATTGGTATCCAACGGATGACACTGATTGCAAAGTCTGAGAACTCCTTGGCACACTTTGGAGAGACTATCGATCTATTTAAATGCTCCATCGGGGGTGGGGGCGCGCGCTGAAAATGCTGAAAGGGATCCGGTGAGAGTGTGGATACTAGGGATCTGCATTGGATTTGGCCAAAGCTGAGCCAAATTGGACCCCTTTGGACCATTCCTGGAGCTTCCCAAGGTGAAGCAGGCCTCCTCTGAAATGGCCAGAACTGAAGCCAGACTATGCATACGTTTTTGTTCGTAATTTGGCTTCAGACAGTGCTCTGACCTCGGAGCTGAGAATCAAAGCTCTGACCCCCCCCCCCTCGCAGCTGGCATGGAAAGAACTACACTGCTTGCCTCTCTGAGGTTGGGAACGCGAACCTGGAAAGGGGTAAAAGGGGGTGTTTCAGTGGGCTGGGAGGGGAGGAGAATGGAGAGTCCAGGATACGAGCTATCCTGAGGCTTCAGCAGCCTTCTTCCCTCCCCCTCCGAAATGCTTTCGCTACGGCTACATGGTAAAAAAAGCCCATCTAGCAAAAATGTAGAGCGGGAGGACAGGGAAGCGAAGATCGCCTCCACCGCTCCTCCCGCTCTGCATAGGGTGACTGTAAGCCTCTGAGTTCAGGGGCTTGCAATCATGGTAATAGGACTGCACCCTAATTGTTGTACTTTTATAATGATGTATTGTTTTATAAACTGTAAGCCGCTTCAGGATTTTTAAAATGGGAAATGGTATATAAATATTCTAAAATAAATAAATAAATAACATGGGATATGGCCTTCATATAGCAACCACAGAATCATTAGAATTTCAGCTTTTAAAATAACAGCTGGCTTTTAATCATTTTTGTGTGAACAATTTCTACTAAAAGTTAAACATTTAGAAGACCAGTCTTCCCATGATCAGAGATGAGGCTTTCATACCTAGCACAACCCTCTTTTTTCACCATGTACCCTAATCCCTATCTTTTTGCCTTGTGTATCAGTTGCCATGAGTGTTCCATGAGTCACAGTCTTCCCTGTCCATCCCTTTTTGCAGAAACAAAGTAAACAAAAACAAACAAGTTCAACTCTCCATAAAACAAAATACCAAACTTTGTAACCAGTATCAAGCATGCAAATTGGGTAAATGTATGTAAGTTTTCTTCATATAATTGAACTAATCTGATTTTTCCCCCAAAGCAAGATGGTAGCAATAGGAATGAACATAAAGTCTTGCAGTGGGTGTGTATTATTGCAGGTGGTGACAACATAGTCACAGATATTGTTAGTTCTTTGCAAAGGGTTGGAATTTTTACTTGAGCATTTCTCAGTGGGTGAAGTCAGGGCCAGCGCTATCACTAGGCGAACTAGGCGGCTGCCTAGAGTCCACAGCTAAAGGGGGTGCAGAAACGCTTCGCTGCACTCCTTTAATTTTCTGCGCCGAACAGCTGATCTTCACCCAGCTGTTTGACAGGACAGCAGATTGGCGGCACAGCCACCACCTTCTCCACCCCACCCCTGTCGGTCTGACGCCGCTTCCAGAGGGTCGCGGCAGCTGCTACTTGCGGCCAGCCCACCGGCAACCGGGCTGGATCCGCCGCCACCGCTTCCCCCACGCGTCGCAGTGGCTCCTCTCTGGCTCCCTGGACGCGTGCGCTGCCAAACACCAGGCGGCTGCGCAGAGGGAATCGACGCCGACACTGCTTCCCCCACGCGGTGGCTCGTGCCGCCAAACGCCTGCACCGCCGCCGAGGGAATCACGCCTCCGCTTCCTGTGTTGCCTACGAGTCTACTCAGAAGTAAGTCCCATTGTGTCATTTTAGTAGGGTTAAATTAATCACCTGAAAGTTTAATAATAATAATAATAATAATAATAATAATAATAATGGGCTGGAGGGAGGGCTCAAGTGTGTGGGGGGGGGGCGCTAAATATCTGATCTTGCCTAGGGCGCTAAATATCTGATCTTTCCTTTCCTTCAGCCCTGGGTGAAGTTAGTTTTATAGACTAGTTTCTATCTTATCAAATACTAGCTTTTTTTTTACCCGGCGTTGCACAGGTCGTCCTTTTCCTATAGGCACTATTTGTTCGAAATTCCTTAAGGTAGCTGTCCGCTGTTTTGAATCCCTCCATAGGAATAATGGAATCTTAGAAAAGTAGAGTTGGAAGGGGCCTACAAGGCCATCGAGTCCAACCCCCTGCTCAATGCAGGAATCCAGGTCAAAGCATCCCTGTTCCCCCCCGGGACTGCACAATGAAATCCCTGCTCCCCCCCCGGGACTGCACAATGAAATCCCTGCTCCCCCCCCAGACTACACAATGAAATCCTAGCTTCCCCCCCCCCCAGGACTACACAACAACGAAATCCCAGCTCCCCCCCCCCGGGACTACACAATCAAATCTCTGTGTGTGTCCCCCGGGACTACACAATGAAATCCCAGCTCCCCCCCGGGACTACACAACAATGAAATCCCTGCTCCCCCCCCTGGACTACACAACAATGAAATCCCTGCCCCCTGGGACCACACAATGAAATCCCTGCTCTCCCCCCCCCGGGACTACCCAACAATGAAATCTCAGCTCCCCCTCACCCCCATGTAGGTCCTGGCTGCAGTGCATATGAACATTCTGTTTTGACATAGGAGAGATTTGCACATCCGCTCCTGATTGGGCCCCTGTGGTGGCAGTTCATATGAACATTCTAAATGTCGTTGGAGTGATTTGCATAACCGCTCCTGAATGGCCCCTGTGAAAGGCACAGTGAGGGTTTTTCGGAGATTTGAACCCACCAGTCTTTGTCCTTGGGTGATGGAGAGTATGCGTGCCAGGTTTGGGGCAGATCTGTCGAACCGTGTAGGAGCCTATGTGACGCACACAAACGCCCGGACACACGGACACACAGACACACAGGATTTGGGACGCCCCACACACAACAGTCATTCTCTGACTGAAAGTGTAACATTTAGGCTGGGTGCTGGCAGCAGAAAACTTTTCTGACAGAAATATCTGATCTTAAAGAAAAATCAGGTTAATCCTGAGAGTCTACAGGCGATGAAGAGTGACCATGCCAAGTTTGGGGTAGATCTGTCAAAACGTGATGGAGCCTATGCGACGGCACCCCACACACAACAGTCATTCAAAAAGTTTCCCTCCCTTTTCACCCCCTTAGAGAACATTCTAAATGGCCTACGGGAGATTTGCATACCCACCCCTATTGGCCCCTGCAGGAATTCATATGCACATTCTAAGTGTCCTATGGGCTATTTGCATAACTGCTCCTATTGGCTCCTGCAGCAATTATGAGGTGAGGCCAACTTGCATAACTGCTCCCCTGTTGTTTTGCCCATATGAGAGTGGGGTGATTTGGCCCCCTTTTTTCACCCCCTTAGGGGCAGAATTTCCAAAAATCCTTCCTTAGTGGGTGTCTACGTCATAAAAGCAATGTTCCTTCAAAATTTCATGTTCCTAGATTAAACAGTTTGAGCTGGGCGTTGATGAGTCAGTCAATCAGTCAGGACTTCTTCTTTTATATATATATAGATTAAAGATCCCTTGGGGTGCCTTGATTTGAAATAAAATACTGTGTGCTGTGCTAGCTTAAAAGACACCAATTTAAGATTGGCTGTGTGACAATGCATAATTGCCCTTCAAGATCTGCATTGTGCTATAACTGCATGTTGGCCATATGGCAATGCACATCCCAAGTTGCAGATTCCAAGACATATGATTGCTAGTAAGATATGAAGTCTATTGGCCTTCTCCCACCTGATGCCCTCCAGATGTGTTGGACTATGACTCCCATCATCCCCAGCCACTGCAGATGCTGGCCAAGGATGATGGGGGTTATAGCTCAACACATCTGGAGGTTATCTGGTTGGGGGAAGGATGGAGTAGATGGACCACAGATCTCAGTAAGTCTGTTATTTCCTATGTCATCTGTCTGTCATCTCACTTCTGAATTATGAGAGATGGATGGAAATATGAAATGACTCTGCTGTCCCATGGAGGCAATGCAGAGACCGCAAAGCCCTGTGCCCATGAAGTGACTATTCACTAGACATGACATTTGCCAGTTACTCATAAGAGGATCTGTGAACAGGAAAAGTATCTGTTAGGCAGATGTGTTAGTTTGAATAAGGAATCATCTGTATGATTTACTACACTTCCTACTCTGTCAGGAAATTTCTGCTTCGTTTTTCATGTGCCTTGCATCAGCAAGTGTCAATATCAAAACCTCTGAAATGATCACAAAGAGGTTGGGAATCCACAAGGAGTCAAAGGCTAGGGATAAAGGATTAGGAACCACCACCACCCGCCCTATAGTGCAATAGTACTGCTATGCTCACCCTACTTCTCTGAGCAGTGAGAGGTTAGAACTTACAGGTTTCGTTTCCTTTGGAAGGAGGCTTAGTGGCAGTTCATAATATCTGAGTTTATTTACAAATATACAAATTAGGCATTGTTGGAGAAGCACAGCTTAAACACTTCAACAGATTCAAATCCACTGCTCCACGTCAGATAGCCAGAGAGGCAGAACTCCCTTTCTCTTTTTCACTGAAAAAAACTGCAGTCTGTTCCTGTCTAAACTCCCAATTGTACAATACTACTATAGTGCTCAGGTTTGGGGTTAAAGAAGACATCTCTGAATCCTCCAGTTCAATTTTTTTTTTTCTTTTCCAACTTTAAATTTTATTAAAGATAAAACAAACAAACAACGAAACAAACACTACAAAAACAATACAACTACTAACAAAAACTTCCAATTTTCTCTACAACAAATATAAGTACCAATACTTTCTCTTACTCCATTATTATGAAAAGAAATCACTTTTTTCTATTGTCCCAAATTATTCTTCTTATTCATCCAACCCACAAATAAATCGATCATTTTTTCTGATTTCTACAAAAGATATATTAGAGGTTTCCGCTCAGCCATCATCATAAACGTTAATTTTTCTCTAAAATAGTAACGAGAGTTTAACCATCTCTACAGTCCCACATCTTCACAGACCGTTCTTCCATTATAAACAATATTGGGCATTTTCACTCAAATACATTAATAGAATTGTATGACTACTTTCCAACTGAATGTCCATTAGTCACAAAAAAAGAAGACTCTAATAGCTTCTTATTATTCAGATTTCCCACAGGCACCCAAATGCATTTATACATTTTTGCCAGTTTTCCCAGTAACATATATCAAACAATACATCATCTTATGTACATGTGTAACACAAACTGTGTTACATTATGTAACACAAACTGTAGCTTGGTCAAGACCCTGGTGGACGACTGGAATGCTGCAATCACCAGGGCATTAGACTGAGTAGCCCTGAAGTGCCCTCTTCGCCTAAACAGAGCTCACACGGCACCATGGTTCACTCCGTCGCTGCGAGCTCCGAAACGAGAGGTGAGAAGGCTAGAGCGCCAATGGCGTAAATCTCACTCTGAAGACGATCGAACACGGGTTAGAGCTGCATCTTCAGCCTACAGGGTGGAGGTGAAGGCAGCAAAAAAGAATTTCTATGCTGCCTCCATTGTGTCTGCAGAGTGCTGCCCCAGGAGGCTGTTCCAAGTGGTCCGGAGTCTGGTCGGTCCAGTCGCTCCGGACCCGATGGAACAGTCTAAAGCCTCCTGTGAGGCTTTAGCAAAGCACTTTGCAGATAAAATTGATCGGATTAGGAGTGGGATTTCGTGCGTTGTGGATACAGGGAGTGAGCGGGAGGAGGCCAATGGCAGACCGGTTTTGTGGGATTGGTTCCAGCTTCTTCCTTCTGATGAAGTGGACAAGGTGCTCTCATCTGTAAGGCCAACCACCTGCTTGCTCGATCCTTGCCCACCCTGGCTCATTATGAGCCGCAGGGAGAGAATGGGTGAGGGGATCAGGGTGGTGGTGAATGCTTCCCTCGAGGAGGGAGTGCTGCCACCAGCCCTTAAGGAGGCAGCAATAAGACTGCTTCTGAAGAAGCCCTCCTTGGATCCCCAAGATCTGAACAACTTCCGCCCAGTCTCCAATTTGCCATTTTTGGGCAAGGTAATTGAGCGAGTGGTGGGGGCTCAGTTGAAGGCACACTTGGATGAAGTTGATTACTTAGATCCGTGCCAGTCGGGCTTCAGGTCTGGACATGGGACAGAGACGGCCTTAGTCGCCTTGGTGGATGATATGAGGAGAGCTTTGGATAGGGGCGAATGCTCCTTTCTAGTCCTCCTCGATCTCTCAGCGGCTTTTGATACCGTTGACCACGGTATCCTCCTGGACCGCCTGGAGGGGTTGGGCGTGGGAGGCACTGTATTGCAGTGGTTCCAGGTCCTTCCTCTCTGGAAGGTACCAGAGGTTAGTTCTTGGGGAGGAGGCTTCGGACCCTCAGCCGCTCACTAGTGGGGTGCTGCAGGGTTCCATCCTCTCCCCAATGTTATTTAACATCTACCTAAAGCCGCTGGGAGCTATCATCAGGAGGTTTGGGGTGCAGTGTCATCAGTATGCGGATGACACACAGCTCTACCTCTGTTTTAAGTCCTCACCGAGGTTGGCCGTTGAGACCCTGTCCAAGTGCCTGGAGTCAGTGGCTGGCTGGATGGGAAGGAACATGCTGAAGCTGAACCCCGACAAGACCGAGGTACTTCTGGTGGGGGACAAGGGGAGGCTAGGGGATGTTGACCTGGTGCTGAATGGGGTACATCTACCCCTGAAGGACCAGGTCCGCAGCTTGGGGGTCATTCTAGACTCCCAGCTGTCCATGGAGGCTCAGGTGGCAGCTGTGAGCCGGGCAGCGCTGTATCAACTCCATCTGATACGGCAGCTGCGCCCCTACCTTCCTAATCATCCGCTCCCATCAGTGGTTCATGCCTTGGTCTCCTCTCGCCTAGACTACTGTAATGCACTCTACGTGGGGTTACCCTTGAAGACGGTTCGGAAGCTACAGCTGGTACAGAACGCGGCGGCTCACCTGGTTAAAGGCAGCCGGTGGCGGGATCACATCACTCCAGTGCTCAAGGAGCCACACTGGCTACCAGTTGCTTGCCGAGCCGAATTCAAGGTGTTGGTTTTGACCTTTAAAACCTATACGGCTCTGGTCCAGTTTATCTCAAGGAGCGTCTCCAGCAACACCAAGTAGGGCGCTCAATGAGATCTGCCACAGACGGCCTTCTCCTTGTCCCTTCAGCCAGAGCACTGCAGCTAGACTGGTGGGGACTAGAAAGAGGGCCTTTTCTGTGGCGGCCCCCATACTGTGGAACTCCCTCCCTAGTGACATCCGCCATGCCCCCTCTCTGTTGAGCTTCCACAGCTCACTAAAAATATGGTTATTCAGGCGGGAATATGGGGTGGGTTAAGATTTTAAAAGTTATACTGTTTTAAATATATTTTATATCATGTATTTTAAATGCATTTATCATGTTGTACATCGCCCAGAGTGGCTGGTTAGCCAGCCAGATGGGCGATCCAAAAATACAACAAATAATTAAATAAATAAATAAATAAATAAATAAATAAATGTGGCTGCAAAAAAGGCAAATGCTATTTTGGGCTGCATTAATAGAAGTATAGCTTCCAAATCACATGAAGTGATAATTCCCCTTTACTCAGCACTGGTTAGGCCTCATCTTGAGTACTGCATCCAGTTCTGGGCACCACACTTTAAGAAGGACGTAGACAAACTGGAGAGAGTTCAGAGGCGGGCAACAAGGATGATAAAGGGAGTGGAAACAAGGCCCTATGAGGAGAGACTGAAAGAACTGGGCATGTTTAGCCTTCACAAGAGGAGACTGAGGGGAGATATGATCGCACATCTTCCAGTACTTGAAGGGATGTCACACAGAGGAGGGCCAGGATCTCTTCTCGATCATCCCAGTTTGCAGGACACGGAATAATGGGCTCAAGTTACAGGAACCCAGATTCCACCTAAACATCAGGAAAAATTTCCTGACTGTCAGAGCAATAAGACAATGGAACCAACTACCTAGGGAGGTGGTGGGCTCTCCCACTCTGGAGGCATTCAAGGTGCAGCTGGACGGCCATCTGTCAGGGATGCTTTGACCTGGATTCCTGCATTGAGCAGGGGGTTGGACTTGATGGCCTTGTAGGCCCCTTCCAACTCTACTTTTCTATGATTCTATGATTATAAACATTCCCTATAAAACTGGATCTTGATATAAATTCAAACATAACCAAATATTTATACAGTTTAAAGCATATTAAAGCATTTTATCTACTTTAAGCCTTTCTAAAATGTATAAGTAAAAATAATAATAGAATCATTGAATAGTAGAGTTGGAAGGGGCCTATGAGGCCATTGAGTTCAACCCCCTGCTCAATGCAGGAACCCAAGTCAAGCTATCTTGGACTGGGAGGTCATGTAGTCCAAACCCCTGCTCAGTGCCCACCATCTCCCTAGGTAGTCAGTTCCACTGTAGAACTGCTCTTAGGTTAAGAACTTTTTCCTAATGTGTCTTCCAGGCGCCATTTTAAGCTCACAGAGGCGCTGTAACCTTTGTGGGCTTAAAGTTGTCCCAGGACCTGGCTGTGCCCGACTAATGATCGGGCACAGCGGGGGTCTGGAGGCACCACCTCTCCCCTCTTCCTCCCTCTGTACTGGGAATTGTAGAAGATGATCGAGGAGTACAGGAGTGTTGTACAAAGTTCTGCCTCTATGCTCTGGGCTTGATTTAAAAAGCTAAAGTTTACTGCGCTGTGCTATCAGCAAATGGCCTTGTCTACTTGGCTGCTTGCCAGCCTGATGCAATCTTCAGCAACTCGTGTGACCTGGCTGTGGGCCAGAAGATTGACACTGCAAACAGCACAGGTGCTAGCAATTAAGCACAAGATCTGCAGCCCATGAGGCTTGGTGCTAGAATGGTATTTAAGACTAGCAAATGCAGACTGAAGTGTGGTTGTTGGTAGTGGTTGTTCGTAGTGGTGCTTAGTTGGTTGGTTGTGTTGAAGTATGCTGAGAAGGAAGGAAGAGAGATCCAGGAACCGTTTGGCTGCCAGCCTGAAGAAGAAGAACCAGCAGGAGCCCTGACACAGACGGAGGACTGCAGCAAGGACCCAACTGATACTGGAGGCAGAGCTTCTTGACTGGTCGGTTGGTGATATTGTGGTTGCTGCCTGTCCAAGGACTGGGGCTCTTACTGGGGGGGTTGGAATTATTGTACTTTGTATAATAAGGATCTTAATTCGCAATAAAAGATGTTTGGCTTGATCCTCCTGGATTTATTATGGCATGAGAATTCATTAAAGAACCCCTGCCAAGCCCTTTGGGAAAACATTTGGCAGAACACCCTCATTCCTGCTGCTGGTATCCCAGCGGACCCCACAGGAGCACTGAAGGGAGTGGAGTGGGGATGACAGCTGGTGAAAAGTGCCCAAGCTGCACTTTGGCACTTTGGCCATCGAGTCCAACCCCTTGCTCAATGCATGAATCCAAGTCAAAAGCATCCCTGACAGATGGCTGTCCAGTGGGGGAGAGCCCACCACCTCCCTAGGGAGTTGGTTCCATTGGCATACTGCACTAACAGTCAGGAAATTTTTCCTGATATCCAGGCGGAATCTGGCTTCCTGTAACTCGAGCCCATTATTCCGTGTCCTGCAATCTGGGATGATTGAGAAGAGATCCTGGCCCTCCTCTGTGTGGCAACCTTTCAAGTACTTGAAGAGTGCTATCATATCTCTCCTTCAATCTTCTCTTCTGAAGGCTAAACATGCCCAGTTCTTTCAGTCTCCCCTCATAGGGCTTTGTTTCCAGTCCCCTGATCATCTTTGTTGCCCTCCTCTGAACCCTCTCCAGTTTGTCTGCATCCTTCTTAAAGTGTGGTGCCCAGAACTGGCCGCAGTACTCAAGATGAGGCCTAACCAGTGCTGAGTAGAGGAGAACTAGTACTTCACGTGATTTGGAAGCTATACTTCTATTAATGCAGCCTAAAATAACATTTGCCTTTCTGGCAGCCACATCACATTGCTGGCTCACATTCAGCTTGTGATCAACAACAATTCCAAGATCCTTCTCCCTTGTAGTATTGTTGAGCCAAGTGCCTCCCATTCTGTAACTGTGCATTTGGTTTCCTTTCCCTAGGTGCAGCACTTGGCATTTATCCCTATTAAATTTCATTCTGTTGTTTTCTGCCCAGTGCTCCAGCCTTTTGAGATCACTTTGAATTTTGTTTCTGTCTTACAGAGTATTAGCTATTCCACCCAACTTTGTGTCATCTGCAAATTTGATAAGCATTCCCTGCACCTCCTCATCCAAGTCATTAATAAAAATGTTGAAAATGTTGAATGGGCCCAAGACCGAGCCCTGCGGTCCCCGCTTGTTACCTCTCCCCAGTTTGAGAAGGTACCATTGATAAGCACTCTTTGAGTCCAACTCTGTAGCCAACTGTGGATCCACCCGAAAGTTTTTCCATCTAGCCCACTTTTAGCTAGTTTGCTAATCAGGATATCATGAGGCACTTAGAATCATAGAATCATAGAAAAGTAGAGTTGGAAGGGGCCTACCAAGCCATCGAATCCAACCCCCCGCTCAATGCAGGAATCCAGGTCAAAGCATCCCCAACAGATGGCTGTCCAGCCACACCTTGAATGCCTCCAGACTGGGAGAGCCCACCACCTCTAGCCATAATCTTCTGAAACTTTATTGAAAGCTTTGCTGAAGTCAACATATATGATGTTTACAGCATTCCCACAGTCCACAAGGTTATCCAGTCAAAAAATGAGATTGGTCTGGCAGGATTTGTTCTTGACAAATCCATGTTGGCTTCTAGTAATCACTGCATTGTTTTCAAGGTGGTTGCAGACTGACTTCTTTATAATCTGCTCCAAAATTTCCCCAGGGATTGATGTCAGACTGACTGGTCTGTAGTTCCCTGGTTCCTCCTTCTTGCCATTTTTGAAGATGGGAACAACATTAGCCCTCCTCCAGTCATCTGGCACTTCACCTGACCTCCATGATTTCTCAAAGATAATAGACAGTGGTTCTGAGAGTTCTTCTGCCTGTTCCTTTATTACTCTAGGATGCAGTTTGCTGGGCCCTGGAGATTTAAACTCGTTCAGAGTAATCAGGTGTTCCCTGACCATTTGCCTATCAATCTCAAGCCACAATTGAGAAGTCATTTAACATATGACATATAACCTTGTTACATACACTCATTTACTTATTCTACCTCTAAAGACAACAATCTTTTCACATCTCCTTCAAAACAATCATATCAGTGTCATTTTCTAATCTCAGCAATAAAAACCAATTAGAGGTTTCAATTCTACAATAAGCATATATATTGTCTTTTCTTTAATTAGTATCATAAATTTAGCCCTCTCTGCCAACTCCTTCCTCCTTAGTAACTATTCCTCTTGTTAAAGTCTTTTGGTTGCTGTTCCTCTGTCAAAAACCATATTTTCCTGTTTCAATTTAAGAATAAAGGGGGCACAGATTCTTCTCTTGCAAATCCCAGCACACATCTCCTTCAAAACAAGCCATATCCATGTCCTCCAGCTCTATTCCAGTAAAAAAAATATTGCTGCAGAACTTGATCCATTGTTTTCTTGCTAAGCTATGCAGAATTTATTCTGTAAACCTTGTCCATTTCTATCCCCTCCCAGTCCAAAAGGTTTACCATATCAAACTCTCTATTTGACACATCAGCTTTTTGCTTTATGATTTCAACCTTTTCATTAATCTGTTCCACCTCTCCAGATGTTTGCTTTATAAAACTGTCCAACTTCTTATCCTTTTCCATCATTTCCACATTTATTTTCAATTTAGCATGCCTCTTCTCCATTCTTTTCTCAAAAAGATCCATTTTGTTTCTAAAATCTTCAAATAGTTTCTGGAGCAAATCAGTTGTAACCATTTTTTCTGTTCGTAAATCACAGACTGTACTTCACTTTATCTGCTGTTATAAAAAGTCTTCCAGGCGCCAGCAGACTAATAACATAAACAAACAAACAAACAGAATCCCATGATGAGCTGATCCCTTGTAACGGGTTTCTCTCATAAGCACATTCGTCATCACAGAAATTATTAAAATAAACAAATTAGCAGGGATGTTGAAGAGTCCTTGCTCTCAAGTCACGAGTCGAGTCACGAGTCTTTGGACCCGAGTCTCTAGTCCGAGTCCTTGGTCCAAAATGGTGACTCATGAGTCCCGAGTCCTGAGTCACTCCCAAAGCTGACTCCACGAGTCCCTATTAAAATCAATGGGTTTCCCCCCCAACAAAATAAGGCTACTTCAGATGTGTGGCTTAAATAAATTCTAGGCACAAGTGTGCCTATTTATTTCAAAACTCTGCCACTGATTTTGACAAGAACAGACCAGGCAGACAAACCCAAAATAACCAGGCAGGCAGAGGAGGCAGGGAACCCCAAAGCAGGCAGGCAGAGGCGTTTGTCTTGGACAATTCAAACTGTGGAACTGGTTAAGAAGAGACCAGGCAGGCAGAGGAGGCAGGGAACCCCAAACAGGCAGGCAGAGGCAGCCAAACCCAAAATGTCTGAAAGGTTGTATTTTAGGAAAATGATTTAAAAAAATAAAATCTTCGCCGGCAATCTCACTTCTCTCCACTCCTTCTGGCACAGCCCAGGGATGTTGAAGAGTCCTTGGTCTCGAGTCCCGAGTCGAGTCTCAAGTCCCATTAAAAATATTGGGACTCGAGTGGGACTCAAGTCAGAGGGGGGACTCAGTCCGACTCACGAGTCGAGTCCTGGATGTTGGTGTGTTAGCAGAGTCAGCGGTAGCAGTAGGGTCAGCAGTCCTGTAAAGAATCCATTCCACTATGTAGGTCCTTATAATATATTTAATGCAAAGAGTTATTTACAAAACTATATACAGCATACAAGATACATTGCTCCCTGCTCCTCACCACCACAGTGAGAGAGAATGATTACATTGTAGAGCTAGGCTTTATACCGTGAAACACCTCCCACATGCTCATACAGATTACTATCATCTGCAGCAAGGGAGTAGGCTAGTAGACTGTCACTCAATGACACACCTGCTCTCAAGCTCATTCAAGCTCGTTCCAAGTCTTTAGTTAAAGATACATCAACAAGCCCTCTTACTTGGAATGACGTCTTGAATAATTTTCTGTTCAATCTATTCAGTGATACTTAGTTTATCAACTAGCATTTTCTGTTTTACAGCAGATAGTGGCTTTGTAAATATATCTGCCAACATATTTTCAGTAGGACAATATTGTAACTTAATCCAATTCTTCTGGATACAATCCTTTACATGAGTATAACGTATATCAAGATGTTTTGTTTTTGGTCTACATTTCTCAGACTTAGCCATTGTTATACACGCTTGATTGTCCTCATATACTGTCACAGTTTCTGATATATTCAAGTTCATATCATCAAACAATTGTTTAAACCATTCTAATTCATTACAGGCTAAAGATAGACTAACGAATTCAGCTTCAGCGCTTGATATGGCAACAAGACTTTGCTTTCTAGCATACCATTCTATTGGTGTTTGATTGTATATAAAATCAGTTCTAGATGTGGACTTTCTGTCTGTAGACGTCCCCCAATCTGCATCTGTATATACACAGAAATCACCACTGCTCTGTTCAGACAACTTTAGCTTATAATTAATGGTGCCTTTTAGATATCTTAATATGCGTTTAATCGCAGCCCAATCTTGCATTGTCGGCTTAGATATCTTTCTGCTCAGTATATTTGTTGCATTTGTTATATCAGGTCTAGATATGTTTGCAAGATAAAGCAAACTTCCAATTATTCCTCTAAACTTTTCTATATCTCCAAATTCTTTCTCATCTTCCTGTTTTTGATATTCTATAGTCATTGGAGTAGCAACTGGTTTACAATTTTCCATGCTATTAGACTCCAACAAAGCTTGTATTTTATTACTTTGGTTAATTAGAAAAGATCCTGAGGTTTCTCTAATTATTTGCATTCCTAGATAATTTTCACATTTCCTAGGTCTTTGATTTCAAAATGTTTCTCTAAACCTTTTTCAAATATACTTTTCTGTTTATACTGTAGCATACACTAACAAAATATACAACATATACTGATAAATACACAGTTCCATTTTTGTTATTACATATGTACAAACAACGATCAGCATTACTTTGTTTAAACCCAAGCTCTTTTAGTACACTGTCTAGCTTTTTATTCCAACATCTAGCTGCTTGTTTTAATCCGTATATGGACTTGTTAAGTTTACACACCAGACTTGAATCTTTTACAAAACCTTGTGGTTGTTCCATGTAAACCTCTTCTTCTAAATCTCCATATAAAAATGCAGTTTTAATGTCATAATGCGAGACTTTCAATTTTTTCTCTGCTGCTATTTTCAGTAATAGCCTAACACTTGCATATCTTACTGTGGGTGCAAATACTGACTCATATTCAACATTATACTTTTGTGCAAATCCCTTTGCAACTAGTTTTGCTCTAAATCACTTTACTTGACCTTGTTCATTTCTTTTAATTTTGTATACCCATTTGGAACCTATGGCTTTTCTCCCTTCAGGTAAAGGTACAAGTTCCCATGTTTTATTTTTATGCATTGCTTCTATTTCTTCTGCCATAGCCTTAAACCAATTCTGTGCTATCTCTGGCTTCATACTTTTAATTTCTTTAAAATTCTCTGGTTCATACGCTGCTTTCATTGCCTCATGTGTAATTTGATAATTTTGAAATTCATCCTGATAACGTACAGGTGCTCTTCTTTCTCTTTCTGACCTTCTTAAAATAGGTTCACTTACAGTCTCAGGTTCTGAGATACTTACAGTCTCAGGTTCTATTTTAATTTCAGTTTCACTATCCTGAACAGTATTCTCCTGTTTGCTAACCTGTAATTTTGAGTTTGTATCATTTTGACTTAAAGGTAGATACACTTCAGAGGTAATTTTGCTTCCTTGCGTTTGCTCATGAAAGATGACATCTCTACTTACAATTATCTCTTTATTTGTTAGAGACCATAGTCTATATCCCTTTGTTTGAGAATCATAACCAAGAAGCTTACATTCTAGCCCTCTTGAGGATAATTTTCTGCGTGTTTCTGCTTGAACATGCACAAAGCATTTACATCCAAACACACGTAGATGTCCCAATTTTGGTTTTATTCCATGAAGTAGTTCATAAGGAGTTGTATTGGTTACGGAGGTCAATACTCTGTTTAAAATGTAATTTGCTGTAACCAATGATTCTGCCCAGAAAAATTCTGATAATTTTCCTTCCTTTAACTGTGCTCTGAGCATTTCTTGTAATGTTCTATTCCTTCTTTCTGCAACCCCGTTTTGAAATGGAGAATAAGGAGCAGTTAATTTATGTTTTATTCCTCTCATTTCCATAAATCTTTTAAATTCATTTGACATGAACTCGCCTCCTCTGTCTGTTTGTAAAGTGCCAATTGAATATTCAAATCTATTATTTACCCACTGTACAAAGGATTTAAATTTTCCAAACACTTCATTCTTTTGTTTTAAGAGATAAACAAATCCAAATCTAGTATAGTCATCTACTATTGATAAAAAATATTTACTTTTCCCTATACTCTCCCTAAAAGGACCTGCTACATCTGCATGTACTAATTCAAAGGGTTTCCTCGTGATTCTATCACTGTGTTTCCCAATAGGTGCTCTATGTGATTTAGTCTCACTACATACATCACATTCTACAAATTTATGACATGGCTTAATTGTGATTCCTTTGCATAAACTTGGCATTTTAGCAACAGTTCTATAATTTATATGCCCAAATCTCCTATGATATAAATGAATACAGTTATTGTGGGGATTACAATTGCTAATGGAGAGATTTGTTTTCACTTGACTTACAGACTCATCATTATTATTATTACTCTCCTTTGTTTCAATTATATATAATGAATCGTAAATATCCTATTGCACAAACTTTCCCTCTTTCTCTAATTTCACATGTATCCTCATTAAAGCAAATTTCAAATCCTAAGATTGTTAACTGAGATACACTTAATAAATTAGATTCTAAATTAGGTACATACAGGACTTCAAGATTTTCATTATCCAAACATTTAAATGTTACCTTTCCTTCCCCTGACACAGGTATTTTTCCACCATCAGCTAATGCAACAACTTGATGCTTTACATTTAGATTCAAAGATTTAAACATAGATTTTTCTTTAGTCATGTGCCTTGCAGCCCCTGAATCCAAAACCCATTTGCATGAATTATCACTCAGTTTTACAATAAAGCCTTTCTTGCTTGCTGCACTATGTTCATCAGGTTTTCCTTACCATTCAGCATTCCTTTCATGCTTTTCTTGTGTTCTGCCCTTTCGTAGCAAGAAGCAGTTTTTCTTTAAATGCTTTTTCGAGCCACATACGAAGCATTCCTTTACTTTCAAGGTTGTAACTCCTCTAGTAATTGCTGGTTCACAGCTGCTTTTATTATGGCTTTGTAAATTGTTATTGCCCTTTAACATTGTCTCTGACTGTTTGATATCAGCTCTTTCTTGTCGCTTTTCCCATTCAGCCAACAATTTCCCTGTTATCCAGTCAACAGTTAAATCCTCTTCATCTTTACTTTCTATCAAAGTTGAAATGGCATCATAACTTTCATCCAGGCTTGATAATATAATGTATACTTGTGATATGGGAGTAAAGTCCATCCCTTGTGCCCTTAATTGCCCAAAGATATCTCTAAGAGTTTTTAAGTGATCAGGCAAAGACTCACCAGGTGTTAAATGTTGCCGATACAACTGTCGAGTCAACAAAACTTTATTGCCTGCCGTTTCTCTCAGATAAACCTTCTGTAGAGCTTCCCATGCTTCTTTGGCTGTACTTTGAAAACGTATTAATGAAATTTGAGAATCCTCAATCCCCAATGCAATACTTGCTTGAGCCTTTTCATCTTGTTTTTTCCAGTCTGCATAATCCTCACACTCTTCTGGAGGTTCCTCTTCTACAGCTTTCCAGAGACCTTCCCTTCTGAGATACATTTGCATTTTATAGCTCCACGTGCTGTAATTAAAGTCGTTTAGTTTCTCAAATACTTGACTGTTTTGCATTCCTTGAGCCATGCTTGCAGTTTCTTACAAACTGTTATTAAGCAGAAAACTTTTGCAAGTTGACACTCAAGATGTCAGGACCTCTTGGAGTAATGTCTTTACCTTCCAGACCTCTGGTATCCTCTGCTGGTTACTGGTTGTGCTGTTCTGGTGTCCTGGTTATTCTTGCTGGTCTGGCCTGGTCTGGCCTGGCTGGCCTGGGCCCATAACCTTGTTGGTGTGTTAGCAGAGTCAGTGGTAGCAGTAGGGTCAGCGGTCCTATAAAGAATCCATTCCACTATGTAGGTCCTTATAATATATTTAATGCAAAGAGTTATTTACAAAACTATATACAGCATACAAGATACATTGCTCCCTGCTCCTCACCACCACAGTGAGAGAGAATGATTACATTGTAGAGCTAGGCTTTATACCGTGAAACACCTCTCACATGCTCATATACAGATTACTATCATCTGCAGCAAGGGAGTAGGCTAGTAGACTGTCACTCAATGACACACCTGCTCTCAAGCTCATTCAAGCTTGTTCCAAGTCTTTAGTTAAAGATACATCAACACTGGAGTCCGAGCCCCCATCCCTGCAAATTAGAAAACCTCTTTTACATTGTATAACTTTTAAAATTTTTGTAAGGTTTTTGTTGTTGTTGCAGGAAGTCTTATGCCCTTAAATCCATCCAGTATCTCTTTTTATCTCTCTCTCTCTCTCTCTCTCTTTCACTTTTCACTCGTTTCAAGAAAAAAGTATTAGCTCACCATAAGGAAAGTCAACTTCGCTGTAGAGAAAACTTCTTGTTCAAAATAATTATAATCCATAAATCAGTCATGAAATGGGGATAGGTGGATTTAGTGTCCTTGTAAAAGGCTCTGAACAGTGGGTGCGAGCAGTTGTAATTTCCAGAAGTCCCAGCTGCAAGCTGTCTGCTGAGAACTTTGGCAGGCACTTACAACAAATTAACCCTTGGGGTTTAGCTGGTTATCTCTTGATCTCCCTTTGATCCAAGGTTATTTAGCCGGCTGGAACGACCCCTAGCCAGCTTTACAAGCTGCATCATATCTCCACTCCTTTGTGGAGCTTCAATCTGCCAAAATTCCCCACTGGAAGTCCCCTCCAGTTCAATGTGTTAATCCCCCCTTCATGCTGTATGGAAAGGTCCAGGGAAAATTCAGAATCAGGGATGTATATTAATTTCTTCGTTCCACAAACTTTTAACCTGTTAGAGGGGGTTGACCCTTTGCAACTTAAATTGTACTTTGATTAATTAGGATTTGAGGTAACACTTTCCCCTTCAAATTCAAATAACCACTCCAAAGGATCCTTTAAGCTGCCAAGGAGGCAGGTCCGCTAACAGGGGGTTAATGTGCATCCTCGATCACACATGCTTACGTTCATGCATGTGCACATGTGTACTTGATTCTTGGGCATAAAATCACAGTGCACCATGGGGAATCATAGAATCGTAGAAAAGTAGAGTTGGAAGGAGCCTATAAGGCCATCGAGTCTACCCCCCTGCTCAATGCAGGAATCCAAGTCAAAGCATCCCTGACAGATGGCCATCTAGCTGCACCTTTAATGCCTCCAGAGTGGGAGAGCTCACCACCTCCCTAGGTAATTGGTTCCATTGTCTTATTGCTCCAACAGTCAATACATTTTTCCTGATGTTTAGGTGGATTCTGGGTTCCTGTAACTTGAGCCCATTATTCCGTGTCCTGCAAACTGGGATGATCGAGAAGAGATCCTGGCCCTCCTCTGTGTGACATCCCTTCAAGTACTGGAAGAGTGTGATCATATCTCCCCTCAGTCTCCTCTTGTGAAGGCTAAACATGCCCAGTTCTTTCAGTCTCTCCTCATAGGAGGTTACCCTTTACACTTATATCAAGGGGAAATTAGAGACAGATGATGTACATCGCCCAGGGTGGCCGGTTTGCCGGCCAGATGGGTGATGAATAAATGTAAATAATAAATAAATAATAAATAAATCACAGACCAAGGCTTAGACTAAAATAAAATTTATTTTATTACAAATTAGAATCATAGAATCATAGAAAAGTAGAGTTGGAAGGGGCCTACAAGGCCATTGAGTCCAACCCCCTGCTCAGTGCAGGAATCCAGGTCAAAGCATCCCTGACAGATGATTGTCCAGTTGCACCTTGAATGCCTCCAGACTGGGAGAGCCCACCACCTCCATAGGTAGTTGATTCCATTGTCTTATTGCTCTAACAGTCAGGAAATGTTTCCTGATGTTTAGATGGAATCTAGGTTCCTGTAACTTGAGCCCATCATTCCGTGTCCTGCAAACTGGGATGATCGAGAAGAGATCCTGGCCCTCCTCCGTGTGACATCCCTTCAAGTACTGGAAGATTGCGATCATATCTCCCCTCAGTCTCCTCTTCTGAAGGCTAAACATGCCCAGTTCTTTTAGTCTCTCCTCATAGGGCCTTGTTTCCAGTCCCTTTATCATCCTTGTTGCCCTCCTCTGAACCCTCTCCAGTTTGTCTATGTCCTTCTTAAAGTGTGGTGCCCAGTACTCAAGATTAGGCCTGACCAGTGCCGAGTAAAGGGGAATTATCACTTCCCGCGATTTGGAAGCTATACTTCTATTAATGCAGCCCAAAATAGCATTTGCCTTCTTTGCAGCCACATCGCATTGCTGGCTCATATTCAGTTTGTGATCTACCACAATTCCAAGATCCTTCTCACTTGTAGTATTGTTGAGCCAAGTGTCCCCAATTCTGTAACTCTGCATTTGGTTTCCTTTCCCTAGGTGCAGCACTTGGCATTTATCCCTATTAAATTTCATTCTGTTGTTTTCAGCCCAGCGCTCCAACCTATCGAGGTCACTTTGAATTTTGTTTCTGTCTTCCAAAGTATTAGCTGTTCCACCCAACTTTGTGTCATCTGCAAATTTGATAAGCATTCCCTGTACCTCCTCATCCAAGTCATTAATAAAAATGTTGAAGAGCACTGGGCCCAGGACCGAGCCCTGTGGTACCCCGCTCGTTACCTCTCCCCAGTTTGAGAAGGAACCATTGATAAGCACTCTTTGAGTCTGATTCTGTAGCCAACTGTGGATCCACCTGATAGTTGTTCCATCTTGCCCACTCTTAGCTAGCTTGCTAATCAGGATATCATGAGGCACTTTGTCGAAAGCTTTGCTGAAGTCCAGATATATGATGTCCACAGCATTCCCACAGTCCACAAGGGAGGTTACGCAATCAAAAAATGAGATCAGATTAGTCTGGCAGGATTTGTTCTTGACAAATCCATGCTTGCTTCTTGTAATCACTGCATTGTTTTCAAGGTGCTTGCAGACTGACTTCTTTATAATCTGCTCCAAAATTTTCCCCGGGATTGATGTCAGACTGACTGGCCTATAGTTCCCAGGTTCTTCCTTCTTGCCCTTTTTGAAGATGGGAACAACATTTGCCCTCCTCCAGTCATCTGGCATTATACAGAGAATTATTAATATGCAACATTGGTACAGAATAGAAGTGTTAATTATGTAGGTAGCATTCAGCTTGGACCCGTTTCAAAGTTGGTGTACCACAGACTCACACATGTTCCAAATAAACATAAGTTTTATCTAAACAAAGCTGAGCTCTTTCCACTGAGCTCTCTCAAGCTGTGACCCCTTTCACCTCAGGCCAGAATCAGTGGGTTTTGCCCTGAACCACTTCCCGGTTCCTCTCAGGAAACACAACCCACTCAGGCTGAATCCAGTGGGGCCCATTATCTGAACACACAAGTGTCTGGTATCCCGTATCACATAAAGTGTGCTTTTATCTTACGTATGACTGTTCTGATACAGAGATATCTGATAAGTAGTCTATCTCCCATAAATTTGAAAAGTATCTGCAGTTATTACCTTATCTGCCCAGATAAACACATCCACACCTACTTTTGCCCAAGCTCTCTCTGATGTCTTCAGTTGCTCATTCATTCCTGGCCAGTACACCGTTTCCCATGCCTGTCATAGACATCCTTCAATTCCCAGATATGATGAATACACTTTGTGCACGATTTCTGTCTGAAGGGCCTCTGATATAACTGCTCTTTCTCCCTGGAAGATTATGCCATTCCTTACACACAGTTCATCCTGCTGCATCTGAAAGAATGGTGTTATCTCTCATGGTACATGATCTTTAGTTTCTGGCCAATATCATGACTTTTAGTCTCTGGGCGATGTTTTCTTCCTCTGTTCATCACTGAATCTCTCTCCATAACATAATCACAATAGAAAGCATTGCACTCCCCTAGATCTCTAAACTAAAGGGGAAAATAAAATAAAAATGGAGCTGGGAGAGGAGACAGGGCAGAGAGGGTAGGAGGGGAAAGCAGAGCCAACTGCAAGTAGCAGGCAGCAAATGGAGCTGAACTGAAGCCTAAGGATTCCTTCTTCTAAAACCTTGGGTTTGCGGGAGGGTTTTCTCCCAGAAAAAGAAGAAAGTGGGATGTAGGTTGAGCTTGTTCTTTAAGCTGTATGCAAAATTGAAAAGCAGGTCTGGGTTACATTTGTTCTTCACCATGAGTGCAAACGGGAGTTCCATATGCATACTTTTGAGTCCCTAGTCTTTACTGATGCTAATAGGTGTTGATTAGTAGGAGCAGTGCTCTTTGCATGGTGCTTTCCCTCACCAGGGCTCTGGATTGGTTAGTTTTACAAGTGTGCGCCCAGGATGGCTTGATCGCATTAGGAACTAGGCAGAATAAGGCATATGCATATATACCCAGATCTACCTCACCTTTTTGTGAAGATAAGACACTGTACCTGTCAAAAGAGGACAGCTTGTGTACACCAGTTTTTGTTCTTTGTCCCGATGCAAAAGTTTAAAAGTCACCTGACACACTTAAGGGCCTGCACTCTACCCTCATGTGGAGCCTCTAGTCTTCCCATATTTGGGTTTCCTAGAATTACCTTTTTTAAAAAACCCAATAGATTTCTGTATACCTGGGGTGTCCTTTACGTATGCAGAAACCACCTCCTTCTTTCTGGCTTGCCTCATTACAGCCTTACCAGTTGGCACAAGGCCAACTTTGTTATTATAGGGAATGATGAAAGCTGTATTTTTAGGATTCCTAATTTATATTATCATTCTGAGAAGTTCTGACTGCGTCATTTTTTAAAAAATATCTGATTGGTATGAATTTCAGTGCAGAATTTTCTTGTGGTATTAATTTTCAGCTGGCCTTATTGTTCAGGGGTGATGAGCCAGCAGGACAATTATAATTGATATGTCATTGGAATTTGGTATAGGTTTCCTGCATGTTGATCATATTTCACTCTTGTTCTGAGGCAGGGCTCCCTCCTTCACCACAAGCACTTGGGAACACATTTCCCATGAACTTTTCTCATATGATTCGTATCTTCAGGGCCTAGCTATCTTTCATCTCTATGAAATCACTTTGATGCACCACTCAGAATTTGTAGGGAAGCAGTGTGTAGAGGAAATGACTTCTGTTTGATCTGAGAGATCTAGGTCCTATTTTATTTTCCATAGAAATGTGTTTTTGTGGGTTGAAAGAAAGCAAGGTGTTTTGTTTGACACATTTCACTGGCTTTTTGCTTAGCACTACTAACAATAGGTGGAGAAAGACAGAGCTGGGCCAACCATGAAGCAGCTTTGGGCGCCCATATCAGGCAGCAGAGTGGGAGGAGTAGCAAATTGCGCTGCTCCACTCCACCGCCAGGAGGGCCCTTCACACACAGCCTCTAGCGGGTACTCTGGGGAGCCCTGACAGCCACTCTCCTGCCATGGCTCTTGCTGCAGTGAGAGAGCAACCACCAGGGTCCCCTAGAGTAGCTGCTTGCCCTCTGCTTCCCTCATCAAGGGCAGCTGGGAGAAGTCACTGCGGAGCTCTCAGCAGATCTCGCCCAGGTCTCACAAGAGCTCCTGCAGTCACTTTGCAGCCAACACATCAGCGGAAGAGGTAAAGGTAAGGGGAGGGCATGGGATTGGGGAAGGGGGTGGGGTTGCAGGGGGGCAATGCAGTGGTGGTACATCTTCTCTCTCATCTCAGATGCTGGGCCTAGGACATGAGTGCCGGGCCTGCCTGAACAATGAGTGAGGAAGTTGGACTTGTGGCTCTCACAATGTAGCTGATTTTGGGGTATTTTATTTCATACTTCACCTATTCAACAGGTTTTTTCTTTTGGAGGGAGTGTAGCTCAGTTGAAGAGCACATGCTTTGCAGTGGGATTCCTATCCACAAGCCTACATTGTCAGCAGCCATTCATCTAGCCATGATTAAGAACAAGAAAAGCAGAAAGCGGGGACATTACATTTCAGAACATCTCATGAATAGACATGGAGAAATCTGTCAGTTTCTCTTTCTCACACAATCAACATTTTTAAAATCTCAAGTCCTTTCTTTCCCACTTATGAAGAAATTTGCTAATTTTGTTGTTCTGATAAAAAATGAGCCAAACAAAATTCTTGCCCATGGGTGGATATCTATTACATGTGATGGGATTATCACTGTGCCCAGAACTATTGACAGTAAATTCTGGGCATTATCACACAAGAGTGTGGGATTCAATTTGAGTTTATTCCCTTTGTTAGTACTTTTTATCATAATTGAAGTTGCTATCCCTTGCTTTAAACATAATTAGTTATGAATCTACTAATTGCTGCTAAATTAATTTGGGCTAGACACTGGGAGAATACATTGTTGACCTCAATCCATGAGTGGCTGTTTATGGGTCTGGATATAGCAAAAATTGACAAATTGACAGAGGGCATACATAGAAAAGTTGGAAATCTACATATTATACTGATGATAAATGGTATAGCTTTATTGTTTATTAGAATAATAGTTGTGATCATATTAGGTTGGACAGAACTTTTGATGTAACCAGAAGATAATTTTGGTTGTTTAGAGTTATATTTTCCTTGTTTATTTAAAAAATTAACTGCCGGGAATATCTCTAACAGCTTGTAACCCACCCACCCCAATAATGTGGGTGATGGGACACATAATCCTCTCCCCCATGCCACATTTTGGAAAGAATTGCAGAAATCTTTTAACCTTCTTGTCCTGCTGGTAGGCAACATGCCTTGGAGTCATCTAGAACAGGATGTGGGATGGGGAATATAAGAAGCAGCATTGAGTGCATCAACTAACACACAATACTGCTTAGTGTTACCTGCAGTCCTCCAAACACACGTGCACTGCAGGGCAAAAAAATCAACCTATTTTGTAGGGACACTGTTCTCATTTATTTTGTGTTACAAACAGGATTAGCAGATTCTGAACAGTACAAACTTTTAAGAGCCCAAAGAAAAATAAATGCACATCTGTGGATGTGCATTTAGGAGATGAATCCGCAGTGCAACCTAACACCTGATCCCATCAGTCCACAGGTAATCAGTAACTGCCTTGCACAGATTATTACCTTCACTATAATGTTTTCTGCCATCATTTTCATAAGCATTACCCAAAGCAGGTACAGTCATACCTTGGATTGCAAGTAACTTGGTTTGAGAGCATTTTGCAAGACAAGCAAATTTTTAAATATTTATTTATTTATTACTTGATATGCAAGCAACGTCTTGCAATACAAGTACTGTAGTACGGCTTAAATTAAAAATCTCTGTACAAATTTTTTTGGGGGGATTTCATTTTGATATAAGAGTGTTTTGGATTACAAGCACGTTTCCGGAACGAATTATGCTCTCAATCCAAGGCATGGCTGTAAAACTATATGATCATCCTGCTCAAGTGTGTCATGCATAACATGACCCTTTGACTCACATATATTATGCAGAATCACACAGGCAGTAAAGATGGACGCACTATTCTCTTCTGCAACCTCCAATCGGGCAGTAAGGCCTCTCCATCTGTTTTTTAGATGACCAAATGCACTCTCCACCATGTTTCTTGCTCTACTTAAGTACTAGTTAAGTGTGCCTGCTGATGATCAATATGTCCCCCGTGAGGCTTCACCTACGCATTCTACAATTTTAAGCAGAAGGATTTGCTCTCCACTCATGCTAACTGTTTGATTATCTGGTGACAAAGGCACCGGCATCCATAGACAAAATGCAGTTTCTAAATATATATGCATTGTGATTTTTACCACCCCATCCAACTTCAGTATCAATGAAGTGACTGGTATGGTCCATTATAGCTTGGAGAACCATGGAACAGAAGTGCTTTCTATTCGTGAAATCATTCCCCTGCCGAATAGGAGATAGTATGGCTGTGGCCATCCTTTCACAAGCCCCAATCCAGTGAGGAAAACCAAGTTTTCTAAATCTGCCTATTATCTGAAAAGTAAGTATAAAAAATTAATGACCTATTTGCTCCTTCTTAGGCATCAGTGCTGTAAACCAGGGAAAGGAAATACATACCTGCCTAACATCCCCTAGATTAATGATATACCAGAGTAGCACATGCTCCATTGCAAGGCATACCTCAACAAATTCAGCAATTTGTAGAACCTCCCACTTTGTTGCTGTTTTGTAGAAACTGATATTTGCTTACTTCCAAATAGCAATGGTAACCCGCTACTCAACTGGTACTGCTTGTCTCATTATAGTATACCTCATTTACAGTGTAGGGTGAAGTTCCTTCACAATTTCAAACAGAGTGCTGCACAATTCCATATGTAAGTGCTGCACCCATTTTTCATAGTCCCAAATTTGAAGAACAAAGTTCTCCCACCAGTTGCAACTGGTGGGAAACACCCAGGACTGACAATGTATCCTCCGGGTCATCAGGTGTGCAAAACTATGTTCAACTAATGCTCCACTGTTTTTCAAAAAATGTGAGCAAATTAAATTCTTTCAATGGTAACATCTAATTCTAAGTTTCTCTGCATACCATATATCTATGGGCCAGTTTGCACGTCACGAGAAGCCAACCTGAAAATAAGCCACAGTGGGTTGGTTGTTCACTTGCACTCCCACGTTACTCCCAACAGACCACCAGGTGCTCTGTGGCTTGCCTTGGCTTGTTTCCCCCTTACTCCTCTCACCTGCTCCTGGCACATATCCCATGGACCTGTGCAGCACAACCTTATAAACACACATTATAAAGCATATGTGGCCTTTTGAACTCCTCCCACAACCGCAACACTATGAGCTATTCACCATATTTCAATTTTTCTTGGGCAATATTGTAAAACAGTGTCCTTAATTGTCTGTGAAAGTCTAAACACCTGTCTCCTCTATTCAGTTCTGCAAGCAGAGTCGTAAAAGTCATGCCCCATACCTTGGCTAACTCTCTTTACAAAACTGTACAGTTCTAATCACTTTAGCTATTCCACATCTGTTAGCTTTTGTTGTTCTTCGTTTGCCAGTTCCAGTATGATTGTCATTCCCTCTAAAAACAATCTTAGGTGGTCAATTTCCTGCCAGTTGGAAGAGAAATGGGGCCACCCAAAAATAAGATAGTGGTTTCTACATAGGTGAGGTACTCCCTAGGTCAGTGATGGCGAACCTATGGCACGCGTGCCACAGCTGG
The DNA here is from genome assembly GCA_021292165.1 of Shinisaurus crocodilurus. NCBI lineage: Eukaryota > Metazoa > Chordata > Lepidosauria > Squamata > Shinisauridae > Shinisaurus > Shinisaurus crocodilurus. The sequence continues at coordinate 185,016,470 of CM037879.1, forward strand.
CACGCAGGGACCTCTCTGTGGGCACTCGAGCCACTGGTCTCCAGATCGCGAAAAGACCGTCCCCTTCTGCGTCGGGTTTCCATAGTAACTCCACTCATTCCTCGCTGGCCTCCACAGGCAGGCACACTCCAACATCTCTCCACCCCCAGAAGAGGACTGCGCAGGCACCCAGCCCTCCTTCTAACTGAACAGACAGCTCAGAAGCACAGCGCGTGCGCGCGCCCGAATCTTTGCACGCCCTGTGAAGAGCCATGCCCTGAGACAGAGCGGGGCTTGATTAGCTAGTGCCCCCTCCTCCTTCCTGCCAAATTTAAGGCACTTTGAAATAAATAAGTTGGTTTTGTGTTGCAGTTTGGGCACTCGGGCTCAAAAAGGTTCGCCATCACTGCCCTAGGTCCTAGGGAATACCCCAAGTACATAGAAACCACTTGTTACACAGAAATATGTACGTTTGTAAATTAAAAGAAAAAAGAAATAATTTTCAAACCCCCCTAAAAATGGCAGTCTGAACTTCTAGGACCTGAGAGCATAGAGATAAGAAAATATCACTGGACAACTTATGTTATTGTCCAGAAAGAAAATGTCCAGGTTCACACTGAATAACAAAGACTATTTTCGCTGCTACATTTGGATGGAAAATCAAAGCTACTGTATGCTAAAATCCATTGTTTTCTATGGGAAGTTCTCTTTTCAGCTCAGGGGGAGGAAATAAAAAGATCTAAAGGAAGTGGAAGTTGAGTACATTGTGCAAGTTAAGAAATAAGTCTATGGCTGAGGGCAGTTGAGCAAAGAAATATTTCATAGATTTCATAGATCATAGAGTTGGAAGGAGCCTACAAGGCTATTGAGTCCAACCCCCTGCTCAATGCAGGAAACTAGAGGAGGGGTCTCCCATCCAAGTAATATTGATGGTGTCAGTTGGGAAAAAGAAAGAAAAACAGAGGGAAAGAAAGGGAATTTGCTTGCTCAAGGCATCTTGGAGAGGGGAATTAGGATCAGGGGGGATGCAATGCATGCCATGAGGTTAAAGAACTCTCCTCCCCCAAATACATTCTCCCCATTATATAGCAATAAAGTGCTCTGGTCAGTGTTGGCCTGGGCAAAAATATTTTGCCCAGCTTTTTTCAGGACTTTGAAGCAGGGGGCGTAGTGTGAAAACCTTCCTGAAGATAGTCTAAATCTTTGGAGTGAGGGAGAAAAGTCATTGCACATTTGGGTTGGGGTGTACTTACACTTTGAGTAGGTGGCCAAGGTGTCACCACCACCTTTTAAACCACTCCCCAAGGTAAGATGTCACTCTAAGTGTTAGTTTGGTTCTGCTCAGCAGCCTGGCTGCTGTTTACTTTGAAAATGTGGCCAAAGTACCCGAGAACTAAGCTAGCAGTGGTTTGACTGGGGGGAAAAAGAGAGTGCTCCCATGGACAGCCTATGAGAGCAGGTATCCCCCCCCCCCACTGCATCTTCTAGCCATACTTTCAATGTGAATGGCAGTTGGATGGCTTAATGTTTTTTGGGTTAATCTCCCTCCTTTCCTGGCCACCTTGCCAAGATGCAAGTGCACTCCACTGAAAGTCTAGTGACTTTTGCCTGCCCCCAAAGTCACCAATATTCTCCACCCCCCACCTTCTCAGGGGACAGTTGTGCTGAATCAGACCAAAGGCCTCTCTGGTCCAGCATTTTGTTTGCACAGTGGCCAACCAGATGCCCCAAAGGGAAGCCCACAAGCAGGACAGGAGGGCAACAGCACCCTCCTGCCCGTGTTCCCCAGAAAATGGTATATAGAGGAATGTTGCTTCCGATTGCCTTATTGTGGAGAAAAAGCCTGACACAGCATACACTTTGTCCCACATACCACCTGCATAATCCCCGCCAAGGGCAGAGGAGTCCCAGTAAACTTGCATTTCCTCCCAAGAGGCCAGGGGAGAGCCTCTGAGTCTGGGACACATTCAAATGCTGATGGCTTCCCCAAGCACCCTTAATGGGTCGTGGTCAGGAATGCAACCAAAGCCGCTTCACCCCTCCTACCTGGTCGGACTGGTTTGTCCTGCCTGAGAAAGGAGGGGTCTGGCTATCAAGGTGGGGGGGGCAGGGAGAGGGATACACAGGCAGCCGTGGATACTGCTTTGTTGAATCAAGGTGCAATGAAGCATGGAGTAAGGCCAGCCTGGACATTCAACCCCCAAGTGGAGCGCCTGGGTAAGCTAATGTAGGTTTTCGGTTGCTAGTTTAGACTAGTGTATGTTCTCAGTTGTTAGCTTAGATTAGTGTAGGTTCTCGATTATTTTGTAGTTCTGATTGTGTGTAACAAAGGTATTCCATTCTGTCAATTTCATTCCCCTTATCTCCCTATCCAATTTGTAACTGACAAATCCCTCAATAAACTTCCTTTTAAGTGGAGTGTGTGTAGTTTCTCTTTGACTCAGTGCTAAATTCCAGTGTTTACCACCCGAGCGGAGTTTGGGATTGCGTGCTGTGAGATCAAGGCTGTAAGTGAAAGCCACGGATCTCCCATTCTGCAGTAAAGGATGGTGGCGGTCCTTTGCACATCCTCCATGAATTTGTCTAATCCCCTTTCAAAGCTGTCCAGGTTGGAGGCCATCACTACAGCTTGCAGTAGCAAATTTCCATAACTATGTGCTGTGTGAAGTACTTTATCTGTCCTGAATCTTCCACCATTCCATTTCATGGGGTGACCCTGGGTTCTAGTATTATGAGAGTGGGAGAGAAATGTCTCCCTATCCACTTTTTTCACACTATGCAACCATGTATGTTTCTGCGAAGAATGTCCTTTGAGAATTTCAAACAGCTCCTATTCCAAGCTGGCTGGAGCCCTGAAAGCATCATTCTTCTTATGGGATGGGAGATACACTGCAACATTTTGCTGTAGATCAGGGGTCCTCAAACTTTTTAAACAGGGGGCCAGTTCATTGTCCCTCAGACTGTTGGGGGGCTGGACTATAGTTTGAAAAAAATATGAACGAATGGATCAAGTAAAAAAAAAGGACCGGGGTCCTTTTTTTTTACTTGATTAAATGGAAAGTTATTAAATAAATTAATAAATTAATTATAAATTAATTCGCTGCCTAAAATTTATTTATTTATTATATTTATACCCCACCTTTTTTCCTGAAAGGAACCCAAGGCGGCTTACATAATCCTCTTCCTCTTCTCCAATTTATCCTCACAACAACCCTGTGAGGTAGGTTAGAAATACATTAAATTTTTAAAAGGCATAGAAAGGCTTGATTTGCACACTGCACATATCTTATTTGTAGTGCAAAAAAACAGGAAAAATAACAATAACAAACACATTTTAAACATGCTCAAAAACACTGTGTGTATTTCTAAAATGTGCACAGACACACTTTAATCAATGGTGCATTCATACAAAAACACAACATTTGAAAAATATGCACAAAAATGCATACATTCAAAAAATGCACACAAAAATATGTATGGATTTCTGTACAGGGGAGAAAAACTTTGTACAGAACCAGGATGGAATCTGGCAGTGGAAAACTGAGAACCTCAATGACACTGAGATTTGCCCATGTTTAATGGGATTTAAGCAGTCTAATGTGTAAGATTGCAGCCTTATGATTCAGAAAAAGGGGGAACTGGCACAGATTTCTACGAACTGGGAAAGATAAAAGTAAAGAAGGTATATCAACAGATGCTACATATGCATGAACTAGATGTAACATTTACACAGGAATCTGGAAAATAAGCAAGAGAGGTATAAAATTAATTAAGAAGGTTGCTTGGAAGTAGAGTTTGTGCAAATATTAGCTGTACCATTCTGGAGTTGTTGGGGTTTTTTTTGTTTTTGTTTTTTTAAACAAACTATAGTAAGGAACAAGTGAGAAAAAGAAGGCTTGGTGTTGTTGGAATCTAACTATAGATAGACCAAAACAGCTGTTCATGTGTCAGATTATATTTAGACTTTTTTAAAAAGTGCAGCTGGATTGAAGGGTATCCCCAAGACTGGTAGCTAAGGCTAGAGGAGCGGGACTCATCCTCACCATGGCCCTGGTGTTACATTTCCTACTCCCTGCACTTACCGAGTCCTCCAAAGGAAGAGATGAGGACGTGCAAAATCCCCCCGTTTTGCTCCGGTGCAGAAGGAAGCAGGCAAGCAGCACGAGCTCCCCGTCAGGGCGCAGCTTCCAATCCATTGCTAAGGAAGCTACGGGCAGTGGCGAGGTCAAACTTCTTCCAAAGGCATACGGAAGAACATATCGTGCTCGGCCTCGGCATCCCGGTCCCCTCCCAGCTCAGAAACAAAGGCGCGTGCACCTTTGCAGGGCTTTGCAGAGCTCCGGGTGGGCAGCTTGTGCCCCACTGCTGGCTCAGCTGCCCCTCCTCCCCTTATCCTGAAGAAGCTGGCCAGGAGACGCCGGCCGCAGGACTGCCACCTGCCCTGCAGGGCTCTGGGCGGGCGGGCGGCTCGTGCCCCGCCACCGGCTCAGCCGCCCCATCTCCTCTTACCCCGCAAGAAGGAGCCTTGGCCAGCGGGCCGGATGTGTCTTGTGGGCCTTAGTTTGAGGACCCCTGCTGTAGATTCTCACTTGTACTTTTTTAATGGAATGACAAGAACTGTGGATAGCACTCAAGCTATGGACGCCAGACTGATTTATATTGGAGTGTTACACTATTATGTTACCGTCTTCGCACACTTTACGCCTTCTTGGTGACTCCAGCACATTGGTGGGCATGTACAGTAATTTTTCCCTTGAAGGGAAAAACGATATCATTTTTTCAAGAGTAATGTAACTTTCCAAATTATAGGCAAACTGAAAAAAAACCTGTTCAAAATGTGTATATTGAATTATTAAACAGCTGGGTCTGCATATACAGAATGGATTAAGAGATGGTTGGTATTTAAAGGAGGACTAATTTGAATAAATTTTATCTAATTTTACATGAATAGAATATTGGGTGGTTTGAAAGAAACTGCATGAAATACTTCCAAGGACCTGCAACTTGATTTACTCATTTGACTGTGAAGAAGTACAAAGTACAAATATTTTTATTGGACAAGGTAATAAAGTAACATTTTAAACTGAAATTAACTCAGTAACTTCTCAAAATTCATTTTAAGGACACAATCTTATGCATGCTTAGTCAGAAAAAAGTCATACAACTCCCAGCAACCCCATCCCCTTCTAAAAGGTTGAAATGTCTCTCCTAAGGCTGTTATCAACAATAAGAGCTTTTAAGCTAAAATACACAGGTCTCAGTCACGACTCACCACTGGAATGTGCCCTGCCCAGCTTCTCAAAAATGGAATTCGGCTCAGGCTGAAAGAGGTTAGACACCCTTGACCTAGTCTGTAGTGGTGCCATTCAGCCTACCATGTAAGGTCTCAGCTAAGACTATAGGAATTGCTCTACTCACTGAGTCAGACTGAGTCCACCTAGTGAGGTCTAGTGGCTTTCCCCTAGTAGCTAAGCAGATGAAGCAGGCCACACAAGCCTTGCCCATTACTTCCTCCCCATACTGGTATTCAGAGATACACTGCCTGTGAACATGGAGGTTCTGCATTGTCCGCTATTCTCATTTTGCTGCACCGGTAGTCCAACAGTTACCCTGGCCAAGAAGTGGGCAAAGGCAAAAACAGGAGGAGATAAGCATCCGATAGCAATGCAAAAAAAAAGGGCGGGGGGAGAGAACAAGTTCTCAGGATGCAATATCTTTATTGTTTTCAAGTAGAGGAGCCCTACGCGTTTCGGCCTATCGTTTTTTTTAAAGGCCTTCTTCAGGGGGTTGTAAAAAGATGTCTGCAGAATTCTTCAACAACTGGAATGTCTTTCACTGTTTGTTAGCGGCGACTGTTTGTAATTTGCATCCTGAGAACTTGTTCTCCGCCCTCCGCCCTTTTTTTTGCAAGAAGTGGGCAAGCAAGTTCCACGCGGCTGGAGAGCACAGAACTCCGCAGCTTAGGACCTGGCTCCGTTTTGATCACTGGTTCATTAGTGCAAGCGTCTGCCCAAAGGGCTTTTTTATATTTAAACACCCGCACTCCAGGAAAGAAACGAAGCAGCGGCGGCGACGCCGGGCAGCTCGCGCGGCGCCACTTTTTGTGGCTTCCTTCCCCCTCACCATCACACTAGCGGCCATGGCAGCTGAGGAAAAGAGGAGGGGAGAGCGCCGCGCCAGGTCGTCACACGGCAAGCCAGCCCTTCCACGGATTGGCGGCTCTACACTGGGACTGGAGAGCAGGAAGAGAAGGGCCCGTCGCGGACCTGCTCTCGCGCATGCGTACAGGCGAGCGGCGTGCGCTCGGGCTTCCTTTTTCTCGATTCCTCCCTGTCTCCCCCTCAGAGCATCAGTCAGTCTCCCCCCTCCCCCTTTCTCTCACGGCAAGACCAATCAGCGCAGGGGGGAGAGTGAAGCCGCTCGGGCACAGGCTGTGGGCTTCTTTCGCGGGGCTCGCGCCAGGCGGTCTTGTGAACGGAGTCAGGCGCGCGCGGGGGCGCTCGCTCGCTCGCCCGGGGGTGGCGGACCCACCGACCGACCAGCAGGCAGGGAGGAGTGGAGTCAGCGGGCCAAAGGAGCATAGCTGTGCCATCCGAGCTCCTGCAGTGTTCGTGGGGAAGGGGCAGTGCAGCGCTGAGAAGAGGGACGAGCGCGGCTCCGGGGGGGGGGGGCATCGTCGCCAGGCGCTGGACGAGGTAGGCAAGCCTCCCCCCACCCCCAGCCCAGTTGCCCGGCTGGCTCCTTCATCCATTTCCTTGCGGGGCCTCCGTCCCTCCGGAAGGTATCCTTCCCCCCCCCCCTTCTCCGAGCGCGTCGGAGGCATAAATGAAGGGGAGCCGGGCTGCGGCGACAGGTGCCGAGAGAGAGAGAGAGAGAGAGAGAGAGAGAGAGGAGCCTGCTGCTGCTGTGCTGCTGCTGCTGCTGTCGTCCGCGATCTGTTATATGTCCTCCCCTCCCCTTTTCGAGAGCTCTTGAGAGAGGAAAGGCGAGCAGACGGGCAAAGGCTTTCCTCCTCTTGCCCGGCGCGCCCGCGCAGCGGTCCTCCCTGCGTCTCCCTCTACGCAGTCAAAGGCGGCATCTACACATGACAGCCGTCTGAGGTGGTGGTACAATGGATTGCACCGCTATCTGACTGCGGGCGGGGGGATGCTATTTTTAATCTTCCACAAGTGATAAACTCCACGCAAGTAGGAAACCAGCGCAGCAGGAAGAGGTCTGTGCTGAGATTTCTTTCTGACTGGTGTACTAGCGGGGTTTTTTTTGTTTGTTTTTTTTACTGTGGAGAGCATTAAAAATGGCATCCCCCTACCTGCAGTCTCAAAAGTGGTATACTCCATGCCAGGATTCCACCAGCTCAGGCTGCTGCATTTGTAAACGAGGCCTATATGCGAACCTGTGGCATATACAGAGGAAAAAATGAAGGTATTTCTATTTGCCTCAGATAGGAAAGGCCATCCTGGGGTACCAGCCACTGTTTACACAAGTAGCCCAGGTGCTCCTAGCGCTCTGAGACCTACTTTGTTCCATCTTTGTAGCACTGCTTTGACATTTTACATACATTTAAGCTATAGAACAGTACAGCCTGTATTTCTTGCATATAATTTCCCTCTGACTGCACAGGTAACATTTCTCCCTTTCTACATCCATGTGTATATATACCTGCCTACCGAGGATAACACTTCATGCATCTGATGAAGTGGATTCTAGTTCAAAAAGCTTACACCATAATAAATATGTTAGTTTTTAAGGTGCCACAAGTCTCTGTTGTTTTGGATGCAACAGACTAAGAAATTATTTTCCTCTTAAAGTCTTATCATAGGCTTGAAAGGCAACTGAATACAAATAATTTCCTTTGGAGATTAATGGGACAAAACATGACTGTTGAAGTGTTGCAAATATGCAGTTCAGAGAACCTGGTGTGTTTTAGCCCAATCAGAACACAACAGGTGAGAAGCTGGATCTGGATCTTGGAAACAGCTTTATTTATGAAATAGGGACAGAGCGTAAGCCTCAAAGTTGATGTCCAAAGCACTCTTCTTTGACTATGCCTTTTATGCAATTTTTGTTGACATGTGCAGATTTCACGAGACGTTTTACAGAGTAAGTGAAAAAGTACTCCTGAGCATGCGCAGATGCCCTGGGAAGTAAAAGTGGAAATGTATTGAACTGGGCCCCCCTGCTTTTGGCTAACAAACTACTTTTCATAAGTATGAGCTGTACTCTTGGACATAACTGCCTGGAACGTCTTAGATACCGGTAAGCGGTAGATTCGCCCTTGAATCTTTTTCTCACTTAGATTCCTCTCTATTACTTATTGTTCCTCTTGGGGCTTTTTGCCTGCCAACAACCATGATTATCTTTTGCAGCAGAATTTAAAACAGCCTGTGATTTCTTGCAAAACAAACAGTTTCCTTCTGAAAAGGTGAATTTCAATCTTTCCCCAAGGTGGGGTCATAATTTTTATAACAGAAGGTTGATGACTGGCCATTTATTTCAGCTTCTGTATGTCTGTTCTGATTCGGCCAGTTATATATGACTATAAATCTCTATTATAGGTAACATACTTAACATACTTAAATGTTTCCTATATTTACATACATAAATTCTCTTCCCCCAGTGAAAATTTAAAAACCAAATCAAACCTGTTTTTAGTGTTTAACTTCTTGATATCAGTGGGGGCCCCTAATGACTTTTTATTTAGTTACCAAATCAGCAGAATGGTTGCAATATGGATTATAAAAGAGTAACAGTTGGTCAGATTAAACATACTGGTTCAGATGCAAAAAAGATCAAAACAAGCTTATTCAGTGTTAAAATTACTTGAACTTTGTTTAAAATAGGATTAAAATGGAAACATGGGTTTAGTTGACTTCCATGGTAATGGGTTCAAACATAAACTCTTCAGTTACTTACTGTTAGTTTCCAGCAAATGGAAGCAGATAATCTTTTCTTTGGGGGAAGAGTGTTGCATATAGTGTCAGCTGCCTTGGCTTTCTAAAACTGGTTTTGGAAATTGCAGAATTTTTCACTGATGATAGTCAGTTCTGCATAGAGATATTCTCAAAAGATTATTGTAGAGTTGTTCCTGTTCTGGGATTAGTGCAAGCAAGTACTCTTCTGGTAATTTTTTTTAAGCACCAGGAAAGGGGCAGATATAGCTACAGCTCTTCTAATTAACAGAGATATGAACAGAAATACGGTATATGCATTCTGTAGAGATTATCATACCAGCTTCTTACAGAAAAGAAGGCAAAATATTTTACAAGCTTCAGCTTAATGGGACACGGGGTTCATGGAGTTATGGAACATTTCTTTTAATGTTTTCTTGAGGAATGGCAGGACAACAGGAATACTTATATATTTAAGTGTTTTTATGAATTGTGAAGTAGGTAAATCTAAGAACTAATGAGATACAGAATATTATTGGCGTACACAATGTGAAATTAATGTGAATGTCCAATTTATTTATTTGTTTAAAATACATATATCCTGCCTTTCCTTGTGCAATTCAAGGCAGCCAACAGAAATAATAAAATACCAGAAAAGCAAACAATGGAACCAACTACCTAGGGAGGTGGTGGGCTCTCCCACTCTGGAGGCATTCAAGGTGCAGCTGGACAACCATCTATCAGGGATGCTTTGACTTGGATTCCTGTATTGGGCAGGGGGTTGGACTCGATGGTCTTACAGGCCCCTTCCAACTCTACTTTCTATGATTCTATGATATGAACCCCCAAAAAAACAAATACCCCCCCCACCTAGACATTTCCCATAATGTCTAGGGAAGAATGTACCCTTAAATAGGAGGCTATGCTGAACATGTACCTATCTATATGCAGACATACAGCTGACATAACCTCAGTTTAGAGATTTTTTGGGAATCTAAAATTGTTTTAAAATAGTTCAAGATAATGGAATACCTTCAGTTCTTAGTGAGGGGAAAAATTAAACGAGAATGTGAAGTTAACAGTCTGATAATCCATTTTTTTATTTTTTTTATTTTGTATTTAGGATACCTTTGCTTTCAGTAATCTTGGTTTCAGGCTAGATGCAAGTTGAAAGTCCCACTGTGGTTAATAATTTCTCTGTCACTTTCCATGGGTGAAATGCTTTACCTTCTCTAGACTTATCCATCTGTATTTTTCTGAAATGTACCATTTTAGTTTCCATTTTACACATGAGGAGCTAAGGCTGATAGGTAACTACTTGCCTAAGGTCAACCAATGCATAGATTTGACTCTTTTTTAAAATACTGAATTGTTTTATGTTATTTTATATGTCACTTTAATTATTGGAAGAGTGTCTCAAATAACAATCCATGGCTTGATATTGCATTTACTGAACCAACGTGGCACTAAGGTGAAATTGGGTAGGAACCATAGGAACCATCATTGTTGCCTATTCAAGGCAAAGGCTTGGGGAGGCGTGGGGTGGGGGAGGGAAGAAACAGTCTGCAGTAAATAGTGTGAACCATGATTTCCTATACCTAGCTAACAGTCATCCTGAGAGATGGTCACTCTGCGTTCATAACCATGGGTTATGGTATATTCTGGTTATGGGCCCAATCCAGCTTTGCCTAATTGCAGAAGTCCTATGCATGTTTATTCAGAAACAAGGCCTGTTGTGTTCAGTGGGGTTTACTTTCAACAGTGTTTCTCAAACAGCAGGTTGGGGACCACCATTGAGCCTCAGCTCCCTTTCCGCTGGTGAGGCCCTGCAGCGGGGTCATGACACCACTACAGTGTGACAGGCTCCATCCCTGATGGTATTTAGGCACCTGCTGAAAGCTTACCTGCATACCCAGGCATTTGCTGATTTTAATCCCTAGTTTGGTAGATTTACTTCGTTGTTTTTATCTTTCTATTTTATTTTACTTGTTGTTTTACTTGTTTCAATTAATTATTTTAATACTGTTTTAGTTTTGCACACTGCCCTGTGATTTGATAATGCAGGGCGGTATATAAATATTTTAAATAATAGTGTTGGTGTGCTAAGATTGGATGCAGAGTTAGTGTGACTCCTGTGTACCGTCATGGTAGAGTGTGGGCAGAGCAGGAGGAGGGTATGAAACAGTGTTTTTTGGCTCTCTATTGAGTTTAGTTTTTTTTACTAAATTCTCAATTGAGTTTAATGCTATGCCAACCTCTTTTCTTGGCATAATTTTACACTGTTATAGGGGCCAAGAACAGGGTTTGTGCCAGTTTCTGATTGACTATGCCTGCTTATCCTCTAACATGCCTCTGACACTACCCAGTTTTGGCTCTTCCATCAGCAAAGTTATGCTGGTGGTAGGGATATGCCAACATGAAATTTCACTGGAATATCCCTGGCATTAATTTTGCCTAACCTTTGAAACAGAAACAGTGACCAGAAACAGATTGGGGTCCAGTGCAGATGTTTTAAGAAGTACTGGGCTGGCCCAGCAATTTTTGTCACTTTGTGGGAGTAGAGGGGGATAAAAATGGCTCTGAAGATTTTTGATATCTTCTGGGGTTGAGAAAATGCTAATATTGGGGGGGGGGAGCTTCCATGTTAGACGAGGTGGCAGAGGGTTTCACAGCCTTCCTTTTACTAAAAAAAAAACAACCCTTTGATGCTGCTTCAAGTAGTGGCCCAGCAGCATTCCTCACTGAGTGGCCCAATAGGGGTGGCCATTTTTATATCTATCTGTCTGTCTGTCTGTCCGTCCGTCTGTCTATATATATTGAATGCCCCTGGGAACAATACTGTGTTGCGATGTAGCATTGTTCTCTATTGGCAATTCATTGGCAAGGACGAATGCAGCCATGCTGCTGCTTATTGCAGCTCCACTGTCGCTTGAAGCATCAGCAAAGCTTTTTTTAGTAAAAGCAAGGCTGTCATTGCGAATCCTCTGCTGCCTCATTTAACATGGTAAACCACCATGGAAAAAAAAATAGAATTTCTCTCAACCCTTCCCCCCCAATATCTCAGAAAATATCCTCCGCCTTGTGGGAGACAAATGTGTGTGGGGCATTTTCATCTCAGCATTAGGTTTAAGACCAGCATGATGATCAGTCCCATTTAGTATAAAACATGGCAGCTAGATTACTAACTGCAGCTTCAGAATCATCTTCAAGGGCAGCCATGTATACAACACATTGCAGTAATCCAAACAGATTCCTCATCCTGGTAATTTAGTTCTTTAATTTACGGCAATACATCATTGACTTTCAAATGACACCTTGCTAGTTCAAAATCCAGTCATCTCGGAAGGCATTATTGCGGATGAACTGACTGTAACATCATTTTGAAGAGTAGGTTGATTTAAAATCCTGAATCCTATCTTTTGATTGAGGTTGAAACTTGCCAAATACATAAATCAATTTTGGTTGATAATTTAAGATTTTCCATTTCTTCTACTTTGTTTTATTATGCTCTCAAAAGTGGTTATTGAATAATTAAAGTGTATCGTGATCATGTCTGATTAAATATAGCATTTCTATTGTACTATTTCTTACTACTGAATTTGCCAGTCAATATGTTGGCACCACGTGAAATACATCAGTATAAGTGAGAAGGATCTTGGAATTGTGGTAGATCACAAACTGAATATGAGCCAGCAATGCGATGTGGCTGCAAAGAAGGCAAATGCTATTTTGGGCTGCATTAATAGAAGTATAGTTTCCAAATCGCGGGAAGTGATAATTCCCCTGGTTAGGCCTCATCTTGAGTACTGCGTCCAGTTCTGGGCACCACACCTTAAGGACATAGACAAACTGGAGAGGGTTCAGAGGAGGGCAACAAGGATGATAAAGGGACTGGAAACAAGGCCCTATGAGGAGAGACTAAAAGAACTGGGCATGTTTAGCCTTCAGAAGAGGAGACTGAGGGGAGATATGATTGCACTCTTTCAGTACTTGAAGGGATGTCACACAGAGGAGGGCCAGGATCTCTTCTTGATCATCCCAGTTTGCAGGACACGGAATAATGGGCTCAAGTTACAGGAACCTAGATTCCACCTAAACATCAGGAAAAATTTCCTGACTGTTAGAGCAATAAGACAATGGAATCAACTACCTATGGAGGTGGTGGGCTCTCCCAATCTGGAAGCATTCAAGGTGCAGCTGGACGGCCATCTGTCAGGGATGCTTTGACCTGGATTCCTGCATTGAGCAGGGGGTTGGACTCGATGGCCTTGTAGGCCCCTTCCAACTCTACTTTTCTATGATTCTATGATTCTAAGATTTCAAATGCTATTGACAAGCTGGCACACTGCACCGAAACCAACTAGATGAGATAAATATAAACTCCTGCATTTAGGTACAAACATATTGGAGATACAAGTATACTGGCAGCAGTGCTTGTGAAAAAGATCTATGGGTCTTTGTGGATCACAAGCTCAATATGAGCCAACAGTGTGATGCAGCTGCAAAAAGAAGAAATGCACTCTTAGACTGCATTAACAGAAGCATAGTGTTCGGATCACAGGAAGTGATCTATTAATTAATTAATTTCCCACTTTTCAGCCAAAAATGGTGCTCAGGGTGGCCAACAATAATAAAATACAGATTAAAAACAAAATCTTAATTGAAACATAACATAAAAACAGATCCATTAAAACACAAAGTACATAATAATATAAGAAATAGACAGCACCCAACCAGTTAAAATTTCTTTCAGCAACAGACCAGCTTAGATGCCAAAGTCCTGTCTGAATAAAAACTTATTTGCCCGTCAGTGGAAGGATGATGGAGAAGGAGCCAATCTATTCTCCCTCAGCAGGGAGTTCCAGAGCCTGGGAGCGGCTCTGGGAAGCCCTCTCTCACATGCCTCTGATGGTGGTGGAACCAAGAGAAGGGCCTCCCCTGATGTTCTTAAAACCCAGGCAAGCTTGTATGGGATAAGGCAGTCTTTCAGGTGATGTGATCCCAAGTTGTATAGGGCTTTATAGATCATAACCAGCACTTTGCAATGTTTGCATTGTGCCCAGAAACTGATCAGTAGCCAGTGAAGCTGTTGCAACACTGCATGTCCCCTGTAACCATGTGCTCCCTGTTACCGGCCCTAGTTAACAGTCTGGTTGCAGCATCCTGGGACAGCTGAAGTTTCTGAACACTTTTAAAAGATAGCCCCACATAGAGAGCATTACAGTAGTCCAAACGAGGTGTAACTAAGGCATGCGTGACAATGGTCAGATAGACATCTCTAATGGTTTAGAAGGGAACGCCTCAACAAGAGGTATAACAAGGAATTTATACAGATTGATTAAAAACAGAGGAACAAGATGACCATCTAAAGACAGTATGGGATAATGAATTTGAAGAGGTGACCTTGAAGGTGGGTTGGAACAATATATGGGATAGACGGATTGTGAAAGTTATGTCAACTAGGATAAAGAAGAATTTCTATAAAATAATATGGAGATGGTACCTAACTCCAGTAAGATTAAATAGAATAGATAACAATTGCTCCGCACTTTGTTGGAGAAGATGTCAGGAAATAGGTATATATGCTCATATGGAGTTGTAAAAATGTTCTGGAATTTTGGCAAGAGGTTTTTACAGAAATATCGGAAATTATTGGTATTAATCAAGAGGTCTGTCCTAAACTTGCTTTGTTATCAATAACCGATAAAGTCACTTGTGCTCCAAATACAAAGGAACTAATTGTAAACTTATTAACTGCGGCTAGGTTAATGATAGCGAGGAAATGGAAAGTACAACATGTTTTTCTAATAACTGATTGGTATAAGGAAGTTTGGGATGTAGCCCTAAGTGTTAAACTAACTTGTAGTATCAAATGCAAAAAGGGACAGTTAAAGAAGAATAATTTTATGGATATATGGAATTAATTATTAGACTATGTATTAATAAAGGGGAAGGGGAGTATGCCTTGTCAGGATTATATTTTTGGAATGTGGAATTTAATTGATCAAGGGGATGGAAGTATATTAGTTGGTCCCTAGGCGGGTGGGGGGTGCACCTTATGATTTATTCTAGTTGTATGTTTTTGTTTTTCAGTTTTGTATGTAACGGTAGTTTATAATAACGAAATAAAATTTATTTTTAAAAAAGACATCTCTAGGAATGGGTGCAGTTGGTGCACTAGCCTCAGCTGTGCAAATGCATGCATGCCCACCACCAAAATTTGGACATCTAGGTTCAGGGCTGAATCCAGAGTACACCGAAACTGCAAACCTGAGTCTTCAGGGACAGTGTAACACCATCCAGCACAGGTTGAATCCCTATCCCCTGATCTGCCTTTTGACTTACCAAGTGCACCTCTATCTTGTCTGGATTAAGCTTCAGTTACCACCATCAGATACTGTTTTAGAACCAGAACTGCTTCCTTGGATTTAGATGGAAAGGAGAGGTAAGAACTGGGTGTCATCAGCATATTGGTGGCACCAAACTCCAAAACTCCAGACAGTGTCTCCCAGTGATTTGATGTATGTGTTAGACAGCATGGGGGAAAATATGGAACTCTGAGGGACACTACAGACCAATGGCCATGGAGTCTAACAGGAATCCCACCCCCTGCACCACCATGTTCTGAGATGACCCCTCAAAGAAGGACTGGAGTCACCATAGAACAGTGCTTCCAAGTCCCATCCCAGACAGACACTTCAGAAGGATACCATGGTCGATGGTATCAAAATCCTCCTAGAGGTCCAACAGAACCAACAGGGACACAGTTTCATCAAGGTGACCAAAGAAGTCTCTGTCCCATAACCAGGCCTGAAGCCAGATTGAAATTGAACTAGACAATCCACCTCTTCCAGAAATCCCTGGAGTTGAGATGCCACCGCACACTTCAGCACCTTGCCTGAGAATGGAATATTGGAGACCAGATGGAAATTATCCGATATGGTGGGGTACAGGGAGGGATTTTTTAACAGAGGTCTTACTGTCTCCCTTAGGCAAGATGGAATCACACCTTGTCATAAACAGACATTCTCCACTACCCATACCCACTCAGCCAGTCCCCCTTTTATAAGCCAGGAAGGGCAAGGGTCCAAAACACATGTGTTAGGTAGGCCTCACCTCTCCAAGGATCCTGTCTACACCCTCGGGCTGTAAATTGAAAAGTATCCATTATAACTGGACAAATAGGAGCCGAAGTTACACCAGACCTGTATCAACCAAGTCAGCACAAATATGGTCCCAAGCAGCTATCAAGTCATCCACATTGTCTTCTTGTGGGCTGGAGTGTAATAGGCCTTTGGCCACCTGCAAATGCTCAGTTGGGTGACTCTGTGCTGATACAATGGTGGTAGAGAAGAATAACTTATTCAGCGCCGTGGAGTAGGCTTTAAAATGAGCTCTAGCTCATGTTTGGTCAGTCTCACTCTAGGTTTTCCACCAACATCGCTCTAGTCACTGTCCTGCTTATTTAATCACCCCCAGTTCCCTGGAAAACTAGTTTTGTTTACAGGAAGTAATAGTTCTGGAAATTAAATTATTGTGCCCCAGTCAGGCTGCATCTGGAATGCTGTGTCTAGTTCTGGGTGCCATATTTTAAGAAGGACGTTGACAAACGAGCATGTCCAGAGGAGGGCACCCAGGATGGTGAGGGGTCTGGAAACCAAATCCTATGAGGAATGGTTGATAGAACGAGGTATATTTAGCCCGGAGGAGAGAAGATTAAGGGGAGACCCAATAGTGACCTTCAAATATCTGAAGGGTTGTTGTGCGAAAGAAGGAGACTTGTTTTCTGTTGCTTGAGAGGGAATGACTGGAACCAATAGGTGGAAATGGCAAGGAAGCAGATCTCAGCTAAACATTGGAATAAACTTCCTAACAGTAATAGTTGCTTGACAGTGAAACAAATTGCCTCAGGAAGTTGTGGGCTTTCCTTTGCCTGACAGTCATGTGAAAAAGAAAGTACCGTACACCCTTCTCGAGTTCCATGGTTCCACGTATCAGGACAGAAGAAAAATCATCGGGCCCATAGCAGGTCTCAAAATTAGGTAAAGACAATCTCAGATGAACAACAACACATGACAGAGTGTCCCACATGGCTTCTCCATTTTGGCTGTATTTCTGTACAATAAATAATGCCACGGTGTACTCTGTCATGTGTTGTTGTTCATCTGTGGTTGTCTTTACCTAATTTTGAGACCTGCTACGGGCCCGATGATTTTTCTTCTGTACTAATACGTGGAACCATGGAACTCGAGAAGGGTGTACTTTCTTTTTCACATGACTGTATATAAACAGGCTGGATAGCAATCTGTAAGTGATGCTGTAGTTACATTCTGTATTGCAGATCCTGCATTGAGTGTAGGATTCGACCAGATTACCGCCGAGATCCCTTCCAATTCTATGATTCTAGGATAGAAGTGCGGTGTGAGGGCACATGACTTGCTCTTCGGCCGATAAACCATAGGTTATTGGACTGAGATTGATACATTGGAACCAAGCCATAAAATTATATAATGGTAGCTATTTGTAGCAAGGCGGGGTATAAATATAATAAATAAATAAATAAAATAAATACAACCTTTTCATTATATCAGAGCTTTCTATTAGATTATAGCAGCTCAACCAATGAGAGAGGGACTCACAGGCTGGCAGATTTCCAGCAAGCTCCTGTCTCTTTTCCTCTTGTCACTACTTCCTTTGGTACCCTGTCTCCTCTATGAATCCTTCCCTTCCCTGCTACACTATTCCTTTCTTAGGCCTCTTGCTTCACTCTCTCTGCTGTTTGTTGAATGCTCCTTCCATTGCATCCTCTTGTTCTCACATCCATGACCTTTGACTTTTGCTAATTCATAAATTAACAGCACAATCTGTTACTGTGTCCACTCAGATGTTGAGTTCAATGGGGTTTACTCCCATGTAAGTGGGTATAGGATTGCATTCTTAATTAGGTATTTTAGTATTAGTGGATGCCCTCATGAAGTGGAAAAGTAAAAATGAAATAAAATTACATCCCACCCCCTTTTCCTGGAGAAACGGAGTTTTGACAGCTAGCTGCCAAAACTCTGGGTCCCCTTTAAAAGGGTTTTTTGACAGGGCAATGGGCATTTTTGAACAGGGACATATGGAAGCTGTCAAAACTCCTTTTCCCCAGAAGGGGAAGCTTTTTGCCATGGCTTGTTGAGTGACCACACCCAGTGTATGTAATATTACTGCCAGAGATCTGACTCAAGGTACACCAGTGTAGGGGGCTCCCATCAAATCCTAAAGCTTCCCAACTGGCATATGTAGAGCATATGACTGCACCCTTTGAGATGTAAAATTCTGGAATAGCCTCTTTGGAACAATTATGCAGTTATAAGGATCTTTCTTGATTTCTAGGCAAAGTTAGATAAACTTCTGAAATATGTATTTGTTTTAAATTTGATATCCCTGCTGTGGCTGATTTATTTATTACATTTATACCATGCCTTTTTTCCTGCAAGGAACTCAAGGCGGCTTACACAATCCTCCTTCTCCTCTCCATTTTATCCTCACAACAACCCTGTGAGGTAGGTTAGGCTGAGAGTCAGTGACTGGCCCAAAGTCATCCAGTGAGTTTCATGGCAGAGCGGGGACTAGAACCCGGATCTCCTGAGTCCCAGTCCAACACTCTCACCACTATGCCACACTGGCATCTAAAACTTCAGTTGTGTCACTCTTCAATCTTGGACCAACAGAAACTATTTTTTTTAAAAAACATTCTTTTCAAAAGGCTTAATTCTTGTTTGGTATGCAGAGTAAAACAGCCAGTTGGTACAATGCTGATGCATGTGGCAGTAGCATTCTTTGTTGGCTAATGCTTTCCAGAATGGTCATCTGAATACATTTGTTATGAATATAAACTTTGTGTGCCACCATTCCATCTCCTGTATATGTACCTGACAGAGTGTTGAGTCCAGATAAAGTTTAATATCTGCCTCTTCTGATTTGGACAACATGGAATCCTGTGTCACATTTGGCAGACTCATCTGATGAAGAGGGCTCTAGTTTATGAAAGCTTATGTACAATAAATTTGTTCATCTTTAAGGTGCCGCAGGGCTCTGTTTTTGCTAGAACAAATGAACACCATTACTTGTCTGGAATTTCTGTTTTTGAGCCGATATTTGTGGCTGTAGCACAATGTTTGTAGCAGTGTGGGATATTGAGTTGCATTAAACATACTTGAGATTTTGTGATCCCATTTGTCATGCTTTTTTCTCTGCTCTCACAAGCAAGGGCAACTAAGGCATGAGATTGCAACCATGTAGCCCCACTTTATTCTTTTACGTAAATATATGTTGTTTATGTCTCTTCCCTTGCCGCCTCCTTCATTTCCTATAAGGAAATAAAGTACCAGTTTATTTATAAGCTGTTAAATATAATACATTGTTTATTATCTGTTGCCTTCAGAAGGTCAGCTGCAGGATAGAGATCCTGAAAGGAAGTCAGCTATTTCCTGGCTGCTGATTGTAGCCTCTGCCTTTTTCTTCCTTTCTGAAAACAGGAAAATAATGAACCATGAAACAAAATTCTTAGGTTCAGTCTTAGATATAAACAAACTTACAACAGAGCAAAAATTGTGGGTGGGGAACCTGTGAGTGCCCCATACATGAAACCATTGCATTTTGTGCTTTTACTTCAACAATGCAACAAGGAAAGATACTTCATTTACATAAGAGACAAATGCAATAGTAACAATACCTTAGGTCAGTGGTTCTTAACCTTTTTGGTGTCACACCTCCCTTGTGAAAAATCTTTTGACCCACGCCTCCCATGTATTATTTTAACGGCCCAAAATTTAGGCTTAGACAGGACGAGTTTGCATTTTTTAGTTTATGCTCTGTCTCTGGACTAAAAAAAAATGCATATTCAATTAAATGAATGGCGTAGCTCCCAAGATTAGTAGAAAGAAATAAGGTTGGGCCAACCGCCAAGCTGAGCTGCTATGTACTTATAAAATAAACAATTTATAGTTGAGAGGCTACTCACACCTCCCCTGGAGTCAGTCCAAACCTCCCCTGGGGAGGCGTACTCCACAGGTTAAGAACCCCTGCTAGGTAGTCTACCTTCAGTTACTCTTTACGTTTTTTTAGAATGGCATTGGCAAAATATAACATTAATAAATATACAGAATTTGTGTGTTCTCAAAATTGCCAGAAATTAAAAATAAACAATACTTGGCTATAAGGCTGCTCCATACAATTTTAGTAAAGCTAGATTATGAATTGCCCACTTATTTCTTCTTATAGTGGAAATGCATCATAATGAATTTCTCCATAATCTGTTGTAGAGGCATAATAAATAATAACTTTTAAACCTACTCTGTGTTAAGGCTGTTACTTATTAAGGTTTTATTGTTGAATTCTGTGGGCAGTATCCAATACTGTTGCTGCATTCCCACTGTTTCTGTTGTGCTAGCGGGACCCAGGAACTAGTGGAATTGCTCATTTTTCGAATGGGACAGGACAGCGGAGCTCCCTTATGCAAGCTCCACTGACCTGCTCCATTGTGGAAATGAGTGTTTTGCACATTTCCAGTTGCTGCAGGATCCGTTAGCCTCCCATTGTGCTCGCAGTGGGTTCCACTAGCACGTGGACAGCATTAGATACTGCCCTATTTGAAAAACTCAGAGCTTTATAAGAGTGGTATATAAATAATTCTGAAAAAGTTACTTTTACCTTAATATTTTTATTAACTGTTGTAGGTGTTACATTTTTTGCAGACATGACAGTTTATTATATGAATCCACATGAAATGTGTCTGAAGTGACTGAAAACTAGTTCAGAATTGTTGAAATGCTTCCAAACCATTTTTCAAAGTTTGTGGCCTGGTAGTGATTGTGGTTTGATAAATGCTGGTATATGAGCCTGGTATTGTTATATCTGAATCAGAACTGAAATTTTAGTCTACAGTTTGATGAATCCCTCCCTGATAACAACAAAGAGTTTCTTGGATGTTATGGGTGAGTATGGCTGCCACCAATCCATTTCTCCCCACATATCTCCCAGCTAATATCTGTTTTTAAAAGTATGATGTATGTCATCATGTTCCGCCTTTCTTCATCCCAAGTGGCAACCAATGAACTGACGTGGGGATAGCTGCAACCATAACATCCCTTATAATAGAGGTGGGCAGAAGGTAGATCTCCAGAAGTTTTGGACTTCAACTCCCAGAAGCTGCTGACAGCATGGCCAATGGTCAGGAATGATGGGAGCTGAAGTAGACATTTGGAGGTCTACTTTCTGCTGAAACCTGCCTTATAATATTTAATTAGGCCCTTGTTCATCTGCATTTATATAATTCACAGTAGTAGGAAGTACACGTTATTGGGTGGGTAAGCCCAATATCAAATTAAGAATGTGCCTCCCAATTGTTTTCCACTTTTCTTTTACATCTGAAATAATTTAGTACTTTTAGAAAAATATATATCAGGCAGGTCTTCCTGTCAATTACATATTGAATTCAATGGTTTGGATCCAGCTATAGTCATAGTTAGAGTAGACCCATTGAAATCAATGCAACTTCAACTTCATTGATTTCAATGGGTATACTCTTAAGTATCACTAAATCTGGATTAAACCCAATATGTTTTTATCCATATTCAGCTGAAGAATAGATGTCTGTGTAGATCTGCTTGCTTATTTGTTGACCTCCCACTGAGAATTGTTTTCATGAACTTTTGATGGATTTATGAAACAGTGCAAATTATCGTTACAAAAGTGTTCACTGGTATTTTTCATTTTGCAGCTCTGTTTTTAGCTGCGGGAGTTGTAAATCCTAAATCCTTCTGTACATCTAAGGCAGGGGAGGACTTCCCTGTCTGCCCTGCAGGGTGTTGGACACCACTTGTAGGCCCTGCCCCCTCCCTCCCCAAGCCCTGCCCCCTGGCCTGGGGAAAGGAATGCCCTCTGATCAGAACCCGGTCAGGGTTACTTGCTTGAGGAAAACAGATGAGATATGAACACAATAATAAAATAAAAATTAATAAAATAGCTAGGGGATGCCCTTGCACTCAGCTGGGGCTTGCAGGACTGGGTCCTTCCTGCACTGCTCACGCCCCAGTTGGGATGCAGGCAGGGTGGGAAGGAGGTGCTTGACTCACTTGGGGCTTGCAGAAGCTGGGCTTGCAAATGCCATCCAAGTCCCTTCCTTCCCTGCTCATGCCTCATTCAAGTCACGAATGGGGTGGGAAGGAGGTATTCTAATCTAAGTAGTGGGGAGTGGACATTTTCAATCATCGTCCCCCCCAGAACAGGGGTGGGGAACCATATTGGGTCCAGGGGTTGGATTGTTCTCCCCCAGGTCCCCTTGGGGGGGCAGATGATGTCAGGGGCCAGAGGCAAGGCTGTGTGTGTCCCCGTCCCCCGCCCCCCATCATTGGGTCCCTGGCCTTGGTTGGTTAATCATCAGGGGGATGATTAAAAAGCTATTGCCTACACATTGCTACTTCTTTTGCTTGTGTGGTTGAAATACAGGGGATGGTATCTTGGATTATTTATTTTATTATTATTTATTATTAATATTTATTTATCGCCCATCTGGCTGGCAACCGGCCATCCTGGGCGATGTACACAGAATAAAATACATAAATGCAATAAAATACATTAAAACAATATAAAAATTTTAAAATCTTAACTCACCCCATATTCCTGCCTGAACAACCAGGTTTTTAATGAGCGACGGAAGCTCATCAGAGAGGGGGCATGGCGGAGGTCACTCGGGAGAGAGTTCCACAGTATGGGGGCCGCCACAGAAAAGGCCCTCTTCCTCGTCCCCACCAGTCTAGCTGCTCTGGCTGAAGGGACAAGGAGAAGGCCATCCGTGGCAGATCTTGTTGAGCGGCCCACTTGGTGTTGCTGGAGACGCTCCTTGAGATAAACTGGACCAGAGCCGTATAGGGTTTTAAAGGTCAAAACCAACACCTTGAATTCGGCTCGGCAAGCAACTGGTAGCCAGTGCAACTCATTAAGCACTGGCGTGATGTGATCCCACCGGCGGCTGCCTTTAACCAGGCGAGCCGCCGCATTCTGTACCAGCTGCAGCTTCCGAACCGTCTTCAAGGGTAACCCCATGTAGAGCGCATTACAGTAGTCTAGGCGAGAGGAGACCAAGGCATGAACCACTGATGGGAGCAGGTGATTAGGAAGGTAGGGGCGCAGCTGCCGTATCAGATGGAGTTGATACAGCGTTGCCCGGCTCACAGCTGCCACCTGAGCCTCCATGGACAGCTGGGAGTCTAGAATGACTCCCAAGCTGCGGACCTGGTCCTTCAGGGGTAGATGTACCCCATTCAGCACCAGGTCAACATCCCCTAACCTCCCCTTGTCCCCCACCAGCAGTACCTCGGTTTTGTCGGGGTTCAGCTTCAGCATGTTCCTTCCCATCCAGCCAGCCACTGCCTCCAGGCACTTGGACAGGGTCTCAACGGCCAACCTCGGTGAGGACTTGAAACAGAGGTAGAGCTGTGTGTCATCCGCATACTGATGACACTGCACCCCAAACCTCCTGATGATAGCTCCCAGCGGCTTGAGGTAGATGTTGAATAACATCGGGGAGAGGATGGAACCCTGCGGCACTCCACAAGTGAGCAGCCGAGGGTCCGAAGCCTCCCCCCCGAGAACTACCCTCTGGTACCTTCCAGAGAGGAAGGACCGGAACCACTGCAATACAGTGCCTCCCAAGCCCAACCCCTCCAGGTGGTCCAGGAGGATACCATGGTCAACGGTATCAAAAGCCGCTGAGAGATCGAGGAGGACTAGAAAGGAGCATTCGCCCCTATCCAAAGCCCTCCTCATATCATCCACCAAGGCGACCAAGGCCGTCTCCATCCCATGTCCAGACCTGAAGCCCGACTGGCACGGATCTAAATAATCGGCTTCATCCAAGTGTGCCTTCAACTGAGCACCCACCACCCGCTCGATCACCTTGCCCAGAAATGGTAAATTGGAGTCTGGGCGAAAGTTGTTTAAATCCTGGGGATCCAAGGAGGGCTTCTTTAGAAGCGGTCTTATTACTGCCTCCTTGAGGGCTGATGGCATCACTGCCTCCTCGAGGGAGGCATTCACCACCGCCTTGATCCCCTCACCCAGTCTCTCCCTGCAGCTCATTATGAGCCAGGACGGGCAAGGATCAAGCAAGCAGGTGGTCGGCCTCACAGATGAAAGCACCTTGTCCACTTCATCAGAAGGAAGAAGCCGAAACCGATCCCACAAAACCGGTCTGCCATTGGCCTCCTCCCGCTCACTCCCTGTGTCCACGACGCACGATATCCCACTCCTAATCCGATCGATTTTATCTGCGAAGTGCTTCGCTAAAGCCTCACAGGAGGCTTTAGACTGTTCCAATGGGTCCGGAGCGACTGGACCGACCAGACTCCGGACCACTTGGAACAGCCTCCTGGGGCAGCACTCCGCAGATGCAATGGAGGCAGCATAGAAATTCTTTTTTGCTGCCTTCACCGCCACCCGGTAGGCTGAAGATGCAGCTCTAACCAGTGTTCGATTGTCTTCGGAGCGGGAATTACGCCATCGGCGCTCTAGCCTTCTCACCTCTTGTTTCAGAGCTCGCAGCGACGGAGTGAACCATGGCACCGCGCGCGCTCTGTTTAGGCGAAGAGGGCGCTTCGGAGCAACTCGGTCTAATGCCCTGGTGATTGCAGCATTCCAGTCGTCCACCAGGGTCTCGACCGAGCTACCGTTTGTGTGCTCCAATTCCCCAAGCGCGTTCAGGAATCCATCCGGATCCATAAGACGCCTGGGGCAGACCATCCTAATAGGTCCCTCACCCCTGCAGAGGGGTTGTGGCATCGAGAAATCCAACCCCACCAGATAGTGATCTGACCATGACAAGGGGGTGGCGGATATACCCCCGATTTCCAGATCATTTCCCCCCTCTCCAGAAACAAAAACCAAGTCCGGTGCATGTCCGGCTACATGGGTAGGTCCAGTTAATACAAGGTGCAGCTCCCAGGAAGCCATGGTCTCCATGAAGTCCCGAGGTGCCCCCGTGAGGACAGCCCCCGAATGCACATTGAAGTCCCCCAGCACCAATAGCCTGGGGGACAACACACGCACATCAGAGACCACCTCCACACCTCGGCCAGGGAGTCTGTCATGCAGCGGGGTGGACGGTACACGAGCAGAATCCCCAGACTGCCCTTGGGACCCAACCTCCAGTACATGCACTCAATAAACTTGGTCTCCCGGAGAGGGAGTCTGGTAAGGACCAAGGACTCCCGATAGATAACAGCCACTCCCCCTCCCTGTCCCCCAACCCTTGGCTGCTGGGCATACGAGAAACCAGCTGGACACAAGGCCGCCAGAGTTGGAGCAGCGGCCTCGTCCAGCCAGGTTTCCGTAATACATTTTTAACAACTTTAACATAATATCTTTAAATTAACAACTTTAAAATAATATCTGAATCTTAGTTATGGGGAAAGTTCTGTTGTCACAGTCCCATGGTGAGATAATCTTGTGCCAAATCCAAACTATGTGTGTAGCTGGCAAATGGCTTGAATGTACAGTGTGGGATGGGTGAGAGGGAGATCTGGCTGTTGCCATTTTGACTGTATGCATGTTTGCTGCTTCTTTTGTCTTAAGAGTGATAGGCTGTTTAAGGCAAAAGGGGAGACAGAGAAAGATGCACGTAGGAACTGCCATGCTGCTGCTATATCAGTCACAGAACTGGTCACTTAAAAATTTATTTTTTATTAGAATTTCAGCAGAACAAAACAAAACCATAAAAAGAAATAGAACTACATAGATTTGAATTCATCAAATTAAATTAATAAATATAAAATGTATACATGTATATATGAAAATACAGCTTTCTGGAGAAAAAATTATTATACATAAGCTTCAACAAAGGCAGACCAAATAGTCCTATGTCCATTTGTGTCCATTCGCAAGTGGCATCTGTATACCACTTGTTCAAATGTTGAAAGTGCTGTTAGGTCCTCAATCCATTGCATTATAGGAGGTGAGCATTTATCCTTCCAGTGTTGTAATATTAGTCTTTTAGATGTCAAAAGGGCGCAGAGAATCCATTTACGTTGACCATGCATTAACTTCCAGGGAGCAGATAGGTAATTTCAAAGAACATGTGCTTCAGTAAATATTAAAGAGTGTTCCAAAACAAAATTTATCTGCATTATAACCTCCTCCCCCCAAAAGGCAACTACTGGAAATTGCCAAAACATATGATTAAAAGAAGCATTGGCAGTATTACACCGCCAGCAGTTAGACAACTTAGATAAACTCTTAACTCTTATTAAAGAGATGTTGTGGTGTCCAATAAACATGAAACAAGAGTTTTTGCTGAATAAGGCATAACCTTGGTTTCTATCTTGTCTTCCTTGTTGCACTGAGAAGTATAAGCATGGAGACTTAGCACACTGATTATTGATTTTGGGGCCTATAAGGCCATCGAGTCCAACCCCCTGCTCAATGCAGGAATCCAAGTCAAAGCATCCCTGACAGATGGCCATCCAGCTGCACCATTGTCTTATTGCTCTTAACAGTCAAGAAATTTTGTAGGCCCCTTCCAACTCTATGATCTATTAATCTATGAATATATAAGCCAGTTCTTCAAGATCTGCATCCGAAGGCGCACGAAGACCACTGTAGATACGATGGAGCCTCTGGATGGTATGCACCTTTGTTCTCCATTCTCCGTACATTCTCGTCCCCAACTTGGTGATGGCAAGAACCCATTCTGGAGGAAGGAAAGCCTGGCCAGAATGAGCATTTAGAACCGCTCTGATTAATTTTATTGTTTGCGTTGGGTGAAGAACCAATTTTTCTTGGTTGATGTAGAGGCCCAGTGTGTCCAGGAGAGTCAGCGTCTTTTCCAGTGCTTTGTGGAGGGCAGATTTGGAAGAGTCCACAAGCAGCCAGTCATTCAGGTACAGGAAGAACTGCAAGCCCTGAGTACAGAGGTGGGTGCAGATGACAGCGACACTGAGTGCTTCGCTAAGTGGGTGGTGGAGGCTATTCGACTTGCTTATGAACTTGCCGAACTGGAGCTCGAGCCAGGGATTCGAGCTCATTCTACCAGAGGGGTTTCAACGTTGGTAGCATTAGGTAGAGGTGTTGTTACCTGACCTGTGCAGGGTGGGCACCTGGACGACCCCTCCACCTTCGTTAAGCACTACCGGTTGGATGTGCGGGCTCATACGGACTGTGCATTTGATAGAGCAGTCCTCTCGTCTCTGATTCAATGATGACACCGCCTGCCTCCGGTAAGTTAGCTTGGTACATCGCCATATGTGTGATGCACAGAGACCATGAAGAAGAACAGGTTGCTTACCTGTAACTGTGGTTCTTCGAGTGGCCCTCTGTGCATTCACACAACCTGCCCACTGTCCTCACTTCGGTGTCACCTTCAACTGATGGGACCCGATGGAGTGGTATGCTGCCGGTACCGATGTTGGTCCCGGTATCGATGTCACTAATCCTCTCGGTTCTGAGGCCACAATAGGTGGTCTCAGCGAACTGAGGGAATTAGGCAGGAACCTGCTAGGATGGTGGGGGAGAGGTTCGTGCCTAAAATCCTCAGCTATGGAAGCTTCCCAAAACAGGTTTTGTGCAGGTGCAGAGCCCATATGTGTGAATTCACAGATGGCCACTCGAAGAACCACAGTTACAGGTAAGCAACCTGTTCTTATTGTTTTATTTTGTTGTAATAGCCATAGATGCATCCTGCAAATCTGTCTTGAGACGAATCCAGTTATGTCTTCATGACAACTCCTATACTCCATCTTAAGAACTGTAGGCTTGGGGGGTAAATGCATTGTCCCCTACTTCTTCACAATTCTTCAGTTGTGAGCCTGGAGTAGCACAGACTTTGCATAGGTTTAATACTTCAACGAGAACTAAGTCATGGATTCCACAAGAGGGAAGACAGTGTCTCTGTGTTTACTGTATAGAGTTTAGTCCTATGCAGGGTGAGGTAGATGTGATGGTGTTGGGCCTAACTCATCCCTCCTTTATCCAATGGTGGCGGTCAGAGATCCTAAGTGGTGTTGTGCCCAGTTCTTCCAACAGAAGAACCACTTATCAAGCAGCAACTATATAGAGAGAATAGGATTCATCTCTCCCCTACTAGTGCCTGTTATGACAGTTTGCTGCATATAATTGCCTCTAAAGACATACTAAATCACCATACAAACTTGGCTTGGCCAATTTATCCATTCCTTCAATATGTGCTCCTTAGATTCTAAAGTGTGTATGTTGCAAGACCTGTGTGCGCATTTGGGCTCAGAGAAGGTAAGCAGCCACTAGGACATTTCAGTACTATTTTAAAATTAAATTATGATAAATCAAATCAAATCAATTTTTCCATTGAATTAGTCTACAGACCATATCAAACATAGATACTGTAAAAACATTAAAAACAAAGAATGAATATCTGTATATAGATAGATAGATAGATAAATATATCTTGTGACATAAAACTAACATGAAATTTAAAAATATGCATTAGGAATTTATAAACCCTTTAAAACCTTATGTAGTTCACAACTATTACATGACTCATTTAATCAGACAGTTTTTCCTTTTTTCCATAAACTAGTTGCCTTGATCACAAAGAGGGCAACCCTCTGAGTCGCAAACTCAGATCCTCTAAGGAAAAAAAAATCAATTTAGCCTCAAATGCCCAATTTCTCATGCACCCAAGAAATGGGGATAAATAATGTTCCTACAACTAGAGTATAGCCGACACTCCAATAAATAGTGTGCCAGGTCTTCCACTACAGATACACCACAAATACACAATCTATCTTGCACTGGAGTGCTCCTGAATCTTCCTTGTTGTGACTAGAGGTCATAAGATAACCCCTTTTCATTGGAAAGAAAAGATATTTTTCTTCCTGACATTGGGTTTTTGCCCTCACTAACCATTTCATAGACCTTGTGTTCGCCAAAGCGGCTAGACTCTTTGCTTAACGGCATTTCTTACATTAGAACTAAGATCACTTAGCCTTCTCACTAAAACCATAACTTAATAACAATTTTGAAAAATTAGACCACCAAGATTTTTCTATATTTTTAACCACCTGTTCATTCATACATTTCTTAGCCAGCCTATCTTCATTAATGTAAGTTAACTTATACCAGTAGTTGAATAACTTGAGGTGAATCCAATCTGAGACAGCCTCTAATCCAAGTCCTGATCTTATTATATGAGCCAGAGAGGCTCTTGACACTCCTAAGATCAGACATAAAAGGCTGCGCTGGGGAAGAGGTTTGTGCTCCTGTTGGGGTTTGGCCCTCTGCTCCCTCCTCCCACCAAGCAGGCCTGACTGAACTGCTCTTCACCATCCTCAGCTGTATAAAGGAAGGCCTGCCTGAGAGGACTCTCTGCTGCACTGGAGAAGAGGTTTTTTTCTTCTTCTTCTTCTTTTTCCTTTTCTTTTTCTTTTTTGGGTATTCTAGTTCTATAACTTACAGGAGTTACACTTTTAGCTGATTTTAGGTTTTATATCCAATTTTATTTTAAGGTAGAGTTGTGCTTATATATTTCAATCCCCATGTAAATTGTATCAAATTAAGCACTTGGCTGTTTCTTAATTACTATTTCTTTTTTTATGATTGTCTTGATAAGGAACTAATAGGAGATTGTCTTAATTCTGGTTTTTGAGTACTTTTATTTAATTCTAACTTTACCTCTAATACTAATCTGAAATGGTTCTCACTAGACAGGGCTATAGGAATTTTGGTATTTCCCCTCTGGTAGAGGAGGTCATACCCCCCAAAAAGAAAAGACAAACAAAAATTCCATCATATTTTCCTTCAGTGGTACATACTAAGACAGTTGAGATAGAATCCTCTTCAAGTCCTGTTCTTGACTGGTCCTTGGATCTTAAGTGGACCCTGTCTGAAGTTCAAACAGAGGGAGCCATTGACTTAGCATCAGAAATTGCCTTTGCCGAAAGTGTTAATTGGCTGGCAGATTGGGAAAATCAGAACATACTGGATGAGCTAATGAACAAAGAGATTGATGAATTTGTACAGCGCCCAAAAACTGTTAGCCCTGACTCTAAGAAAATACAGGGAGCATATAGAGTAAAAGAAGAAGAGAAATTAATAGATCATTATAATACCATAATTAAGGAACTGGATTTGGTTAAGGCTTTTCTCTCTGAATGTAATGGGCTATTAACTGTGATTGCCAAATTTTTAGGGAAGACAGAGTCCATGTTCGATAGGAAAACAACTGCTAAAAATCGATCTCCATCTCACGCTACAAGATTAAATATAGAACCTAATAAGACCCAGAAGTCACATAAAAAAAAGGTCAATGGGCCTAGGAAAAGTAAAAATATTAAGAATGTAAAGAAAGATCAGAACCCATCACAGAAATATAAGAAGATGAACTTTCAGAAATTGTTTAAATTATTAGATGAGAAACCAGAGAAAGCTGTTAAACCAGATAAAGATAGGTTATATTCTGAAAGGCAGAAGCTGCTATCTACTCCTTATCATTCTACTTTATCCTCAGATGGAGAAATTGGGAAGACAGATACTCAGGCCCCTTGGGGAAATGCTCTGAATAAAGATTCTGGCCCCTCCTGTAAGAAGCCAAACCTGACTGTAAATCTAGACCCTTCGACCAGTCAGGATCATTCTAGAGACTATATGGTAAAGGTTGGAAGCTGGTATTAATGAACCATAAATTGGTCTTTAATAATTACCCAAAGCCAGAAGGTATGCTAGCTCAGCCAGAGCGTAAGCACCACCTGATGTGTACCCTAGGCACAGCTACCCATGGGGTTTTTACTGTAGCTGATATTGTGCATATAGAATATCTTTTCTTTAATTACACGCATGCACGAGCGGTTGTTTCTTTCAGAGATTCGCAGATAGCTAA
Source organism: Shinisaurus crocodilurus (assembly GCA_021292165.1). Taxonomy (NCBI): domain Eukaryota; kingdom Metazoa; phylum Chordata; class Lepidosauria; order Squamata; family Shinisauridae; genus Shinisaurus; species Shinisaurus crocodilurus. Next base: position 185,047,223 of record CM037879.1, read on the forward strand.
GAAAGTTTATTCTATAAGGAATAAATGTTTTAGTATGGGGTTAGTAGTCTCTCGGTTTTTCAGAAACACAGCCCTTCCAATGCCATTGGTTAAAAAGCCCCCTAGATTAGATCTAGTGAATGTCAAAGATCTAATTGATAAAGGGACTAGCAATCTGATTGACCTGGATGATCACAATATCTCTCTAGCCCATATATCTCAGAATGAACAAACTTTTTCTATAAAGAACTCTAATATAGCACAATTGGGTATAGCATCTAAAGCAGAATCTTTACATTTGAGGAGGAGACCCTTTTGAAGACCTTCTCAATTCTCCCCCTTGAGGTGCAACTTGAAATAACAGACAGATTAACAACTTTGAGAGAAACTTTGCTCCGCCTCCAGGAAGGGAAAGGTCTGATCGTAGAAAAAACTCTAGGGTTGGACCAACATTTGGCAGCTAATGTGGCCATAGATGGTAGAAAAACTAATGAGATGAGGGCAGAGCTAAGGAATAATAACAATGATAGAATAGTAAATAATGGGAGGACTGGGGATTATTATTCCCCCATGAAAGAATATAATTTTACTTCATTTGTAGCTGACCCTATGATGGATGGGGAGTGGCTGCAAAGAAGGTTTTTAGAACCAAGTGAACTAGATGAGAACAATCACATATTAATAAGACAATCAACAGACGATGCCAGTATAATTAGGCAACCAACCTTGAGAAATGGAGCAGTGTTTGTTGATAAAGAAGGAGAATTACGGTAGATCAGATCCATTTAGCTGATTGACAATCTAAAATTCAAGGAGAGCATAACAGGGTTCTTAAACTGTCTAGATCTCACCTTGCTGCTTTAGCCTCTAATAAACTAGAATCCCAGCCCCTGAATAACCATGAATTCAAAATTCTTTCATGGAATATAGCTGGCTGGAATTGTAAATCTAGGGATCCTGATGTAATTGACTTCGTTAGGACATTTGATGTGGTTTTGCTACAAGAGACATGGTGTACAGCAAAATTAGATCTTAATGGTTATTTTATCCATGATTTAACCGCAATTGTCCCAATTGGAAAAGGAAGACCTAGGGCAGGGTTAGCCATGCTGATTTCTACTTCTCTTCAAGCTACAATCAAATGTCTTCTGCACTGTGGTCATATTGCAGAAGCCTGCTTAATTGACTTCGGGTCATTGAGCTTCCTATTTGTTAATGTTTATATCCCTCCTATTCCTACAATAAACCGGATTAAGCAAGAATGGGAGAATCTAGAAAACTACATAGTAGATCTAGAGTCTAAATTTCCCTTGGCTTATGTAGTTATGATGGGGGATTTTAATGCACGTATTGGGCCCAATAATGATATCCTGTTTTCATCTCGGTTTTGGGGCTTGCTTGAATTCGAGGATTATATATTTAACAATGATAGGTGTTCCAAGGACTCCAGGGTCAACTTTGCTGGTACGTGCTTAGTTCAGATGGCTGGTCGACTTGCTCTTAGAATTCTTAACGGGAATCCACTTTTTGAGAAATGTGGACAATATACATACATCTCAGGGAAGGGAAGCAGTACAGTCGACTATGCTATGGTTTCTGATGCTCTTTTTGTCTTTATTAGCAGCTTCTCTGTGATTGATAGGCTTGAAAGTGATCATTTGCCTCTTTCCCTCTCTTTCACAATTCCTCTTAGAACTGAGGTACAGGTTAATTACCAGCTGGCTGAGTCAGCCTTGATATTTAGGCACAGGAGACTTTTTTGGTCTGAAGGTATAAATACTAAGACTATTACCTTCTTAAATTCTTCAGAGGGTATTAGATTTAAAAATGCTATTATAGAAGCTGATAATGCACAGATAGCTCTAGATAACTATACCCAACTGCTTTCGGGTTTGGACGTGATACTGAGGGTGACCCAAGTAAAATCCTTAAACATAAGGATATGTCAACATGGTTTGATAAGGAATGTTATGAAGCAAAAAAACATCTAAGGACAGTATATTGCCAGTATAGAATAGATAATTGTGGCGTATTACCTCAAATGTATTACCATCTTAAAAGGCATTATAAATCTCTGATAGCCCGGAAAAAGAAAGAAGCTATGCAAAGGCAATGGAGAATCCTGATACATTCTTCTCTGGAAAACAATACTAAATGCTTTTGGTCGATAGTTACAGGTGCATTAGGCAATCTTTCAGGCTCAGTAGCATGTAAAATTCCTGCCCAGGTTTGGGAAACATATTTTTCTGCAGTTTTCAGGGAACCCATAGAGCGGGGTTTACCTGACTTCCCTCCCCTTTCTCTCGATATTACTGATCTCCCAGAATGGGCTCCAGTGACCCAAAATGAAATAAAAATATTGATTTCCCAAATAAAATCTGGAAAGGCCCTAGGACCAGATTTAGTCATGCCTGAACTTCTGAAAATTAATGTTACATGGTGGGCACCTCTACTAGCAGCCCTATTTATTCAAATTAATAGGACTGCTCAACTGCCTGATGAATGGTCTCAGGCTATTATAATCCCTATCTATAAGAAAGGAGATATAAATGATCCTTCTAATTATCGACCCATTAGCCTACTTTCAGTAGTTGGTAAATTGTATGCCCGCTACCTTAATAATAAACTTGTCACCTGGATTGAAGATGAAAATATTATAGGAGATGAGCAGGCTGGCTTTAGAAGAGGTAGGTCAACATTTGACCATTGCCTAGTCTTAAGCCATTTATCAGAGAAATATATAAGATCTCCTGCTAAGGCTTTATATGCTGCATTCATAGATCTAAAATCTGCTTTTGATTCGATTCCAAGAGACAAGTTATGGGCTAAGCTCTATTCTTTTTCTATGGATAAAAGATTACTCCATCTAATTATGTGTCTATATCACAACACTACTGTACAGGTGAGATGTGGGTTGGAGGGCACCCTGACTAATTCAATCCCTGTTACCAGGGGAGTACGGCAGGGTTGTATACTTGCACCCACACTATTTAATCTGTACCTCAGTGATCTATCTAAGATTTATTCTTCATTGGATTTTCATGCCCCAAAATTAACTACAGTTAGCATCCCTATACTTTTATATGCAGATGATGCTGTTCTCCTTTCTTTCACTAAAGTTGGTTTGAAACGAATGTTGAGAGCATTTATAGGCTATTGCAAAGAAAATGTGCTAACTATCAACTTTAGCAAAACCAAGATTATGGTTTTTACTAAGAGCCTTTCCCTGAATAAATGGGTTATAGATGGTCAGCCCATAGAGCAAGTTAGACAATACAGGTACCTGGGGATTGTTTTTCAATCTTCTGGTTCCTGGGTGGCCCATCGGACCTCCGCTATACAATCAGCATATAATAGTGCCAAAGCTGTAGTTCGCTACTTTTATACTAGGGGTGGACAGTTTATTCCTGCTGCACTCCGAGTATTTAAGGCTAAGGTGTTGCCACAATTGCTGTATGGAATTCCAGTGTGGATTTTGGGGTTCTCTTCCGCTTTGGAACAAATACTCTCATCTTTTCTGCGCAAACTCTTTGGTGTACCCAACTGTGTGCCATCAGCTGTTTTACGGCTTGAAACGGGGTTGTCATCGGTGGAATGTGTTGCATGGTGCTGGGCATTTAGATACTGGTTAAAACTTGCTTATGCAGCTTCTGAATTAGGTTATGTGTCCCTTCTTCAGAAAGACAATTACACCAGTCAGTGGTCTAAAGCTATCACAGATAAATTACAGATACTGGGTCTTTCTAATGCCTTTCTTTCTACCCAAAATATTTTGCAAGCAAAATCTATTCTTGCACTTCGAATTAAAGACATTGATACCCAGTATTCCCTATCTGCTGCCCACACCACTTGTTCCCCAATTCACTTGGGTCTGATATTTGATATTAAGAGTTGTGCAAAATATCATGAAAATCTGACTGTTCCCAAATATCGGATAGTTTTCTCGAAAGCTAGGTTTAATGCAATTCCATCTGCTGTATTGGATGGTCGCTTCCAGGGAATTCCCTATGCAAATCGTCTCTGCCCATGTGGAGATGAAGTGGTAGAGTCTCTATCCCATGTACTTCTTTTTTGCAACTTCTATAGAGATGAGCGACTGAGACGTATTGCACCTATTCTAAATAAATTCCCTGGAAGATCCTCTGACTGGTATGTGATCCATTTATTGTCAGGTGCTAATAAATATATAACAGAGATTGTTGCAAAGTTTTTATATTCAGCTACTAAAATTCGTAAGACCATCCATCAGTCTCATGAGGTAACAACTACTTGACAATATTCTACCATACTGTATATGTTTAGGTTTTAAATATTTTTAATGGTAGTATGCTTTTGATTTATGTATTCTATTTTAAAGATCATCCTGTGTTTTAAATAGTTTGTGAATATATAATAAAATGATGAGGATGATATTATTTTATTACGGAATACCCAAATTGTTCTGCTGTTATAATTTATAATTACTGTTTTAATAACTCTTTTAACAATAACTGTTCTAAAAACTGTTTTTTAATGTATTAGTCATTGTTTTAATACCAATTTTTATTTTATTTTTTTAACAATTGTTTAAATACTTGTTTTTATGTATTAAGGGTCTGTGGACTAAATAAACTTATTTGATTGATTGATCAGACATAAAAAACTATTTTGAACCCTTTCTAGTTTCTCATTCTTTGCAAAGCCCCAAATTTCTGCACCAAAATTTAGCTGATAACACCTTTGCCTTATATACACTCATAACTAGTTGAAGTGACCCAGGGTATCTATGATTTAGAAGCCTATTAAGTGACTGGGTGCATACAGTTTCTTTCAACTCATTTCTCTTTATTTGTGCCCCTAGGAAGAAAAAAACTACAGTAATATCTTGGATTGCAAACATAATTCGTTCCAGAAACGTGCTTGTAATCCAAAGCACTTGTATATCAAAGCGAAATTTCCCATAAGAAATTTGTACACATATTTTTAATTTAAGCTGCAATAAAGAATGATAATGTAAAGTCTTCATTTTTTTTGACCGTACTACAGTACTTGTATTGCAAGATGTCGCTTGTTTATCAAGTTAAAATTTATTTTAAAAATTTGCTTGTCTTGCAAAACACTTGCAGACCAAGTTACTTGCAATCCAAGGTTTTACTGTATACCCAAATAAATAAACTAATCCACTTGTTCTATTTCCTTATAATCCAAAAACTATTTATATCATTTCTCTTTTTTGCCAGAGATCACCACTTTGGATTTCATACTATTAATAACTGGATCATTCTCCTGACAATAAACACTAAACTTTCTTAATTGTCTGCACAGGCCTACCTGCATTATAGATAACAAAATCATGTCATCTGAATATAAAAGAATGTTTACTGATCTATCCAATATCTTTGGCATATGGAAAACTTGACCATGTAATGTTGAAACTACATCATTAATATAAAAATTAAAAAGAAAGGGGGCAAGGATACAACCTTGTCGAACCCCTTTCTCTGTAGAAAATTTATTTGTTAAAACATGATTTACGCCAGTTCTGACCTTTGACCTTTGACCTTTAAACTTTCTGCTAGGTGCAGCCAAGTGCTGCACCTAGGAAAAAGAAACCAACTGCACAGTTACATGATGGGGGATACTTGGCTCAACAATACTACCAGCGAGAAGGATCTTGGAATTGTTGTAGATCACAAGCTGAATATGAGCCAGTAATGTGATGTGGCTGCAAAAAAGGCAAATATAGCTTCCAAATCGTGTGAAGTACTAGTTCCCTCTACTCAGCACTGGTTAGGCCTCATCTTGAGTACTGTGTCCAGTTCTGGGCACCACACTTTAAGAAGGACGTAGACAAACTGGAAAAGGTTCAGAGGAGGGCAAGAAAGATGATTAGGGGACTGGAAACAAAGCCCTATGAGTAGAGACTGAAGGAACAGGGCATGTTTATTTTATTTATTTATTTATATTTATATTTATTTATCGCCCATCTGGCCGGCAACCAGCCACCGTGGGCGATGTACATAGAATAAAAACAATGTTTAGCCTTCAAAAGAGAAGACTGAGGGGAGATATGATAGTGCTCTTCAAGTACTTGAAAGTTTGTCACACAGAGGAGGGCCAGGATCTCTTCTCGACCATCCCAGATTGCAGGACATGGTATAATAGGCTCAAGTTACAGGAAGCCAGATTCTGGCTGAACATCAGGAAAACCTTTCTGACTTTAGAGCAATACAACAATGGAACCAATTACCTAGGGAGGTAGTGGGCTCTCCCACACCAGAGGCATTCAGATGCAGCTGGACAGCCATCTGTCGGGGATGCTTTAACTTGGATTCCTGCATTGAGCAGGGGGTTGGACTCGATGGCCTTATAGGCCCCTTCCAACTCTACTATTCTATGATTCTATGAACTCCTAGAACAAGCCATGGGTTGTCAAGAGTGGTTTGTTGCTGAAAAATAAGCCACCCTGTGGGAAGAGGTCTCAATTCAGATGACATGACAACCCACTGTGGCTAGTTACCTACAATGGGTTGTCGTGTCATGTGAACCAGGTCAAACCAAGCCAAATGGAAATTACTTGACAGAGATCATGATTGCAAGGGAGTTTCGGTCTGACTCCCACAACTCACTAATATACTCCCTTGAACCCAGATTTCTTGGCTTCACAGCAGGAACCCATTGCACAGAAAGGGTGAAAGTTTCCTCCGTGTCTTTCTACCCAGTTAAATCTCACCTTGGGCAACCCACCAAACAATTCTTGGGTGGCCTGAGAAGGAGGGGAGTTGGGCACAGAGGAAGAGTAATTCCCATGCACCTCCTCACCAGCCTGCTGAACAGCGGACTTGCCAGAGGCAATTAGGGGGATTTAGGCATCCATGTCAGGCCACAAACAAGGCCTCAGAAGGCCACATGAGGCACAGGTGCCACAGGTTGCCCATCTGTTATAGACCGAGGCCACTCCAGCCCTCCCCCCCCCCCCCACCCAGTCCATGCTTGGTGCTGCATCTGATAACTTGGCAGACCTATCTGGGAGAGATTTACACCTTTTCTTTCACCCAGACCAATTTCAATAATACAAGCTAAGTCAGTCCTGGATCAGGTCATAGATGGTTAATGCCTTCTCATTAACCAGCTTGGCATTCACAAATAGATCTGCCATTGATATCTGATAGACTGCAGCAAAGCCATCAGTATTATCGAGGTTGGAGCATAGGAAGCTGCCTTATACTGAGTCAGACCACTGGTCCATCTAGTCCAGTATTGTCATCACTGATTAGCAGCAGCTCTCCAGGGTTTGAAGCAGGATTTTTTCCAGCCCTGCCTGGAGATGCCAGGGATTGAACCTGGGACCTTCTGCATGCAAACAGGTGCTGTAGCACTGAGCCAGCCATTGCCCTTTCCCTAGGAAGATGGACCAGAAGTAGAGACAGTGCATAAATATCTGACTTGCCTTCCCTCCACATGACACTTCTACTTCCTAACACCATAGCACCTTCTGCCCCTTACAAATCTAATGGTGGCCCCTTCTCCCTCCCCTCCCCCCAATCCCTTCCTTCCCCCAAAACACATTTTAGCTTCAGCAGCCTATTTTTTTTTTGTAAGTAGTACCAAGCTTCCAACTCCAGTTAAATACAGTTATATATCTAACCTATTTGGGAAGAGAGACAGGAAAATCCTCTAAAAATAAAGTTCCTTGTCAATCCAATGATGCTCTAGAGTGTAGGTGGCCTGTCAGCATTCTCAATCATCTTTTAGCCATGGCACTGTGGGGAACCACAGTGGGTACTAAGAGTTCTTTCCTTGGCCTTGCTCTTATCCCTTGCTTTTATACTGCTAGTGGTATGCTGTAATTGGCTGCAGAGCTAGTCTGAACAAGTGGAACCTACATTTGCAGCGTGAAATGTTTCTGTTCTAGGTGTCATCCAGCCATGCCTTTTTTCAGGACACTCCATTTCATTCCCCTTCCTCCCCAGTTTTCTATCCACTCAGTCAGTTAGTGTTCCATGGCCACTGACTATGCTTAGTCCTCATCGGACTGCTTTTTTCTAACTTTTTTTGGTACTACTCAAGTCAAGTCAAACTTTATTTGCATCTAGCCACTGGCCATTGCAATTTAAAACAAATTACAAATAACTCATAACACACAATAAATATTCAATGTTCAGAGTAAAACAAATGCTTGCATAAACTCAGTATCACAGCTAAAATCCTTGATATTGTCTAAAATTATATCTAAAATTATATCTAAAATTATATCTAAAATTATATCTAAAATTATCTAAAATTTATCTAAAATTATGTATTTTGTTGAACTCTAGTTGCTGCCCTCATTTTGATCACAATAGCTATGAATTTTGCTGTATTTGCTGTCACCATCCTATTGCGGTCCTCTAAAAGAAAATTCACATAGTAATCAACTGGGCGCCCTGGATAAGGTGTCAATAGAGGAGTAATCAACTCTTCTCGGCTAGTTCTATACAGGGAGCAAAAGAGCAGCACATGGGCGATGGTTTCAATGTTACCATCTCCACAAATGCACACTCGATTCTGATATGGAATTCTCCTAAAGCGGCCTTCCAGGACCGCAGTGGGAATCACATTTAGACGAGCTCTTGAAAAAGCTATCCTATGTTTAGAGTATGTAAGCTGTTGTAAATATGCGGCTATATTTTCTGTAGGACTGCATATTGTCAAATTAAGATGGGGATTCAATTTCTTCATTATGGAACAGCTGTTTTGTCTTTCAATATCCAGTAAGCGCAGTTTTATAGTTTCTTTGGCTTTAAAGAAGCCTAGGCCTACTAGATATTGAACTGAAAAGCCAGACAAATTTAGCTTTCTGGTTATAGCTTTTTGCCAGCTACTCTCGTGAGTATCTCTGACTATCAGGGGAAGCAGACCCGTATCAGTTAAATGCAGCAGCAGCCATAGCGTAAGTGTCCTCATCCAGACTTGCGTTTGTATAGAAATAACTCCAGCCTCGTGTCGCAACGCAGCATTTGGGGCACAATTGGGAACTGCAAAGATTTGTCTTAAAAATTTGGACTGCACTGTCTCCAGTGGTTTCAGATTGGAATCGGCCCAAATTGAAATCCCAAACAATAATTGGGCTACAGCCTTGGCTTTGAAAACTTCAAGGGCTGCAGGGATGAAATTTTGTCCTTTTGTTCGATAAAAACGCAGGAGAATTTGGACACTCCTAGTGGCTTTTTCAATCGCATAAGCTTACTGGGCTGTCCATGTCCCTGAATGATGGAATATTATACCCAAGTATTTAAAAGCTTTGACTTGCTCAATAAGGTGCCCGTCTAAATGCCATTTGTGTAATTTATAACATCTGGAAAAGACCACTACTTTCGTTTTTTCATAGTTGATTATAAGATGATTTTTTTGGCAGTACTGAGAAAATGCCTTTAATAACCTCCTTAGCCCTACCTTAGTCTGTGATAAAATTACTGCATCATCTGCATACAATAGAATAGAGATTTTCTTTGTGGCTACATTTGGAGCATGAAAATTGGGGCATGATAGAAATTCGCCAATATCGTTTATATAGATATTGAATAGAACGGGGGCCAAAATACATCCCTGCTTGACCCCTTTAGATGATAGAACTGGGTCAGTCAGGCCACCATCCCTCGTGCATCTTATTTTCAGCCATGTGTTGTTATACAGGCTTTTTATTAAAAATAAAAGTCTTTTATCTATAGATGTTGCTGATAATTTGTCCCAAAGTCTTAAACGGGAGATTGAATCGAATGCTGCCTTTAAATCAATAAATGCTGCTTATAAAGCTCCTTTTGGTTTTTTTACGTATTTGTCAATTAGATGGGACAAAACTAGACAGTGGTCTGTAATTGATCTTCCTTGCCTGAATCCAGCTTGCACATCTGCCAAAAAATTCTCGTCACCTAGCCATTCCAGTAACTTATTGTACAGATGTTTTGCATACAGTTTGCTGATTATACATAACAAACTAATTGGACGATAATTTGCCGGATCGGTTTTTCTGCCTTTCTTGTATATAGGAACAACTACTGCTGTGTCCCAATCCTTAGGGATCAATCCTGTTAGGTCAATATGGGTGAATAAGGCTGCCAACAAGGGGGCCCACCAATTAGAATTTGATTTTAAGAGTTCTGGAGGGATAAAGTCTATTCCAGGTGCTTTATTTTTCTTTAGTTGAGAAATGAGATCCCTGACCTCATTTGTTGTCACCGGGAGCCATTGTGGTAGATGGTGTAAATCTTCCGTGCATTGCTTAACCTTTGTGTTACTGACCTCGTCGTCTGTATACAGTGCCTGATAAAAAAGTGTCCATTCAGTTGGACTAATTACACACATTGGATAATTGTAATTCTTGTCCAGTAAACCTGACACTGTGCGCCAGAAGAGACTGGTGTCTTTAGTGTGAGAAGCTTTCAGCAACAGATGCCACGCATTTATCCCATCTTCCCATTTTTTCTTTTTAGTTAGTGCTTTATACTTCCTTCGGCTTATTATATACTCCTTCAGCCAAGAAGCTGAGTTGGTATTTCTATATTTTCGGTAAATTCTATTTACATGGCTTTTAGCCTTTTTGCATTCATGGTCATACCAGCCTGTATTAGATGTTAATTTTCTCCGGCCTGGATTGGCTTCGGCTTTTAAATGCCTTTGTAAATTATCTGTCAATTCCTGGAATGCCTGAATGGCTTCAATGGATGTTTTTGCAGAGAGGATTGCATCATATAGGGTTCTGAAAGCCTTTGATTGCAAAAGTTGAGATAACGTTAGGTCAGTTTTAAAAGTCCACTTAATTTTCTTATTACCAGTCACTCCCAGATCTCCATTTGGAATATATTGGGGTTGTATATGTACTTTATTCTGTGCTATATTTGCAAACGTCGCTATTAGTGGTAGATGATCACTTTCCGTGTAGGTGCCGACCTTGAAATGTGTAAGAAATCTGGTCATTAAACTTGATATCATTATGTAATCAATCACACTACCAGACTGATTTGAAAAATGAGTATACTCCCCTTTCTGATCTCCAATTGTTGAACCGTTTAGTACTTGCAGCTCTCTTTGTCTTTTAAATTGGAGGAGCTTAAACCCCGCATAGTTGGACTTACTGTCTTTGGAAACACGAAAAGTCTCCTGGTCCCCAGGTGTGTCCAAGTCTAGGACGTGATGGAAGCGGGCATAAAGCTTTCGATCATCAGCTCCAATTCGCGCATTGAAGTCGCCTGCAATTACAAGTGCTGCATCAGGGTGCAGGGATTCTAGATGATCTATGTACTTGTCCAGACTCCCCCAGATTTTATCCACAGCTGATTTTGTTGAGCAGGGCGGGAAATAAGTATTGACTACCATTAGGAGTATTCCTTCACACTGAATTAGCATAGCAGCAGCTAATGGATTGCAAGATGGCATTAACGTGACACTTGCTTTGATGCTTGTGGAGACAAAACATGCTAATCCTCCCTTTGCCCTTCCCCCCTTATCTGATGGTGTAGCCTCCATACTGTGGCACTTGAAGCCATTCAACTGCATAGTTTCCACTTGCCATGTTTCTTGCAACAAAATTATATCAAACCAGCCCAGAAAATCCAAAAATTGCTTATTGTTTTGTTTGGAAGACCAACCTGCAATATTCCAGGATAATAATTTTAGTCCTAGACTACTAGAGGTGTTGCATTTTGTACTTCCATGTTGTTCAGTATGTCTGTGTCTAAAAAAACACATCCATTTTCCTTTATGGGAGTGACTTGTTTCGAACTTCCTATGTCCAAAGTTGTTGTTGTTGGAGGAGTTCCCAATTCTGATGTATTGAGGAATCGGTAGTTCAACCAATTATTTGAAGTCTTGATGCCTGCCTCATATCTATTCATCGGTGGCATCCCATATTCTAAAGATGGAAGATCTTGTATTTCATCATCCGCAGGATAGGACCTGCTGGGATTTGCTATTCTCTTGATGATACAAATAGGTTCACTCACTGTGGCTTGAGACTGATTTTGAAATGAGGCAGTATCCTTAGGAGGGCTTAACTGTGCCCTACAGTCTGTACTAACCAGTAACTTAGTTAAATTATGGGTTTCTTGTTGTTTGTTGCATTTAGGTAAGTCAGCATGTAAGGTTGTTGTTCTTCTGCTGTCCCCTTTTCTGGCAGATATCAAGGATATTATTGCTGTATTTGTGAAGTGTCGGTTGGGGATTACACCATACTGAGCTAGCTTAGACTTCAGTCCCATCATAATAGATGGGATCCTTTTGGATTCGAAGAGAAGGATCATCCTCTGTGAATAGCCATTATCTGAAATTTTCTGCACAGATTTTAGGTCTATGCTACCAATTGATGGACCAAGTAGTTGTTTCAAATGGTGCTTGGCCCAAAACATAGAATTCCATTTTGGTGGGAAACCCCTAAGGGGGTAAATATCTATAATCATATCACATGGTCGCAATACAACATTACTCATGTTATGCGTTCCCTTGATCATAGCTGAGCTGAATGTAGGGAGCTCAGAACTTTTATCGTTCTTAGTCCAGCAGCCATCGCAGGTGTGCAGTTGACTGCCTCTGTGCTTCATATCTATGGTGTCCATCCACCTGGTCATTAAATCCAATTTTTGGTAAATATTTTGAACTGTCTGGCTGATTAGCATATTTTGTTTTGCTAACATGTCTCAAGTTCCCCCTGTGAAGTATATTTGTTTCCTTTAAGGGAGTAATCCTTGTTATTCATTTCTTCTGGTGTTGGCTCACCATGTATCTCTTCATTAGCAGTTAAACTCAGAGGTTCAAAACGATTTGCCACAGGAATTGCAAACTTTGAGCAATTGTATTTTTTGGAGGGTGACAGGAAATAATAATCCAGTTTAGTTTGCTTGGGAGTTGGTAAGTCCCGTTCCCCCTCCATGTCGGTGTTCCTAGCTCTTTTAGCTTCCTTCATATTGCTTGTAGGTGGCAAAACTGTTCCCTTCACCCCGTTTATGATTTTTTGAGCATTTATCACTTCCTCTAGATCCAGTGTGTTTCTGTTGTTAGTAGAATAGCAGGCCTTCCCGACAGTTTGCTTATACTCTGGGAGAATAGCCCTCTGACTGGGGCCCTGGTTAGTACCTTATAGCTTTGTCTCACCTCCTCCTTTCTTCTTCTTGCTGTATTCTATTTACTGCAGGCTTAAAGCTTCTCGCATTCTTCCTTGTTTTAAAGTTAATGATATGAAGTACAAATCATCCTATTGAAAGAAGCAAGCAGCTGTGCCTTCTATGTCTCGAGCACGGCAGTCAAGGCCGCGGCCTGAAGTTCCTCAGTTTGTTTCTTAGCTGCTTGATATTTTGGCTGTTTGGTCCTTTAGTTGTTAAATAAACAAGGCAATAGTCTGATAAGGGAGCCGTAGTAGTCGTCTGAGAGCAGAGGGAATATAAAAATCCAGGCTGGCTACTCACATTAAGATAAAGTCAGCAGAGCCGAGCAGCGCAGCTGAAACGTACGTCTTGCTGTGCCGCCATCTTTTCCCCGCATCTTTTGGTACTACTGTAAATCTTTGGGTTCCCACTGAGCTTGCTGATAAATTCCTCATCTGTGGGTGAAATTAACTATTTCATAATGATGTGGCAAATATTTATTTGATTATGTATTTAATTTTCCAAGGGGCATCGGTACCAACAAAATATATGAAAATCTAAAGAAATATGTTTGACAGATATTACTATTTATAAATGGATGGTAGGATGTAAAATATAATGACTTCACAGGGAAAAAGCAGCAAAATAATAAGCAACAAAACCGTTTTAGCAACACTACGGTCTTTGATGGACACCCATGAACACAAAGTTCAATTACATATAGAAACTGCAGTTATCCCAACTGTAAATAGTATAGATGCAAAATAAGAAAGTCAATATGTTTTGTTCATATTGATCAGGTTTTGTGGGTGAAGGGGTGCAAGCTTTCATGTTACACAGTAGTCCTCAACAGTAGTCCTCAACAGGCAGAATGGAAAGAAACGTAATTCTGAGCCAAAGAAAGCACTGTTGATTGCTAATACATATATTTTTATTAATCACATGAAATTCCTAGACACTCCACTCCATAGTGGTGAGAGTGCTGGACTGGGACTCAGGAGATCCCATGAAACTCACTGGGTGACTTTGGGCCAGTCACTGCCTCTCAGCCTAACCTACCTCACAGGCTTGTTGTAAGGATAAAGTGGAGAGGAGGAGGAGGATTATGTAAGCTGCCTTGGGTTCCTTGCAGGAAAAAAGGTGAGGTATAAATATAATAAATAAATAAATAAAAATAAATATTAGACTTTAGGGCAGAGGTGGGGAACCCTTTTGGGGTGGGGTGCTGAGTGACCAGCTGCACGGGCTAGATGACATCAGGGGGAGCTGCTGATCCTAATGTCAGCCGAGTTCCTCTCCACCTTCATCTGCGCTGTTATCTCCAATCTCAGATTTCCAGGGAGGATTCCTCCAGGGACCAGAGCTTAGAGGCTCTGTGGGCTGGATGCGGGACCTCTGTGGGCCAGAGGTTCCCCATCCCTGCTTTAGAGCTACAATAATTAAGCAGAAACACTTCTGAATACAGCTTCAATGAGAGGCTGCAGGATTAGAATTGTTGAACAAGTTTAACTGCATATCTCAGGGAATTTCCTCAGCTTTCTTTTTCCACCAAGTGTTCTTAAGTTCTCTTGTTCTTCTTTGGACCTCAGCCTTTGCGCTAGCGTAGGTTTTTTTCTTGGCAGCGCAGTTAATATCATTTTGCCATATTTGGAAGGCTTTCCTTTTTTGGTCAATTATATATTTAATCTCATTATCATTTTCATCAAACCAATCCTGATGTTTCTTAGTTTCATATCCAATAGTTTGTTCACAAGCTGCAGTAATGGAGGTTTTCAGCTTAGACCAATGGTCCTCAATGTTGTCAGGAGGTTCCGTAGGTAGATGTTCCTTAAGAAGTGATTGAAGACGAGTTTGCTTAATAGGATCTTGAAGGACTTGGATGTTCATTTTACGCCTTGGTTTCCTTCCTTGAAGCCTACGTTGGGGAGCAATGTTGATAACCATTGTGGACCGGATTAGTCGGTGGTCTGTCCAGCAGTCGTCGGCACTCACCATGGCCCTAGTAAGAAGTACATCGCGGCGATCTCTAACACGGACAATTACATAATCCAGAAGATGCCAGTGCTTTGACCGTGGGTGCTGCCATGATGTTTTAAGCTTATTCTTTTGTCGAAAGAGCGTGTTTGTAATAGTGAGATTATGCTCTGCACATATAGACAAAAGTAAGAGTCCGTTCGGGTTGCTATTACCAACTCCGTCTTTTCCAATAGTTTCTGGCCATAAATCAGAGTCACGCCGGACTCTTGCGTTAAAATCGCCCAGGAGGATAATTTTATCCTCCTTAGGTATCTCTGACAGGAGAGTGTCCAACTGGCTATAAAAACTTTCCTTGATGTCATCATCAGCATCTAATGTTGGTGCATAAGCGCTCAAAATAGTTACCTGTTGGTTATTGGTGAGCTTTAATCGAAGAGTTATCAGGCGTTCGTTAATGCCAGTAGGAACTTCTGACAAAGAGTTCACTAGTTCATTTTTGATGGCAAAGCCTACTCCATGTATTCGTCGGTCCTGCTCAGGTAGTCCTTTCCAGAAGAAGGTATAACCTCCTTTTTCTTCTTTCAACTGTCCCTCTCCCGCCCTTCGAGTTTCTTGAAGTGCTGCTATGTCAATTTTAAACCGTCTCAGCTCCCTTGCAATAATAGCAGTCCTACGCTCAGGGCGTTCACTATCTATGTTATCCAGCAA
Source organism: Shinisaurus crocodilurus (assembly GCA_021292165.1). Classification (NCBI taxonomy): domain Eukaryota; kingdom Metazoa; phylum Chordata; class Lepidosauria; order Squamata; family Shinisauridae; genus Shinisaurus; species Shinisaurus crocodilurus. The sequence continues at coordinate 185,062,981 of CM037879.1, forward strand.
TGTCCGTATATTCCATGTTCCAAAATTCAAATGTCTTTTTCGACCGCTAAAATGGTGACCCCACTGGACGCGGTAATCCAGTCAGGGGAGAAAGAGGTAGACTATGTTTAGGGCACCTTTTCTAGCCCCCTCCCCATACGGGGTGAGCAGAGTGGATCCTAAATAGGGCTGCTCAGTCATGGATACAGCTGCCGAGCTGCTCGACTACCTCAATAAAAATGGATGATTGACCTCAAATACTGATTGGTTTCACCTGCTTCGGTATTACTCATTTGTTGGCTATCTTATGTTTGGGTGAGTTCCACAAGGCCGAGGAGGAGTCAAAGTTAAAGTAGATATGGCTTCATTTGATGCTCCTCTAGCCAACAACAACTCCATCTAGGCAACATACTCTGTTGTAGCTATATAAATTACACATACCATCAAATACAGTGAGCTCACACACATCCTTACACTGTTTCACTGCTCTTCTATCCTGTTGCCCTATATTACTCTGCCTCTGTTTCTAGCTCATTCATTCTTTTAACTGTTTTACGTAGGTCTATTTTAATATTTTTAACTGTTTCACATCATCATCATCATCATCAGGCGATCACTCGAGTAAGATTGTCTTCCAGGATAAAAATTTACAAAAAGAAAATTTTAAAAGGAAGAAATTCTAGAGAAAATTGTGTAGACTCTAGCGATGGGTCCGTAAGTGACTGTGGAGGCCAATTCTAGATCCACACAGCTTCCCACAGTGAGGACACAGGTTACCAGATGGAGGATGGTCCTGTAAAGGATTTGTTTGACGTGCTTTTCGCTTAGCACGTTTCTCCCTTTCTCCTTGCACTCGGGCTTCTTCAAAGTCCATGGAACCTTTGTGAAAGGCCAACCTCCATTTAGATCGTTCATGGGCCAGAGCTTCCCATGAAGCTCTTTCCTATGTTTCACATAGGGCTACATCATAGATGGTTCTTTTTACACGGGTGTTATACTGTGATCCTTTATTTATTTATTTATTATATTTATACCCTGCCTTTTTTCCTGCAAGGAATCATGTGCGATGATCCCTCCTGTCTTCTGCATGTACATGTATTGGGTAGCCTCAAATGACAAGAATGTTCCCAGTGTGTGAATATATGTGGTAGAATAGGTATGTGTACAGTCTTGTGCTAAATCTAAAGCTGGCTTTTAATTAATATTATGTTATATACATTATTTTATATTGCTAAGTATCTTTCCTGCAAATGCTCTTTCGATGCCAGATATTGATCGGTAGATTCAAAGAATGCAACGGTCATATGACAGCAGCGGCGCTGACATTGGTTCCGCACAGAATTGGCAAAATAGGGAATGAGGGATGGAAGCATAGCCCAGTACACTGTTCATGTCACTTGTTTGGCACAGTGGATAGAATGTTAGAGCTGAGAGATCCGGCTTCATACTTCCATTCTGGAACGAAGCTGAAGTGGGTGACCTTGGGCCAGTTGTCCTTACCCCGTGGCTATTATAAGCATAAAATGAGAAAATCCAATGTACAGTCATGTGAAAAAGAAAGTACACCCTTCTCAAGTTCCATGGTTTCACATATCAGGACAGAAGAAAAATCATTGGGCCCGTAGCAGGTCTCAAAATTAGGTAAAGACAACCTCAGATGAACAACAACACATGACAGAGTACACCATGGCATTATTTATTGTACAGAAATACAGCCAAAATGGAGAAGCCATGTGGGAAAAACTAAGTACACCTTATGATTCAATAGCTGGTAGAACCACCTTTAGCAGCAATAACTTGAAGTAATTGTTTTCGGTATGACGTGATCAGTCTCTCACATCGTTGTGGAGGAATTTTGGCCCACTCTTCTTTACAATATTGCTTCAGTTCATTGCGGTTTGTGGGCATTTGTTTATGCACAGCTCTCTTAAGGTCCCGCCACAACATTTCAATCGGGTTGAGGTCTGGACTTTGACTGGGCCATTGCAGCACCTTGATTCTTTTCTTTGTCAGCCATTCTGTTGTAGATTTGCTGGTATGCTTGGGATCATTGTTCTGTTGCATGACCCAATTTTGGCCAAGTTTTAGCTGCTGGACAGATGGCCTCACATTTGACTCTAGAATACCTTGGTATACAGAGGAGGTCATGGTCGACTCAATGACTGCAAGGTGCCCAGGTCCTCTGGCTGCAAAACAAGCCCAAATCATCACCCCTCCACCACTGTGCTTGACAGTTGGTCAGAGATGTTTGTGCTGATATGCTGTGTTTGGTTTTCGCCAAACGTGGCGCTGTGCATTATGGCCAGACAGCTCCACTTTGGTCTCGTCTGTCCAAAGGACATTGTTCCAGAAGGCTTCTGATTTGTTCAGATGCAACTTTGCAAACCCAAGCCATACTGCCATGTTCTTTTTAGAGAGAAGAGGCTTTCTCCTGGCAACCCTTCCATACAAACCATACTTGTTCAGTCTTTTTCTAATTGTACTGTCATGAACTTTAACGTTGCACCTGCTCACTGCAGCCTGTAATGCCTGAGATGTAACACTTGCATGTTTTGCAATTTCTCTGAGCATTGCACGGTCTGCCTTTGGGGTGAATTTGCTGGGACGTCCACTCTTGGGAAGATTGGCAACTGTCTTGAATGTTTTCCACTTGTGAATAATCTTCCTTACTGTAGAATGATGGACTTTAAATTGTTTGGAAATTGCCTTATGACCCTTCCTGGATTGATGGGCAGCAACAATTGCTTCCCTAAGATCATTGCTGATGTCTTCTCTCCTTGGCATTGTGGTAACACATACCTGACTGCTGGAGACCAGCAAACTCCTGACACTTCAGCTTTTATAGAGGTGGTCACACTTGCTGATGATCAATTCATCAAGGGCATTTGCTTAGCAGCACCTGGCTGCTCCTTAGGCTCTTCATACCTATGGCTGCAGTTATGGTGTACTTAGTTTTTCCCACATGGCTTCTCAATTTTGGCTGTATTTCTGTACAATAAATAATGCCACGGTCTACTCTGTCATGTGTTGTTGTTCATCTGAGGTTGTCTTTACCTAATTTTGAGACCTGCTACGGGCCCAGTGATTTTTCTTCTGTCCTGATACGTGGAACCATGGAACTCGAGAAGGGTGTACTTCCTTTTTCACATGACTGTACATCGCCTTTGTTTCTTGAAGAATGTGACAGATAAATTAATAATAAATACTGAAACCTAGATCCAAACAGCTCTGTGTTTAAGAAAGGGCATTATCATTTTGAGCTAACACTCTAGACATCTAACATGGACCTGTGGCATAATCACATGAGCTCAGACATTTAATATATAAAGAACTAAGGTTACCATTTTTTGTCTTTCAGAAAGAATTAGTCTACACCAGTCTAGAAGCCTGAAGAACTATTTCAAAATGGACATAGATGATGAAGAGAATATGAGTAAGATGTGTATATTACATGGTGCTAAAACTCATTACTGTTTCTGCAGATTATCACTGCCGTTGCTTACCATTTCCCAGTCAGTAATCTTTTGCTTCAAGCCTGAATGAAACCAGGAGGATTTCCCTACTTATGCTGTATGAAATAAGATAACTTATAGTAGTGAAACCACATTAAAGTGTTTTCACAGTTAATGAGTACAGTCCTGGAAAAAGGACACTTAGGCTGCAATCCTAAACACACCTACTTGAGAGTAAGCCCTGTTGAACTCAATGGAGGTTACTTCTGAGTAAACATGTGTAAGATTGCACTGTTAGAATGCAGTCCTAAGCGATTGATGCTTTATAGACAGAGGGCTCTGATCTCAGACCTCTCTGTCTATCTTATGCTCTGCCGGCCAGAACCAGGCAGAGCAGGAGGAGTGGCAGAAGCTTTTTTACAGCCTCTCCGTTTTCCATTTTGCTGTTAAGAGCAGCTCACTCACTCACCTGGGGGTGAGGACAGGAGACGGAGAATCTCGTGGATCTTGCAGAGCCACATCTCTCCATCCCCCTCCCCTCCCCACCCACTGGAATGCCCCTTTCTGCCATTCCTGACCTCTTCTGAGGATGCTGTTGCGTCTTCGGAAGAGAAACTGCCACAGTGCTTTCCATAGCGGCTGTGAGGTGCAGGAGTTGGGGGCGGGCAGGTTATCTGCTATCCCAGGTTATCTGCTTCTTTCATCCATTCTTTTACAAAGTTAGTTTTCCCACTTTCAAGAAAAACTCAAAATAGGACTGATGTTGTAGATCAACAGTTGCTTATGTGAAACCAACCAGACTCCAGTTAGAACATTGCCACTCCAGTAGCATTTGGGATCATGAGGAGTGGTTTTATACTCCTTTCCCCTTAATTTTTTGTGACTGGTTTCAGCAATTTTAATTTTTAATTTTCACATAGCACCTTTGAACAGCTGTGAATTTCTCTTTACATGGTTATTTTTCTCTTTCTATTCTAGCCGCATTTTAACTATTTTCATTTCATTTATTTATTTAATTTATTTATATTCTGCCTTTCCCAAAAAAATGGCACTCAAGGCGGCTAGCAGTAAAATCCAGTTTAAAAACAAAATCTTAGTTAATACATAACATAAAAACAAATACATTAAATTCACAATTAAAACACACACAAAAAATTACAAATTAAAAACTCTTTCAGCAACAGGTTAGCTTACATGACAAAGGCCTGCCTCAATAAAAACATATTTGCCTGCCGGTGGAAGGACATCAGAGACGGGACCAACCTAGCCTCCTTTGGCACATAGTTCCAGAGTCTGGGAGCAGCCACTGAGAAGGCCCTATAGAGCTTCCCTTTCTGGGGCATTAAGGTATAGATGCTGCTGTGGGACTCCACCCCCCTCCCAGACATACTGTTAATCTATGTAGACACATGTAAAAAAGAAGCAATGCACATTTTCCTCTAAAATGTTATTTAGACATTTGGGCTCCTAAGATGCATTCTTTGGGATCCATGTTACATCATTATGTTCAGACATACTGAACATATTGATACTTGACAGTTTGACTCTTACTTGAAACCCTTCTAGCACATTAGTAACACTAAGCACAAATAAGACTTGATGTAAACAGTGACTGAGATCCAAACTGGTGTGAGTTACTGCTCCACTCATGCACAGAGGTTGTTAAACTTCCCTTTAAAATGCCAACCCCCATGTACCTTGAAAAGCTTCCTCTTAAGGTCCTATGGAATGGCATTCCATAATGCAAAAGAGTCTAATAAACAAATATTTGTTGCTCCCCTCATATGGTTGTGGGAGTGTTAGATCTCACCCAGTAGTCATTAAGAGGCATGATAAAGACATAATTGCCTATGGAATACATATCCATTACTTTTCTCCCACTGATTCTAATCAAATAGGTTTCCAAGTTTTTGAAGCACCGCAAAAACCTGCAAATCTTGTTTGCCACAAACAGTAGTGGCATGAGTGTGCATACCATAGGTAGGGATGTGCAAATCAGAAAAACTCGAGCTTGCTGAAGTTCTCTGAATTCCATCTTGAAGCTCATTCCGACTTGAGTCCATATCAGATTGTGAGCGTTGTTTTTTCTATTTGCATGAAAATCCATGCGTATTTTTGTGCATATTTTTCCAACTGTATGCATCTTTGAAATGTACACATTCTTCTCTCATTGATTAAAGCATTTTTATGTGCATTTTTAAAAAAATATGAATTTTTTCATACACATTTTTCAAATGGCTGCATGCTGTTGAACACATTTTTTTGGTCCGTGAATTACATTGCAAGCTTGGAAATGTACAGATTTCAACTGCAGATTGTGCCTGACTCCGTGTTCAGTCTGGAAGGTGTGAACTGGATAAATCCTGATAAAAAATGAACTGAAATTAATTTCTCATACATCCCTACGATAGCAGTCATGCCATCTTCCACTCTGAAAAAGCTACTGTCCCTCTCCAGCTACTGTCTTTCTCTTGGGTTGGTCTTCTTGCAGATCGTGCCTCTTTGCCTTATATTTGACTGTGTGCAGTACCAGAGAGAGTAAAGATCTATTGGCTGGGATCCATGCAACTAATTCCACACACCCATGGTCCTCTTTTAAAGGAATTAGTTCTTGTAAACTATCTTATGTGATTGAAGGTGGTTTGTGTGTATTATATATATTGCTCTTGAGATGCTTAAATGAGAAGTAACAAAATATTTCTTCTTCCACACTACAGTGCTTTAATTACAATGGTAATTCCTTAAACTGAAAATTGTGAAGAATGTGAATCTTCTGAATTGTGAAGATTATTATACCCTTTGCCTGGCATGAGTAACAAATTCACAGGGCTTATTAAAGGGAGGCTGTTAGTAGCACAAAAATATCAGCATATACTTTTAATGGAAAATCAGTAGGGCCAGTGGTACGATGATACCATTGGATTATTATTAATTTTGTCCATGTGTGATGATAGTAGTACACTGGGATACTTTTGTTTATTTATATCTGCCTCTTAGATTTCACTGCTCTACACAACCTGTGAACTTCCTTGTTATCTATACTACTTTGTTGAACTTAACTGCTTCATTTCCATGTATGAAAATGCAAAAAATGAAACGTGTTGTTTAATAATAGGCTTTTTTTGCCTCATACTAATTCTTAAAATATTGGGTCAGAAAAATACCTTTATTGGGACCAAATAAAGTTCACATACCAATACAACTACCTGTTTTTTTATTTTAAAATTGTGGTGTTTATGTTGGTTTTACAGGTGACATTTATCAGCATGCTACTGTTAATGACCACTTTGACAGAAATGATACTTGAAATGCAAGTCTATCAGCTCATACATTACTTTTCCAAGTGATATTTTAATACTAATCCTGAGCTATAAAAATACTAATTCAATATAACATGGTCATAATCCATTGGCTTCTAATTAAGGCCCAGGACATGCTGTCAATTCAGTGCTCCAACACTAGAGCTCAGACAGCTAAACAGAGATAAACATTTTGTGCTGGGTGTAAATCAACCAAGTATTCTGAAAATCTCATTTTGGAAAGAATATTAGCTTATTAACTTCAACACTTAATAAGGAGTAAAAGAAGGAGCAGTGCAATTAAAAAGAAATTAGACACATAGTGTTTAATTTTACATTTTTACAGAGAGTGCTCATGCTTAAATGAAAAAATGGTTTCCAAGATCAAATCCTTAAACAGACTGGGTATTCATTTTCCTTAGTTTCCTTCAAGGACTAGACCTTGTTACTGATGTTCTATGAACATTTCAGGATTGGTTAGTTGAAGGCCCTCATCTCACATAATACATTTCAAAAATTTATCTAAAGAACAGCTTGTTAATCCAGTTCTAAACACATATGCAGGTTGAGATGGAAGTTACTTCCAGGTGGTGTGCCTAGGACCATATAGTCCTATACCTCAATCCTAAATACACTGATCCCAACACCCATGTGGAATAAATCTGCATGCCAACTGCAATTGTTATTGTGTTAGCGGATATCAACTGTGTAACAAATATGTGCTACATAGGCCTTTCCCTGCCAACAGGTAAGATGACTATCATCTTACACAAATGTGTCAGCTGGGAATTGCTTCCTGTATACCTAGGTCTGTTCCTTGAATGGCACAGTCATAGGGTTGTAAAAGCTGTGTGTGATGCCAGTACATTGACCCCATAATTAAATATTGGGGGAGGGGTAAGGCCCTATTGATTTAATAGGACGCACCAAATCCTCCCCATATTGTATGCATTATGTGGAAATGATGCTAATGTACTACTAAGGCAACAGATAAGGTACAAATGTTTCCTCCTCCCCTTCAAAAAGCATGCTCCCTCAATTTGGTGATTGTTACAGCAGCTGCAAATAGGGGAAGAAACGTGCACAGCATGGTTACCTCCCTGCCCTAACTCTGAATTGGCTTCATTACTTCGTTATGTTGCCAAATCTGATTGGTTACATGGTGTTGTGATATCATTGTGATCATTACATAATTCTTGACTGGTTGGGATTGTCCAGGGCAGAGGAGCGGTGATGAGGGGGCATCATAACAGCAGCAGAGAGGGAAACAACTGATGTGAATGGGGAAGTGAAAAAGGTACAGTGAAGGAGTTTTTAAGTTCAAATACCCTGACACCCCCACCCCACCCCCCCACACTGATCCATTTCACAGGTGAATATTTGATGCAGCCCTTCTTTTCCATAGTTTAATCCTAGGTGCCTTGGAAACATATGATCCTCTGATCATAAGTACTAATGTTATTGTTAGTTCCTGTGTTTATGTCCTGTCCACATCTGTCCACAGATGGAATAATGTGTTCAGAGCTTAATATATTTTAGCAGCCACTTGAGATTGAACCAAGGGGAAGCAGTTTTCAAGTATTTACCACAGTACCTCAGTAACTGATGACCTTGTCCTAGGTTTTGTTGATTTCAAAGCAATTTACATCCACATGGCCTAACTACTACATCTAATTATTCATGCTTGAATCTGGTTACTGTGGCTTAAATATATATAGGTGGTTCTTTTAATTAGCATACCCTTGATATTACAGGAGAAGTGAAATCCAAAATATGTATGTGTAAAATTCAGTGGGTAATAGTCACAAAAATCAATTTAGGACACAATGAAGATGAGTATAAGCCTCTGAACTTGGAGGCTCACGCTCATCCAATGCAGAGTGGGAGGAGTGATGGAAGTGATCTTTGCCTCCCTGCTCCTCCCATTCTGCATTTTTACTAGTAAAGGCATCTCAGAGGGGGAGGGGAGGAAGCTTGAGTGGCTTCAGGATACCTTGTATCCTGGCCACTCCAATCTCCTCCTCTCCCTGCTTCCTGAAATGCCCCCTTTAACCCCACTCTGAGATTGTTTTCCCAACCTTGGAGAGTGGCCTTCACGGTTCTTTCCGCACTGGCTGCATGGGGCTGGGAATGGGGGTCAGAGTTCTGATTCCCAGCTCCAAGGTCGCTGTCTCCAGCCTCGGAGCTGGGAATCCAAACTATCCTAAGGGCCATAGGATTGTACCCTGTGAAAAATATATTTTTACTTAATTCAGAGCAATACTAATGTGTTTAAAAAAAAGAAAGAAAAAGGAATTAAAATGTAGGGCACAATTCTATGGCTGCTAGACAGAGTCTAGACGGCCATAGGATAATTTGGAGTTCCAGCTCCGACCTTGGAAATGTGCTCCAAGGTTGGAGTTGGGACTCCAAACTCAGAGTTCCCTCCCTCTGCCCTCGCAACCAGCATGGAAAGAACCTCACCAGCTGCGGCTCCAAGGTCACAGGAGTCGGAAACAGAGTTTTGTGGGCGGGGAGGGGAGGGGAGGAGTCATACTCCGCCAGTGTACATATTATCCTGGCAGTGCCTCGGCCTCCTCTTCTCGCACTCCGGGGCAAAACACTTAGACAGCTGAAATCAGCTGTCTTAAGTGTTTTACAGGGTGGGAGGAGCGTGGAGGTGACCTTTGCTTCCGTGTTCCTTCCACCCTCCTTCCATCTTCCATAGGATGCCTATAATCTTCTGAGTTCAGAGGGTTATGGACAGCCTCATTGTATTGCGCTGCTAATTGCTTAAGCATTAAAATACTTATGCTGTGTACAAAATGATTTCTCTCTCCTCTTAATGATGGCTCCAGCCCTAATCCTGCTTCAGTAGTTGGAAGGGGAGCCTTGCTTCAGAGACGATAGCCTTGCTGCAGGGGGAAAGGTTTGTTTCCCCACTCAAGAAACAAATTGAAAGAACTGGGCATGTTTAGCCTTCAGAAGAGAAGACTGAGGGGAGATATGATAGCACTCTTCAAGTACTTGAAGGTTGTCACACAGAGGAGTGCCCGGATCTCTTCTCGATCATCCCAGATTGCAGGATAATTGGCTCAAGTTACAGGAAGCCAGATTCCGCCTGGACATCAGGAAAAAATTCTTGACTGTTAGAGCAATACGCCAATGGAACCAACTACCTAGAGAGGTCGTGGGCTCTCCCAACACTGGAAGCATTCAAGGTGCAGCTGGACAGCCATCTTTCAGGGATGCTTTGACTTGGGTTCCTACATTGAGCAGGGGGTTGGACTCAATGGCCTTACAGGCCCCTTCCAACTCTACTATTCTGCTAAATTAAATTAATACCCTGGAGATGTAAGCTGTATTGCTGGAGCAGGGAGAGGTGCACTTTTTCATGGAACAAAAGATTTTAAGCATTAAGAAAATGATATTTAAATGGTGGGGCTGATGTGGGAGTGATGGGAAACTGCTCTGATTTTTTAAAAAGAACTACATGAATGCTTATATTAATCTTTCATCTTCAGTCCCTAGATCAGTGTTGCCAAGGCTATTTAAAAGGGTTTTTTAATAGCCTTAACACAGGGCTCTCCAACCTTGGGTCCCCAGATGTTGCTGGCCTACAGCTCCCAGCATACCCAGCCAGCATGGCTAATGGCAGGGGATTCTGGGAGCTGTAGTCGAGCAACATCTGGGGATCCAAGGTTGGAGAGCCCTGCTAGCAGCACTGCTCTAGGGATTGAAGAGGAAGAATATTGCTTTGGTCTTGTGATGTCGAGGATCAGGTATTTGCAGGTTCAACTTGAAACAAACTGAAAACCACCAAAACTGGATTGACCATAGCTTGTAAGAGGACATAAATAAATGTATGTGCATACTGCAACCATAATAGTGCTTCATACGGACATACTAACTGCTCTGAAAATGTTACGTTTTAACACAACCATACTATTAAATTTTCCATTTGAGATAAAATTTAGCATTTGTTTGAGCATGTTTCTAAGGAATTAGTTCTTAGAAATATGAAAATAATTGTTGCTTTTATTTTATTTGCCAATATTGTCCAGACATTTATTTCTTGTCTTTTTAACCTGTATGTTTCTACCCAATCTCTTCTAATTTTCTGTTTTTTGAGCACCGAAAGGAGTAACCTATCAAGCTTTTGCTGGAGGATGTTATAAATGAAAATTTAATAACCATTCCATCAACTTTGTCAACTGAGTGAAGTGGTGTGTGCGTGCTTTTAATTGTTGGGTTTAAGACAAATTTGAATATACTGTCCAGAAGAGCAAATTTTGAATTTCAATCATGCTTCCTTAATAGTATTAATATATTACAGGCATCTGAAGACTTCTACTTGGAAATCTTTCTCTAGAAAAATAGAGTTTTTTCATTGGATTTTTTCATGAGTAGTCGTTTGCTGAGTTTACTTGAAGGAACTCTTGCATTGTAACAAAAAGTTTAGAAAATGAATTACTCGATTACTACCAAGGCTTCAGTGTTCAAACATATTGCATGTAATATTCAGTTAGTAAAAATAGAAAGTATGATAATAAAATCAAATAAGTTTACTGCCCTCAATAATCCATGTTTTGAATTGTAAGTATACAGTTCTTGTAAGGTTTTGTGTTAATATGTATTATAAGGCCTCTAGTTTATTTATAGGGCAGTTGGAATCCTAGACTTTTAGCATTTGAAGGTTACCTATTTCAACTTCCTGTTTTGATGTAAGTATGTAATTTATTTATTTAGTAGTTTTATATCCCACTTTTCGACTGGAGTCCTGAAAGCAACTCACAACATTTTATAAAATGCAATGGACAAAAGACAAAAGAAAAGCAGTCCATATGGAGCCGCTTCTTGATACTCTATTCATCAGCCTTCCTCTGTCTCCTGCTCCTTCCTACAGGGCAGCTGATGTTAGGTGGCCCTGTTAAGGAAGAGGGGTCAGTTCATCTGGAACAGAAGCAGGCACATGATGTTGCCTTCACCTTGGCCTGGCTCTAGATTTTTTGGGGGAGGTCTTGGCAGAGTTCTGTCAGTGCCCCACCAGCCCCAACCAGGCTCCATTGGTGGCAGTGCTGCTGCAGGAGCTGCTAATCTTGGTTTCTCCCTAGCATGAGTGGGCTTACCTGGTGGCAGCTGCACTTTAATGAGCCAGGGAGCCAAGTGGCTGCCTAGCTCCTGGTTCATTACAGCACCACTGCTTGGTAAGCTGTGAGCATGCACAAATGGGAGTGCAGGCACTGGGGTGGTGGGAGGGGTGGTGGGCATCAGCCCCGGTAGGTTGAAATTAATCAAGCAGGCTAGTCACTCCATGTTTACAAGGGAAGGTGAAATTCTTCCAAGCATCACCCTTCCATTCATAGGAGAACTTTTACTGGACCCCGAAAGGGGCAACCAGATCTAAGCAGGCACACTGTTCCCTGCTAGCTTTCCCCAAAATAACATTTTCTTAGAACTTTACCACCAAGCTATCTACTCTGTCTCTACTTCTCATTTTTTACTGAGGCCCACATTGTTTATTTAATATGTAGTTTTATTTTATGTAATTTTATAAACAAAATTTCAACTCATTGACTTTTAGGGTACCGTATGTGTGTATCACATGGATCCATTCTAGGAGGAGGGGGCAAACTGTTGCTCCTTTTCCTTCCCATTTCTGGAGCATTCTGCTGCTTCTCTTTGCTGGTGTAGATTGTACCCACAAAGATCAGAAGCAGTGTGTAAGCAGTCTACTTGAAACAGAGCGAGAGCAAATCAGCCGGTGAGGTGGAGGGCAGGGAGGTCTGTTTCATGTCGCTGCTTCTACTCTCCCAGAGCTCCCCCAGCCTGCAGATTTTCAAGGGCGTCAGCAGATCTCCCTGCTTGCGATTGGAGTGGGGGAGTGGGGTGAAGCATTTTCCAAAACATTTTGTAATGACATGATTGCTTGTGGTAGCCACTCAATGTCATTGTTTATAACTATGTAATGATGCATAGATCAGCATACTTTTAAGCACTTATTTGTCTATGTTGAAAGGATTCTGTTTTTATAAATTCATTCCCTTCACTGGAAAGGCAGCTAAAAGTAGATATGGGGCTGTGTCAAATTAGATCTACTTATAATCCAGTTGGTCCAAATGATTTTCAGTAACTATTTTTATTATTTCTGGTGATATTAAAGCAATTTCAATGGTTGAATAATCACCACCACAACAACAACTTTGAAGGAAGCATTGGTCTATAGGGATTCTGTTTTAACTGTTATTTTATTTCTTCCATTGCAATTGCTGTAACATGCTATCTTTCCACTTATATTACCTCCACTATATTCCAGCCATGGCTGCAGCCCCAATGTGCTTCACTCATTTCATTTTAAATGAAATGAGACTATTTGACATGAGGAACAAGTCTGAAGATTTTGGGAGGTACAGATGGTGTAATCAGATTGAGATACGGGGAGTTGCTAAACTGAGACAATTCAGATGGATAGGTAGTATGAATCACTATTGTAGGATATGTTATAATTAATGTTATAATTAACATACCGTACAATAGTGATTCATACTACCTATCCATCTGAATTGTCTCAGTTTAGCATCTTCCCTTATCTCAATCTGATTACGCCATCTGTACCTGCCAAAATCTTCAGACTTGTTCCTCATGTCAAATAGTCTCATTTCATTTTCTGGCAGTATCTTTGACCATGTGGTTGACCAACAGTTTGCAATAGTCAAGTATTCTAGTGAGCTATAGTAAAATGTTGGATCTAGGCTGAAGGGAAAAGAGCACAACTAATGAATGAGTTTGGGGTGTAATTTTGGTAAATATAGCCTTTCAAGTGAAAACCTGCAAAGAATTACAGAGAAATGAACAGGGCCAGAGGACTTGTTTTCTTTTTTCTTTTTCTTTTAATCCTTTCACCCCATCCCCTTTCCTTTCTCCTGCAATTAATCAATTGCTGCAGAGAATTGGGCTCAGAGAATAATTCCACCTTGTAATCACTTCGGTGGTCAGAGGCTCCTGAGGGGAAGGCAGTTGCAGACTACTTGTTCTTCTTCATGGTCTCTGTGCATCATACATATGGCCTCTGTGTCTGTGCGGAGCCTCACTTTGGGAAGGTTCTATAGCTGCGGAATTTTCGGCGGGAACCCTCCCCCCCACCGTCTTAGCGTGCATGTCCCAGCGGGTTCCTGCCTATTCCCTCAGTTCCTTTTCACCATTCTGGTAGCCTCGAGGGAGCTTCTCTGGTCCTTTGGACTGCAATTTTCTACTAGAGGCTTTATTCTATCTTGTCCTCTACTGTCATTTTCTTCTTCCTTTCTATATTTCGTCTTTATTTTCATTTTATTTCACAATCTTTTATCTCTCAATCAGAGATTTCTGGCTCCTTCAGTCTGTATGGCCCTGAAGGCATCAATTTGTAAGTGTGCAGTGTGGGAGCAAACTCCCCCACACAGACGGCCACTCTCTCTGCCTCTTCTGCTTAGGAGAGGGCCATGTCATCGACACTTGCGCCCACTGCCAGGCCTTCACCAAGCAGGCCTGCCGCAGCTGCACTGATCGACTTATGGCTGATTTGTGGAAGAGGGCACTGGAGGCCATGGAGGCTCCAAGGCCCATGGTCCAAGATTGCCCGGCTACTGCAATACCTCCTGCATTAGCAACACTCTCAGTGCCAACAACCGGGTTGCCGTCTCGCGCCCCACCATCAGGCCATACAGATCCCCCACACACCAGGTCGATCCCTCTCAGTTTCTCTGGCCTAGAAACTGATGAAGATGGCTAAGGTGTCGAAACTAACCGATGCCCAAAAGCCTAAGAGAAAGAATAAGCACTTAGGCCAAGCATCTTTCGCCTCAGAGATTTGTGCAGAGTGCTTCACCGGCATCAGCAGCTGACTCAGTACCGAGGCTGGACCCAGTATCAGTGACCTCGGTATCAGAGGGCGAGATCTGAGACACATCTCCTGTCCTGGCTGCACAGCAGGACTTGCCTCTGGTTTCCTGGTGTCCACACTGCCAGCTCCCGATGTTCCTGGAACCCATGTGGCATGGAATTGAGATGGAGGATGCTGCCAGCTTCAGCAGAGCTTAATTGCCACTCTCAGGTTGGGGACGGCATTCGGAATGGTCTCTACAACCTAGCTGTCGCTATTATGAAAAGGGTTGGTGATATGCAAGGGATCATGACTGTTATTACAGCCCACGGTACCCAAGGGAGGCTTGCCCTCGATACCGAGAGTGTGACCACCCCACAGACCAGGATGTCTTTTGAGCACCTCCTCCATTGCTTCAGGTTCTGACGTCTATGATACATCAAGCACCATCCACATCAGCAGCCTTCATGCCTTCAGAGCTCTGTCTTTCTGGCTGCAGCCCAGCTCTCATTTCACATCCACAGTTGCTGATGCCATCTGCTCGATCCCATAGAATGGATTCATCTCCTGCATCAGAGATTGATGATTACCCTTCAGATTCAGCATCCCACTCCTCCGTCGCTCCGTCTCCCTCTTCTCCTGATGCTACAATCAGTGTCCACAACTCCACATCACCTTTGGAGGACATGGGTCATTTTACTGACCAGGTCCAGAGGATGGCTAAATCCCTTGGCCTCAAGACTCAACAGGCAGTGGAAAGCGTGATGGATCTGGTGTTTGATGCTGTTTTCATGGAATCATTGACACCTTTAGCGATCCCTTTCCTCCCAACTCTTCTCCAGAGAGACCAGCAGTCATAGAAAGCGCCATCGTCCATGCTGCCAACTTCCAAGAGACTTGAGAACATTTACTAGGTGCAGAAGGATGCCTCCTTTCTGTTTCAACACTTGTGGCCTAACTCCATCATGGTCAGGTTTGCACAAGGCAAGTCCTACAAGGTGCACTCGCTGCTGGTTGACAAGGAAGGCTGATTTAATGGGGTGACGGATCTACTCTTTGGCCACTCTGGGTCTCCGTGTATCAAACTACTAGGAAGTGATGATATAGTACCAACTGTTTCTGTGGGACAAGATCGGTTCACTCTGTGACTACTTGTCTGATGAGCAAAGGAAGTTTTCCAGGCAGAGGCATCCCACCTCCTGCATTGAAGATCTGCCATTCGACGGGGATGGCCTCTTCAATTCAAAGACTGATGATGCTATAGATTCCATTCAGAAGGCCAGAACAATGGCCAAGAGGATGGGCATCAACCAGCCTACATCCTCCTACAAGGTGGTCTCACCAATCGTCTTTCTTCCTGCCTCAGCCTCAACCAGACCATGCCTTTCAGCCACAAACCTCCTTGGTACTGAAGCACCAATACTCATCTGCTCAGTACTGAGCCAAGTGGAAAAAGCCTGACTTCACTGACAAGTGGAGGCTCTGACTTTCTGTGTCTCCTGTTTTCTTTCCGCTTGGTAATCTATAACATCCGATTCCTGGGTCCTTGACATAGTCCGGAGGGGCTACAGGGAGTTTGACATCCTCCCACCTTTGGGTTTCCTCCATACTACAACCCCTTTGCCCGTGTTGGATTCAGAAGTAGACTCCTTGCAAAAGGGGCAATATCACCTGTCCCATTACACCAAATGCAGGGCTGATTCTAGTCCAGATACTTCACGGTGCTGGAAAAAGATGGAGGACTCCAGCCGATCCTGGACCTTAGGGATGTCAATTCCTTCATCACACTGTGGAAATTTTGAATTGATCCTTCCGTTGTTGTATGAAGGAGAATGGTTTGCATCTAATTATTTAAAAGACGGCTATTTCCCAATTGCAACTGAGGACTCTTACCAACGCTATTTACATTTTATTGTTGGATCCAGGGCCTACCAATTTACAGTACTTCCATTTGGACTGGCCACAGCTCCCAGGGTGTTTACTAAATGCATGGCAGTAGTTTGCTCCCACCTCTGCCTGCAGGGCATTCAAGACTACCCATATTTTGATGACTGGCTACTAGTGGCTCCAACAAGATCGGACCTGCTACCTTCTGTGTCACTGACATGCTCTTTGTTACAACGCCTGGGACTGTGTATCAACGCCAATAAATCTGTTCTTGTCCCTTCACAGATGATCCAGTACATTGGAGCATGCCCCTCAACTCCAACTCAGAGCTCTGCCTTGGGACAGAGCTGCAACCTTGGTCACTCTCACAGCCAAGTTACATTCCAAATTGATGACCACTGCCCTCCGCATCCAGTGCCTCTTGGGGCTGATGGCGGCCACTATCCAAGTGGTCCACTTCGCACAACTCCACATGCAGCCCCTACAACTCTGCTTCCTCGGGGCCTTGGATCACACCAGGGACACTCGCTGCACCCACCTTCTCATCCCACAATCTGTCCGGTCGAGCCTCAGATGGTGGATGTCACAGCACAACCTTCGCAAGGGAGTTCCATTCATCCCTCCTCCACCAATGGGTAGATCATTGCGTATACCGTTGGTGATACCTACCTACCTCCAGTAAGTCAGCTTGTTAATTGCCCATACATGTGATGCACAGAGACCATGAAGAAGAAAGACACACATCACCTGCGCTGACCATTCTGGAATATTCTAAAGCTGAGGAAAATTGGGTGGGAGTCTCTCCCCCATCATGCGTGCTCCTTAGCGCGGCTCCCACCCTTTCCCTCAATTCCTCTTCGACCGCCATTACGAGTGGCTGTCTTCTGGAATATCTCTCTCCATTAGAAGATATCTTTCGCTATTACTATTCTTCATTCATAGAGCTATTACTTCCTTCATTCCTATTACTGACTTTCCTCATAGTCCTTCTCTTACTATTACTCCATTCATTTCCAAAAAACCTCCATCTCACACCGTGACGTCTGAGGCCCAACTGTCGTCTTCTAAGTCACGCAAGGCCTATCTAGCGAAAAAATTGGCAAAAAAGGCTCGTAAAACTAAAGAGGAAATGAGAAAGAAAAAAGATTAGGAGGCAAGGAAAGATAACGAAAAGGAGCAGCAATTATGCGCTCTACAAACAAATGCCATTACAACAGCACCAACAGACTTGCCATTGGCCGTAATTGATGCCGCTTCAAGCGTCGGCCAAGGAGCACAGTCATCGAGCTCGATGACACAAGCCGAAAGGCACAAATCACAAATATGTTAAAGTCAGATTGACACAAAGAGGTGTCACGGTCTCCACCGACTAAACAGCCATTGATCCCAAAGACTAGTGTGACCTCAGTATCCGAGGGAGAAATGGTAGAATCTCCACCTGTGCCTCACCAACTCGAGCAACTGTCAATTCAGATAGCCCAACGTTGATCTTGATCTCAAGAATCCCCTCGATGCAATCTAATCCAGGCACCTCGCGAATATATTGCAGAGAGGGACAAGCGCACAAGTGGGACTCACCATTGATCTTGTTCGCCTTTCTATTGCGGAAGCTCCGTCTACTCCGTAGCTTCGACGTCGAGGTCTTATTACTCCAGCTATATCTATGACGACCCATATCACCATTATGCCGATCGATACCGTTCACCACGTTGGGATCGTTACACCTCTTGGTATCGAGAATCCCCTTGGAAAGATCGCCACCTCAAGTTCAACCATCTCATGCCTCGCGTTCTCGACAACACTCAGTCACCTGTGCCTTGAGCTCTATAGGCGGAGCCGGCTGTTGATGCTGAACATCGACTTTGACAATCCAGTCCATAACCAGAGCCATCTCGAATCAATTGATAACATACAGACATCTACTAAACAAATTCTATCTGAGCTTGTCCATAGTAAGTCTTCCTCTGACTTCGACTACTCCATGGATACAGACTCTCTCGTTTCAACATCAGCACACTCCGTCTCACCTGATGCACAGGTTGAATAAAAAACCTCCGTTTCTCCATCAGAAGACATGGGAAGTTTTAGTGACCATATCATGAAGATGACAGCTGCACTGGGAACTGAGACGAAGACAGAGGAACCCAAAACAAAGGACCCTGTCTTCGATATAATCCGTACAATACAGACGTCACAAACATTCATTCCCTTTCTGCCGACCGTGCTAGAGACAGTTCAAGCGACATGGAAGGCTTCAGCGAGAACCCATCCCACGACGAAGAAACTTGAAACCATGTACCGGGTGAGAGAAGAGGATGCCAAATTCCTCTTCTCCCACCCGGTTCCAAATTTGATAATTGTGCAATCTGCACAATCCCATGGAGGTAGACAGCATACCACCCCGGCAGCTAAGGAAGGTAAGCGCCTAGATGCCTACGGCCGTAAGATCTATTCTTCGAGCTCATTGGGGCTTAAAATCGCCAACTACCAGGCAGCCATGGCTCAATACCAGATGTTCCTTACGGAGAAACTAGGGGACTTATGTGATTACCTCCCAGACAAGAAACGTGAGTTGGCATGCATCTTTCAAAAAGAAGCAATGAGCATGGCTGCTTTACAAATGAATACAGCAAGACATCAGGCAGACAGCTATGCATGTTCCATGATTGCGTCCATCGCACTTAGGAGACATGCATGGCTTAGATCAATCAACCTGGCTACTGACGCGAAGGCATGGATAGAGGATCTCCCCTTCGATGGGGAAGGGTTATTCAACTCATCCATGGATGATTCCCTGGATGTGGTTCGGAAGGCACAAACGAACGCCAGGAAAATGGGTCTGACCCAACAGTTGCAACAAAAACTTTAGAGGCAGAGACGTTGGGGACAATTTCCATATTCCAGTCCGTCCTTTCCATCTTCACAGCAATTCAGAGGAGGTGACCGTCAACCTTGTAACCAGCAGCCCAAGGCACCACAACGTCCTTCGTACCAGCAGAAGTACCAGGGCCCCCAAAAAGGAGGTGACTTTGGCAAGTGGCCTTTTTTACTTTTCGCCTTGTCCGACCATCATTGCTCTAACTTCTCCACTGACCATCTTCGGCACTCGACTGTGTTGGCACCTTCAATCCTGGCAAAACATCACTATGGATCAGTGGATGTTAAACATCATTCAGCACGGCTACTGGATCGAGTTCTGAGCCCTCCCTCCTTTTCTTGGCATCCGAACTACTCAACCAACACCAACTCTACTGGAAGAAGTGTCCTCTCTTCTGCAAAAGGGAGCAATATGACTGGTTTCCGAAGAAAACCTGGAGGAGGGCCTTTACTCCAGGTACTTTACGGTGCTGAAAAAGGATGGAGGACTCCGCCCAATCTTGGACCTTTGGACTGTCAACCTTTTCATTTCACCCAAAAGTCAGTCAATCTTTATTGCAGTCAATAGACCATTCCTCGCACAATATAGTACATATATACAGCTCAATTAATTAATTAGACACATGAGAACAGGAAGTCAAATATAATCTAATGAAGATAGCCTGGTTCAGAAATTTGGCCACTTGTTCAGTAATGAACTTATCAGAACTGCTAAGTAATAAAATTATTAGAAATTCCATAGGGTGCCCAGGAAAAGGCCGTAAAATGGGGTAAATCAGATCAGATCATTTCACCCAAAATGATGGTCACACTCCAATCGATCCTGCCCCTGCTCTGCAGGACCGATTGGTTTGCGTCCATTGATCTCAAGGATGTGTATTTCCATATCGCAATCCATGAGGACAATCAGAAATACCTTCAGGTTTGAGTCGGATAAAATACTTACCAGTTTGTGGTTCTCTCTTTCGGCCTCTCCACCGCTCCAAGGGTGTTCATGAAATGCATGGCTGTCGTGTGCGCCAGTCTCTGAGCAAAGGGCATCACCATCTTGCCCTATATCG
This sequence comes from Shinisaurus crocodilurus, assembly GCA_021292165.1. Classification (NCBI taxonomy): domain Eukaryota; kingdom Metazoa; phylum Chordata; class Lepidosauria; order Squamata; family Shinisauridae; genus Shinisaurus; species Shinisaurus crocodilurus. The sequence goes on from CM037879.1 coordinate 185,083,373, forward strand.
ACGACTGGCTGGTAGTGACGTTGTCAGAGCCCGCACTTCGACATGCGTTGACGGATACTCTGTCTTCTGGACGAATTGGGACTCTGTTCGAATTCAAAGAAGTCAGTCCTTCGACCTGTAAGGAAAATACAGTTCATTGGAGCAAGGCTGAATGCGATCGATGGTCAGGCATATCTGCCACAGAACAGAGTAAACAAAATACTTACCACCTCCAAAAGACTATTTCACCTCAACATCTGTTCAGCACACTCAGTTCAACGTCTGCTCGGACACATGGTGTCAACGATATCAGTTGTTCGATACGCGTGCCTACATAGGCGACTGCTACAAAATTGGTTGATCCACAATTTTCACCCAAAAGTAGACAAGCCGTCGATACGTCTTCGTATGCCACACAAAGTCAAGGGCTCGTTAAGGTGGTGGATGCACGAAGCAAACCTCTCCAGAGGCATGCCCTTCCACCCTCCAGCACTGACACATCTCTTAACAACGGATGCGTCGTTGCTAGGATAGGGTGCCCACTCCGACGAGCATGTTGTGCAGCCCAGGAGAGTTCTATGCACATCAACTGGCTGGAACTGATGGCAGTATGGCAGGCTCTATGGACTTTAGAATACCACCTTGCCGATTGCCATATTCAGATTGCATCCAACAATACAACCATCGTGGCGTACATCAACAGAGAAGGTGGCACGAGATCGATGTGTTTGACATGCCTGACTGACTCTACAACTCTACAAGTGGGCAGTCCCTCACTGGATGTCCTTCGTGGCGATTCATATAGCAGAGAAGTCCAGTGTTCTTGCAGACACATTAAGCAGGGCGTCGATACAATCCCACGAATGGCAACTGTACCGGGGGATTCTCCACACACTCTTTCTCCACTGGGGCCAACCAGAAGTGGAGTTGTTTGCCACCAGTGAAAATGCAGCTTGTCCTCTGTTCTGCAGCAGAGCAGCTTCGGACCTGATGTCGATGTCAGACGCGTTCATGATAACATGGAACGGGAGGTTCTTCTATCTATTCCCTCCACTTCCGCTGCCGACTCGGGTGATATTGAAAGTCTGCCAGGACATGACGAACTGCATACTGATAGCTCCATGGTGGCCTCGTCCACCCTTGTTCTCTCACCTGCTCCGTCTTTCTCAGAACGAGTGCATCCCACTACCACTACAACAGGACTTGCTCACTCAACACCAAGGCAAAATTCTGCATCCAGATCTGAAATTGCTAGGCTTGATGGCTTGGAGGATCAGATAGGTCAGACCGAGGATTTATCTGCAGCGATTAAAGATGTTCTTTTGGCAGCCAGGAAACCTTCCACCAGGTTATCTTATGCCTGCAAATGGTCCGCTTTTGCCAAATTTGTGACTACCCTGCACAAAGAACCGAATTCATGCTCAATTTCGATTGTTCTAGAATTCTTACATTCCTTGATGGTTCGTAGACTGAAGTATTCCTCCATCAAAGTATACCTAGCTGCGATATTGACTCTGAAAATGACTTCATCTAAAGGCTCGGTCTTCACAAATCCATTAGTAAAACAGTTTTTGAAGGGACTCAAGAACCTGCGACCTCCAGCACGAAGCTTAATTCCCAGATGGGACCTTCCACTTGTCTTGAAGGCTCTGACTAAAAAACCATTCGAGCCGATGGCAAATATAGATATCACATTGCTCTCCTGAAAAACAGCCTTTCTAGTGGCGGTCACTAGACGAGCCGGTGAATTTTGTGCCTTAAGGATCAATTCGCTGTACATGACTTTCCACCGTGACAAGGTGGTCCTTCGACCAGATCTGCACTTCTTACCCAAAGTCATTTCTGAATTTCATTTGGGACAAGATATCGTGCTCCCGGCTTTTTTCCCATCACCAACGTCACCTATAGAAACAACTCTACATTGCCTCGATGTCCGTTGGGCACTTGCCTTTTATAAGGCACGTATGGAATCGACCAGACAAACTCAACAGTTGTTTGTTACAGTCAACCTAAGGTCGGAAAGCCAGTATTGAAGCAAAGGCTTGCTTCCTGGATTGTAGACACCATTAAATTGGCATATCAACTGCTCGACCGTCGCTTGCCTGATTCCATGACAGCACATTCGACCAGAGCTCTTTCGATGTCGACGGCATTTGGGAGAGGAGTCCCCTTACCAGACTTGTGTTGGGCGGCGACCTGGTCTTCTCCGTTGACTTTCATTCGCCATTACCGCCTAGATGTTCATGCCAGAATGCAGAACGCATTTGGGAGAGCGGTCTTGGCATCAGTGACCCAATGACTGTCGACACCGACCATCCTCCGGTAAGTCAACTTGCTACTCTGCCCATGTGTGTGATGCACAGAGACCATGAAGAAGGACAGGTTGCTTACCTGTAACTGTAGTTCTTCGAGTGGTCATTTGTGCATTCACACAACCCGCCCTCCTTCCCCGCTCCGTGTCTACATCGAGTTTGATGGGTATTCCGATGGAGGTTGGACGACGACCGTTTTCCTCTCGATGTCGATGTTGGGGTCGATGTCGAAGTGGTGAAAGTTTCTCTCGGTCCTGGGTCTCGCAATAGGTGGTCTCAGGGAACTGAGGGAAAGGGCGGGAGCCTCATTAAGGAGCACGTGCAATGCAGGAGGGGCTCCTGCCCAATTTTCCTCAGCTTTAGAATATTCCAGAATGGTCTCAGTGCAGGCGCAGAGACCATATGTGTGAATGCACAGGTGACCACTTGAAGAACTTCAGTTACAGGTAAGCAACCTGTCCTCCTTCTGTGCATTCACACAACCCACCCACCGTCCCCGCTTCAGTGTCATTGTCGAATTCGATGGTGGTACCGAATGCCAGTATCTTCGGTATAGAAGATTATTCTTTATACCGATGTCAATGCTGAGATTTCTCTCGGTTCCAAGGCCACAATAGGCGGTCTCAAGGGAACTGAGGGAATAGGTGGGAATCTGCTGGGACATGTGCACTAGGACAGTGGGAGGGGGGTTCCTGCCAAAAATTCCTCAGCTATAGAAGCTTCCTGAAGCGAGGCTCTGCGCAGGCACAGAGCCCATTCGTGTGAATGCACAGATGACCACTCGAAGAACTACAGTTACAGGTAAGCAACCTGCCTTTTCTCACTCAGCCAGCAACTTTCCCTGTACTGCTACTAGAGATATTCCCTTGTGACATTTCATTTCATTTATATACTGCCCCACATTACATACATTACATACATGGGGTAAGTGTGCATGTGCAACCTTCTCTTGGTGCAGTTTTGTGGGGAGGCCAAGGGTTGTTTTGATCTCTTAAATTTCCTGCAAAGATAAGAGATCTCTATCATCTGTAGAGATCTTCTCCTACCCTACCTAATCCTCTAGTCCATAGATGGATACTGAAGGTTACAAATAGATTGATCTAGGTTGCTTTTAAGTCTAATAGAAAGACTCTAGTTGAATCTCTTGGGAATTGGTTAGTCAGACAGTTAATCAGTATGGTTGGGCGTTATGAGAAAATACATTTTCTTTATGGGCTGCTCATTTAAATATGTAAATGTCATGAAATAAGTACCATTATATTTATGATAGTGGGGTTATACTAGAGGTGTCCATCGAATATTTAGGGAAATGTCTTTAGGGGTGTTCAAACATGTGAAAAAAGAGCAAGAATGTGCCTGCTGGCCATGTCTCCAAATACCAAGTCACCCACCTGCCACACTTTCTGTGTCAGCGCCTTCAACGTGAGTGTGAAGGGGTCCTACCTGCATATGGATATACACGCATGGAGGAACCCCTTTGTGCTGACGTAAGCCTATCCATTGAGGGCACGGTCAGTGGGCTATAAGTGTGGGGAGCATGGCTAGCGGGTATGTTCCTGCTCCCCTTGATGTGTATACTATAGTTGACACATGAGTTCTGTGAACAGCCCTTTTGCCTTACACATTATGAGCTTACTATAAGGAATACCTCTGAAATACCACTGTAACCTGGCTGCCACATGAAGTGTAAAGGTCTTTTAAGGAGCCAGTAACATGAGTGTTTGCAGATGAGAAGGAGCTTTTAATTTAGTATCTTTTTTTTCCTCATTAAGAGATAGCCATTTCTTCCAAGGGAAGACCACAGATGATACAGATAAGCATGTGGCTGACATTACATACATAAATAGCCTTATGTGGCTGCCCTGTGGATTCTGAAGCATAAGGTTAATCAGATATTAAATGAATAAAAAATGAGGTTCCAGCATGTTGTCTAGTTTAGGTTTGTTTGTTTTTAACTTAGAGTTACAGGGGTAATTCTAATAGCCGTTCTTGGTGCAAAATGCATTTTTAAATCTGCACATACCAATACCAAATGTTTAAATACTTAATCAATGTATGTCTTTGGACTATTAAATCTGTAATTAATAATAAATCTAATAAAGATATTAACATTTGAGCACACATCACTTAACCAGTTGCAAAGATAGATAAAGGAATCTGTAAATTTTACATTTACAAGGTCCTGCAACGAAGGCATTGTAAGTTACTCTTTCTGGGCACCACAGGTTCAGGCAGCACTGATGTTAAAGAGAACCGCAACATGGACAACATTTCATCTAAAGATGGGAGTGTGCAAGGTACCGGGGAGGGGAATCAGCTCTCCAATGGTGGTGGCACTAGCAGCAGGAAACGGCCATTGGAAGAGGGGAATAATGGCCACTCCAAGTTCCATCCAAAGAAGAGGAAGAAAACACCAGGGCCAGTTTTGCCCAAGAATGCCCTGATGCAGCTGAATGAAATCAAGCCTGGCTTACAATACAAGCTTCTCTCCCAAACAGGACCAGTTCATGCCCCTATTTTTGTGATGGCAGTAGACGTTAATGCACAGGTGTTTGAAGGCTCTGGCCCTACAAAAAAGAAAGCAAAGCTCCATGCAGCTGAGAAGGCTCTGAGGTCCTTTGTTCAGTTTCCTAATGCCTCTGAAGCGCATCTAGCAATGGGGAGAACTCTTTCAGTTAATACAGACTTTACCTCTGACCAGGCAGATTTCCCAGACACACTGTTCAATGGGTTTGAAAATCCAGTCCATTCTGATCATTCCTTTTATTTGGATTCCAATGGAGATGGTTCCTTTAGCTCCAGTGCAGACTACAGTCTGTCATCTGCTGTGGCTAGTAGTCTTATTCAGTCATCTCTCCCTGCTCCATCACCATATCCATCTACAAGTGGGAAGAATCCAATCATGATATTGAATGAGCTCCGACCAGGATTAAAGTATGAGTTTCTTTCAGAAAGTGGAGAAAGTCATGCTAAGAATTTTGTGATGGCAGTGTCAGTGGATGGCCAAATTTTTGAAGGATCTGGAAGAAACAAAAAACTTGCAAAGGCTCGGGCAGCTCAGTCAGCTCTTGCATCCTTGTTTAACATGCAACTGGATCAGACACCATCTCACCAACCTATTCCTAGTGAAGGACTTCAGTTACACCTGCCGCAGGTGAGAAAACATAAGCATTTACTTTTACATATTCCTTTACATATAGAACCTATATGCTCATTTTTAAAAAAATACTGAAGTTAATTATTTCTGGCAAAGCTACAAAATTTATCCACTTAGGCATTAAAGACTGCTGATTGTCTTAATTATGTTTTGTGTTTGATGCTGTAGAAAAGCTGTGAAAGGACAGAGTATTTAATATTTCCTGAGAAAATATGAATGGAGATGCTGCTAAGCCTAATATATGGTCTGCTCAATGGGCTTCTGCAGTGGGAAAATGATGTTTAGGATAGGGGTGAAACGAATGTTGTATCTGTGCAATGTTATGACCTGTGGCATTATGAGCCAACTTCATTGTGTCCTGTGCAACTGTGCTGTTTTTCTCATAAGCCACATTACCTTGTATTGCATAGCAGTACTCTGCAAAAATCAGTTTGTGAGGCACAGAATTGGATGTAGGTGGACAAGGATTGGGGATGACTCACCTAGACAGCAGCAGCATCCTTAAAGGCATTTATACCTTCTACAAAGCTAGCTACACTGGTATAACTCTGTAACAAACTACACATACACTGGGAACTCTAGTTTATCTAATGGGCAGAATTTGCTTATACCCCAACAGAGGCCTCGAGTTGCACCTCTTTTAATTTATTCCATAGAAGTGAATCGTTGCCATTTGTTTCAGTGGAAGAAGGTAAAGAATTACACTAGGTATGCTGATCCCTCAATTGTTTGAAGTAGGGTTGAAATTCATGATCTGCCCACTCAACAGTTCAGCCTCTCCCCCCTCCATTGTCTTGATAGGAGACAAACCTGAGCCTGTTCCTGGCGTTGTTGACCCTAGTGTTTGGGAGCAGCATTTGATCCCATTCTAACAGTGTTCAGGTGGCACGTCAGTGCTCTGTGCAATTTTATGAGATAAATGAGTGCTTACAGTTTCTGTGGTGCCACTCACCTTCCCATTGCACTGCATGGCCACCCTGTCTTTGTAGAAGGAACAATGGAACCATTCTTCCATCATCTCTTGGTCTTGCTGGATCTTCAGCGCTAGTACATGAGGCTTATGTGGCAGGTAACCCATTTAATTCCCCCAGTTCAGTGCAGTGTAGCTCACAAATATGCCCTCTAGAAGGACACAACATACGTGTGCTGCGAAAACAGACCACAAAAGGAAGTAAATGATGTTTTGCCACAGGTTCCTCAAAAGGGATTGGCAAAGGTTCTTTGAAGGATTTTCAGACCATAATAAATACTCCTCCAGGAAGTTAAAGCCAAACATCTTTATTGCAAAGCTGAGCATGAAATACAACAATGCTATGCCTTCCTCCAAGTTCCCTGGTGGAAATCCCACCCTTTAGCTACACAGTCACTGTATTATTTCCAACCAACCCGAATGCTAGTTTCAGCAGCTCTCCGCCTGGGTATCAGCTTTCAGCGTTGGGGCTTCAGCAGGGCTTTCTGAACAGCTTCCTCTGCTCCTCCTTGCTCCTTCTGATTCAGCTTCCTCTGCTCCTCCTTGCTCCTTCTGCTCCTCCTTGCTCCTTCCAATTTTCAGACCATAATAAATACTCCTCCAGGAAGTTAAAGCCAAACATTTTATTGCAAAGCTGAGCATGAAATACAAGAATGCTATGCCTTCCTCCAAGTTCCCTGGTGGAAACCCCACCCCTTAGCTACACAATCACTGTATTATTTCCAACCAGCCCGAATGCTAGTTCCAGCAGCTCTCCACCTGGGTATCAGTTTTCAGTGTTGGGGCTTCAGCAGGGCTTTCTGAACAGCTTCCACTGCTCCTCCTTGCTCCTTCCGATTCTTCAGCACTCCACCACTACACACACAACCAACCAACCAACCCTTCAGGCTGCATTTGCTAGTCTTATATACAATTCTAGCACCAAACTCCATGGGCTGCAGACCTTGTGTTTAAATGATAGCACCTGTGCTGTTGTGCAGTGTCATTCTTCTGGCCAGCAGCCAGGTCACACGTTACTGGAGATTGCATCAGCCTGTCGGCTGACAACTCCTGGCTAGCAGCCAACTCACATGCTAGCAATTCAAGCAAGGTCATGCCTTGCTTTTACAGAGCATAATACTGAGTATAGTGTAATACAGAGCATAATACAGAGCAACGAGGCAGGACTGTTGTGCAACACTGCACTCCTCGCCATCTTCCACAACTCCCATTACAAATGGTGAACCCCACACGTACACAAATTCCCAAACATAGTTGATGCCATGCTGTAACAGTTGATGGACCTGTCAGCAAACATCGCTACATCACAACTGAACTGCAGAAATAGGCACAGTGAAGAGATTTAGGAAGATAATCAACAATGATTATTGTTAAGAACAGCCATGTAGTAAAATTGTTGGGGTTGAAGAAAGAAAATGGGAAAACAATACTTACAGGGGTCAGGGAACAAGGAAGGAAGGAGTTGAGGGAGAAGTGACTATCTAGTTTCAGTATCCCCCTCTGGCTAGCTGTTCCCTGTTGCAGCTACTCCCATGTTATCTGCAGGAGCTGCCAACCCAAGTTGCGTGTAGATGTCTTCTGTGACTCTTCCATTTGCCATGGCTTGGGAAAAGAGGAGGGCAGTAGTTAATCAATATGTTATTACAGAAGTCTAAATATAAAACAGTAACATTTAACACTCATGATAAATAAGAGTGAACCTAAGTTGTGTAGATTTCCTGGCCCAAAGTGTGTTAGGTGACCTTGATTCCATTTTTTATGCCTGTGCTACAAGCCTCATACAGCTGCTACAAGCTGCATACAGCTATTATTATAAAGATTGTAATTCACTTTGCAAATAAGAGTGCTGTATAAATGATAAACAGTGCCACTAGTAATGGCATCCAAATGATCAGAGAGAAACTTTATATCATAGAATCATAGAAAAGTAGAGTTGGAGGGGCCTACAAGGCCATCGAGTCCAACTCCCTGCTCAGTGCAGGAATCCAGGTCAAAGCATCCCTGACAGATGATTGTCCAGCTGCACCTTGAATGCCTCCAGACTGGGAGAGCCCACCACCTCCATAGATAGTTGATTCCATTGTCTTATTGCTCTGACAGTCAGGAAATTTTTCCTGATGTTTAGGTGGAATCTAGGTTCCTGTAACTTGAGCCCATTATTCTGTGTCCTGAAAACTGGGATGATCGAGAAGAGATCCTGGCCCTCCCCTGTGTGACATCCTTTCAAGTACTGGAAGAGTGCGATCATATCTTCCCTCAGTCTCCTCTTCTGAAGGCTAAACATGCCCAGTTCTTTTAGTCTCTCCTCATAGGGCCTTGTTTCCAGTCCCTTTATCATCCTTGTTGCCCTCCTCTGAACCCTCTCCAGTTTGTCTATGTCCTTCTTAAAGTGTGGTGCCCAGAACTGGACGCAGTACTCAAGATCAGGCCTAGCCAGTGCCGAGTAAAGGGGAATTATCACTTCCCGCGATTTGGGAGTTATACTTCTATTAATGCAGCCCAAAATAGCATTTGCCTTCTTTGCAGCCACATCGCATTGCTGGCTCATATTCAGTTTGTGATCTACCACAATTCCACGATCCTTCTCACTTGTAGTATTGTTGAGCCAAGTGTCCCCCATTCTGTAACTCTGCATTTGGTTTCCTCTCCCTAGGTGCAGCACTTGGCATTTATCCCTATTAAATCTCATTCTGTTGTTTACGGCCCAGCGCTCCAGCCTATCGAGGTCACTTTGAATTTTGTTTCTGTCTTCCAGAGTATTAGCTGTTCCACCCAACTTTGTGTCATCTGCAAATTTGATAAGCATTCCCTGTACCTCCTCATCCAAGTCATTAATAAAAATGTTGAAGAGCACTGGGCCCAGGACTGAGCCCTGTGGTACCCCGCTCGTTACCTCTCCCCAGTTTGAGAAGGAACCATTGATAAGCACTCTTTGAGTCCGATTCTGTAGCCAATTGTGGATCCACCTGATAGTTGTTTCATCTATAGTGATAGTTGTTCCATATGAACTTTTATCAACCTCAATCTTCATATTTTTAAAAACCCCTAAAAACATAGATCATCAGGCCTTAAATTAGATTTTTCTAATATACTGTAATGAGTCCTTTTATACTGTAAACATCTATAACTAATGCAGATTGTTTTTATCCTTTCAAGAATATTAATGTAGAATATTCCAGATCTATCATAGATTGGGAAGTCAGACAACGGCCCAATTCTTAAAGTGAGTGCTTTTTGTATCACTTTTAATGAGGCTTCAGTCTCCTGCAAATTAAATTCTAATCATATTACAACTTTTATATTGAGAAGGTATTTTTATACAGCTCTAGCATAATGTATTGGATCTTCTGTGTTGTGGTGTAAGCATACATTCTGCGAAAGGAGAGCCTGATCCAAACAATCCTTAGCAATAGCTTCTTTTTCTTATAAAATCTCCAGCATTGTAGGTCTTGCAACTTTCCTAGGCAGCCTGTTTTCAAGTGTACTTACATACTCAAGTGTAAGTACACGGGAATGTACTTACACAGGAGATGGTTTACCTAAACCCAACCTGCATCTTTTAATGTTTTTTAGACAATTAAAATTTTGGCACTTACTTTTCCAAACTCAATGTTTGAAAAGTAGTTGTAATTATTTGATTGGTGGAGAAATTTTATTTTGTGCAGAAGTTTGCAGTACATTTTACCTATGTCCTAGGATATACTTGTCAGTGGATGGTGAGCATTTCGCAACCATTTTCCCTGTAGAAACCCCAAAATGCTTAAAATATTTTGAATTAATATTCAAAAAGTATCCCCAAAGCAAAATGTCATGCTGATAAGGCCTATTATATTTCTAACACAGGATGGGTGCAGACATAATAGTGACTTGTTTAAGCTGTGGTATGTGCCAGGCACAATTTGCCTAAGTACCTGCCCAGGTACAGCTTGTCATGTCATCTGAACCCAGGGTGCATGGCTTGTTGGAGGGGAAAATAACCCTCAAATAGCCCATGATCTGTTGTTGGGTTATTTGAGGGTTGTTTCCCCCGCCCAACAAGCCATGCTGCCCAGGTTCAGATGACATGACAAGCTCTAATTAGGCAAATGGTGCCCAGCATACACTGCAGCTTAAACAATCATGACTTGCTTAACAAGTGCGATTGTGCGAACCAAGTCAATATGTTAACCTGTGCTTTCATTTCCTGTTAAACCCTGGATAGCATTATCCTAATTAACATTGCTGCTGATATAACACTTAATTGCAATAAATGGCTGCGTGTATGTATATGTGTGTGTAGGAAGGTGGGCTGGTGCTGCAGAAGGGAGGGGCTTTGGGGAGGGAGCACACAACCTTGAGACTCATTATGAATTGCTTAACAATGTCTATGTCTGGACTGGCCAATTCAGGCCCAAACACATTTCCAATTTTCCAACAAGGGTATGAAAGATTATTTGTGCTCCCTTTTTCCCCCTTCAGATTTGATGCCGTCCCCCTTAACCTTTACTATAATCTAACCAGGGATGTTGAAGAGTCCTTGGTCTCGAGTCACGAGTTGAGTCACGAGTCTTTGGACCCAAGTCTCGAGTCCGAGTCCTTGGTCCAAAATGGTGACTCACGAGTCCTGAGTCCTGAGTCACTCCCAAAGCTGACTCCACGAGTCCCTATTAAAATCAATGGGTTTTCCCCCCAACAAAATAAGGCTACTTCAGATGTGTGGCTTAAATAAATTCTAGGCACAAGTGTGCCTATTTATTTCAAAACTCTGCCACTGATTTTGACAAGAACAGACCAGGCAGACAAACCCAAAATAACCAGGCAGGCAGAGGAGGCAGGGAACCCCAAAGCAGGCAGGCAGAGGCGTTTGTCTTGGACAATTCAAACTGTGGAACTGGTTAAGAAGAGACCAGGCAGGCAGAGGAGGCAGGGAACCCCAAACAGGCAGGCAGAGGCAGCCAAACCCAAAATGTCTGAAAGGTTGCATTTTAGGAAAATGATTTTAAAAAATAAAATCTTCGCCGGCAATCTCACTTCTCTCCACTCCTTCTGGCACAGCCCAGGGATGTTGAAGAGTCCTTGGTCTCGAGTCCCGAGTCGAGTCTCGAGTCCCATTAAAAATATTGGGACTCGAGTGGGACTCGAGTCAGAGGGGGGACTCAGTCCGACTCACGAGTCGAGTCCTGGAGTCCGAGTCCCCTCCCTGAATCTAACAGGTCCCTTCTTCCTTCAGACAGTCCATCGTCTTGCATTTTCAGTTTTTTACGTAGCATACATTTTATTAATCTCTTGAAAATCTTTTCTAAGCTGTCCATGGCTTTGATATATGGTACCTCAAATTGAAGTCAATAGTACTTACTCTGCTTGTATATCCTAAACTAGGGAAAGCACCTGCCAAGCTACACGCATTTCCAATTATAGTTTAGTGAGGGCTGACAGATCTCATCAAAATTTTTAGACTCCCAAGTTTTTGTTTATTAAAAAACATAATTCTTGCCCTTGTGGTTGGCAAGGGATATTTGAAAATGTGATGGCTACAATACAGGAAATTATGTGTTTCAGCTTTCATACTTTGTGTCATAAAAACATAAGAAACACATAGGATCCCCCCCCCCCTTAGACTCAGATTAAGATTATCTGTAACCCTATTTTCAGTACTGTACCACTTACACTCAATTTTAGTATTCTGCTATAGTTGAGGGCTCCTCACATTAAATGTCATCTGTAAATTTCATTAATATATTAATGGAATGAATGATTTTTATTACGGTCATAGACCAATAGAGTTTTGATACCAAAGAAAAAATACAGGAATTAAAACAGATAAAACAAATGAGTTTTTAAAAAGGTCCAACATATTTGCATTGCAATAAAACAAGTTACAGTATAGAAGGACATGAACAAAAGCCTCTGTTGCTCCAGTTCCACACAAGCACAGATGTTCATTAATCAGGATCTTGTTAAATTGTCTGCTTAACAGTGCAGAGAGTAACTCATAAATGTTCTCCTGTATTTAGGAACAGTTAGTCTATGCAGATATGAAGCTCTAACAATTCCGTATTTTAGATTGCTTAAAAATAAGGGGGAGCAAGATTATCAGCCACAGTTCTCAGATACTGCAGATCTAAATATTAATCTCTGTATAACAGAGAGTTGTGCCTTATAGATTTCATAGATCATAGAGTTGGAAGGAGCCTACAAGGCTACCCAACTTAAAAATCCTCTTCTCCATTTCCCTTATCCACAGACTGACAAAAAGAGACTGAGAGCAATAAGCAGATATAGCTATCAGGAGCTGCAGAAAAATGCAGATGAAGCATTTCAGGGCATTTATCCAAGCCTGACATTCAACTGATCGAATACCCACTTCCAAATAGATAGCTGCCTTCCCTACACAGGGAGGTTGCCCCAGAATCTTCCTAAGGAAACTAGATTGAACTCTTTCCACCTGAGAGTTAAACCCAGAGATCCATATTGGAATGCCAAATATAAGTTGGGCCAAAGACTTGGCTTGATAGACTTGGATAGCAGAAGGTATAAAGCAACCATCTTGCAAAAAGAAAAAAACCTTGACAGGGCCTGCCTAAGAGTAGCTGAATTAATTGCCTGCTTCTGTTGTTCAGACCAGGAGCAAGTGCTCTGCATTTGTATACCTAGATATCTTATTTGAGAGACTTGCCATGTTTTTGCCATTTAAAGTCCATTTATATCTCTTTCAGTCATTGGTGAACACCAAAATCTTGGATTTATTGTAATTGATGATCAAACTGTTCTTGGAGCAATAAGCCCAAAGCAGCTAGTAAGCGATTTAGACCTATTCTAGGTAATGAAAGCAACACAGCATTATCGGCATACAACAATAAGGGGATTTTAACAGTGGATAATTTAGGGGCATGAGACTCAACCTCATAAATATAAGGAGCCAGATCATTTAAAAATAGGTTGAAAAGTAAGGGGGGCAGAATACAGCCCTAACAGCCCTAGTAACAGAAATGGGTTTGAGACTTGTTCCTGCTGTTCATATCTTACTTGGCTGGACATTTGATTGTATAAACATCTAATGAGAAATAGTAGGTGTTTGCCTATGAAGGTTTGGTGTAACTTGGACCATGGTAATTTCCCTGGGACCAGGTCAAAAGCTGACTTAAGGTCAATAAAGGCAAAAAAAGCTTTCCACCAGAGATTGAAGTATATGTCTCTGCCAAGTGAGCTAGTGCACAGCAATGGTCTAAAATTGGCTCTAAACCCAATCTGTTCCTCCCCCATTATCTTGTTATCCAGGATAAGAGCTTGCCCTTTAAAATCCCTGCATAAAGCTTTTCAATAACTGATAGAAGACTGATGGGATGATAACTTGCTGAATTTGTCTTATCCGTTTTTTGAAGACAGGGACTATAACTGCTTTGCTCCAGTTGTCAGGGATATTCCCAGTTCTATTAATGAAGGTAAAGAGAACTGAGAGTAAGAGAGCCCACCATTCAGGATTAGATTTTAACAAATCGGTAGGTATAGAATCTGGACTTGGTCCTGTAACCTCTGGTGAAATTGCTGACTTGATTGCCCACATTTAAACTGGGCAATCAAATAAGTAATTTCACCAGAGGTTACAGTTTGCCACTCTGTTAAAAGATGGTTGAGTATTATGCAAGGAAAAATTCTCTGGATCGTGAAAAATATAAGAGAAATGACTTCCCCAAATATGTGAGGGGATACAACAAGCAGGAGGTTCCTGATAATCACTCAAAGCTCCAGTCACTATCCACCAAAATGATTTAGTATTCTTTATTAAAGTAGCATGTATAAGTAAATTCAGTTTCTCTCTCTCAGCATCCCTTTTCCTTAGGCAGATAGTTGCTTTGTATTTTCATTTCAAATCACAATAAGCCTGAAATTTAGCCTCTTCCTTATTATAGATAAGGTATAACTGGCTGATTTGGTTTTGGGCAAGACACAGTCATGATCAAACCAACTCTTGCTCCTAGAATGTTTGCCAGTGAAAGACAAGTTTTCCCCTAAGGCCTTCTGGATGTTAGAAATAAGTGTATAATAATGGCACAGGAGTTTTTCCCTATCACAGAGAGCTAGAATATTTTGATATCACTGAACAGAGGCAGAGGAATATAAAAAAGAAGCAAATTTGCCCTCTGTCCTATTTGTCCATTTGATCCTTCTGCCACAAGATAACAAAAGGAGAATCCAGTAGTGAGGGTCCTGGAGTCAGTCGAATCCTTGACAAAAAATTAATAGATGTAACTAATGGATAGTGATCACTGTCTGTATGACTGTCAATATAAAATTCTTGGACCCTCTAGTGCAGTGTTTCTCAACCTTGGGTCCCCAGATGTTTTTGGCCTACAACTCCCAGCATGCCCCAGTCAGCTATGCTGGCTGGGGCATGCTGGGAGTTGTAGGCCAAAAACATCTGGGGACCCAAGGTTGAGAAACACTGCTCTAGTGACTGTGAGACCAAGGCATGATCTACAACACTGCTCCCTGACACGGAACTAAAAGTAAACTCTCCCATCATATCACCTGACATTCTTCCATTTAGAATAACTTTATTATGATGACTGGCTAGAATAGACAAGCTTATGCCAGCAAAGTTGATTTTACCATCCTTAGAATGTATTATATAGGAAGAGTGCCCTATAGTATGATCAATTGCTTGAAGATATCTAGATTCTGCTAATGAAAGATTGCCATGACCTAATCTGTTATTAAAATCCCCAGCCATAAAAACATGAGCAGTTGGGAACATTGCTTCCCACTGAGTTTCCTTCTCCAAATAGCACATAGATGGGGGCAATTAGATGTTAAAGAGCAGTAATTGAAGATAGCTATTCTTTATCAGAATTGCCATTCACAGCTAGGAAGTGTAATTACTTCCACATTAAGAGCTGCAGAAACTGGACAAAGTAGTCCTGCACTAGGCCTTCCTCTAGCTGTCAAATGAGTTGCTGCCAAAGAAGTGGAAGTATACCCATTAAGTAAAATCTGTTCAGAAGCCCAGGTCTCTTGCAACAGAAGAATATCAAAAGTTTGAATGTAGTCAATAAATGTTTTGTCTCCAGTTTTCCCCTTCCAGCCTGCTATATTCCATGATAAGCACCTGATTGGGGATGGAGAGTTATAGATCTTATGTAGTCAGTCAGTGGTATCTAATTTCTCTAATGCTCCTTTCTGATCAAAGAATACATAACCACTTTTAACAGGTACCATTTGTGTATTGTGGGACTTAAGAGAAGGATTGGAAATGGCAAGTGATCCCAGTTTGTGAGGTTCCAAAACCCGAAAACTTGACCAGTCTTTAAGACAGACAGCGTCTGCAGATGGTTTAACAAAGTTAAATTCAAGTGGGGAACCTTCCTGAGCGAGAGGATCAACCGTTTTCAGCCCCCCAGGCTGTTCCAATTTCTTGATTATGCAGTCTGGGGAAAGTCCTTTTGGGGAGGGGAAATCTGCCTCATGAGGCTTAATTAAATGTCCATGGGTTGTAGAAATACTAAGCAGTTTAGTCTTCAATTTGTTCATTCTTTCAATAATGTTTGACTGCTCCTCCTGTGGAAGCATGGAGAAGGAAGCTAGGAGCCCACATTCTTCTGGGTCCCAGGCATCACCATTTGATTGAGGGAGTTTGGCAGATCCTAACTGTTCGATTTTAGAAAGTAGAGATGTTGGATCATCCCATCTAATGAAGTCTATTGATTCTTTTGGATGAAATGTGTCATGCTGTACATTATTCACTGATTTAGCTGCATCATCATCCACAGGACACCTGTGCTCAGATGAGGGTTCTATAGGAGTGTTTTGCTTTAAATTTTTGGTATTATTATACTCACGAGGAACAATTAAAAGGGAGCAGTGGTCTGACCCTGAAGTCCTTAAAAACTCGTGGTAGAAAATGCCAAAAGTATTTAGGTATAGGGATACCTAGCTTATCAAAGCCAAGAACAGTCCTTACATACATTGGAGAAGAAGATACCGTAATAGTTTTACTGACTGCAAGTTAGAAAATCTAATATTTAATCATTGTTTATGGTTAGAATTAACATGTCGGACTGAATCCCAAGAAGGTATCATTCCTTTAAGGGGTAGGCATTTACAGCTACTTGATAGGCTTGTAGTAGCACCAAGTAACTGTCTTTTGGGTCTGTTTTGGCTCCTTTTGAGGGCTTTGGGTCAGGGCACAAATCCGATTTTAACTTACAATTATGGTGGGACCCATTTAGCTCTCTTGTCAGTGGAAGAGAATTGCAATTATCTGAATTGCCTGACCCGAGTTTCTGATAGGTGACCAGATGATTCAGGATTTCCTTGACCTCCTTAATTTGAGATCCAGTATGCTGCAATGTTCGAGCAGCCAGCAGACACTGTTCTGCCAAAAATTCAATATAAAAAGAATTTATTTTGGGGTTATCCACCAAGGGAGCTTCCATATTTTTTTGTGCTGGCAAAGTGGAGTCACCTTGCTCAGACCCATCAATATCTACCAAAGGAACAAACCTATTTGCTATTGGGAATGTAAATGCAGGCACACTTGTGATACAGCAACAAATTCATCTATTTTACTTTGTTTAGGGTTGGGTTGATTGGTTGTATCTGAGGATGGGCAAGACCTTTTCCTTTCTTTCATTCTGGTGATGATGATAATAAAGCTAAAATTAATATAACTCCTACAAGTTATAAAACTAAAATAGTACCAAAAAACTTCCTTCCTGCTGTTTCAGCAATGGAGGCTTCTATTGATTTGGATCTTGCTTGATGCAGTCTGATGGGAAGATGGTATGTGTTATGAAGGAGGTTGGCAAGTGCTGTGGATCTTTATGTTCTATTCGTATGGCTGCAGCCCAGTTCGTGCTTAGGATAACAATGCACCACTGGGTTCCCAGCCAACCAAGACGACGCCAAATGCGATGCCAAGTGCGACGCTGAGTGCACACTTAACGTCGCACTTGGCGCGATGCCGAGGTGCCTCCAGCAGCTCCCTCTCAGTTTATACTTGCAGCAAAGGGAGGAGGCGAGGTTTAGCTGGAAGCAGCTGCAGCAGCACTACGCAGCAGACATTCAAACACACGCCCCCAAGAAAATTAATTCATTCCATTCCTACATGCAAGTCATTAATAAAAAAATGTTGTTAGTTGCTGGTTTTTGTTTACAAAATACAACTGAGAGGCTGGTTCAAGCAAGGTGATCCATAGTTGCCATAAATATATCCTTATTGCTATCACCACCCAAAGTACATGGTTGACTCGTATTCAGTTTATAATTCACTTTATTCTCAAAATCACTAGCAGTTGTGTTAATATCTAGTAAAATAGCTACCATTCATTATTGTCTTCTCAATGCATCATTTTTGCCCATGTTCAATTTGTAATTTATTATTATCAGCTCAGCTCTCCAGTTTACTGAGATATCTTTAAAGATCTTATTCTGTCCACTAAAATATTTGCAATCCCTTCTTACTTGGCATTCTCTACAGATTTTATAATAATACTGTTCACTTCATCGAAGTCCATAATGAATATCTTGAATGATAAGGGGCTCTAGACTGACCTCTGTGGAACACTACCTGATACTACTATCTGGTTTGAAATCAATTAATTTTTACCCTTTGAATATGCTTTTCAAGCTACTTATTTATGCACTCCATGATAATTCCTTCTCAATTAGATTCCTCAGACTTTTCTAATGGAAGTGTCACAAAGGGGGCTAGAACCTTGCTTAAATCTGAGTGTAATACGTGCAACCTCACCCGCTTGCATTTGAGAATACCTCTGTTCCATGGTGGATACCAAAGGCTGCCATAAAAACAGCCATGATCTGAAGAAATGAGTAAAGCGTGTGGATTTACATGGTTCAACACCTTGAATTAGCATTACAAAAATATTATATTGGTTTTTAAATCCATTATGAAAAATTTAAAGGCAGTTTTTAGAACTGAACATTTATAATGTGTAGCAACAGATCTGTTTCATTGAATTGTCCAACATATTAATGTGATTTTTGCAGGTGTTAGCTGATGCAGTTGCACGCTTGATAGTAGATAAATTCAGCCATTTGACGGATAACTTTACATCACCCCATGCACGTAGAAAAGTGCTAGCCGGAGTTGTCATGACAACAGGTAAAAACAAAACAAAACTAGAGCACATACGCACCATGCTGATTTGGTGCCTTGTCCCTTGTTGGTATACAAACTAAAATGGTAAAGGTAAATAGATATTTCCTTTATATATAGTTTTCTTTCTTTAAATAGTGAAAGCTCTTCATGCAAAAAATTATGATTAGCAATTTAGATTTGATTTCATAATCTCTAAGTATTATATCTGTCATAATCTCTAAATGTTTTAACTTTTTATTATGGGCAATTATTGGGAATATGCATGTAAATCATTACTTTCATTTTTAATAAAATGTCAAACTCCTCTCTATTTACCTATAATATGAGGCAAGTTTTGTAGCCTGTTCATATGCATTTCCACTTAATCTAAATACTAAACCAGTTTTCTGTCATAATTAAATTGTGTAATATCCCAAATAAAGCACACATAGCTTTAGAAATACTATGTAACTATATTAAAAATGCCTTAAAAACATTTTAAAAGTGAAACTTTGATGTTATAGTGATATAACCTCTCTAAAAGTCTATACTTTTCTATGATTCTATGATTCTATGAGCCCTGCTCTAGTTGATTAAAACAGAATCCCAATTTTTGACTTGCACTACAGATGACAGCAGCAGAACCATTAGTTTAAACTTGATTAGATCATATATAAAGTGGGTGTGGATGCTATAGCGTGCCCCTTACCCTTAAGTGATGCTATCCTTTTTAGTTATGTCACCCTTGCAACATAATTAATATAGCGAACTGTTTTTAATTCTGTCCACATATTATAAGCTGAACTGTCCCTGAGGCCACTGTTTACCTCCCTATTAAGCCTCTCCTTTCAGCGATTCCCTTCATTTGTTTCTTCATTTGGCATTGTATAGCTTTTTAAAAAAACACTCAAAATAACCAGTGCAGGGGTATGTGTGAGAACTAGACTGGGAAAATGGTGTGGTGGGAGGG
This sequence comes from Shinisaurus crocodilurus, assembly GCA_021292165.1. Lineage (NCBI taxonomy): Eukaryota > Metazoa > Chordata > Lepidosauria > Squamata > Shinisauridae > Shinisaurus > Shinisaurus crocodilurus. The sequence continues at coordinate 185,102,837 of CM037879.1, forward strand.
GGACTTTAACCCTTTGCCCTCACCGTAGTCCAGATCGGAACCACACAACCCCCCCCCCAACCTGTTATTCACAGTGGGAGGAGAGCTCCCATTAGTGCCAATGGGAGTTTTCCTCCCAGTGTGAATAGCAGGCGCGTGGTGGGTGAGGGAGAATTCCAATTGGAAACATGGTGGGGGCAAAGAGTTAAAGCCTTCCCAGTCTGACTCACACACACACATGCACTGGCTATTCCGTACGTATACGATGTCAGACTATGTGACAAATGTCATGCATAGTTTGACTTCAGAGCTTAGATGATGAGAAAAGTGCCAGAGGGTACAAACTGCACCCCTCACACACTTGCCTCTTTTTGCTTTAAAATTCAGACACACTCAACCATGCTTTATATGTTACAGGGCAGACCTGGGTTTAAATGAACAGGTTTGACTCCGCCACGTGTAGTTTGAGCCTAGTAGTTATCGAACTGTATGGACAGCCCAATCAGACAGATCATATTGTTCCTCTGAATAAAGCTGTAACTGTACAAATGTGATGGATGTGGGTGTGATGTTTGCCTCAAACTGTACATTTCTTAACTGTGGTTGGGACAATATCAAATGTGGATTCCAAACTTTCCAGATTTTAATACTTTGATTAATATTTATATGGTTCTAGAATCTGAAAGACAACCCAAAGTGTCTTTCAAGCAGATCAACCCAATCAGATCTTCTTATGACTTCATTTCCATCCCACATATGCATTCAAAGTATGGATGACTAGCATATAGCTGAAAGTCATCTAGCCCAATATTTTGTGCATAGGCAGGGTCCCACAAGCCACATGTTTAAGCAGATAAGTCCATGCAACAGAATATGTATTTAAGGAAATATGTCTTCTGGGAATATCTTTATATGCTTTTTCTCCTGAAACTTGTTTTCCAGGTACTGATGTGAAAGATGCTCAGGTTATAAGTGTTTCTACAGGAACAAAATGTATTAATGGAGAATATATGAGTGATCGTGGTCTTGCATTGAATGATTGCCATGCAGAAATTATAGCTCGGAGATGCCTGCTCAAATTTCTATATGCACAACTTGAACTGCTCTTAAGGTATGTTTACAGGACAATTCCTCACATCCCAGTCTTTAGCACAGAAGCAAGTTCCATTGATCACATTGTGCTTTGAGTTACAGACTAATGGTCCGATCATGTGAGCTGCTATACTGATGAGATGCCAGGGCCTAATGCTCATCAGAAGATGAGATGCCAGGGCCTAATGCTGATAGAATGGCTCCCTTCTGCCTGCACTTTGATCTGACAGCAGTGCTGGCAGAAGAACAATAATTGCAGCAGTGCTTCTTTACATCTTTGGCATAATGCAGCTGTGCTGTGCAACCCAGATCCACCTGTATTTGTTAATCTTGCATTGGTTAATCCTGCGTTGTTATTTTCAAAGGATTCGTGGTATGGAGTACTCATATTTACCAAAGATTGGACTACTAGAAACATATGGTTTGTTTTTATGTTTAAGTGTACATTAGAAGTCAGATGTGGTGACCAGAAACCATAAGTGCATGTGAGTCAGATCTACAAGCTTACCTGGATCCATTTCCTCTTGAATGGCTCCCCTACTGCTGAATCCTGCAAACTGCTTTTTAAACTTGGGGGAGGCAAAGGGAATAATTTTTGAGGCAAAGGGAACAAAGGGAATTTGGAGGGAAGCAAGAATAATAGTCATATCCAAATGAGTCGGGGATAACAACCTGTTTGAGACCAATCTCCTTCTCAAATCGAGAAGGTAAAATGTTTAGATCTTTATGAGCCTCTAGGCTCAACATTATTATTATCTTTTATTTCAGTCATGATCAAAATGGATTTATTTCAAATAGGCAGGTTGCAGATAATATCCGCAGGACTCTAAGTACTGTAAACAAAATAACATCTCACCCACAGTCCTGCCACTTTATTCAGAGAAGACCTTTAATCACCTGAGCAGAGCATATGTTTTTTTTTAAAAAACAAGATCCGTGTAAATTATAAAATTTGGCCCTGGTTTCCTGCAGGTGAAAAAAAATATGAGATCAGAATATTTCCTGTTTCAGGGAGGGACCAGGTTTGTCCACACTGATTCTCCTTCATTGAACATTTTGCAGAGACCATCAAGCAGCAATTAAGGGAATTAAGGCTGTTAATTCCTAGCATGAAATTAGGCTGCAAAGGACAGATTTATATCTGCCTGGTTGTGAAAGCTGTATACCAGAACTACAACAATTGTGAGGGTTCAAGTTTGCCAGTGAACCACAAGAAATTCAAGCTTTTAGTGATTAACTTCTCTGGATGAATTAGGGACTTCATTTTATCACACTTCCAATATAAATGGGTCAGTCAGACATGGAAACAGATGTATATCTGATATCTAATCTTGTTGACCTAGTCAAAAACAACCATACAAAGCTTTTAACTTTGGATCAAACAAGATCTTCAGTATTAAAGCAAATTGAACTTCAGTTGGCTAATGCAAATCCATGCTCTCAAACTGTTGATTTCTATTTTACATTTTTTCTTTACTCATGTATTTCTCCCTAAGAATTCATAATGAATGGTAAAAGTTCTAGATAAATTTATACAGCTCTTAGACACACTTAGACAAAAGGTTAGGTTAGGGGATGTTGACCTGGTACTGAATGGGGTACATCTACCCCTGAAAGACCAGGTCCGCAGCTTGGGAGTCATTCTAGACTCCCAGCTGTCCATGGAGGCTCAAGACTCTCAGCTGTGAGCCGGGCGGTGCTGTATCAACTCCATCTGATACGGCAGCTGCGCCCCTACCTTCCTAATCATCTGCTCCCATCAGTGGTTTATGCCTTGGTCTCCTCTCACCTAGATTACTGTAATGCGCTCTACGTGGGATTACCCTGGCAGATGGTTCGGAAGCTACAGCTGGCACAGAACGCGGTGGCTCGTCTGGTTAAAGGCAGCCGCAGGCAAGATCACATTACTCCAGTGCTCAAGGAGTTGCACTGGCTACCAGTTGCTTGCCGGGCCGAATTCAAGGTGTTGGTTTTGACCTTTAAAACCCTATACGGCTCCGGTCCAGCTTATCTCAAGGAGCGCCTCTAGCAATATCAAGTAGGCCACTCAATAAGGTCTGCCACAGACGGCCTTCTCCTTGTCCCATCAGCCAGAGCAGCCAGGCTGGTGGGGACTAGGAAGAGGGCCTTCTCTGTGGCGGCCCCCAAGTTATGGAACTTCCTCCCCAGTGACCTTCGCCATGCCCCCTCCCTGATGAACTTCCGCCAGACTTTAAAAACATGGCTTTTCAGGCGGGAATATGGGGTGGGTTAGGATTTTTTTAAAAAAACTTTTATATTGTTTTAATTGTGTTTATTATATTTATCTTGATTGTACATTGCCCAGGGTGGCCGGGTGACCAGCCAGATGGGCGATTTAAAAATATAATAAAAATAAATAAATAAATAAAAGAGGTTTGGGGACTCCACATTTAAAGCCCTATTTTGAAGCTTCTCAACTGAAACACGTTTTGCTATATGTAGAATCTACTTACCAAAATTCATGGCTAAAGTATAGAGTGAATATTCATAGATACATTCACCACTAGCCATTCCAGCAGGCTGAGAGGAGGAAGATGAGAGGGAGCGCAGGGTCATTCTACCAGCCCTGCCAGGAGTATTAATAGATATTCCCCCTTCTTCCCTCCCCGTTCCTTTTTCCTTGTGTGTCGTGTCTTTTTAGATTGTAAGCCTCCGGGCAAGGACTGTCTTGTTAATTGCTGTGAACCGCCCAGAGAGCTTCAGCTATTGGGCGTATAAAAATGAAATAAATAATAATAAATAAATATACATTTACATTAGAGGAAATTGTTTAGATGGGCAAGAAATATAGGCCCACCTCAAGTTTTACATAATCTTTTCTTGACAGCTGTTCTCCAGGAATGGGATAGTTGGCACAAAGTCTTGGCACTAATATCTTTCTTATATCTACCCTATTAGGCCAGCAGTGCTTTGCTCCTGCCTTGAAAAGGGGTTCCTTTAAAGTATGGAGAGAGACCAAAATTAATAGATGGAATGAGGTTACAAATAAAGTTGGGCTACTGGCTAGGCAGCATTGTTAGCAGGCTACTTGATGATAGAGCAAGCACTACAGGATCCCATAGTATTTGGCAGCCATGGATATGGTTGCTTTAAGAAGCCCAGCCAAAGCAAAGTGAGACTATAGTGGGAAAAATTACAGCTAAATCAATCCTGCCTAAAACCTTTCCATTTCTTAGCAGCACCAATCCAATCAAAATTGCCTATTATCAGAAGCCCTGGGTCAGGGAAATGCTAAATTGAATTATGCAAGCATATTCCAGCCCAAGAGTGATCTCCCCAGGTATGATTAAATCACTGGTCCAGGTGCAAGACCAGGAATTTCCCGACTTTGTGAAAAGGTCATGATTTTGAATAGCTTTTGAAGCTCAGCATAGGTCACCTTTTTGACATTCAGGATGGTTCTTGCAATGATTTATCCTCACCTCTTGTGACAACCCAAAGCTGCTATTGACCCTACCAGCATAGGCTTCTTCTTGCCCCTTTGTGTTATTGTTATGTCAAGTCATACACCTATGGTCCCTTTGAAGCCTTGTTTTACCCTATAAAAAAACCCAGGACTTCAGGTCCTCAGTGTTCCATGCACCCCAAAGGCAAGAACCTACTCTACTGCTGAAATCACTGTTCCTTGCCATCCAGGCCAGATCTACATTATACTCTATACTGTCAAGTCAGCAGACGGTGCTGCTATATTCACCTTATGCAGTCACTACTCACAGGGCGCACTCTTGTTAAATGTTCTGTAGTCATCCTGGTTTGCCATCCCACACCTAACTCCATAGTGGTAGAACTGAGCATTGCCTTGAACACGCTGGGGAAGTGGCCCTTTAAGATAAAGGTTTTTGTTTTGTTTTTTTTTTGGTTAATCGGCTCTGCAAAGTTACAGAGGTACAAACGTGTGAAGCAGCAAGATTTTTTAAAGGGGGGGGAGCTTCTCCTGCCCCATCCCAGTTAAAAAAGCAGAAGGAGAAGGGAAGGCACCATCCTCCTGTGTGCTGAAGCCAGTAGGATCAGCCCTTTCCCCTCCACCCAAAACCAATTTGCCAAAGCAGTCCCCCCCCCCCCATGCTAAGGTTCCCAAGCACTATCTCCATTGAAATCAGTGTGATTTGCCTGGGAGCAAAGCCAGTGATGAGAATGTGATTTACTTCTGAGTAGGCATTTATTTATTTATTATATTTATACCCCGCCTTTTTTCCTGCAAGGAACCCAAGGCGGCTTACATAATCCTCCTCTCCATTTTACCCTCACAACAACCTTGTGAGGTAGGTTAGACTGAGAGTCAGTGACTGGCCCAAAGTCACCCAGTGAGTTTCATGGCCGAGCGGGGATTTGAACCTGGATCTCCCAAGTCCCAGTCCAACACTCTAACCACTACGCCACAAAGGCCACACATTGCCTTTTGGCCAATTTACACCTTGTTCTTTGCGGGGGGGCCTTTAAGAGAAAGGGTTGTTTGTTTTAGCTAATCAGCTCTGTGAAGCTACGGAGGTGTGAACATGTGAAGCAGCGAGATTTTCAAAAAAGAAAAAAAAGCTTTTCTTGCTGTGTGCCTGCCGCAAAACAATAAATGGCGGGCACCTCTCTTCCCCACCAGTTTGGGAGACACATGTCACACCGTATTTCTCCCACCCCTCGAAAACCACTCCAGTGACGACACTTTCGTGGCCACACCTCGGGTGTACAATGACAGCACAACTTTAGCACACACTAACTGCAAACTGTGGTAGCAAACCACAATAACTGAATAACTGGAAAAACTGTGATAAACCTAGTCCAGGAAATTCCAGAAGAAACAAGGGACAATTATGCAGGGCTAGCACAGCTGGTACTGAAAGCTGCTTGTATTGTGTACCCTGCAAGTCACAGCAGCGATATAGTGCTGCAATAAACCTTAGGTGTGGACCAGGTCCAGAGGCAATTCCATGCTATTGAAATCACTTGGTGCCGGTTTACCCAATTGGTTTCATTTGTGCCTGTTGGTCCAGTGATGCACACTGGGACCACGCTATTGAAATCACTCTGTTTCCTAGCTTATCCATTCCTGGCAAGATTACAACCCACTTCTCAGAGCATGGCAGACTTCCGAGTTCTGTGGCCAGGTATCAGGTATCCCCTCCTGTTGACCGCAGACAAGCTCAGAGAGAGACCTGGTTGCCTCTGCTGGCCCTTACAAGCCCATAAAGAATCACTAAGAGGTATGGGACACCATTGTTCTGCCACTCTGCTCCTCATATTTTTGCCCAGATTCCCTGGAGTCTGGTTGTGTTGGTCTTTACTGTAACTTGCCAAGGCAGAGACCCACTGCAACCTCTTTTTAAATGAACATATTCTTCCTTGCTGAGACCCTAGGAGTTTCAACATGTCCCACTCTTCATCATCAGAAATGAGTTACTCAGATCCAAAGAAAGGTATCTAAATCATTATCCTATCTTCTGGTTGACCTTCATATACAAAATGTAGCCTCCTACCCAGTACCCTCTTTCCTATTGTGTGTTGTCTGAGCGTGTTGCAGTTTGGTCTACTTTTAAACCATATGTGTGATTTCTCTCCACAAATTAAAAAAAAGCAAATAAATTTATTATGGCATAAGTTTTAATCCAAGAAAACTCATGCCATAATAAATTTATTAGGGTGGAATCCAGTGCTGTTGTTCCATTCACAAAATGGCTTTTGATCCAGCAGACGCCACTGCTGATATGAGAGAGTGTGTGTGGAGGGGTGATTTTCTCCAATTCCCCCTTCCCAGCAGACTGCAGTCTGCTCTGTCCCCTGAAAATCTGTTCCAGAGCGTTGGGGGACCCTCCAGAACAGCATGGAAGGTGGCATCGGGGGCTGCAAGAGGAAATTTTAAAAAATCTCCTCCCCTCCTTTTATGTTAGCGGAGGCGTTCACTGGATCAAAAGACATTCTGTGAGTGGAACAGTAGCATTGGATTCCATTCTTAATCTTTAAGGTGCCAAAAGACTTTTTGTTGTTTTTGCTGCAACAGATCAACATGGCTACCACTCTGAAAACTGTTTTAAGCATGTAGCCCCCTCGCTATATAAGATCATCACCTCCCAAATCTGGAAAAAGTAACACCCCCCCATGGGAATTTGAAGTTGGAGCTAATCTTACTCAGGAGATGTTGCCTCTGATTTGGACCTCTGTGCCATTTTTAACTATCTTATCTAAATACCAAAGAAAGGTCTTATAAGCTACTCACAAGATGATGTTTATCACATATCAAGAAATGGTACCCAAAGTTTTGTTGGAAGTCATGTCCCTAGAAATACTGGGCAAGAATTCTCGATCACATTCAGAAAATAATAAGCTATTCTGTACCCCTCAAACCTATATCAATTTTATTGGATTACTTATAGTCAGAAACAATTCTTCAAATTCAAAAGGAGCTGATCTGTGCTTTCATTGATAGCTGATAGATTTCAAATTGCTTCCAGGTATAACTGCAGAAAGCTACCATCAATTAAAAGATAGTATGACAGGGTTTGGGAGGTTCTATCAATGGATAAAATATCATCATACTTTAAGGTAGTTTCAATCCCCACAAATATTTAGAGAAGTGGCTCCCTTTTCTAAATTTTACTGATCTTGTGAAATTTCTTAGTAAGCCACATAGATTGTGTCCTGTCCTTACTTACTGAGCATATGAAGAGAGATACTGAGATTGCACCTTATCCTAACACTAAAACTTGATTCTGTTGAAAATTTACATGTTGTTCAGTTGATGCAAGCCTTGCACTATTTTCTATACTTATTTATTTCCAACCTTTCGCTGTTTAATGTACTCAATACTTGGAGAGTGATTGAGTAATACCAACTATAGAAGACTGGCTGTTGAAAATGTTGGACTTAGCAGAGATGGCGAAATTGACTTGTTTAATTAGAGAAAAAAATCTATCTTCATTCAAGAAAGACTGGAAACCTCTGGTGGACTTCTTGGGGAGGAGGGAAAGTGACTTAATAATTTTGGGTTTTGATTTTTGAATATTGGTAAGGTGATAGAAATTCTTTCTGTGAAAATAGAGAGAACTTAGATTGGATAAGGATTGGTAATGTTTGTCAGACAATGAGGCAGAAGCCAAATATGACTTGTTGTTGTTTTGGAAAATTCAAATAAAAAAATTATTTTAAAAAAAAATACTTGGAGAGTGATAACAAGCATGTGGACAGGGGTGATCTGGTAGACATTATTTACTTGGACATTCAGAGGTCCACACTGAAAATAAAACTGCCAATATCATAATGCCTTTATTCATATCTGTTGTGCTGTCACACTTGGGATTCTGTGCACCTCAAAAAGAATATTGTAGAGCTGGACAAGGTGCAGAAAATGGCAACCTGAATGATCAAGGGGCTGGAGCAACTCCCCTGTGAGGAAAGGTTACAATATCTGAGGCTTTTTAGCTTAGAAAAAAGGCAAGTAAGTGGGGATATAATAGAGGTGTATAAAATTATGTATGGTGTGGAGAAAGGGGATTGAATGAAGTTTTCTCCCTCTTATAATATTAAAAACTGGGCTCATCCCATGAAGCTGTATGGGGAGAGATCCAGGATGGATAAAAGGAAGTACTAGTACTACTTTACACAGCACAAAGTTATATGGAATTTGCCAGCACAAAATATAGTGATGGACACCAACTTGGATGGCTTTAAAAGGGGATTAGACAGATTTGTGGAAGATAAAGCTATTAATGGCTACTAGTCATGACGGCTGTATATTACCTCCAGGATCGGAGGCAGCATGCCTCTGAATACCGGTTGCTGGGGAACATGAGCTGCTGGATGCTATTGCATTTATGGCCTGCTTTTGGGCTTCCTGTGGGCATCTGGTTGACCGCTGTGAGAAAAGAATGCTGGATTACATAGGCCTTTGGTCTGATCCAGCACGGCTCTTCGTATGTTCTTGTTTTTCTTTCTTTTTCTTTTGACATGCCCCATGCTGGAATTTAGGGAACATGGTTGTTGTACAAATTTACTATGGGGAAAAATATGAAAAAATGTTTTTTAAAAGTACTGTTGAGTTTCAGTGTGGGAATCTGTGGAAGCAGAAATGGTCATTAGGTCTCTCAGTTCAATATTTATTTTGGTTCATTATGGCAGATATGCTACTATACCACAACATCTCAAATCCAGATATGCTAAACTTTGGTTCTTACTTGATGTACTTTAAAAAAAACCCTTCTGAATAACACTTTCTCTTTTTCTCTCAGTAATAAGGAAGATCAACAAAAATCTATTTTTATCAAGTCAGAACAAGGTGGCTTTAAATTGAAAGAACATGTGCAGTTTCATCTCTATATCAGCACTTCTCCTTGTGGTGATGCTCGGATTTTTTCACCACATGAAGCAGCACAAGAAGGTATAATCAGTTTTCCTTGCTAATGGTGATGTCTGAGATAAAATAGCAGTGATAGCTTTTATACTTTACAAAAATCTAGGTTTTCTCTTGAAAATCTCTAAACCATTTAAATTTCCTCATGTTATAGGAAGGCTGAAATTACTTAGGGCCACTTCATACATTATAAAAATCATGTAGGAATGAATCTGTTATGCCTTGTAGGTCATGTGTGTGTAACACATTTCATAGAAATCATAGAAAAGTAGAGTTGGAAGGGGCCTACAAGGCCATCGAGTCCAACCCCCTGCTCAATGCAGGAATCCAGGTCAAAGCATTTGTTCCTACATGAAAGTGATTTATTGTGTGTGTGTGGGGGGGGTGTTGGAGAATTGTAAGCCACTTTGAAAGTTTTAATTTAAAAATGGGATTTTGTTTTAAAATAAATAAAATAAATTTTGGAATGTGTGAAGTAAACCTTGGCAAGGAAGTCTTGGGAGTGAATAAACAAAATGCTTATTTTGCTTACAGGTTTCTTAATGTACTCCACTGTTTCCTAAATTGCTTTAGCCTTTGTGTTGTTTGAGCTGCTCTTCTGTGAATTCCCTGGGTGCTTCCAGATGGAGGGCTCCTTGCACTGTCAATCAGAAGACACTGTGCAGCTATTCTGTCATTCCCTCCTTAACAGATTTTCCATAGTAAGAAAAAGGATGGAAGAAGCAGTGGGAAAATGTGGGAGGGTTACAAGTGAAAGATGTTGTCTGGACCCTTCATAAAATTCTGTGAATTAGGCAGGATGATGGTGTGCTAAAAGCCAAGTCTGGAAGTACCCCCTGTCCAAAATAATTGGTGTTAAAATTTTCTTATACAGCATAGTTAGTACCAAAATGAGTAGCCATCTTTCATTTCATGACTGGTAACTGTGACCACTTCTGTCACTTAGATCAGGGAGACAGACATCCAAACCGGAAAGCAAGAGGACAGCTACGAACTAAAATTGAATCTGGGGAAGGAACAATCCCTGTCAGATCTACAACTACAATTCAGACATGGGATGGAGTACTGCAGGGAGAAAGATTACTTACTATGTCGTGCAGTGATAAGATAGCTCGGTAAGTTGTTTCTCTTCTGTCAAACTGACAGCTTTTTAATATTGCTAGATTGTTGATTAACTATTGCAATTACTATTTTTACATGCATAATAACTGTGCATGCCCACTAGAGCCATTGAACATCTTATAGAAGGAAAATCTGATGGTGTAAAAGAACTAAAGGAAAAAATGTAAATGAATTATTTGCGTACAATGTGCAGATACACCTGGTGGAACTACATCTGGGACTACAGTTCCCATATCCCCAACCAGATACTGGGGAGGGCATACTGGCTGAGGATGATGGGTGTTAAGTCCAGCACATCTGGAGGGTACCACTTGGGGAAAGAAAGTCTTGCAGATCTTGGATGTGATCACCTTTCACTGTAGTACTGAAGTACACCCAGCTAGGAATCTCAGAGTTGTCTAACAACAACTTGATGAAGTGATGAGAGGTCATCCTTAGGGGAAAGGAAAACCCACAGTCCATTTGCCCTTAGAATGATTCTCATAAAATTGCTTCAACCTGAAAGCTCCTATACTTATGCAGTATACCTGGATGAATCTCGTTTTTGCCCCCAACACCTGGTTATTCTTCTTCGTGGTCTCTGTGCATCACACACATGGGTTCTGCGCCTGCACCGAGACCATTTCAGGAAAGTTCTAAAGCTGAGCAGAATCGGGCAGGAGCCCCGTTCCCATTGCGCATGCTCCCTTGCGAGGCTCCCGCCCGTCCCCTCAGTTCCTCTTCAACCACCATTGCGTTTGGTCGTTTAGGGAAGTTCTCTGCATTTCGCAGCGTCTTTTAGTGCTGAGCTTCGTCTTTTTTCTTCTTCAAGTTGTTTTTTCCCCTCAATGTTCTTCATCATCATATATATATATATATATATATATACTGTCCCTACTTTTGTTGTCGGATTCGGTGCCATGCCAGCTAAGGCACCTTTCAGAAAGAGCATAAAATGCAGCGTGAGATTGTCTCCAGCTGATGGACATTCCCTCTGCCTCTTATGTCTTGGGGAATCTCATATTGCCATCATTGTAAGGCCTTCACTCGACAGACCAGAAAGCACAGGGCAGACAAACTGAAGGCCATTCTTTGGCACAAGGCCCTGACGGTGACTGCGGCGCTTCCAACTGCCTCTCCGCTGCAAGCTCGGACTCCGCCTTCTCACACAATCAAATCAGAGTGCCCCTCTACACCAGGCAAATCTGTGGAGTCCCTGCTAGTGAAAAAACTAGCTAAGCGGGCTCACAAAACCAAAGAGGAGGCAGAAAGAAAAAGGAGAAAGGAAGCAAAAAGGGGAAAAGAAAAAGCTAAAGTTTCCCCAGCTGTAAAAGTGCCTCCAGCACCCGTCTCGGGCTTGAGCAGGCCAGCCGCACCTAGACCTTCGATCTTGATGATTGAGATCAACAAGGCTACGGCATCGATGACAGTGGAAGCGATAGGGAGACACAGCAGGTCTCCCACGCCGGCACCAAAGGATCCCTCGGGCTCGAGGATCCTCGTGGCCTCGGTGTTGGAGGGGGAGATCGTGGAGTCTCCCTCCGCAGCCCAATGCAAACAGGAGCTAGATCCACCAAAAGGTTGAGCACGATAATTATCCAGGGCTTCAAGATCATCTGGCCATCAATCTCGAGAGGCTTCCATTCCAGCAGGACCGGTCTCATCCCCTCACCAACGAGCTTGCTTGACCAGCCTATTTTAGAGAGGACGTTCGCTCTTATCGATCACATTCTCCATGATATAGAGAGGTGTCCGTATATTCCATGGCATCGACACGCTACTCCTGCTGTCCGAGTCAAGCTCATCAGCCAGATTACTACTACTATCGTGACCCACATCGGGACCGATAGCACTGGTCTGATAGAGGCTCCTCTAGACCTCGGGAACATTATCAATCCTGAGAGGACATATGCTACATATGTTGACACTGCCCTCGTCAAGTGCGCTCTTATCGAGGTCAGGAGCTGTCTTCCATCGAGCTCGTAAGCCTCGGGATCAGAGTCAAGGCCAATGTTGCACACCCCGATGTTCAGAACAGCCTGTCGAGCAGTCGGTCCCAACGGAACAATCCATACTGGTGCCCCTTGCCAAACAAGATCTGGCCCAGAAAAGTCAACTGCATCTGTTGAGCCGTCATTCCTCCACTCCAAAGGGCTACTCCTCTGGCATGGACTCGATTATGTCCACCACGCAGTCCTTGACATCATCGCCACAACAAGTGGGCTCTCAGGCTCAAGTTTCACCATCTGAAGATACGGGCCCTTTCGCTGAGTGTGTCCAGTGCCTGGCACAGGCGCTGGGCATTGAAGCAAAGGTGGAAGAATAGAAGACAAGAGATCCGGTCTTCAGTGTTGTCACCACAACAGTGTCGACGCCGACCTCCATCCCTGCCTACTCTATTGGAGATGGTGCAGGGTACGTGGCAGACACCAGCAACGACTCCGGCCACTGTTGAGAGCCGACTCTCTGTACTTGGTGTTCCATAAAGACAAGGTAGGTCTCCGACTGGACTTGACTTTCTTGCCGAAGGTCATGACGGACTTCCACCTGAATCAGGAGATTGCCTTGCCGGCATTCTTCTCAGCTCCTTCGTCCCCTCTGGAAAAATCACTACACACCTTGGATGTGGGCCGGGCTTTAGCTTTCCATAAAGCTAGAACTGAGTCAGCCCGCCGCAACCAAAGACTTTTTGTTTGTTATGGTGGCAATACTGTTGGCGGCTTACCTGTTTCTACCCAATGCTTCGTGGCCTGGGTCGTCGAATGCATTAAACTGGCTTACGAGCTCGATGGAAGACAACTCCTGACCTCGATAAGAGCGCACTCGACGAGGGCAGTGTCGACATATGTAGCATTTGGGAGAGGCATGGCCCTTCCAGACCTTTGCAAGGCAGTTACTTGGTCTACTCTGTCGACATTTATCAGGCACTGCCGGCTGGATGTGCGAGCCCAATCTGGTATTGCTGTTAGCAGAGCTGTCCTCTCCTCGGTGCTGCCGTGAGGATGACACCTTCCCTCCTCCGGTAAGTTAGCTTGCTATTCTTCTCATGTGTGTGATGCACACAGACCACAAAGAAGAAGAATGGATTGCTTACCTGTAACTGTGGTTCTTTGAGTGGTCATCTGTGCATTCACACAACCCACCCTCTATCCCCGCATCGGTGTCGATTTCGAGAGTCTACTGGGTGATGATAGAGGTTGATTCTGAGGTACCTATGTTGGTACCGAGGGTTGATATTGATGCTTCCCTCGGTCTTGGGGCTGCAATGGCAGTCTCAGGGAACTGAGGGGACGGGCGGGAGCCTCGCAAGGGAGCATGCACAATGGGAACGGGGCTCCTGCCCGATTCTCCTCAGCTTTAGAACTTTACTGAAATGGTCTCAGCGCAGGCACAGAGTCCATGTGTGTGAATGCACAGATGACCACTCGAAGAACCACAGTTACAGGTAAGCAACCTGTTTTTTTGGTGTGTTTTTTAAGTACTATCACACACGCCAATGAAGGAGTATGGTTTTGTTTCCTTATGGCAGATTGTATAAACTGGACATTGAAGATGCTTTCATAGGATTCTAAGAAATGTGTTGTAACTGTTGGGCTGTAAAGCCCAGTGACTTGGCTCATCACTAACAATAAATAGAGCTGCAGGAAACACTGAAATGATAGGGTTTCTTTTCAATATACCAGAAGGAAGAAGGAGTGGGAGCAGGGGCACAAGAGACAATCACACACACAAAAGTCGTGTTCCTCACTCTCTCCCTCCTATAATTACTCATGTTTGTCTTGTTTGCTGACATAAATATATGCTTAACTCAAATGATATCATTTGTTTCCCTTTAGGTGGAATGTGCTTGGTATTCAGGGAGCATTACTTAGCCTCTTTGTGGAGCCAATTTACTTCTCTAGCATTATCTTGGGGAGCCTATACCATGGAGATCATCTATCCAGGGCAGTATACCAACGGATAGCAGAGATAGAAGATCTACCACCTCTCTACATGCTTAACAGACCTTTACTCAGTGGTAAGCTTGTAATAAACTAGAAAATACAGCCATATTTCCAAACTATTTATTCTATTTCCAAACTATTGAAAATAGATGGTGTGACTTTATTAAGGAGATATATATTTTAATTATCGTTAGAGAATTCAAAAGAGGCTTGGACTCCACTTGAGTGGTGCTGTAGACTTAGGCCACAAGCCAATGCAAAGTTAGGCACAGTCAACCCACTGAAATCCATGGGTTTAAAGGAGCCTAATACTGTCTTTGCTTGTGGCTATTAACTTCTGTGCCTTATTAGGGGAAAGTTTAATACCGTAATATTGTTCAAAGCTTGGATTTTGGTAACTGAGGGCAGAACTACACATTATGTGTAATTTTTTTTATTATTTTCAGAGATTTTTTTTAAAAATACAATGCTGCAACTGAAGCTGCACTTTGAAGGGAAGACTGACGGGTGGGGAGGGGCTTCTTAACCATTGTGCTGCTTTCCTGTTGAAAATTGCTATGCCCCTTGCTGGTGTATCTTTCCTCCAGTGCTGGTAAAAGCAGCCTGGGGGGAGGCAGTTTGGGTACATCAGTCTTCTTCTTCAAATTGCAGCCTCAGTGGCTGCATTGGATAAAAGAAAAAAAAGTCCAAAAAGAATCATGAAACTACATGTAACATATATCATAAATAATGTAACATACCATAAATCTTAGTTATGAAGTTCCCAGAAAAAATATTCCAAATGTGTTCTTCAGGATTTTTTTTCTTGGCTGTTAATGCTCCCAAGTCCCAAGATTTATCAGCAAGTTGGATTGCAGGCAGTAGCAATTGTGGCATGGAAGGTCTAATAAATAATACACATTTTTGTAGTGCAGTCTGAATTACAAGTATTCTAACAATCTTTACAATTAAGTAATAATTCCACTAGTGCAAGGGTGGGCAACTTGTGGCCCTCCAGATGTTTTGGCCTACAACTCCCAGCAGCCCTAGCCAGCATAGCCAATGGTGAGGGCTGATGGGAGTGGTAGGCCAAAACATCTGGAGGGCACAAGTTGCCCACCCTTGCACTAGTGAATTTTTAAAAAAGCAACTTACCAGAGCCATCCTGGATCTTGTACCCACTCTGATATGTAGCAGAGATTTTCTGTTAATTTCATAGAAAGTCAGTCATCTCAACATAAATGCAGAAATATGAAGAAAAAGTTTTACATCAGGAAGCTTTGCGCCAGGTTTTTATCCCCCTGCTCCGCTTTTTTTAAAAGAACTGAATCATCAAAGCATTTTTAGTATGAGAGTTGTTGTTTCACTATAGATGGCTTCGCCTTACAAGAGGGATAATTGCTTAAAGAGTGGTGAAGGTTTATAGCAGAGGTGGAGAACCTCAGGCCTGGGGAACAAATCTGCCCCTCCTGGGGTCCCAATCTGGCCCTCCGGGGTTCTCCAAATGGCCATACCCTCTTCCCCTGGCCCCACCCCCTCTTTCCCAACCACGGATTGTTGGTTTCCTGACTTTTGTGCATTCCCCCCCCCCCCATTCTAAAAGGTTGAAATGCCGCTCCTAAGGCTTAGCTACTGGCAGTAAGACCTTTAAGCTCCAATATTCTGATACTTTTTGTATTTTTGATCCCACCCCTTTGGCCCCGCCCACCACTGGAATGTGGCCCTCTGAGAGCTTCTCCAAAATTGAATTCGGCCTTCAGGTAGAAACTGGTTCCCCACCCCTGGTTTATATAGTCAGGGGGTTATAGGTGCTTCAAGCTTCTGGGGTTTCAAGCTTCTGGGGTTGTAATGGTCATACTGGCGAGCACAACACAGCCAGAGAGTGGTTGTCCTATTGACTATAATTATCCCCAGGTCTGGAGAGTGGAAAAAAAGTAATTGCCTTTTCCTTCATGACCATAGCATACACAGCAACATTATGTTGTAATGGTCAAATTAACCCAGAGAAAACCTCAGATGAGGTTCAAACTCAAGGTTACCTGCTCTCAGGTGTCCTTAACTATTCAGAAGTAAAGAAAATATCTGAGTTTGGCAAAATCTCTCTTCCCTTCCACCCACAGAGTAGTGTGTTAGGTCTCACTATTACTTCTCTTACTATTGCAGATACTTGAGCAGCTCACAGCATTTATCAGTGTGACAGTTGATTCACAATTTCTATATCAGTAATCAACTAAAATGGATGGAGAGAATTACCCAGCTGCCATTGGTTGTATTTTCTTCTTGTCATCAGACTCTCTTGTATGCAGCTTTGGCTTAAGTTAGCATGGCAGCCAACTTGCCTGCATGACTTAAATACAATAAAAATGCCCAACCCTTGAAAATCACATCACTTTTTAAAAAGGAAGCTGAGTAAATTGATTAACTGAGAGTAGAAAGCGGTGAGGGAGGACTGGCCCTCTCCCCAGTCACCTCTGTCCCTTCTAGGCAACCTTGTTTCTGATAGGGGGACCATAGTGCAGGTTGGGCCAGGTTGCACGAGAAAGGAAGAGTCCTGTGGGGGTCCAGAGCAAGTGGTTTATGCCACTTGTAAGTGTGGGGATAGGAACATTTTCGAGGGTTGATGATACTTTGTTGTTGCCCAGGTGGCTGCTTCCAGAGCCTATCAACATACTCATTAAGAATACTTTGGCCAGATTCTGAAGCTAATCTGGGTTACACATAGAGCATTTCCCATTTACTCTAGCTAGCTTGTGGTATAGTTGTATTTTGGAGTTGTGATTCAAACTGCTTAGTGAGAAGGGTTTAAATAGTTTTTTTTTTAAAAAAGGTCCAAACTGATGGAAGAATTGGTAAACTGAATGGGTTGGTGTGAATTTAAAGAACCTAGACAGAATTTATATTAAAAGACATTTTGGAGGCATATTTTGAATCCTTTATACCAGGTGTGGATAACTTGTGGCTTGTGAGATATTTTGGCCTACAACTCCCATGATCCCTCACCATTGGCTATGTTGGCTAGGGCTGACAGGAGCTGCAGGCCAAAACATCTGGAGGGCCACAAGTTGCCCACCTCTGCTTTATACAATACATTTTTGAAAGATGTAATAACTCCCTGAAAGTTGAAGGTTGAATTACTTTCTGAAATTGTTTTTCCACTGCTGTGTGCATTGCTTTGATTTGCAGAGCTTGGCTATTAGCATGTACTTCTCAGTTTTTGAGAGGGGAACAGCATGCTTTTACAAATAATGCTATTTGCTTTTCCAAAAAGAAATGTGGGGTCTCAGGACAATGAACATCACAACTTTCACCATGAATTTTAAAATCTGCTTACAATATAAAGCTCCCAGGCTATGCTGTTGCTTTATTGCCCAGTGCAATTTTAGCAATTAGTTAATAATTCAAAGAGGGCTTTCCCTGTTTATCTGACATGAAATTCACCTAAGAATCCTATGGCACCTTAAAGATGGTTAAATGTATTGTAGCATGAGTTTCTTTATTCCTAAATCTGCTTCAGCAGATTCATGAAGTTATCAGTGAAGGTTTTGGAAACAGATATGCCTAGGCACACCCAGCCTTTACAAGCTAATGCTAGTATTTGCATAGCCTGAGATGGGAAAGCCTTAGGGTGCAATCTTATACCCATTACCTAGGAGTAAGTTCCATCAAACCCAATGGGACTTGCCTCAGAGTAGACATAATATCATCATCATCATCAGGCGATCACTCGTGACCGAGTAAGATTGTCTTCCGGGATAAAAGGAGGAAGTTCTAAAGAAGATTGTGTAGGCTCTAGCGATGGGTCCGTAAGTGACTGTGGAGGCCAATTCTAGATCCACACAGCTTCCCACAGTGAGGACACAGGTTACCAGATAGAAGATGGTCCTGTAAAGGATTCATTTGACGTGCTTTTCGCTTAGCACGTTTCTCCCTTTCACCTTGCACTCGGGCTTCTTCAAAGTCCATGGAACCTTTGTGAAAGGCCAACCTCCATTTAGATCGTTCATGGGCCAGAGCTTCCCAGTTTTCGATGTTTATATTGCATTTTTTTAGATTAGCCTTATGAACATCTTTAAACCTCTTATATTGACCACCGATATTCCGCTTTCCATCCTTGAGTTGGGAGTAAAGTAACTGCTTTGGGAGACGGCAGTCAGGCATTCGAACAACATGACCGGTCCACTGAAGTTGGCGTTGAAGGATCATTTTTTCAATGCTAGTAGTCTTTGCTTCTTCCAGTACACTGACATTTGTTCGCCTATCTTCCCAAGTAATTTGCAGGATTTTCCGGAGGCAACGTTGATGAAACCTTTCAAGGAGGTGGAAGTGACGTTTATAGATAGTCCATGTTTCGCAGGCATACAATAAAGTTGGTAATACAATGGCTTCATAAACCAGTGTTTTGGTCTTCTTACAAATATCCCGATCCTCGAACACTCTATGTTTCATTCGAGAAAATGCGGCACTTGCGGAGCTCAGACGATGCTGGATTTCACTGTCGATGTTAGCTGTAACAGAAAGATAGCTGCCAAGATAGAGAAAATGATCGACATTTTCCAGTATTGTCCCGCCAAGCTGGATAGATGGCATCACCAAAGGATTGGCTTGCACTTGCTGATGAAGCACTTTGGTTTTTTTGATGTTAAGTGAGAGACCAAGTTTTTCGTATGCTTCTGCAAAAGCATTTAGGATAGTTTGGAGATCATCCTCTGAATGTGCGGAGACCACATTATCATCAGCATACTGAAGTTCCACAAGGGAGGTTGTAATTACCTTACTTTTTGCTTTCAGCCTGCTGAGATTAAAAAGCTTTCCATCTGTTCGATATATAATTCCCACACCGGTGGGAAGTTTACCCTTGACAAGATGTAAAACCATGGCGATGAAAATGGCAAATAATGTTGGGGAGATAACACATCCCTGTTTAACACCTGATCCCACTTTAAATGGAGCACCATGAGAGCCGTTGTTGTCCAAAACCGTTGCCGTCATGTTGTCATGGAGAAGTCGCAAGATATTCACAAATTTATTGGGGCATCCAATTTTCATAAGGATAGTCCAGAGAGCTGTACGGTCTACAGTATCAAAGGCCTTAGCCAAATCGATAAATGCCATATAAAGGGGTTGATTTTGCTCCCGGCATTTTTCTTGGAGCTGACGTGCAGTAAAAATCATGTCTACTGTCCCTCTAGAGGGGCGGAAACCATATTGAGTTTCAGGGAGGATCTCTTCTGAAATAGATAGAAGACGGTTTGCGAGAATCCTAGCAAATATTTTACCTGCGGTTGCTAAGAGAGAAATGCCCCGATAGTTTCCACAGTCTGTTCTATCACCCTTCTTAAAGAGGGTGATAATTATGGCATCCCTGAAGTCTTCTGGGATCTCTTCTCTTATCCAGATTTTTTCAATGAGTTTATGAAGATGTTGTACAAGTTCGGAGCCCCCTTCTTTAAAGATTTCAGCAGGAATCCCATCTGGTCCACTAGCTTTGTTGTTCTTCATTTGATTAATGGCTTTTTTTACTTCATCCAAAGTGGGGAGTATTGCAAGTTCCTCTTTAATTTGTTTTTGCGGGATTTGCGAAAAAATCTCATTATCCACCTTAGATTTACGATTTAAAAGGTCATAATAATGCTCTTTCCAACGCAGTGCAATAGACTCTTTGTCTTTTAAGAGTTTGGTGCCATCTTTTGATTGTAAAGGGTTTGTACCATAGGTTTTTGGTCCATAAATGGCCCTTGTGGCCTTAAAAAAGCCCCATGCATCATGAGATTCTGCAAGTTGTTGAATTTCTTCAGCTTTCTTTTTCCACCAAGTGTTCTTAAGTTCTCTTGTTCTTCTTTGGACCTCAGCCTTTGCACTAGCGTAGGTTTTTTTCTTGGCAGCGCAGTTAATATCATTTTGCCATATTTGGAAGGCTTTCCTTTTTTGGTCAATTATATATTTAATCTCATTGTCATTTTCAGCAAACCAATCCTGATGTTTCTTAGTTTCATATCCAATAGTTTGTTCACAAGCTGCAGTAATGGAGGTACCTGCAGGTGGCATCGAGAGCACATAATACGTAATATACGGTACCTGCAGGTGGCATCGAGAGCACATAATACAGGCCACATGCTGAAGCTAAGCAGGTATGAGCCGGGTCAGTGCTTGGATGGGTTGCCCACATCTGTTCTCCTGCATTGAGCAGGGGTTGGAGTCGATGGCCTTATAGGCCACTTCCAATTCTACTATTCTATTATTCTATGTATAGGAGGACTATGCACTATTAAAAACAAACCCATGAAATAGCCTGTTTTAAGAAGTTTGTTAAAACTTCTTGTCAGTGAATAGAGATAGAAGAATGTGAATATATAAAAACTTAAGAGTTGGGGAAAAGATAAAAGGTGAAATGTAACATTGCATGAGCAGCCATCAGAATTCCCCCCTCCCTGTTCTGCTGATGGAAGCAGGAAGTGAGGAGACTTACCCATAGGTTGTATTAAACAGCCTATGTTAAAGTACACATAGCGTCTATGAACTCCCTACGATTCATGGCACAAATTTTTGTGCTTCACACACACACACTCTCTCTTCTTTGCATGTTTTTTTTAAAAAAATCCTGGAAATTATTTGGCTCTTTGAATGTAGCCTGCAGTCCATGCATACTTTCTCCTTAAAGCAATTTCATAACTGCTTGTTAGTATTTCTCCATTGTCACAACATAGCAAAGCTTTCGACAAAGTGCCTCATGATATCCTGATTAGCAAGCTAGCTAAAAGTGGGCTAGATGGAACAACTATCAGGTGGATCCACAATTGGCTACAGAATCGGACTCAAAGAGTGCTTATCAATGGTTCCTTCTCAAACTGGGGAGAGGTAACGAGCGGGGTACCACAGGGCTTGGTCCTGGGCCCAGTGCTCTTCAACATTTTTATTAATGACTTGGATGAGGAGGTACAGGGAATGCTTATCAAATTTGCAGATGACACAAAGTTGGGTGGAACAGCTAATACTCTGGAAGACAGAAACAAAATTCAAAGCGACCTTGAAAGGCTGGAGCGTGTTGTGACATGTAGCACAAACACCAGCTGTGGCACATTGTTTACATATGTAAGGTACAGAATGACTGGTAAACAAGTCATGTTTAGTCTTCTACTTCCTGCCTGTTTCTCATGGGAAAAGTAGGTGTGAAAGAAATACGAGCTGGTCACATGGTTTGTATGTTCTGGTGACGTACTGACTTGTTAGGTTTCTGTCTGTAGCCATTTTGGAGAGAGGTGGAATTGCTCTCTTCTTCTGACTAGTGCTTGCTGGACTTAATGCAATCATGTAACGTCTAAGCTGAGGTGGAGTGAAGCTCAACTTGCTCCACTGGATTAATGCTTGCTATGCATTGTACTCTGCACATGGACTGTAATTAGGATATGTATTCTCTGTAGGATATACTTGCTATAGTAAATAAACAGGTAGAACAATAACCTGTGGAGTCTACAGAGTTATTTCCTTATTACTGGGATCTGCAAGGAGGAGGCTGAATTGGCTGAGATCCAATATGCTGGAATGCTGCGTGGAGTGGGAGAGACAAGTCTGAACTTCTGTGTGTAGATTTATGGGTGTATGCACACGGGAATAGGGTTTTAAATCTTCCATCTCTTACAAGTGAAGCGCTCTGCTTTTCCACGAGGCTTGCGCGCCTTCAGGGTTGTAAACACCTTCAGAGCGCTGGGCCGAAAACAACAGAATGAAATTTAATAGGGATAAATGCCAAGTGCTGCACCTAGGGAAAGGAAACCAAATGCAGAGTTACAGAATGGGGGACACTTGGCTCAACAATACTACAAGTGAGAAGGATCTTGGAATTGTGGTGGATCACAAACTGAATATTAGCCAGCAATGCGATGTGGCTGCAAAGAAGGCAAATGCTATTTTGGGCTGCATTAATAGAAGTATAGCTTCCAAATCGTGTGAAATGATAATTCCCCTTTACTCAGCACTGGTTAGGCCTCATCTCTAGTACTGCGTCCAGTTCTGGACACCACACTTTAAGAAGGACGTAGACAAACTGGAGAGGGTTCAGAGGAGGGCAACAAGGATGATAAAGGGACTGGAAACAAGGCGCTATGAGGAGAGACTGAAAGAACTGGGCATGCTTAGCCTTCAGAAGAGGAGACTATGGGGAGATATGATAGCACTCTTCCAGTACTTGAAGGGATGTCACACAGAGGAGGGCCAGGATCTCTTCTCGATCATCCCAGTTTGCAGGACACAGAATAATGGGCTCAAGTTACAGGAACCTAGATTCCACCTAAACATCAGGAAAAATTTCCTGACTGTCAGAGCAATAAGACAATGGAATCAACTACCTAGGGAGGTGGGTGGGCTCTCCCACTCTGGAGGCATTCAAGGTGCAGCTGGACAGCCATCTGTCAGGGATGCTTTGACCTGGATTCCTGCATTGAGCAGGGGGTTGGACTCGATGGCCTTGTAGACCCCTTCCAACTCTACTTTTCTATGATTCTATGATTCTAGTATAACTGCTATAAAAATGCACATTTCTTTTCTTGTGGTGTGGGTTTTTCTTATGCTGTTAGTATCTGAACTTTGTTTGGTTCCTGAGGATATGAACAGATCTTCCAACACATTTCTCTGTATTGAAACTATATATAGATTTTTTGGACAAGATGTGGTATGGGATTTAGAACTATAATTTCTTTTGATTAGGAGCATCATTGAAGAGAAAAAAAGGCTGTTCTTTGCTCTTCTTTTATGTTTGTTTGGGAATCAAGAAGGATTGCAATTTGCTCATATATTGTTCTTTAAGATGAGATCAGTTCATTTATTCTTTCCTCCTCTTGTTGGAGGTCTAATACCTCACCGGGTATTCCCATCTGATAGAGAAAGGGAATTACAGTCAGAATTTTAATTTTCAAAAACAAATATTTTATTCCATACAATGGGGGAGGGGGTCTAAAAAATACAAGAAAGCCTGCTAAACATATATTTTTCATTAGTAAAAATGTAAACAAGATTAATGCAAATTAAAGCAGCCAGTAACCCTGAACAATTCTGCAGAGGTTTCTTACAAATCTTTATAGTTTGAAACACAACGTTTGTAACTAAGTTAGTGTGCAATCCTGTGGTCCCATGAGGGAGTCCCAGGGAGTATAGGATTATTTGGATTTTCCCTCCTGAAGAACTGACACTGACTTAGACACTGCTATGACTTTGAGAGGGGGACTCCAAGATCCAACCTTGCCCCCTTGCAACCGCTTTGGAAAGAACCAGGGTGGCTGCTTCCTGAGGCCGCGAATGCAGCCTTGAATGACCTCTGAGAGGTCCAAAGGGCACAGTCCAGTGGGCGAGGAGAGGAGAGGCCGGGATACTCAAAATCCTATGGCCTTTCCAGCCACGGTCCTGTTCCTGGCAGCACATCTCTTCTAGACAGGCTCAGAGGCCTATCTAAAGGAGTTAAAAAAAAAAAAAAAAAAGGACAGAGAGGTGAAAATCATCTCTCATCTCTCCTCCCGCCCTGCTGGCAGCAGCCCAACAGGGCATAGGATTCTCGGAAGCCTCCGAGATGGAGGTTTCTGTCTAGCAGGTGTTGGGTATCCATTACAAGAAGGGCATACAGCGCTCTAAAGACCTTCCTGGGAAAGGAGGAATGAAAATGACAAACAAATTTGATTATTTCATCTCTATAACAATTACACAATAGTAACATGTCTAGTATTTATTTATTTATTTATTTATTGTTAACATTTATATACCATCTTATCTGCTAAAAAGCCATGAAGGCGGTGTACAATAATTTAGAACAATCGAAACAATAAAAATAAGACCATAAAAAACTGTTTTTTAATGAAAGGCCAAATTGAAAATATGAGTCTTTACACCCTTTCCAAAGGCCACAAGAGTGGGGCAATTGTAGTTCTTGAGGGAGCACATTCCATAGTTAGGAGGCAACACAGGAGAAAGCCATTTCATGCAGAGCTATTTGAGTTTGAGGAATGACACTGCTGGATACTGCTCAATGTGATTTAAATGCTATATTATGTAGAAATTCTTATTGGAATACATAAACAATTTAAAGACAATAGCATGTACTTCCGTTACATTGTTTAAATTTAAGAAAAACATGTATTGAAAACTTATCACGCTAATTAATTTTAGCCACAGAAATACTGTGCATAATATACTGACAACCACTCATCTAGTTCAACAAAGTTCTACTCTCTTGCACTAAGGTTGTTGGGGCAGTCAGTTTCGTTATCATTTCTTATTTGTTTCATTTCATTCTAAAACATATATGTGTTTCAATGACATATATGTATTCCCTCACATACTTGCTAGGGATATTATTTATTTATTATATTTATACCCCGCCTTTTTTCCTGCAAGGAACCCAAGGCGGCTTACATAATCCTCCTCCTCCTCCTCTCCATTTTATCCTCACAACAACCCTGTGAGGTAGGTTAGTCTGAGAGGCAGTGACTGGCCCAAAGTCACCCAGTGAGTTTCATGGCTGAGCGGGGACTAGAACCCGGATCTCCTGAGTCCCAGTCCAACACTCTCACCACTACGCCACACTGGGATATGAGTGAGCAGGGAGGAATTAGTCTCTGCCAGCTGTATCTTCCCTGATGCTGTACTTGGTTAATCATCAGGGAAGACTTGAGGGCCAGGGAGGGGGGGTTGATGTGGGCTTTAGGAATTCCATCTCTCTCAGCAGGCTCCCTGTTGATCTTACTACTGGTCTGGAGTGTTTGCACCTTGTGTTGGGCCAGATTGCAGATTCTGTTGGTTTACTGCCCATCCCGCTGCTCAACAGTCCCCCTATCTGAGCTGACAGAGGTGGTCTCAGTTGTGCTGTTGAGGTCCCCCAGACTGTTGGTTCTGGGGGATGTCAACCTTCATGTAGGGTAGCTCAGGACTTCATGGTCTCCATGACAACCATGGGACTGTCCCAACATGTCATCAACCCAACCCATATAGTGGTGCATACTCTAGACTTGGCAGTTTTTTCAACTACACATGGAGATGGTGATCTGAAGGTGGGGAACTTTGAGTCAGTCCCTTTCTTAAGGTCGCATCACTGCCTATGGCAGCTTTTCCCCTCTGCAAGGGATTAAGATGGTCTGGCCCCAGAGGCTAATAGATCCAGATGGTTTCCAGATGGCTCTGGGGCTTTTTCCAGCTGATAAGGCGGGCTCTCCTGTTGAAACCCTGGTTGATCTGTGGAATGCAGAAATGACCAAGGCAGTTGACACGATTGCTCCTGAGCACCCTCTCTGGAGTATAGCTCGTACTGCTCTGTGGTATACTCCAGAGCGGAGAGTAATGAAGCAAGATAGGAGATGGCTTGAGTGCAGATGGAGAAAAACTCCTAGTGGATGCAGTCAAACACTGGTGTTCACCCATGGTCACATATATTCAGGGGCAGTGAGGGCAGCAAAGAAACAACATCTCCCTGCCTCTTTTGAATATGTGCTGTCCATTGTCCAGGGCCTATTACATGCTGGCCCTAAAGACACTGTGGATCCATCTGAGGCCCGCTTTAATATATTTCCTAGGCCCTTTCAGAATAAAATCTGAAGTCCAGGACTTAGAATCCAGTGTTATAGCAGGTGAATCAGGTGAGATATCCAGAGCACAGCCGTGTCCAGTTTTCTTGGATGAGTTTCAGTTGGTACATCTTGTGGACATTGAAAAGGCGCTTCCTTATTAGATCCACTTCCATATTAGATCCTTGCTCCTCTTGGCTTATAAAAAAACAGCAGGGAGGGAACCACCAGCTGGACCAGGGAGGAGATTAACGCCTCCTTTTGAGAGGGTGTGGTCCCAGGTCACCTGAAAGAGGTGGTGGTGAGGCTAGTCCTGAAGAAACCATTCCTGGACCCGGAAAATCTTAATAATTTTAAGCCAGTGGCAAATGTTCCTTTTCTGGGCAAGCTCCTTGAGCTGGTGGTTGCCAACCAGCTCCAGATGCTCTTGGGTGAGACCAATTATCTAGATCCATTTCAGGCTGGGTTTTGACACAGAAATAGTCTTGGTCACCCTGTCAGGAACGAGACATGGAGAATGTGACCTTGTTGATTCTCCATGTTTCGTTACCATTTACTATGGTTTGCTTCTGGGATGATTGTCTGAGCTGGGAGTGGGAGGCACTGCATCATAGATTCATAAATCATAGAGTTAGAAGGGGCCTACAAGGCCATCAAGTCCAACCCCCTGCTCAATGCAGGAAACTAGAAGAGGGGTCTCCCATCCAAGTAATAACCACGCCTGACCCTGCTGACCCAGTGTGAGCCACTGGCCTGTATCGTTAGAATGGTTTCATTTCTACTTGGATGGTAGGCTCCAGAAGGTGGTGCTTGGGGAATATTGCTCAACCCCATGTATTCTCCAGTATGGGTGGAGTAGTCAGTTTTGTCCCCCATGCTATTCAACATCTACATGAAACTGTTGAGTGTGGTCATCCGGAGTTTTGGAGTGCATTGTCATCGGTATGCAGATGACACTCAGCTCTATTTCTTCTTTCCATCTTCTTCATGAGAGACTGTGGATGTGGTAGATTGGTGCCTGGCTGCGACAATGGACTGGATGAGGGCTAATTAACTGAAACTCAATCCAGACAAGACTGAGATGCTGTTCTTCAGTTACACTCAACTTGTCCTGGATGGGGTTGCACTCCCCCTGAAGGAACAGGTACGTAACTTGTGGGTTCTCCTGGAGCCATCTTTGTCACTTGAGGCTCAGGTGGCCTCAGTGGCACCAAGTACCTTCTACTAACTTTGGTTGGTAGCCCAGCTACATCCCTATCTGGTCAGGGGTAACCTGGCTTTAGCTGGTAATTCCAGTAACCTCCAAGTTAGATTACTGCAATGTGCTCTGTGTGGGGCTGCCTTTGAAGACAGTTCAGAAACTGCAACTCGTGCAAAATGTGGCAGCCAGATTGATAACAAGGACAAGAAGGTCCAAACACATAACACTGATTCTTGACCACTTGCACTGGCTGCCTGTATGCTTCCAAGCCCAATTCAAGCTGCTAGTTTTTACCTATAAGGCCTTACATGGCTTGGAACTGGAGCGCCTCTCCTGGCATGAACCTACCCATACACTATATTCATCGTCAAAGGCTCTCCTCCAGGTGCCTCCTCCAAGGGAGGCTCAGAAGGTGGCAACAAGGGAGAGGGTCTTCTTGGTGGTGCCCTTCTTGGTGGTGCCCCCCAATTATGGAACAATCTCTCCAGCTAGGCTCGCCTAGCACCAACATTGTTATCTTTTCAGCATCAGGTTAAGACCTTCCTCTACTCTCAGGCAGCATATTGGTAGCATTTTGGCAGCATATGGTGGGGTTTTAAACAGGTCCTGGACTCTTTCTTTGGTTGATTGCTTAAAATTGCTTAGATAAGAGTGTGTGTGTGTGTGTGTGCAGGGCCGGTGCTACCATTAGGCCAACTAGGCAGCTGCCTCGGGCGCAGGGCTAAAGGGGGCACCAGAAACGCCTTGAAAAAAAATACAGCGCTCTCAAGTGGGAAGGGGGGGCGCTAAATATCTGATCTTGCCTAGGGCACCAAACTGCCTTGCACCGGCCCTGTGTGTGTGTGTGTGTGTGTATGCTGTCTGTTTATATTGTCTGAGCTGGGAGTGGGAGTATAAAAACCATTAATGTAATGGTTTTTATACTATGTATAATATTGTATTTTTGCAGTTTTTAATCTTTGCAAACTGCCCAGAGAGCTTTGGCTATTGGGTGGTATAGAGATCATAGAATCATAGAATCATAGAAAAGTAGAGTTGGAAGGGGCCTACAAGGCCATCGAGTCCAACCCCCTGCTCAATGCAGGAATCTAGGTCAAAGCATCTCTGACAGATGTCTGTCCAGCTGCACCTTGAATGCCTCCAGAGTGGGAGAGCCCACCACCTCCCTAGGTAGTTGATTCCATTGTCTTATTGCTCTGACAGTCAGGAAATTTTTCCTGATGTTTAGGTGGAATCTAGGTTCCTGTAACTTGAGCCCATTATTCCGTGTCCTGCAAACTGGGATGACCGAGAAGAGATCTTTGCCCTCCTCTGTGTGACATCCCTTCAAATACTGGAAGAGTGCGATCATATCTCCCCTCAGTCTCCTCTTCTGAAGGCTAAACATGCCCAGTTCTTTCAGTCTCTCCTCATAGGGCCTTGTTTCCAGTCCCTTTATCATCCTTGTTGCCCTCCTCTGAACCCTCTCCAGTTTGTCTATGTCCTTCTTAAAGTGAGGTGCCCAGAACTGGACGCAGTACTCAAGATGAGGCCTAACCAGTGCCGAGTAAAGGGGAATTATCACTTCCCGCGATTTGGAAGCTATACTTCTATTAATACAGCCCAAAATTGCATTTGCCTTCTTTGCAGCCACATCGCATTGCTGGCTCATATTCAGTTTGTGATCTACCACAATTCCAAGATACTTCTCACTTGTAGTATTGTTGAGCCAAGTGTCCCCCATTCTGTAACTCTGCATTTGGTTTCCTCTCCCTAGGTGCAGCACTTGGCATTTATCCCTATTAAATTTCATTCTGTTGTTTTCGGCCCAGCGCTCCAGCCTATCGAGGTCACTTTGAATTTTGTTTCTGTCTTCCAGAGTATTAGCTGTTCCACCCAACTTTGTGTCATCTGCAAATTTGATAAGCATTCCCTGTACCTCCTGATCCAAGTCATTAATAAAAATGTTGAAGAGCACCGGGCCCAGGACCGAGCCCTGTGGTACCCCGCTCGTTACCTCTCCCCAGTTTGAGAAGGAACCATTGATAAGCACTCTTTGAGTCCGATTCTTTAGCCAATTGTGGATCCACCTGATAGTTGTTCCATCTAGCCCACTCTTAGCTAGCTTACTAATCAGGATATCATGAGGCACTTTGTCGAAAGCTTTGCTGAAGTCCAGGTATATAATGTCCACAGCATTCCCACAGTCCACAAGGGAGGTTACCCGATCAAAAAATGAGATCAGATTAGTCTGACAGGATTTGTTCTTGACAAATCCATGCTGGCTTCTAGTAATCACTGCATTGTTTTCAAGGTGCTTGCAGACTGACTTCTTTATAATCTGCTCAAAAATCTTCCCGGGGATTGATGTCAGACTGACTGGCCTATAGTTCCCAGGTTCCTCCTTCTTGCCCTTTTTGAAGATGGGAACAACATTTGCCCTCCTCCAGTCGTCTGGCACTTCACCTGTCCTCCATGATTTCTCAAAGATAATAGACAGTGGTTCTGAGAGTTCTTCTGCCAGTTCCTTTATTACTCTAGGATGCAGCTCATCAGGCCCTGGAGATTTAAACTCGTTCAGAGTAATCAGGTGCTCCTTGACCATTTGCCTATCAATCTCAAGCTGCAATTCTGCCCCTTCAGTCTGCACTTCAGGTTTGCCAGGGGGGTCATAGACCCTCTTTTGGGAGAAGACCGAGCCGAAGTAGGAATTGAACACTTCTGCCTTTTCTTTGTCTTCTGTTATCAATTTGCCATCCTCATTGCGTAGTTGAACCACCAGTTCTTTCTTCTGTCTTTTACTGTGCATGTATCTGAAGAAAGCTTTTTTGTTGCTTTTAGCATTCCTCGCTAACCTTAGCTCATTCTCAGCTTTAGCCTTCCTGACACTATTCCTGCAGTTCTGTGCTACCTGCCTGTACTCTTCCCCTGTAGCCTGTCCTTCCTTCCACTTCCTATACGTGTCCTTTTTTGTTTTCAGGTCATCTTTGAGTTTATTGTGAAGCCACATTGGCTTCTTCTGTTGCCCTCTGCCTTTTCTCCTTGTGGGAATTGTTTGCAATTGTGCCTTTAAAATTTCCTTTTTTAAAAACTCCCACCCCTCCTGGGCTCCCTTTCTCGTGAGAGTCACTTGCCATGGGATCTTACTAATCATTGTTCTGAGTTTGTTAAAATTGGCTTTCCTAAAATCCAGGGTACGTGTTTGGCTACACTCAGCTTTTGCTTCCATTAGAATCAAGAACTCAAGTATAACATGGTCACTTTCCCCCAGAGTTCCCGAAACTGCCACTTTATCCACTAACTCGTCTCTGTTGGTTAGAATCAGGTCAAGGATAGCCGATCCTCTAGTTCCTTCCTCCACTTTCTGTAGGAGGAAGTTATCAGCAGCACAGCTCAGGAATTTCTTGGAGGGGCCATGTTTGGCTGAATAAGTCTCCCAACAGATATCAGGGAAATTGAAGTCCCCCATTACTACCACATCGTGCCTCCTTGAAACAATGGCAATTTGCTTTTCAAAAGTTCCATCCTCGTCTTCTCCTTGATTGGGTGGTCGGTAGTAGACTCCAACCGCCATGTTCGTTTTATTCTTTGCCCCCTTTATTTTAACCCAGATGCTCTCAATGGGGCTGCCAAGCTCCTCTTCCTGTATCTCTGTGCAGAGATACGTATTTTTAACATACAGTGCAACTCCACCTCCCTTTCTGTTGCTTCTGTTCCTTTTGAACAAGTTATACCCTTCAATTGCTGTATTCCAGTCATGGGAGTCATCCCACCAGGTTTCAGTTATCCCTATCAAGTCGTACTTGCCCTCATGTATCAAGAGTTCAAGTTCGTCTTGTTTATTGCCCATACTCCTGGCATTATTATAGAGACATTGAAGATTATGTGCTTTATAGTCCGACTTTCCCCCTACATTTTGTGGTAGACTATCAATGGGCACCGCTGGAGCTGTTCTCTGTTCACCTGAACAATATTAATTACAACTATGAAACTGCCAGACTTGCTTAATATTGTATTTGCAGTTGGCATGCATATGAAATGGAAAAATTTCCATGGAAAAATGAAGCAAAGGAAGATTTTCTGCCCCACATCACTGATTGAAGCTTCTGGTCACTCTTCAGGGGTAACCCCATGTAGAGCACATTGCAATAGTTTAAACATGATTGTAACCAATGCATGGATTACTGTTCCCAAATTAGACCGATTCAGGAAGCATTCCTGATCTGAAATTGTATTTCAATGCTTGCAGTTTTGTTTGGTTGAAGGAATGGGGACATTGAGAAATAATAGACTTCTAGAATTAGAAGGGCATGATCTAAGGTTTGGATGGCATGGATATTTGTGGTATGACAAAGTTAAGGTTAATGTAGATTTTAAGAACCGCTATATCAGAAGAGCATTATTAAGAGTTTGGAACAAATATAAGCCTAGGTTATGCCCAAAATTACCCCTATGGATATCACCCCAAGAGGAAAGAAAATACAGGAAAGAAATGACAAGCAATGAGAATTGGTTAAAATACCGAGAAATATTGGAATTGCGTCAGGGAACATATTGGATTAAAACACGGGATTGTTTAGCAACAGAAGGTTATAACTTACATTGGTTTTCATACATACAATTATCAGAGAGATTTAATGTGGATAAAAGAATGTAAGATATAGAACAGGATAAGTCTGAATTTGAAATACAATTGTGTACAGGTGATGACCATGTAATTGCAAAAATGTATAAATTTCTGCTGAAGTTAGGGACAGAAGAAGAACAAGTTAAGGATTGTATAATTAAATGGGCAAGGAACTTTGGATATAATATAGTAATGGAACAATGGGAACGTATGTGGACTAAAGGTATAAAATTCACATTGTGTCCTGATCTTAGAGAGAATTTTTACAAGATGCTGTATTGCTGGTACCTAACTCCTGTGAAATTGTCTAAGATGTATAAAAATGTGTCAAATGTATGTTGGAAATGTCAAAACCATGAAGGAACATTTTATCATGTTTGGTGGACATGTAAAAAAGTGAAAAAATATTGGATACAAATACACACATGGATACAAAAGTTTTTAAAAGTGAATATTCAACTTAAACCAGAAATGTTCTTATTGGGCATAATGGATTTACAACTTGAGAAAGACTATGGAACATTATTACAATATATGATGACAGCAGCAAGAATAATTGTGGAAGACCAGCAACTGGGTCTTCTGCGTGAGTTCGGCACTTAACAGGTTAACCGGCACTGAGCTACAGCCCGTTAAAGCTCGTATAAGCGATTGAAACTCGTACGCGGCAAAAAGGAAGCACAGGAGTCTATTCGCAGCAAGAACAGACGCTTTTTATTTACTACAGGTTAAATGGAGCGGAACTAATAGACTTCTAGGAATACTATACCATCAACAAGACCTGAGCGTGACCTCAGATTTATGAATGAACGGGTTCCCAGGCTAGTGTACTGCGGCAAAGTGTTACCTTAGACCCGAGACTTTACGTGGCTTCTTTCCGAGCCTGACTCCGAGCCCGCCTGGCCCGGGGAAGAGAACTGCTTCATCCAGCCAGAGCTGGCCGTGGATGTTGTTAGCGCACCCGTGTTCCCAACCACCCATGTCGGGTTGGTAGAGGGGTTTTCTACCCCTTCCTCCCTCCTTCCCGCCCCTTGCTGATCAGGTGGGCTTATCCCTGTTCCCTTGCGATCAGGTGGGCTTATTCATGCCAGGGGAAAAGGTAGCGCCTTTGGAGGTATGGAATACTTTGCAGCTCTTTGAGACTGCCCTGCCTTCTTGATGGCCCATGCTTCTTCTTTGTGGATTCGGGCTGATGTGCCCCATTGAGGATATGGGTGTTACCTGTCTGGCTGATTCTGCATCTCCTGCCCCCAGGGGGGATTATGTAGACAAGGGGTTGCCAGGGACAACTACGTGCTGTTACCAAGGGGAAACTGTGTGTGTGTGTGTGTTCAGGCTTTCTCCTCAACAATCTATGCTCAAAAATGGAAAGCAGCAGCAATACCAACTATAGAAGACTTACTGTTGAAAATTTTGGACTTAGCAGAGATGGCAAAATTGACTTGTTTAATTAGAGAAAAAAAATTATCTTCATTTATGAAAGACTGGAAACCTCTGGTGGACTTCTTGGGGAAGAAGGAAAGTGATTTAATAACTTCGGGTTTTGATTTTTTAATATTAGTAAAGGTGATAGAAATTCTTTCTGTGAAAACAGAGAAAACTTGGATTGGATATGGATTGGTAATGTTTGTCAGACAAAGAGGTGGAAGCCAAATATGATTTGTTTTTGTTTTGTTTTGTTTTGTTTTGGAAAATTCAATAAAAAAAGTAAAAAAGAAAAAGAAAGAAAAGAACTTTACACACTAAGCAAGGCATGATCTACATCAGACAAGCCTGGACCTTGGAGAGCACACTGCATGAAGTGCTGGCTGGAAGTTTCTCCCATAAGGAGCTGTTGTTCTGGCAAAAGACTGCAGTTAACTGAGGCCTTATGAAGCCTGGCAGAGCCTGGTCTTTCAGTGGCTCCACCCCTGCTGAATACTGATTACAGTTCTTAAAGGGCCAGTTTCAGTTTCTGTAGTCCCATTCTCCTGTGTGACTGAAGAACCAGGGAAGCTACAGGAGAGTCATCCTCAGAATCAGATGATGCGAAAGCAACATCCCCTGGCTAAGCAGGTATAGAAAGGGGTGCTGAGGACTCTACCTGAAGTGGGGTTACTTGTGACCTGTCTGAATCCAAAACCTCCTCATGGTACTACAGAGCCTCAGAACCAGGGGACATGACACTGAGAGGTCCAAGAGAACTAAGGTCATGCATCCCCCATCCAGCTTCCGGCATACATCATCCACCCCCCATCCAGCTCCCGGCATACGTCATCCACCAAGGCAACCAAAGCAGTCTCAGTCCCATACCCCAGCTGAAAACCCGATCAAAATGGGTCCAGATAATCAGTTTCATCCAGATGCATTTGGAGTCCCAACATCACCACCTTATCAATCACCTTAGCCAAGAATGGTACATTTGACACAGAGCTCCTGGGTCAAGGGAAGGTTTCTTTAATAAAAGTCTTATTACTGCCTCTTTTAACAAGAGGAGGAACAACCCCCTCTCACAAAGAGGCATTAATCTCTTCTCTTACCCACAGCATCAGTCCCACCTTGGCCAATCTAAACCAAGAGCAGCAAGGGTTGAGTACAAAGGAGTAGCCCTCACCACTCCAGGTACTCTGTCCATGTCCTTGAGATCCACAAATCCAATGTAGTATAGTTTATAGTTCTTCAGTACTACACTGACATAGTTCTTCAGTACTACACTGACATGCACAATTTGCATATGGAGTGCCGTTAAATCTGGAAAGAATTCCAGAATAGCTATGGGGAGAACATTGAAGCGAATTAGTGTAAATGTTTCCCTATATTTTGGGACAAATAATGACCTCAAGTCATTAGCATAGTTAGAATGTAGTTTTGCTTTTGTTTGGGGATAGCCTTGACTTTTCTGTATTCCATTGGTGCAATATGGGCAATTTTATTTTGAAAATGATTGGTTACATTTAAGTACCGGTAATGTCTTTTTTCCTTTATCCAGTTCTTCAGTTACACTCAAATCTGAATTGTAATAAAATCGACAGAGATGTGATACATGCACTCCTAAAAACGGTTTTCTTTATATGTGATTTCTGTAGTCTTTCCTCTGCTCCCAACCTTCAAATGCCTTAGTGATGCTGGAATATTTCAGGCAAACATTCTCCTGTAATGGAAGTAGGATGTTCATGACTTAATATCCGTGTCTCAGAATGGGAATACTGAAGAGGCACTTTTCAACCATTATTTCAGAGGAATGTAATATAACATGAACTCTCTAACACATATGAAAATTGTTCTTATTGTTTTCTTATTGAGAGTACATTTTCTTTCTTTTAGGTATTAGCAATGCTGAAGCCCGCCAACCAGGGAAAGCACCTAATTTCAGTGTAAACTGGACAGTAGGAGATGCTGGTCTAGAAGTTATTAATGCTACAACAGGCAAGGATGAGATGGGCCGTGCATCCCGTCTTTGTAAACATGCTCTGTATAGTCGTTGGATGTGCATTTATGCAAAGGTATGTCTGTAAAAGCAGATGGCCCAGCATTACTTTTATAGCTATTGGACTTAACCGTTTGAGCTTTGGTTCTGGCTTTTTTTGGGCAAGCAATTCTCTCTCAGAGCTGAATGTATCAGGAATTTGAAATCCAAGGAAGGTTAGATATTATTTTGGCTCTGTTAACTATGAGCCCCCCAAACTAATATCTCCTCCAAACATATGCTAACGTTTTGTGCCAGTTTTGTGCTGTTTTGTGCCACAAATTCCACATTTTGTGCTGCTACCAAAAGTGTGAAAATTACATACAATTAGGTGGAGCCTGGCGAAGGCACAAAATCCGCATTCTCCTATCTGCTCTGAGTCTGTGCCAAAGTTTTGTGCAAGGTTTGCATTGCCAATCCCAAGTTGTTGTTTTTTGTTTGTTTTTTAATTTTTATTTTTATTAAAAAATTTCAAACAATACATAAAACAACTAAATAACAAACATACAACTTATATAGTGCTCCCGTCACCACGGGACCATATAATACATTCTATCTCTATAATCTATAATTATTCATTATTCCAAAAATACAACATATCTTGACACGGCATACTCCCTTTCCCCTTATTTAACACAAAATCCAAAAATAAACCCCAAATATCCTTAAAATTATTTTTCTTTAATTGTCCCCTTTTGCATTTGATATTACAAGTTAACATATCATTTAAAGCCATATCCCACACTTCTTTATACCAGTCAGTAATAGAGAAAACTTGCTGAACTTTCCATTTTCTTGCTATCATTAATCTACCTGCCGATAACAAATTTACAATTACCGCATTTTTCGCTCCATAATACGCACCGGACCATAAGACGCACTTACGGTACGGTATGTTAAAAAACAAAAAAATATATTTTTTTTAATCAGCTGAGAGGCGGGGGCTTGCCCCGCCCAGGAGCCCTCCGCTCTCCCCCCGGACCAGCACAAGTTAGTAAAAAAATAAATAATCAGCTGTTCCGCGGGGAATCAGCTGAGAGGCGGGAGCTTGCCCCCCCAGCCCTCCGCTCTT
Source organism: Shinisaurus crocodilurus (assembly GCA_021292165.1). NCBI lineage: Eukaryota > Metazoa > Chordata > Lepidosauria > Squamata > Shinisauridae > Shinisaurus > Shinisaurus crocodilurus. The sequence goes on from CM037879.1 coordinate 185,139,152, forward strand.
CCCCAACCAGCAGAAGTAAGTTAAAAATTTTTTTAACAATATTCGCTCCATAAGACGCACAGACATTTCCCCCTATTTTTTTGGGAGGGGAAAGTGCGTCTTATGGAGCGAAAAATACGGTAATTCTTTAACATTTTGAGAACCATCCACCTTTTCAGTTATTGATAACAATGCTGATTTAGGACAAACTTCTAAATCAACACCAACAATTTCTGATATTTCTTCAAAAATCTTTTTCCAAAAATCCATTACATTTTTACAACTCCACCACATATGAGCATACGTACCCAGCTCCTGACAGCCTCTCCAACACATTGGAGAACATTTATTATCTATTTTATTTATTCTCACCGGAGTCAGGTACCATCTACAAATTAACTTATAGAAATTCTCTTTTATCATTATTGACATATTTTTCAATATTCGCCTATCCCATATCTTATTCCACTCTTCCTTTGCTATTTCCTCTTCAAACTCTGTATCCCAAACTATCTTAAGATTAGGTGGAGCCTGGCGAAGGCACAAAATCCGCATTCTCCTATCTGCTCTGAGTCTGTGCCAAAGTTTTGTGCAAGGTTTGCATTGCCAATCCCAAGTTTTATGCTTCTACTATTTACTTAAGTCTTGCTGAGTTCTATGGGGTTTTCTCCCTCGTGAATAAAGGAAGAGTTTCACCTTGTGCTTTAACTGTTTTAATTGTTCAGATATTTTTATAAATTAGCATGAGCTTTTGTGGATTACAAACCACTTTACAAAATTGGGGATTTGTGGCAGAAAACTTTGGCATAGGTTTGGAGGAGATATGAGAATGTGGATTTTTTTTTAATCATTCGCCAGGCCCCACCGAAGGGTATGTCATTTTCATGCTTTTGGTGGTGGCACAAAACTCGGGATTTGTGACACAAAACAGCACAAAACTAGCACAGAACCTTGGCACAGGTTTGGAGGTTATATGACAGTGTTGGTTTTTGTGTGTGTATCAGTACATAGTTGTGGGTTGCGGCACAAAACACAGGATTTGTGGCACAAAACGTTGGCATATGTTTTGGAGGAGATACTAGTTGGGGGGGGGGGGTTGTAGTTAACAGAGCCATTATTTGTGTGTGTGTTGCTGCTCCAAGAGCAAACTGTAGAATGGTGGATAATGTGACTGGGTACATTGGATTCTTGTAGTCACTGTACAGAGTTTTCCCCTTCTCCTATTGATCACATGTAACCGTTGGGAAAGAATTCTGCCTGAGGTCTTGGAGAGCAGCTGCCAGTAAAGAATAATGGTCTAGATGATCTGACAAGGCAGATCATATGTTCCTTTCTACTGAGCAAAAGTGTAGAAAGCTTTCATGCTTGTACAGACTGTGCCAGACTTCATAACACGTGCAATTTAACTGAAGCATGTGTGGAGTGAAATAGTTGTCATGCTTCAGAACAAGCCTCCTCATAGATGAGCTATACTGTGTACCTTTCGGGAGAGGGATACAGAGTAGGGTGGTGGGACTCAATCTTTCCATATCTGCCTTCTAATTGCCATGCATAATTCAATTGGAATTGTTCTGTTCTCACCACCCCTCTCTAAAATGAAATTGCCCCATCAAACCCTGAATTAAGAGTTGACTGGAGGAGAATGGGTGGTGTTTAAATCGAAATAGCTTTTCTTTGTTAGTACATTTCTGTATGATTCTTTTTTCAGGCTTTAAAGCATTACAATTTAATTTAAAAGAACACAAAATGAGAAGGGCAGATGGGAGATTTGGGTATATCTTTGCATTTTGATTATAATGGGCAGATAGAGGATATGATAATGTAACTGCTCCTAGATTTTCTATTGGCAATAGTTATGTAGCTGGGCAATTAAGAAATAACATTTTGGAACAAGCTAGACCTTGCTCTGTCTAACAGAACTCTTTTTTTCTTTCTTTTCATTTTTCCAGCTTTCTTCTAGCCTTCGTTCAAAAGTCAGTAAACCAAACATGTATCATGAAACTAAGCAAGTAGCTGCGGAATATCAAACTGCCAAAGAGTGTTTGTTTAAAGCATTTTTGAAGGCAGGGCTTGGAGCCTGGGTAGAGAAGCCCATAGAACAGGATCAATTTTCACTCGTCGTCTGATCCATGGATTGATTGCACTTCACTTGGAAGAGAGGCTATGGTGGAAACTCCAATGTCCAGCAGCAACATTTTGTCTATAAAGTTACAACACCAGCTTTTAAATCTTCATTGTTTTTGGAGGGGACTAGTGACCAAGTTTATTTTTGTTTTTTGTTTTTGCTGAAGTATTAAACTAATCTCAAGAACTTCTGTCTGTAGGAAAAACTCACAATACAACTCTCTTAAAGTGATTCATCTGGAAAATTTAGAAATTATTTTAATGCATTGTTGCCAGGTGCATGATTAATGTAAGACACATAGGATTTTACACTATATTTTGAGTATGTAGTTTGATTTTGTGTTCTTTTAGAGTCTATGAGACAGATAACTTATGCGCCTCTTTCAGATTTTTATTTTTAAATTGATTAAGCACATAGGATGGATACAAAGTATAAAACCAGGCTGGAGTTTGAATAGCTAGTTTTCCCTGCTTCCTTGCTCTTTATAAACCAGCTACTGAAAAAATTGTGTCTTTGATGTATGTATTTATTAATCTGTGAACCAATTTTTAACATGCCACTTTTTATTCACTTCCCATTTACACATATTGTGAAAGTATTGGTTTTTTACCATTGTAAACTGGAAACAAAAATATTTGTAAGCTAACATATTTTAGACTTTAATGTACAAAAAAGAGCTTAGAAGTAGATGGTTTTTGTTTCACAGGAACTCATCAGCGTACAACATTAATATTACCAGTGATGTGGTGATTTCCAAACACTTAATTTGTGAGGAAATATGCTGACTTGCCAAAAACCAACAAACACCACAGCTGTTAAGTTATTCTAAGGACAAAATACTTTTTAAGCTATGTACTCTTCAGAGTCCTAACTTATTTTCACCCAAACTATTGTGTCTCTTTGAAGTTACATTGCCTGTGATTGTACACATATGAATATAAAACTATCTACCCAGATTATTCTGAAATATAGTTTTGTTTGATCTAGTATAATAGGAATAAATATTGGGAACATCATATTTATTTATAAAATATCTGATCCATGAGCATGTGTGTACAGGTTGATCTCTCAAGGACTGAGGGAGTTAGTACCCATTGGCTAAGTGTTGGCTGAGGGAGTTAGTACCCATGCTGAGCATAAGGCCTGTCTCTCTGCGGAAGACCCTCTGGTGACACTCACTGTGACTGCTCCCACTGCACAGCCAAGTGGCTACAAAGCAGCTCACTCTGACATGCAGTGTACACATGTCATAGGCTGTAGCTAGCTAATCTGCAAAGTCAGTAGTCAAATGTGGCTCTTCTGCTGACTGCCAATGTTTCAGAAAGTATTATCTCCAGCTATTTGACATTCCTCTGTCTGGTAAGGATGTGATAGGATGCGTCAAGCATCCTAATTTGCCATTAAATCAAATATGTGGTGAACTTAAGAACTCCGCTTCTAGATGTAGCCCCACCAGAGAAAGTTAGATATAAAGATAAAATATTGCTAGGATATAACTTCAATAATTAATAAAACTAGATGTAAAAGTAAGAAAAATATAATGATCATAATAGACATTTGGGCCTGATCTTGTCACTTCCATTCCAGGAAAGCATGTCCTCTAGGTTTACCAAATTCAATAATTCTGCTCGTATGCTTAAAGCTAAATAATGCTTACATGTTTTGCTAAACCAATGCCAGAAGTTAAAGTTGTAATACTAGCTGTATATCACATATATCTTGGCCCCTACATGATGTGATGTTCATATTGAAGGTATCACATCAGCTACAAGTATTTAAAAATATTTCTGTGACTATATGTAGTAGTTAGAAATGGTAACTAGCTCCTCACTTCTGAATATTGTCTGGGTACTACTGCCTACATAGTATTGTGGTGATAGATACGAAAACTATAAAAGGTTATATGCATGTCCCAGAAAGCCCTATGCTGTAATTGGTATACATCTTTGTTAAAAGTGGGGGTGGGGGATGTTAGCTTTAAAAAATGACTGTAAGGCATGATAGCAATAACTTAATACAGATTTTAATAGAATAAATCAGAAGTTTATTGTGTGAAGGCAAATAATGTATATGGCATCTTTAAATGTTAATGGACAATTTCTTACAGTACTGTGGCTTGAATAATATATAGAAGACAAGCAACACATCCACATGCTTAAAACTGCTCACATAAATAGTTCCACCGAAGCATATTACAGTTCAGACATTCAAGGCCAAATTGTAAAGTAAAATAGATTCAATCAATCAATCAATTCTTTATTGCAGTCAATAGACCATTCATACAATATAACAACTAGTTAACTGAACACATGAGAGTGAGAAATCAAATATAATCTAGTGGAGATAGCCTGGTTCAGAAATTTGGCCACTTGTTCAGTGACCAACTTAAGTAAAATAGATTGTAAATAGGATTGCCAACTCTTGAAACTAAGCATTCTGGTAGCTGGGTGAACAGAGCCCTCTGGTTCACAGGGTGGGGTCCAGAGTGTACCTGGTGATAAGAGAGTGGGGTGGAGTAGATTTGGGTGGAGCTGTGGGTAGAATGCAGAGTTTATTTAGCAGGTATGGGGGCAGGACCCAGCAGAAAAACGGCTAAGGAGGAAAAATAATGGAACAGCCTTGTCCTTTCGTTTTCTGGCAATTGGCTCAAAAGCAAAACAAAAAATGGCCAGGTTGTTGCTTTTTTCATGGTTCATTGGCAGCTCTCATTGTGAACCTTCTGATGGTTCTCACTGTGGTGGTTTAAGTGGTCAAAAGTAATTAAAGTGAAGATTGCACAGTATATCGTAAATTCTCTGCAATTTATGACTTGAAACAGAATATGTTATATAGCTTTTAAGTAACAGGGTGGTCAGTTCTGGACATAATGCTGAACCATAGTTTATCACTATTGTGAATTTCATTTCATTTCATTTCTGTACCACCCAATAACAAAAGTTATCTGGGTGGTTTACAAGGATTAAAACCTTTAAAATACATTATAATAACATACTATAAAAGCAATGTACAAACATATAACAATTTTAAACAATGAACAGTAAATCCCAGAATGAGCAAAAGTGAGCCTTGTGTGCTTCCCCCCTCCCCTCTCCTCTGCAAGTCTGCGAAGAACAGATAAAAAGCACTTGCTTTCCTTTTAAACTAAACAGAACTTATTGCTATATCTTGAACGGGGGGAAACTGGTTAGTTTAAATTATGGTTTGTTGAAACAAGCCAGGATCAAATAGTGGTTTATGATCCTGGCTTATTTACAAATCATAGTTTAACCAGAGTTTCCCCAGTTTGGATATAACAATAAACTCTGGTTAGCTTAAAAAAGGAAGTGAATGCTTCTGAAATTCTTCTCATTGCTCTGCCAGAGGAGAAGAGGAGAGTGGTAGCATGCAAGCCCAAGGTTTGCTTCTGCTCATTCAGTTAGTACTAAACCATGGGTTTAGCATTACACCCAAAACAGACCATTGTCTTCTTCAAAGTGTGCAGTATTTGTCTCTCCTTTGTTTTCTCTTTCCCATTCCATTTCTGTCCCTGACATATCTGCTCTGTCATTAGCAATAAGAATGTGACATGGTAGGTTGAAGCTTACAGTTGCATAATGCATTATGACTGATTTCTTGACCATGTAACAGTAGCCTTTTTAGGTAGATCAAAATATAATAGTGTAAGATAGAAAATAGCAACATACAGATCTTTAATATTACTATTCTTGTGTTCTAAATTAAACATTTTTATTTAGGCTGTTCCACTGATCTCATTTTATTTTGAGACCACTCTTCTTTGCCATGACATCTGGCATTTCTAGCTGTGTGTGTGACTGGACTGAACTATACTATAGTCCAGTTTCTACATAATTTGCAGTATGATAGAATTGGGGATTCAGCTCACACCTGTAAAGAAAGGAATTCAGTGGGTAATGTGGAGTGAAAAGTTGCTTTCTAACTGAAATTTTGTAAAAGCTGAAAACCAGCGTGAATCTGTCAAATTACTCCTATCACTCTACACACTTTGTATTTCTATTTCTCTGTGACTGGCAGGGCAACAACTCTCTGTTCTAACTGTAACGAAAGAGTGCTTTCACATGATGGGTAGGCGGGGATGGATTTCTCTTCCTTCTCTACCCCAATCAGCCAGCCCTTTTCCTCGCAGAACTAAGACTGAATTATTGGAAACAACTAGTTAATTAAGTTGCCACATAGCTGCAGTGGAAGTTTATTTTGTTTTGCTGCAATATAGGAAAAGTTCTCCAAACTTTGAAAAATCTCTGCCTTCCCTCCAGATGCAGCTCTTTTAATTTTTTAAAGACTCCTTTCATGTCTTTTCAGTTTAAGCACAAACTATTGGTTGTGAAAAATCTGCTAATACCTTTTTAGAGATGAAAAAGATATGTGATTGGAATCCAAATGTTTAAATAGAGTCCACAAATAAAATGGACGCAACTATGGTTAGAGCCTGGGTGTTGTGTTTTAAATGCAAAGGTCATCTAATCCAACCTCCCACTCAGTACAAGATCTACAATGCAAGATACAACTAGAGAGCATTCCTGACAGATGGCCATCCAGCTTCTGCTTAAATACCTCCAGTGGAAGAGAGAGAGCCCACCACCTCCGGAGGCAGCTCTTACTGTTAAGACATTTTCCATAATGATCCTATCTTCTATGGTATTGGCTGTCCCTCCCAGCATTGTGTTATCTGCAATGTAAGTTTACAATATAGTACATGGCTCAGTCTTCAAAGCAGATAAAACAAATGGGAAGATGACCCATACTGCAAATGGGACGATGACCCGAAGTAATTAATGCTTTGACCACATTTAATGCAATAAATGAAAAATAGTGGTATTTGTTGATAATTCTGCATAAAACATCAAGCAGAGCAGTCCTATGGCCGCTAGACAGTGTTGAGAGGGCCATAGGATGCTTCAGAGCCCCAGCTCCAAGGTCAGAAAAAGAGCTCCAACCTCAGAGCTGGGGATCCACCCCACTCTCAGCTGGCATGGAAAGAACCGTACCGGCTGCTTCTCCGAGGTCATAACAGCGACCTCAGAGAAGGGGTAAAGAGGGTGTTGGGGGGGGCAGGGAGGGGAAGAGACTGGGTCTTCCAGGAAACATGGTATCCTGGCAGCACTCCAGCCTCCTACCCTCCCTGTCCAAAGTGCCTTAGCTAGACAGCCCTTAATGTGCCCTTAATGTGAAAACCTAGACCATAACTTGTCAGTAAAGGTATACTCCTTTCCTGCTCTGCATAGATTGTATTCTTCACTATTTGCAGATCAGCTGAACAAGTATGCTAGCCTCTAGGGTAAGAATAGTGCAGAATCCTTTTTTTTAGAAATAGAAGGACTTGATTTTTTTTTAAAAAAATTAAACTTCAGTGAAAACCTTTTGTCTAATAGTACAATATAGAAGTGTACTATCACACCCCAGACATCACAGGCCTGTGGCTCACGCTGGCTCAGCTTGTCTGAGCATGGAAAGCTAAGCAGGGTCAGGCCCGGTTATTACTTGGATGGGAGACCCCCTCCGCTAGTTTCCTGCATTGAGCAGGGGGTTGGACTCAATAGCCTTGTAGGCTCCTTCCAACTCTATGATCTATGAAATGTCCTATGACCCAAACCCAGAAAGCATAGAGGAAGAGAGACGGAGGAGGGGTGGGGAAAGTAAACATACTTGTCTGATGTGGCAACTCTTGTTTCTCAAAAAAGCAGTAGCAGTAACAGATCTTGAAGTCTATTCAACAGCTGGCTATGCAGATGGTGTCATCGGGAAAGGTTTGATTTCATGGCCTATGGTACCAAGATGAAGGACTCATTGCAGATGATGATGTGCACCTCAAGGGGACTGGGAAGAATGTTTTTGGCAGGAGCTTTGCAAACCTGATCAAGAGGGCTTTAAACTGATTTCAGCGGTGGGGGTGAGCAAAAGCCCAGAGCTAATTGCAGAGCTAAGAATTACAGAGAAGAACACCAAGGACAAAGGAGGAGACAAGACATTGTAGGCCATGGGTGTTGCACCTTCAGAGTTTCCCTGCTGTATTTACCTGCAAATTGCTGGAACCCACCTCCACTGTCTTGTCTCCTCTTTTGTCTTGTGTTCTCTGTATTACTCAGAGTGACTGCACAGATGACCACTCAAAGAAGTTTGTTACCATCTATTATTATTATTATTATTATTATTATTATTATTATTATTATTATTACCCGCCTTTTCCCAAATATTGGGACTCCAGGTGGCTTTACAACATTAAAATTTGCACAGTTCAAAATTATAAATAGAGAAATGCAAAAGTCAAAAATATAATTAAATCAGCAATAGTATTAAAATTATATAAAATATCAAAGCTAAAACAACAATAGCTATAGGAACAGTGCAAATTCATCGCTTTCTCATAGGTCCAAATTTATTCCCCGAAGGCCTGCCAGAACAAGAAAGTTCTTGCCTGCCTTCAAAAACATACTAATTCCCTGGGAAGGGAATTCCAGAGTGTTGGAGCAACCACTGAGAAGGCCCTCTGCCAAGTTCCTGCCAGGCGTGCCTGGGATGGTGGCGGAACTAACAGAAGGGCCTCCCCAGAAGATCTCAAAGTACGGGCAGGCTCGTAGGGGAGAATATGGGCTTTCAGATAACCTGGACCCAAGCCATATAGGGGTTTATAGGTCATAACCTGCACTTTGAATTGTGCCTGGAAACAGACTGTGAGTGAGTGAAGCTGTAGTAACAGAGGAGTTGTGTGCTCCCTGTAGCCAGCCCCAGTCAGCAGAATGGCAGCAGCTCCTTGGACCAGCTGAAGTTTCCAAACACTTTTCAGAGGCAGCTCCATGGAAAGCGTGTTACAGTAATCCAAATGGGATGTAACTAAGGCATGTGTCACTGTGGCCAAATCAGACATCTCCAGGAATGGGTGCAACTGCCGCACTAACTTTAACTGTGCAAATGCACTCCTGGCCACCGCTGAATCCAGAAGTACACCATGGCATCCTTCTGGGCTGGCTCAGTAGGTTGGGAGTTGGGGGCACTGTGTTGCAGGGTCATTTCCAGAGACTGGCATTGGGAAACTGTTTCTTTGTGCTGTGGGGTGCCACAGGGTACCATCTGTTTCCAATGCTGTTTAACATCCATATGAAGCCATTGGGAGTAGTCATTAGGAGATTTGTGTGCTTCAGTGTGCAGATGACATTCAGCTCTCTTCCTTGGTTACATCTGAATCAGGTTTGGCTGTGCAGTTCCTGAACCAGTGCTTGGATGCAGTGGTGAGCTGGATGAGGGCCAATAAACTGAGGATGAATCCTGGCAAGATGGAGGTCTTGTTGGTGAGTGGTTCTCAGGTTCAGGAGATAGATGGGCTACCGATTCTGGATCATCCAATTCAAGGTGCTGGTTTTAACCTATAAACCATGGCTTGGAACCGCAATACCTGACAGAACACCTCAGCCAACTTGAACCTACCTAGACATTATGATCAACATCTGAGGCCTTCTTCCAAGTGCCACGTCCAAAGGAGGTTCGGAGGGTGGCAGCAATGGAGAGGGCCTTCTCAGCCCCCCCCCCATTATTTCATTTCATTTTCATTTATTTCATTTATATACCGCCCCATAGCCGATGGGGTTGAACTCCCCTTGAAGGATCAAGTGTGAAGTCTGGGGGTATCTTTGGATCCATCTTTGTTGCTAGAGGCCCAACTGGGATAGCTTGGCCACAATGTTTCAGGCATTAGTAACCTCAAAGTTGGATTATTGTAATCCGCTTCATATGGACTGCCCTTAAGGCTGGTCCAGAAGCTGCAGCTAGTGCAGAATGCTTTGGCTAGGTGGCAGAGTGGGGCAACCTACTGACAGCACATTGCACCTGTGCTGAAGGAACTGCACTGGCTGCCTATTTGCTAACGGGCCAGATTTATATATTTTCTAGCAACAGATTTTGTTGCTAGTATGTAAAACCCTAAACAACTAGGGACCTGGTTATCTGAGAGATTGCCTTCTCACCTATAGACCCATTCAGTCCTTAAGATATCTGGTGAGGACATCCTGGTGGTGCCACATACTCCTGAGGTCCACTCTGCAGTTGTGCGGAGCAGGGCATTTTGTGTAGTGGCACCCACTATGTGGAATAATCTTCCCTCTGAGATTAGACTTGCACCAACACTTGTTATCTTTAGGTGCATGTTGAAGACTTGGAATGGTCACACCCTCAGTAATAGCACTCTAAAGGCTACCAACACAGGGTAGGTGAGCATCTGGAGAATGGTGCTGAGAATGAGGCGGATCAGAATCCTAGCTAATGGTACATGTGTCTTCAAGAAAGGTCAATGATTTCCTCTGTGATGCAGACTATTTACCCACATGCCAGACTGGAGAGAATACCTCTATTGGTGGGATCTTTGGGGAAGCAACAGCTAATTTTTCTAGGTATAGGTAGGGAAAGGAATTGTTACTGAATGTGCTCCTCTAAATACATGTACAAACCTGCCCACGTTCTCAAGATATACATTCATAGAAAGATCTTAACTTTGGCAATAGTGCATCTTTGGCAAGGCGGAACCCAGTAATCCATGCACAAACACTTTCTTCCAACACCCTCAGCAGCTTGCTGTGATAAATTTGCAAGACACTTGAAGATAAAATCACTTGTAGACTCCTCTATTAATGCGGTTCTATTAATAGAGGTATCCAGAGCATCATCTGGTCCAGTTATATTGGATGAGTTTCAGTTGCTGAGGCATAAGGATGCATAAGGTGCTTGGATGAGTTTGACTGACCACTTGTATGCTAGACCCCTGCCCATCTGGATTTGTTACATCTAATAAGGAGGGGCTGGCCATTTGGGTCTGGGTGGTTGTAAATGTCTCCTTAAACGAGGCCACTCCTGCAGAAATGTAACCTGGACCCAGAAGTGGAGGACAACTATAAGCTGGTTGCTAACATAAACCACCCAGAGAGCTTCAGCTATTGGGCGGTATAAAAATGTATTAAATAAATAAATAAATGATTGATTGATTGATTTCATTTCTATACCATTCAATAGCCAAAGCTCTCTGGGTGGTTTACAGCAATTCACAAAACGCTGATACAATAAAATACAGCATAAAATACAGATACAATAAAATAGAGCATGGAATTTCAATATACAGTTTAAACAGATAAAACAATTTCAATTAAAAAAACACTAGACCTGTTAAAACAGCTGACATGTCCTATCATATGCCATTAAATGCCTGGGAGTAGAGGACAGTCTTAACCTGGTGCTGAAAAGTTGACAATGTTGGCTCCAGGCGGGCCTCAGTGGGGAGATCATTCTGTTGTGAACCGCCCAGAGAGCTTGTTGTGAACCGCCCGGAGAGCTTCGGCTATGGGGCGGTATATAAATGAAATAAATGAAAATGAAATGAAATAATGGGGGGGGGCTGAGAAGGCCCTCTCCATTGCTGCCACCCTCCGAACCTCCTTTGGACGTGGCACTTGGAAGAAGGCCTCAGATGTTGATCATAATGTCTAGGTAGGTTCAAGTTGGCTGAGGTGTTCTGTCAGGTATTGCGGTTCCAAGCCATGGTTTATAGGTTAAAACCAGCACCTTGAATTGGGCTTAGAAGCATAGAGACAGCCAGTGCAAGTGGGCCAGAAATGATATTACATGTTTGGACCTTCTGGTCCCAGTTATTAATCTGGCTGCCACATTTTGCACAAGTTGCAGCTTTCAGCTTCTGGACAATCTTCAAGGGCAGCTCCATGTAGAGTGCATTGCAGTAGTCTAACTTGGAGGTTACCGGAGCATAGAATACTGAAATCAGGCTATCCCTGTCCAGATAGGGGCGTAGTTGGGCCACCAGCCAGAGCTGGTAGAAGGCACTCTGTGCCACTGAAGCCACCTGAGTCTCAAGTGACAAAGATGGTTCCAGGAGTATCCTCAAGCTATGAACCTGCTCCTTCAAGGGGAGTGCAACCCCATCCAGAACAGGTTGAACACCTGTTCAGAGGAACCACCCACTAACACCATCTCAACTTTGTTTGGATTGAGTTTCAGTTTGTTAGTCCTCATCCAGTCCATTGTCACAGCCAGGCACCGGTTCAGCACATCCACAGCCTCACCTGCTGAAGATGAAAAGGAGAAATAGAGCTGTGTGTCATCAGCGTACTGATGGCAGTGCACTCCAAAACTCCAGATGACCCCACTCAGTGGTTTCATGTCAATGTTGAATAGCATGGGGGATAAGACCGGCCCCTGTGGAGAATCCACAGGGCTGAGCAATATTCCCTCCGCACCACCCTCTAGAGCCAGCCATCCAAGTAGGAGTGGAGCCACTGCAATGCAGTCCCCCCCACTCCAGCTCAGACAGTCAGCCCAGAAGGGTATTGTTGGAGACCATGCAAATTTGTACCCCTGTTCTAATGTTTAGTTAGGCCTGGCTAAAGAATCTTGCATTTTTGTTTTCGTCTTTCTTCCCTTTCTGTAAGAAACTGCTAGCTAAAGTTGCAAAGAAATGTAAATTGAGATGTAAGAGAGAGTAAAGAGTAAAGTTGCAGGCAGCTTTGTTTACAGCTGCGGGTTGAAGGGAGAGAGAGAGGTTTCTGAAGGAAGGAAAAGGCCGGAGAAAGGCGAAGAATGTGTGTGTGTGTACATGAAGGATGCTGATAAAAGGGAACAGGAGAACACAGGGCAAAGAAAGGCAGAGGGAAGGGGGAAGGGGGGGGGATGCGAGCGTCAGCCTGATGCCTGTACTTTGGAAAGGAACAGAATGAACAAGATAGAACTCTGTACTGACGAAAAGGACAGAAAAGGCCCCTCCAAGAAATTCCTGAGTTGTGCTGCTGATAACTTCCTCCTACAGAAAGTGGAGGAAGGAACTAGAGCAGTGATGGCGAACCTATGGCACGCGTGCCAGAGCTGGCACGTGGGGACCGCTCTGCTGGCACACGAGCCATAGGTCGCCAGGGGCACAGAGCTCTAACAGAGCTAGAGATCAGGGGGGCCAAGCGGCCGCTCCTGGCCGCCGCGTTTCACCCGGCATCGCGCAGGCCACCTCCTCTGCCGGGGAAGGGCCGAGAAGGGCGTGTCACCCGGCCTCCGTGGCCCCTTCCCGATTCGGAGGATGCGCCGGCGGCAGGCTGGGCCCGGGCAAAGGAGCCACGCCGCCACGCCGCCACGCCCAGCGCTCCTAAAGCAGCGCCGGCCAGGCCAACTCCCGTGCCCGGCCGGCGGAGAAGAGGGGCCTCTGCAGCCCCTTCCTGATCCGGAGAATGTGAAAAGGCTTGAAAAGTGGCATTTGTAGCCCTTTTCTCTTTCTGCCACCCTCTTTTCTCTCCCTCCCTCTTCCTTCTCAAGGGAGATCTGGGTTCTAGTCCCCAATTGGCCATGAAACTCACTGGGTGACTTTGGGCCACTCTCAGCCTCAGCTACCTCACAGGGTTGTTGTGAGGATAAAATGGAGAGGAGGAGGAGGAGGAGGAGGACTATGTAAGCTGCCTTGGGTTCCTTGCAGTTGCTTCATCTGTCTTTTTTTCATAAATTTTGTGTTTTTGTAGACTCCAAGACTTGAACAAACAAAAACATGAGCCCCTTTTGTAAAAAAAACAAACATCAATTTTTTAAAATAGTACTACATTGTACAGGTTGACTTTTACTTTTACTAATCCAACACCTGTAGAAGCAGGGAAAGGACCCAGAGTAAAGCTTGCCCCATACAATTTCAGTCTGGCTTATAATCATATTACAAGTTGAGAATCCCTTATTCAAAAATACATGCGCCTAATTATTTAAAAAGTTTATCTAAATTACCTTCAGGCTGCTATGTCATAAGCATGAAGGTAATTAGATAAGGATAAGGGATTCTCAACTTGTAATAAAATTATATGCCAGACTGAAATTGTATGGGGCAAGCTTTACTCTGATGCTTCTACAGGTGTTGGATTAGTAAAAGTAAAAGTCAACCTGTACAATGTAGTACTATTAAAAAAAATTGAGTTGATGTTTTTTTCAATAAAAAGCTGTTTGTATCATTGAAAGCCCTGTTATTGTGTTTTTCTTTTAAGACAAAAGATGTTAATTAGTTTGGATAACTGTATGAGTTGTTTTTACTAAACTAAAAACCCGGTATTCAGGTTTAATTGCAGTGTTGGCACTTTGAAATAAGTAAGTTGGTTTTGTGTTGTGGTTTGGGCACTCGGGCTCAAAAAGGTTTGCCATCACTGAACTAGAGGATCGGCTATCCTTGACCTGATACTAACCAACAGAGACGAGTTAGTGGATAAAGTGGCAGTTTCGGGAGCTCTGGGGGAAAGTGACCATGTTATACTTGAGTTCTTGATTCTAAGGGAAGCAAAAGCTGAGTGTAGCCAAATGCGTACCCTGGATTTTAGGAAAGCCAATTTTAACAAACTCAGAACAATGATAAGTAAGGTCCCATGGCAAGCGACTCTAATGAGAAAAGGAGCCCAGGAGGGGTGGGAGTTTTTAAAAAAGGAAATTCTAAAGGCACAATTGCAAACAATTCCCACAAGGAAAAAAAGCAGAGGGCAACAGAAGAAGCCAATGTGGCTTCACAATAAACTCAAAGATGACCTGAAAACAAAAAAGGACATGTATAGGAAGTGGAAGGAAGGACAGGCTACAAGGGAAGAGTACAGGCAGGTAGCACAGAACTGCAGGAATAGTGTCAGGAAGGCTAAAGCTGAGAATGAGCTAAGGTTAGCGAGGGATGCTAAAGAAAGCTTTCTTCAGATACATGCATAGTAAAAGACAGAGGAAAGAAATGGTGGTTCAACTACGCAATGAGGATGGCAAATGGATAACAGAAGACAAAGAAAAGGCAGAAGTGTTCAATTCCTACTTCGGTTCGGTCTTCTCCCAAAAGAGAGTCTATGACCCCCTTGGCAAACCTGAAGTGCAGACTGAAAGGGCAGGATTGCAGCTTGAGATTGATAGGCAAATGGTCAAAGAGCACCTGATTACTCTGAACGAGTTTAAATCCCCAGGGCCTGATGAGCTGCATCCTAGAGTAATAAAGGAACTGGCAGAAGAACTCTCAGAACCACTGTCTATTATCTTTGAGAAATCATGGAGGACAGGTGAAGTGCCAGATGACTGGAGGAGGGCAAATGTTCCCATCTTCAAAAAGGGCAAGAAGGAGGAACCTGGGAACTATAGGCCAGTCAGTCTGACATCAATCCCTGGGAAAAATTTGGAGCAGATTATAAAGAAGTCAGTCTGCAAGCACCTCGATGGCCTTGTGGCTTGTGGGCCCCTTCCAACTCTACTTTTCTATGCAGTGATTACTAGAAGCCAGCATGGATTTGTCAAGAACAAATCCTGCCAGACTAATCTGATCTCATTTTTTGATCGGGTAACCTCCCTTGTGGACTGTGGGAATGCTGTGGACATCATATATCTGGACTTCAGCAAAGCTTTCGACAAAGTGCCTCATGATATCCTGATTAGCAAGCTAGCTAAAAGTGGGCTAGATGGAACAACTATCAGGTGGATCCACAATTGGCTACAGAATCGGACTCAAAGGGTGCTTATCAATGGTTCCTTCTCAAACTGGGGAGAGGTAACGAGCGGGGTACCACAGGGCTCGGTCCTGGGCCCAGTGTTCTTCAACATTTTTATTAATGACTTGGATGAGGAGGTGCAGGGAATGCCTATCAAATTTGCAGATGACACAAAGTTGGGTGGAACAGCTAATACTCTGGAAGACAGAAACAAAATTCAAAGAGATCTCAATAGGCTGGAGTGATGGGCCGAAAACAACAGAATGAAATTTAATAGGGATAAATGCCAAGTGCTGCACCTAGGGAAAGGAAACCAAATGCAGAGTTACAGAATGGGGGACACTTGGCTCAACAATACTACAAGTGAGAAGGATCTTGGAATTGTGGTAGATCACAAACTGAAAATGAGCCAGCAATGCGATGTGGCTGCAAAGAAGGCAAATGCTATTTTGGGCTGCATTAATAGAAGTATAGCATCCAAATCGTGTGAAGTGATAATTCCCCTTTACTCAGCACTGGTTAGGCCTCGTCTTGAGTACTGTGTCCAGTTCTGGGCACCACACTTTAAGAAGGATGTAGACAAACTGGAGAGGGTTCAGAGGAGGGCAACAAGGATGATAAAGGGACTGGAAACAAGGCCCTATGAGGAGAGACTGGAAGAACTGGGCATGTTTAGCCTTCAGAAGAGGAGACTGAGGGGAGATATGATTGCACTCTTCCAGTACTTGAAGGGTTGTCACACAGAGGAGGGCCAGGATCTCTTCTCGATCATCCCAGTTTGCAGGACATGGAATAATGGGCTCAAGTTACATTAACCCAGATTCCACCTAAACATCAGGAAAAATTTCCTGACTGTTAGAGCAATAAGACAATGGAACCAACTACCTAGGGAGGTGGTGAGCTCTCCCACTCTGGAGGCATTCAAGGTGAAGCTGGACGGCCATCTGTCAGGGATACTTTGACCTGGATTCCTGCATTGAGCAGGGGGTTGGACTCAATGGCCTGGTAGGCCCCTTCCAACTCTACTTTTCTATGATTCTATGATTCTATGAACCTGTCCAAGCATCTTGTCAACGTCCTTCAGCTGTACCAACTGAAACTCATCCAAGAAAACTAGACCAGGCTGTGCTCTGCTATAACACTGGAGTCCAAGTCCCAGCGGATGGAAGAGATTTTGTCCTGGAAGTGCCTTGCAAATCTATTGCAGTGGGTCTCAGAGAGGTCGAGAATGTCCTTAGGGCCAGCATGTTATAGGTCCCAGATGATCCTAAAAAGCTCTGCTGGACAGCAAATAGAAGATTGAATAGAGGCAGTGAGATGCTGTTTCTTTGCTGGCCTTACTGTCCCAAGTAAACCTGATTGTAGACACCTACCAGGGCTCGATTGCACCCCCTAGGAGTTTTTCTCCACCTGCACTCAAGCTTTCTCCTATTTTGTTTCATTGCTTTCAGCTCCGGGGTATACCACAGAGCCCTATGAGTTCTACTACAGAGGGGGTGCTCAGAAGCGATCGTGTCAACCTCCTGGGTCATCTCTGTGTTCCAGACTGACCAGGGTTTTGACAGGACCGCCAGCAGTATCAATCAGCCCTAGAGCCCTCTGGAAACCATTTGGATCCATAGCCTCTGGGAGTGGACCATCTTAATAGGTCTTCCAGCCTTCAGAGGGTAAAGGTGCTGTCAATCTAAACCTCAGCAGGTAGTGATCTGACCATGACAAAGGGACTGAATCAAAGCCCTCCACCTTCAGATCCCCATCCACATGCCCAGCTGAAAAAAACATGTCTATAGTGTTCCCTGCTACATGCTTTTGGCTGATGACATGTTGGGTCAGTCCCATGGTTGTCATGGAAACCATGAAATCCTGAGCCTCCCCAGACAAGGTGCCCTTGGTATGAATGTTAACATCCCCCAAAACCAATGGCCTGGGGGACCTCAGCATCACATCTGAGACCACCTCTGTCAGCTCAGATAGAGAGTCTGTTGAGCAGTGGGGTGGGTGGTACACCAACAGAATCCCCAATCTGTCCTGCTGGCCCAACACAAGATGCAAACACTCCAGGCCAGTCGTCAGATGGACAGGGAGCCTGGAGAGAGAGAGAATTCCTATAGACCATGGCAACTCCCCCTTCTTGGCCCTGAAGTCTGCCCTGATGCTGAACCAAGTATCCTGGTGGGCACAACTGGGAGACACTAACTCCTGCCTGTTCACCCTCCCAGGTCTCAGTTATACATGCCAGATTGGCTGCATGTTGATCATGCATGTAGATCATGAATAAGGGAGGTCTTGTTTTGCACCTATCTGGCATTTAAAAGCAGCACCCAGAGACCTGAAGGCAGGCTGATAGGGCAACCACCAAACCTGTGGGTGCAAGGAGGACTGGAACACGGCACAGCCATTAACAGTCTGGGCTATGATCCCCTTCTTGGGGAAGCTGCTTGAGTGTGTGGTTGCTAATCAATTCCAAGCATTTTTGGATAAAGTTGATTTTCTAGATCCATTTCAATCTGGCTTTAGGCCCAGGTTTGAGACCAAAACTGCCTTGGTCACCCTGTGGGATGACCTTTGTCAAAAGATGGAGGAGTGTGACCCTGTTGGTTCTGTTGGACGTCTCAGCAGTCTTCAGTACCATTGACCTTCTGGATTGGCAGTCTGGGTTGGGAGTTGGGTCACTGTTTTACAGTGGTTCTGTTCTTACTTGGATGGTTGTTTCCAGAAGGTGGTGCTGCATAGTTATTGCTCTGATCCATGGCAATTATGTCATAGGATTCTACAGGGCTCAATTTTACCCCCTGTACTATTTAAAATCTACATGACACCACTGGGGAAGGTTATCCATGGGTGTGGACTGAGGTGTCATCAATATGCTGAAGACACCCAGCTCTACCTCTCCTTTTCATCTAACCCAGGTGAGGCAGTGGATGTCCTAAATTGGTGCCTGAGGAGGCTAATGGACTGGATGACGGCCAAACTGAAGTTCAATCCAAGCAATGGAGCAGGTGGTTTGTTTGCCTACTGTGTTCAACCTGTCCTGGAGGGGGTTGCACTTCCCCTGAAAGATCGTGTGCAACTTGGGGGTGCTCCATCATTGCCACGTGAGGCCCAGCTGGCCTCAGTGGCCAGGAGCACCTTTTATCAGCTTAGGTTGATATACTACCTGTGACCCTAACTGCCTGGTGACAGTTATCCATGCTCTGGTAACCTCCTGGTTGGATTACAGGGATGTGTTGTACGTGGGGCTACCTTTGAAAACAATTCAGAATCATAGAAACAGAAATTCTTCTACTCACCGTGAATTTCAGTTCTCCACGAGTGGAGGAGGCCAGCAAGCTTGGGGTAAGCCCCGCCTTCGGGGCTGGGAAGGCAGACTTTGATCTGAGCTTCCCAGAGGAGGCGGGGCCTCCCCCAGGAAACCCCAGTTGAGACTTCCAACGAACCGATCTTTGCAGACACCCTTGCTATCTTGAATAGAGGGACAGTTGGGTCCGTCGGCTGCAGGCCTGTGGAAACAAGAGGAGAGACTCCCTCCCACGGCCCAGATTAAGATGCGTCCCGGAGGAGGCCGACCCAGGGCGGGCCTTGCTGGCCTCCTCCACTCGTGGAGAACTGAAATTCATGGTGAGTAGAAGAATTTCTGTTTCTCCTAGAGTGGAGGAGGCCAGCAAGCTTGGGGATGTAAAAAAGCAGTGCATCCCCCGGGTGGGCCTAACACCCACTGCCGGCTTCCTACTGGGGCGAAATGACCTTCTGCAGCATGCGCCTTCCAAAGGCGCCCTCTGTCGAGGCCATAAGGTCAATTTTGCAGTGCCTGGTGAATGTATGAACAGAAGACCATGTGGCTCCTCTACAAATTTCTTCTAGAGGTGCCCTCTCACTGAAAGCCGCTGATGTGGCCATTCCCCTGACTGAATGGGCCTTGATGCCTTCTGGGACCTGTAGGCCACTGGAGGAGTATGCCATTGAGATGCAATCGCGTAGCCATCGTGCCAGAGAGGCCACTGACACCTTCTTCCCTAAGGAGGAGTCTCTGAAGGAGACAAACAGTGAACTGTGTTGTCGGGTTGGCTTTGTTCTATCTAGGTAAAACTTGACCGCTCTCATGACGTCAAGTGTGTGCCACTCCTTCTCCCGAGGAGAGGAGGGATGAGGGCAGAAGGAAGGTACCACTAAGTCTTGGGACCTGTGGAATGGGGAGTTGACCTTTGGTATGAAGGTCAGGTCTGTGCGCAGGACTAGTTTGTCTTTGTGGAAGATGCACAGGTCTTTGCTGCATGACAGTGCACCTAGCTCTGAGACCCTCCTGGCAGAAGTGATTCCTATTAGAAAAATAGTCTTCAAGGTCAGCACCTTGAGTGAGGCCGCCCCTAGTGGCTCAAAGGGGTGTTTTGTTAATGCTTTGAGCACTACACTGAGGCTCCAGGTGGGGAACCTGTGGACTTGGGCGGGGGGGGCTTTATCAGGGAAGCCACCCTGAGGAATCTCTTAATGTGTGGGTGTGCTCCAAGGGGCGAAACCTTGGAGTCACCCAGCACTGAGCCCAGTGCTGCCACTTGGCGCCTGAGTGTACTCGTGCTTAGGCCAGATGACAGCCCTTCTTGGAGGAACTCGAGAATGTCTGGTGTTTCCGCTCCTAGCGGGTCCCTCCCCATGGTTCGTGACCAGCGGAGAAAGGCCCGCCAGGTGCGGTCGTACGTCTTGTGTGTGGAGGGCCTCCTGGAGGCCAGGAGTGTATTGATTACCTTATCGGAGTAACCACGCTTGGTTAGGAGGCCCCGTTCAGTCTCCCCCCCCCCGTGCTCTCAGCCCCTGGCCAGCTGGACTGGCTGGAGGAGGGGTCTCCACCCCCCCTAGGGCCCATGTGCTCATGTGTGCGTGTGCGCATGCGCACACCCGCCTCTCCGCTGGAGCCCAGCGCCGACCACGTGGGCGGTCAAAATGGCGGGCGGCTCCAGCGGCTTCAAAGATGGCTGCCCCCAGTGGCTGCCCACGTGGGCTGGCTGGGAGAGCCAGGCTGTCCGGCTGCTGGCGGGGGCTCTGGGAGCAGGGAACATGCGAGCAGGGAGCGCGCGCCGCTGGAGGGGGCCGGGTTGGCACTTTTTGTTGCCGCGCCGGCAGGAGGAGGCGCGTTGCTGGCCGCTGGCGCAGGGATCGGGCGTGGCGCCGCCGGCCGTGGCCTGATGACCGACTCGGCGTGCTCTTGCTGCTGTGGTGAGCGATGCGGCGGCAGCCAAAAGTCCGGGGGTTGCGGACCTCCTCCGCCCTCACCTCCGCCGCCGCCCTCACCTCCACCTCCGCCGCCCTCACCTCTTTGCCGCCATCGACCTCACCTCCACCACCGCCGCCGCACTCACCTCCGCCGCCGCCGCACTCACCTCCACCTCCGCTGCCCTCACCTCTTCGCCGCCGTCGACCTCACCTCCACCACCGCCGACCTCACCGCCGCCGCCGCCACCGCCACCATCGCCGCCTCCGCCGTTGACCTCGCCGCCGCCACCATCGCCTCCACCTCACGCCGCCATCACACGTTGCCATCGCATGCCGCCGTTGCACACAGCACGCCACATCACGCCGCCAGCGCCGTCGCTCTGTTTTTGGCAGGGTTGCTGTGGATCCTCCTGCCAAAAACAGAGTGATGGCGCTGGCGGCATGACGTGGCATGCTGTGTGCAGCGGCGGCGGCAAGGTCGACGGTGATGGCGGCGGCGGAGGTGAGGGCGGCGGCGGCGATGGCGGCGGAGGCAGTGGAGGCGGAGGTGGCGGACGCGGAGGTGAGGGCGGCGGCGGCGGTGGAGGTGAGGGCGGCAACGGCGGCGGAGTCCTTAGGCTCGAGTCCCGAGTCGAGTCTCGAGTCCCACATAAATTATTTGGACTCGAGTGGGACTCGAGTCAGAGGGGGGACTCAGTCCGAGTCACGAGTCGAGTCCCCGAGTCCGAGTCCCCATCCCTGCCAGGCCACAGGCCACTCTTCTTTTCTCCCAGGCATTTTAGAGACCTAGCTCTAGATTTATGGATGTTTTATCTATTCTTATACTGTTTGTTTTGTGCTGTATTTTATTCTTTTAAATATTTTTAACTGTTTGAATGGCATTTCAGTCTTTTAGTTGCTTGTAATTTTCCCGGAGAACATTGATTATTGGGTGGATTAAAAATAAACAAACAAAATAAAATAAATTCAATCAATGGGAATTTATTAAACACAAGCAAGAATTTAAAATGTACACTCATCACTCCAGGGAAAGTAACTCGGTAGAGCGATCATAATTCAAATACAAGCATACATTACCACTGAGAAATTAGCTTAGTTCTCTTGGAGACTGAATCCAGGGCTTAAAACCAAGCTTTGGACATGCGCTGACAGCTTGTTAATATAGGATGGGCTTGTCAGTGAGAGAGGCCAAAGAGATGGGGATCAAGTAAATTGGGAGTCCTTGGCACTTTGGGAGTGGAAAGGAAAGGTTTGGGGAGATCTTTAGAGCGGGGAGAAGGAAAAGGATTTTGGGGAGTTTGTGCCAACGAGAGAGGTGGTGGGATCAGGCTAGTCTGGATGCACAGCCACAACAACAGGGGATGGGCAAGGAGGTTGCAAAATGCATTCACTCCGATTTCTGGCACTTTGTGCACTTACCTCGTTTCCTGCCAAAGAGAAGTGGGCTTGCACCCAGTGATTCCCACGGCATCACTCAAGGATCCTTAGTATCACTGCTAGCAGTTTGGCCAATTTTACTAGATGGCTTCACCAACTGATGTAGAATTAGACGGGGAGCAAGAGGAAGCAAGCAGGAGTCCCGCTGCAATCTTTCCACTAGTTTGGCCAGGAAGGCTGCATCAACTACCTAGGGAGGTGGTGGGCTCTCCCACTCTGGAGGCATTCAAGGTGCGGCTGGACAGCCATCTGTCGGGGATGCTTTGACCTGGATTCCTGCATTGAGCAGGGGGTTGGACTCGATGGCCTTGTAGGCCCCTTCCAACTCTACTTTTCTATGATTCTACTGAAGTGGTTGCAGAGTTGCCACTAAAATTTCATTTTCCATTTCCCTGACTTTCCCTGACCAACTTTTGTGAATTTCCCTGACCACCATTCAAAATTACCGTGGCTTATAAGCAACCTACCATGGGTTGTCGTGTCGTGCGAACCTGGGATGGGTTTGTCAGGGTGGCTTATTTTTGGGTTATAAGTCACCCTGAACAGCCATGGCTTGTAGTAGGGTCTGTTTGACTCACAATGGGTTGTTGTGTTGTCTGAACCTGGATAACACGACTGATCATGGGTCAACCTGAACTACAAGCAAGTTGCTTAGCAAGAGCAGCAAAAACCTTTGCCTCTCTTGCCAAGCAGTTTGCCAAGCTGCTAGTGGGCAACCACCATTCCCTTGGCTAACAAAGGCTCACTCCCCACTGCCACCGTGAGCCATTTTGGGCTCGCTGCAGCTTGACTTTTTCCCCCGACCTTTTTTTTTTGTGATTGCAAAAGCCGGCTGTCAAGACGGATTTTGCGATCCCCATGGAGGCATTCACGAGGTGCCCCTCCAAGGACCGCCCATGCACGGTACCTTGGAGGGACTCCCCCTGTTCACCTCCCATTTTTTTTAAAAAAATTGTACCGATAATGTGCACAAATAATTGCATTCATTGTTTTTTAACCTGCCCTGCCAATTTGTGCAAATTAAGCAGGGCAGGTTAGCGTGAGGGGGTCCCTGGGCTTGGCACTGGCCAGGGTGGGTGCCTGCTGGCCATATCAAGCAGGCACCCACCCTGTACAGCGCCTACCCCAGGCTGCAGGTAAGTATTTCCCCCCTTTTCAAAGAGCTGTCAGCTTTGACAGGTCCGGCCCTGTCAGCTCCTTGCAAAATCCCAGGATCGTGGTTTGTGGAAAGGGCCTCTTTTCTCACTTTTTGCAGCATGATCCCCTGAATTCTTTGGGGGAGATTAGGTGTCCATAGTGCCCCCCCCCCCAGTTTCGAAGTTTCCCCTGCTAGCATCAGGAGAACCTTCAAAACTGGAGGGGATTCCCACAATGAAGAGAGGGCTCAGTTTGACATCAAACGTAATGTCAAAC
Source organism: Shinisaurus crocodilurus (assembly GCA_021292165.1). Classification (NCBI taxonomy): domain Eukaryota; kingdom Metazoa; phylum Chordata; class Lepidosauria; order Squamata; family Shinisauridae; genus Shinisaurus; species Shinisaurus crocodilurus. The sequence goes on from CM037879.1 coordinate 185,162,786, forward strand.
TCGTGTACCCCTGGCACTGAGAATCCCCCCCCCCATGTTTTGCTGCTCCCTGAGGTGCTAGCAACTCGGGGTCAATGACAAAACTGAAGGGACACTTGGACTTGCGATCACACCAAAACCCTCCCAGGGATTCTGCTGGAAAGGGGGGGGCAATTGAGTGGGTGGCCCCCCAAAATACCCTTTTCTGCATGATCCATGGGTGTTTTGGGGAGACTGCATGTGCCCCAGGGTTATCCACACTTGGAAAGCACCCCACCAACCCCCCCTAAAGATTCTGCTGCTAAGGGTCCTTCCTACACCCCACCCCTTCCCCCCCAGCACTTGCAAAGTGGGTTTCCTAAGTGCTACAATGTTCATTTTTGGCAGGCACACTTGCAAAATTGTGGCAAGACTGGACTTTACAGCTGGCTAGAAGAAATAATGGCTGGCTACTAAGTCCAGCCAGCCACAATTTGAAGACTCCTGTCAAAATATTCACATCTTCAAATCCACTGAAACTGATTCCACTTTGTTTGAACACACAAATTACCCAGTTGCAAGAAGCCAGTCAGCTTCTCCATAAGAAAATACTTCAATCACATGTGGGTTCATTTTATTCTGTTTTACTGTTAGCCATCAGCCAATAAACATTTTCAAAATCATATAATCATATTATGGAATATGTGTGCATCATTACATTACACTTGTATTTGCCGCTTCTCTACTCTGACTGCCTCAAGTGCACTGTCCTCTTGCAGCAGCATCTCAAAAAATCCATTATACAAGTATATCTTAATCACAATTTCCCTTACTTTCGAACAATTTCCCTGATTTTCCCTGCCCAATCCCCATCTCCCTGACTTTCCAGAAAGTGGCAACCCTGGGTTGGGACTCCAAGCAAATACAGTTCAAAATCAGACCAAATCTGAGCATACAAACACACACCATAGAAAAGGGGGCTACAATATGTAGAAGGACCTCGTGAAGGATAGGGTTTAAAGAAACATTTCTCTGGATCAGTCTGACCCGTTCCTGAAGCTGAAGGTTGGGGCATGTTGAAACTCCTGGGTTTCTATGACAAAGGCAAAAAAGTGTTTCCTTTTAAAAAGGGTTTTTTGCAACCCTTAACCTATGGTGAGCTGAGGACTTAAGCAGCCAGACTAGGCTGTCTGGACAAAATAAGGAGCAGTAGGGGAGTGACAGAATCAGTGCCCAGTACCCTTTAGGCTGTTTTCTCTGGACTTGGCTGAGGGTACCAGGACTCCCTAGTTTGCCTCTCTCTGGGAGAGATGGGTAGGAGCTCCTGTCAAAAACATGGGTAGGCCAAGTATCCAGTAGAGCGGGTAGCTGGATCCCCAGCTACCAATAACAACTGGCATAATGAACACACAAAACTCGGTTTTATACATTTTACACAAAAATGTTGACATCATATCCATCAACACAAAAGTATATATACAGCTTCAACGGATTTGGTAATGCCAGATCTAGGCTTGCATATGTAACCTAAAGCTGCTGAATAATTTGTTATACCAAAATCTCCTGTCTTGACTCCAGTCAAGGCACCATCCTTGTGGTTGTCAATATCATGGAAGATGCAGGCTCTGCCCTGCCTTGCCACTGAACAGCCTAATAGTGTTGGTCCAGAGAACTCCGACTGTACAAGTAGCTTCAGCGCAGGGAGTTTCTTAGACAAAGATTTGACATGGCAATTGACACTGACTGGACATCCACGGACTTCACAGTTTGCTTCAAGACCAAGGAACAATCTGGTGACATCATAGAACTCCTGGAGGAATATTAGAACTGTGCTGGCTCAGACCAAAGGCCTACCTAGTACAGCATTGTTCCCGGAGTAGCCAACAAGAGGCATATAGGAAACCCTATAGGCCATGAGCACAATAGCAGTCTCCCACTTATATTCCCCAGTAACTGGCACCGAGAGGCATACTGCCTCCAATACTGGAGGAAATATATATCCATCATGTCTAATAGCCATTGATAGCCTTGCCCTAATGTCTAATCCCTTTAGAGACATCCAAGTTGGTGGCCATTACTGTATCTTGTGGTAGCAATTTCCATAATTTAACAATAAACTGTGTGAAGTACCTCCTTTCATTCATCCTGAATCCCCCACCATTCAGCTTCATTGGATGAACCCGTTTATTATGTGAGAAGAAAAACCTCAACCTACTCATTTTCTCCACATCATGCATAATTATATACACCTCTATCATGTCCCCCTTTACTTGCATACACAGACCTCTGCCAAGTCTCCCAGGCATCCCCGACTCTCATTCCCTCCCCTTACCCTCTCATTGCCACCACTGCTGCTCTCTGAAGATCTGTATTGGCCATAAAAATCAGTAGTCCATCTACTGGGACACCCCCTCCCACAACACCTGGCTCTGTGGAAGGACCCACTCAGTCAGGCACTTGGGGCTGGGCAGCTCTCTAAAGAGCCACACCATCCACTTTCGCTGGCCGACATGGCTCTACAGAAAGCCTGCCTGCACTCTGGCTTGTTCAGACTGAAACAAAGGGCGGGTGACTACTCTGGGGAACCCCACCAGCCATTCTCTTGCAGTGGCATTTTCCACAGCGGGAGCGTGGGACCGGCAGGGCACCCTGGAGCACCCTCTAGCATCAGCAAGTGGGTGGCTGTTCCAGAGAGCCCCACCAGTCCCCCTCTCCTGCTGGAGCAAGTGCCTTGATGAGTGAGCGTGGAGCACCTGCTGGAGGCAGTGGCGGGCCCTCCTGGTGCAGGAAGAGGGAGGGGAGTGGCAGAGTTTTCTGCTCCTGCGGCTCAGCTGCCTGAAGTGGGGGCTTCACCCTGCTCCATGGGGGGGGGCAGCCTTGCTGAAGTGCCTTGTCCCACAGGAGTTGTGGGGCCCTGTTTTCTGTGGCCTGCAAGACAATGCTTACAGGACTCAACCAGGTAATTATCTCCCAAACAAAGGGGACACAAATTGTGATCATCCAAAGGTGGTAAGAAGCTACCGCAAGAATACTTGAGGAGAAAGTGTATTTTCTGAGCCATAGGTACAAACTCTACTATTCTATGAGTCTATGATCACAAAAGATGAACTGTGGACACACCTATAACAAAAACGCAGACTACAGTGAAGAAAGACTGAGCAGGTAGAAAGCAAAAAGCCAAACAAGCTTGTGTTTTTCTCTAGCCAAGAGCAAAAAGTTCCCTGAAGCTTCTGCTATGGTGGCAAGAGAAATGAGCAGTAAGGTGGGAGTCACATCCCTTGAGACGATTGGGCCAGGCCTCCTGCCAAAATTCTAGCATGTCTGTAGAAGTTTCTTGAATTGTACTCTGCACAGGCACAGGACCCATATGTGGGAGTGCACAGAGACCACAAAGAACATTTTTTATTGTAAAGCACCTCCATCTGGGGAATGAATATATGAGAATAACACACTCAAATCCTGGAAAGAAAATTTTCTGGCTTCTCTTGTCTACTACTGTTATCCTCTGATCTGAAGAGGAAAATAATACAAACTGATGTTATGTTTCCATAGTAACATTTTAAAATGTTAAAAGTGAGATATTTTAGTGTCTTATCAGAAGAGCTTTCAGTAATAACAATACTGAGTTAGTTGTGCCTGGTTCAGGGAAAAAGCTACTACCATTCATTTGTGCTTAACACCAGAAATGACATTCAAAATCAGTTTCTTTCCACAAAAATGATTGTTTCATTGCTTTGGTGAGCCTAAAGACTACAGTTCTATGGACTAGAATATTTTAATACACAATTTTCCAGTGAGTTGGCTGTTCACAGGTTCTCTCTTCATCTCCACAAAATCTGTTGTAAGTTGTTTTGGGGTCAAAACCCAGAATCTCCCTTTCCTCATGAATGCGGAAGGAAAATGTTGATACTGAGGTACCTATAAAGTATCTGCGAAGGAATACAGAAAAAGGTAAGAGGAGAAAGGAACAATTTATAAGGCATATTTATGATACAGACATTTGTAGCTTAGGATAAATTTTGATACCAGTTATCTACGTGCCCAAACATGGTCATGAAGGCAGTACAAGCTTCACACAAGTTTCCTGCTTCACATCAATTGTACATTCCCCTCTGGCAATTTTCTCATTTGTCCTAATTTGCTAATTTATGTAACAGGGAAGAGCTGATTATGTGACCCATTCAAGATAAGATGATTTGTCTTGCAGTAGTCCTGCTGAGCCAAACACTAAGATATAGTCACTGGGGTCAAGTTCATAGTCTGGGGGTGCTCATAGATCCAGCTCTGCCACTCGAGGCCCAAGTGGCTTCAGTGGCACGGAATACCTTTTACCAACTTCAGCGGATATACCAGCTACCACTCTACCTGGACAGAGAGAGGCTGGCTACAGTTATTTATGCATTGGTAACCTCCCGCCTGGATTATTGCAACATGTTATACGTGGGGCTACCTCTGAAGACAGTATGGAAGCTTCCGTTAGTGCAGAGCAGAGCTGCAAGGCTGCTTATTGGGACTGGCCCTTTCAAACACATCATTCCAGTGCTGCGTCAACATCACTGGTGCCAGGCAGTTTCTGGGCCTGATTCACAGTGTGACCTTTAAAGCCATAAATGGCTTCAGTCTCCCTGAAAGAGCGCCTTCTTCCATATGTTCCTTCCCTGTTGCTAAGCATCTTTGGAGGCTCTGCTCTGGGTGTCACCACCCACAATGGTGTAAAGGGTGGCTACCAGGGAAAGAGTTTCTCTGTAGTTCCCCCTGCCCCTCCCCTGGTCTCTGGAATGCCCTTCCCAGGGAAATCCACCTGGCGTCTTCACTGCATACGTTTAGATGCCAGGTTAAGACCTTCCTTTTCCAGAAGGCATTTAACTCCTAATCTGTTCCTCTGATTATTGACTTTACTGCTGGTTCTTTAATATTTTTAATGCCTTAATGTTTTAATATTTTATTATGTTGTTATTTTCATTATTGTATTTATTGTTTTTTGTTCTTATTTTACTGTTGTTTTTGTTTTTTTTAGGATTGTAAATCACCCCGAGGGCATCTGCCAGTTGGGCTGCATATACATTTAATTAATAAAATAAAATAGCTCAGAGGTAAAGCATTTGCTCTGCACGCAGACATTGCAACCCCCTAGCATTTCTGCCTGTGAGCCTGGAGAGATGCTGCCAATCAGAAAACACAGTCCTGGCCTAGATGGATCATTGATTCAACTCATCATAAGGCGACTTCAGATCAAACTCATGTTCATATCTCTCTTTTTATTTCCCCCCATTTTGATAACAAAGATACTATCTTTGGGCCAAATATCCATAGAGACCCCACCGTTTTAACTCTTGGCCTCCACCAATAAGATTTTACTAAAAGGTAGACCTGAGTCTCAACTTTCTGCTGAGACCAGTTTGAACCATGCAAACTAACAAGCCACCCAAAGGAGAGTTGGGGCAGAAGCCACCATGGATTTATTCCTGAAAAAGAAGCCTGAAACCTTCCTAAGTAGGTTTATGCCAAGGTAAACATCACTTTAATGTAGAGATTAACCCTCTTCCACCTTAAAAACCTGCTGTATTAGTTCCAGTTTAACATAAAAATAAACTTTATTGTTTGTTGAAAAGAAACACAGTTCCAACATGAAAGCTATTTGGGTCAATAGTACCCCACCACGGAAACAGTGAATTTCCAACAGTAATGCTATTGAGGTTGAATTGAGCCCCTTCTTTTTTTATTATGATATCTACAAATTTTATAACTTAGGGTGCAATCCAATGGGGTTGCCTGTAGCCCTCCGAACTTGGGAGGATTATCAGCATCCTATGCAGAGTGGGAAGATCTCCTCTGTGCTCCTCCCACTTTGCAAAGCAGCTAGATGGACGATTTCAGCTGTCTAACTGCAGCGCTTCGGACGGGGTGGGAAGGAGGCTGAGACGCCGCTAGGATCCATCGTATCTTGGTGATCCATCGCTAGGATCCATCGTATCTCCTTCCCTCCCTGCCCCCAGGAATTAAATTAAACCCCTTCTCTGAGGTCACTCTTACAACCTTGGGAAAGCAGCCAGTGCAGTTCTTTCTGCAGCGGCTGTGGGGTGTGTGTGCTCCAAGCACGGATCCCCAGCTACGACATCAGAGCTCTTTTCCAACCTCGGAGCTGGGAATCCGAAGTATCTTATGGCCCTCTAGATGCTGTGTAGGGGCCGTAGGATTGTGCTGCCTGTGTTTCTTTTACTATTATGATAATAACTTCAAAATATAACAACTCAACCAGCCTTATAACTGTCAGCCATATTCAAACAATACAGCAGGTAATTTCTAAGATGTTATTTTTCTCTTCCTGCCCACTTACAGAATTTGATTGGCTGCAAAATAAACTTTGTCTTAATGGCTTAACAGCAGTTAACTGAATTTCAGGGTGATTCAGTTCACTTTTCAGGAAGTTTGCAAGTGGCAGAGACCTTAGATGCAACAATCTACTTAACTGATGTAACTAACACAGGAGGTCAAAATATACAACCTTGTAATTTAAAAAAATGAAGTTGAATCTTCACATTATGAAATGGCTAGATGGTATGTAGGAAATATAATGATAAAGTGAACTTGGAAGTTGGTAAGCATTTTCCACTTCAGGTATAAATGACCCCTAATGCCCTTCCTGTTAATATTTTCTGTACATACAGAAAATGGCATATTAAACATATCAGACATGCCACAAAGTGTTTGGGGGTCAATAAGCCCAGGGGTATAGTGCTTTCATTTTCCCATTCATTCCAGTGTGGGTCAATCATACTCCAATAGTAGTCTCCTTAGTTTTATTTACAAAACTAAACAGTGGGGCACAACTGAAAAATGAAGTGGTACATGTTTATAAAATAAAATAATAGTAGTTCAGTTTCTGGGGTAACTTGCAACCCAATGGGCAGAAGATGGTTAAATATGCAGGAAATAGTTATAAATGTTTTTGCTTTTAATATTCTGCCTATAAGAATAATTGCCCCTCTTTAGGTGCTTATGTACATTATCCATCTTGCTTTCCCAATTTACCACTACTTAGAACAGAGTTACCTTCACCAATATTTTACTCTTATGACTGGATCTTGTTTTCATGTGTACTCTGCACAGTAATATCTTGCACTGCTTGGCCATTTGGCTTAGGGTTTTCTTCCTGTATCGGATGAGCTCATTCAGCACATACTATCCCAGAAAGTCACACCCATTTGCGAGCTATGTGAAGAAGTACTCACACTGAGCCTTAGTCATGGGTTTGTAGCTTGGACCACTTGGACCAAGTAAAAACTTATAGCCAGTTTCTCTTTCCGCTTGGAATCCAGGAGAGCATTAATCTTAAAATTAAAATTAAATTAAATTAATGGCATTAAACTGGGGGGGGGGGGGGGGACAAGTGCAGAGGAAAGCTCCATGCCTATTGCTGCACTTGTTCTCAAAGAGAAACTAGAGTAAAAAAAATGAAGCTTCTCAGACGCCATATAACGTAGAGTGGGAGAAAGGAGGACCCAGACTGAAAGAGTCCAGGCACCTTTCCCCCTTGCATAACACCTTAACAAGTCTCTGAGAGAAGCCCCCCAGTATGAAAATGTGTGACAGAGGTGTGACGGGCCCCCTGCAATGTAGCAAATCACTCGGCAAGAGTGGCAAAAAACCCTTGCTATTCTTGGGGAGCTCGCCCACGCTGCCACCAGCGACAGCCGCTCCACCGATGCCCAAGCAGCACTTTAGAGTGACTGTCACTGGCACCTTACCCTTGGGAGGCAGGCAACACAATTGTGCGCTATTTCATTTGTAATTTTAAAAAAAATGGTCCTGTGCAGGTGTGCACCTATGAAGGACCAAAATATGGAGCCTTGCCTGGCCAATGTCCCGGTAGGTTCCTGCTGTCAAAGTGCAGTAGGCAACATCCACAGACATTGGCCAAGTGAGGCTCCATATAGCTTGCTTTGCACATGCTTGACAGCTGTCAGTTGATAAACTGTCAATTGAAAAGCAAAGCGGCTAAGGGTTCCCCCCCCCCCAAAGGGGGTGATGAGTACCTCTTCCCATTTCAGCTGTGATCTTCTAGTTTTTTAATATTGCCCTGACTGTTCTCAGTCCCCTTCAGTTTTTCCACACTTCCCCAAGCCTCTAGGTCAGTGTTCTCCAACCTTGGGTCCCCAGATGTTTTTGGGCATAGCTGGCTGGGGCATGCTGGGAGTTGTAGGCCAAAAACATCTGGGGACCCAAGGTTGGAGAACACTGCTCTAGGTACTCAAGAAGGAAGATTCCACCCTGTTTTCACCTCATGTGAATTCTTTAGCAACTCTGTGTGTGAAAAACTTGTTTCCACTCATAAAGAGCTGACTCAACATCAGTGCAAATGTAGTTATTTCTGCCAACTATAAACCCATTCCTCTTTATTTGTGATCCCTGTGGGGATAATGTATGCCTGGAGGCTGCTCTAATAGAAATTTAGCAAAGAGCAATGTAGTTACCTGGCATGTGCACATATCCACTGGTCAAGAATTGCTATTCCTCCATCTTTGTAGAGTTTCACTTCCTCTGAAGTAGGTTCAAACCTCACCATCTCTGGAAGCAGTCTCTTCAACTCTTCTGTCTCTGAAAAGGTACACTAAATCAGTAGTCTTCAACTGGTAGGTCACACCTCACTCTAAAGTGGGCCATACTAGAAGCAAAACCACTATTTTCTTTTTTATTTAAACTTTTTTTAAAGAGAAGAAAAAAGGAGAGAATGGGGGGGGGGAAGAGATACAGAGAAAGCAGTGGAGAAACACATACACAAAGAGAGAGAGAGAGAGAGAGAGAGAGAGAGAGATGGGCACATACAGTAAAAAAAGAAGTTAAAAGTGTTCCAGGCTCTGCTGCTTCTGGAGTCTATTACAGTAGATCTTAACCCCCTTAAAAGCATTTAATTAATCAACTAGTTTATTAGAAAGCAGGGAAAACTATGATTAGTCTGGAACATTTTGCTTTATTGCAAGATGATAAAGCAACATTTTTCAGAAAGAACACAAGTCAAGATGGAATCTGTTGAGGAAGTTAGGAGTATAAAGGTAACTGATGAAGTATCAAGTGGCAAACTCACAGGGCAGGTTCACACACTACATGACAATTCACCCTGCGAATAAGCTATGCAGTTTGGGTTGTTCATGGAACAACCCATGATGCACCCAACAGACTATCGGGCTTACAGTTGGTTGTTCTCCCCTTCCGCCCCCCGCCCCGGTTCTCCAGCCGGTATTCTAGGGTTCTGCATGGCAGAACCCATCTTGTCTCCCCCTCCCTGCTCTGATCGCAACCCCTTTTTATTGTTGGTTTTTTTTTTCTGGGGGCCATGCTGCCATCAGTGACAGCCGCTCCACCAACGCTCAAGCGGCACTTTGGACCGATCATAATTGGCTCCTTACCCTTTGGGGGGGGGAGCACAGCTGTCAAAATGGTTCTTTTCTTTCAACCTATCTGTGTATATTTCCCTATCCAAAAAGCCTCAAATTTGCTAGATAGGTTGATAGAAAAGAATACTTTCTTTTGACAGCTCTCAAAAGAACGTGCTTGCAAAAACAGGGTGGATGTAGATCTCTTCTTTCTCAAGAACTTAAGAGGCTTGGGGAAGTGTGGAAAAACTGAGGGGCAATACTAAAACACTAGAAGATCACACCTGAAATGGGGAGATGTACTCACCACCCCCTTTTGGGGAGAAAACCCCTTCGCCGCTTTGCTTTTCAACAGACAGTTAATCAATTGACAGCTGTCAACCATGCACGAAGCAAGCTATAGAATCATAGAAAAGTAGAGTTGAAAGGGGCCTATAAGGCCATCAAGTCCAATCCCCTGCTCAATGCAGGAATCCAAGTCAAAGCATCCTTGACAGATGGCTGTCCAGCTGCACCTTGAATGCCTCCAGAGTGGGAGAGTCCACCACCTCCCTAGGTAGTTGGTTCCATTGTCGCATTGCTCTAACAGTCAGGAAGTTTTTTTCCTGATGTCCAGGCAGAATCTGGCTTGCTGTAACTTGAGCCCATTATTCTGTGTCCTGCAATCTGGGATGGTCGAGAAGAGATCCTGGCCCTCCTCTGTGTAACAACCTTTCAAGTACTAGAATACAGCAATTGAAGGATATAACTTGTTCAAAAGGAACAGAAGCAACAGAAGTGGAGGAAGGAACTAGAGGACAGGCTATCCTTGACCTGATTCTAACCAACAGAGACGAGTTAGTGGATAAAGTGGCAGTTTCGGGAACTCTGGGGGAAAGTGACCATGTTATACTTGAGTTTGATTCTAAAGGAAGCAAAGGCTGAGTGTAGCCAAACGCGTACCCTGGATTTTAGGAAAGCCAATTTTAACAAACTCAGAACAATGATAAGTAAGGTCCCATGGCAAGCGACTCTAATGAGAAAAGGAGCCCAGGAGGGGTGGGAGTTTTTAAAAAAGGAAATTTTAAGGCACAATTGCAAACAATTCCCACAAGGAAAAAAAGCAGAGGGCAACAGAAGAAGCCAATGTGGCTTCACAATAAACTCAAAGATGACCTGAAAACAAAAAAGGACACGTATAGGAAGTGGAAGGAAGGACAGGATACAAGGGAAGAGTACAGGCAGGTAGCACAGAACTGCAGGAATAGTGTCAGGAAGGCTAAAGCTGAGAATGAGCTGAGGCTAGCGAGGGATGCTAAAAACAACAAGAAAGCTTTCTTCAGATACATGCATAGTAAAAGACAAAGGAAAGAAATGGTGGTTCAACTACGCAATGAGGATGGCAAATGGATAACAGAAGACAAAGAAAAGGCAGAAGTGTTCAATTCCTACTTCGGTTCGGTCTTCTCCCAAAAGAGGGTCTATGACTCCCCGGGAAACCTGAAGTGCAGACTGAAGGGGCAGGATTGCAGCTTGAGATTGATAGGCAAATGGTCAAGGAGCACCTGATTACTCTGAATGAGTTTAAATCTCCAGGGCCTGACGAGCTACATTCTAGAGTAATAAAGGAACTGGCAGAAGAACTCTCAGAACCACTGTCTATTATCTTTGAGAAATCATGGAGGACAGGTGAAGTGCCAGATGACTGGAGGAGGGCAAATGTTGTTCCCATCTTCAAAAAGGGCAAGAAGGAGGAACCTGGGAACTATAGGCCAGTCAGTCTGACATCAATCCCTGGGAAAATTTTTGGAGCAGATTATAAAGAAGTCAGTCTGCAAGCACCTTGAAAACAATGCAGTGATTACGAGAAGCCAGCATGGATTTGTCAAGAACAAATCCTGCCAGACTAATCTGATCTCATTTTTTGATCGGGTAACCTCCCTTGTGGACTGTGGGAATGCAGTGGACATCATATATCTGGACTTCAGCAAAGCTTTCGACAAAGTGCCTCATGATATCCTGATTAGCAAGCTAGCTAAAAGTGGGCTAGATGGAACAACTATCAGGTGGATCCACAGTTGGCTACAGAATCGGACTCAAAGAGTGCTTATCAATGGTTCCTTCTCAAACTTTGGAGAGGTAACGAGCGGGGTAACACAGGGCTCGGTCCTGGGCCCAGTGCTCTTCAACATTTGTATTAATGACTTGAATGAGGAGGTGCAGGGAATGCTTATCAAATTTGCAGACGACACAAAGTTGGGTGGAACAGCTAATACTCTAGAAGACAGAAACAAAATTCAAAGAGATCTCGATAGGCTGGAGCGCTGGTCCGAAAACAACAGAATGAAATTTAATAGGGATAAATGCCAAGTGCTGCACCTAAGGAAAGGAAACCAAATGCAGAGTTACAGAATGGGGGACACTTGGCTCAACAATACCACAAGTGAGAAGGATCTTGGAATTGTGGTAGATCACAAACTGAATATGAGCCAGCAATGCAATGTGGCTGCAAAGAAGGCAAATGCTATTTTGGGCTGCATTAATAGAAGTATAGCATTTCAAATCGCATGAAGAGATAATTCCCCTTTACTCAGCACTGGTTAGGCCTCATCTTGAGTACTGCATCCAGTTCTGGGCACCACACTTTAAGAAGGACGTAGACAAACTGGAGAGGGTTCAGAGGAGGGCAACAAGGATGATAAAGGGATTGGAAACAAGGCCCTATGAGGAGAGATTGAAAGAACTGGGCATTTTTAGCCTTCAGAAGAGGAGACTGAGGGGAGATATGATCGCACTCTTCCAGTACTTGAAGGGTTGTCACACAGAAGAGGGCCAGGATCTCTTCTCGATCATCCCAGTTTGCAGGGCTCAAGTTACAGGAACCCAGATTCCACCTAAACATCAGGAAAAATTTCCTGACTGTCAGAGCAATAAGACAATGGAACCAACTACCTAGGGAGGTGGTGGGCTCTCCCACTCTGGAGGCATTCAAAGTGCAGCTGGATATCCATCTGTCAGGGATGCTTTGACCTGGATTCCTGCATTGAGTAGGGGGTTGGACTCGATGGCCTGTTAGGCCCCTTCCAACTCTACTTTTCTATTATTCTACTTTAAGAGTGCTATCATCTCACCTCAGTCTCCTCTTCTGAAGGCTAAACATGCCCACTTCCTTCAGTCTCTCGTCATAGAGGTTTGTTGCCAGTCCGCTGATCATCTTTGTCGCCCTCCTCTGAACCCTTTCCAGTTTGTCTACAATTCATGTATGCATGTTCTAGAATGCAGGAGAGATGGTTGACAGATACTAGTCCTCAAACTGTGGTAATATTTCCTTTATTGGCTGGTTTTTGTGATACTATCTGGACTGACAGCAGCATGGTACATATAGCTAGGAGAGTGGTTTGCAGGAGATAAGACTGTGGTACTTTCTACTGTTGCTATGGATGCTAATGACCAAACACACCTGCTTTGGGCAGTCCTCAAGGATGTTCACCACTTGGAGACTGGTCTGACTAATTTCTCTAAAACAAGACTCCCTCTGAACCCCCCCTTATTTTGTGTTGAAGACTTCCAAGTTAACATTACACACTGAGCACCATTTGCCTTGCTGCTCTTTTTTTTTAAAAAAAATATTAAAGAGCCACCAATGCTTTATACATCCGATTGCAATCTGGAAGCTCATCTGTGCTTCTGGTATAGTGCCAAATAGAGCGCTATGTTCAAACTCAGAGTTTTTGGACCTTTATGATCTGCAGGGGAGATGAAGAAATCCCAATTCTCCTGCCACTGAAATAAGAATATATGCAGCCTCACTTGGCCAATGTCCGTGGATGTTGCCTACTGCACTTTGACAGCAGAAACTTACCAGGACATTGGCCAGGCAAGGCTCCATATTTTGGTCCTTCATAAGTGCACAACTGCACAGGACCATTTTTTTTTTAGCGCAGAACTGTGTTGCCTGCCCCCCAAGGGTAAGGTGCCAGCGACAGTCACTCTAAAGTGCTGCTTGGGCATCGGTGGAGCGGCTGTCGCTGGTGGCAGCGTGGGCGAGCTCCCCAAGAGTGGCAAGGGGGGTTTGCCACTCTTGCCGAGTGGTTTGCTCACAACTTCCCACAACCCACGATGGGATCAGTCTCCTGGGTTTGGATGACACACCAACCCATCGTGGGTTCAACAACCCCTAGAACAAGCCATTGGTTTTCAGGGTGGCTTGTTGCCCCAAAACAAGCCTCCCTGTGGGAAGTGGTCTGGGTTCGGACGAAAAGGAATCCACTGTGGCTAGTTACCCATGATGGGTTGCCATGTCATGTGAACCCAGTCACTGAGTTTGAAAGGTGTCCTCAAGCCTTGCCAGGTTCAAAGTACACCAAGGCCATCATGAAATGTAGGGTCTAGATCACCATGAGATGCCTAGTACTAGGCCCCAGCCATATGCTGGAGGTATTTTCCATAGCCATCTCTTTGAACTTGTGGGAATGGGGGCAGCTGCTGTCCAGTGAAAGACAACTTAAAACACCTCACTGGGCATGGCAAACTCTCCCTTATGCTTCTCTCTCCTTGGACCAGAGTGTAGGCCTTTCAAACATGTACCACAAAATGGTTATTTATTTTGTCCACCACTGATTTATTTTTGCCAGAGATTCCTGCTATTCAGGAATTCATGCATACAATATACACCAGTCATTCTCAGTTTAGAACAAAATTAAGTTACTTTGAAAAAACTACATACCCTCCGCTATTGCATCAGTAGCTACAAAAACTCTCTCAAGTTTATGTAACTTCAAGAGGCTGTGGATTTTCTTCACTGCTCCCTGGATGCTAGGCACATCATTTCTGTGACCCCAGATGAAGTCTTTGCGTCTGAGGTGAACTCCAAGGTATGGGCCACCTACAGCCGTGCCCAGCTTTACCTAGCACAGAAGAACCAGTACATGCTGAAACTAAAATAAAATGGCATTGATTCAGTGGGAAAACATCTTTGTACATGAACACATGTTCTCTAGTACTGTTAAAGGATAGTACTAACTTATTTGGGAAATGTGCATTTGAGAAGACTTCGCAACATTTCCTGCAAATTGTCAATTTTCATTATTTACTTGGCCTTTTTATAAAGTTTTCATCAATAGCTTCAATTATTATCATTAAGATAACTTTGTTTACAAATATACAAAACATATTTTAACTGAGGACTGCTTTATATAAGATATCTTCCTACATGAATATCAATTCCATATTAGAACAACATCAGTGCTGACAATACCGGGCTTGATGGACCAATGGTCTGACTCAGTATAAGGCAGCTTCCTATGTAAAGTATGTAACTCTGCCACTGAGCTATGTTCTCCCCAAGTATGTGTAGATGGCATGTACTGCTATTTATATGTGGTTTTCATACATATCTGTGTACAAAAATTCTCTCATGTGAAGTAAACCTAAATCAGTCTTCTTTAATAGAAGAATGAGAATTTTACATTCTCCACATTTTTTTCTTTTCTCCATTCCTCTGCATTACCTAGCTAAAATGGGACGGGAGTCATATCAAACAGACTGGATATGTGGGTGACACATTCCATTAACCCCAGGGGAAGCATGACACGCTCTGCCACCAGCAGTAGCACAACCCAATCAATAATGGCCACAAAGTACAGGAGGATCCTGATGAGCACTGAAAGATGAGAGCTCCAACAGGAAGCACTCTCTGTAGCCCCTAGAGGACAGGAAGCCTCTAGAAAGGCACAGTACTCCTGGAACTTGCCTGCACCAAGTGCCATCCCATCCTCCCAGGCAGGAGCAACTCCAACAGCTGGCTGCCCCCAAAGTGCAAAAGTCATGACCAATAGGGTGGCCATTTTACAACCTCTCCTGGTGCAAAATAGAGGGTACTTGGCAATCAGGGAGATAGGCTTCCCATGAGCCTCTTACCTCACAATCTACTCCTCCAATAGTCAGCAGTGATTTTCCACACCCTGGTTTTTGTGAGCAGATCAAGGTGATCCTCATTCAAAAACTAATTATTTCTTTCTATGTAGTTAAAGTATTTATACCCTGCCCTTCAGCCAGAAGGGCTCCCAGAACAGTGTACATATCAATAAATACAAGATAGTCTCTGCCCTCAGGCTTACAGTCTAAAAATGGATGGGTGGGAAATAACACTCAAGCACCAATTCTTAATGTTAAAGGTTCTTATAATGACCAGATGTAATGCAGCTGTATTGCTGTAAGTGGCTGTATTGCAGCTGGGGGTTGTTGATCCATGAGAGTGGATGCTATTTGAGGGAGAAAATGGAGATCCAAAAACCAGACAACTCTCCCCTCAGTACTCAGTCTCTGTCTTCTCACCTTCACATATGCCTTAATTAACTGGAGCATCCTTCCTTAAGCTCCCACTGTCCATACATTTCCCACTTGAGACTTACATAAGACACTTGAAGATTGTGTCCAAGTCACGTTCCTGGTTGCAATGATAATTGCAAGGAAAATCAGAACTGGTAGCACTCAGGTGTGTACATTTCATGTCCACAAAGTAATGTTCGGGCCGAATTCCTTTTATACAAAACAATCTATTTTTCATATGGCTCAAGAACCAATTCTACCATCTTTTTGTCAAAAGTCTAAGCACACAAAGGAAATGGAACAGCGTAAGGTGGACCTCTGTAGAGCCCCAAAGATGTACGTACATTAAACACACAGCAGACTTTTGTAGATCTGATAGTCTGTATCTTCCCATCCTGCCTTTATGGGTAGAAAAGTTTCAAAGTCTACCATAGGCAGATGGATTATAGTGGGGGGGTGGCAATCTTTTTGGCCCCAAGGGACACATGCAGTTCTGGCTAGTGGTTGGGGCTGCACATGCGCAGACACATACACACTGACTCCCCATCTCAGTGTGCAGGGATAGGCAGGTTTAAGTGCCGAGATGCAGGGATGGGATCACTGGAAACGAGGAAGGTTCAAGCCTCTCCCTCCTCACCCCCAGTGATCCGAACCAAGATGGCTGTTTTCCCACCGCTATTAGAAGCGAGGAACAGGAATCCCAACAGTTTCAGGATCGCTGGTGGGGTGGAAAGTGAAAGCCTCTCCCAGCCACCCTCGTCAATCCCAACTGAGATTAATGTAGCAGCACTGGAACAGTGGTCTTTACCCACCAAAGTGGGTGGGGCTCCCCATCTTTGCAGGCTGCGTGTTGCCCACCCCTGGATTGAGGCCTGCTTCTCATTGAGGTTCAGTATTTGTCTTTTGGTTCAGGGGCTACTGCCCATTTCATCAGAGGTTCTGTGACCTCTACTACTACTGATGCTTTAGTATGAAGAAGTATGCAGGGTGGCAACTTGAATCAGTGCTGCTTCTGCTTTTTTCACAAGTTTTGGACACCTTTGCTTCCTCCAATGCTACATCTTTGGGGAGAAGGTATTCCAGCAAGTCTTATCTCCTTAGACCAGCAGTGAGTCCAACCAGCAAGTTCACCCACCCAGGATGTCAATACAACTGTTGAACATCTCACCCAGGATACCCACTATCATTGATAGAGAAATGAACTTTACACTTGCTGTTAATATTTCTTCTTGTGGCTGAATGGAGGGTTATCTTGTCTCTGGGTGGTTAGTATCTTTCTGCTCTTGACATAGGGGGTAGTGTTTGGCTCCCAGGAATTTTGGTGTAAAACCGTTTGAGTCCTGAGGCCGACCCACTGCCTTATCCTCTCCTTCCTCCTCTGTTGGGATTTCTTGACTTTTTAAAACCAATTTTCTTGAAGTTTATTGGAAAGTTCTTCTCCTTCTCCTTCTTTTACATCTCTGCTAGAATATTTCAATCTGGAACTGGGGCTGAGCCCTTCACACAGGAAGGGAAGAAGCTCTGCCAAAATTGGCAAGACCTTTCCTTTGGAGCAAGTGGGAGGAGTAACCTACCCAGGACACTCTCCATCCACGGATGTGAAAAAGCATTCACAGTAAATCCAATGTTCCCTTTCTATATCACATGATAATTTAAAGCAGCCACGTGAACTCCATTCCATTAATGAGCCCCACTGAGATCCAAAATTACACTGGCCACATGGTAGCAACAGAAGAACACACATAACATAAAGTAGTAAAGGCCCCAAGGGACACATGCAGTTCTGGCTAGTGGTTGGGGCTGCACATGCACAATTAAGTTCATAATAGTCTGTAAATTATTTTACCTTCATCTTTGTCCAGTCTTCAATATACTGCGTCCTGTCCTTCTCATCAGTAGAGTCTAAATATTTCATTCTGAACATGTCTCCCACCACACGAAGGTGTTTAACAAACACCATACTTCGACGAGTCTGTTACCAAAAGAAGTGGTACTGAGAGGCTAGCTTATACCCAATTTCAGTATCGTTACAAAAATAGTCTCCTGAATATATGGAATAGCAGCAATGACACTGAAGGAGTGTCATAAAAATATTTGGAGCCAGTGTGGCGTAGTGGTCAGAGTGTTGGACTGGGACTCGGAAGATCCGGGTTCTAGTCCCCGCTCAGCCATGAAAGTTACTGGGTGACTTTGGGCCAGTCACTGACTCTCAAGCTAACCTACCTCACAGGGTTGTTGTGTGGATAAAATGGAGACGAGGAGGAGGATTATGTAAGCTGCCTTGGGTTCCTTGCAGGAAAAAAGGCGGGATATAAATATAATAAATAAATAAAATAAATAAAATTCCTTTAAGAGAAATTATGACTCAATTGAGAATGGCAAGCTTAGAGATCAACCAAACAACCTTTATACAGAAAGAGCTGTGGCCTTTGTTAGGCAAAAATATTTTGAGACAGGAAATAACCCTGAAAAATTCTACATCTCAATAATGGTAAAGAAACAACAAAGAACAGTAATTAAGAGTACAATCCAGATGAACTTGGGAGGCTTACAAGCATCCAGTGCACAGCAGGAGGAGTGGTGGAGGCAATCTCCGCCTCCCCACACCTTCCGCTCTGCATTTTGGCTAAGACATTTTTGGCTGTCTAGCTGAGGCGCTTCAGAGAAGGTGGGAAGGAGGCTGGAGTGCTGTCAGGATAGCTCATATCCTGGCAGCTCCAGTCTCCCCCCCTTGCACTGGAACATCCTCTTTACCTGCTTTCCAGGGTCACTTTCCTGACCTCAGAGAGGCAGCTGGAGCAGTTCTTTCCATGTCAGTTGGGGGGGGGGGGGATCGGAACATGGATGCCCACCTCCAAGGTTGGAGCTCTGTCTCCGACCTTGGATCTGGGAATCTGAATTATCCTATGGCCCCCCAGACTCTCTCTAGGGGTCATAGGATCGCTCTCTAAGCTCCAGGGCAGCACAGTGACAACTACAAATGCACACATCTAAGAACAACTTTATTTATTTGTTATATTTATACCCCGCCTTTTTTCCTGCAAGGAACCCAAGGCGGCTTACATAATCCTCCTCCTCTCCATTTTTATCCTCACAACAACCCTGTGAGGTAGGTGAGGCTGAGAGTCAGTGACTGGCCCAAAGTCACCCAGTGAGTTTCATGGCTGAGCAGGGACTAGAACCTGGATCTCCCGAGTCCCAGTCCAACACTCTAGCCACTACACCAAACTGGCTCTATATGGCTCTCTATATATGGCTCTATATGGCTTTATATATACACATCTGTGGAAGGCTGCACACACGTTTGGTCACCAAAAATATATAAATAAGGGCACAATCCTATGCATGTTCAGACAGAAAAAGCCCTACAGCTCCCAGTATGCCCCAGCCATGCTGGGAGTTGTAGGACCCTTTCTGTCCAAACATGCATAGGATTGTGTCCTAAAAGGATATTGTAGGGCTGGAAAAGGTGAAGAAAGGGGTAATCAAAATGCTCAAGGGGCTGGAGAAATCCCTTAAAAAATGAGGATGTGGTAAGAGAATGTTTGGACCATGACCAAAGAAAAAAGATCTTTAAATCCTCCCATAAGCATAGAGTGACACAGAAAATCAGAAGACTAAAAAGGGGGAATACTGCAAGTCTAGACGGAGGGTCAGTTTTATACTATTTATTTATTACGTTTATATCCCACTCTTTTTCCTGCAAGGAACCCAAATGGAACATATGAAGGTATCTTCATCCTAATAATTACTCAAGTGTATATTCTTTTTAGAGAACTTGAGGGAAAGCCAAGGTAGCAATTCTCTATAAGGAAGGTACAGATGCATAGGAAATAGAACCCTACAGACATCTTTCATTATTAGACTGTAATTACAAAACCTTAGCAGATATCTTTAGGATCCACAAAGCTTTTCGGGCCCATATGCAAATTTGGGCACTGCCATATTACAAAATGACAAGAAAGTAGAAGTTGGATATTGGTGTCTAACAGAATGCATAGAAAAGATTATGGATCTGGCACTTGATCATGGCACAAAAACATAGATCATAGGCGCAGGGCCTTATGGATCTTCATGATTTTTACACAGAATGTCAACAAAACCAACATGAGATCACAGAACACACCAAGGGGGGGGATAATTTGATGGTGGTTTGGGTGGGAGGGAGCCTTTTAAAATCATGAGAATCCATAAGGACCCGTGCCTCAAACTCATGGTTTTTGTTCCATGGCACTGCTGGATCTGTGATTTTTGGTGTATAGCCTAGAGTTTGTAAGCAACCTTTTTGGGCCTGTGGGCACATTTGGCAATTTGAGAAACTGTTGTGGGTATAACTTCATAATAGTTGTCATGGGAGGCATGGCTAGCCATAAAGGACAAGTAACCTGCCCAAAAGACGAGGTATAAGGCAGAGGTGGGGTCTGAGCCCCAATACGCTAAACAACTCCTTTGAACCCACACTTTTCAGTACCAATAAATCTATTGGCACTCTCTTCCCTGCTCCCTCCTCCTCCTCCGTGGCTTATGCTGGCTCAGCTTGTCTGAGTGTGGAAAGCTAAGCAGGGTCAGGCTTGGTTATTAAGGCTGAAGGTCAGTCAAGTGGAGGGAATCAAACCAAGGCCTACAGCAAGAGAAAGAGAAGAGTACTAGTAGTGGGAGGAGACTCCCTCCTGCGGGGGATCGAAGCCAAAGTATGTCGCGAAGACCCATGGACTCACCAGGTGTGCTATCTCCCCGGGGCACGGATTAAGGATGTGACAGAGCAGCTGCCGAGGCTCATACAGCCCACATACCCCTTTCTTCTCATCCACGTGGGTACAAATGATACTGCCAAGCGGAATTACGAAGAAATCACGGCAGACTTTGAAGAGTTGGGAAGGGAACTCAAGAACTTTGGGGCCCAGATAGTCTTCTCATCCATCCTTCCAGTACTTGGAAGAGGAATAGAAAAGGAAAGAAAAATACTCCGAGGGAATGACTGGCTACGAAGGTGGTGCTGACGTGAGAGATTTGGATTCTGGGACCATGGGCTACACTTCCGGGAAGATGGACTGCTGGCAAAGGATGGGTTGCACCTCACAAGGACTGGGAAGCATGTGTTTGGCCACAGCATGAGGAACTTCATCAGGAGGGCTTTAAACTGAATCCAACAGGGGAGGGAGACATAAACTCGGGGGTACCAATGGAAGAAGGCCTCTGTATCACAACGGAGATAACAGCTCCAGTGGTACCCAATGATAATCTACCACAAAATGTAGGGAAAAAGTCGGATTATAAAGCACATAGTCTTCGATGTCTCTATACTAATGCCAGAGTATGGGCAACAAACAGGACGTACTTGAACTCTTGATACATGAGGGCAAATACGACTTGATAGGGATAACTGAAACCTGGTGGGATGACTCCCATGGCTGGAATACAGCAATTGAAGGGTATAACTTGTTCAAAAGGAACAGAAGCAACAGAAAGGGAGGCGGAGTTGCGCTGTATGTTAAAGATACATATCTCTGCATAGAGATATAGGAAGAGGAGCTTGGCAGTCCCATTGAGAGCATCTGGGTTAAAATAAAGGGGGCAAAGAATAAAGCGAACATGGCGGTTGGAGTCTACTACCAACCACCCAATCAAGGAGAAGACGAGGATGAAACTTTTGAAAAGCAAATTGCAAATGTTTCAAGGAGGCATGATGTGGTAGTAATGGGGGACTTCAATTTCCCTGATATCTGTTGGGAGACTTATTCAGCCAAACATGGCCCCTCCAAGAAATTCCTGAGTTGTGCTGCTGATAACTTCCTCCTACAGAAAGTGGAGGAAGGAACTAGAGGATCGGCTATCCTTGACCTGATTCTAACCAACAGAGACGAGTTAGTGGATAAAGTGGCAGTTTTGGGAACTCTGGGGGAAAGTGACCATGAATACTTGAGTTCTTGATTCTAAGGGGAGCAAAAGCTGAGTGTAGCCAAACACGTACCCTGGATTTTAGGAAAGCCAATTTTAACAAACTCAGAACAATGATAAGTAAGGTCCCATGGCAAGCGACTCTAATGAGAAAAGGAGCCCAGGAGGGGTGGGAGTTTTTAAAAAAGGAAATTTTAAAGGCATAATTGCAAACAATTCCCACAAGGAAAAAAGGCAGAGGGCAACAGAAGAAGCCAATGTGGCTTCACAATAAACTCAAAGATGACCTGAAAACAAAAAAGGACACGTATAGGAAGTGGAAGGAAGGACAGGATACAAGGGAAGAGTACAGGCAGGTAGCACAGAACTGCAGGAATAGTGTCAGGAATAGCTAAAGCTGAGAATGAGCTACGGTTAGCGAGGGATGCTAAAAACAACAAGAAAGCTTTCTTCAGATACATGCATAGTAAAAGACAGAGGAAAGAAATGGTGGTTCAACTACGCAATGAGGATGGCAAATGGATAACAGAAGACAAAGAAAAGGCAGAGGTGTTCAATTCCTACTTCGGTTCGGTCTTCTCCCAAAAGAGAGTCTATGACCCCCCTGGCAAACCTGAAGTGCAGACTGAAGGGGCAGGATTGCAGCTTGAGATTGATAGGCAAATGGTCAAGGAGCACCTGATTATTTAACGAGTTTAAATCTCCAGGGCCTGATGAGCTGCATCCTAGAGTAATAAAGGAACCGGCAGAAGAACTCTAAGAACCACTGTCTATTATCTTTGAGAAATCATGGAGGACAGGTGAAGTGCCAGATGACTGGAGGAGGGCAAAAGTTGTTCCCATCTTCAAAAGGGGCAAGAAGGAGGAACCTGGGAACTATAGGCCAGTCAGTCTGACATCAATCCCTGGGAAAATTTTGGAGCAGATTATAAAAAAGTCAGTTTGCAAGCACCTTGAAAACAATGCAGTGATTACTAGAAGCCAGCATGGATTTGTCAAGAACAAATCCTGTCAGACTAATCTGATCTCTGTCAAGGTTCCGCTACTGCAGGGACCCCTTAACCTGCCTTTGGGAGATCTCTGCCTCTCCTTAAAGCCCCTCCCGTTCCAGGAGATCAAGTCCTTTTACAGCTTCCAATAGCATGGGTGTAGGCTGTAGACGTGGTGAATAAGTCACTCCAAACTCTCAGGGTAAACAACAGCACTTTACTTATAATATTAGGGTATTTACTTAATAGAGTGGTTATAATTCAAAAGCAAGTATGATAAAATAAAACAAACAAACAAACAATCCAATGTTCTCTAGATTAACTTCAGACTGCTAGCTCTCTCTCTCTCTCTGCTTCACTCTGCTTCTGGCTCCAGCTCTAAGCACTAACTGCTAGCTGACCACACCCCACACATATATAGTCTTCCCAGGAATGGAAGGTTATAATCATGTGATCTTGAATAGGAGATCTAATTCTTAACTTCTATTGGGTAAACTAAAACTCTCAAACTCCCCCTCCCATCCTGGAGTGTTTGGGCCTTCAGGCTTCAACAAACTCCAGCCTGTGTAGGCCTCTATAAACCCAATCCTGTCTAGGCCTCAATCCCTCACAATCTCATTTTTTGATCGGGTAACCTCCCTTGTGGACTGTGGGAATGCTGTGGACATCATATATCTGGACTTCAGCAAAGCTTTCGACAAAGTGCCTCATGATATCCTGATTACCAAGCTAGCTAGAAGTGGGCTAGATGGAACAACTATCAGGTGGATCCACAATTGGCTACAGAATCGGACTCAAAGACTGCTTATCAATGGTTCCTTCTCAAACTGGGGAGAGGTAACGAGCGGGGTACCACAGGGCTCGGTCCTCGGCCCAGTACTCTTCAACATTTGTATTAATGACTTGGATGAGGAGGTACAGGGAATGCTTATCGAATTTGCAGATGACACAAAGTTGGGTGGAACAGCTAATACTCTGGAAGACAGAAACAAAGCGACCTCGATAGGCTGGAGCGCTGGGCCGAAAACAACAGAATGGAATTTAATCGGGATAAATGCCAAGTGCTGCAACTAGGGAAAGGAAACCAAATGCAGAGTTACAGAATGGGGGACATTTGGCTCAACAATACTACGAGTAAGAAGGATCTTGGAATTGTGGTGGATCACAAACTGAATATGAGCCAGCAATGCGATGTGGCTGCAAAGAAGGCAAATGCAATTTTGGGCTGCATTAATAGAAGTATAGCTTCCAAATCTCGTGAAGTGATAATTCCCCTTTACTCAGCACTGGTTAGGCCTCATCTTGAGTACTGCGTCCAGTTCTGGGCACCACAGTTTAAGAAGGACGTAGACAAACTGGAGAGGGTTCAGAGGAGGGCAACAAGGATGATAAAGGGAGTGGAAACAAGGCCCTATGAGGAGAGACTGAAAGAACTGGGCATGTTTAGCCTTCAGAAGAGGAGACTGAGGGGAGATATGATCGCACTCTTCCAGTATTTGAAGGGATGTCACACAGAGGGCCAGGATCTCTTCTCGATCATCCCGGTTTGCAGGACACGGAATAATGGGCTCAAGTTGCAGGAACCTAGATTCCACCTAAACATCAGAAAAAATTTCCTGACTGTCAGAGCAATAAGACAATGGAATCAACTACCTAGAGAGGTGGTGGGCTCTCCCACTCTGGAGGCATTCAAGGTGCAGCTGGACAGCCATCTGTCAGGGATGCTTTGACTTGGATTCCTGCATTGAGCAGGGGGTTGGACTCGATGGCCTTGTAGGCCCCTTCCAACTCTACTTTCTATTATTCTATTACTTGGATGGGAGACCCCTCCTCTAGTTTCCTGCATTGAGCAGAGGGTTGGACTCGATGGCCTTGTAGGCCCCTTCCAACTCTATGATCTATGAAATCAATGAAATCCTCACTGCAAGCGCGCGCACACAAACACTTTTTCAGGATCCCTCCAAAATGCCCCCTAAACCTTCTCTCCTTCTCACACGTATGCAGCCCCCATCCATTCAGACACACAAGTGGACAACCCCTTTCCCCTATCTCACAGGTTGCTCCCAGCGCTCTCCTTCAGCTTCCACTGGGGTTCCTGCTGCTCAACTTCCTTGCTGGCATCCCTGACCCCCCCCCCCCCACAGCTGGCTTCCTGCTGCTCTTCCTAGCCCCCCCCTTCAGTTTTCTCTTCTTCCCACTGCTCTCTTTAGCTCCCCCACCCACCCACCGCTTGTGGCATAGTGTGGCGTAGTGGTGAGAGTGTTGGACTGGGACTCGGGAGATCCGGGTTCAAATCCCCGCTCGGCCATGAAACTCACTGGGTGACTTTGGGCCAGTCACTGCCTCTCAGCCTAACCTACCTCACAGGGTTGTTGTGAGGGTAAAATGGAGAGGAGGAGGAGGATTATGTAAGCCGCCTTGGGTTCCTTGCAGGAAAAAGGGTGGGGTATAAATATAATAAATAAATAAATATCAGACAGAAGTGACAGGACTCAATTTTTCTGGGTGGCTGGGTGTGATGCCGAGGAAAGCACTGGCCTGCAGCAATCCACCATCTTAATTTCCTATGAATATCTCTGAGCCCCAGATGTGGTCCAGAGGCATTCTTGGGAAATGAAGATGGCAGCAGCTACAGGCCCTCACTTGCTTTGAAGCAATCCTGGTGGCCAGTAAGAAAATCTGTTAATTAAAAAAAAAAAAAGAGTGGTAGGACACTTCAGTGGGCACCAAGACAGGTGCCTGGAAGCATGCTGGTGCCTGTGCATTACCCCCAGTCCAGATTCTGGAGATACCAATTTAAGTTTTAATTTGATGGGAGCCTCTGTAAAAATCAAGTGAATTGAAGAGGCTCTATTTTAATTCTACTGTATCTAATTTTTGAGTCTGCATATCTGTTTGTGCATTTTCTTTCTAGCAGCACCTCATCTTCCCCTCCTTCCCCCTGCCACCCTTCCTCTTATATCCATGTCCTCCTCCTCCCCAGGTCACCCCATCGCTGCCAGATTTCCGCCCTGCTTTCTCTCCCTCCTGCAATTTACCAGGCAGTGATGGTGGCCTCTTGTTCTTTTCTGCATTTTTACTGGGCAGCCGGGCCCACTGTAAAGCAATCCACCAGCCTCCAGCCACCCAACATCTTAATTTCCTAACAATGAATTCGAGCCCACTTTGCAGCTGTCTGGTAACTTTATTTATTTATTTATTATATTTATACCCCGTCTTTCTTCCTGCAAGGAACCCAAGGCGGCTTACATACTCCTCCTCCTTCTCGCCATGTTATCCTCACAACAACCCTGTGAGGTAGGTTAGGCTGAGAGTCAGTGACTGGCCCAAAGTCACCCAGTGAGTTTCATGGCCGAGCGGGGACTAGAACCCGGATCTCCCGAGTCCCAGTCCAACACTCTCACCACTACGCCACACTGGCATGGCTAATGGCAAGGGATTCTGGGAGCTGTAGTCCAGCAACATCTGGGGACCCAAGGTTGGAGAGCCCCGGATTAGAGAAACATGTTACAATTGTCCTTTATCCCCACTTTTATTTTATTTGGTTAGAACCTATTTCCACAAGCATCAGGATAGAATTCATGGTCATGAGTATTATTCAAGAGCTAAAAGCAGATAAATTGGGGGACAGAGAAATCATCGTATTCTTATATGCAGACAATGGCTTGGATCCTAGCCAAGGCACCTTCTGCTGCACTCACTGAAAACCAACCCAATATATCAGATCAGCTGTGAACAAATTATATAACATCTCTTAGAATTTGTTTCAGGTAGTTAAGGTGGTATGGCAGGGTTACAAAATCAATTTAAATACATTGGTATTAATAGGTTTGCATATGGGTATGAGAAGCCATCTTCATATAAGAGGAAATATCTAAGGATCTTAGATATCTACAGATCTTCCTGAGGGAAGAATCTAAATAAACTGTACTGTACTAGGATTTAAAAACAACAACAGCACAATGGTCCAGCAGTGTTAAGTGTGGGAAAAGCTTATCAGGTGGATCAACTAACTTGGATTAAAATTACTTTTTGTCAGATTCGAGTAATACATATTTTGATGTAGAATAATGTTGGATATCTATTTACTAGAAGTCATTCTCTGACTGGATAAGAGAAAGGTAAGAGAGAAGCTGCCAGTGAAGTTAATACCAGGGGAAGTTCTGTACTTATCATAATGTAAGTTTTCATAAGTAAATGTAGTTCAGGTACTCCCCCACTGGAATTTGTAGTACATTAAAATAGCTTTAATCCAGATAGTATTTGAATACAAAATAAAATGGACTACATAATTGCTAACCTTCAGGAAAAATTTGCCAAGTGACAAAAGCTAAGTGGATCAACTGGAAAAGGCTACTAGAAAATACTTACATTCCAATAGTCTTTGCTACCATAGTGGTCATGAAGAAGATTTTCGGCTCTGTCTAGCATCACTGACCTACAAAAATAATAAGGCTAAGTGTACATTCCCATGTAAAAATAATCTACATTATTAGATTTCTTTATAGAGATTAAGGAAGCAGAGGCGGCCATGAATGTACAAACTGAACACTGCAATTCAGGGTTGGTGGTTTTTTTGGGGGGGCTGAAAATAGAAAAAAAAGGTTTCTGTATTACCCCAGGGGCCTGGTCTAGCCAAGGCACCTCAACTTAGATTCAAGGATAATCGGGAAGAAACAAAACCACTTGTATGAAAGATAACACAGTTTATTGAATACAATGATGAAATATGGATGCAGATTATCAATAAACAAGCAAAAGAAAAGCTCACAAATGTGCCTCCGGTCGTCGCAGGGCTTCCTAATACAACGGAAGCCACTCTGGGGCACTAAGTTGCGTAGACACCTGCATGCTTCTCATTCTAAGCAGAAAGCCAACGATCAAACTTGCAAGCTGAGGATTTTATAGATGTCTCCATAAATTCTAGAAGCTGCCAGAAGCTGCCAGGGGGGGGGGGGGGAGAAAGGAGGGAGGGCGAGAGAAGACCCAGCTATCCCAATTAACTTCTGCAGAAGGGTGTGTAAACATCCTTATCTCAAGGAAGTGGTAAGGAGTTCACAGCAGCTGATAGCTGGTGATCTTATGCCTTCAGTGAGGCCCCTTGCTACCCTACAGATTTCTCACAGCAAGTAAGCTTAACACATCACTGTTGTTGTTGTTGTGGAGGAGGAGGAGGAGGAGGAGGAGGAGGAGGAGGAGGAGGAGGAGGAGGAGGAGGAGGAGGAGGAGGATAATAATAATAATAATAATAATAATAATAATAATAATAATAATAATAATAATAATAATAATTTTATTTCTATACCGCCCAATAGCCAAAGCTCTCTGGGCGGTTTACAACGATAAATAAAAAATACAATAAAATACAATATAAAATATACACAATGAAAGCATTATAAAAAAAATTTAAACCAAATTTAAAAACTCAAATAACTAAAACAAGTTAATACAACACAACCAGTAAAAAAGTTAAAATAGCCACCCCACCACGCACTATTTAGAGTTGTTAAAAGCCTCAGCACAGAGGGCAGTCTTGACCTGGTGCTGAAAAGATAGTAGAGTTGGCACCAGCCGGGCTTCAGGGGGGAACTTGTTCCACAGTTGGGGTGCTACCACAGAAAAGGCCCTCCCCCTTGTTGCTGAGCCTCCCTCGGAAGTGGCAGTCGGAAGAAGGCCCCAGATGTTGAGTGTAGTGTCCGGGTAGATTGTGGTTGGGAGAAGCGTTCCATCAAGTATTGTGGTCCCAAGCCATGTAGGGCTTTAATGGTTAAAAGAGAAAGCAGCGAAGGGGTGTGTGTAGGGGGACTGGAACAGGACACAGCGTAGTGTGGCGTAGTGGTGAGAGTATTGGACTGGGAATCGGGAGATCCAGGTTCTAGTCCCCGCTCGGCCATGAAACTCACTGGGTGACTTTGGGCCAGTCACTGACTCTCAGCCTAACTACCTCACAGGGTTGTTGTGAGGATAACATGGAGAGGAGGAGGATTATGTAAGCCGCCTTGGGTTCCTTGCAGGAAAAAAGGCGGGGTATAAATATAATAAATAAACAGACAGACAGACAGCCATTAACTGCCTGGGCTGCGTTCCCCTTACCTGGCTAGCCCTCCTCCCAACACCATATCTCCCTCTACCTGTCACTACACTGATGCCCCCCCCCCCGATTCCCCCACTAGGCCCCGTATCTGCCCTCCAGGGGACATCCTCAGAGAAGGGGAGGGGAAGCAATCCCCCCCCCCGGAAAATAAATAGACAATGTTAGGGGGGTGGCCCTTGCCCTTGTGGCTTCCACCAAAGTGGCTTCCCCAAAGGGGTGATCCCCTTTGGCAATGTCCTCTTCTGCGATGTAACCGCCGGGGCATCATCGCCCCACTCCTCAGGCCAGCAGATGAAGGCTTCCCCTGGAGAGAAACAGCTGGCAGAGGTCCTCAATCAGTCCAGGGTGCAGCTCCTGCTGGCTGTTGCAGCCTCCAAGGGAAGCAGAGCCCCAGACCAGCAAGGAACAACCAGGGAGGGGGAAAAGCTGGCTCAAGATGGTAGGTTAACCACCAGCTTACCTCGCTCCCTGGAGTGTCCCAAATGCTGGCTGTGTTTGCTGGTTGGCTACACTAAAGGCCTCTGCTGGACACTGTGAACAGTTCACACTAACTCCTCATCACAATGTCTTCCTTTCTTAACCCAGAACTTCCTAAAATGTGACATCTTATCAACCAGGGTTATGTAGATCAATACTGGTCACATACTTTGGGCAAACTTTGTTTCTGGCTTACAATAGTATAAAGAACATGTGGGCAGCTGGCAGAGGAGCAGCTTTCTCTCTCTCCTAGTGTGTCTACTGCCGCTCTTTGTGGGTGTGCAAGTTCAGAATGGCAAAGAACAGAAGAATTATTATTCACAAATAAGCACCCCAGCCTGCCATGGGATGTGGCAAGTTTGGTTCCTTACTCATCCACAGATCTGTTAGATAGGGCTTATAGCTCCTGCTGAAATGGAGTGCTCCTCAGTCAAGAGATCTACTGTAGCCTTTCACCAGGTGCAGATTGATTGATTGATTAAAATTGTTTTTGTCCTGCTTTTCTACCTCAGGGCAACTGACCCCAAAACAATCCAAAATATTTTAAAATAACTAAATATCAAGATCATCACCATCATCATCAGACTCTCATGGTTGGGAAGGACACTATTTCAAACAGGAGTCTAGACGCTTCTTGGCCAGTTTATCTGGACCTGGTGAAGGACTGCAGCAGCTCTTGGAAAGCTCTTTTCAGCCAGCAGATGCAACATTCCTGCAATGGCCAGGTTCATATGCAACAGTAAACTATAGTTTAACATTACATACATGAGCCTCAGGGCTCATACACTCC
Organism: Shinisaurus crocodilurus; assembly: GCA_021292165.1. Classification (NCBI taxonomy): domain Eukaryota; kingdom Metazoa; phylum Chordata; class Lepidosauria; order Squamata; family Shinisauridae; genus Shinisaurus; species Shinisaurus crocodilurus. The sequence continues at coordinate 185,192,675 of CM037879.1, forward strand.
TCCCTTCTCCAGTGTGGCTATGAGAGGAAATCAGAAGTTCTTGCTTCCGTTTTCAACTAACTGTGGTTACTTGTTATAGGCAGTATCCAATCAGACACTAGCATCAACATAAATTACATTGCGCTAATCAGTGCTTTTTTTCTGGAGAAAAGGGTACCGGAACTCTTGGATTACATTTCCTCGGGAGTAGATGGCGATTAAATTGTAATGCAATTAATAGAAGAAAAGGTGCTGGAACTCAGTTCCGGTGAGTTCCACCAGAAAAAAAGCCCTGGCGCTAATGTAATTTAGCATCTAGCACAACATCACTGGCATGACAGGATCCCCTGGAAATCCTGTTGTGCCAGCCAACACTATTGGTGTTGCACTAGAGGTCCCTTAAGAGCTGGGGACGATAAAATTAATGGCTAGAGAGACAGTGGAAGGAGACTTGCAGCAAGTCTGCCCGAACACAACGTAGAGCTCATTACAGGGCCTACTCTGTGAAGGTGGTGATGGTAAAGAAATCTAACTTTTCCTTAAGCACTGCATCAGCACAGTGCTGTCTAGCATAGCTGTTCCGAGTGGTGAAGGGCCCTTCAAGAGGAGCCATCAGTGGCTTGCGGTGACAAATTTGTACAACACTTTTCTGATAAAATCACTTGTATCTACTCTGACTGGGTTGCTCTGGTGGCTGACCTACGCCAGGACCTAGACAGGGGGAAAGCTTCCCTGTTGGTTTCGCTGCACCTCTTAGCTGTTTTTGATACCATCAGCCCTGGTATCCTTCTGGCCAGGATTGGGCTTAGAGGCTCTGTTTTGCAGTGGTTCTGGTACTATTTAGTGAGCAGATACGAGAAGGTGATGCCGGGGATGGCTGCTCAATTCCTTGGCCTTTGGCTTAGGGGGTTCTGCGGGGTTCCATATTATTCCCATGCTGTTTAACACCTACATGATGATGCTAGGGGAGTCTGGGGATGTGAGGTTGAGTGTCACCATTACAGATGACGCCCAGCTCTCTCTCTTTTCATCTTATGCCAGGGAGGCTGTGGAGGTCCTGAACAGTTGCTTGAACAGATTGGATGTGGGCAAATAACCTGGGGCTTAATCCAGGCAAGACAGAGCTGCTGTTAAGTCAGTAGAAAAGCTTTTCCAGGTCTAGTACAGATCATGTTTGTAGTCTGGGATCCAGTTTTCCTCATGGATGCACAGGGGGAGGGGGCTGCAGGGAAAACTGGCAAAAATTGCATCCCTCCCTTCCTCCGGGGGGGAGGCATCCCATGAGTGAAGTTTCACTGGATCCAACCCAATACTTGGAAGTATGGTCCACTGATTATAGCTGTACTTCCCCTTTAATGCAATGTAGTACTTATGTCAGAGGTGGACAACCTTCGCCCCTCCAGATGTTAGACTCCAACACCCATCAACCCAGGTCAAGGATGCTGGGAAATGTAGTCCCACAACATCTGGAGGGTCACAGGTTGCCCACACCCAAGTTAGGTGATCCTTGATAGCTGTATATTTTTATTTTAGTAGCATTTGAAGTAGCATTTGAAAATTATTCTCCCAAGAAGAGCTTGTGATAGATATTCTTTAGCTACATTTCATTCATTTCTATAGTGCCCAATAGCCAAAGCTCTCTGGGCGGGTCACAAAAATTACAAAACAAAAACATAATATAAAAAACTTTAACATACAAAACTTAAAAACAATTTAAAACAGATAAAAAGCAGTTACAATAAAATACCAGGACCTGTTGAACAACTGACATTAAAATCCCATTGTATGCTGTCAAATGCCTGGGAGAAGAGGACAGTATAAACCCGGCGCTAAAAAAATGCTGGTGCTGGGGAACCACAGTTTGGAGATCATGCCACATTTGGGGGGCTACCATCAAAAAGGCCCCATCCCTTGTTGCCATCCTTGTGGTTTGGACTCAATAAATGTCTGGGAAAATGTTTCTGAGATGAGCTATAATTCAGAACTCTAATGGCACATGTATGACTGTCATCATCTGAACAATAAATGGAGCAGGAGAAAGTTACATTCAACCGGCTTCCTTGAAGAGTGTAAAGTGCTCTCACAACCAAAAATAGTGGCAGAAGAGGGTTCATAAACTCAGTTCAGGTGATTCCCCACTCCAATTCTACCTGTATATCCACTTCTCTGACAGGTGCTGTAAAGGGCTTCAAACGAAGATCACAAAAAACTTAGTATTATTAATGACATATCTATCCAAGCTTGGTATTACAGTGAGAAAGAGGGCTCAAGATTTTCTTCCATTTCTCTAAGTTAAAAGCAAATTTGCTAACACCTGAGATAAAAAATTAATAGAGCATGTCTCACCGAGTGGAGGTGTTCAAAAGCAGAGGAGCGATGACAGAGGCAGAGCCTTGGACAGATAAACAAGCCACCTTCAGGCCCCGTGTTTCTTCATAACCCCAGAACCATCCCCTACAAAATAAGATGAAATCACGAATAGGTTAGCATATACAAGTTGGTACAAATTAAAACAATGAACATTGGACAATTAATGCATATTTTGTTAGCTTGTATGGCTTCTTAGTATAAGCATGTGGATACATTTCTATTTAACTTTCAACAATCACATTGGGCCAATTTCTGGAAGCATGGCAAACAAACTAATTTAATTTGATTAAGATGGATATCTTTGTTGGTTGGGATAGCAGATCTTTTTCTGCTTAAATTGGTTAGGCAGCTGCACCATTTCCTGGAGAAGATCATTCATGCTTTCATAATTTCCGGACTTGAATGCCACTCCCAAGAATTTCTTGAAGGGGGAGATATAAACCCATACTGTAACCTGTGCTACATAGAACTGCCCTTGAAAAGTGCAGTAAAAAATGCTGCTATTAGGGTGCTGGTAGGATGAAGCATGCATCTCTCATATTACACCTTTTCGTTTACAGTATTACCTTTTTGTTTCTGAGTTCAATATAGACTGGTGGGTCTTACCTTTAAAGCCCTAAAAGGCCTGGAGGCTAATTAGCTGAAGAAACCCATTCTACCACACATATCTTCCTGTGTGCTCTGATCAACAGGGGTTCTGCCCCGCTGATAGTTGAGGTTGGGCAAGTGGTCATGAGAGAGGAAACCTTCTCAATCATGGTGCCATCACTTTGAAATGCCCTTCCCTGGGAGGCCTATCTGGCCCCATCAGTATTGGCATTTGGCGATTAGTTTATAATGCAATTATTCTAGGAGGCCTCTGGAGGGTGATGGCTTCACTGATTCTTTGTGGTGCTGCTTTGTTTAAAAGGGTGTGTGTGTTTTAGTTTGATGTTTTGGGGTATTTTAATTTCTGTACCGTTAACAACATTGTGTTTTACTGCAAATGGAAGGCAGGATATAAATCTTTAAAATAAATAGAACTTTTAACTCCCAAAAATGAAAGCACTGATGCAACAGATAAGAAAATATAATAGATCAAACAGGAAAATATTTTAATGCTGAAAGTTCTAATTGGAACTTTTTTGGCAATGTTTGTAGGGGCCTGGGGGGATGAAAAGGGTGGAGAAAAAAAATCTAAAATTCTTCAGAGGACAGGAGAAAACTGTTACACAGGCTTGCATTTTGAATTGCTAGCCACAGAAGTTTCTCCTCCACATCTAACACTGTCCTTCCATAGAGCCATTGTGGGTGGGAGAGAATAGCCACTGCAGCAGACTAGGAGCACTACTGCTGGCTGTAATGGCAAAATAGCTTTTTTAAAAAAGTACGGAGAGAAGTCACTCCAGCAATTTGAAACACAAATCTCGCAATCCCAATATCTGAAAAGATTTTCTCCTACTCACTCAGGAACTACAGAAAATGCCTCCCACTTTTGTGGCCAAAGAATGGGGCTCCAAAGGTAGGAACTTTCAGCCGAGCTCTAATTTTAATACAACAACTACTAAAGAGATTACCTGTAGTATTTATGTTTGTCTGTTGAATACATGAGTTGGTCAATGCATGGTCTCTCATCTATTTTTTCCTCCCAAGTCCCCTCTTTCCATCCTTCAGCGTAGTTTTGCAGGACATATACCTGGTCAATAAAGGGTCCACCTGACTCTGACAATCAAATAAAAATCAGCACATAAGTATATATTTCATTTTATATAGTAGATATAAAATGGAACAAGTGGCATTGTGGCTAGTTGTATAGTCATTTACAAACTACCTACAGCAGGGGTGGGGAACCTCAGGCCCAGGGGCCAAATCCAGTTCTGCTGGGGTCTCAGTGTGGTTCTCCAGATGGCCATGCCCCCTTCCCTGGCCCCAGCCCTTTTCCTCCAATCATCAATCTTTTGGTGGTTTCCTGGTTTTTGTGCAGTTTCTAAAAGGCTGAAATGCCTCTCCTAAGGCTTACTGCCAGTAAGAACTTTAAGCTACAATCTGGTGTTATTTTTGGCCCCATCCCTTTGCCTTTGTCCCTGCCCACCACTGGAATGCCCCCCCCCCCGAATAGCTTCTCCAAAACTGAATTCAGCACTCCAGCTGAAAGAGGTTCCCTAACCTTGATCTACAGAAATGAGAAGGGTGATTATTGGAAAGGGGGTTTGAATAGGAGGCTTCTGAATGTGGTCTCTGCATTTTCAGAAAAGGACAACTAATCTGGAAAGGATTCAGAAGTCAGCTGCATATTACATGAAATGTTCTGATAAAAATACCTTGGGTTAGATCGATAGCCATCCATCTGTGAACGGAAGGGCTCCTTCCATCTGAGGAAGGCTTCTGATTCAGCAGAGCATTTCTGGTGAGGAACAGGGGAGGAGGTGATCTTTGTGTATTCCAGTCTCCCACCCCCACCCCACCAAAAATCTGCTCTGGTGGCTTGGAGGACTCACTGGAACACGGGGGGGGGGGGGGGGGAGGCACAGGAGGCTGTAAAGAGAAGGGGAATTGGTAAAAATCTCCCCACCCCTTTCCACCAGTGGGAGCATTCTGAGCAGAACTCCACTCAAGCAATGTTCCCACAGATGGAAAAGAACCTGGTCCAAGCCATTTAAATTTTATTGCTAAGTGGAACACATTTGTAATTGTGCATTAACTAACATGAAGCTATTAAAATAATTGGTCTTTGGTTTTCATGAGTTGTGCCTTCCAGAAGGGCAAACACATATTAGATGGGTTTTTTTGTAGTGGTGGTGGTGGTGGTTGAGAAAGCTAAGAGAACTGAATTAGAATTCCACTTTACAAATTATGTAAATTTTATCTTAATACACCTTGTTTAACTGGATGCACATAGAAAAGCCTGAAATGAAATTACTTCAAGATTTCATAACTCATTTTGTAGTATATTTTACCTGAAAGAAACTGTTCATACTCAATAACAGGTATGTTTTTACTGAGGCTTGGAACATCAAAAAAATCGAACCAAGGAATTCGGACCTGATGAATATCAGGACTTTGCCAATGATAGAGACGTCCCCAGGGAGGCAGAACCAGTACCCAGGCTTCACTTTTTAACAAGGTCTTTATAAGAGAGGCAACTCGGATATAGACATCTCTTCGGAGGTTGAAACCTTCTGGTGGGTTTACATCATACAAAAGATACCTGGAGATAAAAATATAATATATATAACCAAAGATGGCTCCCAATAACAGCTGCTTGTGTATTCTCAAAGGGAGAGTGGCCACTGCTTTTTTGTGCTAATGTGTTTCGGTACAAGTGGTATTTTGCACTGGGCACAAAGTAGCTTGGTCAGTCTGCAAAAAGTCTCCTGAATTTTAAGACTGTTGTTTCAAATCTCACTCATTACTTGTGTGAAGAAAAGCAGACAGAGTCTGGGTATCCTTCTCCACCACACACATGTAAACAAGTGTAATCCCAGCTGGAGGCTGGGAACCTCATGCAAATGTAAGTAGTTCCTCTGATGGCTCTGGGCCACCTCAGAATCTCCTGCAAATGTAGTTTCCTCTGATGGCCCTGTCACCTCAGAGTCTCCCATGTATTCGCATGCAAATGTTCCCCAAGCACTCTAGTCATGATCAGGAGTTCACCCCTCTGACACCTAGGACTCTAGGAGTCACCCCTCCCCTGCCTAGCCCAGATGAAATTCATCCTGATTGGCCAAGGACAGCTGGGCTACCGAAAGGAGGGGAGGGGGAGGCCATAGCTTCTGGGTTTGGTTGTTGTTGTGGGAAGGAGCGGAGTAGGGCTTTTGCTGAGGCAGGCCCCAAGAAGACCAACCCCTCAGGCAAAGCGTAAGTGCCTGGGTGTTTATATAGTAAAGGAACTAGTTTTGTTGTTTTGTAGCTCTACTTGTGTATACCAAAGTGTCTCCCCGCCTTTTCCCCTTCCCTCATTCCCCACCTTTTATTGTAATCGGTTTACCTTAAATAAACCTTCCTGGTTCTGCCCCACATGGTGTGTGTGGTTCCTCTATGGTTCAGTGCTCAAATCCAGTGTATAGACCAGTGATGGCAAACCTATGGCATGGGTGCCACAGCTGGCAGGCAGGGACCTCTCTGTGGGCACTCGAGCCATTGGTCACCAGATCGCAAAGAGACTGTCCCCTTCTGCAAAACACTAATGATGTTGTTCTTTCTCACAGTGTGGAACAGAATGATTTAATTCTAGAATTCCTGTTATAGAATTCTTTTCTACATTGTTATCACATTTAAAAGATTTTGAAGAATGATGCACAGAGCACGGCTTGGATGTAAAGCCCTAACAGTTGACTGCATGTGTTGCTCTCATGCTGCATGTGTTGCTCTCAAACTAATGGAGTATGAGCCAAGGTTTGACAAATTATCAGCATGCATGCAATAGCAAAAATCACATTAATTGTGCAAAAGCATGCCCAATGCAAACTTTTACCTAATGCAGTGTTTGCAGTCCAAGACATAGAGTGTTTAAAATGTGTTAAGCACATTTAGTTTTCTTGTTTATCTTGCTCATCCTAGTACAGGTTGACTTTTACTAATCCGACACCTGTAGAAGCAGGGAAAGGACCCGGGGTAAAGCTTGCCCCATACAATTTCAGTCTGGCATATAATCATATTACAAGTTAAGAATCCCTTATCCAAAAATACATGTGCCTAATTATTTTAAAAGTTTGTATAAATTCCCTTCAGGCTATGTGTACAATGTAGTACTATAATAATTTTTTGAGTTGATTTTTTTCCTAACAAAAAACTGTTTGTATCATTGAAAGCTCTGTTATTGTGTTTTTCTTTAAAGACAAAAGATGTCAATTAGTTCGGACAACTGTATGAGTTGTTTTTCTAGGTTGATTTTGTGTTGCAGTTTGGGCACTCGGGCTCAAAAAGGTTCGCCATCACTGGTATAGACCAAGGGCAAAGCCCTGAGAGAATCAGGACTGCAGAGCCAAGGCTGCCAGTTTGGCACCTTTGATCTCTCGTCTTGAGGAAAGGACCGGTTGCAGTCCTTCACAACTTGTGACATTTATTTGACCCTAGTAAATGTTTTACACTACTGTTGGATTTATGTTGGTTCTAGTCACTGGTACTGTACATTTCATGAAAAGGATGGTCTGAGCATTTTCTACAGTGAGAGCCAGTGTGGCGTAGTGGTGAGAGTGCTGGACTGGGACTCAGGAGATCCAGGTTCTAGTCCCCGCTCGGCCATGAAACTCACTGGGTGACTTTGGGCCAGTCACTGACTCTCAGCCTAACCTACCTCACAGGGTTGTTTCATAGATCAGAGTTAGAAGGGGCCTACAAGGCCATCGAGTCCAACCCCCTGCTCAATGCAGGAAACTAGAGGAGGGGTCTCCCATCCAAGTAATAACCAGGCCTGACCCTGCTTAGCTTTCCACGCTCAGACAAGCTGAGCCAGTGTGAGCCACAGGCCTGTATTGTATTGTATTGTGAGGATAAAATGGAGAGGAGGAAGATTATGTAAGCCGCCTTAGGTTCCTTGCAGGAAAAAAAGGCGGGGTATAAATATAATAAATAAATAAACAATTAAATACAGCACACTGCAACATGGCATCTCATATGCTGAACAAGGCTCAATTAAATTTTGTTTAAAGAAAAAAGAACGCATAGTTATTTTTTTATGGCTTCTATTCACAACTCACACTGAATCCCATTCAGGACTGTTGAAGTGATAATGGAATTACAGTCCACTGGGTCAGCCTTATTTTGCGTGAGCCACCAAAGGCGTAAGTTTTCATTTTCCTGATGACTGATCCAGATCCAAAGGCAAGTCATTCATTCATCTAGTCAGTCAACTGAATTGTTTATACTCCTTTCCAGTACAGCATTCTTTAATAGAGTTTGCACCAGGGTTGCAATAATTGATTAAATCACTGATTAAATCATCAATAAAAATCGATTTTTTTTTCAATTCCCCCCCCCCCAAAATTCATGATTTTTTCCAACCCTGTTGTGTAGGTAGCCTAGTAATGCATAATACTGGTAACGGGGGGGGGGGGGGGGGGATGAGGAAAGTATTTTCTGTATAATTTGGTGTTCTTAACTATTAAGTGTAGGTTTAGTTGGACACAGATCCCATTCAGTTGAGTTGCAAAGTGTACATCTGGTTGCCAGAAACTTTGAATTTAATTTTACTACATTTGGGGGGGGGGGGGATTGATTAAATAAATAAAAAATCATTGATTTAAATAAAAAAACCGATTTAAAAAAATATCATGATTTTTTGCAACCCTGCTTTGCACAGTCATCTAAATTTCCATCCAAAATTTACGCTAATTTCAGAAGACTTTATTCATTAACATTCCCCCATGCAAACACCACAATCTACCAGTAATGAGCAATAACTATTACATCAACCCAGATTTTTACTTTTGTAATCAAATGTTTTAAATAAACTTGGAAGACAGATTCAAACAGCCACAACAGTGCTTGCGTACATCTTCTACAAGACATTATGAATAATTAGTAATAACCATGCTCTGCACACTCCAACATTTCACAGATGAAAATAAGGACATGCCTGTAATACCCTCATTCTCACACCAAGCATCGCTGCCCGAGTGCCTCCGTACACGATTAAACATCGCTGAAGGCTCTTCTCCACTGGCTGTATAGCTAATTCTACAATGGGCTTCTGAAGTACAAGTACTGCACTACTAAACTGACTGCAGGATATTGGCCTTCCTGGCTTGTCATACCAGGAAGTGCCTGAGCCAGACAAGGCCGTTCTTTCAGCTTCCCGCGGAGCACCGCCTGCAGGATGGGTCTGCCCTCCGGAAGCAATCATGATTAACGCTGTTGGTGGCTTTTGTCTTCCTGATCCACTTCACTGACCATAACTGACTTTAAAAAATCTTCAGAATTTCTAATAAAATGTTTATTTTCACAAGGGACCCTGTACTTATTAAAGAATATAATGACTTAAGCACGTTTAGCAACATTTACTACCGAAACAGACTGTTATGGAGGGGCTACGGGCAGCAAAGCGAATGCCATCACGGGTCTGAACGCCATAGGGAAGCCTTCCATATTTGGGCCAGTGGCCCCGCGCGCAGACAAAAACGGCACCCCTCCCCCGTCAATGGATCTTCGCGGTTTTCAGCAAGGGCTACGGAGGAGGATCCCTTTCCAACGCGCTGCCTCGATGGGAACGATGTTGGGATTCGGGAGGGGGGGGGCGGAGGCGATAGAGAAGGGATTTCCCGCCGTCTTCACCCCCGCCCCCATGCCACCCTTGAAGGGCGACCAACTCGCCCTAGGAACGCAAGCGGGGCATGGCCGGGCGGCCCCTTCCCCAAAAAGGCAAGGGGAGAGAGAAGACGCCGTTGCTCTTTTGGGGCCCAGCGGCTACGGCCGCTTCCCTCACCGTCTGAGAGGTGCCACAGAGGCATCGGCGGGCAGGGAGGAGGCGCTGCGTCCCGCCTGGAAGGCCTCAAAGGGCAGCTGGGCGGCGGCGAGGCCGAAGAGAACGAGGAAGAGCGGCGGGAGAGGGAGGCCCTCGCCCCCCGGACCTGGCGCCATCTGCGGCCGCGGAGGAAAGGGGCGGGCTCGGAGGTTGCTCGCGGGGCGCGTGGGCAGGGCCTGAGGGGAAGGACTCATCGAGGCTGGCGCTGGGCGGCCGAAGCTAGCCCAGGGCTGGGCTCGCTTTCTCCGTTGGGCCTTGCTGGGCACCGCAAAGCCCCGTTCGAATTTCAGTGGAAGGAGCTGCTCCTGTGCCGGACGGAGCCGGCGAAGAAAACGATGACAACAGGGGCTCGCAAAATGGGATGCCGTTTGAGAAACCTTCAGGGCTTTTCAAGCATTAGACTCTCATCGGTTTTTTCGATCCAGAACTCACCTTTAATTCCAACCTGTAATATAGAGCCCACTTTTATTTGTATTCTTCTTTCTTCCTTTGGGTAACTATCTGCAAAGGAGGGCACAACAAGGTGCAGCTGCTATAATTTCACACTTATTAAAAGTAAAGGAGCTCTGAATCCCTTCGCTCTCCCTCTGTTTCTTCAGGGGGGAACCCAAACAAAAAGGAACAAAAATGGTGGGGATCCTACCGATGGTTCCCATGTTTAGTCACAGTAGGACACAGTTGTGCTCTGTACCGGTTGAAGAAGACGACTAGCGCTAATGCCCATGGCTCCAGTTAGATGTTTATTAAATATACAGTAATATGCTTGCAATCCAAGGTAACGGGAACGTGCTTGTAATCCAAAGCACTTGTATATCAAAGCGAAATTCCCCATAAGAAATTTGTACACATATTTTTAATTTAAGCTACAATAAAGAATGATAGTGTAAAGTTCATTTTTCTTGACGGTACTACAGTACTTGTATTGCAAGACGTTGCTTGTTTATCAAGTTAAAATTTATTTTAAAAATTTGCTTGTCTTGCAAAACACTTGCAGACCAAGTTACTTGTAATCCAAGGTTTTACTGTAAATCTTTATTCCACACTCTGTACCAGAATCTAGTATATTCAGAATGTTGTGGCTAGTACTGGAACTTAAAACTGCTGGCAGTACCCAAATGTGATTGGCAGTAAGACTTGGGAAATAGGCAGCGGTGGAATTCAAACTCAAAATAACATTCTTAGCTTGCCAACTTGCTTGTCTACTCTTCATCAAAATGAACAGACCACCAATTCGGAAATTTAACCTAACAAATACCAAATTAGGGCTTCTTGCAAGCCTGCCTAACTCCATTGGAGAAACCTGAGATAGCTGTAATTGCTACAGCACATCTATGCAGACATATGGTGTAGCACACAGATCAAACAATAGTGCTCTAGGGGCTCCAAAGACCAGCACTATAGAATCAAAAGCTAGTTTTAAATCAATAAAAACTAAATAGCTCACCCTTTGGGGGTTTTTTTGGTAATATTTATCTGCTAGATGAGCAATGTTCTAGGGTAGAATGGGTAGATTTAAAACTGATTTACTCCCCTAAGATGTCAGTCACTAATCCAAGGTGTTTTTTGTTTTTGTTTTTAACTTGAGACATCGAAAACTGGCATAAACCTTCCCAATTATAACCAACTAACGGGTTTATATTTCTTAGTATCTTCTTTTGGCTCTTCCTTATAAATTGGGGTAATAAAAGCTTTAAGCCAAACTACAGGGATTTTGCTAGATATGTTGATCAGAGAGAAAAAGGTAGAGGGCAGAGAGGGCCACCAGCTTAAGTTACATTTTAATAATTTAGAGAAAATATCTGGTCCAGGTGTCTGATTTTAAATGAAGTGATGAGTCCAGAATTTCATTAATACCGTATCTACTTGGGGGCATTCAGGGGTATCAGGATGCCATAGATCAGTGGCAGAGCATCTGTTTTGCTTGCAGAAGATCCCAGGATCAGTCCCCAGCATCTCCAAGTAGGGTTAGGAAAGAATCCTTCCTGAAACCCTGGACAGCTACTGCCAGTCAGTGTGAACAGTACTCGGCTAGATGGACCAATGGTCTGACTCAGTATAAGGCAGCTTCCTATGTTCCTATGATGCAAATTTGGAATAGAATTAAAAACACAAATGTAAACTATTAAAAATTATCTAGAAATGGTCCTCTAAAACATTAGCTGGATTGTGGCAGTCAAGACTGCCAGTGTTATGAGTTAAAGCACCTGAAACTAATTGCCAAAAAAAATAGGAATTTAGAGAAAGGGAGGCCATAGTCTGCAATTCTTGATTTCCTGACAGCCTCCCATTTTTTACTCTTGTACTTTTTCTTTAACTATTAAAGAATTGGGAGCCAGATTGTATTCATTATGTGCATGATAAGTACCACATAACTCTAACTGGAGTATTTAACCATTTTAGAGCAGTGTTCTCCAACCTTGGAGCATAGCTGGGTGGGGCATGCTGGGAGTTGTAGGCCAAAAACATCCAAGGCTGGAGAACACTGTTTTAGAGTTTCTTGAGCCCAATACATTGGGGATAGAAGGTATTGCTGATTTAATTTTGGGAGGCCCTGATAATGCAAAGTATAACTTGAATGGTAGTTTATCACTGTTGGTGTGCTCTTCAATTTTAAAATTGCAAATCTCTCTCCCCCCCCCCCCCCCCGTTTGTTAGAGACCAAAATGTAATCAACCATATCATGGGTTGGCAGACTTCAGGCTTGCAGGATCTACTTTGTTTCCTTGTTTTTTTACTAAAACCCCAAGACCTACCAACTAGGGTCTGATGCTAAGACATACACTTAGCATTAAAGGATTCTGAGCCCAGGAATTTGTTGAGTGCCAGAACTGAATGGAACTCACAGTTCTTCCACACAAACATCCACTGCAGGTTACCCCAAGCATTCTTAATTTCAAAAGTATAATTTAGGGCATCGTGGGAAGGGGGAAGAATAATTTTGCTGTTGCTATTATTAAAAAACTGGGAGTCAGGAATCCTTGCTGATCACCCAGAGATCTACCAGTAGATCCAGATCTAACCTACTGGATCTACTGGTCTGCTGGTAGAACCCCTTGGAGGAAATGAGACAAATTGAAGCAAGCAGCTCCCTGAAAAGTTAACATGGCTATCCTTTTTGCTGCTCCTTATTGTCAACTTGCCCAGATGTTGGAAATAGTAGAACCCTGGGAGTGGGGCCTTGACCTCGCATTAAGATCTGCAAGAACTGTGAAGGCAAAAGGAAATTTGGCTAGCCGTTCTGCAGAGTAACCCTCCACTTTGAGCCAACTTGTCATAGAATCCTCTTTAGAGGCTACAAGGGTAAACATTGAACAAAATTAGGGTCAGCTAAGCTAAGGAACTCTAAATTTCAGTACCAAAGTCGACATGAACAGGTTACCTACCTGTAACTGTAGTTCTTCGAGTGGTCATCTGTGCATTCACACACATATGGGCTCTCTGTGCCTGCATGGAGTGCGCTCAGAAGATTCTATAGCTGAGTAGGAAAATTGGGTGGGAGCTCCTCCCCCTTGCACATGAACCTAGCTGCGGCTCCCGCCCATTCCCTCAGTTCCTCGAGACCGTAATGGGGCCTCGGGCCCGAGGGAGAGTATATTTTGGTTGTCACCCTGGGACCGTGGCCCGCGAAGGAAGGATAGGTCAGACTCCCCGTGGTGTCCGAGGGGGTGAAGGTAGGTAGAGAAGCGACACCAGAGGGGTAGGCGGGTGGTTTGTGTGAATGCACAGATGACCACTCAAAAGAACCACGGTTACAGGTAGGCAACCTGTTCTTCATGGTCTCTGTGCATCACACACATATGGGCAGAGTAACAAGCTGGCTTACCGGAGGTGGAGCTCCTCATGGTAGAACAGATGACAACACGACTCTGCCGAATGCTGTTGGCGCTCTGGCCCTGACGTCCAAGTGGTAGTGCCAGATGAACGTGGAGGGTGAGGACCACGTGGCTGCCCGACACAGGTCTGGGATTGACACCTCTCTGGCGAAGGCGGTGGATGTCGACTGGGCACGGGTGTAGTGGGACTGTACTGGACTTGACAGCTCTCGACCAGAAGAGGTGTAGGCCACTTTGATGGATTCTACGATCCACACAGCAAAACGTTGGCTCGATACCCTTCAAGCGACCTCCATAGCAGAGGAACAGATGTTGTGAAGTACGGAAGGATTTAGTCCTAGCCATATAGAATGCTAGTGCACGTCTGACATCTAGCATGTGAAGGGTGCGCTCTATAGAAGATGTCGGAGCTGGGAAAAAGGCAGGTAGGGACGATGTCTTGCCCAAGGTGGAAGTCCGAGATGACTTTAGGCAAGAATGCAAGGTCCGGTCAGAGGACAACTTTATCTCTGTGGAACACGAGGAACAGCTGGTCTACCTGTAGGGCACAAAGTTCACAGGACCTGTGGGTGGAGGTAATGGTAATGTGGAGGTCGATGGTAGCCAACGGCTCAAAGGGTGGTTTCATCAAGGCGTGGAGGACCAGTGGAAGGTCCTACAAATGAGCGTAGGCGCAGCAGTAGATTGTGGAGGCCTCTGAAGAAGAGCCGAGCAAGTGGATCGGTGAACAAAGTCCCAAGGGGGGGTGGCGGCTGATGAGCTGCGATGGCGGCAAGGTGTACTTTTATTGAAGAAAAGGAGAGTCCCCTTGACATCAGTGAGTGGAAGTAGATTCCACCTAAACATCAGGAAAAATTTCCTGACTGTTAGAGCAATAAGACAATGGAATCAACTACCTATGGAGGTGGTGGGCTCTCCCAATCTGGAAGCATTCAAGGTGCAGCTGGACGGCCATCTGTCAGGGATGCTTTGACCTGGATTCCTGCATTGAGCAGGGGGTTGGACTCGATGGCCTTGTAGGCCCCTTCCAACTCTACTTTTCTATGATTCTATGATTCTATGATTCTACTGTAGAATTGATGGGACAGGGCAGGATATTGGGTTGATGTTCTGAGTCTCGGCGTACAACCAGAAGGCTGTCCACTTGGAGGAATATGATCGGCGAGTAGACGGCTTGCGAGCTACCAGTATGACCGTGGCCACCCCCTCCAGAAGCAGGGGGAGGCCCATCAGCGTATGCGCCAGGCCATGAGGTGAAGCATCTGCGGAGACGGGTGCATGATCGATCCTGACTCCTGCGTTAGCAGCGTCGGGCTTGACGGGAGAGGAAGGTACTCTCCGTGGGACAGCTCTAGGAGGCTCGGGAACCAGGGCTGTCTCGGCCACCAGGGTGCGATCAATATGCAGTTGGTCTTCTTGTCCCTGTCAAGCTTGGAGATGACTTTTGTCAAAAGAGGTATCGGTGGAAAGGCGTAATGAAGGGCGTGCCATGGGAGGAGAAACGCGTCCGTGAGGGGGTGCAGGTCCTGACCACCGTGGCTGCAAAAGAGGGAGCATGCTGTGTTCCAAGCCGTTGTGAAGAGGTCAATCCGGGGAACTCCTCAGGCAGCAAACAATTCGCTTCGAACCCGATGGTCCAGCTGTCACTCGTGCTGGTTTAGGGTTCGACAGCTGAGCGTGTCGGCCAGTGTATTCATCTTACCCGCTATGTGGATTGCCATTAGCAAGATGCCTCTGGCCAGAGCCCACTCGAACACCTTGATGGTCAGAGCGAGCATGGTGCACGAGCGAGTGCCTCCTTCTTTGTTGATGTAGGACACCACTGTTGTGTTGTCTGAGATCACCTTTACACAATGTCCACAGAGATGAGGTTCCAGGGCTTGGAGTGCCTTCCAGACCGCCCTCATCTCCAACAGGTTGATGTGTTGTCTTTGCTCGGAGGAGGTCCATGTGCCCTGGACTGTATGACTGTTGCAGTGCGCGCCCCAGCCCCTGAGGGAGGCATCGGTAGTGAGGGAGATGGCTCCAGCCGCACGAATGGGAGACCTTGGGAGAGGTGCGGCCTGTGCAGCCACCACCAGATCGAGCCGCGAACTCGAGGTAGGAGGCGTAGGCGCGTTCAGGAGCTCTGGGCCTCGGGATCAAAGTTGGCGAGGAGCCAGGTCTGTAGGGTCCTCATATGGAGTCGAGCAAATGGCACTACGGATATTGTCAATGCAATAAATCCTAGCAACCGTTGAATTGATTTGGCTGTAGACAAGGGATTTTTGAGGACCTTTGATGCTAAGGCGAGTATGGAGCTCAGACAACAGGATGGTAGGAATGCACAGCCAGTGTCGGCATTGAGTACTGCTCTTATGGACTGTGTTCTTTGTGGGTTCGAGGATGGATTTCTCTGGGTTGAGGCAGAGTCCGAGGAGGGCTAGTGTTGTTCAGAGCGCTGCCTCCAGACGGGCTTTGGACGAGTCTACGACCAACCGATCGTCCAGGTAAGGGTATATCCGTATCCCCTTCGCGTGGAGGCTGGCGCACACTGGAGCCACACACTGGAGCCATACACTTGGTGAACACTCTTGGTGCCATGCAGAGGCTGAATGGGAGTACGACGAACTCGTAGGCCTGCTGTCCCGGTGAATCGCAATATGAAAGTATGCATCTTGGAGATCGATGGATGCGGACCAGTCAGTCTGGCAGAAGAGGGGCAAGATCGACTGGAGCGCTACCATCCTGAACTTCGGCGTGATAAAAAAAGTTCACAGCCTGGAGATCTAGTATGGGGCGAAGTCCCCCATCCTTTTTTGGCACCGTGAAGTACCTTGAGTATAGTCCCGCAGCCTGGTCCTTGTGAGGAACCCGTTGGATTGCTCCCTTGGAGAGCAGGGACTTGACCTCCTGTGTGGTGTTGCTTTCGTGGTGCAGGTGCCGGCAAATGGAGGGGGGAGATCGAACTTTATACGATATCCATATAGGACTATTTGAAGGACCCACCAATCTGTGGTGATGCTGCGCCAAGACTTGAAGAACTGGGACAGGCAGTCGGTATAGAGAATCCGAGGTGGTGGTATGGCTACGCTGGCTCGGGGATCGGGAGTGTCAAACTCGGCGCCTGCCAAAGTCTCCTCCTTCACGGGAGCTGCAGAACCGAGACTGGGTGTTGGAACGTCTCGGTGACAATGGCTGCTGCTTGCGAGGATGACGATCACTTGACCTCTGTGTGTAAGGCTGGTACTGGACATCGGAGATTGGAATCGGTTCCAGCGGCGCTGATGGCCTGGGCTGGGGGGAGCCCCATCTTTTTTGCATTGGCCCTCGCCTTCTGAACAGTGTCCAAAGAGTCGTCGGTCGAGGAGTGGAAGAGGCCCTCACAGGTGAAGGGAAGGTCCTCAATCTTGGCCAGCAGCTCCTGGGTCAGGGAGGTGGAGCATAGCCAGGTATGTTGTTAGAGTGTGACCGCCACCACCATGGATTTGCTGTGGCAATCTGCCTGGTAGTGGGCGGTGTTAAGTTGAAGTCTGGCAATGCTCGTGGACTCGGATTGGGATATCCTGGTGAACTCGCGTTGTTCCTCAGGGAGGTGGTTACAGAACATTCCAATCTTCTCCCAGAAGAAGAGCTGGTACCTGGCCATGGTTGCCTGGTATCTGTCCACGTGCGGGCCGAGGGAACTGGATGTATAGACCCTCCTGCTGAAGGTGTCTAAATGTTTCCCCTCCTTGTCCGGGGGTGGTGGTGGAATGGCTCTTCCCGGAGGCATACAATGCAGATTCCACCATGATGGAGTTAGGGGCCGGGTGCACAAAAAGGAACTTTGCATCTTCCTCATGCACCCGGTACATGGACTCCAGTCGCCTAGCCGTGGCCGGGGTGGATGCCGAGGTCTTCCAATGATGAGTGTTGGAGCCGATTCAGTGGTGGTGATAACGTCGTAGATGGGATCACGTGCTTTCTGTTCTTCAACCTTCACCTCAATCCCGAGTGCATGAGCCATCTTCTGGACATGTTCTGTAAAGTGGCCCAGATCTTCTGATGGGGAAATAGTGGCTTGAGAGGAAGTATGGGTGTCTGGCGACATCGAGTCATTTGATGGTGATGCGACCGAGTCGGAACCATAGTGCGTAGATGACGGAGATGGATTATGGACCGAGGTGTGCGCAGGGTGGTGGAGGTAGAGGACGGTATTTCACCGAAGGCCTCGAGAGTTCTTTGGATGCAGCTCTGAGGGAGGATCCCCTGGGTGGGACCGGAGGAGGCGATGGAGACACTGCTTGGTACTGAGTATAGTGGTGGTACTGATAGTGGCGCTGGTCAGCCCAGGGGGAACGTTCTCTTCGGTACGTATATTGGAAATCGTCATAGTAGGCCGTGTAGTGAGATTGGGCCATAGACATAACCGAATACACGGATCCCTCCCTGTGCAGCGGAGAGTGAGACCTGTGCCTGTAGCGCTTGATGTGGGAGGCTGCAGGGTTGGCTGCTGGCATCAGCCTGTCCGCGAGTCCTTCTGAAACGGATAGGTGAAGAATCTCATCGAGGGGCAGACAGCTATCTTGGACCTCCTCTACTCGGGGAGACTCAACTATCTCTCCCTCTGAGACCGATGCAAGTATAGCCGTCGGACTCTTGGCTCTCCTCGGTGTCGTGGAGCAAGATCTGGCCACATGCTCCTCGGTTTCGAGCGGTTGATGTCAAGGTGACGGAATCATATGTTGTGCCAGGCTCGTAGGTTGGTGCTCAATCTCGACTGAAGTATGAGAGAGCCTCTTGGTCGGTGTGGTTACCGAAGAGGAAAGGTGGCATTTTGTGTCTTTCGGCTCCTTATGCTTACGAGTGCTGTTGTCTTTTGTTTTGTGCGGCTTCTTTTGAGGCAGTGCGGCCTCGACGGATTTGCCCGGAGTTGGAGGGCACTCACTGGTGATTGTGTGCGAGGGAGGTGTCTTTGGCCGGGAGGGCGCCACCGCCTCTAGGGCTTTGTGCCAGAGCCCAGCCTTGAGCTTATCTGCTCTGTGCTTGCGTGCCTAGTGAGTGGGGGCCTGGCAGTGGTGGCAAGCCTCAACCACATGGCCTTCCCTGAGGCAAAACAGGCAGAGGGAGTGGCTGTCTGCCGGCGGGAGTTTGGCCCTGCATTTAACACACATTCTGAAGGGCGCCCTGGGCGCCATGGTCGGAAAGAGATGTGTTGGAAGTCTTCTTTTCCTTTAGTTGTATTTTATTATTATTACTATTTGAATCAGTGATCTCAGCAATTTAGCTGTGATTGAAGAGAGAGGTTTCCTAACGACTATTCACAAGAGCGGTCGAAGAGGAACTGGGGGAATGGGTGGGAGCCACGCCTAGGGGCATGCGCAAGGGGGAGGAGCTCCTGCCTGATTTTCCTACTCAGCTACAGAATCTTCCGAACGCACTCCGCGCAGGTGCAGAGAGCCCATATGTGTGTGATGCACAGAGACCATGAAGAACAATGATTCACAAACAGACAACTCAATTGTTGTCATGTCCAGAGAAGAAGTTAAGAGTGAATAGCTCTACTCTTTCCCCTAGACTGGAGTGCTGGCAATCAGGAAATGACAAAACCATTAACATGAATGGGATCGCAGTACCATGTCTCCTGAAGGAAAGGTATATCAAATGCATTCAGATACTTTAAACATTCTTGTGGTTTAAATTTGGATTGCCACTAGCAATACTCCAGGACAAATGTTTTAAACATGCATTGCCCAGCCCCTGATTCTGTTAGTACATTTCCATCCAAATCCCCTAGCACTCCCCAAAACACTACCATTGAGCAGTGATACCAGTGGACCTGATATCCTATAACAGGTCTTCAATCCTTTAATGGAGATTGAGAACTAAGCTTGAAGGATTCTAAATATTAATGAGCTAGCCAGTTTTCTTGGGCGGGGGGGGGGGGAGAACCTAACCTTTTGCGGCCTACAAAAGTTACTGGTGCAAAATGTTTTTTTTTTTTAATTACATTTTTATACCGCCCATTAGCCAAAGCTCTGCACACAATGTTTACAAAACTGAAAATCATAAAATATAATAACATAGTAAAACGTATTAAAAACCATAAGTTAGAAACACAATGAAAACAAATTAAAAACCAAGATAAAAGCCAGCAGCAGTGCAAAGATCTAAAAATGCAGTTATTAAAACTGAAGGACTAAAATGCTTGGGGAAACTATACATTCATACATAGTTCCTTCTAGGGAGAATTAACCTTGAGTGATTTGACCAACTGTACCAGCAGAATCTCAGGGTTTAAAAAAGGCTCTTTACTTGTCAGTATTACCAGATTCTTAACATGTTAGGATTTCATGAAATGAAAACAATAACATGCATGTGGCTTACGCTGGCTCAGCTTGTCTGAGCGTGGAAAGCTAAGAAGGGTCAAGCCTGGTTGTTACTTGGATGGGAGACCCCTCCTCTAGTTTCCTGCATTGAGCAGGGGGTTGGACTCAATAGCCTTGTAGGCTCCTTCCAACTCTATGATCTATGCAATCTATGTGTTCATGAACAATTGGCTACTAAGATTGTGTCACTGGGAGATGGTTTCTGGGACCATGGTTTACATTTTTTTGGATGAGACTGCTGGTGGGAGATGGACTGCACCTCATGAAGACTGGGAAGAATTTGTTTGCCTGAAGAACAGAGAGTTTGATCAGGAGAGTTTTAAAGTGAATCCTGTGGGGGATGGAGATGAAAGCCAAGAGGTAAAGACTACAGACAAGGGCTCATGCATTGTAGCAGGAACTGGGAGAGAAGCTGCAGTGGGGCCTGTTACGCATCTTAATAATAATGCAGGGAGGTCATCGGAGCATAAAGTTCATGGCTTTCAATGTCTTTATACTAATGCTCAGAGTATGGGAAATAAGGAGGATGAGCGTGAACTCTTGATTCAAGAAAGTAAATATAATTTAATAGGTATAACTGAGACTTGGTGGGGTGACTCCCACAAGTGGAATATAGGAACTGAAGAATATAACTTGTTCAAAAAAAACAGAAGCCACGGAAATGGGGAAGAGTTGCAATGTATATTAAAAGTGTACACACCTGCACAGAAATTCAAGAGAATGAACATGATGGCGCTGTTGAAAGCATCTGGGTTAAAATAAAGGGACAAAGGAATTTTAAAAATGCTGTGGTTGGAATCTACTACTGATCACCCAACCAAGGAGAAGATGTGGATGATGTTTTTTCAAAAGCAAACTGTAGATATTTCAAGGAGGCATGGAGTAATGGGGGACTTTAATTACCCTGATATTGGGAGACAAACTGCCAATAATGGTCTTCTCCAGGAAATTCCTGCCCTGCTAACAACTTTTTCCTTCAGACGGTGGAAGAAGGAATGAGGGGATCAGCCACCCTTGACTTGGGGGACAGTGATCATATGTTATGTAACAATTTTGGTTCTATTTAAAGTGGAAATACATACTGAGGTTGGTAGTATATAGTGTGCCTGTGGTGTATGATTGACAGCTGGAGTGAATGGAATGTTTGGATGGAGCTTGTGTGTGATTGGCTGGGAGGGGGAGTCGCTGGATTTTAAAAGAAAAAAAGGTTAAAAGGGGGAAAGGGCAGTTAGAGAGGGGGCATTGTATTTGGAAGGACATGGGAGGTGAGGAGATAGGAAATATTAGGAGTCTGTTAGAAGAGTGAAAGAGTGCTATAAAAAGAAAAATATTTATTTACCTGTTATTGCCTGAGACCTATACTTGATCCCTGAATTCCTTACATTCCCTGACCTTGATATCCTGTGTTCCCAAAATAAATCTTGTTTTTTTGTTCAAACAGCCTGTTTTTTTAATTGATATTCATAGATAAGGCTTTAGTTAACCCCATGTGCCTCACAAGAGTCACACTACTTAGGGGTTTGCTGGCAGCAGAAAACAGTATTCAAAAAGGTGGCAGCATATTTGAAGGGTACAACCCACAATAGGTGAGAAAAATAAGAGGGAAAGAGCAGCATCTACTGAGTTTACCAGGCTGGGTGGCAGGAAAGCCCTGACGGTGGTAGTCATCCCAGTAGCAGTGTGCTTATAGGCACTGGCTATTTGGGAGGTGCACCTGGGTGGAAGGGTGGATCCTGAGGGGAGACAGGTGTCCTCGGTCACTAAGTGAGGCGGAAACACCCCACCTGTGTATAGGGTGAGGGGTGGTCGTCGCACCATGTAACATTTGAGTTCTTGATTTTAAGGCAAACCAAAGCTGAGTGTAGTCAGATGTGTATCTTGGACTTCTGGAAAGCTGATTTTAATAAATTCAGGATTCCATGGCAAGAAAACCTAACAGGAAGAAGAGTTTAAGAGGGATAGGAGTTCCTTAAAAAAGAAGATACTAAACATGCAGTCAGAAACAATTGTATTGAAGGAAAAAAATGGAAGACTACACAATGTGGCTACACAAAAAGCTTAGCGTAGATATAAAAATAAAAAAAGGACACAATATATATACAAAAATAAAAAAGGTCACTAAGGAAGTGTACAGGTAGATTAGCCCAGAATTGCAGGGATGGTGTCAGGAATGAAATCTAAGCCTAAAGCTAAGAATGAGCTGAGGTTGGTGAAGGATGCTAAGAATAACAAAAAGGCCTTCTTTAGATACATTCAAAGTAAAAGGAGGACTACGCCAGTGTGGCGTAGTGGTGAGAGTGTTGGACTGGGACTCGGGAGATCCGGGTTCTATTCCCCGCTCAGCCATGAAACTCACTGGGTGACTTTGGGCCAGTCACTGACTCTCAGCCTAACCTACCTCACAGGGTTGTTGTGAGGATAAAATGGAGAGGAGGAGGAGGATTATGTAAGCCGCCTTGGGTTCCTTGCAGGAAAAAAGGTGGGGTATAAATATAATAAATAAATATAATAAATAAAAAAGTAATGGTAGACTAGCTTCTCAGCGAAGATGGCAAAATGCTGACATGTAACAAAGAAAAGGTGGAATTGCTCGGTCTTCTCCCAAGAGGGGCTCTGTGTTCCATGTGGTATATGTGATGAACAGGCTGAAGGGATAGGAGAGCAGCTTGAGGTTGGCAGAGAGATGGTCACGGAATATCTAAGCAACTTAAATGAGTTCAAGTCCCCATGTCCAGATGAATTGTATCCTAGGGTGTTGAAGGAGCTAGTGGATGGACTCTTGGAACCTCTGGAGAATGGGTGCTGTCTTCCCAATACCTGGGAAAATTCTAGAGCAGATTTTAAAGTACTCAGTCTGTAGGTACCTTGCAATTAATACTGATCACTGAAAGCCAGCATACATTTGTCAAGAACAGGTCCTGCCAGACTGTTATTTCATTTTTTGATCAGGTAACTTCCTTGGCAGATCATGGGAATGTTGTGGACATAATATTTGATTTCAGCAAGACATTTGCCAAAGTGCCCCATGATTAGCAAGCTAGTTAACTGTAGGCGAGATGGCACTGCTACTAGGTGGATCCACTGCTGGCTGGGGAACCGTACTGTGCTCATCAATGGTTCTTCATCAAACTGGAGGGAGTTATTGAGTGGGGTTCTGCAGAGGCCAGTCCTGGGCCCTGTACTCTTCAACATTTTTATTAATGATTTGAAGAAAGGTGGGGGAATGCTTATCAAATTTGTAGATGACACAAAATTGGGTGGAATAGCGAATATCTTAGAAGATAGAAACAAAATTCAAAATGATCTTGATAGGTTAGAAAACTGGGCAGAAAATAACAGAATTAAATTCAACAGAGAGAAGTGCAAAATTCTTAATTTAGGAAAAAGAAATCAAATGCACAGGTATAAGCAATAGTATGTGTGAAAAGGTTCTTGGGAGTTGTAGTTGGTCACAAGCTGAATATGAGTCAGCAGTGTGATGTGGCTGCAAAAAAGGCAATGCGATTTTAGGTTGCAGTAATAGAAGTCTAGTTTCAAAATCACAGGAAGTAATAATTCTACTCTTCTCTGAGTTGGTCAGACCTCACCTTGAATAGTGCGTCCAGTTTTGGACACCACACTTTAAGAAGGATGTAGACAAACTGGAAAAGGTTCAGAGAAGGGCAACAAAGATGACCAAGGGACTAGAAATTAAATCCTACATGGAAAGATTGAACAAACTGGGTTTGTTTAGCCTTGAGAAGCGAAGACTGAAGGGGGATATGATAGCACTTTTTCGGTACCTGAAGGGTTGTCACACAGAAAGCCAGAACCTGTTCTCTATCATCCGAGACTGCAGGACATGAAATGACAGGCTTAAGTTACAGAAAGGCAATTTTTTGTTGCAAATCAGGAAAAACTTACTAACAATTAGAGGAGTCAGACAATGGAACCAACTGCTGAGGGAGGTGGTAAACTCTCCGTCTCTGGAGATATCCAAGCAGAGACTGGGCAGCCATCTGTCAGGGATGCTTTAGACTAGATTCCTGCACTGAGTAGGGGGTTGGACTCGATGGCCTAAATGGCCCCTTCCCACTCTATGATTTTATGACAATTCAACTGTGAAATATAGGCAAAATGTAGACTTTAAATTTAATGTTGCAAATATTAGACTGATCAGGCCACTAAGGTTGCAATCCTAAACTACTTACAAGACAGTAAGTCCCATTGAATTTAGTGAGACTTACTTCTGAGTAAACATGTATAGAATATGTTAATATGTATAGAAGTGGCCTGCCTCTTTCCTTTAGTAGCGGACAAATGTCAGCTTTTAAATAATATGCCTTAATTAATGCTGAAGGGGAAAAAGTCTCCTGACACCTATCAAACTTTGGACACTCAACCAAAGAATCCTTATGAAACAGACAGGTAAAACATTTCATTAACATACATTTCATTTCTATACCGCCCCACAGCCGAAGCTCTCTGGGCGGTTCACAACAGTTTGTACATAAAAACAATAAAAACATACAAAATAGTTAAAAAGATTAAAAACCAAATTTAAAAGCAGTTTAAAATAACAATCTAAAAGTTAATAAACTAAGCCTACAGGTGACAATCCCCCCCCCCCCGTGCTATTTCGAGCTCTTAACTATTGAATGCCTTGGCATAGAGGGAAGTCTTAACCTGGCGCCGAAAAGATAGTTAAGGTCAGTGCCAGGCGGGTCTCAGTGGGGAGCTTATTCCATAATTGGGGGGCTACCACTGAGAAGGCCCTCCTCCTTGTTGCCAGCAACCGAGCCTCTCTTGGAGGTGGCAGTCAGAGGAGGGCCCCAGATGTTGAGCGTAGTGTCCGGGTAGATTGCGGTTAGGAGAGACGTTCCGTCAGGTATTGTGGTCCTAAGCTGTGTAGGGCTTTATAGGTTAGAACCAGCACTTTGAATTCGGCTCGGAAGCATATTGGCAGCCTGTGCAAACAGGCCAGAACCGGTATAATGTGCTCGGACCTTCCGGTCCCCGCAATAAGCCTGGCTGCTGCATTTTGCACAAGCTGCAGCTTCCGAACAGTCTTCAAAGGCAGTCCCACGTAGAATGCATTGCAGTAGTCTAGTTTAGAGATCACCAGAGCAGATTACTGAGACCAGGCTATCTCTGCTCAGATAGGGGCATAGCTGGGCCACCAGCTGAAGCTGGTAGAAGGCACTCCTTGCCAGTTTATTAACTGAGGCCACTTGAGCCTCATCACACACATATCTGAAATAATGAATCTTCTTAAATTTGTTTATTCTACAAGCCTGGTACCAGAGATCTGTTTACTTAAGAAAGAAAGGTTGTGCAAGTACTTGGGTCATTGTTTAATGGCAATGGTCTTAATGTATTCAAGATTAGAGATCCATTAATAATTAAACAAAATAGAAAATGTATACAGATATAACTACTAGAAATGGTTTTTGGTCAGCGGTTGGAAGTTTGTGCCTGACAACCTGCTTAGCTCCTGGAGAATTTGTGTTTCCTTTTCGTACATCTGAAAGAGTGCAAGACAACAGTGAATGTATACATTTCCTTCCAAACAATATAATAACTGATCTTACAAACTTGAATTTGTCAACTACTCATACTGCACAATCTGAGTGTGAAAATCATTGGGTGCATAAAGGTTTTGTTAAATATGTTTGGGCACCTATAGATTGAAATAGCAATTAAAGTATGAATGTTTCACAGCTCATGCTGAGAGCCAGCATGGAATAGTGGTGAGAGTGCTGGGCTGGGACTCGGGAGATGCGGGTTCTATTCCCCGCTCAGCCATGAAGCTCACTGGGTGACTTTGGGCCAGTCACTGACTCTCAGCCTAACCTACCTCACAGGGTTGTTGTGAGGATAAAATGGAGAGGAGGAGGAGGATGTAAGCCACCTTGAGTTCCTCGTAGGAAAAAAGGTGGGGTATAAATGTAATAAATAAAGCACAGCACACTTACCTGTTGCCAGTCTGCTTCTGTGCTGTGTTTATATCCAAGTAAGTGGCACATGCCATGAGCAATTGTCACCTGCCCAAAGGAGAAAGCATTTCAGTGCTTCACATAATTTTAAGACTGAGAAAGCACAATGTTATTTATTTATTTATTTATAGAGAGGTCTAACTTTTACAACTCACTTCACAATACAATTTTAATAACTGAACATTGCCATGGGTGACCAAGCTGTTGTTTACAAATTTTACAAAGCAAGTTTCCTTGTGATGTCTCAGTTTTCAATGGAGCTATAGCAGTACAGTGGACAGCAATCTATGCTGCTGAATTCAAACAGCATTTTGTGTAGGCTAGTGATTCTAGGGCAGTATGGTGAATTGTGATCTAGTGCTAGAAAGGGGTTGTGCTTATTTTATCATGTAGGGGGACATAGGATTAGACTTTTCAGGTAAATGCTCTGTTAATCTTATTAGAAACATTAGACAAGCTGACAACCATGTACAGTGGGGGTGGAGCTGAAAGTTGAGGTGCATAGAGAGCATTAGGGAGCAAAGCTTCCCTAGTTATTAAGAGCTTGAGCAAGCATAATGGCTTATAGAAGGTTTAGACATGAAGGCCTCCTATAAGAGAAACTTACAGTGATGAGGCAATAAATCTTTAGTGGTACTGTACACCACGCTGGAAGCAAATAGGGAAGCTAATAGAAGCTTGTTCTGTAAGCAAGCAAACTAACTTAATGGTTGTTACAGTTCAATAGGAGAGCACAAGAGAAGGTAGTACTTCTGTCAGCAGTATGGTGATGTTAATGTGGTTCCACAGCCATCAGTTATCAAACCCTTTCCCAACATGCTTCAGTAACTGGAACAATACAACCAATATATTTTCATTATTATACATCACGATCACCATTTCAGAACTCTAGAGAATTTTCTTAGAAACAGACACCAACTCAAGTAGTATGATGATTGAATTGAGACATCCTTACTGTAAGAACACTGTTATAATCTTCCTTATTCTCCTTACACTGTTGATAGATATATTCTACACCTAGAAAAATGTCTCCCAAATTGTATTCATCTTGAGTACAAGGCTGTGGCAGCTCTCCTGCTTTCAGATTCTGTGAAGGCAATATGTCCCAATATAATCAAAAAGTTACATATTGAACATCATTTTGCAATTTTGAGCATTAATGATGAGATACAATACATAAATCACATGTGTTGGAGTAGAACATGTTAGATGTTACAAGGCAGTTAAAAAGAAACAGTAAAATATTGGTTTTTAAACTCTCCCATGGCACTAATAAACCTAGTATGATTGTACTTTGACCAGGGACACCTGAATTTTAATCCCTGTTCATCCCTGTTCTCGTTGTGTGGGCCCAGCAACCCATAAATTATCAGCCTTTCAGCACATCCTATTAATGTTTACTCAGAAGTATGTGTAACTAATTTCAATGGGACTTATTTCCAGATAAAAATGTTAAAGGGTTGCAGCACCCTATGCACATGTACTTTTTTGTTTTTATCAGGTGGGTTTAACCCCCAAACTGGAAACTACCCTGAGAGTTCCAAATGGGACAAGGGTGCAATATTAAATTTTATATATAGATAAATGTACTCGGGAGTAGCAATATTAATACCATACCATATGGAGTTATTTGAATGAAAATATTATTAATAAGTAAAGTTCTTTGCACAATATAAATGCTCCACTACATGAATGCTTAGTTATCAGTGGTAAAAAGTAGAGCCAATTGACCTGGTAACACAAGGAATAGTCTCCTTTATTCTCACACAGATTAATGTTCATTGGGGAAGATGGATACTTTTGTCTTCTTAGTATGTGCAAAGCTTTTAAAAATGAACATGGCTAATACAGGAGCAGGCTATTTGTTTTTAAGGTGCCACAGTCCTCCCCACAAATCCCCAAGACTGAAGATTTCTA
Source organism: Shinisaurus crocodilurus (assembly GCA_021292165.1). Taxonomy (NCBI): domain Eukaryota; kingdom Metazoa; phylum Chordata; class Lepidosauria; order Squamata; family Shinisauridae; genus Shinisaurus; species Shinisaurus crocodilurus. The sequence continues at coordinate 185,220,540 of CM037879.1, forward strand.
TGGAAGGCCCTTGTGACTCTCAATTCTCAAGTCTTAACAACTATGATCTGTTCATCAAAGGTGCCCAATTGTCCCAATGTACTGACATTAATAATTGAATTGTCATATATAGATATTAGCACCCTATACCTGCTCCTAAGATGAGCATTATCATGAGCTGGAAGAGAAGAGTAAATAAGCAAAACATTTACCTCATGAAAAGGAAAAGATAACACATCAGTTGAAATATTCTTCCATCTGTAAGTTCTATTGAGGTGCTGTATGTGCCTATTGCTAACACAGATAATACCGAGATCAAACTTCTGCACACCCAAAATGCAACGGAGTTGTTCTATTTTCTTACGAAGTGGCACTCTCCTGATAGGGACGGCTCTCTGCAGGTTACGTATAATCAGGCTCATCTCATTAAAATGTGAAGACAATGTAGGGTTCTGCAAAATAGTGCTTTTTCCAAAATGACCATTATTAGACATCAGTGATAGTTACCAGAAGCTGGAACACAGCAGAGATTAACATCACTGCAGTATTTAAAATAATGCTACTCTTGAGTAACAGCAAGGAACTTTAACATATTTCATCATTCCCATCTAAGGTTCCCTGAGGCTCAGATCCTGAGACAGAAGGGGCACAGCCTGAGAATTATAGAGTGGTGCCTGTCAGATCAGGGGATGGAGAATGATACCTAGAAAGTCCAGGAAAACCAGGCTCCACCTGGTGGGCTCTAGGGGGGAGCTTGACTTATGCCAAAATAAATTTGCTAGTCTCTAAAAGGCACTTTGCAATGATGGTGGACAGCAAAAGCTCTCACCAAGCCAAGCAGAAAATAGTCTCCCTTGGATTTTGGCCTCTTCCTCTGAGATCTGCTCTTTCATCTGGAGACCCTAAAGAGGATCAAAATCCTCTTTAGGGTCTCCATGTTTTAACTGTCCATATTTACCAGGGATAGTCCACATTTTTGTTTACTTATCCCAGGCAATTCATTACATTTATTTAGTTCAGGGGTAGGCTACTTGGTGCCTCCAGATCTTCTGGATTACAACTCCCATCAGCCCAAGCCAGTATGGGCAGGGGTGATGGGATGTGTATGTCATAAATCAGTCCGGTCCACCGATAAGCCGTTGTCATTAACACAGTCCAAGGTTGAAAGCCAAGAGATATGTCCAAAACCAAAATAAGATGAAGCAGTGTAGGAGCAGGCTGAAGCGTGGTCAGGGTTGTTCCAAGGTCAAGAAAGCATAAGTCTTGGTCCGGGGGCTGGCAGGAGTGTCTGGCTGCAGTCGAGTTGCAATGACAATTGCTTCCAGCGTCTGAAGTGTGTTTGGGGCCCATCTTTTAAACAGGCACTGACTGGCCAGGCAGCACAGCTGGGCCAGGCTGCAGATGACATGTGCCTGGCCCCAACCCAAACACACTCTGGCACAGCTGCCCCATGTCTTTCCAAACGGAGGCACAACAGTGCAGTCCAAAACATCTAGAGGACACCGGATTGCCTACCCCAGATTTAGTTTATATTTGGTTTTGGCTTTTGCAAATGACAGGTTGCAATGTGAAATTGCTGAACCATTCATCAACAGAAGCAACTTCTTTCCTGTGTTTTGAACATGCACAAAGGTTTTTTTAAATCACACTACATGCGTTAATCAGCTCACCAATGCAGTGATTTCCAGAGGAGTAGCCATGTTAGGGCACAATCGCATCAGGATGCCCACAAGCCCCCAAATTCCGAGGCTTACGGACATCCAATGCAGAGTGGGAGCAACAGCAGAGGCAATCTTCGTCTCCCCGTCCTCCCACTCTGCATTTTCGCTAGCCAGCAGTTTTCTGCCATTTTACACACTGCAGGCACATTTTGAACTGTGATAACAAATGATCAGACAAGCATGTTTTTCCTAAATATCTTTAACCAAAAGAACAAACACCATTATTAGCTGTTATTAAATCACTGGGGGGGGGGCAGAGTATTGCAGAACAAATGAATATGGCATATAACAGAGTAGAGCCCAAACACATTTTGGGCCAAGGGGTGGGGAGGGGCTGGTATGAAAATAGTGGTGCTACAACCCTGTCCCTATTTTCACCTAGGAAATGTTGGAAGGCGTGTTTTATTTTAATTTTGTTGTGCACTGCCTTGGTGGCTTTTTGGAAAAAAATAGCAGAGGAATAATAATAGTAGTAGTAGTAGCAGTAACCTGTTACTGTGCTGTACCTAGGCTGACGGTGACTCACTTACCCACCTAGGGTCATCACTCACTAACCTTATACCAAATCTGGATATATATAGGACACTTTTCGAGCACAACGTCAACAGCATCATCGATAGCTGAGGGAAGATTCCTACTCGCGCTTACCGGAAACGTCGTTTCCTGTTTACAAACCGGCTAAAGAGGGCAAAATCGAACGCAGTCCTCATAAACACTTCCGGTGAGATCGAACACGTTTGCGCGGCCACAGCAAGAGACAGAGCTTTCAATCTAATACACAGATGGGAAGAGGCGAGAGTCACAATGGCTACTGTCAAGAACGATACTTCCTCGTTTCTTTGCCTCACCCCCCCCTCCCGCCGTGTGAGAGCCCATAGAAAACAATGGAGAAGTCTAAGACTTTAGCATATCTGTGACTGGTGAACTGCCATCTATCTAGAAAGAAAAGATAGCAGCAGAGAGGATTTCCTCCTCCCGTTTTTTTTTTTAACTAGGGTCTTATTTCATGTGAAAAAAATGTACTTTTTGAGTATCTAAATATTTAAAAAATTGTCCTGTAATGCTAATGCAGCCCATTATTGTAGGTTGTTCGGGACAACTGTGACTGACCTACGACGCCTTTCAATGGAATCTGCTGTTAATACTGCAGGTTAGAGGCAAGTTTGGATTTGCAGTCAAAAAACTCCTGCATAGAAAGCACCTTCTCAGATCGCAGCAAAGGGCTATTTAAATTGGCCTTCAGCCCTCCTCCAGTTCAAACAGCCTCCAACTGCATGCAGAATCGATGGGCTTCATTGACTTGCATGCAGAAACACTGCTATTTCAAATGTTTAAAAACTAAAAACAAACAAACCCCAACCTTCCCACACACAAAAAAGACCCCATTTAGAAAAAGCACAATCTTTTGTCTCTGCGATTATCTTTTCATTTCGAGGCTGACCTGCTGCTTCCCAGTCAGGGGTACGCTAAAATCCTGGATTTCTCCCATTGTTTGCTTATGGGCAGCCCTCACTTCTGCTTCAGGGGAGATGAAAATGGGTGTCCAAAGTGAACTCGGATTGAGCCTTGTGTGTGAGTTACGTTAAATCAGCTCTAATCAGGCGGAGTTGCCCTATGCGCATGCGCCTTGGTGTCAACTTCGACCCAGACCAGCGAGACTAAGACGACGTCACGTCGCTTCCTCCTTGTCGCTTGTTCTGAAAGGGAAAAGGGAGAGCTCAACGAAATTTCCTGCTCCATGAGTGGCGCTGAAATCCTCCTCTACCCGATAGTTGCTTATGCCAAGAGAGAGATTCCGGGACTTAAGGAAAGCTTAACGGTGAGGGAAATGTACTCTGCACTTTCCCAGAGGTACTCTCTTTCTGCATCCTTCTAGATCAGGGGTCCTCAGACTTCTAAACAGGGGGCCAGTTCATTGTCCCTCAGACTGTTGGGGGGCCGGACTATAGTTTGAAAAAAATCGCCCCGCCGCCACTGCCGCCAAAGCCCCGCCGCCGCCGGACCCCTCAAGTATCCTCTCTCCACTCCTCTCAAGTATCATAGTTTTGTCTAATAGTACCTTTTGTTTTAATAACAGATGTATTAGTTATTGGTATTTTCCATTTCTTTTGCTTTCTCTGTTCATATTGTTTGGGTCAGTAACCAAAATGACCACAATTAGTCAAATCCACAAATGATTTAGGGCAAGGTACTTGTATTTAATTTTTTAAAAATCTGATCAATGTCATATTCAAACTGGTCTTGATGGTGAGAGAAGAGTGTTATCTAGCTAGCAGTGCAGCTTGATCAAGAGCTAATGAACAAAAACTGTTCTAATGGGATGGCTGGGCTGTAGATTGTGGTATGTGTTGCAATATTGATATACAGTAATACCTTGGATTACAAGTAACTTGGTTTGAGAGCGTTTTGCAAGACAAGCAAATTTTTAAATATTTATTTATTTATTTATTTTTTTACTTGATATACAAGCGATGTCTTGCAATACAAGTACTGTAGTACGGCTTAAATTAAAAATCTCTGTACAATATTTTTTGGGGGGATTTCGTTTTGATATATGAGTGTTTTGGATTACAAGCATGTTTCCGGAACAAATTATGCTCTCAATCCAAGGCATGACTGTAAAATGTACTTGTGATATTCTCTTAATGTGCTTCAGTACTGGATGTGGAGAATGTGTTACTGGAGAAGATGGTTTTGGTATTGTAATGTTCTCTACTTATATTTTGTATTGCAGGTTACTAGAACAATGGGCTAGGAGTTGAAAACTGGCAGATTCTAGGTGTGGAAGCTTAGCTGTAAAGATGAACCCAAATACTCCTTTTAGTGGACAGCAACCTGGGGCTTTCCAGGCACCATCTGGTGCTTCAGCGGAGATGTTTCCAGTTCAGCCACCATTCCAGTTTGGCCAGATCTCTCTTTTTGGGCAGAATAGTGGAGGATTGTTAAAGAATCCAGGGTTTACACAGCTACCTGAATTTACTGTAACCTCAGGACTATGTGGTTCTTCAGGGCAAGGTTTGGGATTTGGGCACTCCCCAGGATTTACACAATCCTATTGTCTTGGACAAACTACATCCTTTGTGACTTCTGCCCCAACCAGCTGTTCTGTTCCCAGCAATCTAGGTTTTAAACCACCTACAAATCTTGGGACTTCTCAGAGTGCTTCTAGCTTTGGAGATACATCTGGAGAAGCTTCAGGCTTTGTGAGACCAGATTTCAGCTTCAAAACCCCTGAGAGTGCAGTGTTCAAGCCTATCTTTGGCACTAGTTCAGAACAAGAGAAAACCAATCCGGTAATCCCAGCTCCTTTTACATTTTCCTTTCCCGGTGGTAGTGGATCTGGAAGACTAGCCCCTTTTGTCATTTCTCAAGAGAGCAGCAGCTCAGTTAGTACAAGCTTCAACTTCACGAAACCAGTAAGCAGTAATACTTTAACATCTTCATTCAGTGGTTCTTTACCGAGCAAGACCATAGAGGATGATACAAAAAGATCTATAGTTCTCTTTGGAAGTCCTAGCAGTAGTTTTACCTCTTTTTCAAACTCATCTCCTGGATCTCTCCCTTTGGGTGACACTTTGCAAATTAATAAGACAAGCAAACTAGAACATGAAGAATTGCTAGCTTCAAGTGAGCCACTTGCTAACCTTGGAAAGGGAACAAAGAGGAAAGAAGAACAAGAGCATTCTCCAAGACAACATGATTATGATAATGTGGATGAGCCAGAGCTGTCAAGGAGTGATCATGCTTCCAATAAGCGACCTGTCAGGCTGAATCGCCCACCTACACGAGGCTTGTTTGGCAGAACATTGCTAGATGTGCTGAAAAGCAATAAGAAAGAGTGCAAAATGGGAAGAGTTTCCCTAGGATCTGGAGAAATGGAACAGACAGATGTGGTAGGGGGAAGCCAGTCTGGCTTTGCTATGGCTAAGCCAATAGCAACACTGAGAAAGGAAGAAAGGAAGGCAAAATTGAAGGAAGGTAGGTATCAAAACTTGGCATGAATTAATAAAATGAAAGATGAAAATATTACAGTCAGTTTAATTGTAACTTTTGGTATATTTTATAGATGATTTTGCATTTCACATCTAAAACATAAACATTTTACATGAAAATATGAAGGTATTTTCTCTTTCAGATTCTGCCATCTCAAACCCTCTGCATCGAAATCGGAACAGTGGGAGCACAGAGAGCCTTGGAGGTTTGCCATCAAGTGAACTCACAGCCATCCAGTGCAAAAATATTCCTGACTTTCTAAATGACAGAAATGTTCTTGAAAAACACTTTAAGAAGTTTATTAAAATCCAGCGTATCCGTACCAACCGAAACAAAAAGCAGGCTATTATACACTGTTTTGATCATGTGAGTTTTTAAATATTAACAGAAGACCAAAAGTGTAAACATGTACATGTGTAGGCTACATGCAAGGGTGTGCTATGGTGAGTTTTATTTGATATTCTCACCAGTAACCCCTACTACTAGAAATGCGTAGACATTTCTACGCATTTTAATATGCAAAATGTTAGCCATTGGGTAATGTTGGCTGCATTCTAGCTTACCGTTAGACACAGTACTATTGAAATCATTGGAACTTCAGTTTCCATGACTGTGGGCTACTGTTCTTGTAGCAAATATTGTGGAAATTACTGAGATGTTTGTAGGAATGAGTAATATCTAGTCTGCAACTGTGGACAGTTACCATACTCATTTACAATAGAAATTGCAGCCTTTTTAGTAGAAAAGTCTTGGAAAAAGTAAACAGCTTTGCAACAGATTGAGGCGGGAAAGTATTCGGAAGATTGTAGTTGCATGGCAACACTATTTTATCCATAGTAGTGAAAACATTTGAATTGGCCATCTCAATTTTGTTGTGCATTGACTTGTATAAGGCGTTAGGCTGCCAGTCTCAACAGATAGTCTAACTTGGAGATGGGAAGAAGGTAGATCTCCAGATGTTTTGGACTTCAACTCCCAAACCCCCTGCCAGCATGACCAATGGTCAGGAATGTTGTGAGATTCCAAAACACTTGGAGATCTACTTTCTGCCCACCCCTGGTCTGAATCCAGACTACTCAGTTTTTAATCTAATTCTCTAGGCTTTTGTCACATTAGGATGCACCGTATATGCTGTAATTCACTGCCAAGGACTGTTAACTGTAACTTTTTCCTTTCAGTATTCCAGACATCTTATACTTACTGTGTGTTAAAGAAAATTGTCATTCAAACAATTTGAATGAATGTTGAGTTCAGCCTTATACTGTATCCCAGTGCATGTTTGTGGGATGGGGAAGCAGATGTAAATTCTTGTTCTTTCTGGTTCTTGGAGGAAGAGGGAGAAGACATTTTGGAGAGGATGACTTTTCCCAGTGGACTCTGGAGGCTGGGCTTACATTAACTGAGCAACAACACAATGGAACCAACTACCTAGGAAGGTGGTGGGCTCTCCCACTCTGGAGGCATTCAAGGTGCAGCTGGACAGCCATCTGTCAGGGATGCTTTGACCTGGATTCCTGCATTGCACAGGGGGTTGGACTTGATGGCCTTGTAGGCCCCTTCCAGCTCTACTTTTCTATGATTCTAGTGGAGGAGTTCCCAACTCTGTTTTTGTCACGCCTTTAGCTGAGCAGCAGGGTTTTTGGGAGCTTCATCTTTTTTAGTGGAGCCTTTCCACAGCATGCCTTGATTCTTCTCTTTCTACCCCAGTCTCTAATTTATAAAACCTAGTGTTGCAACATCTAATTCCAGCCTAGTCACCTCTCTTTTCCTGGGTAGCAGGCTCTTTAGCAAGCCCATTAAGGGTATTCTTATAGATACAAAGAGGTGTGTGTGTGTGTGTAAAGGGAGGCCATGCCATTAAAATTTTAAGTAATACAAGATGTCCCATTAGGTTCCCATGCCTTTAGTCCAAGGAGGAGCCTGGCTAGACTCAGGAAATACAGAAGGCCTACATGGCTCAGTCAAGAAGGCTCTGTACAAACAATGCTCCTCCAACTCACAAGTAACAGTCAGATCCCCGGTGCTGCTAAAAGCACTTCTAGACAATCATGCAAATAATGCAAGGTCACCATGAGGATGAGTGGCTGTAAAGTTTCTTCCTAGCCTGAAAATCCTTCACATTCCACTGGAATATGAAGACAGTGTACAAGGGTTATTGAGTGCTATCATTTTCCACACATCGGGTTCTGCCAATTCTCCAAAGCCCAAACTGCAGGTAAAGCACTTTTGCACTCTAACCTCCGTCAAGTACTTGTTGGAGATTGGAGCAATAGCGTATGATCCACTGTAGGAAAGGTGTGCCAGAATTTGCTCAGTATTTTTCATGGTACCCCAAAAAAGTTATCTAGTTTACAAGGAAAAGATTTAAAGCCATAAAATACAAAGATATGACATGAAAATAAAATCTACACCAGAATAAAACCTGCCTCAAAACCTGCTTCCAGATGCAGACAGTAAGGTTCATAGCAGCAGCACTCAGGCCGGAGAACTTTGACCGCCAGAGAACTTCCTGGCCTCCATAGATCTCATGGAAGCTCATCTTTATTTATTTTTATTTATTATATTTATACCCCGCCTTTTTTCCTGCAAGGAACCCAAGGTCGCTTACATAATTCTCCTCCTCCTCTCCATTTTATCCTCACAACAACCCTGTGAGGTAGGTTATGTTCCTATTCTTCATGTTCCTATTCTACCAGAGCATGCATGTTCCTCTGGCTCACCTACCAGGAAGGGCACGATTAGCACAAGACTCTGCCCTGAAGGTGTTCTTCATACTTATTGTGTCTATAGTAGCACTATTACAGTGTGTCTAGATAATAGTCTCCTCTTTACATCCTCCTCTTTCATAAAGGGGCATACACAGCTTTTGAAGTATGGCTGTGGAATTAATGAGGCAAAGAATTCTCTTCAGCCAGCAGAGTGCCTGAAACATTGATGGCAGTCTTAAGTTACTCCTTCCCCAGGAAAGGCAGGATAAATTGATGACAGTGACATGCCAGAATTTGAGCTCAAGCAACTTGGATCATGTGTTCCTGGCTCATCTTTGGGGCTTCATGATTGCCTAAATAGGTTCAGTGTCCTGGGCTAGATTCCATTACAGGCCTCTCTGCTAGTGGTTCCTAGATGAATGTATGACAACGGGTTAACTTTCTGAATTTGGACCAAATTCATATTGCCACAAATGCAAACCTCTCTGGCTGGTGAGCACACTGCCGGGGGCTGCAGGCACAGAACAAAGCAGTTCTGTCTTGAATTTCAGGCTGTCATGTTTGCTTCTATTGCATTTCTCCAGGGATCCCACATGCTGGTGAGGACCAACATCATAACCTCCAAAGCCCATGCAACCAGGGTAGCACATGCTCCAGAGCATTATACCAGGAAGGACCTAACTAAAGCAAATGGTCTGGAAAGCATTTTCTCTTGTCAGCGGGACATATCTGAAGGTCCTATATGCAAAGTCACAGGCTGAATAGGATTGTTGTTGTGTGCTTATGTGGTGGTAGGGCTGGACCAAGCAAGGCAAAGGACAGAAAGACAATATGGAACTGTGGATAAAAACCATTTTAAAAAAAAAAAAAGTCAGAAAAATGGGACTTTTCAAAATTTAAATCAGATTTTTTTAAAAAAATGTAAATACTATGTTTCTCTTAAATAATAAGTAGGTTAACATTAAATAAGCTGGATATAAGCATGTTGGCCATACAGTTAATCTCTAAACTGAATCAATGGCTCTACCAGTGACATTGAGTAAAAGGAGGCTTTTTTAAAATCCAAATGACGAACCATTCTGATCATTTCTCAAATATGTATATTTATACTACCCAAACATCGGCATTTCATTTTCATTTGATGAAAATAAACTGCTCAGGTCTGCCTGATAACTATCAAATCTTGCTTCAGTCGATCAGGCGTTGGCATTTCATTTTTGTTTCCTGCTTAGTTGTTGTGAGGGCAAGCCTGGGTCAAAACAGTGAAGCAGAAAGGAGCAGCTGGAAAGAAAAAAGTCAAAATTGTCCAGTGTGCATCTTCCTGTAGGCTGCAATCCTATAACCACTTGCCTGGGAGTAAGCCCCAGCGAACTCAGCGGAACTTATTTCTGAGTTGGCATGTATAGGATTATGAGGTTAACAGAACAATCCTATACATGTCTACCCAGAAATAATTCCACTGAGTTCAGTGGGGTTTACTGCCAAGGAAGTGGCCATTGGTGCTGGTCACAAGAAAGACCTTATATGGAAATATTTTAAAGACATTTCCTTTATAGGTAAAAAAGGAACATATGTAAAATATATACAGTGAGACAGATACAAAGCCAGCTTGTAAGAATGAAATTGTAAATGATATTCTGTTTAGTAAATTAACATAGTTGAGTGGTCAGATTTGATATGAAAGATAGCAGGGAAGATATGAAAAGGTTTTAATGGGAAACTTGATTTAAATCAGTGATTTAAATAGTCTTGATTTAAGTCAATGTACCCTGACAGTACGTCTCTGGCGCGCAACTCTAATGCCTCCTTAGAGGACATTTGGTAAACTAGAAATGTGAATCTCAGTTTCTGCATTTATTTTTACATGATAGTTACATTTGCTGCCACCAGTGTGGCCTTTGGGCAGAGAGTTCTTGAACAGGTCCTCTGATCCTGCTCAGTAGCAGACAGACCCAGCCTGGGTGGGATGCATAGCTTTCCACCATCCCCCTCTGGATGTCCTACTCTGAAAGAAAGTGGAACATTGGACTTAATCTGAATGTTCCTTCTCTTCAGTGGGAAGGAGGATATTGTTCCATTCATTTTTAATGGAGTCTACTGTTTCTGGTAGGAAGTGAAACTCAATTTGGTTTTATACATACCTGGAGGAGGCCTCCTTCTGTACTTAATTTCTCTGTGCCACTTTTCCACTGGTTTATTCCCTGTTCTCATTATTCTAACATTCTTTTTAATTTTGGCTTGCTTGGCACCCCATTGGGTTCGGTACTTTCTCTTAAGTGGGTATTTCATTTACAATTTGTTTCAAACTGAGCGTGGATTTCCATTAGAGGAGATGGGAAGGTCAGTCCTGCTGCCAAAGCCCATTCGGAGGAGTTGCCCTCACAAGATGCCATCCTGTTTCCAAACAGAAAGAGCAATCTCAAGTTCGTATAGTAAGCAGATATTCACCACTGCTTCGCATATGCTATATAATATTTTATATGTCATTCTGACCCTGACTCTTCCATTGCACGTTTGTTTGTTTGTTTGTTTTTCCAGGCATCTGCTGCTTTGGCTAGAAAGAGAGCAAAAGACTTAAACAAAGAGATAGTGACATTTTGGCATAAGAAGAAACCAAGTAAGTTGTTACCCGATTGTTATAAGAACTAGCAAAATGTCTGCTAGCATGATGCGTTTGTGTTTCCGAGAAAGGGCCCATATAGTGCGGGGTCCTCTGTGAAGATGTATTGGTGGCATCTGAATGTCAAGCTAATGATAGTGAGACATGAATGAGCCTAGCTAGGCTTGCGCACTCCTCTCCCGTCTTCTGCGGCCATGAGAAGCAATTTGGAAACTTTTGCTCCTGCTTTTGATTAACCATAGCTTGTTATATTGCCTGAACCCAGCAAACTGTGGTTAATCTTAACTAATGGTTCATTTCAAACAAACCATGGTTTTCAAAGCTAGCTTGTTTAAACTAACCGTAGTTAAAATTAACTACAGTTCCAGGTTTGTACAAGCTTTAGCCAATCAAAAGCGGAAGTAAAAAGCTTCCAGACTCTTCCCAGGTGTTCAGAAAGAGTGTGGTGTGAGAAGTGCACAAGCCTGGGGTGAAGCTAGAGTAATTCGCATCTCATTAAACCATAGCTTAGCTTATTGTAGTGTTCTTCACTGCAAGGCTCAAAAGCCATTGGTGGCTCGTACTCCGCTCAAGTGTGACTCTCCGCCTCTCTTTCATTCACTCGCTCTCCTTTTGCACTAGCTGCTTACCCTCTGGTACAAAGCGTCAGGGGCTCTGGTACAAAGCGTCACCACTTGATTGGGGGTGGGAGCAAAGAGGTGAGTCCCCTCATGGCTTGGGAAAAGTCCATGTGGCCTTGGTGGCAATGCCTGGAGCCATTGTGGCTCCTGCTTAAAACATAGTAAAGATCACTAGCTTATTGTGATGTCTGAACACAGCCTTTGTGAAGATCTGAGAAGATTAGAAGCCCTTCTCTGAGTTCCCCTGTTATCTGAGCTGTAGCAGCTGCCTACCAGGGAGAGGGCCTTTTCAATGGTGGCACCCCAACCTTGCAGTATTCTCCCTAGAGAGGCTTGACTAGTACCCAGTCTGATGTGTTTCTGGAGCAAGGTGAAGCCTTTTTTATTTTCCTAAGAATTTTTAGCGGTGTAACTTTTGTTGATCTATTTTATTTGGATGCTGCTTTTATAGAGTTGTGGTTGGTTTCTACTTTTTAATTTTATTGTAACCTGTTGTATTGTAAATACCTCTGTGCATACGGAGCTATATTACAGAGGGTCCCCTTTAGTAGAGGCAGGGTCACCCAGTGTTGGGGGCAAGTTTTGTTCCCTTTGTAATACTTACCATAAGTGACTTTTAATTTTTCATGCCAATGAATGGCAGTTCTTCACATAAGGTACGCTGTGGGAGTGGAGCTAAATCTAATCTACATCTCTGGAGACTTCAGTTTTTTAAGGGAGAGGGATTAGCCCCTACTTCAGTAGTCTTCCTGATTGCAACCTGCTTTACTTTGTCCCAGAGGAATGATTAGCCAGCGAGAAGTGTGTCTGCTTCTGTCTGCATAGTGTCTGCTTTTTTATCCACATAAATCCTCCTTGGCTTCCATGTCTTGATCATGTTACCTGTGGAAATTGGAATTAGAATCATAGAAAAGTAGAGTTGGAAGGGGCCTACAAGGCCATCGAGTCCAACCCCCTGCTCAATGCAGGAATCCAGGTCAAAGCATCCCTGACAGATGGCTGTCCAGCTGCACCTTGAATGCCTCCAGACTAGTGGGAGAGCTCACCACCTCCCTAGGTAATTGGTTCCTATTGCTCTAACAGTCAAGAAATGTTTCCTGATGTTTAGGTGGTATCTGGGTTCCTGTAACTTGAGCCCATTATTCCGTGTCCTGCAAACTGGGATGATCGAGAAGAGATCCTGGCCCTCCTCTGTGTGACAACCCTTCAAGTACTGAAAGAGTGCTTTCATATCTCCCCTCAGTCTCCTCTTCTGAAGGCTAAACATGCCCAGTTCTTTCAGTCTCTCCTCATAGGGCCTTGTTTCCAGTCCCTTTATCACCCTTATTGCCCTCCTCTGAACCCTGTCCAGTTTGTCTGCATCCTTCTTAAAGTGTGGTGCCCAGAACTGGACGCAGTACTCAAGATGAGGCCTAACCAGTGCCGAGTAAAGGGGAATTATCACTTCCCGCGATTTGGAAGTTATACTTCTATTAATGCAGCCCAAAATAGCATTTGCCTTCTTTGCAGCCACATCGCATTGCTGGCTCATATTCAGTTTGTGATCTACCACAATTCCAAGATCCTTCTCACTTGTAGTATTGTTGAGCCAAGTGTCCCCCATTCTGTAACTGTGCATTTGGTTTCATCTCCCTAGGTGCAGCAGTTGGCATTTATCCCTATTAAATTTGATTCTGTTGTTTTCGGCCCAGTGCTCCAGCCTATCGAGATGGCTTTGAATTTTGTTTCTGTCTTCCAGAGTATTAGCTGTTCCACCCAATTTTGTGTCATCTGCAAATTTGATAAGCATTCCCTGTACCTCCTCATCCAAGTCATTAATAAAAATGTTGAAGAGCACTGGGCCCAGGACCGAGCCCTGTGGTACCCTGCTCGTTACCTCTCCCCAGTTTGAGAAGGAACCATTGATAAGCACTCCTTGAGTCCGATTCTGTAGCCAACTGTGGATCCACCTGATAGCTGTTCCAAAGGAATGCAAAGAAAAATACTCTAGAAGGGGGATGGAACACAGAGAGCAAGCTTTGAGTAGATAATATTCAGTAAGTAAGATAAAGCAGGAGAAATCTTCACTCAGGGATTCTGAGTGAGATCCAAAATCTCCAAGAATAGAGAGCAGATTTCCTCAAATTCTTCTGCTTATCTTACTTATTACATACTATTACCTCATGGCCAGAGTTCCTCCAGCCAGAAGAGACTACCTGGCAGGTTCATGGGTTTCCATGATCATAAATTCAGTTGTTCTGGAGCCAGGAAGACCCTATGGATCCAGGCCCCTAAGTCTAGGTAATTAGGTACCTTAGGCTGCAGTCCTATTCTTACTTACCTGGGAATAAGCCCCATTGAAGTCAACAGGACTTACTTTTGAGTAGACATGTATAGAATTGAGCTTTTAGAATCACCTGTGCAAAAACAGCATTACCAAATTAGTATATTGCAATAGCCCTGACCAAAGGGAAGCAATTTCTGTAGCACATAAGCAGAAGAGACTTCCAAGGTATCATGCTCTAATCATATTGATCTAATTGGCAGATTCCTCTCCCACAAGCTGAGCCTGGTATGCTCTCCAATTTTGTTCCAATATAAATAACAGACACATAAGAATGTAAGAAGAGCCATGCTGGATCAGACCAAGGGTCCATCTAGTCAAGCATTCTGTTCACACAGTGGCCAACCCAGCTGCCCACGGGAAGCCCACAAGCAGGACATGAGTGCACCAGCACCCTCCTGCCCTTGTTCCCCAGCAAATAGGCATACTGCCTCTGATATTGGACACATATCCAATAAGGAGCTCAAGCATTCATCTTCTCTGCATTGGTAATATATAGAATCATAGAAAAGTAGAGTTGGAAGGGGCCTACAAGGCCATCGAGTCCGACCCCCTGCTCAGTGCAGGAATCCAGGTCAAAGCATCCCTGACAGATGGCTGTCCAGCTGCACCTTAAATGCCTCCAGATGGGGGGAGCTCACCACCTCCCTAGGTAGTTGGTTCCATTGTCTTATTGCTCTGACAGTCAGAAAATTTTTCCTGATGTTTAGGTGGAATCTGGGTTCCTGTAACTTGAGCCCATTATTCCGTGTCCTGCAAACTGGGATGATCGAGAAGAGATTCTGGCCCTCCTCTGTGTGACAACCCTTTTAAGTACTGGAAGAGTGCGATCATATCTCCCCTCAGTCTCCTCTTCTGAAGGCTAAACATGCCCAGTTCTTTCAGTCTCTCCTCATAGGGCCTTGTTTCCAGTCCCTTTATCATCCTTGTTGCCCTTCTCTGAACCCTCTCCAGTTTGTCTACGTCCTTCTGAAAGTGTGGTGCCCAGAACTGAAAGTGTGGTGCCCAGAATACTCAAGATGAGGCCTAACCAGTGCCAGGTAAAGGGGAATTATCACTTCACGCGATTTCGAAGCTATACTTCTATTAATGCAGCCCAAAATAGCATTTGCCTTCTTTGCAGCCACATCGCATTGCTGGCTCATACTCAGTTTGTGATCTCCAACAATTCCAAGATCCTTCGCACTTGTGGTATTGTTGAGCCAAGTGTCCCCCATTCTGTAACTCTGCATTTGGTTTCCTTTCCCTAGGTGCAGCACTTGGCATTTATCCCTATTAAATTTCATTCTGTTGTTTTCAGCCCAGCGCTCCAGCCTATCGAGATCTCTTTGAATTTTGTTTCTGTCTTCCAGAGTATTAGCTGTTCCACCCAACTTTGTGTCATCTGCAAATTTGATAAGCATTCCCTGTACCTCCTTATCCAAGTCATTAATAAAAATGTTGAAGAGCACTGGGCCCAGGACTGAGCCCTGTGGTACCCCGCTCGTTACCTCTCCCCAGTTTGAGAAGGAACCATTGATAAGCACCCTTTGAGTCCAATATGTATGAAATATATATCCATAAGTATCAAAAAGTATCAAGTAATACAATTATCCATAAAAATAGTTATGCATACACTTCAGAAAAAGCAGACCAGTTTAGCCCAAAATATCTGGAGGGCCGCAAGTTACCCACCTTGATTTAGGGTAAAATGGATGTATAGATGTCCTCAGGATGGAATAGGTGACAGTACAGAATGTTAATTGCTTTAAAAATGTAATTTCTAGCTTAAATGGCCAGTTCTATACTTTACTGTATAGCTTTCATTATTGTACAGTATAATTATATATATATATATTCTCTCTCTCTCTCTTTTCCAATTTCTTAATGCTATTCTGTACATCCTGTCCTAGTAGCAGCATTGAGAAGGCAAGGCAGGAGTTAGCTAGAATACCAGAATTTGCATTCCTAGTCTGGCGCAACCAAAGTAGATCCATTGTGTGGAAGGTCTGGGCCTCCCATGGGATTCTAAGTCTAGCACAACTGGTAGGTGGCCAAGATGTCTACTTCTTAATTTGAGAGACAAATATGCCATACTGCTGATGTTGGAATGGAAGTATATGTAGTTTCTTCTCCCACGAATGCTGTGGCAGCTCTCTCATCCCACCAAAGCATATTATGGTGTCGAGCTCTTTGCTATTATGTCCATGCCTTGGAACAGGAAGGCAGATGAACATATGCCATTGTTTCAAGGAGGCATGATGTGGTAGTAATGGGGGACTTCAATTTCCCTGATATCTGTTGGGAGACTTATTCAGCCAAACATGGCCCCTCCAAGAAATTCCTGAGTTGTGCTGCTGATAACTTCCTCCTACAGAAAGTGGAGGAAGGAACTAGAGGATCGGCTATCCTTGACCAGATTCTAACCAACAGAGACGAGTTAGAGGATAAAGTGGCAGTTTCGGGAACTCTGGGGGAAAGTGACGCATGTTATACTTGAGTTCTTGATTCTAAGGGAAGCAAAAGCTGAATGTAGCCAAACGCGTACCCTGGATTTTAGGAAAGCCAATTTTAACAAACTCAGAACAATGATAAGTAAGGTCCCATGAGAAAAGGAGCCCAGGATGGGTGGGAGTTTTTAAAAAAGGAATTTTTAAAGGCACAATTGCAAACAATTCCCACAAGGAAAAAAGGCAGAGGGCAACAGAAGAAGCCAATGTGGCTAAGATCAACCATACTTACTCAGCATGTATGCTGATGATTTGATATTAACAATACAAAACCCAATAGAGGCATTGCAACCACTACGTCAAGAACTGCAAGATTTTCAAGCAGCATCTAGCTTAAAAGTAAATTACGACAAATCTGACTTCATGAGTTATAATATAGGGGCAAACAATCAACTTGACATTTCTAAAAATCTACAAATTCCTATAGTTCACAAAGCCTTTAGATATCTAGGAGTTCAAGTTGCAAAAAACCCAAACAAAACCTTCACACTAAACTATTCCAAAGTATGGGAAAATATCAAGAAAGACCTCAAAAGATGGAAAAGATTGAACTTAACCACAATGAACAAATTAGCCACCATCAAAATGATAGTCATACCTAAATTCACATACTTATTTTATGTTCTACCCATAGAAGTACCTATGAGATGGCTTAAATCATGGCAAGACACCCTAGAAAAATTTATATTTAATGGTAAAAAACCACGTATGGCAAGAAATCTCAGATACAGACCCACCATTGATGGAGGGTGGGGAATTCCATCACTAAAATTATACTATGAAGCTTACCAACTGAGACATCTATTATCATTCATGGCAGATAATAAAAATAAACATTGGGTCAAAATAGAATTTTTTTTGTTAGCACAAGATAATCCACACACAAGATAATCCCTTTGTCAAAAAACGAATAACACAAGGTATACAAAATCAACACTCCAACATGGAAATAATATTAAAGATATGGAAACGAAGAAAGGAGACACTGATGCCAGGAATTTCACCATTAATACCACTCTATGCACACCCAAATTTTCCAGTTAAAGACATACAGATATCTAGAGAATCACTGAAAAATAATAACCTATTGATATTACGAGACTTATACAATAACTCACAACCACTACCAAGAGACACATGGAGAAACACATTACGAAATGCGGCAATTACTTGGTTACAATGGTACCAAATAAGCTCATTCATTAGACTAGAGAATGTGAAAAAACAAGGCACCAGAGATCTGACACAATTTGAAAAGATATTAACTTTTACAGATCAGGAAAAAGGATTAATGTCAGATTTATATGCACTTCTGATAAAAACAGACATGGGAAATAGCCTTCCTCTTAAAAGAAAATGGGAAAGAGAATGGGGAATGCAAATAGAAGATGAAGAATGGGAAAATATATGGGATGAATTCCCATTTAAAGCGATTTCAACAAAATTCAAAGAACTCTCACTGAAAATAATACAGAAATGGCACTGGACTCCTCACAAAATATCTCATATTAATAAAAACTACTCTCCCCTATGCTGGAGAGCCTGTGGAGAAATCGGATCACACAAACATATGTGGTGGTCCTGCAAGCAAGTATCCTGCTTCTGGACAATAGTTTTCAAAGAAATATCTAAAATTGTAGGGACAGAGATAAATAAAACTCCAGAATTAGCAATACTAAACATTTTTCAAAGAGATAATAAAAATTTATTATACAAGAACCTAATAAGATTTCTATTACAAGCTGCTAAATTACTAATAGCAAGAGGATGGAAAGATGCCAAAGGGCTAACCATCAATCACTGGTATAATGTGGTATGGGAAATTGCATTAATTGAAAAACTAACTCAAAAATTGAGAATTGCAAGGGGAAAAAAGAAAACAAACTCTTTTGAAGCAGAATGGTGGCCAATTATCCAATTTTCATACAGAACATCTACAACAAAAATACCTCAAGCCTTCCAGTACATTTGGATGCAATAAACTTACAAATATCCACCTATCACAAAACTGACTACTTTATGGCCGAAAAAGACGCCCAGCCAGATTTGTTCCTTTGAATGTTGGTTCGGGGGGGGGGTGGATTTACTTTGTTCTGATCTAATACAATTTCTGTAATGGATTAGATGTTTTGTTGGTTGTTCGGTTGTCTTGTATATGTTAAAATTCAAATAAACAAATTAAAAAAAAAAAAAAAAAGCAGGGTACCGCTGGGCTCGGTCCTGGGCCCAGTGCTATTCAACATTTTTATTAATGACTTGGATGAGGAGGTACAGGGAATGCTTATCAAATTTGCAGATGACACAAAATTGGGTGGAACAGCTAATACTCTGGAAGACAGAAAATTCAAAGTGACCTCGATAGGCTGGAGTGCTGGGCCGAAAACAACAGAATGAAATTTAATAGGGATCAATGCCGAGTGCTGCACCTAGGGAAAGGAAACCAAATGCACAGTTACAGTATGGGGGACACTTGGCTCAGCAATACTACAAGTGAGAAGGATCTTGGAATTGTGGTAGATCACAAACTGAATATGAGCCAGCAATGTGATGTGGCTGCAAAGAAGGCAAATGCTATTTTAGGCTGCATTAATAGAAGTATAGCTTCCAAATCGCGGGAAGTGATAATTCCCCTTTACTCGGCACTGGTTAGGCCTCATCTTGAGTACTGCGTCCAGTTCTGGGCACCACACTTTAAGAAGGATGCAGACAAACTGGAGAGGGTTCAGAGGAGGGCAACAAGGATGATAAAGGGACTGGAAACAAGGCCCTATGAGGAGAGACTGAAAGAACTGGGCATGTTTAGCCTTCAGAAGAGGAGACTGAGGGGAGATATGATAGCACTCTTCCAGTACTTGAAGGGTTGTCACACAGAGGAGGGCCAGGATCTCTTCTCGATCATCCCAGTTTGCAGGACACGGAATAATGGGCTCAAGTTACAGGAACCCAGATTCCACCTAAACATCAGGAAAAATTTCCTGACTGTTAGAGCAATAAGACCATGGAACCAACTACCTAGGGAGGTGGTGGGCTCTCCCATCCTGGAGGCATTCAAGGTGCAGCTGGACAGCCATCTGTCAGGGATGCTTTGACCTGGATTCCTGCATTGAGCAGGGGGTTTGACTCGATGGCCTTGTAGGCCCCTTCCAGCTCTACTTTTCTATGATTCTATGATCTTTATACATAGCATTGTTGGATAGGTCTTATCTGTTATGTTGCAGTATTTGTGTAGAGAAGTGTCTTGCAAGAAGTTAGAGTATTACACTTAAGCATTATATTGAAGTGCTGTACATTGATAAGAAATCAATAAAATATAAAATTGTAAAAAGAAGTTAAGTTCGCTGATCAGTTTTTGATGTCATTCAATTTTCTAAGGTCCAAATAAGAAAGGCTATTCATCTAAGGAGCAGAAGGCAGATGAAAGTGATGGAAGGCAAAGCAATGACCAGCTGAGTCATCAGCATCCTCCACATTGCAAGTCTTTAATCCGTTCCAGTGGTAGTGGAAACATGTCAAATAAGAGGTATGTGTTCTTCATTAGTCTTCGTAAAATAAAATAATCAATGTGGCAGAATGCACACCTACCTCTCTCTCCTGAATGGACCTTCTCTCTCTGCCATGCTGCCTTCTGTGCTCTTTCATACAGGGCAGCAACGCCGGTCTGTGGAAGCGGAAGGTTTATTTATTTTATTTTTTTACATAGTCAGAGGAGGTTTGGCAATGGGTGTCTCGGTGAACCATCTGTCATGGCCACTACACAAAAGGAAATTTTGGGTTCTGCACAAACACAGGAAATGCAAAACATGCCATAATACATTGGAGGCAGGGAGAGCTTCTTTATGAACGCCCTGCCTCCCTGCCCCCTCTGCCGCCTTCTGACTATTTCTGCCAAGCTCAGCTCAGAGAACATTCTGAGCATGCGTGGCAATGGAGAATGCAACAGGGAAGAAGAAGAGAGGAGAGGCAACCACAGTGCACTGCAGCACTCTGATTTAAGCATTCATTTATTTACAGTCAACTAAGGTCTGGGGAGACAGGGAGGGGTGGGGAAGAGGAAGGTCACAATAATGTTTGGTCATCTCAACAAAGCTGCTTTGTTGTAACCTATCTGTCACAGTGTTGCAGCCCATCTGACTTAGCATTGCGACTCATCTCTGAGTCGCAGCCCATGAGTTGAAGACCTCTGGTTTATAGGTTTATTGTAGTATTTTTGTCAGATAATGTTTCGGTTTTTTTTAATATTGTGTTTGTGTCGGAGGCCACTGCTCTGCCTCTCCCTGAAGACAAGTCTCTGAGTAGTGATTCTAAGTAATTTTCATTATGCAAAAAAGATAGAAACGTGCTTCAGGCTATGCAGTAGGTCATATTACAAACAATGGCTATAAAAGAGTCAAGTTGTGTTAGCAATGAGAAAAACTAGCTTTTCATTGCAACCAGTAGAAAGAAAGTTGATTTCATTCATCTCATTTCATTTACCGGTATTTCATTTCTATACTGCCCCACAGCCGAAGCTCTCTGGGCGGTTCACAACAGTTTGTACATAAAAACAACAATAAAAACATACAAAATAGTTAAAAAGATTAAAAACCAAATTTAAAAGCACAGTTTAAAATAACAATCCAAAAGTTAATAAACTAAGCCTACAGGTGACAATCCCCCCCCCTGCTATTTCGAGCACTTATCATGGAATCATAGAAAAGTAGAGTTGGAAGGCCATCAAGGCCATCAAGTCCAACCCCCCGCTCAATGCAGGAATCCAGGTCAAAGCATCCCTGACAGATGGCTGTCCAGCCGCACCTTGAATGCCTCCAGAGTGGGAGAGCCCACCACCTCCCTAGGTAGTTGGTTCCATGGTCTTATTGCTCTGACAGTCAGGAAATTTTTCCTGATTTGTTAGGTGGAATCTGGGTTCCTGTAACTTGAGCCCATTATTCCGTGTCCTGCAAACTGGGATGATCGAGAAGAGATCCTGGCCCTCCTCTGTGATCATTATCATATCTCCCCTCAGTCTCCTCTTCTGAAGGCTAAACATGCCCAGTTCTTTCCGTCTCTTCTCATTGGGCCTTATATTTATCAAGGAATCTTGAATTAATAAGTCCTTCCATCTTTAAATCCAAAAAAAGGAGTAGACTCACCGCAAGTGAACAGTTTCAATCTGCTGCTGAGAAAATCTCCTTTTAATCATAATCAGATGTAATCCATAAATTTAAGGAAATGAGGGCTGACAGGCTTTAATGTCCGTAGTGGCTTCAACACGATCGTGAACAGGCTGTAAATTCAAGACCTTGGGAAACTCCCCTGCAAAGTGGCTGCAGAAGCCTCCGCTTCTGCAGTACGCTCACTAGAAGTATCCTTTGAGGTTCAAGTGATTTATCTCCAAAATCATCCCCTTGTCCAGGGATCCATCACAGGTACAGCGCCTACATGCAGAACCCTGTTCCTTTTCCTTGCATTCCATGGGATGCACTTGTGCACACAGGCACTTGGCATGCCAGGCTGTTATGGAGAATAGGAGGCTCGTGTGTGCCTCCCATTTCCAGACCAACTCTCTTCCCTCCCTCCCCTCCGTCATGGAATGTGAGCTTGTTTAAAATATATTTTTTTTGTTTATAGTTCTCCAGCTAAGAAAACTGGCCTTAAAAAGTCTCTGCAATTTGAGGTATATCCCTTTGATTCTGGACCAGAAGGACATGGCTCAGAGAACTTAGAAGTGCCAGCGTCCAATTTCAGCAGCCTTATAGGCATGGTGGCAGAGACATCTGAGGACAAATATCGCCTTTTAGACCAGAGAGATAAGATCATGCGGCAAGGTAAGAGTTGTTAATGAACTCAGATGGAGATGTTTGGGATACAGATTGGGTGGGAAAGGCCCCACACATGTGGTTGCACCCACACACCCTGCAACCATGTTAATATTGTCACAAAGTAGTGACTTAAGAGTTCTGGAAAATGTTGAATTGGACAATTTTCTGGATTTTTTCCAGTACCCTAAAATCTCCTGAGATATTATTTAGCATGTATTAGTAGACAAACTTTAAAAAGTATACCATGTTAATTGTACATGCTGTATACATATAAAATGTTTTTCTAATAACCAAAGGTATTGAAACTGAAATATTTGATTAAAAAAAAAATCAATAAAGTACGCAATGTAGAGTTGAAAGCTACCTTGGAGGTCAACCTCCTGCTCGGTGCCCACCATCTCCCTAGGTAGTCAGTTCCACTGTAGAACAGCTCTTAGGTTAAGAACTTTTTCCTAATGTGTGTTCACATGACACTTTAAGCTCACAGAGGCACTGTAACCTTTGTGGGCTTAAAGTTGTCCCAGGACCTGGCTGTGCCCGACTAATGATCGGGCACAGCGGGGGTCTGGAGGCACCGCCTCTCCCCTCTTCCTCCCTCAATCCTGCTGCTGGTATCCCAGCGGACCCCGTGGGAGCACCGAAGGGAGTGGAGTGGGGATGACAGCTGGTGAAAAGTGCCCGAGCTGCACTTTGGCCATCGAGTCCAACCCCTTGCTCAACACAGGAATCCAAGTCAAAAGCATCCCTAACAGATTGCTGTCCAGCTGCACCTTGAATGCCTCCAGTGGGGGAGAGCCCCCCACCTCCCTAGGGAGTTGGTTCCATTGGCGTATTGCTCTGACAGTCAGAAAATTTTTCCTGATGTCCAGGCAGAATCTGGCTTCCTCTAACTTGAGCCCATTTCGTGTCCTGCAATCTGAGATGATTGAGAAGAGATCCTCTGTGTGACCATCTTTCAGGTGCTTGAAGAGTGCTTTCATATCTCCCCTCAGTCTTCTCTTCTGAAGGCTAAACATGCCCAGTTCTTTCAGTCTCTCTTCATAGGGCCTTGTTTCCAGTCCCTTTATCATCCTTGTTGCCCTCCTCTGAACCCTCTCCAGTTTGTCTACATCCTTCTTAAAGTGTGGTGCCCAGAACTGGACACAGTACTCAAGATGAGGCCTAACCAGTGCTGAATAGAGGGGAACTAGTACTTCACGTGATTTCGAAGCTATACTTCTATTAATACAGCCCAAAACAGCATTTGCCTTTTTTGCAGCCACATCATATTGCTGGCTCACATTCAGCTTGTGATCTACCACAATTCCAAGATCCTTCTCACTCGTAGTATTCTTGAGCCAAGTGTCCTCCATTCTGTAACTCTGCATTTGGTTTCCTCTCCCTAGGTGCAGCACTTGGCATTTATCCCTATTAAATTTCATTCTGTTGTTTTCGGCCCAGTGCTCCAGCCTCTCGAGATCACTTTGAATTTTGTTTCTGTCTTCCAGAGTATTAGCTATTCCACCCAATTTTGTGTCATCTGTAAATTTGATAAGCATTCCCTGTACCTCCTGATCCAAGTCATTAATAAAAATGTTGAATAGCACTGGGCCCAGGACCGAGCCCAGCGGTACCCTGCTTGTTACCTCTCCCCAGTTTGAGAAGGTACCATTGATAAACACTCTTTGAGTCTGATTCTTTAGCCAACTGTGGATCCACCTGATAGTTGTTCCATCTAGCCCACTTTTAGCTAGCTTGCTAATCAGGATGTAATGAGGCACTTCATAGATTTTATAGATCATAGAGTTGGAAGGAGCCTACAAGGCTATCGAGCTTTGCTGAAGTCCAGATATATGATGTCCACAGCATTCCCCCAGTCCACAAGGGAGGTTACCCGATCAAAAAATGAGATGAGATTAGTCTGGCAGGATTTGTTCTTGACAAATCCATGCTGGCTTCTAGTAATCACTGCATTGCTTTCAAGGTGCTTCCAGACAGACTGCTTTATAGTCTGCTCCAGAATTTTCCCAGGGATTGATGTCAGACTGACTGGCCTATAGTTCCCAGGTTCCTCCTTCTTGCCCTTTTTGAAGATGGGAACAACATTTGCCCTCCTCCAGTCATCTGACACTTCACCTCTCCTCCATGATTTCTCAAAGATAATAGACAGTGGTTCTGAGAGTTCTTCTGCCTATTACTCTAGGATGCAGCTCGTCAGGCCCTGGAAATTTAAACTCGTTCAGAGTAATCAGGTGCTCCTTGACCATTTGCCTATCAGTCTCAAGCTGCAATCCTGCGCCTTCAGTCTGCACTTCAGGTTTGCCAGGGGGGTCATAGACCCTCTTTTGGAAGAAGACCGAGCCGAAGTAGGAATTGAACACTTCTGCCTTTTCTTTGTCTTCTGTTATCCATTTGCCATCCTCATTGCGTAGTTGAACCACCATTTCTTTCCTTTGTCTTTTACTACGCACATATCTGAAGAAAGCTTTTTTGTTGCTTTTAGCATCCCTCGCTAGCCTCAGCTCATTCTCAGCTTTAGCCTTCCTGACACTATTCCTGCAGTTCTGTGCTACCTGCCTGTACTCTTCCCTTGTAGCCTGGCCTTCCTTCCACTTCCTATACGTGTCCTTTTTTGTTTTCAGGTCATCTCTGAGTTTTTTGTGAAGCCACATTGGCTTCTCCTGTTGCCCTCTACCTTTTTTCCTTGTGGGAATTGTTTGTTGGACCTCCTTTCCCTCGATAGTCCTGCGATGGGGGTGGGGGCAAGATTCTCTCCGCCAGTGTTGTGCACGCATGTGGCTCTGGCTGAGAGATTACGCCCCCACCCACTTCAGGAGTAGCCAGAGCTACTCCTGCGGTGGGTGGGGGCTTATTCTCTCTCTCAGTGGTGCACATGCACTGGCATCAGATAGAATAAGCCTCCCCTCCCGCCCTCTTCTCTTGCTCAGTGTGTTGCATGCGGGCTCCACACTGAATGAGAGGAGGGGGCGAGCCGGGGTCTTTCAGGAGGAGCCACCGCTGCTGTGGCGCTCCCTAGCAAGGGTGGGTTAAACCCGCCCTTGCTAGAGAGTGCTCCTGCTGCCGTGTCTGCCACGCACCGCCGGGGAGGAGGAGGCGCACAGCAGCAGGCAGGATCCAGGCACTTGGGCTCGCTTCCCCAAGAGCAAGTGTGGCTGCGCAGCTGGTTCCCCTGCCTTGCCCTGGCCCCTCAAGCCTCGAACGGGGATTGAAGGAGTGGCACATCGGAGACACCGGCAGCTTTCCCGTGTGCTCCTGCCGATGCACAACATCGGCAGGAGCGCATGGGAAAGCTGATGACAGCCACGCCAAGTGCTGCTTGGGTACTTGGCTGGCTGTCATCGGCCAGAGACCCTTGGCCAGAGCGGCAGCCCTTGTTTGCCGCTCTGGCCAAGGGGCTCTGCCTTTTTGTCTTGTAAGAGGGTTAGCGTGCCACCTGAGTTCGGACCACACGCTAACCCCACTAGGTTTTCCAAACCTTAGCACAAGCCATGGCTTAGCAGGCTGGTTAAGGAGACTCTCCTTAGCCACCCTGACTAATCCATCCCATGTTTGCACAACACGCTACGCCTCAGTAGCAATTAACCTACTGAGGTTTAGCATGTCGTGCGAACCCAGTCCTAATGTTTAGCTGAAATCTGCTTCCCTGCAATTTCAATCAGTAATTGCAATAGAGCAATTTCAATAGAGCAAAACTGTTGCCCCACTATGCTGCTGTTAATGTAGCCTAAGATCGCTTTTAGTTTTTTAGCAGCTGCATTGCACTGCTGGCTCATTCAGCTTGTGATCCACAAAGACACCTTTTCACATGTACTGCTGCCAAGCCAGTACTCATAGAATCATGGAATCATAGAAAAGTAGAGTTGGAAGGGGCCTACAAGGCCATCGAGTCCAACCCCCCGCTCAGTGCAGGAATCCAGGTCAAAGCATCCCCAACAGATGGCTGTCCAGGCGCACCTTGAATACCTCTAGAGTGGGAGAGCTCACTACCTCCCTAGGTAGTTGGTTCCATTGTCTTATTGCTCTGACAGTCAGGAAATTTTTCCTGATGTTTAGGTGGAATCTGGGTTCCTGTAACTTGAGCCCATTATTCCGTGTCCTGCAAACTGGGATGATCGAGAAGAGATCCTGACCCTCCTCTGTGTGACAACCCTTCAAGTACTGGAAGAGTGCTATCATATCTCCCCTCAGTCTCCTCTTCTGAAGGCTAAACATGCCCAGTTCTTTCAGTCTCTCCTCATAGGCATCTTATATCCATGCCTTTGATTTTTGTACTTCACATTTATCTCTGTTGAATTTCATCTTGATAGTTTCAGCCCAGTTTTCCAGGCTATCAGGATCCTTTTGAATCATTCAAAATCCATAGTAGTGTAAGACCTTCAGTAGCTCAAGCAAAAGATCACAAAAAATGTGCAAGCTTTTGAAATCTCCAGATCTCTTCATCAGACATCTTTTCATGTTGTAAAAAGCATGTTTGGAGGAGGTGTGGTCTGTGGAGGCAATGGGGAAAAAACACTGATGATGGTGAAGTCATGGAGTCTGCATGTTCAGAGTCCCAAGATGAAGTGGGGGAGGAGGGTCTGCAGACATTCAAATTAGGCTGTGATGGTTACAGAGCTGTCCCTAGGTTTACTGGGAGCAAGAAAACGAGAATGTTGGATCCCCCCTTTTTGAAAATACAAAATCTGGCGGTTACTCAGAAGTGTTTCAGACTGGGCGAAGCACACAGGCTACTTTTACCAGTGGATCACAGAGAAACTAGGCACTCGCAGCAGCAGCAGCAGCAGCTGCTGCTGCTCCAACATTTCCCAGTTGGGAGCGGGAGCAGCACACAGAGGAATCCCTGATGCTGTCTCCGGTCTGAGATGAAAGTGGGGACTTGGGCAGTGGGGGGATTGGGTGGCACTAAAAGAATAGCTCCTTCCATAGTTGATGAAAAAACAAGAGAGGAAGGGGCTTGTGTGTAACAAAAACCAATGGGAGAGAAAAAGGGGAGTCTCAAGTACCTGTGGAAAACTTTTCTAATTGCCCGATGCTTTTCTGAAATGTTTTCCTTCGTTAGGCGCTGCTTGTCTTTCATTGGATATATTCAGGAGGCAATCCTTTGCTTATCTCCGTTGCACAAAAGTGTTCTGAACAATTTCGTGCAAAGGAGATAGGTGAAGGATTTCCTCCTGAATATGTCCAGCGAAAGACTAGCGGCCCCCGACAAAGGAAAAGCATTTCCGAAACACATTGGGCAATAATAAAAGTTTTCTATAGGCACTTGATACTCCTCTTTCTCTCTCCCATTGGTTTTCCTTCCAGTGCTAGCCAAGTCAATTCATGCACTGCACACTGCCTGAAGCCAGGGAGTTGCTTGCACTGCGCATTTTCCCTATCAGGGAGGATGCAGAGTGGGTGCAGCGGGGAGGATCCAGTGTGGGCAAAGTGTCCCCAGCCTTGGAGCGGCTTGCCCACACTGTGCCTTCCCGTATTGGAGAGGACACAATGTGGGCAAAGCAGCAAAGTGTTCCTGGCCCAGGGTTAGGGCAGCTTTGCCCATGCCTTCCTGCATTGGGGAGGATGTGGTGTGGGTGAACCATCCCTGGCTTCCCCCACAATGTGCCTTCCCCCTTTGGGTTGGGAGGATGTAGCACAGATGAAGTTTGGAGTTCCAGCTGGTGCTTTAACCGGCGACCGGATGACATCAGGGGGTGTGCCCATGCCCCCGATGGCTGGGGGTGTAGCTATGCCCCCTGACATCATCAGTTGTGCGAAGGGCCAAGAAGGGGGCATGCACCATTCAGGCCCCCCCACGCAAAAACTATTTTCTATCCCTATTTTAGAGTGATGGGGCAGGGGAGTCAAGCTTCAGGTGCGTAGTAATGCAAAGCCTGGTACATACAGCTGTCTGGCATGCCCAGGAATGTCCTCTGTTCAGATACATGTTCCAGAAGAGGAGAAAGGTAGGGTTTATCACGTATGCCAGGAACTGCACATTATAGACATAGATATTTCCTGACTATAAACTTTTTTCTCATGTTTTGTTCATATGTTCAATCTCAGTGTGTAGGGGGGTTGGGATTCTGCCAGTTTTTCCTGTTCTACATATGTTCAGCAGCAGGTGAGGGTGGTCTGTATGTACATGCAACAATATGTGCAATCAGGAACTCCCAATTGTGAGTACAGAACCTGTGTTAGAGGTTGAGAACAGAATCGGAGGACAAAGCAGATGGGGACAGGCCAGCAGCTGCAATCCAGCTCCCCCTCATATGGATGGAACATGGGAACAAGGTTAAAGTTTTCTGAAAAGAGTTATAATTTTGAAATTACCCAATTTACTGTTATTGTGCCTGCTCATTTTGTTACTGATTAATTCTACACAACAATGCATTACTAGAAATGGAAAATTTTCCATGGAAAAATATAGCAACATATTTTTCTCTGGAAAACGTCTTCTGCTCCACATCATTCTCACAGAGAAGCAGCACCTATGTAGTAGTTCCGTATGTATGTGAAGGGGGCTCAGTTGGGTTTAAAAGTGTGACACATCACCTGGATCCTGCTGCTTTGGTCCTTGTAAAGACTGGCTCTCTCATAGGCGTTAACATTTTTCCTTATGAGTGCAAACAAAATCCCCTGAGGGGCAGACTATCTAACCTTTGATTTCTCTCTTTTTTAGCTCGAGTAAAACAAATAGACCTTGGCAAAGCTAAAACCTTTGTTGGCACATGCCCAGACATGTGTCCAGAAAAAGAGCGTTACATGAGAGAGACGAGAAATCAGCTTAGTTTCTTTGAAATGCTCCCAGGAACTGACAAGGTAATAGTAAACAAACACTTTCCATGGCAAGGTGCCGCTAACAGAGACCCATTCTAAGAGCGAATTTGTCATTATTTGTGTTTGGATACAATGTAGTTTTGCAGCTAAAGTAAGATCTGAGTCCTTTTCCTGCTGCTGTGTTGCAGTCTCTTGGCATGATTCTATGGTGTATGGCCTGGTCTGTATTCTCAGAGTCTACAATATCCAGGCAAGATAAAATCGTCATTGTGTGTGTATGTTCCCCCATAATACGCACAAATAGTGGTCCTCTGCCTCTCAGTAGGACTAGCAAAGTAGGACCACTAACATACAAGTAAGGACTTATCTGCACAGGGCATTCCCCATGCATACTGAAAATATTAGGTTATGAATTAATTCCTCCCCCCCCCGCCGCCCTTTCAAAAAGCCCTCTAGGACTGAGTCCTCCAGAAGGCATGGGATGTTTAGGGTAGTTGATTGTCAGGGAGGGGGCAGGAAGGTAGGGAGAAGAAACTGGTCTGATCTAGCCCCTAACACTGGGGTCTCCAGTGTGGTGCCCATGGGCATAAATGTGCCCATGGATATCTCTCTTGGCACCCACCAGGCTCCCTGCCTCTCCTGATTTTTATTTTATTTTTAATGTGATATATTATTGATTGGTATTATTGAGAGATTGGTATTATTGATAGATTGGTATGCTGCAAAGTGAAGGGCTGCTCACCAGCACCATCTTTATTTGGGTTCAAAAGAGTGGTTTTGTATTTTGGCGCACAGCCCCCACTTCTGCCTTGTACTTAGGTTCTTGGACAAATTACTTTTCTTTTACTTTTACTTTTCTCACCAGTTTGCCTTCTGGGAATTGAGTGTACATGCCCACTATGGCAGCCATTTTATGAATGGGCACACCCCTCAATGGCAATCATTTTCTGAGAGTGCCCACAACACTAAAAATTCCAAATGTGCCCACTGACCCAAAAGAGTTGGGGAACCTTACCCTAATAGCTCAAAATATTCTTTGGGGGTATTAGTGCCAGTTGATTTGAGCCATGTGGCATCTATTCCCTGAACCCAATTTTCATTTCACTTGTCCCATAAGCTGTGGGGAGGAAGAGGTGAAAACAAGGCTGCATCTTATTTTGCAAAAGCATTCAATTCATGTCTATCGGACATTGTAACGTCTCTCTAATAAGGGCATGTCTAGTTCAGCTGATTGCTGGTGACACAGTACAGCTAATGATTTTTTAAACATATGTTTTGGCAGTGTCCGGTACTTGCATCTTTTGGGGAAGAGATTATTACACAGATAAAATTTGTACTGGAACAGTCTTTGATATTCACTGGTGTACACTCTTTTAAATTATTTACTTGCTTCATGGAAATTAACAAAGGGAAGGGGAAATGGATTCCCTGCACCCTTTTGACAGCTAAAAGAGTGATGTTACAAAATTGGAATGTAACAATCACCTGATTTGACCTGATTCTAACCAACAGAGACGAGTTAGTGGATAAAAAGGCAGTTTTGGGAACTCTGGGGGAAAGTGACCATGTTATACTTTAGTTGTTGATTCTAAAGGAAGCAAAAGCTGAGTGTAGCCAAACACATACCCTGGATTTTAGGAAAGCCAATTTTAACAAACTCAGAACAATAATAAGTAAGGTCCCATGGCAAGCGACTCTAATGAGAAAAGGAGCCCAGGATGGATGGGAGTTTTTAAAAAAGGAAATTTTAAAGGCACAATTGCAAACAATTCCCACAAGGAAAAAAAGGCAGAGGGCAGCAGAAGAAGCCAATGTGGCTTCACAATAAACTCAAAGATGACCTGAAAACAAAAAAGGACATGTATAGGAAGTGGAAAGAAGGCCAGGCTACAAGGGAAGAGTACAGGCAGGTAGCACAGAACTGCAGGAATAGTGTCAGGAAGGCTAAAGCTGAGAATGAGCTAAGGTTAGCGAGGGATGCTAAAAACAACAAGAAAGCTTTCTTCAGATACATGCATAGTAAAAGACAGAGACATAGTAAAAGGGATTTGACAAAGTGCCTCATGATATCCTGATTAGCAAGCTAGCTAAATGTGGGTTACATGGAACAACTCTCAGGTGGATCCACAGTTGGCTACAGAATCGGACTCAAAGAGTGCTTATCAATGGTTCCTTCTCAAACTGGGGAGAGGTAACGAGTGGGGTACCACAGGGTTCGATCCTGGGCCCAGTGCTCTTCAACTTTTGTATTAATGACTTGGATGAGGAGGTGCAGGGAATGCTTATCAAATTTGCAGATGACACAAAGTTGGGTGGAACGGATAATACTCTGGAAGACAGAAACAAAATTCAAAGAGATCTCAATAGGCTGGAGCGCTGGGCCGAAAACAACAGAATGAAATTTAATAGGGATCAATGCTGAGTGCTGCACCTAGGGAAAGGAAACCAAATGCACAGTTACAGAATGGGGGACACTTGGCTCAACAATACTACAAGTGAGAAGGATCTTGGAATTGTTGTAGATCACAAACTGAATATGAGCCAGCAATGTGATGTGGCTGCAAAGAAGGCAAATGCTATTTTAGGCTGCATTAATAGAAGTATAGCTTCCAAATCGCGGGAAGTGATAATTCCCCTTTACTCGGCACTGGTTAGGCCTCATCTTGAGTACTGCGTCCAGTTCTGGGCACCACACTTTAAGAAGGACGTAGACAAACTGGAGAGGGTTCAGAGGAGGGCAACAAGGATGATAAAGGGACTGGAAACAAGGCGCTATGAGGAGAGACTGAAAGAACTGGGCATGTTTAGCCTTCAGAAGAGGAGACTGAAGGGAGATATGATAGCACTCTTCCAGTACTTGAAGGGTTGTTACACAGAGGAGGGTCAGGATCTCTTCTCGATCATCCCAGTTTGCAGGACACAGAATAATGGGCTCAAGTTACAGGAACCCAGATTCCACCTATGTAAACATCAGGAAAAATTTCCTGACTGTCAGAGCAATAAGACCATGGAACCAACTACGTAGGGAGGTGGTAGGCTCTCCCACTGGAGGCATTCTAGGTGTGGCTGGACAGCCATCTGTCAGGGATGCTTTGACCTGGATTCCTGCATTGAGCGGGGGGTTGGACTCGATGACCTTGTAGGCCCCTTCCAACTCTACTTTTCTATGATTCTATGATTCTACCTCCTATAATGCAATGGATTGAGGACCTTACAATGCTTTTGATGTATGAACAGGTGGCAAATAGACACCAAATTTAAAAAAAAAATATGGGTGCCTTTCGTAGGTACAGCAAACGGAGCCAAGGCAAAAGGGCTGAACCGGTGGATGATAAAGGTTTTTATTTAAAGACTATGTAAATTGCCAACTTGTTTCGAACCTAAATTCTTCCTCAGGGCAATTCTCTTATTCAGGATCCATAGAAAACAAGGATATTCAATACCTTTATCATCCGCCGGTTCAGCCCTTTTGCCTTGGCTCCGTTTGCTGTTTCTACTCCTGGGCTTATTCCCTCCCTGTCTACTACTGCCTTTCGTAGGTGCTATTGGAGTTGCCTGTGGGCGCCATGTTGGGGATCCCTGCCTTAAAATGTTTTTAAAGAGCATTCATCTTTTGCTATTGGTAGACTGAATGATTGAACACCTTCAGGGCAGATCTATAGGTCAACAAAGACCCCAACCTCCTCCTTGTGCCAAAATTTGGCCCTTTGCCTCTGGGATGCAAGCTCTTGGGTGTCCTAGCAGCCCCAAGGGGAGTATGTGAGACTCCCTGCATTGCGTGTCATAGCTGGGCTGTTGCTAATGCATATGTGGCACAGAAATGGACCTTTGGACATAACAAGGCAAGCCAAGATTCAAACGCCAACTTCGAATCATCGTTTCAGATTGTGAAACGATGATTCGTTTCACAATCAATCAATCATAGTTGACTGGGTGGGTTCAGATGTACAAACAAACCACAGTTTAGCTAAACAAAACATAGTTCAGCATTTTATCTGAACACAACCACTAACAGTTATACATTAGCTTTCTCAGTGAATATTGAGAGATGTAAACAGTGGCAAATCTTTTTCAGGTCTTGTCTTGTAAATGGAACATGGCTGAATAAGGTAGGAATAGTTCTTGTACTAAGGAGTTCATTTTATTTTCCCTTTCTGAGGTTGACCATACAGCAGCAATTAAGGAATACAGTAGGTCTTCAGCAGACCAAGAAGAACCTTTACCACATGAACTGAGGCCTTCTGAGGTGTTGAGTATGACCATGGACTACTTAGTAACTCAAATCATGGACAAAGGAGAAGGGTACTACCGAGAGTGGTATGATTTTGTATGGAATAGAACTCGTGGGATAAGAAAGGTAACTGCTTTAGCGTGAAGCCCTTGGATTTGACAGAATGCAAGAAAGTAGTTATTTATTAGTGTTATCCAAATGAGATACAAATCGTGAAGATGAAAACGGGGTGCCATTTCATATCACACTTGTATGTGGCAGTGGAGAGATTACAGTATGTGGGAGAGTGCAAAGTTTAAAAGTACTCTCTCATACTATATTGTACACACACACAGACACACAGACACTGTATGTAAAAGCATTTATTTTGGTTACATTTTATACCTCATTAACTATAGCAGTGTTACCAGTATATCCCAGACAGGGACTTCTTAAAAGCAAAGAGATTTTTGTTTTAGGAATGCATACTTGGATTCAGCCCCCAGTCACATATACACTGATGGGGTCTGAGCTTGTAGTGACTGACCAAAAAAGAGATCTTGGTGTTGTGATGAATAGCTAGCTGAAAATGTTGACCCTACTGTGAAAAATTTAGGAAGGTATAAAAAAAGAAATATCATAATGCCTTTATACAAATCTGTGGTGCAACCACACTTGGAATACTGTGTACAGTTCTGGTCACCACACCTCAAAGAGGATATTGCAAGAGGCTTGAACGACTCTCCTATGAGAAAAGGTTGCAACGTTTGGGGTGACTTAGCTCAAAAAAAGGCAAGTAAGGGGAGACATGATATAGGTATATAAAATTATGCATGGTGTTGAGTGGGTGGATAGGAAGAAGTCTTTCTCATATCACTAGACCTGGGGTCATCCAGTGAAGCTGAATGGTGGGAGATCCAGGACAGATCCAGGAATGTAGTGATGGCCTCCAACTTGGGACAGCTTTAAAAGGGGATTAAACAAATGCACGTAGCATATGGCTATCAGTGGCTAGTTGTCATGATGGCTATATATTATTTCCAGTATCAAAGGCAGTATGCTTCTCAATACTAGTTGCTGTGGAGTAGGAGCTCTTACAATCATGTCATGTTTGCCACTGGGGGAACAGAATGCTGGACTAGATAGCTCTTTAGTCTGATCTTGTATATACACAGATTCATGGCTGCATATTTCCCTATCAAAAAACAAATGTGGAAATTTTCCAGAGAGTTTTAAAAAGAAAAGCCTGCCTTTTGGCAATTGTCAAAAGAAGTGCTTGCGAAAAGGGGGTGGCCTCATGATCTTCGCTTTCCCGAGTATCTGGAGACTTGGGAAAGCGAGAAAAAGCTGGGAACTATGGGGGAACACTAAAAACCCTGAGGATTTCAGTGTGAAGGGAGGGAAATTGCCATCCCCTTTTGTGAGAAAAGATCCCTCACGGCTTTGTTTTCCCTTGACAGCTCTCTGTTTGACAGCTGTCAAGTAAATGCAAAGTAACAAAACAACCGATTTCCAGGCTCTCT
The DNA here is from genome assembly GCA_021292165.1 of Shinisaurus crocodilurus. Classification (NCBI taxonomy): domain Eukaryota; kingdom Metazoa; phylum Chordata; class Lepidosauria; order Squamata; family Shinisauridae; genus Shinisaurus; species Shinisaurus crocodilurus. The sequence continues at coordinate 185,255,286 of CM037879.1, forward strand.
TGGTCAATATTCACGGTAGGTGTCTGCTGCAGTTTGACAGCAGGCACCTATCAGGACATTGCCCAGGCAAGCCTTCCCATTTTGTCTATTCGGAGTTGCACACTTGCGCATCTCCAGAAAACCAGAAAGAAAAAAAAAAGGTACGAAAAAAATTGAACACATTTAGTTCTGCTAAAAAATAAAAATAGGTAATAAACCACTGACAGCCCCTCCAGTGTGCTGCTTGGGCACTTTGGAGGGCCTGTCAGTGGCTGTCACTTTGGAGATCATGAAAAGTGATCTCCAGAAAAAAAGGGGGGGGGAGGGAAGCCACAGCAAGTGCAAAAGGGCTTGTAATCGTAGTGAGGAGACAAGGCAGCTTCAGCTGCCATGTCTCCTGGGATATCTCCCAGAGGACCAAGGGGAAAGGGGGGTGGGGGACAACTCACGGAAAGCTTGATCGTCTGTCGGGTGCACCATGGGTTGTTGCATGAACAACCCACACTGCATAGCTTATTTGCAGGGTGGGTTGCCGGGTCATGCGAATTCACCCAGTAACAGATAGGAGGGGCATAGGTTTTGCAATCTTACATACAGTATTTGGAGTTTTGTAGGGAATTTAATAAATAGAACCAGTTAAAGCATTGGCCATAGGAAAAAAAGAGAATCTATACAAGCCCCTAGATTTGCAAAGTAAATTCTTAGATTACCTCCAGTTCTGACCTCTCATTTCTTCTATTTCCTCCTTGGGTCAATGTGAAGTGCTTCAACTGTTCATATCCCTCAACACTAGTTTGTTTGTTTTTTTTTAAATAAAAAAAAAAGTGTTGATTGTAAGTCACCTTGGGGGCCGTATTTGAGATGAAAGATGATTCATAAATAAAGTACCGTATTTTTCGCTCCATAAGACGCACCCCCCCCCCAAATAGGGGGAAATGTCTGTGCATCTTATGGAGCGAATATTGTAGAAAAACCTTTTACATAAATGTAAAATGTAAAACTTTTACATAAATGTTGATATTTACACGGCGCGCGGCGGCAGGCGGCAGTGGCGGAGCAGCTCGTGGGCCCCGATCCCGCTGGGCGTCCTTGGCAGGCTGGAGACCCCCCCGGATCCCATCTGGCGCGGCGGCAGCTGCCAGAGCCACCGCCCCTCTCAGCTGCCCCCTCCTGTCCCCGCAGCGATGGTGCTGCGGCACGCCAATGGCTGCGCACCTCGCCCGGCCTGCTGCGCTCTCATTGGAGGTGCCGCGGCGGGGGGGGGGGCAACCGGCCGGACAATAATGTTAATGACAGTTATGATGGTTCTTAATGCCACTGTTGACTGCTGTTCACTTTACATGGTTGAAATATTATTTTGTTATATTTTAAAAAATATTTTAGTTCACCATTTGGTTCAGAATATTTTTTTTCTTGTTTTCTTCCTCTAAAACCTAAGTGCGTCTTATGGAGCGAAAAATACGGTACATTACTTATGCCTAGTTCTGCTATCTTCCTGCCTCCTGTGAATACCCAGATTTTCCTCATCTTTCCAACATACACCTTGTCTCCCAGATTGCGGGCTTCATTCTCCAACCTCACACAGCATGTTGAGGCTTTTTTTTGCTGTCTCATACTCATTGACCTGGTTTGCATGACACACCAGGCTCACCGCATGACACACCAGGCTCATTTGACCCACAAAATGCCAGGTGCCATTTTGAAATATGCAACCTCCAATCGGGTTGTGGCGTGTCATTCGAACCTAGCCATCAGGGGTTAAACAACCCTCACATAACCCTACAACAAACCCCAGAACAAACTGAGGATTATGCAAGCTTGTTTAACCCTTGCATAACCTCCAATGGCTGGGTTTGGATGACACACTGCAACCCCATCAGGGGTTACATATACAAAATGGCACCTGGCATTTTGTGGGTCAAATGAGCCTGGTGTGTGCCGTGGCTCATCATGGGTTAAATAACCCACGATGAGCCTCGTGTGTTGTGTGAACTGGGCCATAATTTCAATTTATGCTCCTGTCACTCTTATTTTCTTTGCTAGCGCCTGCTTCCTTTATGATCTCCCCCTTTACCCACCCTTTACCTGATTTCTCCTTCTTAAATTGGTGTCACTGGATGAAGGTAAGGTGAACTCTAGGCTACGTCCCCTTCCATCATAGACTCCTTGGGATGGGATCAGTGGGTGTCTAGGATAAGTACTGTTGTTAGGAAGTGAATTAGTAGCAGCATTTGAGATGTTAATGTTTTGAGTTTGATAATTGCAGGAACATAGAAATCTTTAAAGGGTGCAATGTAAAGCATGCAAGTAGAATTGAGGATGTCTTATGCTTTTGCACTTTATGTTTGACCAGGATATAACCCAGCAACATCTGTGCTGTTCTCTGACGGTTTCCTTGATTGAGAAATGTACTCGTTTTCATATCCATTGCTCCCACCATTTATGTGAGGAGCCCATGTCATCTTTTGATGCAAAGATCAACAATGAGAACATGACTAAATGCCTCCAGAGCCTGAAGGAAATGTATCAGGACCTTGCAAACAAGGGTATTTACTGCAAGAGTGAAGCAGAATTCAGGGGATATAATGTCCTTTTGAACCTCAACAATGGGGATATTCTCAGGTGAATCTTTAAATGGTTACAGCATTGAGTTGGTCTCTTCCATTGGCAATACTTGCAGAAGTTGTACAAAAATACAAAATGGCATGAGGTGTTCTCTGTTAGGATAGAAGATTTATTATTCTCCTAGAGTGTCGGAGGCCAGCAAGCTTGGGTAAGCCCTGCCTCTGGGACTGGGAAGGCAGACTTTGATCTGAGCTTCCCGGAGGAGGCGGGGCCTCCCCAGGAAACCCCAGTTTTTTGTTCCTGCCTCGCAAAGGGAGGCAGACATTTCACGCTTCTCCAGCGCGAAGAGAAAGAAGAAAGAAAGAAGAAAGAAAAACTTTGTAAGAAAGAAGCCGGGGCAGTAGGAAAGGGTCCCAGAGCCCCACACCATCACCCTGGGTGCACAGGCAGACGGACTGACCCAGGGCCACCCCCCTCCCGCATGGGGGGGACTGACCCATCCATCCCGGGAGGGCCTCGGTGGGGGGGAGGGAGCAAGCACCTCCTGGGTGTCTGTGCCCACCCAGAGGGGGGGAAGGGATTCGAGTCCCAGGCGTCCCAGCCCTTCCCCCCCCACTGGCGTCGGCCATGAGAGTTGGGGTGATCTGAGCTCCCCCCCCCGCCCAGCGTCGTTGTCGTTATTGTCCACCAGTCTCATAGGCTGTGGACACTGGGCACGATTCACTTGCGCCTGCCGCCTGCGCTGCGCTGCCCCCCTGCCCACCACGGCGGCCTGCACCGGAACGGAGCTTCGGCAGCGTGGCCGTGGCCATAACATGGCTGGGTGCGCAGCAGGCACGGACCCCTCCGAAAACTTTCGCAGCGCTGCCCCCTGGCCACCATGGCGACGGGAGTGCTGACCCAGCCAGCAGCCTTCGCCACGCCGCCCCTCCCCACCAGCAGCAGGAGCACTGACTCGGTCCTTGTGCGGCCGCCATTGCAGAGCTCCGACAGCGCGGCCGTGGCCAGCACATTGGCGGGAGGGGGAGACAGCGACCGCACCAGCGGCCTTCGCCGCCCCGCCCCCGGGTCACCACGGCGGTGGGAGCGCTGGCCCAGCCCTCACGTGGCCGCCGTTGCAGCGGCCCGCACCCCCCCCCCCGGCAAAGCAGAAACCTAGCCAGGGCAGCTGCGGCCGGGACATCGGTGGAGCAGTAGCGTGGCCCTGCCAGCCTAGGTCTCCCTCCACGTGGGCAGCTACAGGGGGTGGCCATCTTGAAGACCAGCCGGGCCTGCTCCGCCATCTTGACCACCCACGTGGTTGCTGCTGGACTCAGGCATGGACTCCAGCGGGGGGCGCGCGCACACGCACATGGGTCCCACCTGCAGCCTGACTGCCATGATAGGGAGGGGGAGAGAGGATCAGTGCAGGGACACTGTCGCCCCCCTTCCAACCAGACACAGGGGTGCAACAGCTCCAGAGGGAGTTGGGATCTCCTTTAATTAAACCCTTCACCTGAAGACTCAAGCTGGGGGATAAACTGGCAGAGGGCCAAACCCTCACCTGTCACCTCGGGCCAAATCCTCACTCCTTTCATCTCTTGCCATTCAGGACCATAATATATAACCTGCGGCCATGGAATTACCCAACTCAGCTTTCAGTAGCGCATCAACCTCACCATCCAGGGATGTTGCAGAGCAGTGAGCCTCACACCCACAGGAGGCTGTGCAAAATGCCCACGGGTGCAGTGGAGACAGGATGTACCTACTAATGGCAGAGATGGTACAAACGATGCATACCATCAGCAGCGAATTAACTAAGAGCAGAGTGACTGAGCGTAGCAACGGAGGCCAACCTCGGAGGCGGCGATCTCCTTCACCGGCTACAGGCAAATGAAGCAGGGGCCAACCTGGAAGAGAACCCGCCTGGTCCTAGGGACAGACATACAAGTTGCAGTTCTGTAGCCGCCAGCGCAGCAAAGCGGAGACACACCTCCAGAGGAAGGGAAAGGTCCCCTACCGCCTCCGTAAGCACCTGGTCCAGCCATTTCCCGTCTCGGGCAAGCACAGCATCCGTCTCCGACAGTGAAGACGGTGAAATTTCTGATGACAGTGACGAAGAGAGTGACACGCCCCCTAAAGGGTGCCTCTTTGCGGCAGAAGCCTTCCTCAAGATGATAACCAGAGTTCTTGCTGAGGTTGACCTGTCAAGCAATAACAGCGTTACAACTGACGAAATACCAGAAAGCGTGGGAAACCTATCAGTTTTCCCACCAGAAGAACTGCCGTCACATCCCGCGGTCCCCATCCCGTGGAACCTGCGAAAAATTCTCCGGCAGGAGTGGCCCAAGGCGGCCAACCTTAAGCTTCCACATCGCGCCTGCAGTAAGCTCTACCACCTGGCAGAAAAAGATATGGCGCAGTTGGCGGTACCCAAGGTCAACGACCCAGTCTCTACCCTGACATCTAAATCACTGGTGCCTGTTGAAAGAGATGAGCTCCCAGACTACCATGACAGGAGGGCCGACGCGGCGCTACGTAAGTGCTTTGAGGCTTCCACTACCTCCGTCAGGGCCTCCAGTACAGCCATCATAGTGGCACGCGCCCTCCGTCTGAGGGCAGAGAGGCTACTGCAAGGGAAGCCCAGCTCCAGGGATATAAAAGAGTTCATTAAGGACACTCACACTGCAGCATCCTTCCTGGCTGATGCCTCCCTGGACTCCTTCCAACTAGGAGCAAGGGCGGCAGCCTCCAGCGTAGTAGCTAGGAGAAACCTATGGCTGCGCAACTGAGGAGTCGATGGTAAAACCAAGTCTAGCCTGGCTAGTGTGCCCTTTGCGGGGAAACAGCTTTTTGGCGACCCATTGGAGCACGTCCTTGTAGAGACAAAGGACAAGAAAAAAGCCCTACTGAATTCCCAGAAGAAGGGCTCCAAGCGCCCCCCTCAGAAGTTTGGCTCCTTTCGTTCCACCAGGAGCAACTCTTCATCTACCTCCTCCTCCTCCACCAACCGCAACTTCTCATCAGGAGGCCGCAAGCCACACTGGCACAAGGGCAACAACACGAAGGGAGGATCGCGTAAACGCACCCCCAGCCAGAGCAGGAAGTCCATCTCCACCTGACTGCTCCCCTCCCCCAGTGGGAGGGAGACTTCACAGCTTCTCAGAGACCTGGAAACAGCTCTTCTCCGACCGCTGGCTTCTGGAAATAATCCAAAAGGGCTACTCCTTAGAATTCAGGAAAAAGCCAAAAGAGAGTTTTTTCAGGACCCACCGGCTCAGAGACCCGGTCAAGCATCTGAGGAACGTATCAGCCATCCAGCACCTCCTACGCATCCGAGCAATCGAGAAAGTTCCAAGGGCGCAGAGGAACCAAGGGAGGTTCTCAGTCTTCTTCACCATCCCAAAGAGGAACGGGGGAGTCCGGCCCATCCTAAACTTAAAGAAAGTCAGCCGCTTCCTGAAGAAGCAGAAATTCAGGATGGAGACTCTCAAGTCCATCAAAGAGTGCCTGCGGAAGGGAGACTTCCTCTCCTCAATAGACCTGACAGAGGCATATCTCCACATTCCCATACACCCAGCCCACCGCAAGTTCCTGCGTTTCAGCTATGGCAGCAAACAATTCCAATTCAGAGCCCTTCCCTTCGGCTTGTCAACAGCTCCGAGGGTCTTCACGAAGGTGCTACTGGCCCCGGTGGCACTACTACGTACAAAGGGAGTCCAGCTACATCCTTACCTGGACGACATCCTGATCTGTTCTCGCTCACACACGCAGAGCATCAAGGACACAAACCTGGCCGTGTCAACGCTTCACAGCCTCGGGTTCCTGATCAACGCGGAGAAGAACTCCCTTGCTCCTTCCCAGGTACTTACACACCTAGGGGTTTCCCTGAACACAGTCAGGGATATGATGTTCCTGTCCCCCGACAAGCAAACGTCAACGAGCCGGCTGGCGGCACACCTTCTCTCCAGGGGCACGGTCCCCCTCAAGGAACTAGCCAAGCTCCTGGGGATGATGGTGTCTTGCCAGGACTCTGTACAGTGGGCCAGGTTCCACTCCAGGCCCCTACATACCTTCTTCCTAGACTACCAGCTCGAAATTGCCCGCAATCTCAACCCGCTTCTGTGCCTTCCCCTCCCAGTAGCCAAGTCACTGAAATGGTGGTGCCACCCAGCACACCTCTCCTAGGGAGTCCCAATCCAAGCTCCCACACGCGTCACACTAACAACGGACGCGTGCCTAACAGGCTGGGGGGCAGTCTGCCAGGGAGGGCATGCGCTAGGGCTCTGGTCTGAGCAGGAGACTCAGCTATCCATCAACCTCCTGGAGCTGAGAGCAGTGAAGCTAGCGCTAAAGGAATTTGCCCCAACACTGTCAGAACACCATGTCCTAGTGATGACGGACAGTGTAGTAGCACAGGCCTACGTCAACAAGCAAGACGGCACAAGATCCAAGGCACTACAGAAAGAAGCCATGTTCCTGTTCAATTGGGCACAACGCAACCTCAGCTCCATCAGGGCTGAGCACCTGAGCGGCATCATGAACGTACAAGCCGATTGGCTCAGCAGGACAACTCTAGACCCAAGGCGAATGGTCCCTACACCCAGAAGCCTTCAGCCTCCTAGTCAAGGCCCTGGGTCACCCATGTCTGGACCTCTTCGCGAACCCACAGAACGCGAAGCTACCACGTTTCGCCACTCACTACCAAACAAGATGGGCAGAGTTTGCGGACACCCTCACCAGCCACTGGCCAGAGGGACTGCTGTACGCCCAAAGTAATGCAAAAGATCAGGAACCTACAAGCCCATGTCATCTTAGTGGCACCTCATTGGCCAAAACGGCCGTGGTTCCCCGACCTAGTAAACCTGGCAGTCGGGAAACCCTTCAGGCTTCCTCTCAGGCACGACCTTCTCAGCCAGGGCCCGATCTTTCACCAAAACCCAGGGTTCCTGAAGCTGACCGCCTGGAGACTGAACGGGGCCTCCTAACCAAACGTGGTTACTCTGATAAGGTAATCAATACACTCCTGGCCTCCAGGAGGCCCTCCACACACAAGACGTACGACCGCACCTGGCGGGCCTTTCTCCGCTGGTCACGAACCATGGGGAGGGACCCGCTAGGAGCGGAAACACCAGACATTCTCGAGTTCCTCCAAGAAGGGCTGTCATCTGGCCTAAGCACGAGTACACTCAGGCGCCAAGTGGCAGCACTGGGCTCAGTGCTGGGTGACTCCAAGGTTTCGCCCCTCGGAGCACACCCACACATTAAGAGATTCCTTAGGGTGGCCGACGGACCCAACTGTCCCTCTATTCAAGATAGCAAGGGCGTCTACAAGAATCGGTTCGTTGGAAGTCTCAACTGGGGTTTCCTGGGGGAGGCCCCGCCTCCTCCGGGAAGCTCAGATCAAAATCTGCCTTCCCAGCCCCGGAGGCGGGGCTTACCCAAACTTGCTGGCCTCCTCCACTCATGGAGAACTGAAATTCACAGTGAGTAGAATAATTTCTGTTTCTGTGATACTGTCACAGAATCAGAGTTGGAAGAGAGGAAAAGTCTACCCAGTCTAATCTAGAGTGGAGCCATCCAACCACCACTCCTTTTTCATTTCAACCTATACTAGTGTTTCTAGCTGATTGTTAATGACAAATTATAGTCTGTCTTTGGAGTCAACAGCATAGCCTGTATTTGTTTTAAAAGTACCCAAGAAAGTAAATTGATCAAGTGAAAGGCTTCTTCTCAATAACCGCAGTAGCATGGATATTCTCTCTTCTTGGAGCCAGCAAGGGTCTGCCTTCTATTCATTTTAGTAAGGCAGATGAAGAAGTAAGGTCTAGATCATTTATCCATGTTCACAAACCTGCAGGCAAGATCTTCAACAAGGATATGCTTTGTAAAAGCATTCAAAAAACAGAATAAAACAACCTTTAAAAAAACAACAACAGCTAGTTAAACAATAAGTGTCTTGAGGCACCTTAAAGGCTAACAAATTTAGTATGGCATACATTTCCATCAACTTCAGCCCACTTCATCAAATGCGTGATGAATATTGAGTTAAAAACCTGTAAACTGGCTAAAAAGCAATGAGATGCAAGAAGTACATTCTGTGTGTAGACTAATTTGTATCTCAAGGCCTTTGGGCAACACAGTTGACAATTATTTTCTTTATTTGTGTGAGAGTGTGTGAATTTATCTCCCAATCAAGGATAACTCTTCATGCATCTGATGAAATTGGCTGTAGTCCAAGAAAGCCTTTGCCATAGTAAATCTGTTTATCTTTATGATGCCACAAGATACTGTTCTTATATAGCAAACTAAGACAGCCATTCCTTTGGAATTAGGTAAACTCTGAGTGTTAGAAAATAATTAGTTTTATTCAGATATGTGGACATTAAAATAAACGTTTGAATACTTCAGCTGCATCAGGGCAGTCTCAAATTTAAATGCATGATTGTGTGTGAATTTAATGCAGGGATGGACAACTTGTGGCCCTCCAGATGTATTGGCCTACAACTCCCATCAGCCCTAGCCAGCATAGCCAATGGTGAGGACTGATGGGAGTTGTAGGCCAAAAAATATGGAAGACCACAAGTTGCCCACCCGCAATTTAAAGCCTACGTACCTATGTATTTGTTGCTGCATTTTCTATATGTGTGTTCCACACAGTAGCTTTCATCATTATCATAAAACTAAGTAAATTCATGTCCTTCTTTGTCTCAATAGAGAAGTGCAACAGTTTCGTCCAGCTGTCCGAAATTCCACTGAAGTTAGATTTGCAGTTCAAGCCTTTGCTGCATTAAACAGTAATAATTTTGTCCGATTTTTCAAACTTGTGCAGACAGCATCTTACCTGAATGCTTGCTTGTTACATTGCTATTTCAGTCAGGTAAGAAATAGCAGTTATCTGAGGTGATATTAGGGGAGGGAAAATCCAGAATTTACATTTCTTATATTTCTAAGATACTTCAGTCCTATTTAGGCATTTAATTCCCCCAAATGATTAGACTCATGAGAGGGAGAGTGGGGATGCGCTAGAGCCTTGCGTGATCAGGTTTCTAAATTATGCAAGGAGCTGACATAAGTACAGCAGACGTCCTGCTGCAGATGTTCAGCCTGAATGCATGGAAGGCAGCGGGGGTGGACTGTTGGGAATGCGCCAGAGCAGGTGAGGCCAACAAATTCATCCCTGCCCCATCACGTGACTGAAATCGCATGAGAGGGAACAAGAGAACTGGCCTTTTGCCACAACTTTTTTCAAATATTTTATTTATTTATTTATTATATTTATACCCCGCCTTTTTTCCTGCAAGGAAACCAAGGCGGCTTACGTAATCCTCCTCCTCCTCTCCATTTTATCCTCACAACAACCCTGTGAGGTAGGTTAGGCTGAGAGGCAGTGACTGGCCCAAAGTCACCCAGTGAGTTTCATGGCCGAGCGGGGAATAGAACCCGGATCTCCTGAGTCCCAGTCCAACACTCTCACCCAATAATTGAAAGGGCAAACATGTATTGCTGACTCAGTTACTACAGGGAGTAACATACCAAATGTAGGAACATGAAGCTCAATTTCTGGTAAGTAGGACAAGAGAGCAAGCAGCCGTGACTGCTCCACCTGCTTTCCCTGTCTCCTTCCCACCCCATCAACTCTTCTAGCAAAAGTTCTTCACAAGATTAGATGAGAGCAGGCATCAGTAGTTTTTTGATAGCATATGTTTGGCCAAGGAGACCTTGGTTCTTGGAGATAATTCACCTAACATCAGTGCGCCCATGGTTCCTCCCAAACATTCCAGGCATGCTGACCCAAGGCCAAGTATATCATCCAGACCCAGTTAGTCACAAAGGGGCTGAACTGAAAAAACTCATAAAATGTAGATACTCAGCAGAGGTAATCAACACTCTCTCCTTTTCCAGGAAACCTTTTACCATACATATTTATGAGGCCACCTGGGAAGCCTTTATGAGGTGGTGTAGAAGAGAAAAGCTAAGCCACAAGGTAGCAGGCCTTAAAGAACTAGTTTTACTTCAGTCTGGGCTATGAATGGGACTTGAACCTAACAGTCTTCAACAGGCTCAGTTGTCTCATCAGTGCTATCTAAACCTGATGTCAAACCATTGGCCTGCATTCTCACCTTTGGAGGTTCCCCTGTGGAACTTCGATAATCAGGCCTCCAACAGATTCCCATCTTGGAAACTTCACACATTCCTACAAGTACTCCAAAAACCTCCCTTTGAGTCACTAAAATTGGTAGTGCTAAGGCTACTATAATTGAAGGGGGCTTTTCCTAGTAGCAATTACATTGGCGCACAGAGTTTCAGAGATCAGTGCAGACTCTCCATTTTCCAAAAAAAGGGACAATTCTAATTCGCTTCATCCCAGAAGTTTACACCTTATTCCACAGAACACAATAACTCCTTGCGTCTGTGCTAAACTTTCCCATCTTACTGAGCTCATCTGGCATAAATTGGTGTCTGCAGATCACTCAAAGTATACATCAAACAGACATCTACCTTTAGACAGTCAGGCAACATCTTTGTGCCTTTTCACCCCACCTCCATGGCCAGTCTCCATCTGAAATACTGACTGGAGCTTTGGAAAGGGACTGACTTCACTGTGCATGTGCTTTCTGCAGCTGGGAAACCTCATGTGCAGCAAAGGTTCCCTGACTGAGTCATCGGCTGGAGGAATCTCCATTCGTGTAGCGTTCACCCCAGTGGGGGAAGGCACTGCATGGGTAAAGCAGCTGCAACCAAGTTGGTGGTTGGAGCATTCCAGCTGCTGCCTCCGCCAGAGGATGCTTTGTCTCCGCAATGTCCCCTCTCATGGGGGAGGGCACAGTGTGGGTGAGTCCCCAGGGTTTCATGTGGCACGTGAACAGACTTTGCTGGCCCTGCCAGGAGCAGCTCCTCCCAGTGCTGGCCAAGTCCTCTACTGCCCACATCCCTGCTGTTATCTCCAGTCACAGATCAGAGAAAGCAGTGTGCATTCCTCCATGGGACCAAGCTCTGCCTCCTGGAGGAATCCAAGGAGGCTCCGTGGGCCAGATGGGTAACCTCTGTAGGCCAGACTAGGCCCACAGGCCAGACGTTCTCCATCCCTGACTTAGTGTTTGAGGCAGTATATATTCCCTTTCCACCAAACATCACAGCATATTTCACCAGGGCAGCTTCCACCTCAGTGGCTCTGTCATCAAATGCCTAATATCTGAAATCTGTTGGGCCACCACTTGGTCTTTAGCAAGTATATTCACACAACACTACAAGCTAGACACCTATGCCTCTACAGTGGCAACTTTCAGGAGGAAAGTACTGTAAAACATATTACTCCAATAAGAACTTGGCTACTGACCCCACCCAGGCTATCACATTGCTTTTTATATCTAATCCTGTATGTTCCCAATACCAAAGGAGGAAGGAACATTGGTACTTACCATAAATAAGTACTAGACCCCCACCCCCCCGGTGTCTTTTTGCCATAAACTTGGCTGTGTAGAATGGAAGTGGGGAGGAGCTTCATCCAGAAGGCAGAGTAGCAGAAAAGCCTCATCACCTGATACCTGCTTCTTGAGCCTGATGGGAGGAGATAGACTATCCTGTATGCTCTCCACACCATCCTGTATACTCTCCACACACCAATAAGAGGAAACATTCACGGTAAGTGCCAATGTTCCAATCTGGTGGCCTCCATCATTGCCTGCTGTCACTCCATCAGGATCACTTTCCCTCCAACCATGGCCTGGAGAGGATTGCCTGTATCCTGTCAACTGTTGGTGCAGGTGTTCAGACCCTGGCCCGTGAATGGGCAATCAAGAGAGAGAGTTGTTCACTGTACACTAAGGGCTTATGAAGGAAATGCTAGCTCCACCCTAACAGTAAAGGGATTCTCATGCCTGCTGCCTGGAAGGAAACCTAACAGTAAGGCCAACTTTTCAGTTAGGTTTGTAGATGTATTTTGCATTTGCAGTCTGTTGTGTCCCAAAGCATAGCACCCCTGGAGATTTTAACCATCTCACACTATTTGCTTTGACAGTGTCAGTCTGGTATTGGGGTCCCATTGACCCCTTTAAAGTACTAGCTGGAAATAAAGAGATTATTTGACTTTGAAATGACTCCAATTTAACATAACTACTTTATTTATTTATTACATTTCTATAGCACCCTATAGCCGAAGCTCTCTGGGCAGTTCACCAAAATTAAAGTCATAAAATACAACATGATTAAATACAATATGAAAGTTTAAAACGACAGTATACAATAAAATAAAAACCAAAATAAAACCTAGTAGCAATGCAAAAATTTAAAATACAGTAACAGATTTAAAACAACAGAAACTGAAATACTAAAATGCCTAGGAAAAAAAGAAGGTCTTCACCTGGTGCTGAAATGAGCACCATGTAGGCGCCAGGCGAGCCTCTCATTTCACAACTGGGATGCCACAGCAGAAAAGGTAACCACCCCCCTCTCTTCCTTTGGCAGGGGCTCTTGGAGATGGACCACTGAAGATGGTGCGATTGGTATCACATTCCAAAAATGTAGTCTAGTACAAAAACTTGGGAGTACATTGGAGCCCATAATGTTCACTTATTTTTTTTAACAAAAAAGCACATACAGGAGAGCATTGTGTATTTATTTTGTTAGGGGCAAACAAATGTGATGTATGACTGAGGAAAATCTACAAACCACCAATTCAGCGATCTTCATTGGGCTATTAGAAAGTCCTATAGGAGAAAGCAAAAGAGAGAACAAAACAATCCTAGAAAATTCTAGGTTACAGGGCTCATAGCAAATAATAGAAGGGATCAAATGTTCCCCAATAGAAGTGTCTCGCTTTTTTTTGTACAAAAGAACATTACAACTAAAAAAATCAGTATTGCAAGTTAGCACTATGAGAGTGTTAACTCCTGCCAAGAAAAAAACAACTTGGAACAGAATGAAACCTGTAAGGTTTATTGTGCTTTGCAAATTTTTTTTTGGTTCAAACTGGCTTTTTTTTAGAAAAAAAAAAATCTACTCCAATGCTCTTGAAGTGGAATAACCATGCCCCCCCCCCCCCGAACTTTATGATGCTGGCAACATGCTAAGTTATTTTCCCTACCCTAGTTTGAGAAGTTTGACCCCATCATTGTTGAGTACATGCAGTATGAAATGGTTCAGATTTGCTAAAAAGGTTTTACATTTTTAAAAAACATGCTGGGGTTTACAGCTTGAGAGGCTTAAATATATTAACGGGTCAATTTGAGAAATGTTGGTCTATAGACATCTGATACATAATTTGGTAATGTGTAAGCAAGACATATGTTTCTCTTTTATTCGGTGTCATCCAATGTTGCAGTGGATGTCTTCCTCTCTGCTCCCCTACCCTCCACAGCAGATATTGTGGGTGTGTGGGGAATCTGTTTCACCAGTAGTGTCCCCTTGGCAGATGGACATAATTGAATTTCACCCATTGTCACTGATCTGAATAGCCACTTTTCTGTAAGAAAATATGATGTACCATAAATAATACGGTAATTAAAAAAAACTAATAGGAACTCTTATAATATTTTTCAGATTCGTAGAGATGCTCTAAAGTCCCTCAATATTGCTTATACTGTGAACACTCAAAGATCCACCATCTTTCCACTAGATAATGTGGTCCGCATGTTACTGCTTAGGGACTATGAAGATGCAACTGATTTGATAAGTTATTATGGCTTGAGTGTGTCTGAAGGGTAAGTGCTAGATGTTGCATATCCACAAGAAGAATTGGTTCATCCGAAAGACAATGACAAGGATTGGAAAGATGTTTAGGAGATGGGGAATTAGATGGATTTAAAAGTGACAGAAACCAGTTCCCTACATCATTGAGTTGAAAGAATCACATCTTTACATTGAAAATGTGGTCATAACTTGAGGCAGACTTCGCTTACTCTTACCTTTTTAAAACAGTTCTCTCTCCTAGTAATCAATAGGGGTAACTGTATTTACTGGTTGTATTAAAGAGTTTTTGGATTCTAATTGCATGCAAATTCACTGAAGCTAAGTCCAGACAATAGTGGTAGCAATGGATGGAATCTGGGAGTCACAATGACATTTTTTCATGTAAATATTGATCACAGTTCTCTGAATGCTCATCCTTATATGGCACCTCCCAAGCATAAGAGGGAGGTAGCAGGTTCAGGGGGAACATCAAGGTTGGCAAAAGCAAAACAAACAAAAATCTTGAGCAAAATTATCCTCGTGGGGTGTGGGGGGGGGATCCCCTGAAACAGCCCAATGAGAACTGAGCATGCTTAGTGGCCACAGAATGAATGAATGAATGAATAAGTGAATAAATAAAATGCTGACTGTTGAGAGGGGGGAAATGGAAAACTGGGTCAGAGGAATAGAATAGAGTGGCTGGAATCCTGAACAGGAAGTACTCCACACTACAGCATGTTGTGGCAGGTCCTACTTGAACTTCATGAAATGAAATGAAATGAATGGAGTTCACTGTGGTCACTTGGCTTCATAGCCATGAGGTGCTCTTGGCTATATCGCTGTACTCAGAAGTAATGTAGGGCTGCCCTTGAAGTGTGCTCAGAATCTGCAGCTAGTGTAAGGCCCGTTAGCCATTTAGATTTGTCAGAGCAGTACTGTAGAATTTGCTTTCATTTGCTACAGTCTTCCAGGCATAGTTAAGCATCTTGTTAGTGGCCTAAAATAGTCAAAATAACTGGAGCTGTATACCCAAATGACTTCCTCTTTTACTGGTCCCATATATCATCTGAACTATGATGTACTCACGTAGAACACCTTAAGATATAGACTATTATACTGTATTCAGTACATTACAATACTTTGGCAGGGTTTTTTAATTATTATTATTTTGCTCTCTGTGAGTATGTGTCCTGTAATTTCACTTAATTTCACATCTTTATTTTATTTTCTAGTTCTCCAAAATAACCCTAACTAACCTGAAAGGGGAGATAACCCTAAGAATTTGCTATTGCTTACTGTAGTTGCATGTGCTAAACATGTATTTCTAAACAACCATGTAAAAATCTCTTATTATAGTAATGGGATGAGTTGTTATGTGTCTTGCATTTTGCTTTTACAGTTTTGTGGAGCTGAATCGATCTGCGTTTTTGGAACCGGAAAGCTTGCCCAAGCCAAAGAAATCACTGTTTGTTGGGCAGAAGTTAACTGTGTCGATTGGGGAAATTGTCAATGGAGGACCTCTCCTGTCTGTGACTCGCCATGTACCTGTGTGTAGCTTTAATGCACAGAACAAATACACAGGGGAGAATGCTGCAGTGGATTCGGCCATCAATATTCAGAAAGTCATTGTTGATGTGACAGGTGAGCCAGAACTCACACACCAGAAATACAGAGGGAGGGTAAGGAATTGTGGCCATAGTGCAAAGAGAAATCCACTCATACTGGTACACCTTCCATATACATGTGTTCATATACATAGTGGTAATTGTATGTGAAGCACTTTGAACACTCAAAAGCAGCATAAACAGGCTATTTATTACTTTGTCTTACAACAATCGTTACAGCTCCCTAAGATAGGTCAGTATTATCCCCTGTTGCAGATGAGGGGCTGAGAGAGAATGCCTAAGGCCATCTGATATATTCATAGCAGAGGAAAGATTCAAACCAGGAATCTTCTGATCAGTTGCTCAGTCTCTTAGCCACTGGTCTAGATCAGTGTCAGCGTCTGGATCACTCGATGGCAACAAGAGAAGTAGGAAGAATGAAGAATATGCTTACCTTTGAATCCTTCTAATTGTTCACCAGACAGGTGTCTGGTTACCCACCCAGTTGACTCTGGACAGCTATAATGAACCCCTTAGGATTAGGCCAGGGGTGCAGAACCTCAGGCCTGGGGCCCAAATCTGGCCCTCTGGGGTTCCCCAGACAGCAATGCCCTAGACCCACTCCCTTTCCCTGACTTGTTAAGTGATTTCCTGGCTTTCGAGTGTTTTTTTCTTCATTCTAAGAGGTTGAAATGCCTCCCCTAAGGCTGAGTTACTGGCAGAAAGAGCTTTAAGCTAAATATGCTGGTATTTTTGGCCCCACCCCTTTTACCCTCCGCCCCGCCCACCACTGGAATGCGGCCCCTGAGAGCTCCGAAATGGAATTTGGCCCTTGTGCTGAAAGAGGTTCAACACCCCTGGATTAGGGAAAGGGTTCATTGTTACATCTCATAGTCCAACCCCTGGCAGAGTCTGTCTTCTCAAAAGAACCTCCTATGCCAGTGAGTGGACTACTTTCTGGTGAACTAAAAGGAGAATTCACAGGTAAGCATTCTCTGTTCTGGAAAGAAGTGTATTTGCCTGCTTTTCTGCTTTAAATTTGGCTTGCTTTTCTTTTACCAACACACAGTGATTTACATTCAATAAAACAGCTTAAAGCAGTATAAATTAAATAATCAAATAATAAAAACGATAACTATAAAAACAGTAACTGTTCACTAAAATTGATTCTCTTTGTAACCTTGATTTAAATGGTTAAACTTTAAAGTGCTGCTTAATGTGAATCAAAGCATCCTGTGAAGGTACCTTATACCGAGTTATTTAGCTTAGTAATGTTCACTTCAGCTGCCAGTGGCTCTTCCAGGTCTCAGGTAGAGGTCATTCCCAGCCCAGTTACTGAGATCATCCCCATAAAATCCCTGAAGATACTAGTGTTCAAACCTGAGGCCTTTTGCATGGAAAGCATGTGCCTTACTGCTGAGGTATGGGGTTTTCCTTTCAGAATTGCTCCTGAACAAGCCTGCCTTGCCTTGAAGAAAATACTGTTTTTCTTAAATAAAAATGTTGTTTACTTTTCTTAGTAGCTAGATGTTAAACCTTTTGATTTTATCTACAGAACCAAGAGCAGAAGGGAGTAGTGTAGACTCTGAAGTGCCTCAGGTTCAGCCTTCATCATTACTCTTACCACTCCCGCTGGCACCGTTCCCTTCTGCAGGGTCCACCTTCCAGCCTAATGCACAGCTTTCGCCTTCCCCTCCAAAACTTCAGCTTCTTTACAGTGATATGGTGAGGAGCTTCAGGAAATGTGTTCTATTTCTGTTTCACTGTCACACAGTTCTTAAAGACTAGGAACATTACTTTGTATTTCAGACTTCTATTTTAATGTAAGACTGTTCTTGGTGTAATTTTTGAAATCTTCAAAAGGAGAACATAATATAATACCACATAGGATGCTGTGACTAAAAATTGGCAAGACAAATATTGTTACAGGCTGTGTTGAGTATAAAGGGACAAAGACAAAAAAAGATAGGTTTGTGTTGACTGGTAATTTGTGGATGATCTGTTGGGAAGATTGTGAAGGAAAAGCTATCATTAAAAAAAGAAGTGAAAATCAGTAGTATAAAGCTATGGCCACTTCACTTGAAGACATTTTATTACTAGTAGAAAACAACAGAATGTACAGGTGGGGAATGTCTTAGTTGACTGACAGATACTAACACAATGCAAGGCAATATAGGCAAATGCAATCCTTTGCTGTCAGGATAGGGGTTATTAATAACCATAACCAGCAGATTTGGAATATTGTCTTTGATTCCATTTTGTGTCCATTGCCATTTAAACTGGGAAAAGCCCAATGAAAGTTTGCAGGGAATGAGAACCTGCTCTATGAGCAGAGGTTGAAAGAGTGATCATTTGTTTGTTTGTACAGCAGAAGTGGGGATGAGTTACTTGGGTTAATGGTTTGTTGGTTGCAAGAACTAATGGCTATGAATTGACAATTAATAAATGTAGACTGGAATCTGAAGGTTTATAATAGAGATGTAGTACAGTTAGCACGTGTAGCAGTTTCTAATCCAAATCCTTTGATTGTATTTCAAGATAGAGATGTCTGAAAGATTTCATTTTTGCACTTTTATCCTAAAAACATTGATGTGGAGTGTAGTGGAACTCACTTCCAAGGAAGAAAGAGAAAAGCCCCTGTTAAGGGATCCTGCCCCCCCCCTTAACAAACCCCCTCCATTTTGCCCTCCAGATGCCTGGCTGCACCAGCTTAGACACACTTGCCTTTTACCTCACATGTGCCCTGCCAGAAAATCCCCTTATCCACCAGGAAGAGAGATAAACCATCCTTCTGTTTATTTAATCTCCATACTTGAACTATTAATTTCCAATGTGTCAGAATTGGACATGCCTACACCATGACTAGGAGGCAGATTCAGTCCACCTCTACTTCCATAGGCAGAAGGTTTTTGGACTTCCAACTCCCTAAAGCCCCTGCCACCATGGCCAATGGTCAGGAATGCCGGAACTTGAAGTCCAAAACAACTGGAGATCAACTTCCTGCCCATTCTTGCCATAGGCTCAAAATCCATGCCCTCAGTAATGATTGTGGACCAAACTCCTCTTTGCTTCCTCTTCTTTGAACCCACAAAAGTTCAACAATAGGACCTTTTTCCCTATGGAAAGTATTGGCTTTTGTACATCTGTACTTGACCCTTGCATCCATCTCATATCAATGTTGATACTAGAACCTAGATGCTGATGCCAAAGTTATAGGTTAGTTAGAAATTAAGTAGTATTTTTTTATCCTGACTGTCTGAACTTCTTTTACTGTGTGTTTATTGATCAGATATAAATTATTGATATTACCTGCTGAAGGATTTGTTCTTACACAGCATGGCTGCTGCTTCATGGTACAGTCAACGATAAGGGAGCAGGAACAGAAAGTGGGCTGAAAATTCATACTGTGGCAGGAAAGGGTGAGCCTGGCAGCTTTTGCTGCCCTTTGCCAGTCATCTGACTGGTTGTCTTTTGTGCCTCCTATCTTGAGACAGAGTTCTCCTCAAGAAAGTGGTGGCAGTTGTACCAACTAAGTTGGCAACCTGAAGGGATTGAGACTGGAGGTAGGTCAGCAGCAGTCCTGATCCTTTGCAAACCATGTAGGAGTACAACCTTAAATCTGTTGCCTCTTTTGGGGCCTGTTGAAGTTGTGAAAGGTTTCTCCTTGCCTTCCTCTGGGGCATCAGAAACCACAAGAGATGGGAATACTCTGGAAGACAGAAACAAAATTCAAAGCGACCTCGATAGGCTGGAGCGCTGGGCTGAAAACAACAGAATGAAATTTAATAGGAATAAATGCCAAGTGCTGCACCTAGGGAAAGGAAACCAAATGCACAGTTACAGAATGGGGGACACTTGGCTCAACAATACTACGAGTGAGAAGGATCTTGGAATTGTGGTAGATCACAAACTGAATATGAGCCAGCAATGCGATGTGGCTGAAAAGAAGGCAAATGCTATTTTGGGCTGCATTAATAGAAGTATAGCTTCCAAATCGTGTGAAGTGATAATTCCCCTTTACTCAGCACTGGTTAGGCCCCATCTTGAGTACTGCGTCCAGTTCTGGGCACCACACTTTAAGAAGGATGTAGACAAGCTGGAGAGGGTTCAGAGGAGGGCAACAAGGATGATAAAGGGACTGGAAACAAGGCCCTATGAGGAGAGACTGAAAGAACTGGGCATGTTTAGCCTTCAGAAGAGGAGACTGAGGGGAGATATGATCGCACTCTTCCAGTACTTGAAGGGATGTTACACAGAGGAGGGCCAGGATCTCTTCTCGATCATCCCAGTCTGCAGGACACGAAATAATGGGCTCAAGTTACGGGAACCTAGATTCCACCTAAACATCAGAAAAAACTTCCTGACTGTCAGAGCAATAAGACAATGGAATCAACTACCTAGGCAGGTGGTGGACTCTCCCACTCTGGAGGCATTCAAGGTGCAGCTGGACGGCCATCTGTCAGGGATGCTTTGACCTGGATTCCTGCATTGAGCAGGGGATTGGACTCGATGGCCTTGTAGGCCCCTTCCAACTCTACTTTTCTATGATTCTATGGAATACTGGATGATGTGAAGTTGGGTTAGAAGGCTAGCAAAACCCCTAAGACTTGCTTAATGGGAGGTTGTCACCTCATATTTGCTGCTCAACATAATACTGTTAGGAAAGAATTATCTTTCAGGTGAGAATGGTCACCCTGAAGGTGTTTGGGTTCTCCCCCCCCTCCCCCCCACAATATGTGGATGGCTCATGCATTTGAGCCACCTGAATGGTGTGCAGGCATCTCTGATATTGCACTCCATTCTTGTTCTTGCTTTTTCCCTCTGAAATGCAGTGTGAGGTTATGGTGGAATCTTGCCAGATTAATATATGTACTTGCCACTGACAACATGAACATGAGTGGACTTCTGATTAGATTTCAGTTGCTACATTGAAGATCCAGTTTAAGGCAAAGATTAGACCAGATGACCCTCACATGCCTTCTATCGTGGGGTTAAAGTATGATAAAATATCCTGTTGCTGTAGAGTGCATAATAATCATTATTCTATCCAAGTTCTTTACTTTTAATATTGAGCTGTCATACTATATGCCATTATGTTGGTTACTCTTGCTTTTGCTAAGTACTAGAAAACAGGAAAGAGAAGTTTTTGAATGTTAAATGCTAATTCTCAGTGTGTGTGTGTTTTTCTTGTTCCCAGGACATTGCAGAGGTGATTGAAGACCTTGTGCATGATGTGCTGGAAGAAGAATGTAGAGAAGTCAGCAATGCAGGTGCAGCCTATATACAGTCAGCGATATGGTAAAGACGCTACTACTTCACTCAGTGTTATTTAATGACACTTTGGAAGCAGTTGTTACTATCAGTATGCTACTCCACCTTTGCTTTAAATTTAAATTTTGTTATTTTTTGTCCAAAATGCAACATTGCTCATAGAAGCAGGTTTGTGGACTTGCTCTGACTAAATTGTAAAATATTACCTGGAGTTTCCCAAAAAGTGAATTTAAACACCCAGAAAAAAATTGAGCTGACACTGTAGGAAAATTCAGTGATACAAATACTGCATTAGTCCCTGCTTTCTTAGTCACGGGGCAAGAGAGCAGGGAGGAAAGGGTTAATCTTCCGCTTGAAGGCAGGGCCAGCAAGTTTAATACCCCTTCTCAGGAGGAGGTTCTTCCTATATTCAGTTGTTCTGGCTCAGCCTTCAAGTAGAGCAGGACCTCTTCACTGCTCTTGAGCCCTGCTCAATGGTGAAACTAGCCTTTTTTCTCTCCTTTTTCTACTCTTCTATCTCCTTCTTTCTAGCTGGGAAGGGGAGAGGGTTTTTTGGCTGGGACCCAGTGGGCTCATTGCTGTAGAGATTCAGGGAGGCCTCCTCACTCACTCATCCCTCAGACATTCCAACCGCTTCCCCTTCCAAGATAAGGAAAGAAGCACTTCACAGATTGCGCTCAATGCTTCTGCAACTTCATTGTGTCTCTTCCCGTACCTTTTGGGCCATAGGCCCAGGAAAGGAAGGATGTTAAGGTGCTTTGGCCTCCAGAAGAGGCTCCCTTAGTGCCTTAGTGCTCCCTCTAAAAGTGTGCACATGGGAGACTCTTGCAACTTTGCCACCTTGGATGTGGTTGCCTTTTTGTGAGCCTTCCCTGACAGGAATGGACTCCTCCACCTTCAAGCCTGTGGAGAGGTGCAAGTGGGATCCCCACCCTCTGCTACCCCTTTCCCCCTCTCTGAGCCCAGAGGGAGATGAGATTTATCGTGAGGTCCTTTGCTGAATCCCAAGCGTGGCAAAGGATGTTGCTGTTAATTTGGCAAAAGGCCAGAACTGAGGCAAATAGAAACAAAGGACTCCAAGGGATTCCCTTAGGTCTTCCTCTAGTCCATGGGTGGGGAACCTTTGGCCCTTCATATGTTGCTGGACTTCAGTGCCCATCAGCCTTGGCCCTCACAGCCATTGATTGTCTATGATGGGAGTTATGGTCTAGTAACATGTGGAGGGACACAGGTTCCCAATCCCACCCCTGCTTTAGCTCTTCATTCAGCTCCTCCTCATGTTCCCATTACAAGGGCAGCAGCAAACCTAAGCACAGATGACATGATTGATGCTCCCTCTGTGTCATCCTCCTGGGTGTGCTCTCTTGCCATAAGCCTTTGCCTGTTGTCCCTTCTCAGCCTGCTTAGTCTCTGTTGCTGGTTGGGGATAGAGGTGTTACTCTTTCAGAGAAGGCATCCTCCTCAGCCCTCTGCCTTGCATCTCCCCCCAAGCTCCGCTGCCTTTTTTCAGCTGGAGAGGGAAAGGGGATGAGGTTTCCACAGATGCAAATAACTTGCATTCAGACTCTGAGAGAGAGTAAGAGGAGTTATCAGTGGGTGGTGCCCCTTCCCCCTTCCTTCCCTATTATTCTAGCCAAAGCAATCAGTTGCTCTAATTACAAGAGACTAATTCTTCTTCCAACACTAAAGCCCTGAAGGAGGTCGAGATCCTGGGTGCACCAGGTCTGATCCAGAGTTTTTTCCAACAACATTTTACTTAATGAATGGAATAACACTCCTATACCCAATACACCACCCTTCCAAGATGGAAAGGGAATGAAAGCACTTCACTCATAAAGGCCTTTTTACCTCGTCTGTCTTTGCACCCATCTGGCACTTGGCCTGGATTAGGAAGGATGTTAAGGTGCTATTGCTATCTCAGCACAATCTATCTGAAAAAGCATCATGCTTTTCTGATAGAAGTCATGAACAGGTTCAATGTCCCATCTGTGGGCGACCCTGTGACTGCCCTGACATCTAAGCCAGGGGTTCTTAGGAAGAGGCAGAATCCTTGGATGACCCTCTGATAGGTTCTATGATATATTCATGACAATTCCTCTCCTTCCATCAGAAATGCTACTGCCAATTCCTTTTTGGCATGAGCTTACATCCTCCAACTCTAGCCCTTTTCTTGGTGGCTTCTCACACCTGCAAGGGGAGATCAACAAGCTGGCCTCAGCAGCTAAATTTTATGATGAACTCATATATGGATTTCTTATGATTTCAGTAAGGACTGTAGAATCTAGGATCATGGTTTGCACAAACACTGGAATGTAACCAACAGTGCAAAGCCAATCTATTCACCACTCCTTTCTGTGGGACAAAACATTTTGGTATGTCTCTCTTTTTCTCCTGTCCTGATAGAGATCAAGGAAAAGTAGAAGGCTCTACTTACTGATCCCAAGAATGAGAATGCTAAACCATCTGCTTTCTATAGATGCTGTCTGATTTATTCTGCAATCAGAAAGATTGTCTCCATGTTCTTCATTGTACCCAAGAAAAACATGGATTGGAGGGCAATTCTAGATTTCAGATTCTTCAACTGTTTGAAACAAACAAAAACCTTGAGATGGAAACCTGCAGACAATATCAGTGGCTTTATGCCTGGAAGATTTCATTGCCTCCATAGACCTGACCATGGCTTACTTACATATTTCAACCATGCAGAAACATTGACTGGGTTCGCACAACATGACAAGCAACAGTTGTTTCTTACCATTGTTTGTTCGCTGTGTTGTGCAAACCCAGTTGTGGTAACCGACCAGTGTGACTTATTGTAGTTGTCAACCATGATAAGACACAATGCTCTGTTCTAGGGTTTGCTTGTACCATGATTGCTTGTTGTGCTGTGCAAACCTGGGCGACACGACCCATTGTGGTGCAAGCCCTAGAACAAGCAAGCCACTTGCAAGAGCTGTCAGAACGTGGCTGACAGCTGCCCCTAAAGTGCCTAAATGGCACTAGGAGGCAGCTGTCAGAGGCTTCTCTGCCCACTGTGCTGCCATGGAGCGGATCGGGCACCCCTGCCGCCTCCCACCTTCTCCTTGAGAGTGGACCGCTTGAGGAGGAGGTGGTGGTGATCCACTCAGGTGCAGGGGATGAGCCGGAGGGGCGGGGCACTTCTCTATGTAATCTGTATGGGCGTGGGCAATGACAGAGGGAAGTGCCCCCTCCCCGCTCTGCGAGCTTCCTGTCCTCAGGCAGGAGGTGGTGATCTGCTCTCTGCTGTTGCTTCATGCACAGAGCAGCGATGGAGCGTGGAACTGGCACCCCTGCCTTCTGCCTGAGAGTAGCCCTCTCAAAGAGGAAGTGGGAAGTTCCCCCCTCCTTCAGGGCACAAGCCCTGTTTGCACAACAGGGAGTCTTTGACAGCTGCAGTGAACTGAAATCAGCTCGGGATCGTGGCCATCAAAGAGAGGAGCCTCATTCCTCCCCGCAGTGTCCCCTGGAATACCACTGGAAGGAAAGAGCGAGAGGGAGGGAGCAAAGCAACCACGATTAGCCCGATTGTCGGGCTCATCATGGTTGCTTCATGGGTTCCAGCAAACAATTGTGGTAACTTGCCACGATTGTTGCTATGTTGTTCGAACCTGCCCACTGACCCTTCCTGAGATTTATTTATTTATTTATTTATTTATTATTATATTTATACCCTGCCTTTTTTCCTGCAAGGAACCCAAGACGGCTTACATAATCATCCTCCTCCTCTCCATTTGATCCTCACAACAACCCTGTGAGGTAGGTTAGGCTGAGAGTCAGTGACTGGCCCAAAGTCACCCAGTGAGTTTCATGGCTAAGCGGGGACTAGAACCCGGATCTCCCAAGTCCCAGTCCAACACTCTCACCACTACGTCACACTGGCTCTTTTTAATGGAAAGTATCAGTATTAGTATGCCAGTATCAATACAGAATCCTTTTTCTGGGTTTCATTTTTCCTCAGAGCACTTACAAAAGTATAGGCAGTCCCCGAGTTAAGAACGTCCGATTTACAGACAACCCATACTTAAGAATGGACTTCTGGGTTCCCCGGCACTACGTCGTTTACGTAGAGTACATAGCGTAGTATACTACGCATTTTGCATACGGTAAATGCCGATTTTAATGTATAGAACGCTATGCTGTTCCGACTTACATACAAATTCGACTTAAAGACATTCTTAAGAACGGAACTCATTTGTAACCTGGGGACTGCCTGTAATGGCATGTCTGGTCACTTATCTCTGCATCTTGAGAGTTCACCCTGCTTGAGTGATCTAATCAGACCACCAGTGGTGTCAGTGGGGTACAAGACATGGATCTTGCCACTTTGCGCTCAGAGTCACCGCTTTGTAGCCAGTTGAGAGAAGAGCTCTCTTTACTCTTTCATACTTCATACATGAGATGTTGCAGTACGAAGTTCATACTTCGTACTTCAACATCTCAGAGTCATCTTGGACATGGTGGCAAGTTGGATATTTTTCTCGCATCAGCAGACAAGATTCTATCTGAAACTAAGGTTCTGTCACACAAAGCAGTGTTTGTAATGTATTTGGCCCATGAGTAGGGCACAATGTTTTCATGCATAGACTATGTAACCTATGATTCTACAAGATTCCACTCAAACCCCTGCAGGGGTTTCTTCTGCCTTACCGATAGCAGGTAACACTCAGACATGAGTTACCGGTACATATCAAGCTTCCAAATAATGTTCTAGCATCCCTTCTCTGGTGGTAATGCCTATCAGATTAGGGATGCACCATTGAGAGAACAGTTGTGCATACAGATCACAATGGATGTGAACCTGTCTTGGTGAGGGCAACTTGTCCAAACTTGCCAGTGGCAAATTAGACCAGGGACAGTGTTTCCTTGAGGAAGGACTTGCCAAATCACTTGGTTAAAATTGAGAGCTGCCAGATAAGCCTTGCGGTGTCTTAGTTACAAACTGAATCTTCAACATATGCTGTTCTGAGCCAAAGTGAGTTTCATTTTTGGCATAGTGTCTGCCAAGCTTCCTCTATGCCAGGGGCGGGCATCTTCAGGAGTTCAGTGGCCCATGAGTACCGGAAAAAATGAAATGTAAAATTTTAAAAATGGTGTCTATAGTGGCTACGGAGTACCAAAAGGGTCAAAATTAGCTTACAAAACTAATTTTTACCCTTTTGGTACTCTGTAGCAGCTATGGATGCCATTTTTTTAAAAAAAGTTTTTAAAATGAATTTGAGAGGTGGGGGGGTGCACGTGGCCTGTGGGCCACATGTTGCCCACCCTTGCTATGCCTTTCCCCATCCATCCTTCTATTTCTTTACTTATTCGAAGTAATTTTTTTGTTGCTCCTCAACCCAAAAGGCTTCCAGAGTGGCTTACATATAGAATCATAGAATCATAGCAAAGTAGAGTTGGAAGGGGCCTACAAGGCCATCGAGTCCAACCCCCTGCTCAGTGCAGGAATCCAGGTCAAAGCATCCCTGAAAGATGATTGTCCAGTTGCACCTTGAATGCCTCCAGACTGGGAGAGCCCACCACTTCCATAGGTAGCTGATTAATTAAACAAGACAGTCTCTGCTTACAATCTAAATGCCAGTGTGACGTAGTGGTGAGAGTGTTGGACTGGGACCCAGGAGATCCGGGTTCTATTCCCTGCTTGGCCATGAAACTCACTGGGTGACTTTGGGCCAGTCACTCACTCTCAGCCTAACCTACCTCACAGGGTTGTTGTAAGGATAAAATGGAGAGGAGGAGGAGGATTATGTAAGCCGCCTTGGTTTCCTTGCAGGAAAAAAGGCGGGGTATAAATATAATAAATAAATAAAAAGCCGTGACACACAACAAAAAAGGAATGGGGAGGGAAGGGGGGGGAAAGTAAATTATTTTAGCAGGGCTGGCTCTCCCTCTCATCTCCCTCAGTACAGCTTGCTGGAATGGCTTGTGGTGGTGACAGTTGAGGGTGGAGGAGCCTTGATAGGGAAGGCCTTCAGCAGGGCTGGTGGAAGGGCCCTGACCTCCCTCTCATATCCTTCTACGTAGGACATGGGTCCTTCAGGTATAAATCGACCATTTGGTTCAGCTTGTTTTGCTTTTAAGCCTGGAGTTGGCTTGCTGACAACAGTTAGACTGAGAGTATTATGCGGAAAGTAATTAACCTCATTCTGGCCTCTTCTATATGAGTAGAGAAACTAGTAGATCTTTTATTTTCAAGATATTTACCTGTGTGGTCACAAACTGATGAACCTGAATGTGTTGTTTCTCTCAAAGTAATATATTCCATTGCTGCTCTGTTACCCTACCAAGAGGTTATATGGTACAACTCCCTTTAAATTAGCCTTCCCCAAACTGGTATCCTCTAGATGTTTTGGACTACAACTCCCAGCATTTGTGACCATTGGTCAAGCTAGCTGGGGCTGATGGGAGCTGACATCCAAACATTTGGAGGGCATGAGGTTAGGGAAGGCTGCTTTAAATGAACAGATATAAATTAGCTGTGCCCACATCAGGCTTTTCTTTTTTCTGTTGTTGCAATGTTAGATTATTGGGTTGCATATAACTTTCAAATCTTGTCTTTGATGTCTAGTCTAGAATGAGCCAGTTAAAACTTTAGTGTAGTAGACTGACCTAGAACAAAGTTAGCCTCCTGTCGGGCATAACAAACATTTGTCAGAGGCTGTTAGGTATATGCTAATAATGGTACCTGAAGCATTTCAGTGTTTACTTAAATATGGGCTGGGAGCATTGATGGTGGCAGAACATGGAGCTATTGTGAATCGGTATGGAGGGCTGGGTGTAGCCTAGTGATCAACTGTGGGGTTGTTGCTTTTTTGTCTATATGAGGCCTTAGATGCTTGGCATTTTTGCTTCAAAATAAACCCTGCCCCCCACTGAGAAGTGAGAGAGGAGCTGGCTTTGCTTGGAACCAGAGCCTAAAGCGCCTTAAAGTGGCAGTTTCCAAGCCTTGACTGAGCCACTATTTCAAGTCGCTTGGAATGCCTTGAGGCAGCAGTTCACCAGGGTTGAGCAGCATGGTATGGGAGAGATCGTGGTGAGGGGAAGTTTAAACCCTACCAAGTTCCACCTGATACCCTTATCTCTTGTGTGTGTGGGATGTCATACAGACTATATCTTGCTTATCTCAAATATATAAATGTATACATTTTGCAACATTTCTCAAATGTATAAATAGATTTTCAAAAACATTCGTAAGACTGAAGGTGGCATATGGCATCAAGATATGGCACAGCCTTGCTCATGAGTCACCTAGTTGGAATATTGAGAACATTCAGAGAATCCTGGATTTGAAAAATGGATGATGTTATAAGGGGCAAGAGTGAGGTTACATGCTCATGAACAGCTGTGAACCGAGCACCAGAAATCAGATAATGGGAATTCTGCTGTGTATGTTATGCACTAATTCTGTACTAAGAACTTTGGCAAGTGGGCCAACCATTCATTACAATACCTGTTAAATAACTAGGTTTGTACTATACAGTAATACCTTGGATTGCAAGTAACTTGGTTTGAGAGCGTTTTGCAAGACAATTTTTTTTTTAAAAAAAAATTTTTTTACTTGATATACAAGCAACGTCTTGCAATACAAGTACTGTAGTACAGCTTAAATTAAAAATCTGTACAAATTTTTTTGGGGGAATTTCGTTTTGATATTAGAGTGTTTTGGATTACAATCACGTTTCCGGAACGAATTATGCTCTCAATCCAAGGCATGACTGTAATGTGATGTTCAAATTCTGATTTTATTATTGATTTGTTAATACTAGTAATCTGGCTATAGATGTGAATAACAAACAACATCCTGCAGAACAGGAGAAATTCTGATGGTGCTGTAAATGTACCCCCTGTTTTTTCAGCTATATCTTCACAGTGATTTCCTTTCTTTATGCAGGATCTCTGATGCTGCTGCAGATGAATTCATGACAGAAGTGATGCTGGGATTTTTGAGGGAAATTGCATCTGTTGTAATAAATGCAGAAAGAGCAAGATTTGAAGAGGAAAAACGTCAGGCTGAAGAAAAGAGGTAAACCTTCTTTACCATTTGTAGCAAAAGCTATGAGACCAGAAGCTATGGAATGAGTTGTGGCACTTCTTTGGCTAAGTCAGTCAGACATAACAATGGGGGGGGGGAGGATTGTGGGGCTGTACAGACTAGCCTTGCCTGATGGTGCCACTGCACCTAGTAGCCGTGCCCCCCCCCCCCATGCCACACGTTTGACCAGTGTGTGAATGGGCTCTACTTGTGTACATCAGTACACACCTTTCACACATGGAGGATGTGGTTTCTGGTAGTGTTCAGGCAGGGCTAAACCACATGATCTCACAGCTCCCCTCATACATTGTTTCAACATGTACTCCTGCAGTCAGATGGCCTTGACTAGGAAGGGGCTGCAGCTCAGTGGATTGAAAGCATGTGTTCAGGCCCTTTCATCTCCAGGGAGGGCTTGGGAAGATTCCTGTCTGAAATCTTGGAGAGCCAGTGCCAGTCAGTATACTGAGCTAGATGAACCAGTAGTCTGACTCTCTGACAGGGTTCACTTGACACGACAACCAACCAACGATAGCAATCAACGGTTGGTTGTCATGTTATGCGAACCAAGCATGGGTTACCTACCATGGGTGTGTGTTTTTTTCAAACTACCCAGGATAAGAACCCATGGACTGTTCTAGGGTTAGTTTTCCCCTTGGTGGGTTGTCGTGATGTCCAAACCTGGATGACACGACCCATCATGGGTCAAGCACAAGCGAGCCGCTCAGCAGGAGCGGCAAGAAAGCCATTGCTGCTCTTCCCGAGCTAGCCCTGGCTTCTGCCAGGGCCAGCTGACCCACAACTGCCCAAGCAGCTAGCTTCCCCGCTGCCATGTGGAGCCATTTTCTGTTTGTTTGTTTTTTAAATCTTGTTTTGCGGAGATCGGGAAAGACAGCTTGACAGCCAGCTTCCCCGATCTCCGTTTGTACAGCCACCAGCTCCCCCTTCAAAGCAGCCCCCCTTCCACCTTGGGGGGCTGCCCAATATTTTTTTTAAAAAAAATTGTGCACCCAGAAATGTGTGCACAAAAATTAACTTTAAAATTTTTTTTTTACTCCCATTAGCACAAAAGTGTTCGTTTGCAGAAGCGCTAATGGGAGCATTTCAAGCCTCTGCTGGGCCCCCTCTTGGGGGTGGGTCCCACTACCCAGAGGCAGCAGGTACCTTTCCTGCAAAGTGTCCAGAACAGGCTTGAAAACCTTCCCCCCACCCCCAGGCTTTCTCTTGACAGGTCGGAGAAGCCGATCAGCCAAGAGCAACCCAAGCCACGAGGGATCTTCTGCTGAGAAGGGGGTGTTTGGGGGGATTCCCCCCCTTTCTCAGCAAGATCCTCAACTTTTTACGTTCCCCCCCCTTTAGTTTAGGGGTTTGAGCGGGAATTGGGTGAATCTGTATTGTGACATATCTCTGATTATGTCCCAGTCCAAATCCCTGAGATCCCCCTCAAAAACCCCTTTTGAAAGGGACCCAGAGTTTGACAGCCACCTGTCATTGAACTGACAACTCAGTTACCCTTTAAAAAAAGTGGGGTGTGTAAATGCAATTTTAGCATTTCCACACCCCTAGAGGGTTGGGGATAAGTGCAAAAGTGGCTCCCCCATGGGCACTAAAGGGGGGAACTTGAAAAATTGAGGTTCTTGCTGAGAAGGGGGGGAAATCCCCCCCAAACACCCCCTTCTCAGCAGAAGATTCCTTGCAGCTTGGGTTGCTCTTAACCAATCAGCTTCTTCTACCTGTGAAAAGAAGGCTTGAAATGCTCCCATTACCGCTTCTGCAAATGAACACCTTTGCACTAATTGGTGTAATTGTTTTTTTAAAGTTGATTTGTGTGCTCATTTCTGGGTGCATAAAAATTAAAAAAAATACTGGGCAGCCCCTGGCAACCCCTCCAAGGTGCCGCTGTGGCAGTTTGAAGGGGGAGCTGAGGGTCTTGCCAATAAAGGTGTGTGTGGGGTGGACTCCTCCTTCCCACAATGTCCCCTGGGCTGCTACCTGAAGGACCAAGGGGGAAGGAGTGAAACTCCCTTGTTAGTTGGGCTCATCGTGGGTGCTTCGCAGAATAACCAACCCATTGTGGTAAATCACAACAATGGATTGTCGTGACATGCGAACCTGCCCAGCATAAGGTAGCTTCCTATGTCAGAGGTGAGCTTTATTATATTATTGAATTTTTCTACCTCAAATCTTGTTCTTTAGTCAATCATTCATTAAAAGTTTTATTCTTACTCATCTTAAAAATTACTGAATTAGGGTGATAACTAATAGACAATACCCAAGCTTCACTGCTATTTAGATTACCATTTATTGAACACCGATAATGTGCTAGGAACTTCAGCAGTGAATACAATCTCACTCTAAACAGAATTTAATTAATGTTACCTATATCCCAGTAATTTCCACATATATAACAATGTAATGATCTTAAAGTTGCCATTTCTTGTATAGTGAGATTTCACTGCTTAAGACAGGAAATTGAGTTTCTCCTTTGAGTGTAGGAGGCCAGCTAGTGTTGGGGAAGCCCTACCTCCGGGACTGGGAAGGCAGACCTTGATCCGAACTTCCTGGAGGAGGCGGGGCCTCCCCCAGAAGCTCCAGTTGTTCTTCCTGCGTGGTGGGAGGCAGACCTTTCACATTCAGCAGAGCGCAACCTTTAAAGAAGATAAGAAAGAAAGAAAGAAAGAAAGAGTGAAGACTTGCAGGTGAGACTCGGCAGGAAAAGCTCCAGAGTGTTGTTCCTCCAGTAGGTCAGACAGAGACCAGCCATGCCGGTGTGTTTGGGGTGGGGCCAGGCTACGTGCAGCCTGACCCAGCTGGGCAGCCTTACCAATCAGCGCCTGCTCAAAAGGCAGGTCCCAAACACACTCAGATGCTGGAAGCAATTGTTTGTTACCACAGCTACAGCCAGAGGCTCCTGACATTCCCGACCTCAGACTTCTGTACCTTTGATCCTTGGAATGACCTTGACCACGACTTTGCCTGATCCCGAACTGGTTTACGTTTTCTCTTTTTTGGAATTATATATTTTGGCTTCAACCCTCGGACTGTGATAACAACTACGGCTTATCTTGGAACTGGACGGATTTACGACACGGAGTCACAGAGCCCCACGCTGCCGCCAACACAACAGGCGGGCAGACAGCCAGACTGCAGCCCACCCCACCGCATAGGAGGCCACTGGCCTCATCGTTCCGGATTCCCAGAAGGGAGGGGGAGACTGCCCAAGCTCTCAGGAGCTTGGAGGCCGAAGGAGGATCAACCAAATGCTGTGTTGCCGCCATACTGACGGGTGGCCAGGCAGCCAACCCAACCCACCTCCATCCCCGCGCCCCCTGCCTACCATACAGCCGTTTTTATCACGACAGAACCCGCGTGGGGGGAGCAAGAAGGGGACGATTTCTCCTGGGTCCTGGTGCTTGGTTTTTGCGCCTCCTCCTCCAAAGGAGCAGCTGGACCACAGCCCTCCTACCACCCCGCTGGCAGAAAGTCAGTGTGTGTGGAGGGGTAAGTACTTGCGCACGTCCCAGTCCCAAGGGAGGCCATCGCAGCTCCCTTCTTTCTGTCCTCCTCAGCCCCTGCAGAGAGCCCCAGTGCTTCACGCCCCGCCGGACAGGCGAGCGCACGGAAGGCCAGGTTCAAGCTGCACCTCCAGACTAGGAGAGGCGCCTCGCTGCCACCTCCCACTGCCTGAGCGAGCGGGAGAAGTGCCTGGATCTGTTGCCGCTATCGCCGCCGCCTCAGGCGAAGGAGCAGCCGGACTGCAGCCCTCCTAATCGCGCCCCACAGGTGCCTGCAAGAGGGAGGCATGCGCCAGCACTAAGAACGTGCAGCCTTAACAGGGAACAGATTGTGCGCCCCCAGCCCTGAGGGATGCTGTTACAGCACCCATACAGGCCACATGGACATGGCCTCCTTAGAGGCCTCCTGTCCCACAGTCTCCCAATTTGGGAACCCTAAGGCATCTGCTGGAGGAGGTCCAGCAAGTGGGGCCAGGGTGCAGGGAGATGCACTCCAAGCCCAGGGCCTGTGGCGAGCGCCACAGGCGACAGCAGGCACAACTGCTCAGCTTGGGGCTCCAGCACAGCAGGTCCTGTTCCAGCTCAAGACCCAGCCAGACCCATCGCAGCTACGCCCACTTCCTAGTCGGCTCTCCTCCCCCAGGTCATAAGCCTCCTCAGTCATTGAGGAGGGGGGAGTCCGAGGAGGCCAGCAGCAGCAGAGACAGGCTAGCTCAGGGCCGCCTCCTCGCTCCCAACGTCCTGAGTCCTTTATGAAACTGATCACAAGTGCTCATCTCTGTGCAGCTAATGGACCAGGAGGAGGTCCCATCTTCCCAACAGCCCACTCACACCTGGCAGTGCCCCTCTATTGGAACCAGGAGGAAATCCTATGCTAGGAATCGGTCAATCTGACCAATCTCAAGCCATGGCATCGCTACCACAACAGGTTGACAGCCCTCACCGTCAAATCTCTTGTGCCCGCAGAGCGTGATGAGCTTACAATCCAGCGCAACAGGCAGGCCAATGCTGCCCTCCGCAAATGCCTTAAGGCTTCAGTCACCCCCCTCTGAGCGGCGACTATGCCCACCATGGTGGTCCGGGTATCTTCATGAAGGCCAATGCCTTCTCTCAGGGGAAGTCCTCCAGGAAGGACCCCCAAGATTTCACCCTTGAAGTTGTCACCGCAGCAGCCTTCCTGGCAGAGGCCTCCCTCGGCTCCTTGAACTGGGAGCCAGGGCCTTGGCATCCAGTGTTGTGGCAAGGAGAAACATTTTGCTGCTTATCTGGGGTATGGGTGGCAGGACCAAGGCCAGCCCGGTGAGCGCCCCCTTTGCAGGTAAGCACCGATTCAGGAATTGAAACTTCCTGACGGTTAGAGCAATAGAACAAGGGAACCAACTATTTAGGGAGATAGTGGGCTCTCCCACACTGGATGCAACTGGACAGCCATATGTCAAGGATGCTTATCTTCGATCCTTGCATTGAGCAGGGGGTTGGGCTTGATGACCTTATAGGCCCCTGCCAACTTTACAAAGTGGTTTCTGGCAAGGTCTAGGTCCTTTCGTCTCCCCAAGCCCGCCACTCAACGAACTGCTTGTCCAGGGGGCCCAAACTGAGATGGCCAGGGTCCCGCAGAGGCCAGCCCCACCAGGGACAGAAGCCCAATTTCAGTTTCCACTGGGGGAGGCTGCATGACTCCTCGGGGTCTGGCGGCAGCTCTTCTCCAATCACTGAGTTCTGGAGAAGGTGCAAGAGGGCTACTTCCTGGAATTCCTGAGGAGACCCAGGAACAGGTTCTTCAGGGCCCACTGCCTCAGAGACCCCGACAAGCATCTGAGGACCATGACTCGTGGAACTCGATCAACCCCCCCCCCCCCGAGCTCTGTGTGACTTACCTTTCCTCGGCTCGGCACAACTCCCCACAAGAGGAGCCAGGGAAAGCAACTTCCAGGTCCCCAGTGCTGCGTTTTTTACGTAAAAACCAAGGTAACCCACCTTAAAATGGCTGCTATTTGCGGCAGTTTTAAGGTAGTTTACCTTGGTTTTTACTTTAAAAACACAGCGCCGGGGACCCGGAAGTCCGCTGAGCACCTCGCCGAGCACCACAAGACAGATCGCGCGGCGGGGGTGCTCGGCGAGTGCCCGGTTAGTCGGCTGGTGGGCAGTTCTCCCACCCCTATGTGACTGCCATCCAACACATCCTTTGGATACGGGCCATAGAGGATGGTCCCGAAGAATGAAAGGGGGCAAGGTGTCTTCTTGGTGTTATTCACTGTCCTGAAGAAAGGTGAGGGACCCGGCCCTTCCTGAACCTCAAAGAAGTCAACCATTGCCTCAGGAAGTAGAAGTTATGATGGGAACCTCAGGCCCATCAGGGAGTGCCTCAGGAAATGAGACTTGCTGTCTTCTGTGGATCTGACAAGAGGCCTACCTTCACATCCTCATCCGACCATCGCATGGCAAATTCCTGCGCTTCAGCCACAACCAAAAATAAAAATTTTAAAAATTCCGAATTCAACCCTCCCTTCGGCTTTGCCTCGACCTCCCTGAGTCTTCTCAATGGTTCCTGCTGGGCCCCTGGGGCACACCTGTACTAGAGGTGAGTTCGACTCCACCCCGGCCTCAACGACATCCCGATCCGCTCCTCCATTGCACGAACAGAACCTCCAGGACACCAACGCCACCATGTCGTCCCTACATATCCTGGGCCTCTTATTCAATGAGAAGAAGAGCTCCCTCACACTGGCACAGTCCCTCCTCTCGGGCAGTCTCCCCCTCCCTTCTGGACACGCTCAAGGACATGTTGACCCTGTAACCTGACAGGCAAGCCTCGATGAGTCGATTGACAGCGTGGCCCCATCCCAGGGACAGGGTGCCCCTGTGAGGGCTGGCCGAGTGCTTGGGCACAGCAGGAGCTCAGATTTTACTCTGGCTCGAATATAAGCTGTAGTGTCTGACTCCCGATCAGACACAATCTCCTCAGCCAGGGCCCCATCAAGTACCAGAACCCAGGGTATCTGTCACTAACCGCCGAGAGGCTGAGTGGGAACTCCTTGCCTAACGCGGTGACTTCTCCAGGGTGATCGCCACCCACCTAGCCTCCAAAGAACTTCCACTCACAGGTTCCACGACCGCATGTGGTGGGCGTTCCTATGCTGGATGCAGTCTGCAGGGAGGGACCCCTTGATGCTAGCATTGCAGATATCCTGGAGTTCCTCCAGGATGGCCTTTTTCAGGGGGCCTTAAGCCTAACACTCCCAGAAGGCAGGCTCCGGCCATAGGCTCTGTTCAAGGTGATTCGTACGGAGCCCCCCTGGGCTCCCACCCTCACATTTAGGGGCTCCTCAGGGCTGCCTCACTGATCAGCCCACTCTCAGTCTGCAGGCCCCCTACCTGGAGCCTGATTGTGGCTCTGAGAGCTCTGACAAAGCATCAATTCGAGCCTTTGGGGGCCGCCTCTCTTAATGCACAAGGTCATTTCGGCCTTCCATAGGTTCCGGGAGCTTATATCCACTTCCTTCTTCCCACAGCTGCCTACACCCCTGGAGAGGGAGTGGCACACCCCTAGATAGAATCATAGAATCATAGAAAAGTAGAGTTGGAAGGGGCCTACAAGGCCATCAAGTCCAACCCCCTGCTCAATGCAGGAATCCAGGTCAAAGCATCCCCGACAGATGGCTGTCCAGCTGCATCTTGAATGCCTCCAGATTGGGAGAGCCCACCACCTCCCTAGGTAGTTGATTCCATTGTCTTATTGCTCTGACAGTCAGGAAATTTTTCCTGATGTTTAGGTGGAATCTAGGTTCCCGTAACTTGAGCCCATTATTCCGTGTCCTGCAAACTGGGATTTTTAAAAATAAAAATTTTAAAAATTCCGAATTCAACCCTCCCTTCGGCTTTGCCTCGACCTCCCTGAGTCTTCTCAATGGTTCCTGCTGGGCCCCTGGGGCACACCTGGGATAATTGAGAAGAGATCCTGGCCCTCCTCTGTGTGACAACCCTTCAAGTACTAGAAGAGTGCTATCATATCTCCCCTCAGTCTCCTCTTCTGAAGGCTAAACATGCCCAGTTCTTTCAGTCTCTCCTCATAGGGCCTTGTTTCCAGTCCCTTTATCATCCTTGTTGCCCGTCTCTGAACCCTCTCCAGTTTGTCTACATCCTTCTTAAAGTGTGGTGCCCAGAACTGGACACAGTACTCAAGATGAGGCCTAACCAGTGCCGAGTAAAGGGGAATTATCACTTCACTCGATTTGGAAGCTATACTTCTATTAATGCAGCCCAAAATTGCATTTGCCTTCTTTGCAGCCACATCGCATTGCTGGCTCATATTCACATAGTTTGTGATCTACCACAATTCCAAGATCCTTCTCCCTTGTAGTATTGTTGAGCCAAGTGTCCCCCATTCTGTAACTTTGGTTTCCTTTCCCTAGGTGCAGCACTTGGCATTTATCCCTATTAAATTTCATTCTGTTGTTTTCGGTGCAGCGCTCCAGCCTATCGAGGTCGCTTTGAATTTTGTTTCTGTCTTCTAGAGTATTAGCTGTTCCACCCAACTTTGTGTCATCTGCAAATTTGATAAGCATTCCCTGTACCTCCTGATCCAAGTCATTAATACAAATGTTGAAGAGCACTGGGCCCAGGACTGAGCCCTGTCGTACCCCGCTCGTTACCTCTCCCCAGTTTGAGAACGTACCATTGATAAGCACTCTTTGAATCCGATTCTGTAGTAGTCAAGTTCTTCCTAGTTAGGACTTGGCCGCGCAGGCACCATGCTCACTGTCTGTTTCCTTGGATCCTCCTCCCTGGGGAAGAAGGTTAGCGATGGCTCCAAGGCCAGGTGGTGCCCCCGACCCGATCTTCTGCGGGGGCGCTGAGCCGACCCGATCTTCTGAGCGGCGCAGAGAGGTTCTCCACGCCGCTCAATCGGGCTTCTCCGGCCCTGTCCATCACTTCCGAGACCGGAAATTACGCGACAGGACCCTGCGCAGGTGCAGAACGTGCCACAGGGGTCCAGCGCGCCTACGCAGGGTTCCAGCGGGTCATTTCCGGTCCCGGAAGTGACGTGACGGGATGGGATGGGACGGGCCGCACGGGCAGCTCGCCGCGGAGAGGGCGAGCCGCCCCGAAGAAAAAGGTAAGGCCTCGCCGGGCGTGAGCGGTGCCAATTTCAGCCTCGTTCTGCCCAGCGAGGCTCGATTATACAACTCTAAAGAAGGTCTCAGTGACCTCCCAAGCATGGTGGCTGCGCTACTGCATCATGCTGGCCCACACTTGAAGTAATCCTCCGGGACCTAAGAGCATCATAATAACCCACTCTGTCAGGGAGATTGCCACGTCGCCCTTCCACAGGTCAAAAGGGCGGGTGATCCCTTCCTTCTGCCCTCAGCCTGCCACTCCCTTGGAGAGAGAGTGGCACACCCTAGATGCGAGGAGAGCTGTCGAGTTCTACCTAGACAGGGCTAGGCCTCACAGACAGCATAGTTCACTATTCATCTCCTTAGAGCCTCCCCACTAAGGAAGAGAGTTTCAGTGGCCTCTCTTTTTCTCGGTAGCTCTGCGACTGCATTGCGCTGGCCTACACTTCCAGTAGCCTCCCGGTTCCGGAGGGCATCCTGGCTTACTCAGTTAGAGGGATGGCCATGTCAGTGGCATTCAGTGGGAAGGTGCCCCTAGACAAGATTTGCAGGGTAGCCACCTGGTCCTCTGTTCTCACATTCACCAGACACTACAAAATTGACCAGATGACTTCTGAGGAGGGTGCCTTTGGCAGGCATGTTCTCCAGAGAGTTATTCCATCCCACTTAGGAGGCTGGCTAAAGAGGTCTGATGGCCCGCCCGGGGATGCACTTCTTTTTTACAACCCCAACACTAGCTGGCCTCCTGCACTCGAAGGAGAAATGGAAATTCTTTATTCACCAGTGAATTTATGTTCTCCACGAGTGAAGGAGGCCAGCTAGGCCCGCCCTGAGGCCAGCCTCCTTCGGGACACACGTCGGGGACAGGTGGTGGTGGGGTCTTTCTCTTTCCCACAGACCCCACTAAGGACGGACCAGACTGATCTTTGTCTCTAGAGGATCACTGGCTTCATTGCACATGCGGTTCATTTGGAAGTATCAACTGGAGCTTTCGGGGGAGGCCCCGCCTCCTCCAGGAAGTTCAGATCAAGGTCTGCCTTCCCAGCCCCGGAGGCGGGGCTTCCCGAACACTAGCTGGCCTCCTTGACTCTTGGAGAACAGCCTGCAGAGGACGGATTACCGGGCACCCAACGTGACAGCGAGCAGGAGGCTGAGGGTCAGTCAAGTGGAGGCAGTCAAACCAAGGCCTACAGCAAGAGGAAGAGAAGAGTACTCGTAGTGGGAGACTCCCTCCTGCGGGGGATCGAAGCCAAAGTATGTCGCGAAGACCCATGGACTCGCCAGGTGTGCTGTCTCCCTGGGGCACGGATTAAGGATGTGACAGAGCAGTTGCCGAGGCTCATGAAGCCCACTGACACATACCCCTTTCTTCTCTTCCACGTGGGTACAAATGATACTGCCAAGCGGAGTTACAAAGAAATCACGGCAGACTTTGAAGAGCTGGGAAGGGAACTCAAGAACTTCGGGGCCCAGATAGTTTTCTCATCCATCCTTCCAGTACTTGGAAGAGGCATAGAAAGGGAAAGAAAAATACTCCGAGTGAATGACTGGCTACGAAGGTGGAGCCGACGTGAGGGATTTGGATTCTGGGACCACGGGCTACACTTCCTGGAAGATGGACTGCTGGCAAAGGATGGGTTGCACCTCACAAGGACTGGGAAGAATGTGTTTGGACACAGCATGAGGAACTTAATCAGGAGGGCTTTAAACTGAATCCAACAGGGGAGGGAGACATAAACTCGGGGGTACCAATGGAAGAAGGCCTCTATGCCACAATGGAGAGAACAGCTCCAGCGGTGCCCATAGATAGTCTACCACAAAATGTAGGGGGAAAGTTGGACTATAAAGCACATAGTCTTCAATGTCTCTATACTAATGCCCAGAGTATGGGCAATAAACAAGACGAACTTGAACTCTTGGTACATGAGGGCAAGTACGACTTGATAGGGATAACTGAAACCTGGTGGGATGACTCCCATGACTGGAATACAGCAATTGAAGGGTATAACTTGTTCAAAAGGAACAGAAGCAACAGAAAGGGAGGTGGAGTTGCACTGTATGTTAAAAATAAGTATCTCTGCACAGAGATACAGGAAGAGGAGCTTGGCAGCCCCATTGAGAGCATCTGGGTTAAAATAAAGGGGGCAAAGAATAAAACGAACATGGCGGTTGGAGTCTACTACCGACCACCCAATCAAGGAGAAGACGAGATGGAACTTTTGAAAAGCAAATTGCCATTGTTTCAAGGAGGCACGATGTGGTAGTAATGGGAGACTTCAATTTCCCTGATATCTGTTGGGAGACTTATTCAGCCAAACATGGCCCCTCCAAGAAATTCCTGAGCTGTGCTGCTGATAACTTCCTCCTACAGAAAGTGGAGGAAGGAACTAGAGGATCGGCTATCCTTGACCTGATTCTAACCAACAGAGATGAGTTAGTAGATAAAGTGGCAGTTTCGGGAACTCTGGGGGAAAGTGACCATGTTATACTTGAGTTCTTGATTCTAACGGAAGCAAAAGCTGAGTGTAGCCAAACACGTACCCTGGATTTTAGGAAAGCCAATTTTAACAAACTCAGAACAATGATTAGTAAGATCCCATGGCAAGTGACTCTCACGAGAAAGGGAGCCCAGGAGGGGTGGGAGTTTTTAAAAAAGGAAATTTTAAAGGCACAATTGCAAACAATTCCCACAAGGAAAAAAGGCAGAGGGCAACAGAAGAAGCCAATGTGGCTTCACAATAAACTCAAAGATGACCTGAAAACAAAAAAGGACACGTATAGGAAGTGGAAGGAAGGACAGGCTACAGGGGAAGAGTACAGGCAGGTAGCACAGAACTGCAGGAATAGTGTCAGGAAGGCTAAAGCTGAGAATGAGCTAAGGTTAGCGAGGAATGCTAAAAGCAACAAAAAAGCTTTCTTCAGATACATGTACAGTAAAAGACAGAAGAAAGAACTGGTGGTTCAACTACGCAATGAGGATGGCAAATTGATAACAGAAGACAAAGAAAAGGCAGAAGTGTTCAATTCCTACTTCGGCTCGGTCTTCTCCCAAAAGAGGGTCTATGACCCCCCTGGCAAACCTGAAGTGCAGACTGAAGGGGCAGGATTGCAGCTTGAGATTGATAGGCAAATGGTCAAGGAGCACCTGATTACTCTGAACGAGTTTAAATCTCCAGGGCCTGATGAGCTGCATCCTAGAGTAATAAAGGAACTGGCAGAAGAACTCTCAGAACCACTGTCTATTATCTTTGAGAAATCATGGAGGACAGGTGAAGTGCCAGATGACTGGAGGAGGGCAAATGTTGTTCCCATCTTCAAAAAGGGCAAGAAGGAGGAACCTGGGAACTATAGGCCAGTCAGTCTGACATCAATCCCCGGGAAGATTTTTGAGCAGATTATAAAGAAGTCAGTCTGCAAGCACCTTGAAAACAATGCAGTGATTACTAGAAGCCAGCATGGATTTGTCAAGAACAAATCCTGTCAGACTAATCTGATCTCATTTTTTGATCGGGTAACCTCCCTTGTGGACTGTGGGAATGCTGTGGACATTATATACCTGGACTTCAGC
Source organism: Shinisaurus crocodilurus (assembly GCA_021292165.1). Classification (NCBI taxonomy): domain Eukaryota; kingdom Metazoa; phylum Chordata; class Lepidosauria; order Squamata; family Shinisauridae; genus Shinisaurus; species Shinisaurus crocodilurus. The sequence continues at coordinate 185,296,601 of CM037879.1, forward strand.
AAAGCTTTCGACAAAGTGCCTCATGATATCCTGATTAGTAAGCTAGCTAAGAGTGGGCTAGATGGAACAACTATCAGGTGGATCCACAATTGGCTACAGAATCGGACTCAAAGAGTGCTTATCAATGGTTCCTTCTCAAACTGGGGAGAGGTAACGAGCGGGGTACCACAGGGCTCGGTCCTGGGCCCGGTGCTCTTCAACATTTTTATTAATGACTTGGATGAGGAGGTACAGGGAATGATTATCAAATTTGCAGATGACACAAAGTTGGGTGGAACAGCTAATACTCTGGAAGACAGAAACAAAATTCAAAGTGACCTCGATAGGCTGGAGCGCTGGGCCGAAAACAACAGAATGAAATTTAATAGGGATAAATGCCAAGTGCTGCACCTAGGGAGAGGAAACCAAATGCAGAGTTACAGAATGGGGGACACTTGGCTCAACAATACTACAAGTGAGAAGGATCTTGGAATTGTGGTAGATCACAAACTGAATATGAGCCAGCAATGCGATGTGGCTGCAAAGAAGGCAAATGCAATTTTGGGCTGTATTAATAGAAGTATAGCTTCCAAATCGCGGGAAGTGATAATTCCCCTTTACTCGGCACTGGTTAGGCCTCATCTTGAGTACTGCGTCCAGTTCTGGGCACCTCACTTTAAGAAGGACATAGACAAACTGGAGAGGGTTCAGAGGAGGGCAACAAGGATGATAAAGGGACTGGAAACAAGGCCCTATGAGGAGAGACTGAAAGAACTGGGCATGTTTAGCCTTCAGAAGAGGAGACTGAGGGGAGATATGATCGCACTCTTCCAGTATTTGAAGGGATGTCACACAGAGGAGGGCAAAGATCTCTTCTCGTTCATCCCAGTTTGCAGGACACGGAATAATGGGCTCAAGTTACAGGAACCTAGATTCCACCTAAACATCAGGAAAAATTTCCTGACTGTCAGAGCAATAAGACAATGGAATCAACTACCTAGGGAGGTTGTGGGCTCTCCCACTCTGGAGGCATTCAAGGTGCAGCTGGACAGACATCTGTCAGAGATGCTTTGACCTAGATTCCTGCATTGAGCAGGGGGTTGGACTCGATGGCCTTGTAGGCCCCTTCCAACTCTACTTTTCTATGATTCTATGATTCTATGAAATTCACAGGTGAGTAAAGAATTTCCATTTTTCTTGTACAAGAAATATGTTAGTTGATTGTCATTCTAGCTATCTATATACACTGTTTTTCCCCTCTCCTTAGGCAGAAACAGGAAAAGCAAAAGTTAGTAAAAATGTTGAGTGAGTCACTGGGTGCAGAATTGGAAGAAGAAGTGGTAAAGGAAATGATGCAAGAGATTTCAGCTAAGGAGTTAAAGTAAGTGGCAAAACACATTTCTTATTTGGTGACTAATGTCTGTTTTTTTATTATTATTAGTTTTATCTTCATGCTTGATACATAAGTAATCTTAACACTTTGAAACACCATTGTATGTCTGCTTGCACCTGATTAACATTGCAAAAAATAGTGGCCAACTTTTAAATAAAATAATCCAATATTTGTGTATCTGAATATAACTTATTTTTGCCATCGCCATGTACTCCCACATTATATCTAGCTGTTCTCATTATGAATATGTTTGTCTACTTCCAATGCTCTAACTGCAGTAATCATATATGCAATCATTCATAGATGTGCTGTCATCAATATATGTTAGAAGGAATAGCAAAGGACCTAGTTGTACAGTATTCTAGGATCTTTTCTAGGTCAATATTTATTTTTGCTAAGTTTTTCATAGATCATAGAGTTGGAAGGAGCCTACAAGGCTATCAAGTCCAACCCCCTGCTCAATGCTGGAAACTAGAGGAGGGGTCTCCCATCCAAGTAATAACCAAGCCTGACCCTGCTTAGCTTTCCACACTCAGACAAGCTAAGCCAGCGTAAGCCACAGGCCTGTGTTTGTTTACAAGCATTTTCATCAGAAAAATGCTTGCTCTCTTTCTTCCTGGCACTTTGAGCAAATGAACTATCACTTTTTTAATGAATTAACTTAAGAATAAGGGTAACATGTTGCAACATATGATGTGGTTTTAATCAGGTCCTGGATTCTTCTTGTTGATTGTTTAAAATTATTTTAAATATGTGTGTGTTTATACATATAAATGGTTTTTATAATGTATTTTTAAGGTTTTAATCTTTGCAAACTGCCCTGAGAGCTTCAGCTATTAGTCGGTATGGAAATGTAATAAATGAAATGAATAAACATAAACTTGGCAGCATTTTGAAACCATCTCTGCATTTGTTTTTTGACAGGGAAATATGCAGCCATGATTCTGCATATTTTCCCTGTCAAAAAACAAATGCAGAAATTTGCCAGAGAGTTTTAAAAAGAAACGCCTGCCGTTTGACAGCCGTCAAAAGAAGAGTTCGCAAAAAGGAGGCAGCCTCATGATCTTCGCTTTCCTGAGTAACTGGAGACTTGGGAAAGTTAGGAAAAGGTGGGGGTACTGGGAACTATCGGGAACATTAAAAACCCAGAGGAGCTCAGTGCGAAGGGAGAAATATAAGTTGCCACCTCCTTTCGCGAGCAAAGGTCCCTCGCAGCTTTGCTTTCCCTTGACAGCTTTCTATTTGACATCTGTCAAGTGAATGCAAAGTAACAAAATAACCTGTTTGCAGACTCTCTTTCCTCCCCTGTGCTTTTTGGGCAGTTTATGAAAATGGTACACATCATAGAGGTGTTTCCAGGTGAGAAACCTGCAAAGTTCTTGAAGGATAGGTGCAGGAGTTAAGAAGTTATGAAGAATGAAAACCAGTTTAAGGCTTGTTTTATAGTGAAGTCTGGGGGCATTAGAAGAATGGCCATCTCGGATTTCCGGAGGAACAGGAATGGCGGTTTGAAGCTTTTTCGCAGGGCTCTCGCCCAGGGAAAAGAAGCAGCCTGGTTTCTGGGGTAACCAGATAAAACTTCTGGCTACCAATCTGCCTCGGATAAGAGACAGATCGAAGGATTAACCTCATATGCTCCATAAGTGCAAGCTCCTTGTCAGAGGCGGGATTTTTCGACAGAGAGATTCTTCCTCCGGCAAGTTCTGAGCGGCAGAGGAGTGGCAGGAGTTAACAACGTCCTCGAACCAGGCTCCGTATCTCTGAATTAGGGCTTATGCTCTGATTTATGAGACAAGATCCGCAAGCCTCCTTGTAACATCTTTTTAAGAAGAAAAATTTATGAGTTAAAGACCCCAGCGTCTGGCAGACTCACCATTCCCAGGTCAGTTTCTATTTTCTGTATCGGAGAAGAAGGGGGGTGAGGAAATAAAACTGCTTAAACCAAAACCGAAATAAATAAATGGTCAAGAAGTAATTAAGAAATAAGGAGTATATACAGGAGGGGAGTTTCAGAAGAATTAATTGGACTGTGTATTTTTTGGGGGGGGACTTAATGTCGAATGGGCGGTTGCTAAATGTGAACTATTTTTGCTGTTACGCTATGGGAAAGAAACTCTGCTTGTTTTGAAATACCAAGAACAAAATAAGAGCAGGCAAGTGCTGCCGTAAATCAGACAGAAGTGGTAGCAGTGTTAAAAAGAACATATATATTGCATGATGCCACCAAAAAGGGACGTAAGGCAATTGGAAGAAAGAAGGAAATCTTCCCATGTGGAAGAAAATCAAACAATGGCTGAGAGTTTTAATTTAATGATGTCAAAAATGACAAACATGATGGATCAATGTCAAAAGTCTTCAGAAGAGCAAGCAAAAAATTTTAATGAACAAAAACAATCCTTTGAGAACTTAGAGAAAAAACTTGATGAAAGATTGACAAGTTTAGAAGTAACAATTAATAAAATGCAAACATCACATGAACAAGTTTCCCAGGAGTTGGGTCGCACAAATCAGAAGATCTTGACCTTAGAAGCTAAATGTCAAGAGACAGAACAACATCTTGAAAAATGTCTAAACGATCTGGCGCTGATGGAGTTAAGACGAAATGAGTGTTGTTTAAGATTGAGATCAATTCCAGAACAACAATCAGAAGACATTACAAAGAGGATTATTGAACTGTTAGCAGATTTTTTGAGTATGGAAATGAAAGACATGCAAGCAGAAATTGATAGAGTTTACAGAATTAACTCTCGTTTTGCTGTTAAAAATAAAGTCCCAAGAGATGTCTTGAATGGTTTGTCAGGAAAAGTTTAAGAGATCAAGTTATTCAACAACACTATAAGGAGAAAATGATGCTGAATGATGAGGGGAAAGACATGGAAATAATTGTTTTGAAGGAAATTCCATCAAGGATTTTGCAAAAAAGGAAAGAATATATATTTTTGACTGAGAAGCTTAAACAGCAAAATATTCGATATAGATGGGAATTGCCAGGAGGAGTTAGTTTTACCATGAACCAAAGGAGATATAAGTTCAGTACGGTGGAGGAGGCGAGAAATTTTGTGGAAAAGTGGGAAATAAAACCACAAGGGTCTCGGGATGAGACTGGAGGTGCAGTTTAGAAACTCCTATGTGGATTACAAATTAATTTGATTAAAAATGGATTACAAATTTTTGTCTTGGAATATAAATGGTGCGAATGCACCACAAAAGAGAAGAAAAATATTTCATTATTTGAATAAATTGAAGTTGGATTTGATTTGTTTACAAGAGACACATATAAATAAAAGAGATTCAAAATACTTGATACAAAAGAAACTTGGAGAAGAATTTATTTCAGCTAGTACAAAGAAAAAAATTATATGTAAATAATAAACTTTCTCCAATATTGATCTTTTCAGATGAACAAGGTAGATACGTTGGAGTAGAAGTTAATATTTCTGGAAAGAAAATATTGGTAGTAGGGGTTCTTCTTCGTGGTCTCTGTGCATCACACACATGGGCTCTGCGCCTGCGCGGAGGCCGCTTCGGGAAGGTTCTATAGCTGAGGCAAACTTTGGGCGGGAACCCCTCCCCCCTGCGTCTCTACTGCGCGGGTTCCCGCCCTCTCCCTCAGTTCCTCTTCGACCGCCATCGCGTGTGGCTGTTACTTCGAGAGGTTCATTGATTCTCCGTAGAATCCAACAAAAAAAGATAAGAATACTTCTAATTTCTCCCCCCGTTCTTCGTGGGATCATTGAGGAAATTATGGCTCCGAAAGCCCCCTTCCGCAAGTGCGTGAGGTGCGGAACCAAGCTTCCCCCCGCAGACGGACACTCGCTTTGCCTTGCATGCCTTGGAGAAGGCCATAACGTGGAAACTTGCCATCAATGTCAAGGTTTCACTAAGCAAGCGAGGAAGCATAGGGCGGATAAGTTGACGGCGATTCTTTACAAAAAAGCCCTCCAGCCGCCCGCGGAAAAGCCTTCCTCTTTACCGAGGCCTAGTACGCCGCCTTCCCACACGGTCTCCTCAGCGGACGCTCAGGAGGCCTATATGGCCACTATGATATCTAAAAGTAAGGCCAAGAAGGCACGCAGGGAGAAGGAAGAAGCGAAAAAGCGAAGCAAGGAGCGGAAGGAAAAAGCGAGGAAATTGGCGAAAAAACTGGCTTCGTCCCTCTCGGGATCGAGATCGACGCTAGCCATGGACCCGACGGACGTCGCGGCCTCAGATCGCCCGGCTGGGCTCAAATCTCCATCCGCACCGTTTCCCTCGGGCTCGAGGGACCCTCCTCCTTGCTCCACTCCGACAGCTCCTTCGGGCTCGAAGGAAGCTACGCAGGCCGTCGCGTATTCAGATGGGGAGATCGTGGACTCACCATCGGAACCGAGACCCTTGACACAGACCGCTGCCGCTCCTTTATCTGTCTCTCCAGCTCGTGGGGTACGGGCTCGTACCCCACGAACCCGATCCAAATCACTCGAGATCGAAGAGGTTCTGATCACCCGGGACCGGGCTTCATCCAGATCCTCGGTCTCGAGATCAAGGGATCCCCAACGCTACAGGGACAGATCCCGCGACTCCAGGGACTCGAGATACTCCTCGAGGTCGCGAGACACATACCGCAGAGGACGTTCCCCGGTTTCCCATTATCGATACCAGAGAACGTACCTATCCCGAGATAGATCCCCACCTAGGAGACGCTCCCCACCAAGGCGGGAGAGATCACCCGGGAGCTCTAGGAGGTCTCCACCAGCTTGTCTCCTAGCTCTGCAGGCACGCAGCGAGGTGAGAGAAGGTAGGCTTACCGCCTACTCGCCGGAGGCAGCCACACGGTCCCGTAGATCGTCGACCCCGGGCTCACCTATCTCGAACTCGGAGTCAGTCGTCTCTGTCTCCCCCTCCTCGACATCACCAGACCAACAGGTGACCACCCAGTCGGGAGTGTCCCCTTCCGAGGATATGGGCACCTTCCAGGAACAAATCCTCCGGATGGCCCAAGCCCTCGGACTGGAGACGGTCGTAGAAGAGAAAAAAGCGGTGGATCCTCTATTTGATGCTGTCTCGAAATCCTCCTCGGGCCCCACATTGCTCCCGATTACTCCTACCATGTTAGAGACGGTGCAAGGATCTTGGAGCTCCCCGTCCACAGCCCCTCCCGCGGCTAAGCGCCTGGAGGCCCTCTACAAGGTTAGACCGGACACGGCCAAGTTTCTCTTCTCCCATCCCACTCCAAATTCAATGATAGTCGAGTCGGCGCAGTCCAAGTCGGGCAAGCAGCACTCCACTCCATCGGACCCTGAGGGAAAAAAGCTAGACAACTTCGGACGAAGAGTCTACACTTCGAGCGCCCTGGGGATCCGGGTCGCCGGGTACCAAGCTACAATGGCGAGGTACCAACTCTTCCTTTGGGAGAAGATGAGTGGATTGATAGACTATCTCCCGGACGAGAAGAGAGACTTGGCTAGGGTGTTCCAGGCCGAAGCGTCGAACACTTCCAGGCAACAAATCCACACGGCCAGACATCAGGGAGACTGCCACGGGAGATCCCTGGTGAGCGCAGTCGCTCTCCGCCGACACGCTTGGCTACGGTCTTCAACCTTAACAACGGAGGCTAAAGCCAAGATCGAGAACCTGCCCTTCGATGGAGTCGGTCTCTTTAATGACAAAACAGACGACTCCCTCGATGCGGTCCAGAAAGCCCGGGTGAACGCTAGGAAGATGGGACTCCTTCCGATGCAACCAACTCGAGCATTCAGACGCCGAAGGTGGACCCCATACTTACCACCTATAGCTCCAGCTCAACAAGGACAGCACCAGCAGTGGCAGGATAGCCGCGCTCGTCCACAGCAGCCCCGGGCACCGAGCCGTCATTTCCAGCAGCAACGGTACCGGGGCTCCCGTAAAGGAGGTGACTCCCAAAGGCGACGGGTTTGACGGGACCCAAGGCACGACCGACAGCTCCAATTCGATCCTCTTGACTCCGATTCCGGCTCGACCTCAGTTTGGAACCCGACTATCCCTCTTCCTACCATCATGGAAGAAAATTACCACCGATCGTTGGGTTCTGAACATTGTCCAGCACGGCTACAAGATCGAGTTCGCTTCCCTCCCACCCTTCCTTGGCACCCGCACTACACAACCATCTCGAGCGTTGCAGGAAGAGGTCCACTCCCTATTGCTCAAGGGGGCCATCGAGACGGTCCCTCCACACCTCGTTCAGGACGGCCTCTACTCCAGGTATTTTACGGTGTCAAAGAAAGATGGGGGACTCCGACCGATCCTGGATCTCCGTTCAGTGAACTTCTACATTCTACCCAAGAAGTTCAGGATGGTCACGCTCCAGTCGATCCTGCCTCTCCTTCGCAAGAACGACTGGTTTGCTTCCATCGACCTCCAGGACGCTTACTTCCATATAGCGATCCACCCGGACAGCCAGAAATACCTGAGGTTCATGGTCGGATCCGATACCTTCCAGTTCAAGGTACTCCCATTCGGACTCTCGACGGCACCGAGGGTGTTTACCAAGTGTATGACGGTAGTGTGTGCCTATCTTCGGACTCAAGGGGTGACGCTCTACCCCTATCTGGACGACTGGCTCATCGTAGCACCTTCTGCACAGGAGCTCCAGGATGCCCTACATTTAACTACCAACACTCTGAACACCCTCGGACTCTGTCTCAATGCAAAGAAATCCAAGCTTTTCCCCACTCAAAGGATCCAGTTCATCGGAGCATTACTGGATGCTACTGTCGGTCGCGCCTTTCTACCAGAGGACAGAACTCTAAAGACGCTTGCCCTCGCCCTGAGAATACACAAGGCGACCTCGTGCACAGCCTTCTCGATCCAGCGTCTTCTCGGCCTCATGGCCTCAACCATATCAGTTGTCCCTCTCGCTCGACTCCATATGTGCCAGCTCCAAAACTGGTTCATAAGGTCGTTCGATTCCGAGACGAATGCCCATCGAACTCGTCTGTCGATCCCGTCCACAGTAAGGCAGTCGCTTCTTTGGTGGACAACTTGTCACAACTTAACAAAAGGCATGCCGTTTCAGCCCGTCATACCCTCAATCACATTGACGACGGATGCTTCCCTCCTGGGCTGGGGAGCGCATTGTGGGGACCACACAGCACAGGGGCAATGGGGCCCTCACGACCGAGGAAAACACATCAACGTCCTCGAACTCAAAGCTGTATGGAACTCCATGAAGTCCCTCGAGCCCATACTCGAGGGCAAACACCTACAGGTGGTCACCGACAACACCACTGTCGTTGCTTATCTGAACAAGGAGGGAGGTACTCGCTCGATACGGCTGACGAACCTCTCCCTTCGTATATTCAAATGGATGATACCCCGCCATATTTCGGTGAGAGCTATCCACATCGCGGGGAAGGACAATTATCTTGCAGATGCCCTCAGCAGGATATCCTTCGATTCCCACGAGTGGCAACTAGACGACCGAATCCGTCAGTCCCTCTTTCGACGGTGGGGGACCCCGACGGTAGACCTTTTCGCGACGGCAGCCAACACGGCGTGTCAGGTCTTCTGCAGCAGAGCGGGCCACGACAGCCGGTCGATTGGGGATGCGTTCCTGCTAACCTGGTCAGGGACTCTATTTTACGTGTTTCCTCCGATTCCACTGTTAACCAAGGTCGTCGCGAAGATCCAGTCCGACCGAACGAACTGTATACTTGTGACCCCGTGGTGGCCGAGACAGGCATGGTTTGCTCCTCTTCTCAGACTGTCCCAAGGGGAGTACTTACGCCTACCGAGCTCGACAACAATCCTCTCTCAAGCTCGAGGCTCAATTATGCACCCGAACCCATCCATCCTCCAACTTACTGCTTGGATGATCTGATCCCAGACTCACTCCCAGCAGAGATCAAGCTTGTGTTACGGGAGGCCTGGAAACCATCCACCAGGACATCCTATACAAGGAAATGGAAAGCCTTCGGCGAATACCTCGGGGAGATCGAGGTGCCATATCCGAAGGCTCCTATTCATAGTGTACTGCAGTTTTTACTCCATCTGCAACACAAAGGTCTCAAGACGAGCTCGTTGAAAGTCTACTTAGCGGCATTGTCAGCGTTCCACGAGGGCAGGGATGGGTATACACTGTTCTCCCATCCCCTAGTCAAGCGCTTCATGAGAGGTCTGCACAACATGAACCCATCGTTCAAACCGGTAAACCCGACTTGGGATCTTCAGCTCGTACTTCAGGTACTCATGTCTAAGCCCTTCGAACCTATGGCGACGTCAGACCTCCGTTTGTTAACTCTTAAAACAGTGTTCCTTATCGCCATCACCTCTGCCCGAAGGGCATCGGAGTTGACGGCCCTGAGAGTAGACCCTCCGTACCTTGTTTTCCATAGAGATAAAGCAGTACTGCGCCCAGACTTGGCTTTCCTCCCGAAGGTGGTCTCTTCTTTCCATCTCAACCAAAATATTATATTGCCAGCGTTCTTCCAAGGTCCGTCTACTCCCCTGGAACAACAACTCCACATGCTGGACGTGAGAAGGCTCTACATTTCTACAAGTCCCGCACCGAGTCCATCAGGAGGTCTCCACGCCTCTTCGTCTGTTACGGAGGTCACTCCAAAGGCTTGCCTGTATCGAGCCAGCGACTGGCTTCGTGGCTTGTGACCTGTATCAAACTAGCGTACGAGCTCAAGGGACAACCTCTACCGAGCTCGATCCGAGCCCACTCCACTAGGGCCGTTTCAACCTCAACTGCCTTCGAGAGGGGTGTCTCCCTGACAGAGGTCTGCAAGGCGGCAGTGTGGTCGACGCCTTCCACGTTCGTGACACACTACCGTATCGATGTCCGATCCCGAAAGGACAATGTATTCGGCAGAGCTGTCCTTTCATCGATCCTGCAATGACACCGACCCTCCGCCGGTAAGTCAGCTTGCTACTCTGCCCATGTGTGTGATGCACAGAGACCACGAAGAAGAAGAACAGGTTGCTTACCTGTAACTGTAGTTCTTCGAGTGGTCATCTGTGCAGTCACACAACCCACCCAGCCATCCCCGCTACGGTGTCACTGTCGAGTTCGATGGTGTACTGGACCGGGACCTTGGGTGTACCATCGGTACCGTACGACGCCATCGATTTCGGCCCTCGGTATTGATGTTCAATGTAGGGAGTTTTTCCTATGTTCTTCCTTAGCACTGGGATCGCGATGGCGGTCTCAGGGGAACTGAGGGAGAGGGCGGGAACCCGCGCAGTAGAGACGCAGGGGGGAGGGGTTCCCGCCCAAAGTTTGCCTCAGCTATAGAACCTTCCCGAAGCGGCCTCCGCGCAGGCGCAGAGCCCATGTGTGTGACTGCACAGATGACCACTCGAAGAACTACAGTTACAGGTAAGCAACCTGTTCTTTATGCACCAAATGAAAACAAATCTATGTTTTATAAAGGTCTTATGGATAGACTTTTGGAATCTACATACGAAAACTGGTGTTTAATGGGAGATTGGAATGGAGTGGTGTCACCAAAACAAGATAGACATTCGGAAAAAGATATAAGAAAAAATCAGGGAAAATTGCCAAAAAGTTTTTTTGAATTAATAGAAAATCTGGAGTTGGTGGACATTTGGAGAACTAAAAATGGAGACTCCAGAGAATTTACATTTTTTTTCTGATAGACATAAATCACATGCAAGACTTGATATGGTTTGGTTGTCGAAAGCTATAGCTATGTAAATCTATAAAGCTGAAATATTGTCAAAAACGTTTTCTGACCATAATCCAGTTTCTGTGACTTTCAAAAGGAAGAAGGGTTCATTTAGATGGAGATTTAATGAATCACTATTGAAACAAGAAAGGGTGGTCCAAGACTGTAAGCATAAACTGAGAGAATTTTTTGAAAATAACCTAGACAAAGGTGTGGACTTACAAATAGTTTGGGATACAAGTAAAGCCTTCATCAGAGGACAATTTATACGACATAACTCCTTTCTTAAAAAAAAGAGACAAGAAAAGACAGAAAAGATTTTATTGGAAATCAGAGAGAAAGAGAAGGAATTAGAAAGATCTCCAAATAAATACTAATATTTCATGGCAAATTAAAGCACTGCAGAGGCAGTTATCTATGTTGACGACGCAAGAACTGGAAATGAAATTGAGTTATGCCAAGCAAAGGAATTTTGAATTTGCTAATAAACCAGGGAAATGGTTGGCATATAAAATAAGGAAAGAGAGAGAGAAGAGAGTAATACTAAAGCTGTTGGAGGACAACACTGAAATAATGGATAATTTGGGTATGAAAAGAGCGTTTTTTCAATTTTATTCACAATTATATAAAGGGGAAAAAATTTCTGAAAAAAGAATAGAAGATTATTTGCAACGGCAAAATTTGCCAAAGATTACAGAATATCAAAGACAAATTATGAATGGCCCTATAACTATACAAGAATTATCTGAAGCAATTAAAAAATCTAAAAAAGGGAAAACACTGGGCCCTGATGGATTGTCAGCAATTTATTACAAATGTTTTGAAGATGAGTTGTTACAACCACTACAAAGGACTATGAATAATATCCTACAAAATGGGAAGTTACCAGATACATGGAGAGAGGCTAACATTGCATTGATACCTAAAGAAGGACAAGACTTGACTTCTGTTAAAAATTACAGGCCAATTTCACTATTGAATAATGATTACAAATTATTTACAATGATTCTATCTGAAAGATTAAAGAAAATTTTACAAGAGTTTATTCATCAGGATCAGTGTGGTTTTCTGCCTAAAAGACAATTAAGAGATAACATTAGAACTGCGTTGGATGTGTTGGAATATTTAAATTGTCATAATGAAAAACAAGCAGCATTAATTTTTTTGGATGCTGAAAAAGCCTTTGACAACGTGAACTGGAGTTTTTTATTTGGAGTAATGAATGAAATAGATTTTGGAGAGAATTTTATTAAAGGAGTAAAATCGATATATTCGACACAAAAAGCACAAATAATTGTTAACGGTGAATTGACAAAGCCCTGTATGATACAAAAGGGAACAAGACAAGGCTGTCCATTATCTCCACTACTGTTTATTTTAGTTCTAGAAGTTTTGCTTAGAGATATTAGGCAAGATGGAAGAATCCCGGGAATAAAAATTTAAAAAGAATCATACAAGTTGAGAGCTTTTGCAGATGATTTAATGATAGTCTTGGAAAATCCACGACAAGGAGTGCAAACTCTGTTGGATAAATTAAATGAGTTTGGAGGGTTGGCAGGATTCAAGGTAAATCATGAAAAAACAAAAATGTTGGTGAAGAATATGAGAGCGGAAGACCAACAGATATTGATGCAAACATCGGGTTTTAAAATTGAAAAAAGAGTAAAATATCTTGGTATCATAATGACAAATTCGATTTCCATGTTGTTTCAAAACAATTATGTTAAGATATGGTTAGGAATTAAAAATGATATGTTCAAATGGGAGAAACTAAAATTGTCTTTGTTGGGTAGGATTTCGGTGATAAAAATGAATGTTTTATCAAAAATGATGTTCTTATTTCAAACACTACCGATTTTAACTAATGATGTGCCCTTCAAAGAATGGCAAAAGGACTTATCTAAATTTATATGGCAAAGAAAGAAACCACGTGTTAAATATATAGTTCTACAGGATGCGAAAGAAAGGGGTGGATTGGGTGTACCTGATTTGAAATTGTATTTTAATGCTTGCTGTTTTGTTTGGTTGAAGGAATGGGTGACATTGAGAAATAACAGACTTCTAGAATTAGAAGGGCATGATCTAAGGTTTGGATGGCATGGATATTTGTGGTATGACAAAGCTAAGGTTAATGTAGATTTTAAGAACCACTATATCAGAAGGGCGTTATTAAGAGTTTGGAACAAATACAAGCCTAGGTTATGCCCAAAATTACCCTTATGGATATCACCCCAGGAGGCATTATACAGGAAAGAAATGACAAGCAATGAGAATTGGTTAAAATACTGAGAAATATTGGAATTGCGTCAGGGAACACACTGGATTAAAACACAGGATTGTTTAGTAACACAAGGTTATAACTTACACTGGTTTTCATACATGCAATTATTAGAGAGATTTAAAGTGGATAAAAGAATGTATGATATAGAACAGGAGAAGTCTGAATTTGAAATACAATTGTGTACAGGTGATGATCATGTAATTGCAAAAATGTATAAATTTTTGTTGAAGTTTGGGACAGAAGAAGAACAAGTTAAAGACTGTATGGTTAAATGGGCAAGGAACTTTGGATATAATATAATGATGGAACAATGGGAACACATGTGGACTAAAGGTATAAAATTCACATTGTGTTCTGATCTTAGAGAGAATTTTTACAAGATGATGTATCGTTGGTACCTAACTCCTGTGAAATTGGCTAAGATGTATAATAATGTGTCAAATGTATGTGGGAAATGTCAAAGTCATGAAGGAACATTTTATCATGTTTGGTGAACATGTAAAAAAGTGAAAACATATTGGGTGCAAATACACACATGGATACAAAAGATTTTAAAAGTGAATATTAAACTGAAACCAGAAATGTTTTTATTGGGTATAATGGACTTACAACTTGAGAAAGACTATGGAACATTATTACAATATATGATGACAGCAGCAAGAATAATCTATGCTCAAAAATGGAAAGAAGCAACTATGGGGGACACTTGGCTCAACAATACTACAAGTGAGAAGGATCTTGGAATTGTGGTAGATCACAAACTGAATATGAGCCAGCAATGCGACGTGGCTGCAAAGAAGGCAAATGCAATTTTGGGCTGTATTAATAGAAGTATAGCTTCCAAATCGCGGGAAGTGATAATTCCCCTTTACTCGGCACTGGTTAGGCCTCATCTTGAGTACTGCGTCCAGTTCTGGGCACCTCACTTTAAGAAGGACATAGACAAACTGGAGAGGGTTCAGAGGAAGGCAACAAGGATGATAAAGGGACTGGAAACAAGGCCCTATGAGGAGAGACTGAAAGAACTGGGCATGTTTAGCCTTCAGAAGAGGAGACTGAGGGGAGATATGATCGCACTCTTCCAGTATTTGAAGGGATGTCACACAGAGGAGGGCCAGGGTCTCTTCTCAATCATCCCAGTTTGCAGGACACGGAATAATGGGCTCAAGTTACAGGAACCTAGATTCCACCTAAACATCAGGAAAGATTTCCTGACTGTCAGAGCAATAAGACAATGGAATCAACTACCTAGGGAGGTGGTGGGCTCTCCCACTCTGGAGGCATTCAAGGTGCAGCTGGACAGACATCTGTCAGAGATGCTTTGACCTGGATTCCTGCATTGAGCAGGGGGTTGGACTCGATGGCCTTGTAGGCCCCTTCCAACTCTACTTTTCTATGATTCTATGATTCTATACCAACTATAGAAGACTGGCTGTTGAAAATGTTGGACTTAGCAGAGATGGCAAAATTGACTTGTTTAATTAGAGAAATTTTTTTAACTTCATTCAAGAAAGACTGGAAACCTCTGGTGGACTTCTTGGGGAGGAGGGAAAGTGACTTAATAACTTTTGGTTTTGATTTCTGAATATTGGTAAGGTGATAGAAATTCTTTCTGTGAAAATAGAAGAAACTTAGATTGGATAAGGATTGGTAATGTTTGTCAGACAATGAGGCGGAAGCCAAATGTTGTTTTGGAAAATTCAATAAAAAAATAAAAAAAAAGAAGAATGGCCATCTCCTGGTCTCTGGCGCACCCCCAGAACACAGTAATTGGAGAGCTCCTGTAAAACATGCCTTGTGTTTAGAGGGTGGATCTGTCAGTCACTCAACCTGCCCCCCTCCCAGCTTTTAGAGCTGGGGTGGGCAACATGCAGCCCCCACCCCAGCACCCAAAATTTGGGGAGACCAAAAAAAGTCTTAAAAGGTTTTTTTAAACACAAAATTGTGTCTGGAGCTGCCACGGATTGCCAAAAGGGTCAAAATTAGCTGGCAAACAAGCTAAATTTGACCCTTTTTGCACTCCATAGCAGCTCCAGACACCATTTTGTTTTTATTTGTTGTTATTTATTCCCCCCTGGCTTCTGCACCCATGAGGGGAGTGGTCCATGGGTGGTGACTCGGGGTGAAAATGGCCCCTGGACCTCCCAGTGTTGCCTACTCGATGTAGAGAAATGAAAGAAAAAGGGGCTATTTTTGGAGATGCACTGTCTGCCTTTCTGAAGCCGAATTGTGAATGAAGCCTCATGTAGCTTAGTTCCAGCTTAGTTTCTGGTCACTTTGGAGGGAAGCCTGCTTCACCACAGGAAGCACCACAAATGGTCCAAATGGTCCAAAGGGGCTTGATTTGACTCGGGCTTTAGCCGAATCCAATGTACATCCCTACCACATAGATATTTTAACTCGCATATTTTGGGCCCCTCTCACTTCATAGAATCATAGAAAAGTAGAGTTGGAAGGGGCCTACAAGGCCATCGAGTCCAACCCCCTGCTCAATGCAGGAATCCAGGTCAAAGCATCTCTGACAGATGTCTGTCCAGCTGCACCTTGAATGCCTCCAGAGTGGGAGAGCCCACCACCTCCCTAGGTAGTTGATTCCATTGTCTTATTGCTCTGACAGTCAGGAAATCTTTCCTGATGTTTAGGTGGAATCTAGGTTCCTGTAACTTGAGCCCATTATTCCGTGTCCTGCAAACTGGGATGATTGAGAAGAGACCCTGGCCCTCCTCTGTGTGACATCCCTTCAAATACTGGAAGAGTGCGATCATATCTCCCCTCAGTCTCCTCTTCTGAAGGCTAAACATGCCCAATTCTTTCAGTCTCTCCTCATAGGGCCTTGTTTCCAGTCCCTTTATCATCCTTGTTGCCCTCCTCTGAACCCTCTCCAGTTTGTCTATGTCCTTCTGAAAGTGTGGTGCCCAGAACTGGATGCAGTACTCAAGATGAGGCCTAACCAGTGCCGAGTAAAGGGGAATTATCACTTCCCGCGATTTGGAAGCTATACTTCTATTAAGCCCCAAATTGCATTTGCCTTCTTTGCAGCCACATCGCATTGCTGGCTCATATTCAGTTTGTGATCTACCACAATTCCAAGATCCTTCTCACTTGTAGTATTGTTGAGCCAAGTGTCCCCCATTCTGCATTTGGTTTCCTCTCCCTAGGTGCAGCACTTGGCATTTATCCCTATTAAATTTCATTCTGTTGTTTTCGGCCCAGCGCTCCAGCCTATCGAGGTCACTTTGAATTTTGTTTCTGTCTTCCAGAGTATTAGCTGTTCCACCCAACTTTGTGTCATCTGCAAATTTGATAAGCATTCCCTGTACCTCCTGATCCAAGTCATTAATAAAAATGTTGAAGAGCACCGGGCCCAGGACCGGGCCCTGTGGTACCCCGCTTGTTACCTCTCCCCAGTTTGAGAAGGAACCTTCTCAAGTCTGTGACTTGTTCCAGATTTCATTCATATTATAATAAAACTTTATAAATATTTGAGACATGTTTTTCATCAAAGCACACTAGTATTTCTTGAGTATTTAATCTCAAAAAGGTTGTTAAATAGATTCTAACCTGGAAATGTTCAAATGAGAGAAGAGATGACACATTTATTTTGTGTCACGTCTTTTAGATTGTGAGCCTGAGGGCAGGGACTGTTTTATTATTAATCTTTGTAAGCCAGAGAGCCTTTTCTGGCTGAAGAGCGGGGTATAAATGTAATAAATAAATATAAATATTTTTATTTTCATTTTAAGACAACTATTATGATCAATTACATTCATATTTCTATAATAGGTATCGACAATTCAGTATTTCTAGTCTGTGTCACTTTTCCATGCATTCACTGTTGTGGACTGCCCAGAGAGCTTCGGCTATTGAGCAGTATAGAAATGTTATACCGTAAATAAATAAATCTGTTCTATCCTGTTTCTGCATTAATTTACAGTTTTTAAAAAACCTGCACAAAAATTGCTTTTACCTATATATTTCTTCCAAAATGTGCATTTCTAAACATATTTTGAACTGATTTTTCAGTTGAAAACTATATTGCAACATTCAGAGAAGTGCAAAATCTGATGAAGAGCTATGCTCTAATCCACACATTAATTGAGAGGTTTAATTAATCTATTCAGTTCATATCTGGAAAGGGGAAAAAAGCCACGAATGAAGTTATATTCAGTTAATTTGCTGTATTCCATTAAAAAAAAAGTCTGTCTAGTTATCCGAAATATGCTTCTGGATTTGAAATTTTTGGTATGATGTCATTTGCATGTAAATGTAATCTTGTTTTTTATTATTAATTTTATTTCTATACTGCCCAATTGCCGAAGCTCTTTGGGTGGTTTACAAGAATTATAAAATACAACAATTGTATTTTATACAATTTTATACAGTTTACAATAATTGTAAACTTCTCTTTGCTCAAGGAATGTACACGCTTTGGGACTTCTGGATGAACATGCTTGGGAGTGCATTGTTAGCATGCTTTCCGTGGTTAACAGGAGCTCATAGTTTGTTCATCTTTATGCCTTTTATTTTCCAATGCTTTCATTGCTAATGGCTCTAGAACAATTGCAAATAAAAGTACTGACAGGCAAACTCGCCTTGTCAAGTTTAATATATTTATATATCCCTTTTCTACAGTCACTTTACTCAAACTGGGTTCACAACAGCTATAGATACAACATTGTAAAGGTAGAAGGTTTTAACATCTGATGCATCTCTGGGTGCAGAAAGCAAGAATTCCTGTTTAATCCAGTGTGGCGTAGT
This sequence comes from Shinisaurus crocodilurus, assembly GCA_021292165.1. Classification (NCBI taxonomy): domain Eukaryota; kingdom Metazoa; phylum Chordata; class Lepidosauria; order Squamata; family Shinisauridae; genus Shinisaurus; species Shinisaurus crocodilurus. The sequence continues at coordinate 185,314,662 of CM037879.1, forward strand.
GGTTTGAGTGTTGGACTGGGACTCAGGAGATCCGGGTTCTAGTCCCCGCTCGGCCATGAAACTCACTGGGTGACTTTGGGCCAGTCACTCACTCTCAGCCTAACCTACCTCACAGAGTTGTTGTAAGGATAAAATGGAGAGGAGGAGAAAGATTACATAAGCCTGCCTTGGGTTCCTTGCAGGAAAAAAGGCGGGGTATAAATATATAATAAATAAATATATAAATCCATGCCTACAGTTCTTACCAGCATAATGATTCATATGCCATGACTTGCTCTTATAAAGTTTTTGAATTGCTCCTTAGGCTGTTATGGTACATAAAAACTCATTGCTTGACAGAAATCCAGATTTTTTTTATTTTAATCTTTCTGAATGTTTGCTTTGCTTTTTCTCTTTGGAAATGTTTACTAATTCAAATGTTTACTTTTGTCCTAGGTGTGCTGTGGAGAAGGACCAAAGAGCACGCATTGCTCGTTGCTCAAAAGACATCTGTGCTGAAATAATGGGTGTATTTTTGGAAGATGAGATTTTCCAGAGTGCTAAGGAGACCCTGCAGGAACTCCAGTGCTTCTGCAAATACTTACAACGGTGGGTGAAATGAAGCTTTTCCACAACCATTACATCAGAATGACATAACATTGGCCCTTGAAAAGTGTGTGTTAATGTTATTACATTTGTATTCCACTCTTCCATCAAGTAGCTCAGGGCAGCTGTGGTTTATGCTGGCTCAGCTTGTCTTGAGTGTGGAAAGCTAAGTAGGGCCAAGCCTGGTTATTACTTGGATGGGAGACCCCTCCTCTAGTTTCCTGCATTGAGCAGGGGGTTGATCTATGAATCTATGTAAGTCGTGTTATTCTTGCTGTTTTATCCTGTGTGAGAGGAAGGTTAGGCTGAGAACTTAACTTATGGCCTTTAGTTATTTATCTCTTGAATGTTGATTGTCTCTCCTGAGAGTGCTTCTCTTGCCAAGCTCCTCTGGACATCTGACCACTCTGCAAGTCCTGCATATTGCAGTGCCTTTGTCTGATCTGATCTTGCAGTGGGTCAGTATACACAGAAGAAGGGAGGTCACAGCCCCTCTGGCTACCATTGATTGATGTCTACTTGGGAAGCTTATTAGAGGCAAATCTTTAGATGAGCTTTGGAAACCTTAATCTGTAAAGCAACTAAGTTGAACTCTTAATGCAAGCCATTGTGCTACTGCTTTCATATGACACCATGTGAGTGCAGATCAATTAAATAGCCTTTCATTAGAAGGGACAGATGACATTTGCTGATATTTTGGTGTTTATGGAATCTTTTGTGACTAATATTTTGGTTTTGTTTGGAGCTAGAACATTTTTCTCAAAAAACATCAGGGCATGAGACTTCAGGGGTATGTTAGTAGCTTCAGATGCACATTTAAGTCAAAGCTGTGCCAAAATAAGCTTATAGAGCTACATTGGGCTGATCTTAGACATTTTCATAATGCACAAACTACACCTTTCTGAATTCAAATTAGGGATGTCTCAGGGTTCCACAAATATTGGCTTGGCTTACTAACTAGCCTCTATTTGTGCTTGCCACCAATTCCTCAGGCACACACAGAGGGGTTGGGGAGAGTTGTGGTCTTATTTGTGTGAAGTTTGGAAAACATGAGAAATGCCATAACAAGACAACTGTTTCTTACTGTCTCCAAACCACAGCACAAATCCCACCTCTCTCCCAGACTCTGAGAAAGAGGGCTTGAGGGGAGAGGTGGGGATTTCTCTAATTACACTGAGGTATAGAAAAGATACAAAACAGCTATTTCTTATCTTTTTCTAAACTGCATTGCAAGTGAGAGCTCAGGGTGCGCTGCTGGGTGTTCTTGCTACAGGGCTGAGGCCAAGTGCCTGCAGTACAGTCGTTCTGTTCTATCTTAATAACCTGGCAGAGCAGGGAACATGGGATTCCTAACTGGAACTGATGATGAACTCAGTGCCAAAGCAGATACAGAAAATTGTAATGAAATGTTAACAACAGGAGGATTCTAGAAAATAATACACTTTAACAGTAGTTTTTAATGGAACATACCAGTATTTTCTCTTGAAGATGGAGGGAAGCTGTTACAGCCCGAAAGAAATTGAGGCGTCAGATGAGAGCATTCCCAGCAGCTCCATGTTGTGTAAATCCAAAAGATAAATTGAAAGCACTGTCACCTAGTGCAGAGTGTCCTATTGCCAGAGACCACCTTGCTAAAAGGATTGTAAACTTGGGACATGCAGGGAGCCTTGGCACATCCAGTCTTCGGTAAGTAAACACTCTCTAAGTGGCCATACCATTATATGTTATAGAAGAGAGATGGGGAACCTGTTTCAGCCCAGAGGCTGAATTCAATTTCAGAGAAGCACTTGGGGGCTACATTCCAGTGCTTGGGTGGGACTGAAGGCAAAGGGGGTCAGGGCTTTAAGCTAAAATATGCTGTTATTTTTTGTATTGTTCTCTTTAAGTGAGATCCTTTCTATATGAACTGTCTTATAACTGTCTTAAAAGCTTTCCAAATACTGTCAAGTGAGAAGTGAAACTGCGAGGGAATCTTTGCTGGCAAAAAGGGGTGGTGTGTAGATCATCTCCTTCTCAGTGAGATCCTCTGGAAACTGAAAGGATCTGGCTGAAGCAGCTGGGTTATTCAGACAATGTTCTGAAGACACTCCTCTTGTCCAGGAAGGAGTCTACTAATAGGGTCTACAGTACCACTTAGAAAACCTTCCTCCTGGTGTGCATGCAAGGGAAAAGAACTTTGTCCTAATAAGGTAAAAATAGTACTAGAATTTCTGCAAGAAGGTCTTGACAACAGACTTAGTACCAATAGCATAAAAATTCAAGCTGTGGTGCTAAGTAGTATTCTTCTCATCCCCATTTCAAGATGCTTCTTAGAGGGGTGACTCCTTTGCATAGATTTTCCACCTGGAATGTAAACTGGTTGTTAACCCTTTTGTAGGCTCCATTTGAGCCTATGGCTACTTGTTCCTTAAGGCTGCTGAGCCTCAAAACTGTTTTCCTGGTAGCTGTTACATCCATTAAACAGGTCTCAGGGTTGGGGGCACTGTCTTCTGATCTACAGTTATGTACTTTCATACTGACAGAGTGGTGCTGAGGTCAGATTCTTCTTTTGTGCCGAAGGTAAATTCCATTTTTCATAGGTTGCAGGAATTGTCCCTTCTTTCCTTTTGTCCTAACCCCTCCTGTCCTCAGGAGCAGAGTTGGCATAAGTTAGATGTCCTTGAGATTTAATTTGGGCAGGACTACAGAGTTGTGGACAAGTAAGGGACTGTTTGTGGCTCTTCAGGGGAAGTCCTTGGGTGGTAAGGTATTTACTTCCACAATCTCCAGGTGGTTGGGGGATTGTATTGTTCAGGCTTACCAAGCCTTAGACAAGTGTCTGCCTGACAAGTGCACTCTCTCAGGGGGCAGCAACCTCTGCTGCCTTCAGGGAAAATTTTCCCACTGAGGAAGCTTGCTGCCCCGCATGGACTTCTGTGCATACATTTTCAAAACAAAATAAAATTGATACGTTTGCTTCTGCCTCAGTGGCCTTCTGCAGTAAGGTTTTGCTGAAGGTGGTAATGTAGATTAGTCTGATCCTTGGTAGCCCACCCAACTGTTGGTAGTGTTCTGGTATATCCTGAGGTGTGGAAAGCCCTCCATGAAGGTCAGAAGAAAAAGGAAATTTTCTTCCTGTGAAATTCTGTTCTCTTGAGTGTCACAAAGGGCATTCTACCCACCTCTTCTCTTCCAGAATCAGCCAGTTTTTTCATTAGTGGCTTCTGCCAGTGTCCTACATGTGTGTGTGGGGTAGTCTTGGCGTTTTCTCCTTGTGGGGCCACATTATGTGTTTTCTATGTGTTCTTTGCACACTGTTGTTCACAGTTCTTTGTTCTAAGTTGATGTTACAGTTAGCTATCTGTGGTAACCAGTTGTGCATGGATTTGCTCCAGAGATAAACTGGAGGGTTGGGCTTGCTTTGGACATTGGTCTGGGAAGCAGGATGGTTCCTCCCCTTGGAGAGGCTGAGAATTAGAAGTGGACCCTGCCTATTTACTCCAGGAGGAGGTTCCATCCCAAGGTGTGCAATGCCTTCCATGAGGCTCAGAGAACAGAAAGTCACGGTAAGAAAATTTCTGTTTTCTGCTTATTAACAGACATGCTCCTTGTTTTTTCTCAGATATGTAGGATTCACGTGTAACACAAGTTACACGTAACAATTGTAACAATTTCATTGTAACAATTTCATTTACATTGCATCTGGAGCAAGATAACTATTCTATGAGTCATCTTTGGAATCTCTGACTGACGCAAGTCTTTGTTAGTGACTTGTCACTTCATACCTGTCTCTCCAGGTTTGACAGATAAGAGGACATCAGTTGGTAGCTAGATGGGGAGGCACAATGTTTGCCATTCTACATGGCCAAGTGATTGATAAAAGCCTTGTTTATTTCTAGGCTACAATGGCTACGGGACAAGACAATCCACCAAATGAAAGTGCAGCATTTTTATCAGCAGCTATTATGGTATGTTGGAGTTTTAGTAAAGCTGCATTAACACAGATGCTGCAAAGTCTGGGATTACTACCTGTAATAATCCTAACATAATTATGAATGTTTAGTGTTTGATTAGGTTGGAACTTCAATATTTTTGAGGCAAAAATATTATTCTGGCATCCCCAGTGTTTAGTATTTATATATAGAAGAAATCACTCTAATATCTTGGAGAATGGGGGTGAATGCTTATGTAGGCTCTTTCTTGCTAAACTTACCACCTGAAGTGGGTTGTTGAGGGCCAAACTAGGCAAGATGCAATTAGTCCAAATGAAAAAAAAAATTATGATGTAAATAGCAAGCATGGGAGCCCTCATCTGGATCAGGACCACAGTAGGATGCAAAGGTTAAAGCCCCCCATACACACACAGCAGGCTCCTGATCTAGATTGGGCCTCCTGCACCTTCAATTTGATTTTAAGATATCATTCATGCAATTGCTAATTCTGCGAATAGTGTCATGGCCCACTCTTTAAAAAACAAAACAAAACCTGGTTTAAAAGGAAATCTGGAGTTATATATTCATTATATATATATTTCCCCCCTTGTTAACATGACAGTAAACGTATTAAAAACACAAAAAAGCATACAGTCTGTTGACAAGTTACACATGAGGTTTTATATATTTCCCTAAAATAGTAAAAACGAAAACAAAACCCTCCTCTGTACATTAGGCACTACCTTAAAAAAAAATTATTTAATTTTTGCAAACAAAATAAAACACAATATAACAGTAACACACAACTAAAACTGTGTACAATAAATCATACGGTGCACCCCCCACCCTCCTAGGGACCAAATGATATACTTCCATCCCGTTAATCAATTACTATTCCATATTCCAGAAATATAACATATCCTGACAATGCATATGCCCCTTCCCCTTTATTAACACATAATCTAATAGCTGATCCCATATATCCATAAAATAATTTTTCTCTAACTGTCCCTTTTTACATTTGTTACTACAAGTTAATTTATCATTTAGGGCTATATCCCATACTTCCTTATACCAATCAGTGATTAGAAAAACATGCTGAACCTTCCATTTCCTTGCAATCATTAACCTAGCTGCTGTTAACACATTAGGCACTACCATGTTTATATTAACCCTTCCCTCTAGAAGGAAGCTTATGAAGCCTATACTTATAATCTTTTAAAATTAAATAATGACTGTCTAACAGTACAATCCAATGTGGCTGCCCATAACCCTCTGAACTCAGAGGATTATGGGCATTCAATGGAAGGCAGGAGGAGCGCAGAGGCAAGGATTGCCCCCGTGCTTCACTCGCCTTCCAAAAACTTCGACGGCCAATTTTGGCCATCTCAGGATGCAATCCTATGCAAGTTTAGACAGAAAAAAGGCCTACAACTCCCAGCATGCCCCACCCAGCATAGCCTTTTGTTGTAGGCCTTTTTCCTGTCTAAACTTGCATAGGATTGTGCCTTAAGTGTTTAACCCCTGCTCGTGAGGAGGAGGGGCTTAGGCACCTCTGGGATTCCTCGTATCCCGGCAGAGCCTCGCTCCCCATCCCCCGGAATGCCCCCCCTCCAGCACCGGCTCCGACGGTCTTCCGTCTTCAGAGCCGCAACCAGCACGGAAAGAACCACACCAGCTGTGAGGACCAAAGTCAGAGTCCCAGCTCTGACCTCAGAAGACTTTTCCAAGGTCAGAGCTGGGACCCTGACTTTTCCTGTGGCTGGCTGAACAGTGTCTACCGGCCATAGGATTGGGCCCTAACAAACATATTGTTAAAAATTGTATTTTTTATCCCAGTCTACAGTCTATAGCCAAAAAGGTTCCCAGAGCGCTTTACAGATCAATAAAAAACAAGATAGTCCCTGCCCTCAGGCTTACAGTTGAAAAGACATGACACAAATGGAGAAAAGGGGGTGTGGGGGGAGCGGGGAGAGGAATAAAGCAAACTCCAGCAATTCAAAAAGTTACAGTTATTATTACAACCAGCTGGGATGGGAACAGTCCAGGTAGCCTTATGGAATGGCTTACACTGGGTGACAGTTAAAGGAGAGTCAAAGGTAGCTGGTCAATCAGCAGAGCTGATGAAACAGCCCTGCTTCCCCTCCTTCTGCTGCAGCCTGATAAATGATATAGGTCAGGTCATGCACTGTGTTTATGGTTGTAGGCTTCTTACTTAACTCCAAGACTAGCAAGTCATCATAGGTGCTTTGATCCAGGAGATGCCATTCTGTATCTCTTCAGAATCTCGCCCACTGATCCCATCTGGGTGATCTTGTACCCCTATTTTGTGCACTCCAGTTACTTGAGCTCCATGTTCTTAAATTAATGTATTTTTAGAAATATACCAGCCAAACAGCATGGACACTTACTTAATTTCCATTTAATGAAGAAATGCTATTTTCTCCAGTAACTACCTTCCAGCCTTTGCTCCTGGTAAGCTCTGGACACTTCTTACAACTTGATCCTATTTATTTATTTTATTCATTTATTTTATTAGATTTGTATACTACACAACTGGCAAATTGTAGTAGTAAACCTCGGGGTGGTTTACAATCATAAAACCAAACAACAGCAACAAGTAACAACAATAAAAGTACAACAATAAAAGTATCAATATAATATAATATTAAGTAAATAAACAAATAAAAATAAGCATTAGAAATATTAAAAACATTGAGGAGCCAGCAGTAAAATTAATAAGCAACAGATTAAAGCTTAAATGTCTGGTTAAAGAGAAATGTCTTAACCTGGCATCTAAATGTATACAATGAAGATGCCAGGCGAATCTCCCTGAGAAGGACATCTCACAGATCGGGAGCTACTACAGAGAGGGCTCTTCCCCTGATAACCACTGATCGCACTATGCACATTTAGTTGGCAGTAAACCCCACTGAGTGCAGTAGGACTTATTTCCGAGTAACCATCCATAGGACTACAGCTTTAACCTTCAAATAAGGCTAAAAAGAATGTAGAATGGTGTATTTTAATGATATTTTGTGTGTCTTAGGGATGCAGTGTGGACTCCATTGGATCTGCCATCATTGGTCGCTGAAAACACTCTAATACAACAAGAAAATGTCTTCTGGAAAGCACTTTTAGTGTTGCCAAGCTATGAGGAATGTCAATTTGAGGGTCCCAGCAGGTATTGTATTCAGACTATGCAAGAAACCCAGCAGCTCAGTAGGGATGTGCGCAGGTCTCGAAGGGGGGTGGGGTAAAAGCCCGGCGAAATTGCTGAGCTCGACCCCCTGAGCGGCTTACCTTGCCACCGCTCGACACAAGACGTGCCGGGGAAAGGAGCTTCCAGGTCCCCAGCACGTCACTTCTGGGTCCCCGGTGCTGTGCTTTTAATGTGAAAATTTAGAAGAGAGCTTGGGAAACATGACCTGTGCAAGCCTAAAGTAGGAGTAATTGCCCCTGTGAACACTTATTACTGTTGAAATGAGTTAGGCATCTTCATACACACTTCTGTTTAATAGGCAGTTTCCTAGCTCAGGGAAACATGAGCGATATTTCAGGTTATCTGAGCACACATTGAACTGAGATGTGCTGTTCTATCTCATTTCAATATCAGAAAGAACATTGCAAGGGTGTTGGTCTTAGGTAGCCAATTTTCCAAAGTGAAAGAAGATGTGTTTTGAACATGATTGGCTGCTAACGATCTTGACTTCAAATCTGGAGAACTTATTGTAGTTGGGTATTAAATTGTGCGAAGAGAAATATATACACTGATTTATAATAAATGAACAATTACATCTACAAATATTTGGCTTTAAAAGAAATTTTTAAATTTAAATTTAATCTTTATTTTAATTTTTTTTAACTTACCGGTACTTTAAAAATAATTTTATTTTCCTTTATTTTTAAATGTTTATATTATTAATCTGTAAATTGCAAGGTTTACATAAGAATTGTACTAACCACACAGGGAGAGAAATAAAACAATATGTTCAAATAAAAATGACTAGAGCCTCTATATCAATATTAAAAGTTGCTCCAGCATTGCTAAAGCTCAAGGAATCCCTGTATCAGTGGATGTTGAACTTTTAATCTGAGCTAACCTCAGTTTATTTTTTCTGTGTGGAAGAAGGCACTTGGCAATTGTGTTCTCCTCCTCTGTAATAAAACCAGAACCATTTTGTATTTGCTGTCATAGAATCATAGAAAAGTAGAGTTGGAAGGGGCCTATAAGGCCATCGAGTCCAACCCCCTGCTCAATGCAGGAATCCAGGTCAAAGCATCCCTGACAGATGGCTGTCCAGCTGCACCTTGAATGCCTCCAGAGTGGGAGAGCCCACCACCTCCCTAGGTAGTTGGTTCCATTGTCTTATTGCTCTAACAGTCAGGAAATTTTTCCTGATGTTTAGGTGGAATCTGGGTTCCTGTAACCTGAGCCCATTATTCCGTGTCCTGCAAACTGGGATGATCGAGAAGAGATCCTGGCCCTCCTCTTTGTGACAACCCTTCAAGCACTGGAAGAGTGCGATCATATCTCCCCTCAGTCTCCTCTTCTGAAGGCTAAACATGCCCAGTTCTTTCAGTCTCTCCTCATAGGGCCTTGTTTCCAGTCCCTTAATCATCTTTGTTGCCCTCCTCTGAACCCTTTCCAGTTTGTCTACATCCTTCTTAAAGTGTGGTGCCCAGAACTGGATGCAGTACTCATGAGTGTGACATTGTTCTCGCTTTTCCACAGGAACCTATCCCTCTCTTACACTAGGAAGCTTAGGGTTATGGGTACTTGGGGTCTCACCCTTAGAAGTTCCATTGCCTATCCAATAACAACAGTGACTTCTAAAAGGATTAGTGCTGACAGGCAGTCTAGCATGATGGACATGGACATGCACCGCTTGTTAAGTACAAAATGCCAGTATAGCTGAACCAGCACAAGCCACTGGAGTTCATCAGAGAACTTTAATTTGCCCTCACATTACCTCAAACACAATGTTTGTTTCAATGGAGCCAGCTGACACTTGCAGCTATGGGCAATCAAGTGATATACATGCACTGTAAACTAACCATATCTTGCACTATCACAGCTATGCACATCTGTAGGGTCAGGATGTTAAGAAATCTTTTGTCCTAGGATTCTGTATATTAACAGGTTTGCCCGCTATAGCCTTCAAGCCAAGAATTTGGTATTTCAGCAGCATTTCTAAGGCTGTAAATATTTGCATGGTGGAGTAGACACCATTGAACAAAATGGGACCTACTTCTAAGTAAGCATGTATAGGATTGGGCTGCACCCTTGTCAACCTGCTTGACACATCTTATGATTTCTGAACGGCATCCTAATATGAAAGGTTAAACTTCAGAAAAAGGACAGACAACTGAGAAAATTAGCACTGGAATTGTGCAAACCATTTTATGTTCAGAGGTGGGTGCTGTTGCTTATGTAGTCAAAACAGCACCATCCATATACAAGAAGGAATTTGTCAGCAAGCTCAGGAAAAGACCAAGGTTTGCAAAACTACAAAAAATATTTAGGGAAAAATCTCTAAGGGGGAGGAACCCCCCAAAACAGCCATATGAAGAGTTGGGCAAGCTCAGTGGCCATAGAATGCTGGCTGACTGTTGAGGGAATGCAATGAAGTGTTCTGAAGGAGGGCATGGTTGACTGACTAAAACACTCAATAGGAGCACTCTGCATTGTACCACTTCATTGCAGGTACCACTTGTTTATTTTTTAAATAAATTGTCAAGTGAAAATCAACTAAGGGCACAATCTTATGCATGCTTAGACAGAAAAAAGCCTTAGAACCCCCAGCATTTCCCAGCAAGCCATGGAGGTTGGGGAATGCTGGAGTTGTAGAACCTTTTTCTGTCTGAACATGCATAGGATTGTGCCCTAACTGATATAAATATTATTGTATCACAATACAGATGAGGTTTGGGGAATATTAAATGAAGATACCTGTTTCTTTCAACCTAATGACATATACCGTACTGATTAGTTCATCCATATTTTGTGCCTGATTTTTGTTTTTTAAACTTTAACTGTAGATGCTGCTACCAGTTAAATCTGTGATGTTATGCTGAAATAATTTTTTCCCTTCTGTTACAGAATTCTAGCAGATTGGTTGAAAGCTAAATTTAGAATCGATAAAAATTTGAAGGAAACTACATCTGTGGCGAACAATGGAATTCAGACACTTGCATTGCATACTTCTCTTCATGTGCAAGGGGATCAGAATGTTTGTGTCAACGTGTGTATAAAGGTCTGTTCAAACAATACTTGCTACATGTATCTTGATGGATACTGTATCCATGACCTGGTTCACACATGAGCGAGTGTGCTGGTTCCCACCCATTTCCACTTTCAAGTAACAACCCAGGAATGCCCCTGTAATGTTTTTGGGATATCTAGTACTCCCCCCTCCTTAGGGTTTGTCTGGGAATCAAGCCTCAAAACTTGAGATTACAAAACAGCGTTTATTACAAATAAAACAAGATACAGTACAGCAAAAAGACAAGGGAAAAACAAAGCAAGCACTCGAAAGAAATAACAAACAAACTTACTGACCTAAACAACCTTGGCACAGACAACTGCCACATAAGACTCCCAACATCTGAGGTATCTAGAGAGGCAGCCCTGATTGCAAGCAACCCCCATCTATTTAACCTGGCCCAGGGAGAAGCAAAGTATCTGCCTAATTAATAGAAAGGCCGTAAGCACATGGCACCAATTACCTCCTCTTCAATTAGGGATGTCAGAGAAATCTGAAACTGATTCAAATGAATTCAGATTTCTATGAATCCAGCCTGTGGATTCCTCTGTGGACAAGCATCTTCCAAGACTTGTGGACCTTTTTTTTTTAATTTTCTGGAATTGTGCGAAGGTTTAATCATACAGAAGTATGAAAGTTGCTGGAAAATACACCATTTAAAACACACACACAACATTTTATACATCTCTGATCTCTCTTCATTGCTCTCCTGTGCAACAATCTTTTTTGTTCATTGACTGTACAAAATACACTAGCTAGGAAAAATACACAAAATATCATGTGCCAGTGAAAGTTTTGTAAATTGTGGCAGACGATTTTGTGTCCTTTTCCGAAGGGGGGAAAAATCCAAATCCGTCAATGAGCAGACGATAGAACAAAAGAAGCCTGACAATCTGCAAAACCCAGGTGGAATGGATTGAACAAAATCTGTACATTCCTATCTTGAGTACAGCTGGTGTTTCATTCTTATTCCAAATGTTATTATGTGTCCCTTTAAAAAAGAAGAAAATTATGCCTTCAATACAAGATCTCTCCCTCCTCTTTGCAGCTAAAAGATTTCACAGAGCTATTTATGAAATGTTACTTAAAAGATCCCTGTTATTTTATTTTTCTCAAAGGTCCTTTTCCAGGTGCTAACATAATTAACATTACAGTCATGCCTTGGATTGAGAGCATAATTCGTTCCAGAAACATGCTTGTAATCCAAAACACTCTTATATCAAAACAAAATCCCCCCCAAAAAAATTGTACAGAGATTTTTAATTTAAGCCGTACTACAGTACTTGTATTGCAAGACGTCGTTTGTATATCAAATAAATAAATAAATATTTAAAAATTTGCTTGTCTTGCAAAACGCTCTCAAACCAAGTTACTTGCAATCCAAGGTATTACTGTATTTATATAAAAATGGCAGTAAATTGAATTGCTAGACTGTTTTGGAAGGTATATGTAAGATCTTAAATGGTTTTAAAAGGGAATTGGACCAATTCATGGTGAATAAGTGTATTAGCTATGTTAGTCAACTGAAACATCCATGTTTGTGGCAGTGCTCCTCTGAATACCAGTTGCTGGAGTGGGGCAGGGGGCAGGCTTGTTGTCTTCACAGTGTGCTTGCAGCCTTCCTAGAAGCATCTGGCTGGCTATTGTTAGAAACAAGTTGCTGGACCTCATTCACCTTTGGTCTGATCCAGTTGGGCTGCTCTTGGCTTTTTACATTCTTACCTCACACTTTTTCTACAATGGAATTGTTTGCCTTCCCTGTATAGGTAACTCATAGGACTCTAAGCACTGCTGAGCTTGATGACATAGAGACTCGAAAAAAGTTGCTTGGAACTAGTGGATTCATTCTCCTGCTGTCTCCTCGAGTGAGTAGTGAGGATGTTGCAGAGGAAGATGTTTCCTGGCTTTCAGCCTTGCTTCAATTGAAACGGCTTCTTCAAGCAAAACCTTTACAGCCAGCAGTACCTCTGGTAGTTCTTGTCCCAAGTCATGGAGATGAGGCCGTGGAAAAGGAAGTAGAAGAAGGTGTGTAAAGTTTGTGTACTTTGAAATAATTTGCTATTGTTTAAGAAAATAGCCAAGACAGAAGCAGTGGCTTATAGAGTTCTCAAGGCTCTAATTGTGGTCTAGGAAAACTATAAACAAAAGTCTGCTTAAACCAAAAGGGAAGATTTTAGGGGATGGATCTTCTCAGCATAATTTGTTTTGCAGATGGATGTTTTCTTAAAGTTGAAGTCGGTATTTTCCATTAGAATGTCAGTGTGATTGTCACTTCTTTATTCTATGCCTGCCCAGGGGAATAAATGAGTAGTATTGCTAAAGTGCAATGCCTTTTCTTTTAAAGGTTTGATGCTGCCAGATTTGATTTCAGCTAACCTTATTTCAGGCTACAACATTGTTGAAATGCCAGATTCTGTGAGTGATTTGCAGGGTACCAGCAAGGTAAGAATGATCTCTGTAGAGAGGCTGTAATTCTACTACGTTTAATCATTATAGTTATTAATTATTCTCGATTATGTTTTAAATGTTGTATTTAAAAGGTTGGTAATTGAAGAACAAAATAAAAAGGACTACTGATAAACTTTGGAAATAATTTTGCCTTCTAAGCTTGTGGTTGCAAACTAAAACTTGCAACAGTGCTGACCTTTTGATTTTTTCTCTTCAAAATATGTAGCCCATTTATGATTTTCATAGAATCATAGAAAAGTAGAGTTGGAAGGGGCCTACAAGGCCATCGAGTCCAACCCCCTGCTCAGTGCAGGAATCCAGGTCAAAGCATCCCTGACAGATGATTGTCCAGTTGCACCTTGAATGCCTCCAGACTGGGAGAGTCCACCACCTCCATAGGTAGTTGATTCCATTGTCTTATTGCTCTAACAGTCAGGAAATTTTTCCTGATGTTTAGGTGGAATCTAGGTTCCTGTAACTTGAGCCCATTATTCCGTGTCCTGCAAACTGGGAAGATCGAGAAGAGATCCTGGCCCTCCTCTGTGTGACATCCCTTCAAGTACTGGAAGAGTGCGATCATATCTCCCCTCAGTCTCCTCTTCTGAAGGCTAAACATGCCCAGTTCTTTTAGTCTCTCCTCATAGGGCCTTGTTTCCAGTCCCTTTATCATCCTTGTTGCCCTCCTCTGAACCCTCTCCAGTTTGTCTATGTCCTTCTCAAAGTGTGGTGCCCAGAACTGGACGCAGTACTCAAGATGATGCCTAACCAGTGCTGAGTAAAGGGGAATTATCACTTCATGCGATTTGGAAGCTATACAGTAATACCTTGGATTGTACTTCTATTAATGCAGCCCATGATAGCATTTGCCTTCTTTGCAGCCACATCGCATTGCTGGCTCATATTCAGTTTGTGATCTACCACAATTCCAAGATCCTTCTCACTTGTAGTATTGTTGAGCCAAGTGTCCCCCATTCTGTAACTCTGCATTTGGTTTCCTCTCCCTAGGTGCAGCACTTGGCATTTATCCCTATTAAATCTCATTCTGTTGTTTACGGCCCAGCGCTCTAGCCGATCGAGGTCACTTTGAATTTTGTTTCTGTCTTCCAGAGTATTAGCTATTCCACCCAACTTTGTGTCATCTGCAAATTAGATAAGCATTCCCTGTACCTCCTCATCCAAGTCATTAATAAAAATGTTGAAGAGCACTGGGCCCAGGACCGAGCCCTGTGGTACCCCGCTCGTTACCTCTCCCCAGTTTGAGAAGGAACTATTGATAAGCACTCTTTGAGTCCGATTCTGTAGCCAATTGTGGATCCACCTGATAGTTGTTCCATCTAGCCCACTTTTAGCTAGCTTGCTATTCAGGATATCATGAGGCACTTTGTCGAAAGCTTTGCTGAAGTCCGGATATATGATGTCCACAGCATTCCCACAGTCCACCAGGGAGGTTACCCAATCAAAAAATGAGATCAGATTAGTCTGGCAGGATTTGTTCTTGACAAATCTATGCTTGCTTCTAGTAATCCCTGCATTGTTTTCAAGGTGCTTGCAGACTGACTTCTTTATAATCTGCTCCAAAATTTTCCCAAGGATTGATGTCAGACTTACTGGCCTATAGTTCCCAGGTTCTTCCTTCTTGCCCTTTTTGAAGATGGGAACAACATTTGCCCTCCTCCAGTCATCTGGCACTTCACCTGTACAGTAATACCTTGGATTGCAAGCATAATTCATTCCAGAACCGTGCTTGTAATCCAAAACACTCTTATATCAAAGTGAGTCTCTGGCGGGCGTGAGCGGGGCCGATTTCGGCCCGCTACGCCCACTCGAGGCGAGCGGTTACATTCCTACACTACTTGTATTGCAAGACATCGCTTGTTTATCAAGTCAAAATTTATTTTTAAAAATTGCTTGTCTTGCAAAACGCTCTCAGACCAAGTTGCTTGCAATCCAAAGTTTTACTGTACTTTGATGTATGAATTCAACCTTCTGTATTTTATTTTTAATATATATTTACATGCCAAGCTTGATACCATTTACATTTGCTTACTGTTTCATCAGGGCGGCTGTTCAAAAGCCTTGGAAAAATTGAAGTGAAGGCCCTGCTCTTCTCTGTAATGTCCTCTGGAGCAGGACTTGTCCTACAGGTTCTTCTTCGTGGTCTCTGTGCATCACACACATGGGCTCTGCGCCTGCGCGGAGGCCGCTTCGGGAAGATTCCATAGCTGAGGCAAATTTTGGGCGGGAACCCCTCCCCCCTGCGTCTCTACTGCGCGGGTTCCCGCCCTCTCCCTCAGTTCCTCTTCGACCGCCATCGCGTGTGGCTGTTCTTCGAGAGGTTCTTCGATTCTTCACAGAATCCAACTAGAAAAAGCTGAGATTTCTTCTTCTATCTTCTCCCCGTTCTTCGTGGGATCATCTAAAAGTAATTATGGCTCCGAAAGCCCCCTTCCGCAAATGCGTGAGGTGCGGGACCAAGCTTCCCCCGGCGGACGGGCACTCGCTTTGCCTGGCATGCCTTGGAGAAGGCCACAACGTGGACGCTTGCCATCATTGCCAAGCGTTCACCAAGCAAGCGAGGAGACATAGGGCGGATAAATTGATGGCGATCCTTTACAAAAAAGCCCTCCAACCGCCCGCGGAAAAGCCTTCCTCTTTACCAAGGCCTAGTACGCCGCCTTCCCACACGGTCTCCTCAGCGGACGCTCAGGAGGCCTATATGGCCACTATGTTATCTAAGAGTAAGGCCAAGAAGGCACGCAGAGAGAAGGAGGAGGCGAAAAAGAGAAGCAAGGAACGGAAAGAAAAAGCGAGGAGATTGGCGAAAAAACTGGCTTCGTCCCTCTCGGGATCGAGATCGACGCTAGCTATGGACCCGACGGACGTCGCGGCCTCAGATCGCCCGGCTGGGCACAAATCTCCTACCGCTTCGGTTCCCTCGGGCTCGAGGGACCCGCCTCCTTGCTCCGCTCCAAAAGCTCCTTCAGGCTCGAAGGAAGCTGCACAGGCCGTCTCGTGTTCGGATGGAGAGATCGTGGACTCGCCATCGGACCCGAGACCCTTGGCACAGACCTCTGCTGCGCCGTCATTCGCCTCACCAGCTCGTGGGGTGCGGGCTCGTACCCCACGAACTCGATCCAGGTCTCTCGAGATCGAGGAGGTTCTGATCACCCGGGACCGGGCTTCATCCAGATCCTCAGTTTCGAGGTCACGGGATCCCCAACGCTACAGGGATAGATCCCGCGACTCCAGGGACTCGAGATACTCTTCGAGATCGCGAGACACCTACCACCGAGGACGTTCTCCGGTGTCCCATTATAGATACCAGAGAACTTACCGATCCCGAGATAGATCCCCACCTAGGAGACGTTCCCCACCAAGGCGGGAGAGATCACCCGAGAGCTCTAGGAGGTCTCCAGCGATTCGTCTCCTAGCTCTGCCAGCACGCAGTGAGGTGAGAGAGGATCGGCTTACCGCCTACTCGCCAGAGGCAGCCACACGATCCCGTAGATCGTCGACCCCGGGCTCACCTATCTCGAACTCGGATTCGATCATCTCTCTCTCTCCATCCTCCACGTCACCAGACCAACAGGTGACCACCCAGTCGGGGGTGTCCCCCTCCGAAGATATGGGCACCTTCCAGGAACAAATCCTCCGGATGGCCCAAGCCCTCGGCCTGGAGACGGTGGTTGAGGAGAAAAAAGCGGTGGATCCTCTATTTGATGCCGTCTCGAAATCCTCTTCGGGCCCCACACTGCTTCCAATTACCGTATATACTCAAGTATAAGTGGACCCTAATATAAGTCGAGGCCCCTAATTTCACCCCAAAAAACTGGGAAAACTTATTGCCTCCAGTATAAGTGCGCTGACCCAAGTATAAGTCGAGGGGGCATTTTTCAGCACAAAAAATGTGCTGAAAAACTCGACTTATACTTGAGTATATACGGTACTCCTACCATGTTGGAAACGGTGCAAGGTTCTTGGGGCTCCCCGTCCACAGCTCCTCCCGCGGCTAAACGCCTGGACGCGCTCTACAAGGTTAGACCGGACACAGCCAAGTTTCTCTTCTCTCATCCTACTCCAAATTCGATGATAGTCGAGTCGGCGCAGTCCAAGTCGGGCAAGCAGCACTCCGCTCCATCGGACCCTGAAGGGAAAAAGTTAGACAACTTCGGACGAAGAGTCTACACTTCGAGCGCCCTGGGGATCCGGGTCGCCGGGTACCAAGCTACAATGGCGAGGTACCAACTCTTCCTTTGGGAGAAGATGAGTGGATTGATAGACTATCTCCCGGACGAGAAGAGAGACTTGGCTAGGGTGTTCCAGGCCGAAGCGTCGAACACTTCCAGGCAACAGATCCACACTGCCAGACATCAGGGGGACTGCCACGGGAGATCCCTGGTGAGCGCAGTCGCTCTCCGCCGACACGCTTGGCTACGGTCCTCAACCTTAACAACGGAGGCTAAAGCCAAGATCGAGAACTTACCCTTCGATGGAGTCGGTCTCTTTAATGACAAAACAGACGACTCCCTCGATGCGGTCCAGAAAGCCCGAGTGAACGCTAGGAAGATGGGACTCCTTCCGATGCAGCCAACTCGATCATTCAGACGCCGAAGGTGGACCCCATACTTACCACCTATAGCCCCAGCCCAACAAGGACAACAGCACCAGCAGTGGCAGGATAGCCGCACTCGTCCACAGCAGCCCCAGGCACCGAGCCGTCATTTCCAGCAACAACGGTACCGGGGCTCCCGTAAAGGAGGTGACTCTCAAAGGCGACGGGTTTGACGGGACCCAAGGCACGACCGACAACTCCAATTCGATCCTCTTGACTCCGATTCCGGCTCGACCTCAGTTTGGAACCCGACTATCCTTCTTCCTACCATCATGGAAGAAAATTACCACCGATCGTTGGGTTCTGAACATTGTCCAGCACGGCTACAAGATCGAGTTCGCCTCCCTCCCACCCTTCCTTGGCACCCGCACGACACAACCATCTCGAGCGCTGCAGGAAGAGGTCCACTCCCTATTGCTCAAGGGGGCCATCGAGACGGTTCCCCCACGCCTCGCTCAGGACGGCCTCTACTCCAGGTATTTTACAGTGTCGAAGAAGGATGGTGGGCTCCGGCCGATCCTGGATCTTCGCTCGGTGAACTTCTACATTCCACCCAAGAAGTTCAGGATGGTCACGCTCCAGTCGATCCTGCCTCTCCTTCGCAGGAACGACTGGTTTGCATCCATCGACCTCCAGGACACTTACTTCCATATAGCGATCCATCCGGACAGCCAAAAATACCTGAGATTCAAGGTCGGACCCGATACCTTCCAGTTCAAGGTACTTCCATTCGGACTCTCGACGGCACCGAGGGTGTTTACCAAGTGTATGACGGTAGTGTGTGCCTATCTTCGGACTCAAGGGGTGACGCTCTACCCCTATCTGGACGATTGGCTCATTGTAGCACCCTCTGCACAGGAGCTTCAGAATGCACTACACGTAACGACCAACACTTTGAACATCCTCGGACTCTGTCTCAATGCAAAGAAATCCACGCTTGTCCCCACTCAAAGGATCCAGTTCATCGGAGCATTATTGGATGCTACTGTCGGTCGCGCCTTTCTACCAGAGGACAGGACTCAAAGAACAATTACCCTCGCCTTGAAAATACACAGGGCGACCTCGTGCACAGCCTTCTCGGTCCAACGACTTCTCGGCCTCATGGCCTCGACCATATCAGTCGTCCCTCTCGCTCGACTCCACATGCGCCAGCTCCAAAACTGGTTCATAAGGTCGTTCGATTCCGAGACGAATGCCCATCGAACCCGCCTGTCGATCCCGTCTAGAGTACGGCAGTCGCTTCTTTGGTGGACGACTTGTCACAACTTGGCAAAAGGCCTGCCGTTTCAACCCATCGTGCCCTCGATCACGTTGACGACGGACGCCTCTCTCCTGGGCTGGGGAGCTCATTGTGGGGACCGCACGCCTCAGGGTCAGTGGGGCCCACACGACCGAGGAAAACACATCAATGTCCTCAAACTCAAAGCGGTATGGAACTCCATGAAGTCCCTCGAGCCCATACTCAAGGGCAAGCACCTACAGGTGGTCACCGACAACACCACGGTCGTCGCCTACTTGAACAAGGAGGGAGGTACCCGCTCGATACGGTTGACGAACCTAACCCTCCGTATGTTCAACTGGATGATTCCCCGCCATATCTCTGTGAGAGCCATCCACATCGCGGGGAAAGACAATTATCTTGCAGATGCCCTCAGCAGAATATCCTTCGATTCTCACGAGTGGCAACTGGAGGACCAAATTCGTCAGTCCCTCTTTCGACGGTGGGGGACCCCGGAGGTGGACCTCTTCGCAACGGCAGCCAACGCGGCGTGTCAGGTCTTCTGCAGCAGAGCGGGTCACGACAACTTATCAATCGGAGATGCGTTCCTGTTAACCTGGTCAGGGACTCTATTTTACATGTTTCCTCCGATCCCGTTGTTAACCAAGGTCATTGCAAAGATCCAGTCCGACCGAACGAACTGCATACTCGTGACCCCGTGGTGGCCGAGACAAGCCTGGTTCGCTCCTCTTCTCAGATTGTCCGAGGGGGAGTACCTACGCCTTCCGAGCTCGACGACGCTCCTCTCTCAAGACCGAGGCTCGGTCCTCCACCCGAACCCGTCCATCCTGCAGCTTACTGCCTGGATGATCTGATACCGGACTCGCTTCCACCAGAGATTAAGCTTGTGTTACGGGAAGCCTGGAAACCATCCACCAGGGCATCCTATACAAGAAAGTGGAAAACCTTCTGTGAGTACCTTGGGGAGATCGAGGTACCCTATCCGAAGGCTCCTATTCATCGTGTACTGCAGTTTTTACTTCACCTGCAGCTCAAAGGGCTCAAGACGAGCTCGTTGAAAGTTTACTTGGCGGCGTTGTCAGCATTCCACGAGGGCCGGGATGGATATACATTGTTCTCGCATCCCTTAGTCAAGCGCTTCATGAGAGGTCTGAACAACATTAACCCCATGTTCAAACCAGTAACCCCGGCTTGGGATCTGCAGCTCGTACTCCAGGTACTTATGTCTAAACCCTTCGAACCTATGGCAACGTCAGACCTTCGTTTGTTAACTCTTAAAACAGTGTTCCTGGTCGCGATCACTTCTGCCCGCAGGGCATCGGAACTAACGGCTCTAAGGGTAGACCCTCCATACCTTGTTCTTCACAGAGACAAAGCAGTACTACGCCCAGACTTGGCTTTCCTTCCGAAGGTGGTCTCTTCTTTCCATCTTAACCAGGACATTGTATTACCAGCGTTCTTCCAAAGTCCGTCGACTCCCCTGGAGCGACAACTCCACATGCTGGACGTGCGAAGGGCTCTACTGTTCTATAAGTCCCGCACTGAGCCCATCAGGAAGTCTCCCCGTCTCTTCGTCTGTTACGGAGGACACTCCAAAGGCTTGCCCGTATCGAACCAGCGCCTAGCTTCATGGATCGTAACCTGCATCAAGCTAGCATACGAGCTTAGGAGACAACCCCTACCGAACTCGATTCGAGCCCACTCTACCAGGGCCGTTTCAACCTCGACTGCCTTTGAGAGGGGTGTCTCCCTGACAGATGTCTGCAAGGCGGCAGTGTGGTCGACGCCTTCGACGTTCGTGACACACTACCGTATCGATGTCCGATCCCGAAAGGACAACGCGTTCGGCAGAGCTGTCCTTTCCTCGGTCCTGCAATGATACCGACACCGTCCCTCCACCGGTAAGTCAGCTTGCTACTCTGCCCATGTGTGTGATGCACAGAGACCACGAAGAAGAAGGATAGGTTGCTTACCTGTAACTGTGGTTCTTCGAGTGGTCATCTGTGCAGTCACACAACCCGCCCATCCATCCCCGCTACGGTGTCACTGTCGAGTTCGATGGTGTACTGGACCGGGACCCTTGGGCGCACCATCGATACCGTACGGCACCATCGAATTCGACTATCGGTATTGATGTTCAAAATAGGGAAATTATCCTATGTTCTTCCTTAGCACTGGGATCGCGATGGCGGTCTCAGGGGAACTGAGGGAGAGGGCGGGAACCCGCGCAGTAGAGACGCAGGGGGGAGGGGTTCCCGCCCAAAATTTGCCTCAGCTATGGAATCTTCCCGAAGCGGCCTCCGCGCAGGCGCAGAGCCCATGTGTGTGACTGCACAGATGACCACTCGAAGAACCACAGTTACAGGTAAGCAACCTGTCCTTATAGATAGCAGTGGAGCTCCTTTGAGAAAAGGCAGCCTCTAGCGCAGTGTTTCTCAACCTTGGGTCCCCAGAT
Organism: Shinisaurus crocodilurus; assembly: GCA_021292165.1. Taxonomy (NCBI): domain Eukaryota; kingdom Metazoa; phylum Chordata; class Lepidosauria; order Squamata; family Shinisauridae; genus Shinisaurus; species Shinisaurus crocodilurus. Next base: position 185,336,179 of record CM037879.1, read on the forward strand.
GTTTTTGGCCTACAACTCCCAGCATGCCCCAGCCAGCTATGCTGGCTGGGGCATGCTGGGAGTTGTAGACCAAAAACATCTGGGGACCCAAGGTTGAGAAACACTGCTCTAGCGTATGTTGGCCATGTAGGAATTTAAAGGTAAAGACTAGCACCTTGAATTGGGCCAGCAATCAGTGCAGCTATAGCAAAGTATTTTGTTTGTTTTATTGTTTTGAAGATTTATACCCCACCTTTTTATGAAATGATCCTCAAGGCAACTTACAACATATTGCAATAAAACAAAACAAGCAAAGAAAAATCAACAAACAGGGAATATTTGGATGCAATGCTAAAAAATGGTTTGTGCCTAGCTTCCCCTGCTCGCATTCTGCCCACTCCTTTCTCCTCCAGTGTGGCCACATAGAGAAGATTGGATGCTTTTGTTTTAAATTAATGTCAGTTTAGCATGTTGTTTAAACCCTAAACTGTGGTTAATCTTACCAATTTTCACTGTGGTTAGAGAAAACTAGCGTCATAAACTATGGTTTGAAGTTGCCTTGTATCTATTAACCAATGTTAACCACAGTTTGTCCATGTTCGGATGGCAAGGCAAGCTGCAGTTAATCTAAAATGGAAGTGAAAGTTTCCAAACTCCTTGCAGACACACCAGGGGAAGGGAAGTGTGCAAGTCTGAGTGGAGGCTAGGATCATTCTCATCCTAAACTATGATTTAGCATAATGTCCAAACTAGCCCAGACACACATACAACCCTGCAGCCCTTAGTCCTCTGGCCAATAGATGGGGTCAGAGTGTGCTTCCTTTCAGTGTTCTACAGTCTGAGAGCAGCTGGAACAAAGTGCTCTTTTTGGTAGGGAAGAGGGAAGCAACTGATCTTTCAATGGCTAATGCTTGGTGCCAGGCTGGATTCCCCCTGGCTGTGATGTTCTGGGATGATCACTACAGTCTAATCCAGCTAGGTCTGCGTTTCTTTCTACACTCTCTTAAGGCTCTGACTACATATGCAGACTTTATGACTTCAGCCTTAGCTTGCCGCCGCCCCCCGTTCCCTGACACTTTGTGTAACATCTAGCTTGATGAAGAGATCTGAAGGTCTTCAATGGTGGCTTACAATTTTTTCACATTTTGCTTAGTCCTCATACAGGTATTGCCTGATGGTAGATTTTCGGTTTTTCTTGTGGAACAACATGGCTTGCTTTGTTTTCTGGGTTTGTGCAGTTTCTGTACTATTGCTGACAAACTCATCTCTTTCTGGCCCCTAGCTATTGGTGTGCCGTAATCTCGACCTCCTTCTGATTACAAGCACTACATCTGCTTCTGTATAGACTAGCTAAAAAATGGAGAGCTCCCATTGAAAGCTTCTGCAAGTTCTCCTCTAATTCCCAGTTCTCTCTCAAACTTTTTCCATGACTGCAGAGCATTTGAGCAGTTTTCACAGCAACAATTGGTTGTGAAGGATGAAGCACAATATGAATTTATTTTATTTTTTTCCATAGTAAGTTAGTTGATATTGTCTAATATAAGAGAGTTTTATATACCCTAGGCAAGTATGGAAAGTGATCAAGGCAACACAGTCTTCTCAGTTCAATAGATCATAGAGTAGAGACTCAAGAGCCTCTCCAAGTTAATAACATCTTTTTATTTTAATAAGTGTTTTCAGCTCCGGCTGTGTTTGAAAGCGAGGCTGAAAGTGTTTCTGTTTCCAGCAGGATTGACGTCTTAATGTGGGAAGTAATTTTATATGGGATTTGCGCTTTATATCCTCCCTTCTCAACTAGTGAATTTGTTGTGTGTGCTTCTGTCTACAGCTGTCTGAAGCGGTGCAATGGCTGGTTGCTCAGTGCCCGAGCTCTGACAAGCTTTGCTGCCAGACACTCATGCAATATATTGAAGATGGCCTTGACCATGGATTCAGCCAGCAGTTCTACCAAGACAAGAAGGAGAGACATATGGCTGGCTTGCCCTCCCAAGATCCTAGTGCCATAATAGAGCTATATAACAGTGTGGTGCAGTTCCTGGCTGACGTTGTCTCTTCAGAAGATCTCTGTGAACTGTCTTGGCCTGTAACTGAATTTGTAGAGCATGGGGGCAGCAAACAGCTTCCTCATCTCCAGTGGAACACACCCAGCCACCTGGCTTGGCTGAAGAAAGCACTGCTGTCCTTCCAGATCCCACAGATGGATCTTCCTCCTTTGGGTGGTAAGAACTTTTAGCCAGACAGAATAACAAGTCTAAAACTCTTGTCCACCGGAGGCTTATAGACTGTTGTACTGACACACAAACAATATGTTGTGAATTTTAATCATCTTGGTGAATGAAAAGGGCAATGTATTGGAAAGAAATGTGTCTCTTTACAAAAAGCCTATACATTTCCCTTTTCTGCCAATGAGTTGAGTTTCATGTATTTTGATGTACTACCAAAGATGTTGGATTCTGATTCTGGAATTAATTAAAATGTTGCATTGGGAAATAGTTGTGCCCTTCCATATATATACTCAATTATTAAAAAAAACAACTGCCAGTTTAAAAGACCAGAGTTAAAGCTATTTTCATGTTGGCTCAAACTCCAAAAAGCCAGGAAATGGGAAGCTAAGGCTGATGCCTTAACAGACATGCCCTGTGATCGGTGCTGATGTGCAGTGTCACAAATTGTGCTTGCTTACTATTTACCCTCCATGTACCCACACTTTCCTTGATCTTCCAGGCCCAAATCCAGGTGGGAAGGATGGATGCCTGGGACCAGTAAAGATGCCCCACATTGTCCTGGTCCTGTATTGCCTTATGAAGCATTTGAGCCTTATTTATTGCTAGAGGAATCCTGCTGTGAGGTGACCCAGGCCTGTTCATTGCTTACATCAAGTAGCTCTCAGGATGGGCTGAACAGTGAAAGAGAGCCCTCTTCTAGCACATTCTCAACAGTCTTACTCTATTTTTGTTGTTATTGCACTACGGTAAGACTGAATTACATGGGAATTCAGGTTCTTTGTTCTGCATTTTGAATTGCATCATGATGAATCAGACAAAAACATTCATTCAGCACCACACTGAAGTTTCCACCAGCAGGTGTGCTGCAAGAAATTTGGTGTGGTTTTGGAATCCAAGGTTGGGATAGAATGGGTTGGGGGTCTGAAAGAAAAAAAAAATCATTCTCTACCACATTGAGATTCTCTCCAGCATGCATGCTGCAGGGCATATCTGTAGTTGCTTTGGAACGAGAGATGTCTGGTGAGGATAAAACACTTGGTGTTACGGTGTTGCGGTTAAAAAGAAGCAGTAATTAGAAGAGTTAAGCACCCTCTTCCAGCGCACTACTTGTTTGCTTCAAATAGCATCCTGCCAACATCACACCAGAAAAGATGTCTGGGCTCTGCTTTGTGAGCTCAATTGTCTAACTTCATTCTATATGGAAGTCCCTGTAAGCATCTTTTAGAGGGGAAAAGGCACTGGCCTACCAAATCTATTGTAAAAGACATAATTAAGCAACCCAGTCCTGCTCAAAATCAGTATGTCCCCACACTGCCAAGAAGCACTTTTTCTAAGTGCCTCTTAAAAATCTATGAAGTGGGGTTCTTTCCCCAGAAAACTTGTTCTGACATTTCTCTTCATTACTGGCAACATTGTCAGTCACAATGGTGCTAGGAAATATAGCTACAAGCACTCCAAGTCATTAGCAGCAGTACCACTCAGCCCTGCTGCATCAAAGGAGACCCCCGTCTCTCACTGTCAACTCACTCAGTAAAAGCATGGGTCAACTCCCAGAAAAAAGGTGTCAGCACATCATGAGGCATCAGCCTTATCTTCCCATTTCCTGGATTTTTGGAGTTTGACCCAACATGAAGATAGCCTTAACTCTTTTAAATTAACAGGTTTTTTGATCATTGAATTTCCTTGCTTTTTGAAAAGTAAATGTCTCCCCAGCATATTTTCTTTTAGATTTGCCACTCTGGGCTCACTATGAACCAACAATTTGGGTACAAAATATTAAATACCTAATAGTAAGCGTGTGGGTTTGGGAACAGGGCTTGTTCATTGAAAGCCAAAGCATCTTGCAGCTTCCTAATCTTTGCACCAAGACTACCATGCAGATTTTCAAATATCTCTTCTTATTTCCCAAAGGCACTCAAAGCAGCCTTGGGCTTGCATGCTTCTCTGTCCCTTCTCCTCCCCTTTTGCATCTTCAAGTAGGAGATTAGCATGTTTGTCATAATCAATAATCCCTACATATATTACTTTAAATCTCAGTCTAGCACAGTTGGTGCAGGACCCTGATTCGGATTGCAACCCCAATGTGAGAGGCAGGGAGGCTTTTAAGATCTGGATCAGGTCCCCTGCACGGTTGCACCTATTCTAGAGTAAAAATGAACCAAAGACATAGCTGCTAGACACAGATTTAAAGTAATGTTTGTTTTGGCCTTCAGCCACATTTCTGATACAGCTGATGCTTGACCTAATGGCAAAACAGAAATTGGGGATATAATATTAGCCCTGGGTCCTCTTCTCTCATAATTGGGCATAGTGTATCAATGTTTCTTCTTCCCACAGCTCCCTGGCGCCCTGTTTGTGCCATGATTTTCCAATATTTGTCCCAGACTGCCAGTTCTCTTCAGACCCAGGAGATACTTCAGTCTCAGATAGAGAACTTGCTGAGCAGTACCTACTTCAAGTGGAAGGGCAGAAACTGTGCCAGCTCTGGAGAAGATGGCCCTTCTGTGAAAGAGATCCCTTGGGATAGTATCTTGGCACTTTGCATTAATCATAAATTGAGAGACTGGAAAGCTCCTCACCTGTCAATAACACCAGGTAATAAATGTATTTGGGGCAGGTTTTTTAGGTTTTGCTATTGCTTCCTGTCTTAAGTTGCATCAGTACTTATTAACTATGTCTCTAACACCATGAGGAATGTGTCTTACTTCTTTCCCTTCCTGCCACTGTGTGGTCTTGTATTGACTGTACATCTCTTGAGCAGGTGGGGTAGGCCTGGCCAGTAAATAGGGTTTAAAGCAGGGGTGGGCAACCTGTGCCCCCCCCCAGATGTTTTGGCCTATAACTCCCATCAGTTCTAGCCAGTGTAGCCAATGGTGATGGGTGATGAGAGTTGTAGGCCACAATAATCCACTTCTGTTTTGTTTCTGAATTACAAAACAACCGTGATTGTTTGTTGTGTTAAAACTCTTGATTGTTTCTCCCTCAATGACTCAGAGTGCTGGGTTCAGGCATTGCAGCAAACAGCACTGTCATGTAAACCAGAAACAAAGTGGAAGCAGCAAGTAGTTGCAAGGCAGCACGCTTGCTCCCGTGCAACCCCAACAACCCATGGGTTGTCATCAGGGATGTTGAAGAGTCCTTGGTCTCGAGTCACGAGTCGAGTCACGAGTCTTTGGACTCGAGTCTCGAGTCCGAGTCCGAGTCCTTGGTCCAAAATGGTGACTCACGAGTCACGAGTCACGAGTCACTCCCAAAGCTGACTCCACGAGTCCCTATTAAAATCAATGGGGTTTTTCCCCAACAAAATAAGGCTACTTCAGATGTGTGGTTTAAATAAATTCTAGGCACAAGTGTGCCTTTTTATTTCAAAACTCTGCAACTGATTTTGGCAAGGACAGACCAGGCAGGCAGAGGAGGCAGGGAACCCCAAAGCAGGCAGGCAGAGGCCTCTGTCTTGGACAATTCAACTGTTGAATGGTCAAGAAGAGACCAGGCAGACAGAGAAGGCTGGGAACCCCAGGCAGGCAGGCAGAGGCAGCCAAACCCAAAATGTCTGAAAGGTTGCATTTTAGAAAAATGATTTTAAAAAATAAACTTGCTGTACTTCCTAAAACTTATCCATGTTGCATTTGAGGAACATGATTTTTTCTAAATGTTTGGCCCCCATTCTGGAACGGTGAGATCTCATCACAATTCCACCCTCACTGAACACCCGCTCCACTGGTGATGAACTTGCTGGAACCAGAAACACACTCAGAGCAGCCACACAGAGTAATCTCAGGTCCTTCTTCTGCCTCTCCCAAGTACGCAACACATCAATCAAAATAAATCTTGACACACTGTTGGGGCTGCACTCCTGGTAGCCGTCCATAGTGGCCGAGCAGCGGCACACCTCGCTTCCCTGCGCTCTTCGCCAGCAATCACGCTCCTCTCCACTCCTGGCACAGCCCAGGGATGTTGAAGAGTCCTTGGTCTCGAGTCCCGAGTCGAGTCTCGAGTCCCATTAAAAATATTGGGACCCGAGTCGAGTCAGAGGGGGGACTCAGTCCGACTCACGAGTCGAGTCCTCGAGTCCGAGTCCCCATCCCTGGTTGTCATTATGAGTAAACTGGGCCATTCTGCCTGATGATCCCCAAGGCCTTATTGAAAATAATGGAGGAGTATGTTGTAAGCCTTTTCAAAGCAAACATTTACGAACTGTTGGTTGGTGGTTTGGCTGCCTGGGTTAGCAGTGTTGACCCTGTACTGTAGGGGGATGCACTTTCCCTGAAGGGACAGGTTCACAGCCTTTGGGAGGGCTTCTTGATACAGCTTTGTCATTCGAGGTGCAGGTTGCCTCCATGGCCCAAAGCAGTCTTCACTAGCTTGATCTACTTGGATAAAGTCAGCCTAGCCTCAGTTATCTGTGCTCAGGTAACCTCCAGATGAGATTACTGTAATGCATCATATGTGGGATTGCCTTTGAGGGCAGGTTAGAAACTGTGGTTAGTTCAAAATACAGCTGCTAGGCAGCTCACTGGGTCTGGACTTTATGATCATATTATGCCAGTACTCCCTCTGTCAACTGTGTTGGCTCACAGTCCTTTTCCAGGCTCAATTCGGAGTGCTGTTTTTGACTGTTTAAAACCTTTTAGAGCTTGGGACCAGGTTATCTGAAGGGATTTTTTGTCCCCACATGGGCCTTGTCCATACACCAAGATCTTAAGCAGAGGTCCTTTTCTGGGTATCCCTGACACTTGAGGTGCCTTTCTGAATGCCTTGTCAGTAGTGGTGAAGGTACTGAGAAGGTCTCTTTGATAGTGATTGCCATGATTTGTGGAATGCTGACCCTAGAGAGTCTTACCTGGCATTTATCTTGATGTCATTTGAGTGTTCAAACGCGCTCATTTTCCTAGGCCTTTTAATTTAACTTTTTTATCTCTGATTTTTTAGAATCACTTCATAGCAAAAGAAACAAGCTTATCTAAGTCAAAAACATAAACTCATACAGTTGTATATACAGAAAAACATATGTTTATATATATATCAGAGCCAGTGTGGCCTAGTGGTGAGAGTGTTGGACTGGGACTCGGGAGATCCAGGTTCTAGTCCCCGCTCCGCCATGAAACTCACTGGGTGACTTTGGGCCAGTCACTGACTCTCAGCCTAACCTACCTCACAGGGTTGTTGTGAGGATAACATGGAGAGGAGGAGGAAGATTATGTAAGCCGCCTTGGGTTCCTTGTAGGAAAAAAGGTGGGGTATAAATATAATAAATAAATCACTAATAAAAATTGGGGGGGGGGGAAACCAAATTTTATATTAATAATAAGCTTATGTTGACCATACCATAACATATTTTATGGAAATAGTTTACAAATAAATATTTAAATAATAAAGAAACAAAGAAACATCAAAGTTCAGACCTACTTATTTCCTTCCCCCTTTTAAACTTAAATTATTTGTCTGATTTCTTGGTCTTCTATTAGATTAGAAGGCATTTTTGTGTATTGTTCCATCTGCAAAAATCAATTAATTATTTTGTCTCTGAAAGAAGAGAGAGAAAAATCTATGCTGATTTTAGATGATTATTCTATATGTATTAAATGTCTTATTGTATTGATTTTTGTATTGTTAGCTGTCCTAGAAATCTATTTGAAGGGTGGAGTAGAAAAACCTGTAACGAATAAATAAATTCCTTCAACACTCTGGTTGGACTTGCTTTGAACACATGGGCTGAAGGGAAAGGAAAAGACTGTGTCCACCCAAACAGAGACTAAGGGTCTCCTATGGCTCCTAGAAATTGTCTGAGGACCCATAACATACTGGGGATTTTCACCTCTGAGGTCATAGGCAGAGCTACAACCTCAGAGGTGAAAATCCCTGCTCAGATCTTCACCCCTGCCCCACTCCCAGCTGTTGCAGAAAGCTCTACAGCAGCCCTTCTCCAAGGTCACTGACATTACCTCAGACCGGGAGAGGAAAAAGGGGGTGTGCCGGTGGGCAGGGAGGGGACACAGGAGGAGAGGCCAGGGGCCAGGATACACTGTATTCTGTGGCCTCTCCAGCCCCGGGCCCACCCCTGCCCGCTCAGGTCCACTTGATTGGCTCAGAGGCCCTTCTAGTAGAAAAAATTTGAAAAGGAGGACAGAGAGGCAAAAATCACCTCCGTCACCCACCCTGCCGGCAGCAGCCCCACAAAGGCATAGGAATCCTGGAAGCCTCTGTTATCATAGGCTTCTGTCTAGAGAGCAGCAACCCTGATAGGGTTGAGCCCCTATTTACTGTATGTTCTTCCTGTTTAAGCCAAATATTCAGTGTGTGCATTCCATAAAAACTGATGCAGTGTTTCTATTTATGTGATAACTTCTGTTGACCATGGAAAATCTATACTTCTGATTTAATCATGGTTGTATATTTTTGAATTTACAGAAGCAGTGAGTAAAGATGGACAGATATATGTATATTTTTTTAAGGAGCACTTGAGAAAATTTGCTTGTCCTTTTTTATGGGAAGAAGCCAGATTAAAAACTCAGAAAGAGATCCAACAAAGTCAAGGAAGGTGAGATTGTAAAATATTGTATTTTATGGTTTTAACTGTTGTAAACCGCCCAGAGAGCTTCGGCTATTGGGCAGTATAAAAATGTTATTAAATAAATTGTCTAACTTTTTTCTTTGGCATGCAGTGTATTTATATATAACAGACCCCTGCTTAACTGCACCCATCCCCAGAGCTCAACAAAGTGTGTCTGGGCCTCTTAACCCACAATTATTTTTGATCACCACTCCTCCCTTCCCTGCCTGTTTGACACGAACTTTCCTTGCCACCCCTGTCTCTATTTTCATTGTTTTTGTTTCATTTTTACTTGCACTTGCACTCAAGCTGCACTTCAGAGAGCTGGATTGGAGCCCAGTTTTGAAAAAAGTTAATGGTAATGATTAGGGAAATTACAATGTATTTGTTAAGGGTAACAAATAAAGTCCCTCCCTCCAAGACTTTAGTTGGGATATTTAGGAGATTTGATTCCTGTAAATCAACAGGAATTTATGTGCAACTTATTGCATATATTGTGGTTCCAAAGAGTTGGAACACTTACAGAAGATCATTAGAAAGCATTTGGAATTCCCTGTATATGGTCAAACTGACCAATCTGATTAGAAGTAGGTAAGATTGCAAGAGGACATCTATCATCAAGAAGTTTTATTCAATTTGGCACCAATTCATTACTTCTTGCTTTAATTAAAATAATCCTTTGGATGCCATTTTATAGCATCCAAAGGATTATTTTAATTAAAACAAGAAATAATTGGTTCCAAATTGAATAAAACTTCTTGATGATAGATGTCCTCTTACAATCTTACTTACATCTAATCAGATTGGTCAGTTTGATCATATACAGCCAGGGCATATGAGATAAGTAGAATACTTAAAATCTCAGATGTTTGACTGCTTTTACTGAATAAAATTGAAATGGAATTAGTATTAAAGGTTTGGATTATATGTTATAATTAATTATGACATTTTGCTATTGTGTTATGTCTATACATTTTTGAACATTTTTGAATTGTTATATCATATAGATTGATTAGCAAGCTAGTTAACTGTGGGCGAGATGGCACTGCTACCAGGTGGATCCACTGCTGGCTGGGGAACCGTATTCAAAGAGTGCTCATCAATGGTTCCTCATCCAGTTGGAGGGAGTTATCGAGTGGGGTTCTGCAGGGGTCAGTCCTGGGCCCTGTACTGTTCAACATTTTTATTAATGACTAAGAGGTGGGGGAATGTTTTCAAATTTGTAGATGACACAAAATTGTGTGGGATAGCTAATATCTTAGAAGACAGAAAAAATTCAAAATGTTCTTGATAGGTTAGAGAACTGGGCAGAAAATAATGAAATTCAACAGAGAGAAGTGCAAAATTCTTTATTCAGGAAAAAAAAATGTACTGGTATAAGATGGGGGATACCTGGATTGGCAATAGTACATGTGAAAAAGATCTTGGTGCTGTATCACAGTTGATCACCAACTGAATATGAGTCAGCAGTGTGATGTGGCTGCAAAAAAGGCAAATGCAATTTTAGGTTGCATCAATAGAATTTTGTTTCAAAATCACAGGAAGTAATAGTTCTACTCTACTCTGTGCTGATCAGGCCTCACCTCAGATACTGTGTCCAGTTCTGGACATCACACCTTAAGAAGGATTCCAATAAATTGGAACGAGTTCAGAGAAGGGCAGCAAAGGTGATCAGGGGACTGGAAACTAAGTCCTAAGAGGAAAGACTGGAATGGGTTTGTGTAGCCTTGAGAAGAAAAGACTGAGGTGGGATATGATAGCACTTTTCAAGTACCTAAAGGGCTGTCACACAGAAGAGGGCCACAACCTATTTTCTATCATCCAAGACTGTAGGACACAAAATAATGGGCTTATATTACAGGAAGGAAGACTTCTGTTGAACATCAAGAAAAAATTACTAACGGTCAGAGTAGTCAAACAATGGAACCAACTGCCTAGGGAGGTGGTGGGCTCGCTGTCGCTGGAGGTATACAAGCAAAGACTGGACAGCCATCTGTCAGGGATGCTTTAAATTGGATTCTTGCATGGAGCAGGGGCTAGGGCTCAGTGGCCCAAATGGCCCCCTCTGTGTGATTATATCAAGGAAAAATATTTAGGGTTGTGGCCAATTGGCTCAGTGAAAAATGTCAAGTTGCTGTGCAGCAGCAATGAAAACAATTAATTCCCTGTTTGTAAGGAAGAGATTGAAAATAAAATGACTAGTATCAACTGCCTTATAGTGCATCATCATCATCATCATCATAATCATCATCATCATCAGGCGATCACTCGTGACCGAGTAAGATTGTCTTCCAGGATAAAAGGAGGAAATTCTAAAGACGATTGTGTAGACTCTAGTGATGGGTCCGTAAGTGACTGTGGAGGCCAATTCTAGATCCACACAGCTTCCCACAGTGAGGACACAGGTTACCAGATGGAAGATGGTCCTGTAAAGGATTCGTTTGACGTGCTTTTCGCTTAGCACGTTTCTCCCTTTCACCTTGCACTCGGGCTTCTTCAAAGTCCATAGAACCTTTGTGAAAGGCCAACCTCCATTTAGATCGTTCATGGGCCAGAGCTTCCCAGTTTTCGATGTTTATATTGCATTTTTTTTAGATTAGCCTTATGAACATCTTTAAACCTCTTATATTGACCACTGATTTTCCACTTTCCATCCTTGAGTTGGGAATAAAGTAACTGCTTTGGGAGACGGCAGTCAGGCATTCGAACAACATGACCGGTCCACTGAAGTTGGCGTTGAAGGATCATTTTTTCAACGCTAGTAGTCTTTGCTTCTTCCAGTACACTGACATTTGTTCGCCTATCTTCCCAAGTAATTTGCAGGATTTTCCGGAGGCAACATTGATGAAATCTTTCAAGGAGGTGGAAGTGACGTTTATAGATAGTCCATGTTTCGCAGGCATACACTAAAGTTGGTAATACAATGGCTTCATAAACTAGTGTTTTGGTCTTCTTACAAATATCCCGATCCTCGAACACTCTATGTTTCATTCGAAAAAACGCGACACTTGCGGAGCTCAAACGATGCTGGATTTCACTGTCGATGTGCAACCACATGTGGAATGCTGTTTGCAATTCCACTTGCCCAAACTCAAAAAGGATATTGTACAGCTAGAAAAGAGCAACCTAAAAGAAAATAGGTTGGATCGCTTTCCATATAAGGAAAGCTAAAGTGGTTTGGACATTTTAGTTTAGAAAAAATACCACTGGGAGTGGGGGAACAAGATAGAGGCTTATATAACTATGTATAGTTTAAAGAAAATAAATCGAGAGAGGTTTTTCTCTTGCTCTCATTATAGTAGAACTCAGAGTCATCCAGGGAAACGGACCAAAAAAGTATGTCTTCACACAAGACATTATATTAGCCATGATTTATTTAATTGTTGTTCTATGATAGCAAAATGGAACCTCCATGTTTAGAGGCAGTATACCTCCAAATACCAGGCACTGGGGAATAAATAACGGGTGAGGATTCTTGCCCTCATGCCCCACTTATGGTTTCCTGGAAGCATTAGGCTACTCACTGCTGCATGCTATGGAAGATGGACGCTTTTTCTGTTCGACTAAGGCTGTTCTTATGTTCATAGGGTTTGTGTAAAATCTTATCTGCAGTGAATGCACTACTGTTTCATAATTCTGGCAAAAAGTAATACTTGCTTTTTCTTGTTGTTTCTTGTCCTGTAGGTCCAAAATAAAGACTAAGTCTTTCTCAAACCTATATTCCCCTTCATTGTCTCCAACTGAATATCGTGCCAGCCAGGGAATTGTAGGAAACAGGGAACTAAGTATTTCCAGTGGAGCAGATCTAACAATGGCTGTTTCAGAAATGGATCTTCTCCCCAAGTGTCTGTCTGCCAAGCTGCAACTGGAGAAAACAGAGAACAAGAGGTAAAGGTTTTCCTTCTCTTTCACAATTTTAGCTGCTAAGTGTGTGAGGTGGTGGTGTGTTGGACATCCACTTCTGGGGGTAGGAGAAACAGGTAGACATATTACAGCAATGTGACCCATCAAACACTGGTTGGATTCTAGCTTTCAGCACAGTAGTGGCTGCTGGGAGGAGTTGGGTGGGAGGCTGAAAGCTGGAGAGGATCAAGATGGGACAAGATAATATAAAAGCAGGTTAGTATGGAAAGGGGAGTATAAAGTTGATCATACTGGAACCCCAGTCCTAGGGCATGTACAGAGTGTGGGATATCAAAGAAACTGGAAAGGATGTTGAGAAAGGAAGAAGGTAGGTATCTAACATTTTATAGGTTTCCACACATTTGCTTCTATATAATGTGAAGCTGAAGTTCAACAAAACAACTAGACTGTATCTAGATTGTTGCAAGGAGTACTGCCTGGTCTGGGAGCTAAGTGCAGAAAGGTCCTATTTCCTGCCTGAAGGCTACTTACTAGTTTTGGTATTCTCAATCTGTCCAGATTGTACATCTAGAAAAAAATGGCATAGCAAACCCTGGGGTTACCACTGAGTTTTCTCTCTCCCCATTTCACAGAGGAGCATAACCAAGCATACCATTGGTGCTCTAGGTACCATGTAGTATGAAAGAGTAAATACAGAGAGAAATTACTTTCAGCTTTGTCCTCTCTGCTTGCCTTTCTTCTTTTCTCTGACTCTCTTTTGTTAGGTTCACACAGTTAGATGTGCATGATATGTAGTACAGCTTGTGGATGCAAGATATTAATTGGCTTTTTGAAGTGTTCCATTTTGGTGCAGATTTGCAAAATAAGATACCTTGTCCTGAGAGTTGAGAGGTGAGTCAACTTCTCCCTGGGTTCTTCGTGGTCTCTGTGTATCACACATATGGGCTCTGTGCCTGCATAGAGCCTCATTCAGGAAGCCTCTGTAGCTGAGAAACCCTCCCCCGCCATCCTAGTATGTCTGTCCTCAGCAGGTTCCCACCTATTCCCTCAGTTCCTCTTCAAGCGCCACTCTGGTTGCCTCAAAGGAGCTTCTTTCCAGGTTGGGACTGCTCTGACTATTGCTGAGGTTTTATTCTGTCTTTTCTTCATCTATTGTTGTTCTTTCTTTCTCCTTCAAGTATAGGAGGCCACCTAGCTTTGGAGAAGCCCTGCCTCCGGGGCTGGGAAGGCAGACCTTGTTTTGAGCTTCCCGCGGGAGGCGGGGCCTCCCCGTGAAGCTCCAGCTTCCTGCCTCGTGGTGGGAGGCAGATCTTTCGCGCTTGGCAGAGCACGACCTTCAAAAGAAAGACAAAGAAAGAAGAAAAGAAACTGAATTTTCTCCACTGGGTCCCATCGAAAGACCCAGCGGGACTCCAAGCCTAAGTCAGCACCTCACAAGGGTAGGTCCAACTGGGGCAAGAAGCCCTGCTGAGCTTGATGGCCCGCCTCCCCTGTGTGGGGGAGGCTACGTGACTTCTCAGGGACCTGGCAGCAGCTCTTCTATGATTGCTGGCTCCTGGAAACAGTTCAGAAAGGCTACTCCCTAGAGTTCAGGAAGAAGCCCAAAGACAGGTTCTTCAGGACCCACCATCTCAGAGATCCTGTCAAACACCTGAGGACCGTACCAGCCATCCAACACCTCTTCCACATCCGGGCCATAGAAAAGGTCCCAAAGTACCAGAGAAACCAGGGAGTATTCTCAGTATTCTTCACGGTCCCGAAGAAGGATGGATGGGCCTGCCCCATCCTGAACCTCAACACCCCCTAACGGCCACAATCTTCGTGCAAAGCTTGCTTGGACTTGTGGCTGACACGGTAGCAGTAGTGGTGTTTCTTCATTTTCACATGCAACCGCTCCAGAATTGGTTTCTTCGAGTATTTGTTCTCACTGCTCTTCCCTCCAATTGTGGATGGACATTGACAATTTTCAGAAGAGACTTCCCTTGTTATAGAATCCTACAACCAAGGTCCTCACTAGTGACGCATCGCTGACTGGATGGGGCACTCACTGTGGGGCACTGACTTCACAAGATTCATGGTCCCGTAGAGAGATACACCATCATATCAACTTCAGCAAAGCTTTCGACGAAGTGCCTCATGATATCCTGATTAGCAAGCTAGCTAAAAGTGGGCTAGATGGAACAACTATTAGGTGGATCCACAATTGGCAACAGGCCTGTGGCTCAGCTGGCTCAGCTTGTCTGAGTGTGGAAAGCTAAGCAGGGTCAGGCCTGGTTATTACTTGGATGGGAGACCCCTCCTCTAGTTTCCTGCATTGAGCAGTGGGTTGGACTTGATAGCCTTGTAGGCCCCTTCCAACTCTATGATCTATGAACTATGAATCAGACTCAAAGGGTACTTATCAATGGTACCTTCTCAAACTGGGGAGAGGTAATGAGCGGGGTACCACAGGGCTCGGTCCTGGGCCCAGTGCTTTTCAACATTTTTATTAATGACTTGGATGAGGAGGTGCAGGGAATGCTTATCAAATTTGCAGATGACATAAAATTGGGTGGAACAGCTAATACTCTGGAAGACAGAAACAAAATTCAAAGCGATCTCGATAGGCTGGAGCGCTGGGCCGAAAACAGCAGAATGAAATTTAATAGGGATAAATGCCAAGTGCTGCACCTAGGGAAAGGAAACCAAAGGAAAGGAAAGGGCAAGAAGGAGGAACCTGGGAACTATAGACCAGTCAGTCTGACATCAATCCCTGGGAAAATTTTGGAGCAGACTATAAAAAAGTCAGTCTGCAAGCACCTTGAAAACAATGCAGTGATTACTAGAAGCCAGCATTGGATTTGTCAAGAACAAATCCTGCAAGACTAATCTGATCTCATTTTTTGATTGGGTAACCTCCCTTGTGGACTGTGGGAATGCTGTGGACATCATATATCTGGACTTCAGCAAAGCTTTCGACAAAGTGCCTCATGATATCCTGATTAGCAAGCTAGCTAAAAGTGGGCTAGATGGAACAACTATCAGGTGGATCCACAATTGGCTACAGAATCGGACTCAAAGGGTGCTTATCAATGGTTCCTTCTCAAACTGGGGAGAGGTAACGAGCGGGGTACCACAGGGCTCGGTCCTGGGCCCAGTGCTTTTCAACATTTTTATTAATGACTTGGATGAGGAGGTGCAGGGAATGCTTATCAAATTTGCAGATGACATAAAATTGGGTGGAACAGCTAATACTCTGGAAGACAGAAACAAAATTCAAAGCGATCTCGATAGGCTGGAGCGCTGGGCCGAAAACAACAGAATGAAATTTAATAGGGATAAATGCCAAGTGCTGCACCTAGGGAGAGGAAACCAAATGCAGAGTTACAGAATGGGGGACACTTGGCTCAACAATACTACAAGTGAGAAGGATCTTGGAATTGTTGTAGACCACAAACTGAATATAAGCCAGCAATGTGATGTGGCTGCAAAGAAGGCAAATGCTATTTTGGGCTGCATTAATAGAAGTATAGCTTCCAAATCATGTGAAGTGATAATTCCCCTCTACTCAGCACTGGTTAGGCCTCATCTTGAGTACTGCGTCCAGTTCTGGGCACCACACTTTAAGAAGGACGTAGACAAACTGGAGAGGGTTCAGAGCAGGGCAACAAGGATGATAAAGGGACTGGAAACAAGGCCCTATGAGGAGAGACTGAAAGAACTGGGCATGAAGAGGAGACCGAGGGGAGATATGATAGCACTCTTCCAATACTTAAAGGGTTGTCACAAAGAGGAGGGCCAGGATCTCTTCTCAATCATCCCAGTTTGCAGGACACGGAATAATGGGCTCAAGTTACAGGAACCTAGATTCCACGTAAACATCAGAAAAAATTTCCTGACTGTTAGAGCAATAAGACAATGGAACCAACTACCTAGGGAGGTGGTGGGCTCTCCCACTCTGGAAGGCATTCAAGGTGCGGCTGGACAGCCATCTGTCGGGGATGTTTTGACCTGGATTCCTGCATTGAGTGGGGGGTTGGACTCAATGGCCTTGTAGGCCCCTTCCAACTCTACTTTTCTATGATTCTATGAACTATTTGGAACTGTTGGCAGTAAGGAAGGCCTTCTAGATTTCGAGATGGTCCTTCAGGATTAACACATTCAGGTAACCACAGAGTGTGATGTGGTAATGGTATGTCAACAAACAAGGGGGCATGAGATTGATCCCTCTCTGTGACTCAAATCTGGGACTGGTGTATTCCAAGAGGCAATTCTCTTACATTGATTCACATTGCCGGGACAGACAGTACAACTGCAGACCACTTGAGTCGATTGTCTCATCTTACCCATGAGTGGCACCTGCACACATGGTGTCATGCCCCCCTCCAGGAATCCTCCTCTGAGGATGAGTGTGACTCACCCAGGGCCCTGGACACTCCTCAGGAGCAGAGTTCAGACACTGCTGCTCCAGACGGGGCCGACCGGGCAGCTGAAGAGCTGGCAGGCCCCTCTGGCATGACCCGTGGAAGTTCCCCAGCCTGGGAGGAGTCAGAATCAGAGGTGGAGATGGTACAGGTCCCGAGTCCCAGACAGAGGAGGAGGATGAGAAGGCAGGAACAGATATAGGCTCCTCGATGCAGCGTCCGGCTGCAAACCAGGATGTCGGCCTTGTGAGGCTTTTATAATCAGCCTGCTGCTAAGGAGCTCCAGCTGCGGGACGGGCGTGCCAAGGCAGTAGAAAAACGCTCACTCACTGAAGCCTGGGTATCGGGAAACAACGTCTTCCTTGACTCTTGTTCCTGATCCCTGACCCTGCTCTTGAACCTTGCCTTGAACCCCGGACTCTTGGACTCGACTTCGGACTGACCCTGATGATGGCTTTGCTTGATCCTTGGACTTTTGTAAGAACTTTACTGGCTAAAATCCCTTGACTGGCTGACCACACTTCGGCTTCTCCCTGCTACATTTCTCTGAAACAGCATAACTCCTAATCTCATCTCAGGTGTACTTTTGGCAGTGCTCCCAGAAGCAGGACCAGCTGCTGGCTGCCAGCCAGCCTTAAGCCGGACACATGGGTACTTCAGTCTCTGTTCGACAGATGGGTCATTTCCTCAGTGGACCTGTTTGCGACCAAGGAAAATTTGGTATGTCCAAAGTTTTGCAGTCAAGCAGGAGTTGACCCCAATTCCATGGGAGATGCATTTCTCCTTCATTGGACAGGGACTCTGTTCCACCTGTTCCCACCTTTTCCGCTGATCACATGCATCCTGGTGAAATTGATAGCAGACCGTACCAACGGGATCCTAATCACATCTTGGTGGCTGAAACAAGCATGGTTTGCACCACTTCTCAACCTAGTGAGAGGGAACTTCTACCGCCTCCCGCTGATAATGAACTTGCTCTCTCAGAACAGAGGCCTGCTGCAACACCCAGATGTCGATATGCTCTAGCTGACAGCTTGGAGGATCTGTCCATGACTCACCAACTGGCATTGTACCCTGCTCTCCTTGCTGCTAGAAAACCAGCCACACGATCATCTTATGCTCGCAGATGGGCTGCTTTTTTGTCCTTCACGTCTGATGCTGAGGTGGATCTGGTTTGATGTCCTATCGGTCATGTTTTACAGTTTCTTCTCTCTTTATTTGGCAAAGGCCTTCAGTGTTCTTCTCTCCATGCAGCAATGTCAGCTTCTCACATGCCAGTGGATGAGTTTTCTGTGTTTTCACACCCGTTGACACACCAGTTCCTTGGGATATGGAATATTGCGTTCTCTGGTGCCGTCGTGGATTTTATCGGTGGTTCTTCAGGCCTTTGAAGCCTTTCGAACCACTTCTGACAGTGGATCTTCGCTTCTGTTTTGGAAAGTGGCTTTCCTTGTTGCTATTACATTGGCTCGAAGATCCCACGAACTGTGTGCACTCAAGGTGGATTTCCCTTACATGGTCTTCCACAAGGGCAAGGTTGTGCTTTGCCTGGACATAACTTTTCTACCAAAGGTCGCCTCCAACTTTCATCTGAACCAGGACATTATCTTACCTGCTTTCTTTGCCTTCCCCACCTCACCAGTGGAGTCGGCCCTCTCTCGACATCAGATGAGCCCTAGCATTCTACAAATCTAGGACAAAGTCTTTCCGTAAAACTCCATGACTCTTTTTATGTTATGGGGGTAAGCAGAAAGGACTTCCTGTCTCGTCTCAACAACTGTTGTCTTGGGTGCTCCAATTCATCAAGGTAGCCTATGCCTTGGCCGGACTGGAACTCTCAGGACCGTTAAGAGCACATTCAACACGAGGAGTTGCTACCTCTGTTGCGTTTGGGAAGGGTGTCCCTCTGCCAAATCTGCATCGAGCGGTCACCTGGTCAAAGCCATCTACATTTATCCGGTATTATAGACTGGACGCGTGCTCCTGCGCTGACTGCTCTTTTGGCCGAGTGGTCCTCTTTTCTGTGACACCGTCCCTCCCACGATAAGTCAGCTGGTTTGTTATTCGCCCATATGTGTGATGCACAGAGACCATGAAGAAGAAAGACAGGTTCCTTACCTGTAACTGTAGTTCTTCGAGTGGTCATCTGTGCATTCACACAACCCTCCCACCGTCCCCACTTCAGTGTTGATCTCAAGTTTGATGATTGAAACCGAAGTCAGTCTCTTTGTGTATCGGTATCAGTGTCAGGTACCAAGTCATTCTCTCGATTTTGAGGCCACAATCAGTTGTCTCAGGGAACTGAGGGGATAGGTGGGAACCTACTACAGGGACATGTGTACTAGGACGGTGGGGGAGGGTTCCCACCAAAAATTCCTTAGCTAGAGAAGCTTCCTGAATGAGGCTCTGCGCAGGCACAAAGCCCATTTGTTTGAATGCAGAGATGACTACTCCAAGAACATCAGTAACTGATAAGCAACCTGTCTTTACTGACACCTTGAAGTCAGTAAAGCTAGTAGAGTCACCTATGTAGGTGTCACCTATAGGTATCACTCACCTATCTAGCTCATACCCTGCTCTGGGAAATACAGAGAGGAGACTCACCAGTAAATCCAAATTTTAAGAACATAAGAATGCTGGATCAGACCAAGGGTAAATCTAGTCCAACGTTCTGTTCACACAGTGGCCCACAGGATCCCACAAGCAGGACATGAGTGCAACAGCACTATCCTGCTCATGTTCCCCAGCAACTGGTTCTACATAGGCATACTGCCTCTGATACTGGAAGTAGCATTTAGCCAATCAGGACTAGTAGCCATTGATAGCCTTCCCCTCCACAAATTTGTCCAATCCACTTTTAAAGCCCTCCAAATTGGTAGCCATCACTACATCTTGTGGAAGTGAGTTCCATAGTTTAACTATGCACTGTGTGAAGAAGTACTTCCTTTTATCTGTCCTGAATCTCCCACCAATCAGCTACATCGAATGACCCCGGGTTCTCGTATTATGAGAGATGGAGAAAAATGTTTCCCTTTCCACTTTCTCCATGCCATGCATAATTTTGTACACCTCTATCATGTGTCCCCTTACTTCCCTTTTTCCTAAGCTAAACAATCCCAGCTGCTGTAACCTTTCCTCATAGAGCAGTTGCTCCAGGCCCTTGATCGTTTTAGCTGCCCTTTTCTGCACTTTTTCCAACTCTACATATCCCTTTTTATGTGCAGTGATCAGAACTGTACACAGTATTCTAAGTGCAATTGCACCATAGATTTGTATAAGGGGAGTATAATATTGGCAGTTTTATTTTCAATTCCTTTCATAATTAGGTCTAACATGGAATTCACCTTTTTCACAGCAGCCACACACTAGGTCGACATTTTCATCGAGTTGTCCACCACAACCCCAAGATCTCTTTCTTGGTCAGTCACTGCTAGCTCAGATCCCATCAGTTTAAACTTAAAGTTGGGATTTTTTGCCCCAATGTGCATTACTTTAAATTTGCTTGCATTGAACCGCATTTGCCATTTTGATACCCATTTGGAGAGATCCTTTTGGAGCTCCTCACAATTTTCCTTTTTTCCTTCTAGATCTATTTTATAAATTAAAATTAACTATTAAATTATATGAGCAGAAAGAACAAAGGAGAACATTGTCATATCATGAATATTTGCACATTCTTTTTGTTTTTATCAACTGGTTTGTTCTAGGTTTGATGAGCAGCTGCAGCAGTTGTTAGTTAAAGACTCTGAGACATTCCAGGATTCTCCAACTTTTCCTCTTTATCTCCCTGAAACTCTGGTGTCTGTGCCTCAGATTATCCACCCACTGGCCAAAACACAGAGGTCAAGAAGCCCAGAGGTAAATCTAAAAGAATTATATTAGAAAACAAATAAGGTTGCTATATTGATAGAAATGTATGTGGAGTATTTGTAACTGACTGAATTTCCCATGGGGGGGGGGGAATGTATGTATATGTAATATTGAGCTCAAATTGCCTGACATTGGCTTTTTTGGAGATAGCGTTGTCAGCTTCTGTGGTTTATTTTCACTGACAGAATACATTCGGCCCTGAAAATGAAGTTATTATATGCATATATAAAAATACATACTAGTTGTAATAAGCAAAACAAATTTTAAAAGCACATTTCCAAAAGTTTTTAAAGTTCAGCTTCAGGAGTATTGCAAGTAAAACACATTTCAAAAGGTGTTCTAGAATTGTTTTAGGAGCATTGCCTTTTTTCTACCTAAATGACATTTCTGAGCTGGAAGCAAAAAAGGAGCAGAAAAGCTGAGATTAAGACTGATGTTCTGTCCTGAAGTTTCTATGATTTACCTCTCATATTTATATGATTTCTTTTTGTGCTATTTATGTGATTCAGCTCATAACAATGTGCTCTTCTTGGTCTCTCTGCATCACACATGTGGGCTCTGTGCCTGCACAAGCCCTGTTTTGGGAAACTTGTATAGCTGAGGAATTTTGGCGGGAACCCTCCCCCACCGCCTCAACATGCTCGTCCCTAGCAGGTTCCCTCTTATTTCCTCAGTTCTCTTTTGACCGCCATTGTGGTAGCCTTGTTGGGAACTTCTCTGTGATCAGTAAAAGGCTGGATTATTCCTGAGGTTTTTTTCTCTTGATCTCTCTTCTTTCAGTCATATTTTCTCTCTTTCTCTGAGTGTTTTATTATTTTATTTTTTGCGATCAACCACTGAGCGTATGACCCTCACGGTGCCTTTCTGAAAGTGTATCCGCTGTGGGAGTAAGTTACCCCCAATGGACAGACATTCTTTGTGCCTTTTCTGCTTGGGAGAAGAGCATAAGGTGTATGCTTGTGCATATTACCCAGAGTTTACGAAGCAAGCCAGGCACAATCGCTCAGATCATCTCCGTGCAGTCTTGTGGAGAAAAGCACCAGGGGCAGTGGAGGAACCGAAGGAGCCCATGGCTCAAACATCTACTGGCCCTCTTGAGGGCACTTCTGCCTACACAAGTGTCAGTGTCCCCTGTGCCCCATAGTCATGCTGCTCACACTGCGGAGCAAACTGACCCAATTATACAATGACGGTCACTGGCCAACAAGACCCTCCCACACCGGGGCGGTCATTGACACTTCCATTGGCAAAAAAGTTATCAAAAAGGGCCAGAGCTTCCAAATCCTCTTCTACTATTTCTTCTGAACCTAAGAAGAAGAAGAAGAAAAGTTCTAAAAAGGTGGCAGAATCAGTACAGGACCTACCACGGTTAATTAATTAATTGATTACATTTATACCCCACCTTTTTTCCTGCAAGGAACTCAAGGCAGCTTACATAATCCTCCTCCTCTCCATTTTATCCTCACAACAACCCTGTGAAGTAGGTTAGGCTGAGAGTCAGTGACTGGCCCAAAGTCACCCAGTGAGTTTCATGGTTAACAGTTTCGATCTCACTTCCCACCCCACCACCAATGTTACACTTGCTGATACCAGTGGCTGCTTCGGTCCTGAAGCAAGAGCCCATACTGATAGCCTCTACGTCAGAAGGCGAAACTGGGATACGTCCCTGATCCAATTGCTGCCTCCACCAGATCGCGACGATATCGATCTGTTCATTATGGGAGACACCCATCCCGTAGACCTGAATTTCTGGATTCTGTCTTTTCAGCAGTGATGGTATGGAGGGATCATGCCTCTAGACTTCACGAGTGATGCCAGTTTCGGTCTCGATTGCCTGTCAGATTGGGATCAGCAGTCCAAATGGGAGATGCTGTGCTGGACCTCTCGGGATTGGGAAGTGCCCTGTTCTGAACACTATGGCAGAGAATACTATTATTCTTGCTCTGAGGCCTATGGAACTGATACTCGTTGATATCAACCAGCACCATCTGCCATGATCTCAAGATCACTAGATGATGATGGCATCTTTCTGGCACCCCCCCCCAATAACACTTAACTGATTGGTGCCTTCGCCAGTACCACCACCTCAGCTGATTCCACCAGACCAAGTGGTACCCTTATTGGCTTCTCTGGCTCAACCTCCACTGGTCCGTCATCTCCCCGAGATTCTAGCAGTATCGGTGGCTGTACCATGCAGGCCATGGCGCAAGATCAACAACAGAAGCCAGATCCTCCAGTGGCATCTCTGTTGACTGGTACTGATGGCTACCACTCTGATTCGACGTCTCACTCCTCCCTGCATCCATCCATCTTGTCTCTGGATGCAGCAGTCGGTTCTCAAGATGCCATCTCTCCATTTGAGGATCTTGGTCAGTTCTCTGACCAAGTCATCCATACGGCTCAGTCCTTGAGCTTTGAAATGCAATAACCTGTCTCCAGTATTCCAGATGTGGTGTTTGATGTAGTTCATACTTAATACTCAATGCCAGTGGCCATCCCATGCCTTTCAGCTCTGGCTCATACTGTACAACCGTTGTGGAAGGCTCCCACATCTAAATGATGCAAGGGGATTTGCCACGTGGAAGAGAAGGATGCTGTTTTTCTGCTTACCCACTCTGCCCCAAACTCCATTGTAGCTGAGGCAGCACAATCTAAATCACAAGATTCCACTCCTTGCCTGTGGACAAGGAGGGCCGCCTCCTCTGGGATGATAATTTTCTTCAGCAACCTTGGGAATTTAGGTAGCAAATTCTCAGGCAGCCATGTCCCAGTTTTTCCTTTGGAAGAAGATTGGACACTTAAGATATAAGAAGAGCCATGCTGGATCAGAGCAAGGGTCCATCTAGTCCAGCATTCTGTTCACACAGTGGCCAACCAGCTGCCCATAGGATCCCACAAGCACCCTCCCACCCATGTTCCCCAGCAACTCATGTACATAGGCATAGTGCCTCTGATACTTTTTTGACCACCTTTCCAAAGATAAGAGAGGCCCGGGTGTTTCCAGACCTTCCCATGCATCTTTCCAGACAACAGATCAACACACCTCACCACCAAGTGACCTGTGACGCAAAGGTTCTGGTTGGTACAGTAGCATTGAGATGCCACGCCTGGATGAGGTCTGCAGGCCTGTCCCAAGAAGCACAGTCTTGTATTGAGGACTTGCCCTTCGATGGCCAAGGTCTTTTCAATGCTAAAACTGACATGGCCATGGACTCAGTCC
This sequence comes from Shinisaurus crocodilurus, assembly GCA_021292165.1. NCBI lineage: Eukaryota > Metazoa > Chordata > Lepidosauria > Squamata > Shinisauridae > Shinisaurus > Shinisaurus crocodilurus. The sequence goes on from CM037879.1 coordinate 185,360,293, forward strand.
AGAAGGCGAGAAATACAGCTCAGTGCATGAGGTTGAGTCAACCACTCCCTCCATACAAATACCACCACTGGTCTCACCCCAGCTTTCAACGTACACATGTGCCCACATAAATGAGCGGGTGGGGATGGACCAAGGCGTGGCTGTCTGGCAGGCACCACCTGAGGTCTGAACAGAGAACAAAGCAGGCAGTAGCTTTTTTATATATTCTTGCTGTTTACACTTCCAGCACCACCTTCCCAATGCTAGCAGCTAAGCTATACATTTGTCAAGAACAAATCCTGCCAGACTAATCTGATCTCATTTTTTGATCGGGTAACCTCCTTTGTGGACTGTGGGAATACTGTGGACATCATATATCTGGACTTCAGCAAAGCTTTGAACAAAGTGCCTCATGATATCCTGATTAACAAGCTAGCTAAAAGTGGGCTAGATGGAACAACTATCAGGTGGATCCACAATTGGCTACAGAATCGGACTCAAAGGGTGCTTATCAATGTTCCTTCTCAAACTGGGGAGAGGTAACGAGCGGGGTACCACAGGGCTCGGTCCTGGGCCCAGTGCTCTTCAACATTTTTATTAATGACTTGGATGAGGAGGTGCAGGGAATGCTTATCAAATTTGCAGATGACACAAAGTTGGGTGGAACAGCTAATACTCTAGAAGACAGAAACAAAATTCAAAGCGACCTCGATAGGCTGGAGCACTGGGGTGAAAGCAACAGAATGAAATTTAATAGGGATAAATGCCAAGTGCTGCACCTAGGGAAAGGAAACCAAATGCAGAGTTACAGAATGGGGGACACTTGGCTCAGCAATACCACAAGTGAGAAGGATCTTGGAATTGTTGTAGACCACAAACTGAATATGAGCCAGCAATGCGATGTGGCTGCGAAGAAGGCAAATGCTATTTTGGGCTGCATTCCAAATCGCGGGAAGTGATAATTCCCCTTTACTCGGCACTGGTTAGGCCTTATCTTGAGTATTGCATCCAGTTCTGGGCACCACACTTTCAGAAGGACGTAGACAAACTGGAGAGGGTTCAGAGGAGGGCAACAAGGATGATAAAGGGACTGGAAACAAGGCCCTATGAGGAGAGACTGAAAGAATTGGGCATGTTTAGCCTTCAGAAGAGGAGACTGAGGGGAGATATGATAGCACTCTTCCAGTACTTGAAGGGTTGTCACACAGAGGAGGGCCAGGATCTCTTCTCGATCATCCCAGTTTGCAGGACACGGAATAATGGGCTCAAGTTACAGGAACCTAGATTCCACCTAAACATCAGGAAAAATTTCCTGACTGTCAGAGCAATAAGACAATGGAATCAACTACCTAGGGAGGTTGTGGGCTCTCCCACTCTGGAGGCATTCAAGGTGCAGCTGGACAGACATCTTTTAGAGATGCTTTGACCTAGATTCCTGCATTGAGCAGGGGGTTGGACTCGATGGCCTTGTAGGCCCCTTCCAACTCTACTTTTCTATGATTCTATGATCATGACTAACTGTTTGAAGCTGACAGCTAGGCAAAAACATTACTGCTAAGCTAATGAGCAGGGTGAATAATGTTGGCACAAGCATTTGCAGTTGGGCCTGGTATCCACACTTGGCCTTGGTTCTCATCATAGCCGGCCATTGGGCAGGTACACCTGGTGCTGGTTCTCAGCATAGCAGGCCTAAACACAGATAAGCGCGGCTCGCTCTGCATGCCAGGAACCAATTAAAGCTTGCCCAGTCCTTTGACCCATCTCCCGTATCCCACGAGGGGATGGCTGTGCCGAAGGAGCAGGCAGTCAGCTAAGGAGAGACAGACACTGGAATTGCTCTCAGAGGCCCAACAGGGCTGTTCTCTGGTCAAGGGCCTAGCATGAGTGTGCCCAGGCCCAACAGAGCTTCAGCTGTGGGGCGGTATAGAAATGAAATGAATGAATGAATGAATGAATGAACATGTGTGATGAGGCCTGGTGTCCACACCTGATTGTTTCCTGACCCATCCCTCATGCTGGGAACCAAAGCAGCACCTCATGGGACAGACACGCAGGGAAGAGAAAGATGCTAAGATGCTTTCTAGGCCTCTCTCAGGCCCAAGGAGCCTCACAGGCACTACAGTAAGTGGGCTGCTTCACAAATGAAGAAGGCTTTTACCCTGTTAAGTACTCTTTATGCCAAGTTCTTCAGTTCCTGTTGTCACTGTTCAACAAAGGTTTAAAACTATCTTCTCTCTGCATCTACCTTGCTGCGGTCTCTGCCTCTCACCTTCCAGTTGAAGGTTTCTTTATCTTCTTGCACCCGAAGGTGGAAGAAATTTCTCCAAGGGTTCCAGAACTTTGCCCCTCTGATTCATCGGATGGTATCATAGAATCATAGAATCATAGAAAAGTAGAGTTGGAAGGGGCCTACAAGGCCATCGAGTCCAACCCCCTGCTCAATGCAGGAATCTAGGTCAAAGCATCTCTAAAAGATGTCTGTCCAGCTGCACCTTGAATGCCTCCAGAGTGGGAGAGCCCACAACCTCCCTAGGTAGTTGATTCCATTGTCTTATTGCTCTGACAGTCAGGAAATTTTTCCTGATGTTTAGGTGGAATCTAGGTTCCTGTAACTTGAGCCCATTATTCCGTGTCCTGCAAACTGGGATGATCGAGAAGAGATCTTTGCCCTCCTCTGTGTGACATCCCTTCAAATACTGGAAGAGTGCGATCATATCTCCCCTCAGTCTCCTCTTCTGAAGGCTAAACATGCCCAGTTCTTTCAGTCTCTCCTCATAGGGCCTTGTTTCCAGTCCCTTTATCATCCTTGTTGCCCTCCTCTGAACCCTCTCCAGTTTGTCTATGTCCTTCTTAAAGTGAGGTGCCCAGAACTGGACGCAGTACTCAAGATGAGGCCTAACCAGTGCCGAGTAAAGGGGAATTATCACTTCCCGCGATTTGGAATGCAGCCCAAAATAGCATTTGCCTTCTTCGCAGCCACATCGCATTGCTGGCTCATATTCAGTTTGTGGTCTACAACAATTCCAAGATCCTTCTCACTTGTGGTATTGCTGAGCCAAGTGTCCCCCATTCTGTAACTCTGCATTTGGTTTCCTTTCCCTAGGTGCAGCACTTGGCATTTATCCCTATTAAATTTCATTCTGTTGCTTTCACCCCAGTGCTCCAGCCTATCGAGGTCGCTTTGAATTTTGTTTCTGTCTTCTAGAGTATTAGCTGTTCCACCCAACTTTGTGTCGTCTGCAAATTTGATAAGCATTCCCTGCACCTCCTCATCCAAGTCATTAATAAAAATTTTGAAGAGCACTGGGCCCAGGACCGAGCCCTGTGGTACCCCGCTCGTTACCTCTCCCCAGTTTGAGAAGGAACATTGATAAGCACCCTTTGAGTCCGATTCTGTAGCCAATTGTGGATCCACCTGATAGTTGTTCCATCTAGCCCACTCTTAGCTAGCTTACTAATCAGGATATCATGAGGCACTTTGTCGAAAGCTTTGCTGAAGTCCAGATATATAATGTCCACAGCATTCCCACAGTACTGACTTGGAGCCTTTCTGTCATTCTGAAGGTGTTGTCCTCCAAGCCTTTCAAGCCACTAGCAGCTGTAGATCTTCACCTCTTGTCTTGGAAGGCGGCATTCCTAGTGGCCATCACATTGGCAAAGCTCTCTGGTGAGCTATGCGCTTTTTGTATGGATCCTCCTTACCTCACCTTTCATAGACACAAGGTGGTCCTCCACCCCGACATCAGTTTCCTTCCCAAGGTGGTGCTGGAATTCCATCTCAATCAGAACACGGTCCTTCCTGCTCTTTCCTGCTCCGTCTGCTCTGCTTGAGTTGACCATTCACACCCTTGACGTTCATCAGACATTTATTTGTTCCATTGCCTTTCTACAAAATGAGAACTGAGTCATTCCAAACCCTCCCCCCATCTGTCTGTTTGTATTGGTGGCAAGCATAAGGGTCTTCCTGTCTCAACACAACACCTTGCTTTGTTGGTTGTCAAGACAATCCAGCTAGCATATGATGTGATGGATCTCAAACTGTCTGCCCCAGTCTGAGCTCACTCTGTTTCTGTGGTGGTGACGTCAGGTGTGTTCAATTGGGGAGTCACAACTATGCAGGGCTACAAGTTGGTTGAAGCCGTTGACATTCTTTTGTCACTACTGTTTGGATGTCCGGGCCAGAGCTGACTGCTCTTTTGGGCATGCAGTCCTCTGCTCTGCTCTGCAGTAGGACACCAACTTGCCTCCGGTACGTCAGCTTGCTACTCGCCCATGTCTGTGATGCACAGAGACGAAGAAGAAAGACAGGTTGCTTACCGGTAATGGTAGTTCTTCGAGTGGTCATCTGTGCATTTACACAGCCCACCACCATCCCCTCTTCGGTGTCATACTTGATTTTGACGTGGGTACCAAAAACTTCTCTTGGTTCTGAGGCTACAACAGATGGTCTGAAGGAACTGAGGGAATAAGTGGGAACCCGCTAGGTCATGTGTTGGGTCGGTGGGGGCGGGTTCCTGCCAGAATTCCTCAGCTATAGAAGTTTCCCAAAATGAGGCTCCACACAGGTGCAGAGTTCATGCACAGATGACCACTTGAAGTTACAGGTAAGCAACCTGTCTTTATTATTTTTTCCAAAATTCTCACCTATGATTTTGGAGAGTTTACATGGGACTGGTTCTACCTTGCTCTTCTTAAGTCAGCAAGTTTAGAGGTCAGTGAGAAGTTATATGTCAGCATGAATGCTTCTGCCTTGCTAGAATCAAACCGATTTAACTTATTATAATAATACATTTTAATATATCATTTGTTTCTTCATAAAATTTATAAACGTATGCGAGTTACAGCTTAGGAGAGAGGTAGAGTAAAAAAAAAATTAGGATAAATATTTTCAAGGTAGCTTATTATGCAGGTTGGTACAGGAGTCTTCCAGAGACTTCTGGAGCAAATATTTGTCACAGCATGTTTGTGAATGAATGCGACTGATTTAAACTTTTCACTCAAATCTGTGTTAGATTAACCTGCATACTGTTCAGGTGCTATGCCTGAACAGTATGCAGCCCTGCTTCCTCAGTATCTGACTTCCCCGCATTGATTAGGGAGGTCTGAAGACATGAATATTTATTTTATTTCATTTATTTATTGTATTTATACCCCGCCTTTTTTCCTGCAAGGAACCCAAGGCGGCTTACATAATCCTCCTCCTCTCCATGTTATCCTCACAACAACCCTGTGAGGTAGGTTAGGCTGAGAGTCAGTGACTGGTCCAAAGACACCCAGTGAGCTTCATGGCCGAGCGGGGACTAGAAGCCGGATCTCCTGAGTTCCCGTCCAATACTCTCACCACTATGCCACACTGTCTCTCACCTGTGCATGATTGGGGACCCTGATTTAGCAGGGTTTACAGTCATACAGAGGCTTCTGTTCATGTTCAAAAGCAAACACAACTAGAAGCTCTCTTTAGACTATATGAAGAACATATGAAGGTCGTGGACTGAGGGAGCATGGCCGACAGATGCAATGATGTTGGGTGGCGTAGGGGCAATGCACTCCTGCCCCTTACACGCATTAATATACAGGCATAATAGCTGAGCAGGGTTTAAATGTCTCTAGTCACAGGGGTATGTGCCACTTTTCCCTTCACTGCTGCTTTTTTTTTTTTTTTTTACTTTGTCAAAATCTTTTTTTCCCCCCTGTTTCTCTCTGCTCAGGCTGGAAGCTGGATCGAACTGAGGGACACAGACACCTCTCTATCCCACAGACTCACATACTTGAAACAACTGATCAGGGCTAACAGAGAAGAAGAAATTGCTTGTGAGCTCCACTTGTCGACATTGCTAGACATGATAGATACTTAATCAGGGTCAGCCTAAATGTATGGGGCAAGAGAGTTCACAGTAGATGAGAAATACCTAGAGGTCTGAGTGACAGAAATTTATGTAAAAATATCAAAGGTTTTTATGAATGAATCTATGACTCTATCATATGGTGCTTGTATGTGATTGTATGATACTGTTGAATTGGTCCTCAGGTTCTGCACTCTTATTTTACTTTGGCTGCTTTTCTATGCACACTTACTTGGGAGTAAGCCTCATTGAACTCAATAGAACTTATTTCCAAATAAGCCTGTTTATGGTTAAGCTTTCAGTCTCTGTACTGAATTGCACACCTCTGAAGAGCTCTCTCTCTGTGTGCTTTATCATGAAATGAAAATCACCTGGGCCCTGATTGGACAATAGTCTCTTCTATCACTCCCCTACAAATGGTGGGGAGAGTGAGCAAGAGCAAGGCTTACCTCCCCATCTACTTGGCATGCCTGTCCCACCTCCAGTGACAGCAGCTGTTCACTTACAAGTGTAAGTTCCACTGGAGCCTATATACATATAATGTGTAGGCTCAGATTACACAATTAATTCCCAGATTTTATTTGGAGTATCAGTTGCATGAAATGGACCGTGCCATACACATCACATTGTGTGGCCATGAGACCCATTCATATGTTATGCTCCTACATGTATGACCAATGGCATTGGAGACAGGGCAGATATGCTGGTGGGTGGGGAGGTAAAGCTCACTGTCACTCATGCCTCCCCACCATGTGTAGGGGAGTGAAAGGAGAAAGTATTGTCCAATCTGTCCACTGGATTTGCATTGTTGCTGCTTTGAAAACAACATATGGCTTGAAGAAGAATTGTTTAGCTAATTTCATAAAGTTTTATTAGAACTACTTCTCATAACTAGTTCCCTACATGGAAGCCATTTCCATGTAGTAATTTGTTGAATCTTGCTTGTCGATAGTGTGTGACAACCCTATAGTGCATGTAATTTTGTCTGTGTACATAAAGGCTTGGATCCTAAGATAAGTTAAGGAAATTCAAGGAGGCAAAGTTTCTTTCCCTCCTCCCTCACTGCAGCCACCTCAAAAAGCCTCCCCAGAGATTTGGAGGGGCCTCCTGAACAATATGGGATCAGATGGAAGGGGCTGCTGGAAGGAGGAAATGGGAAACTTCCTTTCCATGAGCTTCTTTAAGTTAACTGATCTTGGGATCCAAACCAGTATGAATTGCATGCATAGCATTGGTGTGCATTTTTCCATGTGTGAAGTGGCCATTATTTTGAATGAGAGGTGGGGTTGGTCTCTTTCATGAAAGAGGCTCAGATCGGGGGCTTACACAACAAGATATTTTAGTGACTTGTGTTTCAGCAGCTTTCCTCTATTGTGGGATATGAGCAGAGGTGTCCTATCCACGCTATTACAGAATTGCTGTGTTTAGCAAAAGCAAACTGGAAGCCAGAAAGGTTGAGATCTCTTCATCAAATCTGAAAGCAATGGTTAGTTGGATAAATACCTGTGCATTGAGATAAATTTCAGTCTTTTTATTTAAAAACAATGGAAGCTTTCAGTCAGGTAGCAAAAATATGATAGTTGTTCACTACAGTGCTTGTCATAACTTTCCCCTGTGATCATTCTAACCATGGATGGAAGTGCCCCTGTTTGCAGTGCTGGCACAGGCATGCTGAATGTTTCTTATGCATTCTCAGGATACCTGTGCCTCTGACAGAAACTTTTTCTGTATTGTCATTTTCATTAATAGAAGAAAATAGAAGAATCTTGCAAGATTTTGCATTGAGAGTGCTGTTCTTATTAATTTAACAAAAGCAGTCCCTCAGAGACTGTGGATAGTGTGTGTGTGTGTGTGTGTGTGTACACAATAAATTTACACTACAATAAATTTAAATTTATATTTAAATATAGATTTAAATAAATTTACACTACAATAAATTTATATTTAATTTAAATTTAAATTTAAATAAATAAAATTAAAATAACCATGTACCACTCAATCATCTTTGATTCAACTATTCAGAGCCACACAATATTTTGATCCTTAGGTTGTGACTTCACCATATTTATGACAATCATGGAATTGTGCAACATAGAAGTTATATTTTTTGCTACCTCCATTGTTTTTAAATAAAAAGACTGAAATTTATTGTGTATACACACACGCACAGAGATAAAATTAAGGATAATTTGGTCACCCTTATGTTGAAGTAAATGTGTGTTAGGAATTTGTTTTAAAAGCACTAAGAAATTGTAGGCTAGCCATTGCATTCCAAATTATTTTCCTTTTGAGTAAAAACAGTTAGTATAACAGCATATTAGGACATCTTTATCAAGAAGAGAGTCATGGCCTCCTGATGGAATTTTTCTGAATACAGAGAAAGTAAGATTGGCAATAGCCTTCTTGCTCAAGAATAAGAAACATGATACTACACATCTTTTAAAATTAATTCATGTTATTTTCTCCTACTGTATGCTATTTTATTGTATCCTTACCTTTTTAGTTAAGTGTAATTTGTGATTTTGATACTGATATTTACACTGTGGCAGACTAACATGTCCAGGGCCCTGATGCCTTCTGATAGGGTTTTTCTTTTCTTTTCTTAATGCACTATATCGGATATATAGTATAAACTTTTATGGCCTGTAGCTGGTGATGTAAAATGAATAAAAACTATTGAAACACTTTTGAAATGATATTTATAGTGCCATCTATGTACAGATTGCTCTGTTACAAAAGGGTATTGAGACTAGGGATGGGTGAGAGTCTGTTTTAGTTTGTTTTTGATCTGAATTCATCCGATTCTTGCCTCCTGGAACCAAATGCAGACGGAATGCAGTTTGTGTGGTCTGAAGTACATTTCTGCTTGCAATGCAATTCACACAACAAAAATGTGTTTGAAAAATGAATCCTTTTGGAAAATGAACACATTTGAAAAATGCACAAACACACTTAGTCAGTGGGAGAAAAATGCATACGTAAAAAATGCAAATGAAATGAAAAAATGCACGGAGAATAAAACAAAATTCGCAATCCAATATGAACATGAGGCGAAATGAGCTTCAGGGTGGAATTCGGAGAACCTTGAGATCGAGGTTCTCTCAGCCACACATCCCTAATTGAGACCAATGGTTTCCTGGAGAAGCTTAATTTTGAGAAGGGACGAAGGAAATAAGGGAGGTGGTTGCAAGGAGGCATTTAGGGGGGCAGTTCCAGGCTAAAGAGATACTAAGTTGGAACTAAAAAAGCAATGCTCAGAGGGAGCAATGTTTTGGGGATATAAGAGTGAAGACATAAGGCGGACAAGGGTTTTGAAGGTAAGATCAAAAAGCTTGTGCAGGATCTGGAAGCAGACAGGAAGCCAGTGAAAGGATTTAAGGAGGAGTGTCATATTGTTAGACTGATGAGAAGTAAATGATTCGTGCAAGCGGAATGCTGGATGCATGTGAGTGGAGTAAGGTGAGACAATGGAAGCCCAGAGATAAGATTTCAGTAGTCAAGGCAAGAACTAACCAGGGCATAGACCAAAGTTTTCTTGAGAGACAGAGAGGAAGGAACATATTTTTTGTGATGTAAGCAAGAGAAGAGTCAAGGAGAAAACCAAGGCTTTGTGCCAGTTCAGAAGGGTGGATGGTGATACTGCCAATGGATAAGGTGAGTAAAAGAAGAAATGAGTGTTTTGCCTCCGTTTGGAAGACATGGGGCAGCTGTGCCAGAATGTGTTTGGGGTGGGGGCCAGGCACGTGTCATCTGCAGCCTGGCCCAGATGTACTGCCTTGCTAATCAGTGCCTGTTTAAAAGAAGGGCCCCAAACACTTCGGACGCTAGAAGCAATTGTCATTGCAACTCGACCATAGCCAGCTACTCCTGCCAACCCCCGGACCGAGACTCGTGCTTCCTTGACCCCTGACTATGCTTCAGCATGCTCCTACACTGCTTCATTCTGTTTTGGTTTTGGACAGATTTATTGGCTTTCAGCCTTGGACTGTGTTAACAACAATGGCTTATCTGTGGACCGGACTGATTTACGACATCTTCACATCCAGGTGCCTCACCTCCATGTTCTTTGAAGCTGCTATGCTTAGAAGCAGTCTGATGGTGTGGTGTGGTGGTGTGCTGAGCTACTGGTGCGAACATGACATCAAAGTCTTCTCTGTACTTCTGCTGGAAACCTTTGGCGACCAATCAGGCTTTACTGTGTTCTACTGTCCCATCTGCATGGTACATGGTCTTGAAAACCCATCTCTTGCCATCTGGTAGTTTGTTCAGGGTCCAGGTTTTGTTCCTCTTTAGGGCATCTATCTCTTCCTGTGCTGCTTGTCTCTAATTGCTTGCCTCAGCTGGTTGCATCTCCTCCACTTGCTTCCAAATGATCTGCTGCCAACGCCAATCTTGCGAGGTAGGAAAAGTGACTTGCAGGAATGCCTTTATTGGGGCGTGAAGAGCATCTCTGGATCTTGGTCAGCTGTCCCAGCTGTCTCTATTGCATCTGCCTCTGCTCCTTCTGGTTCCCCTTCTGTCTCTATGATGTCATCAAGTTTTCATTTTTCCTTTGAGACGTAGCCAAATTCCCTTTCTGCCTCTGTGTGTCACCAGCTTCTGGACTGACAGCTACAGCGTCTACGTCATCGGGCTGTGCATCTGCAGGCAAAGTTTCTTCTGGAGTGTCAAGGTGCAGGGATGGCTCCAGTTGAAGATCAGGTGCAGATCATCAGGTTCTGTTCCTGTCTTTCATCAACTGCTTGTGTATTCCCCCTTCTTACAGGTGTATTCACTTCAAAATGAGTAATGTGCCTCACTTGCACTTTGCCTGTCCTTCAGTACAATACGTGATATCCCTTGGTTCCAGGAGCGTATCCAACTAGGATTGTCGGCTCCGTCTTGGGATGGAGCTTCAGTCTTTTTGCCTTTAGGATGAAGCTGTAAGCTGTGGATCCAAATGTTCTCAAATGCTTCACCTCTGGTGGTTTACCATGCCAGTGGTGGTATGGTGTATCTGCTGTCCACTTGGTTGACAGTCTATTTTGGAGGTAAACTGCCATTGCCATGGCTCCTGTTCACCACTTGTTAGGCAAGCCAGAGTCCAATAGCATGCATTTTGTCATTTCAATGACATATCTGTTCTTCCTTTCTATGATACCATTCAACATTTGCCCTCCTCCAGTCATCTGGCACTTCACCTGTCCTCCATGATTTCTCAAAGATAATAGACAGTGGTTCTGAGAGTTCTTCTGCCAGTTCCTTTATTACTCTAGGATGCAGCTCGTCAGGCCCTGGAGATTTAAACTTGTTCAGTGCTCCTTGGCACTGGTGCTCCTTGACCATTTGCCTATCAATCTCAAGCTGCAATCCTGCCCCTTCAGTCTGCACTTCAGGTTTGCCAGGGGGGACATAAACTCTCTTTTGGGAGAAGACCTAGCCGAAGTAGGAATTGAACACTTCTGCCTTTTCTTTGTCTTCTGTTATCAATTTGCCATCCTCATTGCGTAGTTGAACCACCATTTCTTTCCTCTGTCTTTTACTATGCATGTATCTGAAGAAAGCTTTCTTGTTGTTTTTAGCATCCCTTGCTAACCTTAGCTCATTCTCAACTTAGCCTTCCTGACACTATTCCTGCAGTTCTGTGCTACCTGCCTGTACTCTTCCCTTGTAGCCTGTCCTTCCTTCCACTTCCTATACATGTCCTTTTTTGTTTTCAGGTCATCTTTGAGTTTATTGTGAAGTCACATTGGCTTCTTCTGTTGCCCTCTGCCTTTTTTCCTTGTGGGAATTGTTTGCAATTGTGCCTTTAAAATTTTCTTTTTTAAAAAACTCCCACCCATCCTGGGCTCCTTTTCTCATTAGAGTCGCTTGCCATGGGACCTTACTTATCATTGTTCTGAGTTTGTTAAAATTGGCTTTCCTAAAATCCAGGGTACGCGTTTGGCTACACTCAGCTTTTGCTTCCTTTAGAATCAAGAACTCAAGTATAACATGGTCACTTTCCCCCAGAGTTCCCGAAACTGCCACTTTATCCACTAACTCATCTCTGTTGGTTAGAATCAGGTCAAGGATAGCCGATCCTCTAGTTCCTTCCTCCATTTTCTGTAGGAGGAAGTTATCAGCAACAAAACTCAGGAATTTCTTGGAGGGGCCATGTTTGGCTGAATAAGTCTCCCAACAGATATCAGGGAAATTGAAGTCCCCCATTACTACCACATCATGCCTCCTTGAAACAATGGCAATTTGCTTTCCAAAAGTTTCATCCTCGTCTTCTCCTTGATTGGATGGTCGGTAGTAGACTCCAACCCGCGCTCCAACTCCAACCGCCATGTTTGTTTTATTCTTTGCCCCCCTTTATTTTAACCCAGATGCTCTCAATGGGGCTGCCAAGCTCCTCTTCCTGTATCTCTGTGCAGAGATACATATCTTTAACATACAGCGCAACTCCACCTCCCTTTCTGTTCCTTTTGAACAAGTTATACCCTTCAATTGCTGTATTCCAGCCATGAGAGTCATCCCACCAGGTTTCAGTTATCCCTATCAAGTCGTATTTGCCCTCATGTATCAAGTGTTGGGTTTTGCATAGGCAGAACGAGATTACCACCTGACATCGAGATTATCACCTGACCTGGTGGGTGTCTCTTGAGTTCAAGTACACAAGGTCTTTGGTCACGAGACATAGTCTCAAGATGATATGACTCAGCAACCTTGGACAGATTTGGGGTAAACATGTTGATGAATAGGTTATACAACTGGGGTGAGTAATATCCTATTTATAGGTGCAGGGTATAAAGCTAACACACTTGTTGATAGCTTCACTTCTCCTCTCACTTGCTGTCTTGCTCGTCTCGACTCGACATGTCTCTTGTTTTGGACTTCACTTCATCTAGCCTTACCACTGGGGTATTGGATTTGAGTCTGCAATCATGTAGTGAGTAAGAGATGCATTGATTGCCTTAATCCCATGTAATTGGGTCTTACAAATAAACTCTTTAATCTTTATTAACTGCTGTTATCTCCTCCTTCCGCCTGCGTGACTGGGACTGAGGGTCATTGGCTAGGGAAGCTTTTGAACCCGGGTCAGTCCAGTTCTCACATCAAGAGTTCAAGTTGGTTCTGTTTTTTGCCCATACTCTGGGCATTAGTATATAGAGACATCGAAGACTATGTGCTTTATAGTCCAACTTTTTTCCTACATTTTGTAGTAGACTATCATTGGGCACCGCTGGAGCTGTTCTCTCCATTGTGGCACAGAGGCACATTGTTACCCTCGAGTTTATGTCTCCCTCCCCTGTTGGATTCAGTTTAAAGCCCTCTTGATGAAGTTCCTCATGCTGTGGCCAAACACATACTTCCCAGTCTTTGTGAGGTGCAACCCATCCTTTGCCAGCAGTCCATCTTCCAGGAAGTGTAGCCCGTGGTCCCAGAATCCAAATCTCTCACGCCGGCACCACCTTCGTAGCCAGTCATTCACTCGGAGTATTTTTCTTTCCCTTTCTATTCCTCTTCAAAGTACTGGAAGGATGGATGAGAAAACTATCTGGGCCCCAAAGTTCTTGAGTTCCCTTCCCAACTCTCCCCAGGGAGACAGCACACCTGGCGAGTCCATGGGTCTTCGTGACATACTTTGGCTTCGATCCCCCGCAGGAGGGAGTCTCCCACTACTAGTACTCTTCTCTTTCTCTTGCTGTAGGCCAGGGGTCTTCAAGCTACGGCCCGCGGGCCGGATCCGGCCCAGCGTGCCCTTCCATCCGGCCCGGCTCCGTAGGCCCCGAACTGGGCCCGCCCGGGCTCTCAGCCGCCCAAACAGGCTTGCCATTTTCTTCGCTCTCCCCGGAGAGCCAGCTGTGCGGGCTGCGTCGCCCGCGCTGGTCCCGTCGCGTCACTTCCGGCGCGGCGGAAGTGACGCGCGGGACCGCTCCGTCGCGCTGGACCCCCGCGCTCTGTTTTTGAACGGAGCGCGGGAGTCCAGCGTGACGGAGCGCAGCAGAATGACACGGCTCCGGCGGTGGTGGTGGCAGCGGGGCGGGGGTCGCGGCAGCGGCAGCAACGATGGTGGCAGGACTTTGGTGGCAGGGGCGGGGCTTCGGCGGCAGCAACGGTGGCGGCGGGGCTTCAGCAGTGGCGGCGGGGGGTGGCGGTGGCAGCGGGGCCCCGGGGGGGCTTTGGTGGCAGGGGGCCACGGCGTGGCGAGGGGGTGGCGGGGGGGTCTGGCGGCAGCAGGGGTTCTGGGGGGGCTTTGGCGGCAGGGAGGCGACGGCACGGCGGGGCTTTGGCAGCAGGGGGTGCATGTACGGCGGGGGGGCGGGGGGTTCTGGCGGTGGCAGGGGGTTCTGGGGGGGCTTTGGCGGCAGGGAGGCGACGGCGTGATGGGGCTTTGGCGGCGGCGGGTGCAAGTACAGCGGCAGCGGGGGTGGTGGCGGGGTGGGTCTGGCGGCGACGGGGGGGATCTTGGGGGGGCAGGGGGCTTTGGCGGCAGGGGGGCTATAGTCCCCCCCCAACAGTCTGAGGGACAATGAACCGGCCCCCTGTTTAAAAAGTTTGAAGACCCCTGCTGTAGGCCTTGATTTGATTGCCTCCACTTGACTGACCTTCAGCCTCTTGTTCGCTGTCACGTTGGGTGCACGGTAATTCATCCTCTGCAGGCTGTCTTCCGGTGTCGTCCTCAAGTACCTGGAAGCGGTTCCATAGCTCCACTGCAGTCTCCAACTCTGCCTCATCCTGCCGTTGCCCTTCTGGCTCCTGTACTATACTTTGCTGCTGTAGATCCATCGTTCTGTCTAAGAACTCTTCACTTTCTCTTCTACTCCTGAGGGTTGACACTTGCTGCTCCAGTCCTCTGACCTTTTCTTCCAAAAGCATGACCAGCTTGCACTTGTTGCATGTGTAGGCCATGTTGATCTCCTCTCCAGCAGGAAAACAAACATTGCACACACATTGCAGGTCACCACCACTGCAGAGTCCTTTTCTTCCATAGTTCTCTGTTCCCTTTATGTTTCTGCCTTTCTTTTCGTACTGGAATGGCCGGTGCCTTGTCCTGCCTTCCCTGAATGTTAACAACAGAGTCCCCCTGGCCTATAAGTGTGTGGTATTAGAACAAAACAAACAATCTAGAAAATTTCTTAAGGACCTCCCCCGCCGAACTCCGCTGCCAAACTCCTGTTTGCTCTCCCTGTTCACTCGCCCTGTTCGCTCGCTCTCTGGGAGCCTGCTTGCCTTATCACAGCCCCCAAAACAGCTGGAGCCTCTTTCCTGTGCTTCTGCTCAGCTGGGAGTCAGGAACAGAAGAATGTCTGTGTGGTGCAACATAAACTCATCCCCGTTATCTGTAATGCCTGGGGGTCGTCTTCCAAATCTATTTGACACCATCTCCATGTACCACTTCAGTTTCATCTTTGTGTTTCAAGAAGACAACAGCATACTTAGAGAAATCATCCAACAAAATTAATGCATGTTTTGAACCTCCACTTGAGGCAACATGTACAGGTCCAATTAAATCACAATGGACTATCTCTAGCACAGTGATGGCGAACCTTTTTGAGCCCGAGTGCCCAAACTGCAACACAAAACCAACTTATTTATTTCAAAGTGCCAACACTGCAATTAAACCTGAATACCAAGGTTTTAGTTTTAGAAAAACAACTCATACAGTTGTCCGAACTAATTAACATCTTTTGTCTTTAAAGAAAAACACAATAACAGAGTTTTCAATGATACAGTTTTTTGTTGGAAAAAAAATCAACTCAAAAAATTATTATAGTACTACATTGTACACATAGCCTGAAGGGAATTTATACAAACTTTTTAAATAATTAGGCACATGTATTTTTGGATAAGGGATTCTCAAGTTGTAATATGATTATATGCCAGACTGAAATTGTATGGGGCAAGCTTTACTCCGGGTCCTTTCCCTGCTTCTACAGGTGTCGGATTAGTAAAAGTCAACCTGTACTAGGATGAGCAAGATAAACAAGAAAACTAAATGTGCTTAACACATTTTAAACACTCTATGTCTTGGACTGCAAACACTGCATTAGGTAAAAGTTTGCATTGGGCATGCTTTTGCACAATTAATGTGATTTTTGCTATTGCATGCATGCTGATAATTTGTCAAACCTTGGCTCATACTCCGTTAGTTTGAGAGCAACACATGCAGCACTCAGGTCAACTGTTAAGGCTTTACATCCAAGCCTTGCTCTGTGCATCATTCTTCAAAATCTTTTAAATGTGATAACAATGTAGAAAAGAATTCTGTAACAGGAATTCTAGAATAAAATCATTCTGTTCCACACTGTGAGAAAGGACAAAATCATTAGTGTTTTGCAGAAGGGGACAGTCTTTTCGCGATCTGGTGACCAATGGCTTGAGTGCCCACAGAGAGGTCCCTGCATGCCAGCTGTGGCACCCGTGCCATAGGTTCGCCATCACTGCTCTAGCACTTTGCTTGTGCGTTGTCTTGTCCTACTTGGAAGAGAAGATCTGAGACCCTTCATTCTCACACAAGTATATTTTGGCATTTCCTCAATTGTACTTTGCTTTATCTTTAACCCTCTCACCAGACCTTTATTCTGCATCAATGTGCTGGTGCTGCGATGTCCAAATCTGTTGTGCCATAGTTCCAGGGACTCTGCACGCGTTTCATCATCTGGTTTGGACTCTTGCTCACTTATCTCTCTTGCAGTGTAGGCCTGTTCACCTGCTAGGTCCAATTCATAAACACCTTCCTTTTTATTGGCAACAGCATACACAATTTTCATGTTCAACAAGGCATTTGCCATTTCCAAAAGTTACTGAGAAACCTTTGTCGTCTAGGGCAGGGACACTTAGGAGGTAGCACTTAGTCTGAGGCACATAGAGGACTTCTGTTATTGCTCTTGTCACTTTCTCCCCATTAATATCGAGTGGCAGGGTTCCAGTGCCTATTCCTTCAATGCTTAGTGCACGCCCATCTGCCACACACATGGATCCTGATTCATTTGGATCAAAGTTTTGGTAGAACCCTTTATCAAAGGTTGTATGCCCACTTGTTTGTAGGGTCCTTCCAACTCTATGATCTATGAAATCTAGTCCATTGTCGCAGACAGGCACCAGTTCAGCACATCCACAGCCTTGCCTGCTGAAGATGAAAAGGAGAAATAGAGCTGTGTGTCATCAGCGTCCTGATGGCAACACACTCCAAAACTCTGGATTTATTTTATTTATTTATTTATTATATTTATACCCCGCCTTTTTTCTCTCAAGGAACCCAAGGCGGCTTACATAATCCTCCTCTGCATGTTTTCCTCACAACAACCCTGTGAGGTAGGTTAGGCTGAGAGTCAGTGACTGACCCAAAGTCACCCAGTGAGTTTCATGGCCGAGCGGGGACTAGAACCCGGATCTTCCGAGTCCCAGTCCAACACCCTAACCACTACGCCTCACTGGCTCTCCACTCAGCGGTTTCATGTAGATATTAAATAGCATGGGTGAAGGAAACGAAATAGTTAAAAGAAAATCTTACAAGAGATTCTAGCCAGGCATGTAGACAGATTGCCAGGGTAATGACTGTGGCAATGGCTATGTTGATTCAAAAGGGTTGAGGTGTTTTGCTGTCTCACCCTGCCTACGTGACCAAGATCAGATAATACCTACCAGCTGCTTGATTGTAAGATCATCCTCCTGTCTCCTTGTAAGGAAATCCCCCTCCCCTAAAGCAGCCCCCTTTTGTCTTGACCTTGCTAACCAATGTAAAGAACTGTTGCCAAATGACCAGACTTATGTATGCTATAAAAGTGGTTGTAAAAGCCCCGCCCGGGGTTCTGCTTTGCGACACAGTCCGCAGGACCTATTGTGCACAATAAACCTTTTTCCAATAATCCGAGTTGGTCCTCGTTGTCCTTGTCTGAGGTAAAAGGTGACCACTTCATCTGGCGAACCACGAAGGGACAGCAAGGAAGCTTTGTAGCTTGCTTGGGGCACAGCCCACCGCTGCCCCCTAAGGAGAGGCCTTGCGGAGCTCCCAGCGCGCATCACAGCACTTGGCTGTGAGGGAATCCGAACAGGGGGCCTGACGGGGCAGTGGTCGGACGGTGACTCCAAGAACCAACAAAACTCGGTGCGGAACTAGGACCAAGGGGGCTGGACCGGCGGAACAGGCGAGTATACTCTAGGGTTCCTACAGGAGAGAATAGGAACAAGGGGAGGAGGATTGGCCATCCTCCGGGGATTGGACCTACGAGGCAGCTGGAAAAAGCTGAACTGGTTCTTTCCCTTTTGGTAAAGGAATAAAGGATTGGGCCTACGAGGCAGCTGAAAAAGGCTGAACTGGCCTCCCTTTTGGTAAAGGAATACAAGAGATCTCGGGAGGGAATGTGTTGGTATGTGTGGTGAAGTGTGAATGCCGCTGCAGTTCCCGTAGGTGACCGTGGAACGTCCGGGGCCACGGGTCAGCGGAGCGTATGTGTGAAATCCCTTAACGTCTAACAGGAGAGACCCCTTACTCTCCTGTCCATACCCCACCCTTCTGTTTCTGTTCTTGTTGTTGGTCTTAGAATTAAGAGAATGGGGTGGGAGGGAAGCAGCGTCCCAAGGACACAGCTTCAATGCATGGAAAAGAATTTCAAAGCAGGGTTTGGGAGAGACTACAGGCGAAAACTTAAACGCCAAATTCTCCAGACCCTGTGCAAGGTAGAGAGTGGCCATCCATGGGAGTGGGATGGCCAGCACAAACCCACCCCATGGTTAAAAAGGAGTGCAAGATGGGGGCGGCACACATAATGATTGCCTGGAAAGAGAACGTGCCAAACCAAAAAAAAAACCAAAAAAGAAGTAAGACTCTTAAAAGTCTACTTCTCTGGTTCAAACAGAAGAAAAGGGAGATATGCTGCAATATCCACTCCCTCGAGAAGCAATAAATGCTATAAAGCTCATTAGGTAACTTTGAGTCAGTCACAGACTCTCAGCTGTACCTACCTCAAAGGGTTGTTATAAAGAAAAAAATCCAAAAAGAAAAATTGTAAAATGCTGTGTCACTTAAAACCTTGCCACCTTGCTGCTGCTCCCAACAGAAGGGAAGGGTAGGCAAGGGGAGGGGGGGCATGATTATTTACCAGCAATAAAAGAAGTGCAGCTATCAAAGATAAATCTAAACTACTAACTCAGTTTTTGTACGTTTTAGTGCCCAGTTTTGTTGAAATGGGCTTTCCTGAAATTTTACCCTCTTTATTGTCCTTTTAAAGATGTATGCTTAGTAAAATGTATGCTTGTCTAGTAGCTTTTATAGCAAGCTAACAGAGCACGTTTGAAAAATAAGTATTTAAGTGTAGCATAACGCAATGGCACCAAAATACCAAAAAAATTTGCAATCCTTCTGTTGTTGTTAAGTTAGTTTTCAAAAAGTTGTACAAATGACCTGTTGTGTTTTATGTGATTTTCAAAAGCTTGATTTGCCTTGCTAAAGATAAAAGTCTGTAGCTCATGCTGGTTCTCAGCTTATCTAAAGTGTAGAAAGCTGAGCAAAGTCAGGCCTGGGTATTACTTAGATAAGAAACCCCTCCTCTGGTTTCCTGCATTGAGTGGGGGGGGGGGGTTTGGGCTTGATGGCCTTGTGAGTCCCTTCCAACTCAAAACAAGTCAGTTTCTCCTGCATTCTTTATAGCAATGTCACAGATTAGTAAGTTGCTTTCCTGCTAAAGACTCTGTACAGCGTCAGTCAGAAAAGCAGATTTTGTTATTGGTTTGATTGTTAACAAAGAGTGGTTTGAATTTAATTTTACATCTGCAGTAACTCAGTACTTTGTCCAGTGTACAGTGTGCCAGGCTCATAATACTGAAAAACCTGTAAAAGACAGGGTGAGCATACAACCTCACCCTGAAGACCTTTTTTGTGGTGTACAATTTGATTTTGTTGAAATGCCTAAGTATTGTTCCTATAAATATGTGTTTGTAGTTGTTTGTATGGTTCTAAGTGAATAGAACATGCCCCTGTGTGAGAGCTAACGCCACGGCAGCGGGCAGAGAGAGAGAGAGAATCCTTTTTGCTAAAATATTAGAAGACAAGCTGGCCAAAGTATGCACAGAGACAAGACTGATGTGGCCAAATGCACCTTCCATGGCCCTTGTGTGTGTGAGATCCAGGCCAGGTCGAGTGGTGAGACCTGATCCCTCGTAAGATGTTGATGAGACATTCAATTCAGAATTACTGCAAAGCCCTGGTGAGATGTATGAAGACTCTTCATTCACGGGTGAAGGCGGCACAGCACCAGCCCAGCACAGAGGGACACTCTGTCCCAGGTGAATGAATTCATATTCAAGTACAGCGAAAGGAAGTGTACTTAACGCTGTGAAGTGCCAAGGACTTCAGCCATAAAAAGCCTCTAACCCCAAACAAGAATGAGGACATAATAACGCCTCCAACGATTCGGGGGAACGTGCTAGAAACCTCTTCCCCTGAAACAGAAGAATTTGTGCCAGAACATCAATATCATCTCAGACCTCGGACGGGACGACCATCAAAGACAACACCCAGAGGATCGGACGAGATGAACTGATGTCAACTCCAGCTCAGTCTGAACCAGCCTTACCTATCAGCCCTTAATTAAAAGTGACCCTCAGTGTGCATTCACTTAGAATCAAAAAGAGAGAATGTGGTAAAGTGTAGTTTCAAAATGTAATTTCTGTATTGTATAAACACATAACCTGTAGCCAATGTTTATTGTTATTCTGCTTGAATGTAATCCTATGGCTTACATATGCATCCAGTCCAGACCTAGGAAGGGCTCGATCTAGGAGAAGCTTTCTCTAGATGGTTCCCCAAGTTACCAGGGTTGCAAGCGATAGGGCTAATCGCAATGGGTTGCATCCTGCTCCCTTGTGTCCTCCCTATTGTGGTCCGGACAATCCAAAATAGCCTGAGCCTATTGGCAGAAAAAAGGGCGGCTGCCCAGGTCCTGACCACTTCATGGGGGATAAGACACCCCTGAGGAAACCCCTACTGGAAAGTCCACGGGGCTGAGCAGTATTCCCCAAGCACCACCTTCTGGAGCCGGCCATCCAAGTAGCAGCGGAACCACTGCAATGCAGTGCCCCCCACCCCCAACTCAGACAGTCACCCCAGAAGGTCGATGGTATCGAAAGCCCCTGAGAGATCCAGGAGTATCAACAGGGTCGCACTCCCCCTGTCTCTCTCCCGACATAGGTCATCATACAGGGCGACCAAAGTCGTTTCTGTGCCAAAACCAGACCTGAACCCCAACTGAAATGGATCAGGATAATCAGTCTCATCCAAGAGCGCCTGGAACTGGTTGGCCACCATCCGCTCAAGGACCTTGCCCAGGAAAGGAACATTCACCACCGGCCTAAAGTTGTTAAGATCTTTCGGGTCCAGAGAGGGTTTCTTCAGGAGTGGTCTCACCACCGCCTGTTTCAGGTGGCATGGGACCACACCCTCTCGCAAGGAGGCATTGATCACCTCTCTGGCCCAGCTGGCCGTTCCCTCCCTGCTAGTTTTTATAAGCCAAGAGGGGGAAGGATCCAGAACAGACGTGGTTGCACAAACCCGTCCAAGCACCTTGTCAACATCCTCGAGCTGTACCAACTGAAACTCATCCAAAATAACTAGACCAGGATGTGCTGTGGGTACCTCTCCTGATTCTACTGCTATAACATTGGAGTCGTAAGTCCCTGCGGATGCAAGGGTTTTTTTTTCCTGGAAGTGCCTAGCGAATATATTGCAGCGGGCATCAGATGGGTCGATGATGTCCCTGTGGCCAGCGTGTAACAGGCCCTGGACGACCCTAAAGAGCTCCTCTGGGCGGCAAACAAGACGATTGGATAGAGG
Organism: Shinisaurus crocodilurus; assembly: GCA_021292165.1. Classification (NCBI taxonomy): domain Eukaryota; kingdom Metazoa; phylum Chordata; class Lepidosauria; order Squamata; family Shinisauridae; genus Shinisaurus; species Shinisaurus crocodilurus. The sequence goes on from CM037879.1 coordinate 185,381,914, forward strand.
CAGTGAGATGTTTCTTTGCCACCCTCACTGCCTCTAGATATACCTGACTATAGGTACATACCAGGGCTCAATTGCATCTAGTAGGAGTTTTTTTCGACCTGCACTCAAGCCGTCTCCTGTTTTGTTTCATCACTCTCACTGTGGGGTATACCACAGAGCCTTACGAGCTCTACTACAGAGAGGGCGCTCAGGAGCGATTGTGTTGACCGCTCAGGCCATCTCAGTATTCCAGAGATTGACCAGGGATTTGACAGGACCACCAGCCATATTTCATTTCATTTCACCTTTTATTTGTATGCCGCTTTTCCACAAAAAATGTGCCCAAAGCGGCTCACAACATAGCAACAAATAACACCAAATATAATATACAAAACATCAAGGAACACTGAATATAATATTTAAAAAATAATAATTTACAGAATAGAATAGCAAATACAAGTTACAAATATCAAAAAACCACTAAATATAATATTCAAAAATACAATAGAAATAATTACAATAATTCAATAATTTAAAAAAGAGAGGGGGGGAGGCAAGAGCAGCAGTTTTTGTAGCTGGAGTCAGTCAGGCCCTACCCTCCCTGGCCAGGTGTAATGAGCCAGGGACCAGGTCTTGCAGGACTCACAGCTGAAACATCAGCCAGAAACCCCCCAAGGGCCCTCTGGAAACCATCCGGATCCATCAGCCTCTGGGGGCGGACCATCTTAATAGGTCCCCCACCCTTGTAGAGGGGGAAAGCTGCCGTTAGCCTAAATCTCAGCAGGTAGTGATCTGATCATGACAAGGGGACCGATTCAAAGTCCCCCACCTTCAGATCACCATCTCCATGCCTGGCTGAAAAAACCAAGTCTAGAGTGTGCCCTGCTACATGCGTTGGGCAGATGACATGTTGTAATAACCAGGCCTGACCCTGCTTAGCTTTCCATGTTCAGACAAGCTGAGCCAGACTCCTTAGTAGCTCTGTAGTCTTTGGCAAAGTGACCCTTTTTATTGCAACTGAAACACCTCTTTGGTTGACTCCTGTCCTCTGGAGGTGGAGCTTGGGGTTTCATGTATCTCTGGATCTTGTAATTAGATTGCTCAGGGGTCTGGGGTTTTGCACAATAAGACATAGATTTCATAGATCATAGAGTTGGAAGGAGCCTACAAGGCTATCGAGTCCAACCCCCTGCTCAATGCAGGAAACTAGAGGAGGGGTCTCCCATCCAAGTAACAACCAGGCTTGACCTTGCTTAGCTTTCCACGCTCAGACAAGCTGAGCCAGCGTAAGCCATGATGCATTCTGCTCTCAAGGACTCATCATCCAAGTTATGGGATTCGTTTCCCTTGGTATTTATTGTTACAAATGGGGCAAAAGAATCTCCAAGACATGCAAGAAAAAGATTGCATTTCTGTTTTTCTGTTAGTTCAAAATCCGTGGCTCGTAGGTCTGCCACTATATGCAAAAAAACTTGTGATACACTCATCACAGTCCTGCTTTCTATTTAGTTGCAACTTAAGTATTTCTTTCAGTACTGGATACTGTGATTTTGGACTCTCAAATGCAAACATACAGACTTAATTTTTTGCAACAATTCCTTTGCACTTTCACAATCAATGAACTGATCATGATTTAATGGGTCAAGTCCAGTGAACATCAGGCTTATAGCCTTGCCATCAGCCATATTCCATTGTTCACTCATTGCAGTATTACCATTATTATCTATGGGCTTTTCTGTAGTCAGGACAAATTCTGCATTCATTCCTCGGAAAGCATATTCCAATGCGCTGTAATTGGACTTTGTGAGCTTTGGTAGGAAAAAGCTATCTGCTGCAGCCATGTTTGGCACTTATAGGGTTACCTTCTCTTTGCTTGCAGGGAGGAGGGAGATTGATTAGCAGGGGATTAAGTCCAAAGCCCAGGGAAAAGCAGCTCTTTTGTTTTACAAATGGCTCTCTCATCTAGCTGGCAACAGCAACATGTAACAAAAAAAGGGGGGGACTTCTTGCACTTTGAATTCAAGCCTCTCAGGTAACCTCTCTAAAGAAAACAGAAGTCTTGCTTGTCTTAGCTCCATTCTCAACAAAAATGCAGTTTTCAGCCCAAAAATTACTCTTAACAACCTAGATAGCCTAGGTGAGGCAAAAAACTCATTCAAAAGCCCAAAAAATACCAGTTCAACTTACTGCCTAAAAACAAATGGTTACATTATTAATTCCTCTGGGTCCATATCCTGTTGGAGGATATGGAAAGGAGTCGGTCCTATACTGGTTAGGATGAGCAGAGTTTCCCCCCTTTTTATTTTTTTTAATTTACATTTATCAATGTAAATACGCACAGCCTGGTTATTGAAACTGATTATCACCACGTGGGTTGCTAAACCCTGCTCTTAAAAGGAATGGAGTGTCCAAACAAGGTTTAAAAACTAATAGAGACATTTATTAGTTTTACTTACAATCTGTTGTAGTCATATATGCAGAATGCATATTGGTAGATTAGAGTCTTTGGTGTTAAGAGTGTGCTTCATTGAAGATCATTGGCTGGAAGCCAGCTCAGACCCTGTGTCCATCAGGTTGGAGAGGTAGCAAGGAGAGTCACACTGGCCACAGAAGTAAGGAGGAGTGGTTAGAAAACATGCACCCTGGGGAATGTCCGATTAATCCTTTCCTCCCACTCTAGTAGTTATAATTTCAATGAGTAATTACCTCATTGATTCAAGCAGGCAATATTACCATTTCCATCAGAGAGACCCCCTAATGTGCAGTGATGAGACAAGGCAAACATTCAAATTATGGGATTAGTTAATCATCTATCCAGTCATTCATGGAGAGGTGCAGCAGACACATGGTAGACATAACAAAGAAGTTGCATCAAGATGAGGAAAAGCATTCTGACAGGTGAATTTGCAGGCACTAAAGAGATTTGCTGCTGTAATCGGTTGGCTAACAGCTCACAGATTGAAGATTAGCACATGAGCAGAATGTGATAGACAAGGAAGGAAGGGCATGATCAAAGAATGTAAATAACTCATTAGTATACTGACTACTGGCACTGAGCCAGAAGGGGTGGGCTGTAGTACTGACCATGCTTGGACTCACACTTTGTAAGTCTATATAAGGTGAACCGCTGCCTTTATATGGCAGAGCTGACCTGCTTTGCTTGCTCACTCTCTGACGCACATCATTCTGAATAAAGATGGCTTCCAGTGAACTACCGGTTTTTGCCTCTCATATCTTCTTGAGAGAATTTCTTTAACAGCAGAAATCCTGCACCTACCTTTTCTGTGGATGGCTCTGTTTGACTTCCTTACCAGTAGTCACAGGGCCACCAAGTTTCCTGTCAGAGGGAATGATTGGATGGATAGCATATACTGCAAAAGCCACAACTCTTACGCACATTGACCAAGATTTTCCTGCAAAGGCAGAATTAAGAATCTCCAACAGGATTTAAATAACTTCTGTTTCTGGCAGGTATATATGGCTCTTGCTCTAGTTTGAGAGGTCTGGGGGCATACTGCAGCCAGGATAGTGACAGGAGCACTTCTTATCACATTTTATCACAGGTACAGACTGCTCCCTAAGAAGTTATATCACATCATAACACCCCCCAGCCCACATCATTGCCTGCAATGTTTAAACCTGTTTTCTTACATATAATGTGTGTTTCTTTTATTGACAAACATAGAACTTTACTGAAATCAAACATGTTTACATTTAGCAAAACTACCCCACATAACTTTGTCATTTAAAAAAAAAAGCATTATCCTCTGAAAACAAGAAATGGAAGGCCTTGTAAAAAGACAAGACAAATCGAGATGGCAACACAGAATGCTTGTACAACCCCATCCCACTTTTTTTTTTTTTAACATTTCCCATCCACACTGATCCTTATAGTCCCTGGTCTGCCATTTAGACTAATAAGGACGAATGTTGGGAAATTGGCAGTAACATTCACGTCAAGTGTCATCATTGTGTTCCACCAAGTGATGAAAACATATTAGGTTGGATTCGGACTTACTACAGTTCCGCTGATAACAGTGGGTCTATTCTTGGTGTGACTAAGTTGTGGATCCAACCTATCTACTATATAAATGTGAAAGTTTGTCTGTGTGTCCGTGCGTCGCATAGGCTCCTACACGGTTGGACGGATCCGCCTCAAACTTGGCACATCCGTCCATGTAGGAACCTATGCAACGCATGCAAACGCCCGTCCACACAGACAAACTTTCACATTTATATAGTAGATTATGACTAGTTGTGGTAGCTACAGAGAGTCCTTTCTCCTTTAGCTTGGCTAAAGAGTAGTCTTGATTTCAGATGTTTGGAGGCTTGTATTTCTGAGCTTTCAGTTCTATCCATCATACTCCCCAACACACAAGTAGCCAAAAACGCCTTATTAGAGATTAAAACCCCCAAAGCCAGTTTGGTTTGGACGAACTAAAATGTCACAAAGTAATGAGCAAGCTTGCTAGCTCTCCGGAACGTTTCTTCAGGCTGGTTGATGCGGCCAGCGGTCTAAATAAACGCCTCGACTGTGCCTTTTGCATTTTTATGTTTCTAATGGAAACGAACCGGCTACCTATCATGTTTATTGTTTCACAACTCCCTGCACGATTTTTCTCCCCCTATGGAGTCTTTATCGGGTATCGTTTCACTAGCCCAGTACGGAATCTTCTCAATATTTGGACGCTTAAGTACAGCAAACTACAGACAGAAATCTTCCATGGTTGCTGCGCGGTACAGCAACAGCCAGAAACTCTACTACTAGTGGAGGCTGATTCCGCCCACAATGTTCTCTTTGGTTGGTCGGGGCCTTCGTGAGCTCATATCAGTCCAGCTCGGATGTTACACGTAGCGTCTTGGGAATTGTAGTTTCCCAGAGTGAATTATTTGGTCGCTGCTTGCTGTAGAAGACTTCATGTCCCAGCATGCCGCAGGGCCAAGTGTGATGTATGGTGCGTGGCTCTCGTTAACAACCTGGGTTTTTTCTTCCTCGTAAGAAGATGCTGCCGCTTCAGATCGTGTGCGGTTGACATCTGGCGTAGAGCAACAGGATGGATGGGACGTGAGTATTACATAGATCTGCCCCCCTCAAGTAATATTTCAGGCCCCTCTCCTGATTTTGAAGTAAAATAACTTCAAACATATTGTACTTTTTGTATTTAGATTATTATAGTTGTTCTAGATTGGTTCACGCACACACCATACCTAACAAGTTTTGCTAGGTATTGTTTAAGCGGAATTCGGGTTAGTTGTAGTCTATACTTAATTTCAAGGGGGGGGGCAGAGCTGAAACCCTTTTGCTCTGTACATGCTTAGAAACTTTTACTGCTTCATATTCCCCAGTGCTAAGTCCTGATACCTGAAATCAAGTTTTGCGACTGACTATTAATATATTTCACTGGGTGAGGTCACATTTTTTAATACTTTCACACATAAAATACTCCCTGAGAGAGCTGCCACCCAACTAAAAAAATCTTAATTGATTAAGGGTGCCATCCTACTCATGTTTAGACAAAAAAAGCCCTACAGCTCCCAGTGTTCCCCAGACAGCAATGGGTGCAATACAATTAGGATTGCACCCTAACTGTATACGTTTTAGTTGGTTGATTAAATTTGATGGATTTGCATATGAATAAAGAAGTGTCCTTAAGCAGGAAATATGTTTTCCTTATTAGATGGTGCATGTATGTGCTCTAGCACACATCATCTTGAGAGTGCCATTCTCTGCTGTGGGGGAGAAAAAACTGCCATCTGCTGGTTTTTTATCAGTACTTTAAAAAAAGTTCTTAAAAATCTGCTGCCAGATTAATTGGGGTACCTTTTTAATTGTAAGGTCTTTTTAATTGATTATGCAACTAATCGGTTAAATTTTGCAGCCCTATTCACCACATGTAGTAAACTAGCACAATCTGGACAGGCTATGCTAAACTTTATTTATTTATTTTATTTATTTATTATATTTATACCCCGCCTTTTTTCCTGCAAGGAACCCAAGTCGGCTTACATAATCCTCCTCCTCCTCCTCTCCCTTTTATCCTCACAACAACCCTGTGAGGTAGGTTAGGGTGGCCCAAAGTCACCCAGGGAGCTTCATGGCCAAGGGGGGACTAGAACCCGGATCTCCTGAGTCCCAGTCCAACACTCTAACCACTACGCCACACTGGCTCTTCTTTCTGACTGTGCTAGTTTACTGCGTACGGGTAGTTCCTTCTTCATTTTTGCATGGGAAGTATACAAAGATAGGGCCCCCTCCTACACCGTCTGTCTGAAGTAGCACAATCCGGAATTTTAACACCTTAGTTTACCACCATCCAGAACTTCGCATTACTAAACTCTATTAGTTGCTGCTCTTATAATTGCTGGATGTGGTTGTTAAATATATCTTTACCCCCACTACCCGCTCCCCCGGGTTCAGACATGTTGTTCAGTACTCATGTTCAGAAGAGTGTGACTCTCAAACTAATTCTGTTTCTTTGTACATTTATGCAATAGTGGTAGCTGAAGCAAGAGCTCTCTCTGTATGTGTAATATGAGAGTGTTGGACTGGGACTCGGGAGATCCGGGTTCTAGTCCCCGCTCCGCCATGAAACTCACTGGATGACTTTGGGCCAGTCACTGCCTCTCAGCCTAACCTACCTCACAGGGTTGTTGTGAGGATAAAATGGAGAGGAGGAGGAGGATTATGTAAGCCGCCTTGAGTTCCTTGCAGGAAAAAAGGCGGAGTATAAACATAATAAAATAAAATAAATAAATTAGCCCTCCTTTTAAGGCTGGGCTTCCAGTAAGGTTTCCCCAGGCTAGGGCATAAAGTCCTCCAGCCACAGCAATCGAGAAGGAGGTCTTCAGAGGGCCAAAAGGTTCCGAGGCTGCTGCTTTCCGCACACCTGCAAGTGTTGCAGTTTTACAATCCTTTCAGAAGGGGAGGGGGGAACTATTGGATGCAGTAGGAGGACAGACAGCAGGAATAAGAAGAACCACCTGCAGGACCTTCAACTGAAATGGTTGGAAACTCTGTTTTCCCTGCTGAACACACCCCAGAGCACTCCCTACAGATCTATAGAAGTCTCAAGTAAAGAGCCAGGAAAGCCTAAGAGGAAATCGTTATCCTGTTTTTTAAGGGAATTACAATTGTAAGAGGGATGAGATGAGACCAGCATGCGCACACACTTGATTTATATATTCCCTGGTTAACTCCAAAGTTAAATTTAATTAGAATAATCAAAAGGGTTTCTCCCCACCCCCACTTCCTGTCTGTGTTTTATCTGGGTGCAGCTGATGCTGAAGATAGTGTTTCAGACAGTCAGAGCAAAATGAAGCTTAGGATTAAAGGCAGGTAAACAGTGATTTGAGCATTAAAAACACAGCCACCTTAACTACACAGCTGCACCCATGGATATATAATATTTTTAAATTTTATTTGTTATATTTATATCCCGCCTTTTTTCCTGCAAGGAACCCAAGGCAGCTTACATAATCCTCCTCCTCCTCCTCCTCTCAATTTTATCCTCACAATAACTCTGTGAGGTAGGTTAGGCTGAGAGTCGGTGACTGGCCCAAAGTCACCCAGCTCACTTCATGGCTGAGTGGGGACTGGAACCTGGATCTCCCAAGTCCCAGTCCAACACTCTAACCACTACACCACACTGGCTCTTACTTACTGGCTCTTAAGTTTTTTCTTAAGTGTAAGCCATATAATTAACATACAAGTTAAACAAAAAGGAAGCCAAGATGTAGTAGCAGAAACTGTTCTGTACCTGACCTGCTTTGAAGCTGAAGCCCTCTCTTTAGGGACATTTCTTTAATCCTACTGCTCAGCTATTTTTAGACTGAAATGTACTGAGTCACGTCTCTGTTTTTTGCACCACCCCTGTTAGATGTTTGCGGAGAAGAAGAGGTGGTCCATATAAAACAGAACCTGCTACGAACTTAACCTGCTGGCGCTTGAGCAATGAAGAGGGACGGCAGCGATGGCAATTTCTGGCAGATGGCGAGGGTTATGATAGGAAACAAACTGGTTTGGAGGCTCACTTACTAGGGCTGGACACAGTAGGTGGCTGATATTCCTAACTTACTAAGTTCTGAATGTGGGATGGCATACATAAAGAGAACATGCCCATCATACTAGTACTGGCTAGTAGTTTTGATCTGCTTCTTTAGGAAGTGGTTTTCAAACTTCCTATGCTCTGGGAAAACATCAGCTTATCTTCTGAGTAACTCCTGTGCATTGCAAAAGATTCTAAGGCACTTTCAAGGGTTGCATACTTGCTTAACGTGGGGCACTGGCAAGGCCTGTGAAGCTTCACTGTCGCCCTGTGTGACCAGAAAATGTGTCCTAAAACATACCCAAAGCTTCCTGGCATCTGCTTGTTGAAGGAGAACAGCGGTAGTAGTGGGAGAGACATCCATCTTTCAGGGAAGCTTGTCCATCATTACTGAGCTTCTCTTGGAGAAACTCTTGATAGGCTTCCAAAACCTCTGACCTATAGCTCATCTGAGGCTGCAGTTTCTCTTGTGAAATGTTATGTAACCATCTTAGAAGTCTTTATTTTCCTCCAGAGCCTAGTAGGGATTTCTAAAACTACTGAACCCAGAGAAGCTGCAATGAATTTTAAGTGTCTTGTATACAAGCACATGTCAAAGTAACCTCACTGGACATTGGGGAAGTGATGTGAGAGCTGCCCATAACTCTGCTCAGAGAAATATACCACTGCTGAAAATCCTGATTCTTGTAGGCTTGGAATTTTGCTTTGAGTCCTTATGTGATTAGGATGGTTCTTTCCTAGCTTGTCTACTCTTACTGGAAAAAATATTTTTTTTGAAAAAGTCCTCACTTGATCTGAAAATAGCCTACTATCCTGCCTTTTGTGCCCTCTCTTTCCTTGCTGGCACCCTCCTGCTGTTCCTTCAGATTCCTCCCACCCCTTGTGTTTCTCTCCTGAAAATCCATTGGCCCTAATAAAAGTATGTTGTATTTTGGCTCCAGGAACGGATACTCAGTGGTCCAATTCCCACCCTAAGGAAGCATGGGCACTTACTGGGAGGAAGGTACAGCATCCTTCCTGGCATATGCCAGAGACTTTTGTCTGCCTTCAGTTTGCCTGGGGAGCAAATGCTAGGCCATTCTCCTCTCAGTTGCGGCCCCCCTTCCTTGTTCCCTGCTTCTCCTCCCTGCCCCCGTTTGCCAGGAGCAGAGAGAGAAGAGGAGGAGCAGCAAGGAACTGAATACCCCTCTACCTGTTGCATTGCTTGAATGAGGCGGAAGTCCAACTAGGTACTCCCTGGGTATATTAATTCTCTTCCATCAGCCTGAATTCCTATTGCAGAGTTCATCTGTGTCTCTTCACCATTCCTCTTTATTTGTATTTTGCAGAGTAAATTCTTCCCAGTTTTGCCTAAGGCCTGCACAGCACAGGAAGCAGCAATAAATGGGGCAAAGTTTTACTCAGGCCTACAAGCAGAGGATGGTCATTGGGCTGGGGACTATGGAGGACCTCTCTTTTTGTTGCCAGGTATGGTCGCCAGATAGACTCAGAGAGCTTCTTTGGGTTCATGCAATATTGCAACACACTAAGCCACTGACACCCACTCAGTGTTTCTTAGCCATGGCTTTGAAGCCACCCGTCAAAGCCACGGCTTGTTCTAGGGTTTACTGTAGCCACCATGGATTAGCGTGTTGTGCAAACCCAGTGAGTGTGGGTCCTTTGCCGCCCCGCCCCCCCGATGTGCCCAACAGACAATCAGACACAGTGGGGGTTTGCACCCACCTTTTCTCCCCTCTGTCCTCCCGCAGGTATACGAGGGGACACCACAGGAGCACCAAGGTTTCCCCAGAGCCACCGCAAGCCATTTTGGGCTCATCACAGCTTGTCTTTTAATTTTTAAAACAATTTTTTTTTCTTGAGATCATGAAAGCCGCCCCTCAGGGTAGCTTTTGTAATCCCCGTTTTTCGCAGCTGCGAGCTGCCCCCTCCCCAAGGAGCCCCAGTGGTACGTACCTTGTAGGGGCTGCCCATGGTTGTCCCCCTTAATTTTTTTTTTCTTTTTCTGATGTTGAGTGCAAAATAGTCTGATATTTTACTTTGGATCAACTAGTGAGTGTAGACAATGAGTTTTTGTCATTTTCGGCTTTGTGTACTAAATACAACTTGTCTGCCTCAGCTGAGTGGCAATATTTGCAATTGCAACATTTGTTAGAGTCTAGGTTTGGTCCGGCTGCTTTTTCAGCTTCAGAGCCTCCTTCACTATTGGATGCATTGATTGAGGCTGAGCAGTTATATTGACCTACATTCATGTTTATTATCGGTGAATAAGTATGATACACAGAGTCTTAAAGACGAATGCAATAGGGAATTAGAGGGTCATATGTTGCCTAATGAATGGAACATTGTTTTTGCATCTGTGTCAGAAGGGTCTATGAATCTCAGGTTACGTCTTATGCAGCAAAAACTTATGTTTCATGTTTATTGGACACCACACCATCTTTTTAATAAGGGTTTGTCTAAGTCAGCTAACTGTTGGAGGTGTAATACTGTGAATGCTTCGTTTACACATACGTTTTGGCAATGCCCAGCTTCTTTTTTGGTTGAGGTTATATAACGGATAAATCTAGCATTCGAATGCTCTTTAATGTTTACCGATGCACATGTTCTTTTAAATTATATACCTGCTGTATGGAATTTATCACAAGGGCAACATATGTGAATTTTCTGCGCCCTCATGACAGCCAAAAGACTGATATTACACCACTGGAAAGATAAACATAATCTATAACATAACGGATTGAGGGCCTAATAACGCTTTCAACATTTGAGCAGGTGGTATTTAGACACCACCTGCGGATGGACAAATACATGGATATTTGGTCTGCTTTTTCTGATGTTTATGCATAACTATTTTTTATTGAGAATTGTATTACTATATACTTTTTAATTCTTATGGATATATATTTCATACATATTTACTGTAAGTGATCCATTTAAAATACTGTAAGAAAATTCAATTTTTTTTTCTTCCCCCCCCCCCTTTTTAAAAATGTAGTTTTGTTTTGCTTGTTGTAATTCACATTTAAAAAATTAATTTAAAAAACCATTCTGTGAATTATGTCAAGGCATTCCTATCAGTACCTCTGATTTCCTTCATTTCCCCCTTTCTATGGAGTTTGTTTTGTTTTGGTGTAATTCACATTTAAAAAAAAAAAAAAAAAAAGGTCTGATGCTGAGTGTAAGTAAGTGTGCTCAATATTTCTTTTTTAACTCAACCAGCCCGGTTTTGTGCAAAGTTAGTGCAAGGGAGACACCGAGGTAGGTACTGGCCCGGGTGGGTGCCTCCTGGCAAAATCCAGCAGGCACCCGCCTCCTGTACAGTGCCTATGCCAGGCTGCTGGTAAGTATCTTCCCCCCCCCCCCCGGCAAGGAGATGGCAGCTCTGATTTGACAGGTCCTGAGCAAAGGAAAGCCCTGGGAGATCGTGCTTTGCAGAAAGGGGCTCTTACCCCTTTTCTCTGCGTGATCCCCTGCTTGCTTTGTGGGAGATCAGATGTCCCTGGTGCCTCCCCACACTTTTGAAAGTGGCTCTCCGCTCCGCTTCCAGCAGCAGGGGGAACCTTCAAAACTGGATGAGATTCCTACTGACTGAGGGAGGCGTGATACTTGACCATTCCAGCAAAGTGTCAAGTGTCGCCTACCCCCGGCAGTGTGAATCCTCCTTGGTTTTGCTGTTCCCCGAGGTGCTTCGGTTAAATAGCAAAACTGAGGGGACCGTTGGGGCTTCTGATCAGCCCCCACCCAAACTCCGGGGATCATGCTGGGAAGAGGGCAGGAAATGAGGGGGTGGCCCCCAAAGTACCCTTCTCAGCTTGTTCCTCTGGTTTTTTGGGGGGATCTCATGTGCGGGAGCTAATAATCTTAAATTAGTTGTTGACTTTATTGCTTTAAATACTAATAGAACAGACTCGGATGCTATTATCTCTTTGGATGCTGGAAAGGCCTTTGACAAAACTCATTGGAAATTTATTTTTGCTACGTTGAAAAACTTCGGCATTCCTGTGGAATTTTAAATTGGGTCAAAATTTGATATTCAACCTCAAGAGTGAGAGTTAAGACTAATAGTTTTTTCTCAGACTATTTTATACTTGGGAGAGGTACTAGACAGGGATGTCCAATTTCTCCATTGATGTTTGGAACCCCTGGCATGTGCTATTAGACAGAATAGTAGTATTCACAGATTTGTACATGATTGTTTAGAATTTAAAATTATTCTTTATGCTGATGATCTTCTTTTGTTTATTACGAAACTCCAGTCATTGGTTCCAGCTTTGATGCAGGTGATTAATAATTTTGGTGATCTGGCTATTTAATTAATTGGTCAAAGTCTGAATTGATGCTGATTGGAGATAATATATCTCAGTATATTAACTCGGTGGCAATTTCAATGGTGCACAGATTTTATTACTTACTTGGGAATACTTATCCCTAGAGACGTATCCCAAATAATCAAACTTAATTTGAGTAAGTTGATTAATGAGATCTCACAGGATATAGACAGATGGGCATCTCTTAAGTTGAGTTTGTGGGGTAAGGTTAATACACTTAAGATGAATATTACACCTAGGATTGTATATGTTTTACGTGGGATTCCTCTTTCTGTACCCGGCAATTATTTTCAAAAACGTAATGCTTTGTTTCACACATTTTTCTGGGGTTCCTCGCCTCCACAAATCTCTTTGAAAAGAATGCAACTTGCAACTAAAGAAGGTGGGTTTGGCTTTCCAGATCTTGCCTTACATCATTGGGCTTATTTGTTGACTAGTTCTAAATTCTGGTCTTTTCCACTCAGATTAGATTATCCACCTTGGTCAGTTTTTGAATCCTTATGTCTAGATCCTCTCTCCAAATGGATGGCATTAGGGTCTCGCTACACTAAAACAGACAGGGTGCCTCCTACAATTAAAGCAGTTAGAGAGGTGTGGCGAATTATATCTCGTCAATTACAGTTTGACCCATTTTTCATGCTAAACTGACTTTATGGGGTAATCCGGATTTAAAAATTGGTAAGAAAACGTTCCTGTGGCGAACTTGGGCAGACAGGATGATTTTTACTTTGGATCAATTAGTGAGTGTTGATTATGTGTTTTTGTCATTTTCGGCTATGCAAACGACAGTAAATATAACTTGTCTGCCTCAGCTGAATGGCATTACTTGCAATTGCAACATTTGTTAGAATCTAGGTTTGGTCCGGCTGCTTTTACAGCATCAGAGCCTCCTCTGCTATTGGAAGCATTGATTGAGGCTGAGCAGTTATATTGACCTACGATTCATGTTTATAAATACTTATTATCGGTGAATAAGTATGATACACAGAGTCTTAAAGATGAATGGAATAGGGAATTAGATGGTCTTATTTTGCCTAATCAATGGAACATTGTTTTTGCGTCTGTGTCAGAAGCGTCTATGGATCTTAGGTTACGTCTTATTCAGCAACAACTTTTGTTTCATTTTTATTGGACACCACACCGTCTTTTTAATAAGGGTTTGTCTAAGTCAGCTAACTGTTGGAGGTGTAATACTGTGAATGCTTCATTTACACATATGTTTTGGCAATGCCCAGTGGTTGCTTCTTTTTGGGTAGAGATCATAGTATGGATAAACCTAGTATTAGAATGCTCTTTAATATTTACCGATGGACATGTTCTTTTAAATTATTTACCTGCTGTATGGAATTTATCACAAGGGCAACATATGTGAATTTTCTGTGCCCTCTTGACAGCTAAAAGACTGATATTACACCACTGGAAAGATAAATGCTCATCTCATACAACACAATGGATTGAGGACCTAATAACGTTTTCAACATTTGAGTGGGTGGTGTTCAGACACCACCTGTGGATGGATAAATATATGGATATTTGGTCTGCTTTTTCTGATGTTTATACATAACCGTCTTTACTGATAGTTGTATTGCTACATACTTATTGAAACTTATGGATATACATTTCATACACATTTACTGTAAGTGATTCATTTTAATTTCTGTAAGAAAATTGTATTTCTTTTTCTCCCCCCCCCCTTTTTAAAAATATGTTTTTTGTTTTGTTCGTTATAATTCACATTTAAAAAATCAATTTAAAAAATCATTCTGTGAATTATGTCAAGACATTCCTATCAGTACCTCTGATTTCAGAAGTGATCCCATTGTAGACTGACTCTCTTCCCCTTAAATGTTATGTCCCAAGTTTGTTCTTTTGGCTGACTGAAAATAATTGCCATCCTGGCTGCATTAGGGAACTGCTTACTCTAAGTTCTGATCTTTTTCGAACAGGTCTCCTAATCACATGCCATATTGCCAAGATCCGATTACCAGAAGAGAGCAAGAAGGAGATGGTGCGCTACTTACGCTCCGTGCAGCTCCCAGATGGAGGATGGGGCCTGTAAGTAAAATCAGAAACAAGAAAGCAAATGGAAGTGTTTTGTAATTTTAAAAAAAGTCTTCTGTTTTAACTGAATATTGGGGATAAGGTGGGACAAGCTGGCGACTTTAATATTCGAACCTGGCAATAACAGGAATGTCTTTGACTCCAGTGTCCTGGAAGTACCAGCTGCAAAAGCAGTCACTGCTGATGCCAGACAATCCGCTGTGTCCCAGGTTATGGGTATGAGCAAAGTGAATTGTGTTCATTTTACATTGGACCAGTTGTAGGCTGATTTACACAAGTTTGTTCCTCAGCTGAGGATCCAATGACTCTGATGGCCCAGTTTAGAAGGAGTCTGGAACTTTCTTGTTTGCACTTCTGAGTCAGGCTGGCAGCAGCTCAGTCCACCTAGTGCCAGCTGGTGATGACCCTGGCTCCCCCTGCTTTGATGCAGAGGTCTCTGGAAGCTTCTCTCCACTTTATAGCAGGTGGATGGAGAGCTGCCAGCTTGGTTTAGAAGTGGCTCATCGCTCATGTGCTGCTTTTGGCGTAGGCAGTGCTGCTTCTAGAGCAAGTTGCTGACAACGTTGACAGCAGCCCGTGGTACTGTTTCTAAGCCAGCAGTGTAAAAAAGCAGGGCAGCCTTTCCTTTCTCGTTGAGAGAGTGCCTGGCGTTTTTTTTGGCAATGGTGGGTGGACCTTCTTTAGGGGAGGAAGGGTTGGTTCCAACCTCAAAGCAGCTTAGTCAGGAAGAGTCCAGCTCCCCAGGCTAAAGGCGTCAGCCATCACTCACCATTTTAACGGTGATGTGGAAAACAATAGTATGGTGAAAAATGTACATTTAAACTTGGCATACAGCCTGCTGCTTTGAGTTAAGGTGCCAGTGCAGTAAGGCAAAGGGAGCCTGACAGATGGCATAAAGCACAGCAGAGCCTTTCCCCACTCTTATTTATCAAACAGAATCATGTATTTAAAAAGCTAACCAGGACTTCTGCAATATACTGATTAAAGGCATTGGATTTAGCTTTGTTCATAGCTTGACAGTCCCTGTGTTTTGGTATTATTATTATTATTATTATTATTATTATTATTATCATTATCATCATCATCATCATCATCATCGGCACTGTGTAGTTATCTATATAGATTCCTGTTACATAATCTGGTTTTCCCTCTGCATGAAAAAACTGTTTGCATCATATCCACCCATGAGGGCATGGCAGATTGTTTGTGAATACCAAAGGAGAGATCTTTCTAGCGTGAAAACTGATGGGGAGTTGGGGAGAGCGGGGATGCGAGGCTGTGGGGCTCAAAACAGAGGGCACCATTTGCAAGAGGCGGAAATTTTTGTGTCGTTCACCTTACAGTTCAAGCTGTACACTAAACTTGGCTACAGAACTTGAGACTTTTATGTGTTTCCTTTAAAAGCAAATACTTGCTGTCATCCATCTTTCTCTATTGCTTAATGTGTGTTTCGAAGAATTCTTGATCTGTGAACTACTGGCCTGGGTTATAGTGTGCCTTTAATGGCAGCAAGTCTGGATTTCTGCATCCTCAACAGTAGTGGCTTGCCCCATATAAACCGGGCCTATCCTCCCACACTCCTCAGTGGCCAGGGAGTGCATTACACACCTTTTCATGGGCCATGACTGAACATCAGGAATGTGACCTGAACATGCAGCATTAAAGAAAGAGGGCTGGGAATGAGATCTAAGGCCGTGGAGAACTCCGCAGTGCTGGGCAAAATGGGCGAATGAGCTTCCAAAGTTACTATTTGCCCCTTCTCACTCACAACTGAGCTTCCAAGGTTATGATTTGCCCCTTCTCACTCACCTACCTTGTCTATAGAATCCAGTAACTTCATGGTGTTTATACACACCGCACCCCCCATCCTCTCTCATCCTCCATTGTTTCTTCCTATGGAAGATTGAACTCTACCCATCAGATAACACAACATTCCTGGTATTTATATGATCACTAATCCTGGGATGAATGAGAAGCAAGTCCTTAGCCCCTGATACTGCCAGTGCTCATTGACTCTTACTTTGATCCTCTTTTTTCCTCTGAATATGACAGAAGTGACAGAATTCATCATTTGTAACCTCAGGAGACCTGATAGTGCAAACAAGCCTCAACAGTTCAGTTCCTACTGGGAACTGAAACACCACATGAAATTTCCATTTTGCACATTTCAAATTGAGCCCTGAAATACAGCCTCTGTCAACATTTCTACTGCAAGCTTCAGCTCCTGTCTGATAGCAGTTGAGTTGCATGGAAATCACTCTGCAGCAATCTTGCTCAGTTTGGCTTATCCAGCTCCAGTAGATCTTGACCAGCCTCAAGCCAATAAAGAAATTGAATTTGTTGCATGGTCACACATTGCTAACACTTCTCTCATCTGTTGTCTGATAGGCATATTGAGGACACGTCCAAAGTTTTTTCTACTGCTCTCAACTACATTGCCATGCGAATCCTCGGGGTCAGCCCTGATGACCCAGATCTGTTGCGGGCTCGAGACAATCTCCATAGCAAAGGTGACTAACCAGTTGGCGACTGGAAGTGGAGGTGGTTTGGTTTTTCTTACCAAGCATTGGTATCCTGTGGAAAGGGGCCTCTTTCTTGTTGTTTACAGTAGGTGTGAGAGCTGGGAGTGGTATGGGGCAGATGCTAGTTCCACTCTGAAATGGTGAGTGCAATGAGTTCAAATCATGACTGCATCTACACTTTGGACATTCCAGCTTATTCCTGGTTCTTTTGGCTACTGAAGCATTAATTGAACCAAACCTTGCATGCCTCAAAGCTCTGCAGCTGTTATTTGTCAAAGTCACTATGAAATTCTGGAGAGAGCGAGAAAGGCCAACAGAGTGATTCTATGCCCCCAGTGCCTAGTGGGAACATACCAGCATGGCTCCTGTTACAGCAAGTTGCATAGTTATCAGTGTCCTCTGTGTGGATAACACTGCCATCATCTGTTAGTATGATAGACAAGACAAGTGTTATTCATTGGCAACATTATTTCTGTTTGGTCTCTCTGGCTCTTGCGTGTTTGTACCAATTGCTCTTTCACCAGAGTTTCTATTACCAAACTCCCCACTTGTGCTTTTTCTACATTCTGTAGACCAGGAACCCCAGAAGTGAGGGGGCTGAACGCAGGCCAGATTGGCCAGGGGGGCTGAGCCTCCCTAGGGATGATGAGGCAAAAAAGTCTGCTGTTGTAGTCAAGGCTAACCGATAAAGAGGATGGAGAAGCACAGCCCATTTTCTAGGACCCAGCAGCTGACTGAACTGCTTTGCTTGCTGTGCTTTGAGAGTAGAGCTTTACTATGGAGAGAGGAGCCAAACTGACAGCTAATGTATGGGGGGGGGGGGGGCGAAGAAAAAAATTGTGCGTGTGTGTGTGTGTTAGAGTCCAAGGCTTAAATTCAACTCTTGAGGGTCTCCCAGCCCTCCAGAGCATATTTGGTGTGTGTGTGTGGGGGGGGGGGGATGGGGAAAACGTCTGCTAGTGGATGGTCAGGATTGGATACAATCCCAAGCCCAAAAAGTGAGGTTCTAGTTCTTCTGTGCCTTTTTGGTAAAGTTAGTTAACTTATAACTAATATTGGACCACCGTGAGGGCCCCCACTTAAGAACACTGACATGGACATGACTGATGTGACCCCATGTTGTGAGATCAGAGTTCCCTGCCTGGGACGTCTAGCCTTATGGATGGGCTGCAGAGTAAATTGAAATCCTTCTCTGCATTATGGCTGGGGAGCTGGGGAGGAGGAGGAGGAGTGAGGGGGTAGAAGCACAGAAGTTTGTGCTTCTCTATTGACTCCAGTGGGAGTGTTTTTACTTAAACCCTCTCTTTTGTAGACATACTTTTACATCATTGTTGGTTGCTGGGATCACAAACAACCTCTGATCAAGCAGAGGATTCTGATGAACTTCTATGCCCGTAACTTTGCCTAGATTTCGCCTTTGAAAAGGAAGAGTGGAAGTGGAAGATGCCATTTTAAATGTTCCCCCAAGTAACAAACTAGTACACCTTTGTTCCAGCTCAGTTGGCTTCTTGCTGTAAGAATTTTCTACTTGCAGGGAGTTCTTTTAAGTAAACGAGTATTTAAAAATGTGATCCCTCATCTATAGTCTGAAGTGGTACAGTCCATTCTTCCACTTCATTCTCACCTCTGTCTGCTACATGTATAGACCAAGTCCTAGTCATGAGACAAAAAAAGTGATAAAACTAGTGTCCTAAAGCAGAATTTATATCTCCAGTACACTGTATATTTGCATGAGTTCTTATGTATTTGGCTTTTCAGGTGGTGCTGTAGGAATCCCTTCCTGGGGTAAATTTTGGTTGGCTGTCTTGAATGTCTACAGCTGGGAAGGAATGAATACACTTTTTCCTGAGATGTGGTATGTGTAATTTTACTGGATTAGTTGTAAATCATGAGTTGTATATCTATACCTTCTCACATAAACAAATGGCAGATACCGTCAAGCCTACAGGTTGGTATGTGTGTTAAGTCACATCACATGGTTATTCATGCTCTGGTAGTTTGGACTACTGCAGTGATTATACATGGGGCTGCCTCTGAAGAAATTTTGGAAACTGCACTTAGTACAAAATTGTGGAGAAAAGAGCCTTTGGGGGTTCCCACACGCACACTCACACACACACACACACCTCATGTGTGAACCGGCTGGAGGCTGGGTGGGGTGTGCATAGTTCCTCTAGAATGGATGGCGCCTGGAAGTCCGGAAAAGCCAGGCTAAAAGTTTTCAAGTGCAAATGTCATGAGTTCCCCTCCCTGCCTGGCCAGGTGAAGTGCATCATGATTGGCTGAAGGCAGCAGAGCTACAGGAAGGAGGGGGGGGAGGGGGAAAAGGTATATTCCCAAAGTGTAGCCTCTGTGTCTTTGTCTTTGGTCATCGCGTGGCTGCCGGCTGTGGAGCAATGGCGGCCAGCCAAGCAGAGGCCCAAGCCTTCGGGAGGCCTCAAGATCCGACCCCAGGTAGCTCCTGGTGAAATTAGCTGAATGAGGGCTCTGGTAAAGGCGAGCCTTGTGGGAGGCTACCCATCTCGGACCTTCGGGTAGGTGTGGTAATCTCCATCGGGCAGCAAGGCTGTGCTAGATCTAACCCTGGAAGAGAACTGACCCTCAGGTAACAGAGTTGTGTGCCTGAGAAATATTAAGAATCAGGTTTTGTTATTTTGCAGCTTTACTTTGTACCAAAGTGTCTCTCTCTAATTTTGTGTCCTTCCCTCATTTCCCTATTTCTTGTTGTAAAATGCTACCAGAATAAACCTCCTTTGGTTTTTTTACCCCACATGGTGTTTGTGGATTGCTCTGCTTGGTTCAGTATCTAAATCCAGGTTACAGACAAAGGGCAGGTCCCTGAACAGAGATTCAAGTAGGATTGCAGACAGCTGAGGCTGGCAATCTGGTACCTTGAGATCTCTGGGGGTCTTGGGTCCTTTGGGTAGGAAAGGGTGTGGGTGTGGCGGGTCAGCCAGCCCCCCCTTCCTCCACAAAAATACAGCAGCTAGACTATGAATTGGGACTGCACATTGGGACTATATCTTCCCAGTATTAAGAGTGTTTCACTGGCCGCTGGTTTGTTTCCAAGCCTAATTTAAGGTGCTGGTGCTTATCTGTAGAGCCCCAAATAGCTTGGTACCCAGGTATCTAAAGGAACACCTGCTCCTGTACCACCCTGCCAGTGTACAGAGCTCTTATGCAGACGTCCTACTCTGATGCGCCCCACCCTGGTACAGATGTTCCACTTTGGTGCCAACAGAAGTGAAGCATGTGGTGACCAGGGAGAGGGGATTTTCAGCTATGTTGCCCCATGTTAGGAGCTATGTCTGTGTTTGCCCCGTGTGGAGAACCTCTGAAATGCAGGTGGCAGCCTTCTCAGTGAAGAACCTTCTGGCCTTGGACTAATTCTGCCTGTCCCATCCTGGTTGGCTGTTTGATCCTTCTGGGCAGGAAGGCATATAAACGCCTTCCAGTTTCAGCTAAGCCTTGTTTGAGCAACCCAGTCTTCTGTGCTCCAGTGTGCTCCTGTATCCTTGGTTATTATTTGGTCTTGCTTCCTAGTTTGTCCCTCAGTTCTGACTTGCCCTTTGATCCAGACCTCTGGCTTGCTCCTCAGTCCTGCCTCCTGGTTGGCCCTTTGGTGCTGGTTGGTTCTTCAGTGCTGACTACTGGCTTCTTCCACAGCTTCTGATTCCAAGCTCTTGGATTCCCTTAGATTGCTGCCCATGGCCTACCCTTAACAACCTGTTTGTGGAACTCCCTCTCCAAGGAGGCTTGCCTGGCACCTTTTTTGTTGTCCTAACCTACCTCACAAGGTTGTTGTGAGGATAAAATGGAGAGGAGGATGAGGATTATGTAAGACGCCTTGGGTTCCTTGCAGGAAAAAAGGCAGGGTATAAATATAATTAATAAATAAATAATAAGTTCCAGGTTCAATTTCTAGCACATCAAGTTGAAGAGCAGAAAAACTCCATTCACCAGAATTGGCCCTTCCTGTAACTCCTGCCTCAAGAAAGTTTCAGGAGGGAAAACATTGGCCCCAGGAAACCCGAATGTCCATTAATATTTTTATCAAAACAGATGAATATTGGGCCTTTTACTCCCTTGCTTGAAATTTCCCATTTTTAATTTTGTACTTGAAAATGCTGAGCAAATTCCCTGAAGCAGAAAGATGTAATTCTAGCTGCATAGTTAGTGGAGTGCCTAAGATAAACCAGAACCTCTGAACACTTTTCATGTTCTTCAGTATCTTATAGTATTGGCTTTGAGTCCCCCTTAGGTGAAGCGTATCTCAGGTCTGTCCACGTCAATCCCTCCTCTGGTTGGCCCTTCCTTTCTAGGTCCTAGGAAAGAGCTGAGGGTTTCTGCACCATGCCTCTCCCCTTAGTTGTGAATGTGAGCTCCTGTGACAAGGGAAAACCCCAACAGAATCATAGAAAAGTAGAGTTGGAAGGGACAAAGCCATCGAGTCCAACCCCCTGCTCAATGCAGGAATCCAAGTCAAAGCATCCCTGACAGATGGCCGTCCAGCTGCACCTTGAATGCCTCCAGGGTGGGAGAGCCCACCACCTCCCTAGGTAGTGGGTTCCATTGTCGTATTGCTCCAGCAGTCAGGAAATTTTTCCTGATGTCCAGGTGGAATCTGGGTTCCTGTAACTTGAGCCCATTATTCCGTGTCCTGCAATCTAGGATGATCGAGAAGAGATCCTGGCCCTCCTCTGTGTGACAACCCTTCAAGTACTGGAAGAGTGCTATCATATCTCCCCTCAGTCTTCTCTTCTGAAGGCTAAACATGCCCAGTTCTTTCATTCTCTCCTCATAGGGCCTTGTTTCCAGTCCCTTTATCATCTTTGTTGCCCTCCTCTGAACCCTCTCCAGTTTGTCTACATCCTTCTTAAAGTATGGTGCCCAGAACTGGACATAGTACTCAAGATGAGGCCTAACCAGTGCTGAGTAAAGTAAAAATGCCTGGGAGAATAAAAAGGTCTTCACCTGGTGCCGGAAAGAGTACAATGTGGGTGCCAGGTGAGCCTCTTTGGGGAGCTCATTCCACAACCGGGGGTGCCACAGCAGAAAAGGCCCTCCTCCTGGTAGCCACCTGCCTCACTTCCTTTGTCATTCCCAAAGGTCTGATAAGCATTCCCTGCACTTCCTCATCTGTCATTAATAAAAATGTTGAAGAGTACAGGACCGAGCCCTGTGGTACCCTGCTCATTACCTGCACTGTTTTACAGCGACTCCATTTCTTCCTGGAGGGGCGGACCCAGAAGGTGGTGCTGGGGGACTTTTGTTCGACTTCCTGGCCATTGTCCTGTGGAGTTCCTCAGGGTTCTGTTTTGTCCCCCATGCTATTTAACATATACATGAAACTGTTGGGAGAGGTAATCCGGAGTTTTGGGGTTCGGTGTCACCAGTATGCCGATACCCAACTCTATTTCTCCATTCCATCTAATTCCAAGGAAGCTGTTGCTGTGCTAAACTGGTGTCTTTTGGCAGTAATGGACTAGATGAGGGCAAGCAAATTGAACCTTAATCCAGAGAAGACAGAGGTACTCCTGGTCAGTTGGAAGGCAGATCAGGGAATAGGGATTCAGCTTGTGTTGGATGGGGTTACACTCCCCCTGAAGACACAGGTCCGCAGCTTGGGTGTACTTCTGGATTCAGCCCTGAACCTGGATGCCCAGATTTTGGCAGTGGCCAGGAGTGCATTTGCACAGTTAAAGCTAGTGCGCCAGTTGCGCCCGTTCCTGGAGGTGTCTGATTTGGCCACAGTGACACATGCCTTAGTTACATCGTTTGGATTACTGTAACACGCTCTATGTGGGGCTGCCTCTGAAGAGTGTTCGGAAACTTCAGCTGGTTCAAAGAGCTGCTGCCAGACTGCTGACTGGGGCTGTTACAGGGAGTGAGCACACAACTCCTCTGTTACAACAGCCTCACTGGCTCCCAGTCTGTTTCTGGGCACAATTCATAGTGCTGGTTATGACCTATAAACCCCTATACGGCTCGGGTCCAGGTTATCTGAAAGAGCGTATTCTCCCCTACGAGCCTGCCCGTACTTTGAGATCTTCTGGGGAGGCCCTTCTCTTAGTTCCGCCACCATCCCAGGCACGCCTGGCAGGAATGCGGCAGAGGGCCTTCTCAGTGGTTGCTCCAGCACTCTGGAACTCCCTTCCCGGGGAGGCTAGAATGGCACCCTCCTTGGTATGTTTCCGAAGGCAGGCAAAAACTTCCTTGTTCCGGCAGGCCTTCGGGGAATAAATTTGGACCTATGAGAAAGCAATTTATTTGCACTGTTCCTATAGTTATTGTTGTTTTAGCTTTGATATTTTATATAATTTTAATACTATTGCTGATTTAATTATATTTTTAACTTTTGTATTTCTCTATTTATGTTTTAACTGTACAAGTTTTAATGTTGTAAAGCCACCTTGAGTCCCAGTGCTGGGAAAAAGGCGGGATATAAATAAATATAACAACTACAACAACAACTGCAGCTTATGGTTTTCATAAAAAAGAAAAAGTAACTTACTAAGTTGTCAGGTATCTGATTTACTGCTACTGAAATAATTGGGAAAGTGAAATTACCAAACACCAATGCTTATTGGGGTCCATTCTATCCCTAGCATCATCTCTGGGTAAAGAAAATAACTTAGCATTTTGCCTGTATCATAAAACATTTTTTGTGTGTATATTGCTACACACTGTTGGGGCTGTTGGACACCAGATGTAAATCTTACCCTCACAGATTAATTCTGCTCACAGAAGCTTCTGACAGCTACGCCAAGTGCCGCTTGGGCACTTTGGCACGCCTGTCAGAGGCGCTCACCCAGAGCTGCTTAGCCAGAGCAACAATCCTTTCTGCCGCTCTTGCCAAGCGGCGCTCTAGCATTTCGGGCTACTGCGGGGCTTGTGTCATCTGGGTCCGGACGATGCCGCAAGCCCACAGGAAGTGTCCTACATTAAGAGCTCTGTTTGTATAGATAGAGCCACTTGGAAGAGAGATGTTTGGTTCTTGCACTCTATTTTTTTCAGCCTGTTCAGGAGTCCATGTTGCCAGGGAGAGGTTCACGGTAGCCCCATCCTCAGCATGGGATGGAATTCTGTGTTGAAGAAACTTGCTTAGTAGTCACAATATGCGTGGGCCTATTTCTAGAGTTCTTGCTGTATTATCTTAGAACAGTGATGGCAAACCTTTTTGAGCCCAAGTGCCCAAACTGCAACACAAAACCAACTTATTTATTTCAAAGTGCCAACACTGCAATTAAACCTGAATACCAAGGTTTTAGTTTTAGAAAAACAACTCATACAGTTGTCCGAACTAATTAACATCTTTTGTCTTAAAAGAAAAACACAATAACAGAGCTTTCAATGATACAAACAGTTTTTTGTTGAAAAAAAAATCAACTCAAAAAATTATTATAGTACTACATTGTACACATAGCCTGTGCACAACACATGCAGCACTCAGGTCAACTGTTAAGGCTTTACATCCAAGCCATGCTCTGTCCATCATTCTTCAAAATCTTTTAAATGTGATAACAATGTAGAAAAGAATTCTGCAACAGGAATTCTAGAATAAAATCATTCTGTTCCACACTGTGAGAAAGAACAAGATCATTAGTGTTTTGCAGAAGGGGACGGTCTTTTCGCGATCTGGTGACCAATGGCTCGAGTGTCCACAGAGAGGTCCCTGCGTGCCAGCTGTGGCACCCGTGCCATAGGTTCGCCATCACTGTCTTAGAATATCTATGTTCTCCCAATCCTTTATCCTAGTTTTTCTTTTCTATTTATGATAGGTTGTTTTCATCATGGATGCCAGCCCATCCTTCTACTCTTTGGTGTCACTGCCGTCAGGTTTACCTGCCAATGGCCTACTGCTATGCCACACGCCTCACTGCGGAAGAAGATGAACTTGTCCTGAGCCTCCGACAGGTAGTTCCGAAGCGGCCTTTTTCTTCTTCTCCTATCTGCTTTCTTGCTAGTCTTCTGCAATTCTGTGGATGCTGAATTGAGTACATGGGACATGATGCAACAACTTATATGGTATCTCAGATTTTGATTAAAAGACACTGTCCCTCATGGTGTGAAAAATATGCAGAATACAGATGAATGCACAAGGCACAGGAACCTGAACGATAATGAGCGTGAACTATAAAAAGTTTTTGTTTTAGTTTGTACTCTTATCAACTGAGACTGAGTAAAAGAACCACAAGCATATTCAGGAGATATTAATTGGAAGAAAATAATGAAATATCTTCTTGATTATGAGTGTTGTTGTTTTTTGAAGAAGCATGTGAAACCAGCATTTTGCATTCTTCAGTGCACATATTTTGTTTAACTATTTAGCCATTTGTGTTTAGCTATGTATTTATACATCACATCATATTCTGTAAAGTCATTGGTATTTTTCATTGCTGTATCTTGTTCATATTTTGTATTTTTGTAAATTGTATTTATGTATTTCTATTCCTGTATGCACTTTTAATAGCTCACGCTCATTATCATTCAGGTTCCTGTGCCTTGTGCATTCATCTGTATTCTGTGTTTTCGGGAGCCCTCTCCTTTTGTCCCTTTCCCCCCCATGAAAAATATGCAGTCAGTGTTGTCAAAATCATTGTTACTTTCCCCTTATCCTGATCCCTGGTTACCTGAAATCCAAGGAGGAAGGGAAGGCATAACACATACATGATTTTGTCTCTTCTTGGATAATGTGACTTATTAGAATGATGTTTTGTGCTGTAGAATACCACTAACCTAGTTTTATGTCGGGGCCTAGGATGATGATGATGATGATGATGATGATGATGATCATGATGATGATGATCATGATATATACCACCCAATAGCCAAAGCTCTCTGGGCAGTTTACAACAATTAAAAAATACAATATAAAATACACAATAAAACATTATAAATTTTTAAAAACCAAATTTAAAATAACACAGATAGCTAAAACAAGTTAATACAACGTGACCAGTAGAAAAGTTAAAAATAACCCCCACCATGCACTATTTAAAGTTGTTAAAAGCCTCGACATAGAGGGCAGTTTTAACCTGGCGCCAAAAAGATAACAGAGTTGGCACCTGGAGGGCCTCAAGGGGAAGCTTGTTCCAGAGTTGGGGGGCTACCACAGAAAAGGCCCTCCTTGTTGCCGCCCTCCAAGCCTCCCTTGGAGGTGGCAGTCAAAGGAAGGCCCCAGATGTTGAGCATAGTGTCCGTGTAGATTGTGGTTGGGAGAGGCGTTCCATCAAGTACTGCGGTCCCAAGCTGTGTAGGGCTTTAAAGGTTAAGACCAGCACCTTGAATCTGGCTTGGAAGCATACAGGCAGCCAGTACAAGCTGGCCAGAACTGGTGATGTGTTCGGACCTTCTGGTCCCAGTAATGAGTCTGGCCGCTGCATTTTGCACAAGCTGCAGCTTCTGAACAGTCTTCAAGGGCAGCCCCATGTAAAGTGCATTGCAGTAGTCTAGCTTTGAGATTACCAGAGCGTAGATTACTGAAACCAGGCTAACCCTGTCCAGATAGGGGCGTAGCTGGGCCACCGTGCCACTGAGGCCACTTGAGTCTCAAGTGACAAAGATGGCTCAAGGAGAACCCCCAAGGTACAAACCTGCTTCTTCGGGGAGTGCATCCAGAACAGGTTGGGGTGGTTCCATCCAGTAAGAGGAACCACCCACTAACAGCATCTCAGTCTTGTCTGGATTGAGCTTCAGTTTGTTAGCCCTCATCCAGTCCATCACCGCAGTCACCCACCGGTTTAGCACATCCACAGCCTCACTTGCTGAAGATGAAAAGGAGAAATAGAGCTGCATGTCATCAGCGTACCCACTCCAAAACTCCGGATGACCCCACTCAGCAGTTTCATGTATATGTTGTATAGCATGGGGGATGAGACCGACCCTGTGGAACTCTATACTGGAGAATTCACAAGGCCGAGCAATATTCCCCAAGCACCACCTTTTGGAGCTGGCCATCCAAGTAGGAGCGGAACCACTGCAATGCAGTGCCCCCAACTCCCAACTCAGACAGCCACCCCAGAAAGATACCATGGTCGATGGTATCGAAAGCCGCCGAGAGATCCAGGAGTATCAGCAGGGTTGCACTCCCCCTGTCTCTCTCCCGACATAGGTCATCATACAGGGCGACCAAAGCTGTTTCCGTGCCAAAACCAGGCCTGAACCCCGACTGAAATGGATCCAGATAATCTGTCTCGTCCAAGAGCACCTGGAGC
This sequence comes from Shinisaurus crocodilurus, assembly GCA_021292165.1. Classification (NCBI taxonomy): domain Eukaryota; kingdom Metazoa; phylum Chordata; class Lepidosauria; order Squamata; family Shinisauridae; genus Shinisaurus; species Shinisaurus crocodilurus. The sequence continues at coordinate 185,409,066 of CM037879.1, forward strand.
TGGTTGGCCACCACCCGCTCAAGGACCTTGCCCAGGAAAGGACATTTGCCACCAGCCTAAAGTTATTTAGATCTTCCAGGTCCAGGGAGGGTTTCTTCAGGAGTGGCCTCACCACCGCTTCTTTCAAGCGGCATGGGACCACACCCTCTTGCAAGGAGGCATTGATCACTTCCTTGGCCCAGCCGGCTGTTCCCTCCCTGCTAGTTTTTATGAGCCAAGAGGGGCAAGGATCCAGTGCAGATGTAGTTGCATGAACCTGTCCAAGCATCTTGCAAAATCCTCAAGCTGTACCAGCTGAAACTCATCCAAGAAAATTTGACCTGGCTGTGCTCTGGGAACCTCATCTGATTCAACTGCTTTAACATTGGAGTCCAAGTCCCAGCAGATGCAAGAGATTTTTTCCTGGAAGTGCCTGGCAAATGTATTGCAGAGCGCCTCAGAGGGGTCCAGAATGTCCTTGGGGCCAATATATAATAGGCCCCAGACAACCCTAAAAAGCTCCACTGCGCGGCAAATAGAAGATTGGATAGAGGCAATGAGATGTTGTCTCTTTGCCACCCTCACTGCCTCTAAATATACCTGATTGTAGGCACGTACCAGGGCTCGATTGCATCCACTAGGAGTTTTTCTCCATCTGCACTCAAGCCGTCTCCTGTTTTGTTTCTTCGCTCTCAGCTCCGGGGTGTACCACGGAGCCGTATGAACTCTACTACAGAGAGGGCACTCAGGAGTGATAATGTTAATCGCCTGGGTCATCTCTCTATTCCAGAGATCGACCAGGGATTCGACAGGACCGCCAGCCTTATCAGCTGGAAACCCACCCACCCCAGGGCGGCCTGGAAATCATCTAGATCCATTAGCCTCCGCGGGTGGACCATCTTAATAGGTCCCCCACCCTTGCAGAGGGGAAAAATCACCGTCAGTCTGAATCTCAGCAGGCAGTGATCTGACCATGACAAGGGGACCGATTCGAAGTCCCCCACCTTCAGATCACTATCCCCATGTCGGGCTGAAGAAAACAGATCCAGAGTGTGCCCCACTACATGCGTTGTGCTGATGACATTTTGGGACAGTCCCATGGTTGTCATTGAGTCCATGAAGTTCTGAGCCGCCCCAGATGGGGTGCCCTCGGTGTGGACGTTAATGTCTTCCAGGACCAACAACCTGGGGGACCTCAACATCACCACCGAGACCACCTCTGTCAGCTCAGACAGGAAGTCTGTTGAGCAGCAGGGTGGGCGGTACACCAACAGAATCCCCAATCTGTCCCTCTGGCCCAACACAAGGTGGAAACACTCCAAACCAGTCGTCAGACGGACAGGGAGCCTGGAGAGAGAGAGAGAATTCCTATAGACCACGGCAAACCCCCCTCCCTGGCCCTCAGGTCTACCCTAATACTGCACCAAGTATCCCAGTGGGCATAACTGGGAGAGACTAACTCCTCCCTGTTCACCCACCCAGGTCTCGGTAATGCATGCCAGATCTGCCGCCTCATCCACTATTAGGTCATGGATGAGGGAGGTCATATTCTGCACCAATCTGGCATTTAGAAGCAGCATCCGGAAACCTGAAGGCAGGCTGATAGGACAACCACCACACCTGCAGGTGCGAGGAGGGCCGGAACACGGCACAGCCATTAACTGTCTGGGCCACATTCCCCTTACCTGGCTAGCCCTCCTCCCAACACCATATCTCCCTCTACCCGTCACTGCACCAATTGGTGCCCCCACAGATTCCTCCATTAGACCCCATATCTGCCCTCCATAGTACATCCTCAGGGAAAGGGGAAAAATCAATCCCTCCCCCACAGGAAACTAAATAGACAAGTGTTAGGGGGTGGCCCTTGTGGCTCCCCGTTGAAGTGGCTCCCCCCAAAGGGGTGACCCCTTTGGCGTCGTCCCCTTCAGCGACATCGCCACCAGGGCGTCCCCACCCCGCTCCGTGGGCCGGCAGATGAAGGCTTGGGCTGGCAAGAGCAGCTGGCGTAAGGCCACAATCAGTCCAGGGGGCAGCTCCTGCTGGTTGTTGCAGACTCTCAAGGGAAGCAGGGCCCCAGTCCAGCAAGGAACCACCAGGGAGTGGAAGAAAGCTGGCTGATAGATGGTAAGTCACCAGCTTGCCTCCCTCCATGGAGAGTGTTCCAAATGCTGGCTGGGCTTGCAGGTCTACGTTGCAGTTTGCCCCACTCCTCCGCGGGATGGCAGATGAAGGCTTGGGCTGGCAAGAGCAGCTGGCGTAAGTGCACAATCAGTCCAGGGGACTCCTCCTCCTGGTTGTTGCAGACTTTCGAGAATGAGTCTGTGCAGTCTTTATTTCCAACTTTTATTTTTGGAGCTACGGTAATTCTGCTATGTAGGCTTTTGTGACCTTTCTTCCTAGGAGCTGTACATACAAGACTATTCCAGTATTGACTGGCCTGCACAGAGAAATAACATAGCTTCAAGTGACGTATACACACCACACAGCTGGCTGCTTACAATTGTCTATGGTGAGTGGGGTGCTACCTCTGATCCTGCAAGGAGGGCACCCTTGCTTTTACATATTTGCCTGTGTCCCATTTCCTAGTCAAAATAGAGCTAATTGTCAAGCAGAGACCTGGATCATTCCCGAAGTGAGAGCAGAGTAGAATGAGCCGTGTTTCCCAGCGGAATCGCTGGGATTCTGGTGGCGGGACCCGGCAGGGGCAGCAAAAACCACCCGAGGTGGGGTGCATATTACCCACTCGTGGTCTAGGTCTATATGTAAGAACAGGGATTAACAGTCCTTGTATTTTTGTTGTTTTAGGTATTTTCCAGTGATGGGACTGATCACTGGCTTTGTAATATTCAGCAGGTAATGTGAGTCCTGTTTGTCTCTCTGCTTCCATTCCAGCAATAATCAACACCTATGAGAGATTCCACAGTAAGATTCTGAGACACCGAGCCATGGAGGAGCTCTATGATCACATCAAGGCTGATGACCGATTCACCAAGTCCATCAGCATTGGGCCTGTAGGTCACTGTTAAGCTTTGCTGAGAACTAAATAGTTCTGGAACTGAGCTTGTTCTGCAGATACTAGAAAGTTTGGCCATGTTTGCATGTAACACTAAGCCAGGATTTATATTAACCATAGTTTGTTGAACTAGCCACAAATTGCCTTGCAGACAACCAAAGAAACCACGTTTTCTCTTGCCCATTCTTGGTTTGTTCCTCACCCCCACCTGCTCCCTCCCAGTACCTGAATGCCTTCATGGCACTGTAGGACTGGCACTGCCTCACCGTATCAACTGCTTGCTTACTCGTGGTGTACTGCACGAACATGGTGGCTAAATGTCCTCATCTATCCTAGCTTCACTTTGAATGCCAGGAGTCCAACAAACTGCCCTCCTTTTCGCCTTCCAAGTCATACCTCACGGGTTCTTGTCTGTAGGTTTCTGTAACCTTTTCCTACCACGGGAAACCGTGGGTGAAATTGAAATTTCCCTGCTTTGAAAGGGGGCCACCCGAACATGAACTGGGTTTTTTCTTACATCTGTAGTGTGCCCACAGGTGTGATTTAACAGATGAGAAGGGACATGGGAATGTATGTGCCATGTTGCATCTGCTCCCCCCCCCCGCCGACCACTGGCCCCTGTGGCACTTCTCCATACATTAGCAAGCATTACTTATAGGCCTGCAGCAAGGCTCTCCCTGGGTTCCTTTAAGTGCAGAATAAAGCAAGGATTTATTTATTTTTTTGGTAGGCATCACCCATTTTTCATTCACTTAGAAGACTAAAATTTTAAAAACCTCACCCACTGAATAAAATTAAGAATGTATCATCTGTTTTTAAAATAAAATTAAAGGCGTGCATTTGCTGATATCCTACCCTATCCAAAGTACTTTCCCCTAATATCTACGTAAGCATCTCATCAATTTTACAATAAACTGTAACACTGCACTTTTAAATATGATAGTAGATCAGGAATACCCCTTTTTAAATTCCCTCTGCTCTGCAAGCAGCACTGGAGCAAGGTGATTTGCCTTGAGGAGGAAGGCTGTTCAGAGAAGAGCAGGGCAGGGACAGACGCCAGTTGCCAGGCAGACTGAGGTGAGGGGGCTCGTTTGGAAAAAGTGCCACCAAAAGCAAGCTAGTCTGTGCAGCAGTTTCGTTTTCTAGCTGCTTTTGCATTTTGTCTCTGTTTCCTGGAATGCGGCTTGGACAGGGCGCTGTAACAAACGGGATACACTGGGATCCAAGGTTCAGTTGTATAGACAAGTCACAGTTGAAATAAGCCAGGATTCATAAACCAACAACAAGCCACGGCTTTTAATTGGGGCTTGTTGCTGAAAATGGTTTGTGGCCAGACATAAGTTCAGACATTAAAAAAAACACACACACACACACAGTTTGGCCAACCAAACCCTGGCTTAGAGTTATGTCAAATGTGGTCATTATTTTAGCATCTCTGTGATCTTGGAGGTAACAGTGACTGATGAGCACAGGACGTGTGCACACTGACTCTCAGAGATGTCTCTCTGGCCCTCGCAAACTGTTGGCTACAGTCCTACACACACTTACCTAGAAGGATGCCCCATTATGTTCAGTGGAGAGGGACCATAGCTCAGTGGCAGAGCATGTGATTCTCATGCAGAAGGGCCCAGGTCCAGTCCCTGGCTTCTCCAATCATAAAGGATTGCAGAGCGAGAGAAGACCCTCTGCCTTGGATGCTGGGGAGCTGCTGCTGGTCTCAGTAGACAATAGCAGGCTGGATAGTGAAATAGGCCGACCTGGTATCAGGCTGCTTTCTGATAGATATTAATTTGATCTGGTTCCTGAATCCACTGATTCACTGCCTCAGGGAGCCTTCTTTCTGGCTATGTTCTCATGAGAACTTGATGCAGGAGCTGAGTTTGTGAAGAGGCAGAGATATTAGATGCTGATTGCTTTAGCCTTCTTGGGGGAAGTAACTCCTAGCCTTTCTCTACCCATGTAGATATCTAAAACAATTAACATGCTGGTGCGCTGGTATGTGGAGGGAGACCGGTCTCCTGCATTCCAAGAACATGTCTCCAGAATCCCTGACTACCTCTGGTAAGGATTTGTAGAAACCCAAACGTGTACATTCTTATAGCTGAATTATTCATAATGCTTTCAAATGCTCATAAGTGCATGGTGACCCACAGGGGAGATCCTGCTTTGTTCAAAGTATGCTTAGAAAGAAACTTGTACTGTCATTGCTAGAGCAAGATTGCCAAGTGTTCTAGGGGAGAGCTAGCCTTTTGGACAACCCATTAAGCCCACAAGCACAGGGCTTCTTCATGCTTGCGTATTGCATGCTTCCTCCAAGGAGATCAGAGCAGAGTTTGAGAAACAACCCACTGAGGTAAGTTAGGATGAGAGGAAGTGACTTGCCCAAGTGAGGCCAAGTGAACCTCAAAGCGGACCAGGGATTTAACCTGGGTTTCCCACATCCAGAACCAGCCATTCCACACAGCGATTCTCTCTGAATGGCTAGGATCAACACATGTATCCTAAAATGGGATTGGGGAACCTCGGGTCCAGGGGCCAAATCTGACCTTTAGGCAGTCACAGTCTGGCCCCCCGGGGTTCCCCTTTCCCTTGACCACTGATAATTTGGTGGTTTTCCAGGTTTTGTGCAATCTTTCCCCATTCCAAAAGGCTGAAATACCTTAGCCAGTAAGTGCTTCTAAAGCAGTAAGAGCTTTAAGCTAACATATATTGGTATGTTTTGTGTTCTGGCCCCGCTCCTCTGCCTTCCACTGTACCCACCACTGGAATGCAGCCCCCAAGAACTTCTTCAAAACAGAATTCAGCCCTCAGGCTGGAAGTGATTCCCCACCGCTGTCCTAAAGCTTACATGGCTTGGGACATGGGGCACATCAGTGCTAGCAGTGCTAGTTCTACTCACAGTCCTCTTGTCCATTTGTTCAGCAAGGCTGTATGAAACTTGCTGAAGTTCACCCAGTATGCAACACTGCTTGGTTTTTGTCTCCTTGCAGGCTAGGACTGGATGGCATGAAGATGCAGGTAATGCTCCCTGGCATAGATGAAAGGGTCTTATTTTTCTTTCTCTCGTTGAGGGCCCAACCTAATGTCACACACACATTTGTGCAACATTACACCAATGGCCCTGTTTAAGAGCTGCTTCCAGAGTGGCAGTCAGGATCAGAGAAGGGATGGGGTGGGGAGGAGTTGCTTATTCCTTTCCTTGCTTATTTTCCCTGCTCCAAATTGCTCTTCCTCCTGCAACTTCCCCTCCAAAGGGGTTTAAATGTTGGAAAGCATATATTAAAACTTGGAGCAATGGAGCAGGCGGGGAGATGACTAGAACACAAGCGGTAGAGAACTCTCAGTTAGTATGATCGAAAATCGGTGAGAGTCTGTTTATTGGACCTACTTGGTGGTAATCGGTAATTCTCTGCCACCATTGCATCCTCTGAGTGATGTCCAGCAGAGCTTTTGAAATGGTCTGAGGCCATTCTGTGGACATTCTGGTCCACAGGATTTAGCACAGGAACTCTTTGAAAGCCCACTGTGATGTGTTTGCTAAATGCTTACAGGTTCTTCCCCTGCACAGGGCAGTCATTCAAAACCACCTAGAGCTGAGCAGAGCTTTTAGCTGGCAGCCCTGCTCACCCTCCTTTGCGTATGCTTCAGGCATGGCTCCTATCTCCCACTCAGTTCCTTTTTGTCTGCCACAGCAATAGCAGCGTTCAGAAAGTGTCCCATGTTCACAGTAGTTTTTTGCCTCCACTACAGTTGCCCCCTTTTGGGGACTGCTGGGCAGAATCCCACCCACCCACCACTTCCCCCCTTTTTTTCATCGTTTAACTTCATTCTTGTTTTCTCCTTTTCTCTTCCCCTTGGGGGCATATGGCCTCCAAGGCCTTCTTCCAGAAGGGTACCCACTGTGGCGGGGAAATACCACCAACCGATGGCCGCTCTCTGTGCCTCCTTTGCTTGGGTGAGGGACATCAGGCTGATTTTCAAAACAGGCCAGGCGTAACCGGACAGCTCATCCCCATGCCCTCTTTTGGGAGCAGCAGACAACCCCCACAGCTGCAGGTTCAGTGGCACAGAACTAGCTGCTTCTTACTGCCTTGTCATCTGTCTGCACCAAACTCATGCTGATGATCTTCCAACTGATCGCTCCTGGTCCCCTTCTCAATGGAAGGAGCTATGGCACAACCGTGCTTACTTTCAAATGATCCAGCCCTGCAGTTGGCATCAGCCCTTCCTTAGGGTTTACCCTTGGCTTTGGCACCCCAGCCCAATCCCAAAAACTCAGCCTCAGTAGTCGAGACTGGTAGGGTGACTCTCACAAAGTCTCACACTAAACGCCCTGTGGTCAGTACCTGGACCCCTGTGGTCAGTACCTGGACCAAAAATATGAAGAAAACGACCCATAGGATCGAGTTCGATGACAAATCTGCAGCATCAGCCCCTTAGTCGACAGCCTCGCAACTCTGTCGAACACCGTCACCTTCATCTGAGGTCACCTACTTCTGTCCTGGAGAAATTGCAACCACCCCCAGATCATCACCCATCGGATGAGGTTCAATGTATTGGATCGATATTACAAGGTGAAGTCAAGAGAAGGTCCCCACCAAGATTCACTTGTCGGTCTGTCTGCCAACACTACTCACCTGACATAGAGACTACCCAGGCCCATGTAGACACCCTAGTTCTGAAGGCCCCAATAACTGACCTGACTAGCCTGCTGCTAGCTATGAGTTCAACTCTACCTCCTAATTTCTTTCAGGACTTCATTTTCCTGAATATTCCAATGATCACCTTGGGAGCTGTGGTGTCTCAATCTACACCTATAGTGTTGCCACCCCCAGCGAAAACCATGACGGGCCTGCCTGCCACTACCAAACCCCAAAATATTGCACCGAATCCTATGGCTCCCCTATGCTTGGGAGACTGCTTCTTGGACAGGACGACTACTCCTCTGAGTCATCTGGAGAAGAGGTAGAGGCCACTGTGGACAAAGGGGAGGCCCTTTGTCCACAGTGGCCTCTACCTCTTCTCCAGATGCAACCATTGGAGACCAGAACTCTCTGACCTGGTTCGGACGACACAATAACCCACCCTTGTTTGTTATTGTAGGTGGGTTGTCGTGTCATCCAAACAGGGACCGCTTCACCGAAAGTGGCTTGTTTTTTCAAACAAGCCACCCTGTGGTGCCTATGGGCTGCTTTATGGTTGTTCTCACACACGGTGAGTTGTCGTGTCATCCAAACCCAGACCCACTGTGGGTGGGCCCCAACAGCCAGCGAGCCGCTTGGCAGGAGTGGCAAAAATCCCTTGCTGCTCTTGTCAAGTGGCTGCCGCACGCCACTGACAGCTGCCTCCAAAGTCCCCAAGCAGCACTTGTGGGTGGCTGTCAGAAGCTTGCCCCTTACCCTGTGCTGCCGCTGTCAGCCAAAAGGGCTGGTGGGGTGGGGCAGTGGAGGCGCAGAGCAGACATCCTTGTCAGCGGCTCCTGAGGTCTCCTCGGGAGCCGCTGGCAGGGAAGATGGAGATCCACTCCTCCTTGCCAAGGTGGTGCATGCCACCTCAGCAAGGATGAGTGGACATCCCTGCTGGCGGCACCGATTTCCCATTGTCAGGACAGTGATGCCGAGCGGATCGAGCTCCCCCGCCTCCTGCCCGAGGGATCTACTCTCGGGCAGAAGGCCAGAGGCAGCGATCTGCTCCACGGCGCTGCCCTGAGAATGGGACAGTGGCGCTAAGCAGATTCAGGTGTCCCCACCTCCTGCTCAAGAGTAGCCCTCTTGGGTGGGAGATGGCGATCCGCTCTGCGGCGCTGCCCTGAGAACTGGACAGCAGCATGGAGTGAATCAGGCCCCCCCCCCGCCTCCTGTTCCAGAGGTCTCCTGTGGAGCAGGAGGCAGGTGCCCGATCAGCTCCCCTGTCCTCCCCATTGCACTTCAAGGCACAAGCCCCGTTTACGCTACGGGGATAAAGAAGATTTTTAAATTATTATTCTTTGTCCCTGTAGCACAAACACAGCTCGTGCTCTGAAGTGCAACGGGGTCAACTTCCAGCCTCAGCTGGGGCAACATGCAAGGGCTGCCCCCTGCAAAGGCCACGCCCTGTTTGCACTACGGGGAGTCTCTGATAGCCCTGGCAAGCTGTCAGAGAGAGGAGACTCGTTCTTCCTCGGGTGTCCCCTGGGATACCGCCTGGAGGAACGAGAGTGAAGGAGTGGGAGGGCAGGAGCGAAGTACCCACGATGAGCCCGATCGTCTGTTGAGCTCATCATGGGTACTTTACAAAACAACCAACCCACCGTGGCTTATTGCCAGGGTGGGTTGTTGTGTCATGTGAACCAGGTCACTCTCCTATCCAAACAGATGCCATATGGCCCTATGTGCCATACTTTAGATGACAAAGTCCTCAGGCCTAGATATCAAAGATCAAAGCTCCCCCAGCTCCGGTCATGGACCCTGTCTTCAAAAGGGTTCAGTCGGATCTGGCCCCACTGGTAACCATACCAATGGTTTTTTTGGTTGAAAATTTTATTAAAAACAAAGACAAACACTACATACACATATAACAAACAACAAAACATAAAATGGACTTCCGATTTTCTCCACAACAAATATAAGTAACAATACTTTCTCTTACTCTATAATTACAAAGAAAACACTCTTTTTTCCATTGTCCCAATTTTTTCTTCTTATTCATCAAACCCACAAATACATAAATCATTTTTTCCAAACTCTGCAAAAAGTCTATCAGAGGTTTCCACTCAACCATGAACATAGATGTGGACTTTTCTCTAATTAAAGACGTAAGTTTAGCCATCTCCGCCAATTCCAACATCTTCACCATCCATTCTTCTGTTGAGGGTAAAGTTGAACATTTCCACGTTTGTGCATGTTTTGCTGCCGTTGTCATATATAAAAACAAAGTTACATAAGTTCTTTCCAGCTGATTATCCATTAACAACTCTGGTTTAAGATTTTTTGAATTAATGAATGAATTTTTATCCTTTTTTTTTGGCTTTCTTACATGTCCACCACATATGATAAAATGTTCCTTCTTGTTGTTCACATTTCCAACACAAACCCAAAGTACCTTTGTACATTTTAGCCAATTTATTCGGAGACATATACCAATGATACATCATTTTATAAAAAATTTCTTTAAAACTGGAACATAATCATAGAATCATAGAAAAGTAGAGTTGGAAGGGGCCTACAAGGCCATCGAGTCCAACCCCCTGCTCAATGCAGGAATCCAGGTCAAAGCATCCCTGACAGATGACTGTCCAGCCGCACCTTGAATGCCTCCAGAGTGGGAGAGCTCACCACCTCCCTACGTAGTAGGTTCCATTGTCTTATTGCTCTGACTGTCAAGAAATGTTTCCTGATATTTAGGTGGAATCTGGGTTCCTGTAATTTGAGCCCATTATTCTGTGTCCTGCAAACTGGGATGATCGAGAAGAGATTCTGGCCCTCCTCTGTGTGACAACCCTTCAAGTACTGGAAGAGTGCTATCATATCTCCCCTCAGTCTCCTCTTCTGAAGGCTAAACATGCCCAGTTCTTTCAGTCTGTGAATTTCAAACCTTTTAGCCACATATTTTTCCACTGTTTCCTATATATATATATATATATATAATCCAAAGTTTTAGGCCCATTTTATAATACATTCTTTCACTTGCTCTTCTTCTGTCTCAAACTTCAACAAGAGTTTGTACATTTTAGCAATAACATATTCATCATTTAAGCATAATTCCCTTTCAAATTCAGACATACTTTGTTCGAAATCATAAATCCTTTTGTCAACTTTAAACCTTTCTAAGATTTGTAAATAGGAAAACCATTGACATGTGTACCCCTCTTTTATCAAATCTTCTCTTGATTTTATTCTATATTCACCTTGCGAAAAATCTAATATCTCACAATATGTTAACCAATTATACATGCTTGTCATTTCTCTGCTGATAACCACAAGAGTATTTTAGGACAAAATCTAGGTTTATATTTATTCCATATTCTCAAAATGTGCCATTTTGAGAATATGGAATAAATATAAACCTAGATCTAACATAATGATTATTTAATTCTGCATTAACCTTGGCTTTGTCATACCACAGATACCCATGCCACCGAAATCTCAATTCATGTCCTTCTAACTCCAATAATCTTCTATTTTTCGGCAACATCCATTCTTTCATCCAAACTAAACAACAAGCTGCAAAATATAATTTCAAGTCAAGTAAACCCAACCCTCCTCTTTCCTTTGCATCCTGTAATATCTTATATTTAACTCGTGGTTTCTGCCATTGTCTTATAGATATGTCTTTCTGCCATTGTTTAAATGGCAAGTCTGTTGTCAAAATAGGAATTGTCTGAAACAAAAACAACATTCTAGGTAAGACATTCGACTTGATAAAATAGACACATTCTCTCCTCTTGCCAATAACCTTGCCCTCCCCAACTCCATTCCAGTAGAAAAACCTTGCTGAAAAACTTGATCTGTGTCTTCCAGTTCTGTTGCAGTAAAGAAGTATTGCTAGCTAACTTGATCCACTATATTCTTTCTGACAAAATAATCTTCCTTTCCTCTCAAATCCAACAAAATAAAAATGTCTTTCCCCTCATCAGATATTTGTTTTGTGTGGCTATCCAATTTTTTATCTTCTTGTAAGGCATCCATCCTATTTCCAAGATCATCCATCTCAATCTGTTTCTCCAATTTGCCTTCCTGGGTCAGCGAGCCAGTGTGGCGTAGTGGTTAGAGTGTTAGACTGGGACTCAGGAGATCCGGGTTCTATTCCCCGCTCGGCCATGAAACTCACTGGGTGACGTTGGGCCAGTCACTGACTCTCAGCCTAACCTACCTCACAGGGTTGTTGTGAGGATAACATGGAGAGGAGGAGGACTATGTAAGCCGCCTTGGGTTCCTTGTGGGAAAAAAGGCGGGGTATAAATATAATAAATAAATAAAATCTCCATTCTTATTCCAAGCTTCACATCCAAGCTTTTTTCCAGAGCATCCATCCTGTCTCCAATTTTTTGTTCAAATAAGTTGTAAATAGATTTCATAGATCATAGAGTTGAAAGGACCCTACAAGGCTATCGAGTCCAACCCCCTGCTCAATGCAGGAAACTAGTCAAGTATAACCATTCTGTCTCCTTTAACCCTCTTACCGGGATCAGCCACCATTCAATACAGTCCAGGAGTCACGGTCTGCGCTTCACTCTAGTTTATCATTTATATGCATTCCTCCCCATCAGCCAGTTCATAAACAGAAAGAAACTTTCCCACAGCAGTCCAATCTGTCTCCGTAGCACTTTTGCCAAGCAAGAAGTAATTAAAAATAAAAAGAGGAAACAAAATTCAGAAAAACCTCTTTCCCATTTAAAAAAAAACCTTAAACATAAATCATCTCTTTGTGAGGCTGTTAATCTGAATCTTTCCTTCCCCTTTTAATAATACCTACAAAAAAGAAGATCTCACCGTAAGGAATATTTTCTACTCTGCTGTAGAAAAAACGTCAGTCCGCCATAAACACCCCACTGGAAGTCCGTAACCATACCAATGTTACCCACCCTCCACATTATCAACTTGTATAGAGTCCAAGAGGACAAATGCTCCTTCCTTTTCAAACATCGAATTCTATAATCGTCAAAGCATCTCAGTCTAAGGGCTGACAAAAGCCCTGGTTCACTCCAAAGGGAGGACGTTGGACTCCATGGGCCATAGAATATATTCCACACCTGCTCTGCCTCTCAGAGTGGCAAACTGCAAGGCATGCATGGTGGCATGCCAGCAAAGGGAAAGCACCCTGACCAATTGTAACAGTGTCTTTGACTTGTACGGATGAGCCCATGGCCGCCTTTTCCAACCATCTCAGACCATTCCTGTTGACTTGGCAATCCATCACCACCAATGTGAGGGTGCTCTCAATCATTCAAAATGCTTATGCCATTGCGTTCAAAGAGATTTGCCCCACGGGGATCTTTTGCACCACCTGCCTCAATCCCTCACTTGTGGAAGAAATCGCTACGCTCTTGGAAAGGAAGCAATAAAAAGGATCGCCTTCCTCCAAAATGTTTCCTGGCTTCCCCCCCAATATTCCACCATACCCAAAAAGGACAGAGGTCTCTGCCCCCTAATCGACCTGTAGGGCATCAATCATATCCAGCCCAAGAAGTTCCGGATGACTATTCTCTCTTCCATAGTTCATTTACTTCACCACAGACTGCTTTTCTGTAATAGATCTCTGCGACATCATTGCTTCCTCCACTTTGCCCTCGGCAACAGATACTTCCAGTTCAAGGTCCTCCCATTTGGCCTGGCCACTGTGTCAAGCGTCTTCATGAAATGCATGGATGTAGTGGCAGCACACCTGTGATTTCAGGGAATAGTCGTCTTCCCGTTTATAGATGACTGGCTTTTTGTCACCCCCATGTTCAGCCTTCTTCAGGCCAACGTCGAGGCTGTCCTAGATCTTCTGAAATTTCTGGGCCTCAAGATCAACAAGGAGAAATCCTGCCTCATCTCCCAAACTCGACAGTTCATAGCAGCTCTTCTGGACTACACACAGACTCATGCCTACCCACCTGCTGACAGGGCAGATACGGTGAGATGCTTGACATGCTACACTGAATCCCGCCCCTGGTCCCATGTGAATGCCATCCAACACTGCCTCAGTCTGATGGTCACAACCACAGTTATGACACCTCTCACTTGCCTCCGCATGAGGCCACTGCAAACCGCATGAGGCCACTGCAAAATGGAATTCCTGGACATACTTCTTGGACTTTCTTTATCAAATCCAAAAGTCTCTGGGCTGGTGGACCATCCAATTGAATCTCTTGCTGGGTCTCAGGTTCCAACCTTCTAAGCCTTCCATAACTGATACAGATACTTCTCTCTCGGGGAGGGGGGGGCTCACTCTGATTCACTCAAAGTACATGCCTGTTGGTCCCACCGGGAGCAAAGTATGCATATCAACCACCTCAAACTTCTTGCTGTAGTGAAGGCCTTTTGGGCTTTGAGATCAACCTTCACTGGGTGCACTGTTCAGAACACTGGGTTCAGAACATCAGGCCTGTGGCTTACGCTGGCTCAGCTTGTCTGAGCGTGGAAAGCTAAGCAGGGTCAAGCCTGGTTATTACTTGGATGGGAGACCCCTCCTCTAGTTTCTTGCATTGAGCAGGGAGTTGGACTCGATAGCCTTGCAGGCTCCTTCCAACTCTATGATCTATGAAATCTATGAACACAAATTCTGCAAGCAGATCATGACTGCTTCTCTGAAACTGCCCACTTGGATGACCTACAGTGGTGAGTAGATAGCTGTTTTGGCATTCATTGACCCTACTGACCTGCAATCTCATCTTAGTGCTTGACTTGCTTCTCTCTCTTAAAGTGAAAGTATACTCATCACTCTGAGTATACCTAGCAGCAGTCTCCACAAGTCATATCAAGGTCAATGGCTTTTTTTTGTACTAACATCCAGATGTTAAGCATTTTCTAAAGGGCCTTGCCAACCTTTACCCATCTACGGCCCCTCCCGTTCCAGTATGGAGCTTGTCAGTGGTTCTTATGCAGCTGACAACCAAACCCTTTGTGCCGATGGCCACATCTGACCTTCCCCTCCTCAATATGAAAGTAGTGTTTCCATTGCTTTGGCTTTGATGCCTCACTCTTAATTTGTTCTTCCACTGCGGCAGACTGAGAGGAGGCAGGAGCCACGGCTGAAGTGTGCACAAAGGAGGGTGGGTGGGGTTCCCACCTAAACTCTTTCAGCTCTAGAAGGACTGCTCTATGCAGGCGCAGAACCCATATGTGTGAGTTCACAGACGACCACTTGATACAGTTACAGGTAAGCAACCTGACCTCCTCCTGTTTCATAGGTGGGAAGAAATCTTTCTTGCCACTTGATGCATTCATGGGAAAGTGTCCCTTAGCAAATTTCAAGGAAGTCTGTTGGAATCAGTTGTGTGCATTCTGCTGGCTGAAAGATATGCGAATTGGGAGATATGCAGTTCATCTGGGAGATGGGGGTTTCAGACTATGCCTTTCTTCTCTTTTAGGGCACCAATGGATCCCAGCTTTGGGATACAGCATTTGCTGTCCAAGCTTTCCTGGAGGTAATACCTTTTTTCATACATTTATCTTGACTTACAATTTCATTAGTTTGTCATGACTTAGAATAACATTGCTCTTTTCTCCTTACTTTTGGACAATCATGCCTACAGCCAGTAATTTTGTGTTAAGAGGACCTGTTAGTCCAAGAGCCACCAATCCTAGGAGTTGACCAGCAACCATAATTCTAGGGGTCTTCAAAACCAACTCCAAGATCAGCTCAGGCAGGGAGTCTAAAGGGTAGTGGGGTGGGCGGTACACCAGCAGAATCCCTAATCTGTCTTGGGTACCCAACACAAGGCACAAACACTCAGGATCGGCACTTGAATGGACAGGAAGCCTAGAGAGGGAGATGGAATTGCTATAGACCACAGCAACCCCCCAGGCACATGGCATATCACCCAGGCACATGGTGATATGAAATAGAGATATAATAGAGAGCCCCAGCTCTCAGTGCAGCAGCTATCAAGGAGCAAGTAAGGTCCACAATTGCTCCTTTGTTCTCCAAGCTGCTGCCCTCTGCTGCTGCTGCTGGTTTCCGGGGTGTGTTGAACTGAAACAGCATGCTCCCCACAGACTTAAGAGCCACAGGACAAGAGCCCTTTGGCTCTTGCCCTTCGGCTCACGCCAAAGGGTCGCACCTCTGTCAGGAGTGGCCTTTAAGTACCTGCAGGGGAGGGGAGAAAGAGACAGGCAGCCTCCGCCAGGTGTATGTATCAAAATATTTTTAAATAAATTGCTTCATGAGAGCCTGGTCTGGATTATAAGTTATGTATTCACTTTTAAAAAGTCATATTGAGTACTTTAAAACAACTTTTTTTAAAGGCTGGTGCCCAGAAGAAGTCTGAATTTACCTCCTGTCTGATACATGCTCATGAGTTCTTCAGAATCACTCAGGTAAGGGCCAAATTACCAGATAAACACATACTTGTGAGTTAGCGTCTTGTGATCTAGTTCTGATGTAATATTACCCATGCTTTTTAAGTGTGTATATTTTGGTTTTGCAATGTATAACAATGTTTTTCCCCCAAGGACTGAGTGTGCAGATCCACCTACCCCTCCAGTATTCCCAGGAATCTGTCCCTAGCGATCTGTCACAAGGAAGAATGTTTATTTCAGCCTCTCTGAGCCCATGCCTCTGGGAAAGTGTGCCACCCTGTGTACCAAATATAAGCACTACAGGTTGAGGAGTTTATTCCCACCACTATGCAGTCACATTCCTGACCTCTTCTCTCTAGTCCTCAAGGCACTGGAACATCTTTCCCAGAAAATGTTCCATGTTTATGTCAAAATTTGCTGGCATTGGCTTGCAGAAATACCGTATATGTAAGAACGATTTTTAAGCTAAGCCCTTCTGGACTGAAGTTGAAATAAGAAACACAGTAATATAACTGCTTTCCCCAAGTCTATAATTTTTACAGAGCAGTTACTAAAATACTGTTTCTGCGGTGTGGGTTGCTCCTGCCTGTTAAGTTTGAGTGTAGTTTTGTATCTTCTCCAGATTCCAGATAATCCTCCTGATTATGAGAAGTACTACCGTCAGATGAACAAGGTAAATCACAGGACGGTGATAGATTCCTGGTTCGAAGGGTTGCCTTTTTGGAAGCATGGACACTTCACCAGATATTCAGTCAACCCTGAAAGATGTTTATCCAAAACTTTCCCTGAACAGTTCCCAAGGAGGAAGATACTCCAGTTTTTCTCAGTATCTTGTTCCACTGCTAAACTGTTCATGAAGTTAGGATCATATTCCCAGCCTTTAACTTAAATCTATCTTCCTGAAATTGAAAATGGCCTGTAGCTTACAGAGAAATGTGAAATATTCACACTGGATGGGAATTTTTACAATTTCCAAATGGCTAAATATATGGGCCATCTAAAATGAATAAGTGTTAATGCCCTCTTTCCCTGTGCAAAAATAACATCAGCTAGAAGACTAGGAAGGTCTGCTGGACAGCGCATGTATTGGCAATATTTGGGGTCCTGCAAGAAATCTTGCTTTGCTTTCCTTGCTTTAAAAAACCCTCCATTGTCTAATAACCTGCAGGGTGGATTTCCCTTCAGCACTCGGGACTGTGGCTGGACAGTAGCGGACTGCACTGCAGAAGGGCTGAAGTCCGTGATGCTACTGCAGGAGAAGTGCCCATTCATAAAGGACCACATCCCACCTGACCGCCTCTTTGATGCTGTGAATGTGGTGAGTGTGGGGAAGGAGAGGCAGCCACTTGTTAGAACGGGAGTCCATTCTGCCCCCCACAAACTGCGATGTCACCAACTTTTGGTTAGTTAGTGGCCACAAACTGGAAGTGGAGATTTCTGGGCAAAACCTAGGGCTAGGTAAGCAACATAAGTGGGAGCTTTTAAGAATATTCCTGAGAGGCCCAGCCTTGCCATTGTTGGGGGCTTCTAAAGCTTTCCTATGAATTCCTCTTGTACACATATATATCTTATGCGAGTTAGACTATTCCTTTTCTCCTCTGTATCTGTCTTTAGTTGCTGAACATGCAAAATGCTGACGGTGGCTTTTCTACCTATGAAACTATGCGTGGAGGCTGGCTGCTGGAGCTACTGAATCCTTCTGAGGTGTTTGGTAAGAGTAGAGCCTTGTGTTGTGTTCATATCAGCTATTGGACTTTTCAACAGGGGATGGGAGCCAGCTGGAGTCATTCTCCTGGGCAATTGGCACAAGTGTTCAGAGGTCAAGTCTACTGTTGTCACATTTTGGTCAGTGGGATCTCTGTCTCTGTAGAACAGAGATGAGTTGGCTTCACTATTCCCACCTGCCAAGGTAGTTTTATTTGGCTCCTGGTTCTCCCCCCATTTCATGGAATCATAGAAAAGTAGAGTTGGAAGGGGCCTACAAGGCCATCGAGTCCAACCCCCTCTGCTCAATGCAGGAATCCAGGTAAAAGCATCCCTGACAGATGGCTGTCCAGCTGCACCTTGAATGCCTCCAGAGTGGGAAAGTCCACCACCTCCATAGGTAGCTGGTTCCATTGTCTTATTGCTCTGACAGTCAGGAAATTTTTCCTGATGTTTAGGTGGAATCTAGGTTCCTGTAACTTGAGCCCATTATTCCGTGTCCTGCAAACTGGGATGATCGAGAAGAGATCCTGGCCCTCCTCTGTGTGACATCCCTTCAAGTACTGGAAGAGTGCGATCATATCTCCCCTCAGTCTCCTCTTCTGAAGGCTAAACATGCCCAGCTCTTTCAGTCTCTCCTCATAGGGCCTTGTTTCCAGTCCCTTTATCATCCTTGTTGCCCTCCTCTGAACCCTCTCCAGTTTGTCTATGTCCTTCTTAAAGTGTGGTGCCCAGAACTGGACGCAGTACTCAAGATGAGGCCTAACCAGTGCTGAGTAAAGGGGAATTATCACTTCCCGCGATTTGGAAGCTATACTTCTATTAATGCAGCCCAAAATAGCATTTGCCTTCTTTGCAGCCACATCGCATTGCTGGCTCATATTCAGTTTGTGATCTACCACAATTCCAAGATCCTTCTCACTTGTAGTATTGTTGAGCCAAGTGTCCCCCATTCTGTAACTCTGCATTTGGTTTCCTTTCCCTAGGTGTAGCACTTGGCATTTATCCCGATTAAATTTCATTCTGTTGTTTTCGGCCCAGTGCTCCAGCCTATCGAGATGGCTTTGAATTTTGTTTCTGTCTTCCAGAGTATTCGCTGTTCCACCCAATTTTGTGTCATCTGCAAATTTGATAAGCATTCCCTGCACCTCCTCATCCAAGTCATTAATAAAAATGTTGAAGAGCACTGGGCCCAGGACTGAGCCCTGCTCATTACCTCTCCCCAGTTTGAGAAGGTACCATTGATAAGCACTCTTTGAGTCTGATTCTGTAGCCAATTGTGGATCCACCTGATAGTTGTTCCATCCAACCCACTTTTAGCTAGCTTTCTAATCAGGATATCATGAGGCACTTTGTCAAAAGCTTTGCTGAAGTCCAGATATATTATGTATTTTACTTGTAGTAAAAAAGCTGACCACTATTTTACTTGAAAAGAGAAATGATTTCAAGTTGTAAGATTTAGCAATGTCCTACATAAGAACGTTATATCTCCTTTTTTTATTTTGAATGTAAGGTAAGGTGTCTAATATACATGCTTGTAAGTGATACTGTGCCTAATAGTGTGTGTCCCACAATGTATAGCTTAATAGTGCCAACATTACCATGGAACATGACACTTCCAGCCCCCAGACCACTACCTGCTGTGGAGGAACATGTTCCAGAGCTCCCTTGTGAAAAGATTTCTTTGTCGACTCCTACTAATTGGGCGTACTTATGAATTTAGGAATCATATGTTTTGAATTTTTTTTCTGTGACTTGCAGGTGATATCATGGTAGATTACACTTATGTAGAGTGCACCTCAGCAGTGATGCAGGCGTTGAAGCATTTCCATGAGCACTTCCCTGAACATAGGGCACTGGAGGTCAGGTAAAAGAAATCACAACAACAAAAACAACAACAACAGGAGGAGGAGGAGGAGGAGGAGGAGGAGGAGGAAAAAGCAATTGGTGGAACCTTCATTTCAGAGTTCCCATGTCAAATGAATATTCCCTCCGGTAAAGCCTCCTGGAGTGTAAACGATTGTGCCTTCGACCCTTCTGTGGGGTGGGGTAAATGAGAACATTGCAACCATCTCCATGTGAGCCATGTTTATGAAAGAAACATTGTTATCGCTTCCAATCTGCATTAGATATAGCAGGGGATACTCACGGGTTCCACTGTTTCCTTTTTGCTTAGAGAGACACTCCAAAAGGGCTTGCAGTACTGTCGGAGAGTGCAGAGAGCTGACAGCTCCTGGGAAGGGTGAGTTTCTTCCTAAAGTCAAGTGCAGCTTGTGGGGCTCTCTAGTGGGAGGATAGGAAAAATGTCTATCACAAACAGCAAGACACAGCTTCTGCCATGGGTGATCTATCTGCTAACTATTATAAACCAGTTGTTTCAGTTTTTGCATGCCCATTAGCAGAAGCAGTGACTGAAACATCAGAGTGTTGCCGGCACCAAAAAAGGTGTCCAGCAAAGTGATTCGGGCCTCAGTGTGTATGCCCTGCCCAAAAAACACACTGATTTGGAGGAGGGAAACCAACTTTATTTGAGGCCCTCAAGTAGGCTCTAGGAGTCTATGACTCAAATCAAGAGCCCCCTCTCCAGTTTTTCCGGGATCTTTTATACAGCATGGAATCAGATACAGGTTTGCATCACATACAGTCATATTACATACAGTTGCGTAGAAAAACATTCTTATCATGACCTCTCACATACATTCACCAACTTCCTCTGCCCTTCTCTGGTACATACATTTCCTCCTGTTCCTTGACTATCAGTACAATTCTATCTTGTCCTGTTCTTTGGAAAGTACATGCTTCAGTCTGATGCTAGCACCCCCCTTCCCCCATGCCTCCGCCTTTCTCTGTACTCACAGTACGCGCGCGCGCACACACACACACACACACACACAATTTTGCTTTTTCCCTTATCAGTGTCCTTCGCGCACACACACATTCTTTGCCTCTTCCTCCGGCCTCTTCAACTTTGCAACTTTAGCAAGCAGTTTCACAGAACAGCAAGAAAGCAGGAAACAATTTTACAGAAAGCAGAAAACAAGAATGCAAGATTCTCTAGTCAGGCCTAGCTAAACATTAGAACAGGAGTACAAATTCACATGGTCTCCAACAAGAGACTGGCATCCTTCCAGAATCATTAAGTGAAGCAAAAATTATAGTTATAGCAAAGCCACATAAGGATCCTACTTTAGTATCCTCCTACTTTTTAAAATAATGATCGTAAGATTTTTGCTACTGTATCAGGAACAAGGCTGAATACAAAATACATACATTTACATCAATCTGGCTTCCTATCTAAATAGGTATTTGAAAGATAATACAGTATTAAGAAAATAATACTATGGATTTTGCTTCGCAAGAAAACCAAAATCATCAAATAAGCAATTATCTGCTTAATTGAGATTCAACCCATGCTAATAATTTGTTTCCATTAAGTATTTGATTTCCAAATGTCCAAAATTGATTTAAAAATTAAATCTATTTTAAACTAACAGAAACCTTTGCTCTTTTTTAATATTTTGATTTAATCCAAGATTGAAGGTTATTTCCAAATCTCAAAAAGAAAAGGCCATTTGACATCATAGAAGCCTATTCTGCATCTAAAAACTGGTTCTAGTTTTCTTTTGGAAGCAAAAACCATAATTAAGCAGTTACTACAGAGAATTACATAGAATTCGATTCCAGCTTCTAGAAAGTACTGATATCAAACTGAAAGTAAAAAGAAAAATCTTCTCTGAAAAACACACAAAATCTTAATAAGTTTTCACTGTGAGGAACAAGTTAAGCAATGCATGATAAAATGGGGACAGAATTTAGGAATCATATGTTTTGAACTTTGGGAATATTTGTGGATGAGAGCTAATTTTTCGCAGTAAATTTGCCAGGAAATTTTATAATATCCAGTGAAATTACACCAGAATCCAGATATATGATACACTAATACAAATAGTTGGAAGTGTCAAACAGAAGACAGAGGCTGCATTCACATGTGGCAGGATTGGTTAAAAATAAGAAAAACAATAAATCTAGTATTCAAGTCTGAAATGGATCCTTTGTTTCAATTAAATTATGCAATGAATTTCCCTTCACATAATTATCAAATGATCATGTATATGGTAGCAGCAGCAAGTTGTGCCAAGGGCGCAATCCTGCGGCCTCCTGACATTGTCGGGGGACGGGGGGGATAGGATTATTTGCAGCCCCGGCTCTGAGGTCCTGTGAGCTCGGAGCTGGGACTCCGAACGCTGAGCCCATGTCCTGCCTCCCTCGCAGCTGGTGCAGAAAGAACCGCACCGACTGCCTCCCCAGGGTCGCAAATCGGCTTCAGAGATTTGCCAGGGAGGGGGAGGGGGAGGCTGGAGCTGCCGGCTTATGCCGTATCCAAATGGTGCCCCAGCCTCCTTCCCGCCCCCTCCACAGAGCTCGCCAGCATTGGATGCACATAAGCTGTGTTTGGAGGCTTATGTGCATTGAAGGCGGAGGAGGGCATTGGATCGTGCCGTTAGTCATGTCTAAACTGTCCAATTAAACCATTAGTGAAGATAGACAAAAACAAAATAAATGTTTGTTGGAATGGAGACCTTTTCTTGAGTTTTGTCAAAATAAGGCACATACTTCTACAAATATAACACATGCATTTAATTTGTTATAATGCGTGTCTATAAATTCATAGATGTGCATAGTTATGTATGTATGTTTATCAATACTGCTTGTATGATTGTTTTTGTTGTGTGTTTTTACTATTTTAATTTGTGTGTGTGTGTACGCGCACACACACACACACACACACACAATTTAAATAATAAAGTACTAATTAAAAAAGAAATGGGAACATAAGTTCCTACCAAGGTGCTGTGGATCTTTTGTGCTTTGCTTTTTACAAACTCTCTTTTCATTCAAAGAGTCTTTTCTGACCAAACAGACTCATAAACACAGATTTTGAATCCAACATACATGTGGAAGAAATGCTGCTTGAGGGAGAAATTTGGTGTAGAGAAACAGCAGGCAAGAAAAGATCCCTTCATCTTCACCACTTCTTCATTCCAGTCTACCCTCTCCCAAAGTGGTTGGCTTTTTTAAAAAGGCAGGCAAGGCAGCATGTTATGTGTACTGAGTCTGGGGTTTTGAAAGAAACCATTACAGGGCCATTGGAAACCTCATGTTCAACTCCTTCATCCAGCCTCCTCCTACATAGCAGTGGGGGCTGAACTTTCCAAGCAACATGGCTGTTTGTGGAAAGACCAACAAGAATGAGCAAAGTGCCTGGAGTTTTCACCCTCCTGAATAATTTACATTTGCTGGCTGATTTCTCTTCCCTATTAGGAGTTGGGGTGTGTGCTTTACCTATGGCACATGGTTTGCATTGGAAGCTTTTGCTTGTATGCAGCAGACCTACCATGATGGGTGAGTGAACACTTTCCCCCAGTTTTATAATGAACATATACTAATTAGGATAAATTATTTGCAATGAAGTGGGCCTCTCAACTGGCCTGAAAGACATGCTTTCTTATTACCCTCTTCTCTGTGGGATGGGGCTTGGTGGGAGGGGTGTTTGTTATCCTTCGTTGAGCCTTGAGACAAATTGTTCTGGAGTTCAGCTCGGTATTAATCCTTGCCCTAGAGCTCAGGCAGTAAAGAGAACACCAGCCAGTCTCCTTTGGGGCCTCACTTGCTTGTCTGACTCAGGGGAGGAAGTAGAGGCACCACTGCTGGGCCAGACGGCCGCATTCTGTGCTCATGGGGAGAAAGCCTTCCTGATTAGCTTCCTACTCCGCAACTGTGGCATCTAATCTGCTCTCCATATGTTTATGCTGCTTCTAGATGTATTCTCCTGGCCCCATCAGAAAGCAGGAGGACCAGCCTATGAAGCATTAGAGGTGTCCCTCCTGCAGATGCTGCTTCCCTGACACTTCCGTGTTCGACTCGTACTTCCCAGCCTGCTGCCAAGGGACATGCATGCACTTTGGGGAGTGGAATGCTTGGGTCTGGAACTCTGACATCTTTCATCAGGGGAATTAGTACCATAAATCCAAAAGACATTAAAACCGAGAAAGTTAAAAGATAACACGCGTTTAAAAGTAAATGATCCAGCCGCTGGCAGCTCCTAATCACCTTAAGTGATTAGGACCTCTCTCTTTTTGCAGTAGCCGCTGACTCTCAGCAGGGCTCTCTAGCTTTGCCATGTTGTTGGCCTCAGCGGTGGGACAATTGCTGTCAGCTGGGCTACTGGGGGAGGCTTCAGGGTGGGGAGTCAGGAGACCTGCTCTCGCTGCAAGGCGGCTGGGGGAGGGGGGGAGAGGAGAATGCAGGAGCAATCAGCCAATTAGATGTGATAGAGTAGGAGACCTAGAAGCAAAGAGCAACGTGATTGGCTAGCAGTGGTGGTGCACTGCGCAGGTGCTGGAGGTGGATGGGAAATCGAATGTGTGGGAAAGCAGAGAGCAATGTAGACCTGCACCGGGAGATTTTCTAGCACAGCGTAGAGCAGTGAACTCTCTCAGTAATGAATAAAGCAGTGTTTTCCAACCTTGGGTCCCAGATGTTTTTGGCCTACAACTCCCAGCATGCCCCAGCCAGCATAGCTGGCTGGGGCATGCTGGGAGTTGTAGGCCAAAAACATCTGGGGACCCAAGGTTGGGGAACACTGGAATAAAGGATCCATCCTAATCTAAGGGCCAAGTGAGCCTCTCTGGTGACTTGATGACTGCCTGATGAGGCCTTGCTTGGATGAGGGGGAAGGAGTGGCCCCAAAAGGCCTCCAGCTGAGTTCAGTGCACAACATCACCACTTGACTGGGAGTGGGGAGCAGAGAGCCTGGAAAAGGCCCCCAAGTGGCCTCAATGGACCTAGAGCCAAAGTGGTTTCTGCTTAAAAAATAGTGAAGATCACTGAGCAACAGACTGGCAGATTAAAAAGGAGTGATGGGTGTGTGGCATTTAAAGAGAAATGACTTTAATACAGTTTAAATACAAACATTGAGCATAAACAGCATCTAACATTTAAAAGAAAACTAGCAGGAGGCAAATGCCAGCCCAACATGCCATATACTGTAGATATGTGAGTATGTGTGTCTTCTTAGCAAAGTGTGTGCTTAGTGTTGAAGGGGTTGGGGGAAGAAAGGAAAAAAAAAGATCTCAGACAAGTGATTTTGGATCTTGAAATGATTTGAATGGGGAAGGAACAGTTTTTGGGGGATTGTGAGCTCATTTTAGCAGGGAGAAGAAAGTAAAGCAAATGAAGGAGTTTGGGAGGAAAGCAGAGGGAGAGGCTTAAGAGAGCAACCGGGAGATCCGGTTCTGTTGTTTTCGGCCCAGCACTCCAGCCTATCGAGATCGCTTTGAATTTTGTTTCTGTCTTCCAGAGTATTAGCTGTTCCACCCAACTTTGTGTCGTCTGCAAATTTGATAAGCATTCCCTGCACCTCCTCATCCAAGTCATTAATAAAAATGTTGAAGAGCACTGGGCCCAGGACCGAGCCCTGTGGTACCCCGCTCGTTACCTCTCCCCAGTTTGAGAAGGAACATTGATAAGCACCCTTTGAGTCCGATTCTGTAGCCAATTGTGGATCCACCTGATAGTTGTTCCATCTAGCCCACTTTTAGCTAGCTTGCTAATCAGGATATCATGAGGCACTTTGTCGAAAGCTTTGCTGAAGTCCAGATATATGATGTCCACAGCATTCCCACAGTTCACAAGGGAGGTTACCCAATCAAAAAATGAGATCAGATTAGTCTGGCAGGATTTGTTCTTGACAAATCCATGCTGGCTTCTAGTAATCACTGCATTGTTTTCAAGGTGCTTGCAGACTGACTTCTTTATAATCTGCTCCACAACTTTCCCAGGGATTGATGTCAGACTGACTGGCCTATAATTCCCAGGTTCCTCCTCCTCCTTGCCCTTTTGGGGAACAACATTTGCCCTCCTCCAGTCATCTGGCACTTCACCTGTCCTCCATGATTTCTCCAAGATTTCTCCAGACAGTGGTTCTGAGAGTTCTTCTGCCAGTTACTTTATTACTCTAGGATGCAGTTTGTCAGGCCCTGGAGATTTAAACTCGTTCAAAGTAATCAGGTGCTCCTTGACCAGGAGGAGGACCTGGCAAGATCTTATGGAAGCCACAGGGAGGTGTTTCTCACCGGAGTATGCAGGTGTTGGGGATGGGGTGAAACACAAAGGGAAACGGAGAGAAAGAGCTAATGGACTTCTGAACCAATTAGAAGGGATGTAGCATGAGGAATTCCTGGTCCTCATCTGCTGACTTGCATGCATTGGAAGCTCTCCCGAGCTTCTTTGGGAACAAGAAGAGGAGACAGAAAAGGGGAGCTGCCCTCTTGAGCAGAGGGTGTCACCCTAAGGAGAGGCCTGCAGTTTGTTCCTGCGGTAAAGCATCCTAAGAGTCCAGAGACTGGTGGTGCTCCTTTTATCTTTCCTCTTAAGATTTAGTAAAACAAAAACTACCGTAAGTTCTCATTTCAAGATGGCTAATCAAATTTCAGAAATCAGTTTTAAGTGCCAAAGAAGAAAGAGGGGGGAAATGCCTTTCTTTCTCCTTCCTGGTGTGAGGGGAGGGGAAGGGAGGGGAAGTCTTGCATTAGCATCTCTGGCCATAGTCTGGGGCAGATTTTCAACCTTTCACTGGACCATGTGAGAAGAAGACAGGAGGATCTCTTGGTGATTGTCTTCAACAAAGGACCCCACTGAGGTGACAGAGCTAGTCAGGTAGGCTTGAATTATTTTGGAATGGCAGATTTTTCCCTGTGTCTCTTTCTGAGGCAACATGTGGTCATCCCCCCCCCCCCCCAGTCAGTTCTGACACAGTAGTGGGGTTTAAGAGCTTTAAAAGGTTTTTAAAAAGAAAAGCTTAAAGAGGTTGGACAAAATAAAACTGGTTTATAATTGGTTCCTTCCATCTGGCTTAAATAAGTAGGCTAAAAATCAATGTACTGGTACTTTCTGGGTACTTTTGTGATGGGAGTTGTAGGCCAAAACAGCTGGAGGCCCACAACTTGCCCACGCCTGCCCTAAGGCAAGATCTGCAGTTTGCAAGTGTTCACAGGAAGAGATAGAGGAAATCAGAAGATAAAAGGCTCACTGGAGAGGTACTTGCAGGAGGTCCTGTGGAGTTCTTCCTGGGATATACTTGGCCTGAATCTTCATAATGGAGGTGCTGCTTCTGTGCCTTTTCCAAGATGAATAGAGCCTCTCTTTCCAAATGTAATCTACCCTTTCCAAAAATAGCACAGGTAACAACTATTTTTGCATGTTTCAGATCTCAATTACTTTGTATCACCATTCTGCGCTTCCTAGTATGATGCAGACCCTTGCCATGTCTTTCTACTCACCACAATGTGTTCCTCCTGCTAGATCATGAGGGTGGCCCTTGAATTCCAGTTCTTCTTCCTTTTCTCTTCCAGAGTGGCCTGTGAGGAGGTGTCCCGTGCTTGTGAGTTCCTGGTCTCCAAACAGATGGAGGATGGTGGTTGGGGAGAGGACTTTGAATCTTGTGCACAGCACAGATACATTCAGAGTACCACATCGCAAATCCACAACACCTGCTGGGCTCTTCTGGGGCTCATGGCTGTTCGGTAAGAGCTTGTGGCTGGAAGGGACATTGACTCTTCATTCCTATCCTGCAGTGATAGCCAGTGGCCTCTGCATTGGGCAGAAGGTCAGATAAAAGCGGCCACTCTTTCTGGTGGTAGCCTTTCATTGATGTGCTGCTTATCTAGCAGCTAGGTCTCATAGCTATAGTCTGGTAGAGGCTAGCTCCAAGCATTCCCACACCACACCTACCTGGATAGTGCTGTAGCCTATAACACACAACCAGATACATAAGAACCCTCTCAGGACAAGGAAGACCGCCTTTTCTCCTAGAACCCACTTGTACACAAATGCACATTAATCCTTTAGCAACTCCAAGTTAAAGTAGGGCTGGGCAACTTTGAGATGTCGAGGGGGCATTTTGGTTACTTGCAAGCTAAATTTGACCCTTTGGGTGCTCTGTAGCAGCTACAGAGCCATAAAAGGGTCATATTTAGTTTGCAAACAAGCTAAATTTGACCTTTTGGCACTCTAATGCCACAGAGGCCATTTTTCCCCTTTAAAATGTTTTTCGCTGGGGGCGGTGGGGTCCACATGTGGCCCACAGCCCACGTGTTGCCCACCCTGAGTGAAAGGATCACAGCTGTGTGTCCTGGGCTAGGAAAGGTATTTATTTATTTATTATTTACATTTATTTATCGCCCATCTGGCCGGCAAACCGGCCACCCTGGGCGATGTACACAAGATAAAAACAGGATAAAATGCATTTAAAACAGGATAAAATTTTAAAATCTTAGCCCACCCCATATTCCCGCCTGAACAGCCAAGTTTTTAGTGAGCGGCAGAAGCTCAGCAGAGAGCGGGCATGGCGGAGGTCACTCGGGAGAGAGTTCCACAGTACGGGGGCCGCCACAGAAAAGACTTGAACCCTGCTTGAACCCTGGAGAGCCACCATCAATCGGTGTTGAATTTTCTATTGCTCTGTGGGCTGCACAGTCTGCACTCATCCCATATAGCTCCTTGTTAGCCCTGCAGACTGGTCGAAGAGATCGGAAATGCTGCATCACTGCTCAGCACTTGGAGCCCTTCAGGAATGTCCTTGGCCACTTCCTTTGCTTGCTGGCTGGCTCTGGAGTATGGGACTAACTCACAAGCCTCTGCTTGAGACCATGTAGGGCAGTGTTCTCCAAGCTTGGGTCCCCAGATGTTTTTGGCCTACAACTCCCCGCATGCCCCAGCCAGCTATTGTAGGCCAAAAACATCTGGGGACCCAAGCTTGGAGAACACTGATGTAGGGGTTTGACTTTCCAGCATGGAATACTGTAGCACTTAGAAAAAGCTTTCCTGAGTTTGGAAATTACCTGCCATCACTTCTCTCCCTCTCTCTCTCTGAACCTACCTTAGCAATGCACTTGTGTCAGGACTACTCCTTTTGCTTTGCAGGTATCCAGATGTCAGAGTCCTGGAGGGTGGGATCAAAGTTTTGATTGACAAACAACTGCCCAATGGGGACTGGCCTCAGGTAAAGCGTCTTCCTTTAGTGCATCCCATGTTTGATTGAGAGCACGAGCAGTTTGCATGTCTTTACGAGCTGCAGCGTTGCCAGCCCGCTCCGCTCACATACATTCACTTTAGAATCCCTCTCCCACCCTCCTTGCAAATGTTCCTTCAGGCATCAGGATCTGTTTTGCTCCTCATTCCAGTATGTCTATTGACAATTTTTCAGAGTTCTCCTACCTCCTCCACATACCTTCGTCAATCATACACAA
Source organism: Shinisaurus crocodilurus (assembly GCA_021292165.1). Classification (NCBI taxonomy): domain Eukaryota; kingdom Metazoa; phylum Chordata; class Lepidosauria; order Squamata; family Shinisauridae; genus Shinisaurus; species Shinisaurus crocodilurus. The sequence continues at coordinate 185,438,054 of CM037879.1, forward strand.
CATTTTCTTGGCTAGGCAGTATTTCCTTTCTGGCTCCTAGGCACATTATGAGGAGCAGTCCTGACAATTAGTACTTCTTGGAAGGTGTCCCCTCTGCGCTCGCTGAACTTGCTGATATAACTCTTAAACATGGATCATGAGCAGTGGGAGCAGAAAAACATCTGTCATTAGGACAACCCACACTGAAGTGCACTGGAAAGATGAGAGAGCAATTTTGGATTGTTCCTATTATTTTGCCCTGCAGGAGAACATTTCTGGAGTATTCAACAAGACCTGTGCCATCAGCTACACCTCCTACCGAAATGTCTTCCCCATCTGGACCCTGGGACGCTTTTCTCATCTGTATCCTGCCAGCCCTGTGGCTGGCAAGCTCTTGACTGAGGCATTAAGTGATGGAGAGAAGGGACAAATGGCTGGAGGAATGACAAATGGGCATAGATTGCCATTCACCTCTTTCTGAGTTTGGAGCTTGTAGCCAACATTGCAGACATGAACTGCCAGTCTCCCTGAGGTTTTTATACATTTCTAAACTACTGGGCTATTGAACCAGTAAGGAGAGAGGAATTGATGGAAACCAGTGAAAGTTTCTCCAGATGGCTTGTCATCCTCTTGGTTCTTGCTGCATTCACATATGCTAAACAAGAAGGAGTTAGCCCAGGAACAGTGTTTGCTTGCAGACATACAACCTGTGAGCTGGCTAACTTCCATTAGCTTTATGTAACATGTAACTGATGCTTACCGGTACTTACTCGAGTGCATTACACGTAGGCTTAAAACACTAGGATTCATGCCCCTAGTTTTTACTTAGTTCTGAGTTGATTGAACTCTATGCACGGATGTGTCACCCACATACATCATGTTGGGCAGGTGTTGCCCCACTTAGCTTCATTCTACATGTAGTGGCAGCAACGGAGTATAACTTTTGGAATAATGGAGGTGAATAAACAAAGAACGATATCATGAGTGATGTGATTTTTTCCTTTACTTCTGAAGTGCAATCTTAAGGGTGCAATCCTATGCATGTTTAGACAGAAAAAGGTCCTACCACTCCCAGCATTCCCCATGGCTGGCTGAGGGATGCTGGGAGTTGTAGGGTGTATTTGTCTAAACATACGTAGGATTGTGCCCTAAATCTTCCTTTTTCTCCCTTTTTAAGAGAGATGTTTGTTTTCCCAATGTGCCATTGAGAGTCCTGCAGTAGAGTTCACATGTTGGCAGACCCTCTTGTTGGCTAGATGTACATATGGCAGCAGAATGGAGTCCTGAGCTGTACTACCTTTTAAAAAACTTTAAAAACCTTTTAGACTGCAGTGGGCAATTCATGTTTTTAAATGCTCTCCTATTTTTTTTAAAAAGCAAATTGAAAGCAGAAAATTAGCGGAGCCATGGGAGCAGAGCTAGAACCTTTCCCTCTAGCATGGTAGTTTACTAGCAAGGAGGGTTTGTTTACTTAGGGAAGCATAAAAGATGGATCCCCCACTTGCATTCCATTCTACTCCTCATTTCTATCTCATTCCATTGCATGAGTAGATCTGCCCATCACAGGAACAGAAATCTGCCCTGGTATGTGCTTAGTTTTTCTGCGTATGCCCTGTAAAGATCCATCTCCTGGAAGTCCCGCTGGGGGCCGATCATGTCCATGGATTGTGTGTTGGAGTGTCTATGGCAGTGTTCTCCAAGTTGTAGGCCAAAAACATCTGGGGATCCAAGGTTGGAGAACACTGGTCTATGGCCTTTCCACTCCGAAGATCCTAGTCAGCATCCATCTCCCACAAAATAAAACATGTAGGGAAATTAGATGCAGCTAGGTGCCCACAGTCCCCACAATGTCCTTGGCTTTAATCTTCCCTTCGCCTGCAGCAGAAGAGGATTTGGGCTGAAAGATAAAAGTGTGGCTGCATGGAGGCTTAAGTTGTAAGCAAGCACACTATGTGAGACTTCAGGATGTGTTTATCGCTAACAGCACAAGGAAGTTATGGATGGGTGTGAATGAATTTGTTAGCATTTTAATTGTGTTAAACTGAACGTTTTTTGATCTTAGAATTAACCTCTGCTTACACGACACCTTCTGGTTTAGGAAGAAAACTGTCCCCTTGTTTTGCTTTGCAGGAAAGATCAGTGCTTGTTACAACATGGCGTGCCACCCATATCCATTATAGTTAGGTGCTCAGTGCTCAGGCAGTTTCAGCAACTCTATTGCATGGAGTTTCTGTGATGGATGTAGTCAAAGCAGCATACACTTTTCATCCCTTAGATTTGTTAGGCATTATACCATGGTACTGATGCAAAGAAGGAGGCCTTGATGGGAAAAGCACTGCTACAGAACTTCCAATAGTGCTTCCAATCCCAGGCTTCAGCAGGTGCTGCTCTCGGTGGTCAGGTGTCAAGATAAGGGTATAGTCCAAACAGACAAGGACTAGGGCAGAGCAAACAGATCGGGGCCAGAGGCCAAGAGAAGACAGACAAGGCAAGTCTGCTGCTACTACGTGTAGTAATAATGAGTTGGGCTTTATAGTCCAAGGTGAACAGAAATTGGCCTATCACATCAGCTGATAATGACTGTAGGTGGCACCCTTGCACTACAGGTTTGCAGGGAAGACAGAATGCTAGTGGGAACTGGGAAGATATCAGGGTCCTAACTGGTGTTCTTTAATGGCCGCCTGTGAGCCACACAGCCCCATCCACTTCCCCCACAATAGAGGCTTCATTGTTAGGTTATGTTGGCTTCTACAACTGTGGAAACTTTACTGTGGTCTTGCCCCAGTTTGCTGTGACTTGTGTAGCATTGCTAGAGATGGAAGGGGGAAAAAACTTGCATTGACAAAGTCTGCAAATGGCAAGGGGGCCACCAGCAAGGGTTTTTTTGGCGGTGCGGGGGTTGAGTGAGCTGCAGTTAGCAATTTGGCTGGTAATAAACAGTTCTACCTTAAGCCTATTTGCCGTGTTGCAGAACTGGATTTTAAATGTTCATCACCTCAAGTCATCATACCGTTAATCTAAATTCACTTACTTTTGTTCTTTGAAAAGTCAATACAATGATAAATGCATTTAAAAGCTTACATGAATGTGCGGGAATCGCTCACACTCAAGCGTGAAAACTGGTTTTACATGATATTACACTGATGCAATTGATTGGACAACGTTGCAGCAGCCCACCTCCTCCCTCTCCGGTTCAGCCAGTACAACCCTGAAGCAAACACTTTCTTTCCTCATGTCCCCTGAAATGCCAGGAAATGCACGTATAGTGCAGTAGAGCAGGGATGGGCAACCTGTGGCCTTCAACTCCCATCACCCCCAGGCAACAAGGTAAATGCTGAAGGATGATGGGAGCTGTAGTCCATCAACACCTGGAGGGCCACAGGTTCCCCATCCCTGCTGTGGAGCACCAAGGAGCTGGGGAACTTTGCAAAGAAGCAGTGATGCCTGCTTTCAATATTTTTATGCAATAAAAGCCTCTTGCTGTTTGTACCAACTTTTATCTCGGGTGGGCACCAATTCTTCAACTATACTATGCACTACTTGGGAGTCCATTTCCAGCCAGACCCCAGACTGCATTTGCCAGGGTGGTGCTAACTCTAGGCTTGAGGCTACCGACAGCCATTCAACCACTTGTTGATCTAAATCAGTGTTGTCCCCAGATGTTTTTGGCCTACAACTCCTAGCATGCCCCAGCCAGCTACACTGGCTAGGGCATGCTGGGAGTTGTAGGCCAAAAACTGAGGACCCAAGGTTGGAGAACACTGATCTAAACTGAGGGCTTGAATCCTCTTCCAAAAGGTGGTCAGCCAAAAGGCTGCTTTATCCACCTTAAATGAGCCAAGCTCATGAGTCAGTGCTGTGATTTTTGTGTGTGTGTGGGGGGGGGTGTCACGTGTCCTGAGGGTCCCCTCACTTTTGCAGACTCTTGTGTACCTGTACAGTTTCCAGCACAATTTAACCCCTTCTAAATCCCACTTGAAATGACCTTTGCATTGTGACAGCTCTGACAGCTGTCAGAATGCAATTACTCCTGTAAATGGGATTCCTCCAGCTTTTGCATGTCCCTGAAATGGTATCTTGGGAACACATGCCAAAGTGAGGGGACCTTTGGGACACATGATCCCCAAAAAAACACCCGAGGACCCTGCTGCAAAGGGGGTGGGCTACATGCCACCCTATTTTCAGTAGCAAGGAATACTTGGGGCTTTGGAACAGTTGGACAGCTCAGCTTCTGTAAGCTGTCAAAAGGTTCTGAAGGGGGATTTAACTTACCTGCAGCCTCTGGTTGGCACTGCACATGGTGGGTACCAGCTGGATTTTGCCAGCAGGGATGCCCCCTGCCCATTACCCACCTGAGCTTCCCCATTGCTGCCCCCACATAACTGCACTTGTCCACAGTTCTGAAAAAGCAGCAAGAATTCTTTTAAAAAAAAATTGCAATTGTGAAAATTAGGGGGGACAATTAAAAAAAAATACTTGGCAACCATGGGCAGCCCCTCCAAGGTACCACTGGGGCACCTTGGAGGGACAGTTTGTAGCTGTCAGGGGGGGGTCATGAAAGCCTGCTTGACAACTGGCTTTCACGATCTGAAGAAAAAATGTTTCAAAGGGAAAACCAAGCTGCAGCGAGGGGAGAGGGGAAGCCAGTGCCAGCTGCCTCCAAGTGCTGCTTGGGTACTTTGGGGGCAGCTGGCACTGGTACTCGCCTGGGAGCCCCATGGCAAGGAAGGGCACTTTGCTGCTCTTGCTATGGAGCTCCTGATTTTTGTGCACCCCCCCAAAATAATAATTTAGGGGTGCACAACATTGTGTGCCCAAAAGCTTTAAAAAAAAAAAGGTGGGCAGCCCCTCCAAGGTACTGCTGGGGCATCTTGGACGGACTGTTCATAGCTGCCAAAACGGGGTTCGCAAAAGCTGGCTTGAGAGCCTCCTTTCACAATCTCAAAAAAAATAATAATGGGAAGAAAGCTGCGGAGAGCCTGAAATGGCTCCTGATGGCAGGGAGATGGGGAAGCCTCTGCCAGCCTGCCCCCACGCACAGCTGGCCATAGCGCTTGCCCTGTAGCTGCTTGGCAAAGATGGCAAGGGATTTTTGCTGCTCTTGCCAAGTGGCTCGCTGGCAGCTTGTTTCCACCCACAATGGGTCACGTCCAGTTTTGGACAACATGCCAACCCCTTGTGAAGCAACCCCTAGAACAAACCATTGGTCACCAGGATGGCTTAGAACCAAAACCTGAGCCACCCTGACAAACCCATCCCGAGTTTTCATGATATGCTAACCTAACTTGGCTTAATAGCCACAGTGAGTTGTCATGTTATGTGAACCCAGTCATAAGAGGAAGATCCCGTGAATTGAACAGCACTGATGCAGAAGAGAGGACTGTTCTATTCAAGAAGCATCATGATGAACTCCAGCAAAACTATTTGAGGTGAGGTGAAGGATTAAAAAAAACAACGTTTGGGAATAAGAGAGGAAAAAACCCTAAATGTACAAGCACGGTACAGCTGTCTTAAGAATATCATATCATATATTTTATGGTATCACTGCCCTTATCATAATATGGACAACTTCACCTGCCTTGTCCTAGAATGTTTTCCTTCACCTTGCAAACATTGGTGAATAATACTCTCTAGAACAGTCTTCCCCAACCTGGTGCCCTCCAGATGTTTTGTACTGCAATTCCCAGCATTCTTGACCATTGGCCATGCTGTCTGGGGCTGATGGGATTTGAAGTCCAAAACATCTGGAGGGCACCAGGAAGGCAGCTCTAGAGAGTAGCAGTGGAGTCTGTGGGGATTGTCTTTAGAGGTGGAAGGAGACATGAGTATGCTTGATCGGGTTTTAGGGTTCTAGAGGAACCTGGGCCGGATCCACATTACACGGTATATCATCAAGTTAGCAGAACAGTTCTGCTATATTCACGTTCCGCAGTCACTACACGCATGGCACACTCTTGCTAAATGCACTGCAGTCATCTTGGTTTGCACCTACCTCTTGTGTAGGCTGGAGCGCTGGGCCGAAAACAACAGAATGAAATTTAATCTGGATAAATGCCAAGTGCTGCACCTAGGGAAAGGAAACCAAATGCAGAGTTACAGAATGGGGGACACTTGGCTCAACAATACTACAAGTGAGAAGGATCTTGGAATTGTGGTAGATCACAAACTGAATATGAGCCAGCAATGCGATGTGGCTGCAAAGAAGGCAAATGCTATTTTGGGCTGCATTAATAGAAGTATAGCTTCCAAATCGCGGGAAGTGATAATTCCCCTTTACTCAGCACTGGTTAGGCCTCATCTTAAGTACTGCGTCCAGTTCTGGGCACCACACTTTAAGAAGGACATAGACAAACTGGAGAGGGTTCAGAGGAGGGCAACAAGGCTGATAAAGGGACTGGAAACAAGGCCCTATGAGGAGAGACTGAAAGAACTGGGCATGTTTAGCCTTCAGAAGAGAAGACTGAGGGGAGATATGATAGCACTCTTCCAGTACTTGAAGGGTTGTCACACAGAGGAGGGCCAGAATCTCTTCTCGATCATCCCAGGACACGGAATAATGAGCTCAAGTTACAGGAACCCAGATTCCACCTAAACATCAGGAAAAAATTCCTGACTGTTAGAGCAATAAGACAATGGAACCAACTACCTAGGGAGGTGGTGGGCTCTCCCATTCTGGAGGCATTCAAGGTGCGGCTGGACAGCCATCTGTCAGGGATGCTTTGACCTGGATTCCTGCATTAAGCAGGATGGCCTTGTAGGCCCCTTCCAACTCTACTTTTCTATGATTCTAAAGATCTAAGTGCATGTGGATACTTATGGAGAACCTATTTAATTCACTATCCAAACTGTACCATGAATTCCACTGTAGAAAGGCCAGATTTAGCCCAAATAAATTATTTCAGTGGAGCAACAGAGTGTTCCATTAAGAACTAGTGACATCATAATGGCATAGAAACATTCTAAACCTGTTGAGTTTCCTGTGAGCCTTTCAAAGCACTGGGACAAGTGACCTGTCCAGCTAAGGCTGTCCCTTCCAAATTAACCCTTCCTCATTAAGGAGGAAGAAGAGGATGACCGAAGAGAGAGAGTGGATGAAAAGAATTCAGGAAGAAAATGCGCACCTGAAAAATCAAATTCGGCTGCTCAAGGAAAACTATGAATTACGCATATTGTTGGATCTGCAGAATGAGGACAGCAGTCAGGTCCAGCTATTAGCATCTCAGATTTCTCCAACATACCCTGATGCTGGTGCATTAGTAAAAGGTGGTAAGGAGCAAGCTATACCAGTTTACTAAAAGCTTTTAAATTACAAACAAATGATAATAGTAGGGTAAAAAAAAAAAAGAATCAGAAAAGAGCTCAGTTTGGGAAGGTGTAGGCAAATGTTTGCTACAAGCAACAACCATTATTTTTGTAAAGAATATGCCTTAAAATTGCAGAAAAGTGAGTTTGCCAATTGTTAATCTGATCCTTATTATAGTTGTGATGTAACAAAATGGTGGCCGCATTTTTCCATGAACTACCATTGCCTGTACTATTATTAAGATGAAACCATACCTAGTGGGGTAGCTAGTGAAAACGTTTTGAAAGTGGAACATGTTTTGGAGTTAATTAGTTAATAATTATTTAATAAATGTTGATTTAATTTACTTTGAGAGCGTTTTAATTACATGCTTTTAATTTCTGATTTTATTAATTAAAAATAAATTCGGAAAAGAAAATAACAGTACCTAAATACAGGTGCTTTCCTTCTTCAGTGTGGGTTTTATGTCACACGTAGTACAGTTCCTCATCACTAGATTCTTATAAAATCATAGAATAGTAAAGTTCAAAGGTGGCCTTTAAGGCCATTGAGTCCAACTCCCTGCTCAATACAGCAATCCAAGTCAAAGCATCCCTGACAGATGGCTGTCCAGCTGCACCTTGAATGCCTCCAGTGTGGGAGAGCCCACTACCTCCCTAGGTAGTTGGTTCCATTGGTGTATTGCTCTAACAGTCAGGAAATTTTTCCTGATGTCCAGGCAGAATCTGGCTTCCTCTAACTCCTGGTCTTCCTCTGTGTGACAATCTTTCAGGTGCTTGAAGAGTGCTTTCATTATCAGTCTTCTCTTCTGAAGGCTAAACATGCCCAGTTCTTTCAGTCTCTCCTCATAGGGCCTTGTTTCCAGTCCCTTTATCAGCCTTGTTGCCCTCCTCTGAACCCTCTCCAGTGTGTGGTACTAGAACAAAACAAACAAACAAGACAATGTCTTAGGGACCTCCCCCTTGACCTCCCCTGCTGAACTCCGCTGCCAAACTCCTGTTTGCTCTCCCTGTGCGCTCACTCTCTGGGAGCCTGCTTGCCTATACAGCCCGCAAAACAGCTGAAGCCTCTTCTGTGCTTCTGCTCAGCTGGGGGTCAGGAACAGAATCACTGCATTGTTTTCAAGGTGCTTGCAGATTGCCTGCTTTATAATCTGCTCCAGAATTTCCCCAGGGATTGATGTCAGACTGACTGGTCTGTAGTTCCCAGGTTCCTCCTTCTTGCCCTTTTTGAAGATGGGAACAACATTTGCCCTCTTCCAGTCGTCTGGCACTTCACCTGTCCTCCATGATTTCTCAAAGATAGTAGACAGTGGTTCTGAGAGTTCTTCTGCCAGTTCCTTCATTACTCTAGGATGCAGTTCATTGGGCCCTGGAGATTTGAACTCGTTCAAATTAATCAGGTGTTCTCTGACCATTTGCCTATCAATCTCAGATTTTATCCTCATCTTCTCCTTGATTGGGCAGTTGGTAGTAGACTCCAACCCAGATACAAATCCATATGCAGGATGTGACAGGAAACTAAGATCTGGTTGATACAGCTATCCTTGGAAAAACGATCTAGATTACAAAGTAAAGAGTTCCATGCACACATGCTCAAAGGATCATGTTGGAGGAAAATGTGAGGCCAGGGCCGGCGCTACCGCTAGGCAAACTAGGCGGTTGCCTAGGGCGCATGGCTGAAGAGGGCACAGAAGCGCTGCGCTCCTCTTTGCTGCCGCCTCCCCCGCCGCCGCCACTGCCACCCCCACCCCCACCCCCTACCTTCTCTGCGATGCTTCCGGAGCCCCACCCGCGCTGTTTTGGCGGGAGGAACCAGGGCAACAGGGCTTAAACAGCCCTGCTGCCCTGGTTTCCCTGGCCAAAAACAGAGCGCGGGGGTGGGTGGGTCCCGTCGCGTCACTTCCTCGGAGGAGGAGGAGGCGGCCAGGGCGGGGAGAAGGTAGGTGGCGGGGGTCCGGCAGCTGCAGGGGTGGTGGTTTGCTCTGGAGCCCCCCCCACAGCACGAGGGGGGGGCGCTAAATATAATATCGCCTAGGGCGCCAAACTGCCCTGCACCGGAACTGTGTGAGGCTATATGTTCTGAAGTATAACTGCCCACTTTCAGGAATGATGTTCTGAAGTGATCCTTTGAGCATGTGTGCATGGAACTCTTTACTTTGTAATCTAGATCGTTTTTCCAAGGATAGCTGTATCAACCAGATCTTAGTTTCCTGTCACATCCTGCATATGGATTTGTATCTGGGAATGTTATATACGTAGAAAACAATTTTGTTGAACCTTTTCATGTACTAAATTGAAAGTTAGTCAATTTTGTTGAACCTTTTCATGTACTAAGTTGGTAAGGTCATCCTGCCAAACTATATGTTAGAACTGGTCTTTAGACTCCAGTCAATTGAAAATATGCCAATAGCATTCCTTGCTGTAGTTGGTAACACTGTATGTTTGTTGTTGTTGTCGTTGTAGCAGCTCAGTATATTGGAAGAGAAGATTTTAATTATCCTCCACACGCCATCTCCAAAGAAACCACAGTTCTGCCCTGTTCCAGGGCCCAGGCACAGGTTAAGCGGCTCCACAATGATGCACCCCCCTTTCAGCCCAGAAGTGGGGGGAAAAAGTCCACACATTTGTCAAGCATGTCATGTTCTACCATTGGAGGAAAACAGGTTGAGGAACCCACAGATATCTCCATGCTAAAGAAAAATTGGTTAACAGATGGCCCTTTCCCTGGAGGTGATAAAGCTCAAACTCCATTACCGCTTAGCATTGGTGAGAAATGGTCACCTAATGTCAACTGTGTATTTGTCTGCACGTGTGTACACAAGGGAAGGTGGGGGGGCTGAGGGCAGTATCCAATGGGGTCATTGCTTATACAACTGAGATTAAAGGCTTCCTGGAGGAAGCCCCAAATGACCAGAAATGCTGATTTCTGGATTGGGACTGGTCAGCGGAGCTCCCTTATGTGAGATCCACTGACCTGCCCCATTCCAGAAATGAGCATTTCTGCTAGTTTCTGGTTGCTCACAGAAGCACTAAATCTCCGTTGCACAACTGGTTACTCCTGCTTGTAGAACAGAATCAGTGGGGGTGCAACACAAATGGTGAGGGTGCAGCGCGCCCCATTGAATATTGCCCTAAGCTTGTTCTCGGGAGCATTTGAAGATGTTCCAATTCCACACACACACACCCCATGAGAACAGATAAAGGATTTATTCTTAATAACTGCTTCTTATCTCTGGGCCAATTTAAATGATAGCAAGGTTCCTGTCGGTCATTTTTTTCCTTCAGCCCCTGATGCTTCTCACTTGCGGCCAAGGGGTCTCTTTTGGTTCATTATGTGCAGAAGATGCCATTTCTGAATGTCACAGCAACCCACATGATTTGTAGTGGTATGCAAAATTGGCAGTTGCATACCACTACAAATCATAAGTAACAGACATAGCTGACTTACACATAACAGTATACAGGGAGTCCCTGGGTTACGAACATCCGACTTACGGACAACTTGACCGCCTGGTCTAGGGATGGGCTCCCAGCCCGACACCCAACTTGCGGGATGCTCGGCGAGCACTCCCGCTGCGCAATCCAAGTCTCCAGCGAGCACCAGCTGAGGCGCTCACCGGACTTACAGGTTTCCCGGCTCTACGTCGTTTGCGTAGAGTATAGCCGCAATTTGCATAAACGGCCACAATGTGCGTAAAGGCCGTACTACGCGATGCTGTTCTGATTTATGTTCAAATTTGACTTACAGACTGAAGAACAGATCTCGTTCATAACATGGGGACTGCCTCTATTCTCCATTCCATCCCTTTATTTCCCCCCTCTAGTTTGATATAAGAACATAAAGAAAAGCCCTTTTGAATCAGACCATCTAGTCCAGCATTTTGTTCCCACAGTGACCACCCAGATGCCCATAAGCTTGGAAGCAGGACATGAGTGCAACTGGTCAACATAGCCTCTGATACTGGAAGTAATATTTCACCATCATGACTAGTAGACATTGATAGCCTTACCCTCCATGAATTATTCCAATCCCCTTTTAAAACCATACAAATTGCCAGCCATCACTACATCTTCTGGTAGCAAATTCCATAGTTTAAATATGCTCTCTGTGAAAAAGTACTTCCTTTATCCCCCACCAATCAGCTTCATGGGATGACCATGGGTTCTAGTATTGTGAGAGAGGGAGAAAAATGTCTCCTTATCCACTTTCCCCACAGCATGCACATCAAACTTTAACCTTCCCTCATAGGCAAGTTGATTCAGCCCCTTAATAATTTTGATTGCTCTTTTCTGCACCTTCTCCAGCTCTACAATATCCTTTTGAAGGTACAATGACCAGAACTGTACAGAACATTCCAAGTATGGTTGCACCATAGATTTGTATAAAGGCATTATGATATTGGCGATTTTAAAATTATTATTCACTTCCTAATCATCCTCAACATGGACTACATTTAATTTGAAGCCATGGCTTGTCAAGAAGGGAGAAGAGCAATAGATGTGGCACATATATGACTCTTTTGGCTTTTCCATGTAGTTATATACTGTAGATCCCTTTTCTAACTGCATTGGGGACTGCTCAAGGTGTTGGCTAACTGTTCCATGGTTTTTGAAATGTGTGGTGGGCTTCCCAATGGAAACACTGAAAAGGTGTGTGTGTGTGTGTGTGTACACTTAGAAATCCAATTGTCCAATTGCAATAACTGTTCACAATATCATTGATTTAAAAAAAAAAGTTTTGACACTTCTGTTTATTCTAAATAAACATCCCTATTAAACTGATGATGGTAAGATACACATTCAAATGCAGCAAGAGCAGTAAGATCTTAAGTCCACTGAATGATAGATGGTAGGTATTTATCCTTCCAGGCTTGGAGTATGAGTTTCTTTGCAACTGTTGGGGCTCTCAGAGTCCACTTTTTCTATCAATCTGTTGATCCCCACACCACAGGGATATAATTTAAAAGTGCATTAGCATCCACAATTATCACAGATTTTTCAAGAACAAAATGTATGTGGGCAGTAACTTCTTGTCTTGCTGTTTCTTTGAATTCTGAAGTCACCTAAATACACTTTGTTGTAGCTCACTACAAGGCTGGAAGACTACTCAGTTCAAAAGACATGCCAAGTCACTCACCAACATGGCCAGAAGAATTAGGTTCCTCAAACCCTACCAGTGTGTCAAACAAGGAAGATATCCAGGCACAGACCACCTTTTCGGATGACCTCAAAATCCACAAAGGAGGTTCCTCCTCAGGGATTTCTGAAAGGCAGCCCTATCACCTTTTATGCAGTGCCCAGGACTCAAGCATAGACAAAACACAGCTCGAAACCCAAGAAATGCCTAGGAAGAAGAGAGTTTGGTTTTCAGATGCATCAGGTGCAGACAAGTTAAGGAAGTTCCATACATTCTACTTAAATGGTAATACTGAGATGTTGCTGGTGATTGGTGTTGAAGACGTTATGAGGTGAAAAAAATCCTATGATAAATGCAAGTGTTATGTTCTCAAATAAGGGGGTCTTTTGGACCTCTGTGGAGTAAAGGAAAATCTTAGTGCAATCTGTCCTCTCCTACATGTTCCTATGAGCACAAGTAAGGTCCAGCCCAGATGATACACAGGAGATCTGTGATTAGGTTTTCTTGTGGTTTTTGTTTTGCTAATCAGAAGCCCCAAGGAACTTCTTTTGAAGTGATGCTCTGTGCCTTCTAAATACCCTTAAAGCAGGATGGGGGACCTCAGGCCCAGGGGCCTTACATTTAAAGCCCCAAATGGCTCAGGATGGGTACCTTAAGGATCACCTTCTGAGTGTGGAAAGCTAAGCTGGGTCAGGCCTGGTTATTACTTGGATGGGAGACCTCTCCTCTAGTTTTGAGCAGGGGGTTGGACTCGATGGCCTTGTAGGCTCCTTCCAACTCTATGATCTATGAAATCTATGATGCCGATTAGTTAGTTAGTTAGTTTGTATTATCTATTCAACATCTGAGATCCTATTCCACGTTCTCATCCAGACTGGCATCCGGTTGGTGGCTACTAAGAGCAGGGTCTTCCTATTAGTAGCACTATCTCTGTGGGTCACCCTACCTACAGAAGTCTGCCTGGCTCCAACTGGCTCCAGATGCCAGAGGAACAGCCCTTCAGGGAGATGTTTGGGTCAGCTGATTGGGGGGGGGGGTTCTGCTTGAGCTGTTTTTCTGTTTATGCTGATTATTATTGGATTTGTTGTGTAGAACTGAGAACCAGATTACTTGGTTTTGTTGTTATGTACCTTCTGTATTTTAATTCTGATTTGAGTTATCCAGAAGAAAATGGGATATAAATTTTACTAGCAGGAGTAGGACTAACACTGCTAATAATAATTTCAAGAGCCCAGTGAAGGTCATATTCACATTATACTGATGGGAACAAATACAGACTGAAGATGCCAATTTGGTCATCATTACCCACTGAGTTTAGTTTGTTCCTTCACCTTCAAGACCATCAGTCCATCTGCTGGTACACAGTGGCTCTTACATTTAGAAAATACTTGCATGGATAGCGGCATATTCCAAATTATTCATGATTATTATGGAGTAACTTGCACATTACACACAAATGCACATAGCAAAGACATTTTTCAAGAAAAGTAGCCTCAGGGGCCTGCTGTTTTGAGAAGAGGAGCAGTGGGGAGCAAGTGGCGCTCAATCTTTTTGGTCACCGCTGGATCTTCCTCTCAGAATTTCCCCTTATCCAGCTACTTTTCATCCTACAGGATAACCATGCACAAGCATGTACCTGGAACCCCGTGAGGGGGAAAGTAGCTGCAGGGGGCAGTTTGTGCGTGCAGAAAAAAAAATAGCCAGGAGGAAAAAGATAAGTGGTCATTGGCATGGAAAGACCCACTGTGGAGGATTTGGACCTGGAGGCCTGGCTTTAAATCTCCGTTCAGCCATGCAGATGACAGGGTGACCAAGCACTCTCCCTCACCTACTCATAGGTTGTTGTGAGGAAAAAACAACAACCCAAACCTGGTGTATTAATGATTAATCCTGCATATTGATACACAATACTCCATGGATTTTCATTCAGTTTTATTGTTTATAGGAAATGTGATGTCCTCTATAGCAGTTTTTCTAAATATTAATTGTTCTGTCCCTAAGGCTAACAATCAAATGATAAGGAAATCAAATGATAATAAAAGAGGTCAAAAGAAATAAGAGCCAAACTACACATGACCTTAGCTGTGTAGTTCTGCCCTTGAATGCAGTTTCTTCCCCCCCCCACACACACACACAAATTTCCAGTGTGGAGGGTCCAATTCAGATTAGGACCCTAGAGTGGGCAGTTTGCCCTGCAGTCCCCATCTGGGTTGGAACCCCCACGCCTGCATTTTGCATTGCAAAAAAGGTCCCAATGAAACAAATCGGACCTTCTTTGCAATTCAAATTGCAGGCGTGGTCTTCTCAATCTGGATTGGGTCCATAGCAGGGGACAAAGTGTTAAAGCTGGAGTGCAGAGCCCCCAGCTTGTGGGCCTAATCCAGCCCTCTGCACTCCACGATTGAGCCCATGGAGCCTCTGGGGTTTCTCCAGGGAGGGAATTCCCCCTGTTATCACCAATCGGAGACCGGAGATAACAGCAGGCGTGCCCCTGCACAGCACTCTGCCATCGGGAGGAGAAGTGCCATGCAGGGGAATCCCCACGGTTCCAGTCCTTCCTCTCTGGAGGGTACCAGAGGGTAGTTCTCGGGGAGGAGGCTTCGGACCCTCGGCTGCTCACTTGTGGAGTGCTGCAGGGTTCCATCCTCTCCCCGATGTTGTTCAACATCTACCTAAAGCCCCTGGGAGCTATCATCAGGAGGTTTGGGGTGCAGTGTCATCAGTATGCAGATGACACGCAGCTCTACCTCTCTTTTAAATCCTCACCGAGGTTGGCCGTTGAGACCCTGCCCAAGTGCCTGGAGTCAGTGGGTGGCTGGATGGGAAGGAATATGCTGAAGCTGAACCCCGACAAGACCGAGGTACTTCTGGTGGGGGACAAGGGGAGGTTAGGGGATGTTGACCTGGTGCTGAATGGGGTACATCTACCCCTGAAGGACCAGGTCCGCAGCTTGGGAGTCATTCTAGTCTCCCAGCTGTCCATGGAGGCTCAGGTGGCAGCTGTGAGCCGGGCAGCGCTGTATCAACTCCATCTGATACAGCAGCTGCGCCCCTACCTTCCTAATCATCTGCTCCCTTCAGTGGTTCATGCCTTGGTCTCCTCTCGCCTAGACTACTGTAATGCGCTCTACGTGGGGTTACCCTTGAAGACGGTTCGGAAGCTACAGCTGGTACAGAACGCGGCGGCTCGCCTGGTTAAAGGCAGCCGCCGGCGGGATCACATCACGCCAGTGCTCAAGGAGCTACACTGGCTACCAGTTGCTTGCCGAGCCTGAGCTGAATTCAAGGTGTTGGCCTTGACCTTTAAAACCCTATACGGCTCCGGTCCAGTCTATCTCAAGGAGCGTCTCCAGCAACACCAAGTGGGCCGCTCAACAAGATCTGCCACAGACGGCCTTCTCCTTGTCCCTTCAGCCAGAGCAGCTAGACTGGTCGGGACGAGGAAGAGGGCCTTCTCTGTGGCAGCCCCCGTACTATGGAACTCTCTCCCAAGTGACCTCCGCCATGCCCCCTCTCTGCTGAGCTTCCGCCGCTCATTAAAAACTTGGTTATTCAGGCGGGAATATGGGGTGGGCTAAGATTTAAAAATTTTATACTGTTTTAATGTATTTTAATGGAGAAAAATGTTTTAATGTATTTTGTTCTGTTTTATTTTCTGTACATCGCCCAGGGTGGCCGGTTTGCCGGCCAGATGGGCGATAGATAAATGCAAATAATAAATAAAATAATACTTCCAATCTCAAATCATGCATAACACTGGGGACGCAGGCTGCAGAAGCTTCTGCGCGGCTGCTCTCCCCCCACTAGCAGTTGCTTTGTGTGGTACATGGTGCCTGCATGGGAACACTGACAGCCACACAAATCTCTGGACTCTGGCAGCACAGAACACTGCTAGTGGCCTCTCTTCTCAGCATTGGCTAAGCCACTTTGCACTGTTCCCCCATGGGGACACTAGGTGCTGCGCTGACACTGGGAACTCTGTGTCTATCTCAGCACAGAGAAAAACTAAAATGGGCAGGGCTGGATGGCATCAATGGGCATGGCCAAGCCCACGTGGTCATCTGGCCTGCAGAGTGTTTGTACTCCTACGTTAAAACTCCCTAGTCACCCCTCCCACCAGGGTCCCAATCTGGACTGGGCCTCTCACACTGTCAAGGGCAGAACTACATTCAAGGGAAGAACTATGGAGTTCAGGGCATCTGTAGTTTGGCCCTAAGAATGACATTGTAAACATAAAATCTATTTAAAAAAACAAAGCAAAAACCATACCACACCATAAATCACAAATCCAAAAGGCCATCCAAAGAACAGTGCTTATTATGGGTAGTCACCTGCTTAGTGCACGTTTGTTAAAGAGGTGCAGCAAAGTTGGTTGGACTGGTTGAGTCGGTGGTGATGATGTCTGTGGAGCTTTGCCCAGGAGGTCGATGGATCATCAATCCTGGAATGGTCTTCCCTTCCAACAGCAGCACCAACTGCTAATTTTAAGAGTTTGGGGCTGAAGAGATACAAATGGGACCGGCAACCAAATGTTGCAGTGTGGGGTGCTCCTGTACAGTGTTCCAGCCAGCCAGTCAGCCATGCCCCCCTCCAAAATACTCCATTCCATTCCTGCTCGCACCTAGTTCCCCATTTATCTCCTGTCCACAGACAGTGTTCCATGCCCACTGAGCATCCACTGGACTGTTTTTGGGTCCCCTCCCCCATTTCTGCAAACCTTGGGGTTCCCTACAAGCCAGCTGACCGTGATACCTCCCTCTTGTGTGGCGGTTGTGCCATTTTTGCTACCTAAGACCCTCCAAGAATAGAGTTCAGTATTAGTATGAAAGTGGCTGACATCTAAACCACCACGTCTGAAACATCCCTGTTTTAATACAAGTATTCTTAACCTCTCCTAGCTAATATCAAGTGTAAACATTCTGCATTCCTATTTCTTTCACACCCTATAGATATAGAGATTGCTCAAAACAGCAAGAGAAATGGACGCATAGTGGGAGAGATTGCCTTCCAGTTAGACAGGCGTATCCTTGCACATGTGTTTCCTGGAATCACACGGCTCTATGGATTCACAGTGTCCAATATTCCTGAGAAGATCAAACAGGCAAGTGACTTAGACCCAGCATTTAGAGATAAATTTGTCTTTTTATCAAGATATTAGTGACTTAGTAGAGCTTGGAAATTCAGGTGCAATGCCAGCTTAACTGTACAGCAACTGCATAAAGCCTCCAACATAGTATTTATTGGTATCATTCCTTTACACAGAGTTTTTCTTACATTGTTGTTAATCAAGCAATAGTATCATTCATCTTGTAAACTTAAAAAAAGTAACCATGCCATGGATGTCAGTGTACTTTACCACTTTCAGTTAGCTCTAATGCAGTTGAGAATGACAGAGCAGATTTGTTCATAGGGCTGGAGAATATGTAAATTTATGCTAAACTGGGCTAAATTGCTGTTTAGTTAGCTATATGCAGAGAAAAGCCAAAATAAAAATGTTTTTGGATAATATAAGAACATGAGAAGAGCCGTGCTGAATCAGACCAAAGGCCCAGCTAGTTCAGCATCCTGCTCCAACAGTAGTTACACAGATGCCCATGGGACATGAGTGCACCAGCACCCTCTTGCCCATGTTCGCCAGCAACTGGTATAACATAGGCATACTACTTCTGAGATGGGAGGTAGCATATATATAGCCATCAGGACTAGAAGCCATCGAAAGCTTCTAACCTCCCTAAATAATCTGGTGTCATTGGTAAACTTGGCCAGCTCATTGCTGGCTTCATGAATTTGTCTAACCTCTTTTAAAGCCATCCAAGCTGGTGGCCACCATTACATCTTGTGGAAGTGAGTTCCATAGTTTAACTATGCACTGTGTGAAGAAGTACTTCCTTTTATTTGTCCTGAATCTCCCACCAATCAGCTTCATGGGATGACCCTGGGTTCTCGTATTATGAGAGATGGAGAAAAATGTTTCCCTTTCCACTTTCTCCATGCCATGCATAATTTTGTACACCTCTATCATGTCTCCCTTCACTCTCCTGTTTTCTAAGCTAGAGAATTCCAGATGTTGTAACCTTTCTTCATAGGGGAGTTGCTCCAGCTCCTTGATCATTTTAGTTGTCCTTTTCTGCACTTTTTCCAACTCTACAATATCCTTTTTTAGATGTTGTGACCAGAACTGTACAGTGTACACAGTATTGCAATCGTAGTCACACCATTGATTTCTATAAAGGCATTATGATATTGGGAGTTTTATTTTCAATTCCTTTTCTAATGATCTTCAACATGGAATTTGCCTTTTTCACAGCAGCTGCACTCTGGGCCAACATTTTCATCAAGTTCTCCACTACAACCATATCCCTTTCTTGGCCAATCACTGCCAGCTCAGACCCCATCAGTGTATATGTGAGGCTAGGATGTTTTATCCCAACGTATGTCAGTTTACACTTACATTGAACTGTATTTGCCATTTTAATGTCCATTCACCCAATTTGGAGAGATCTTTCTGGAGCTCTTCATGATCCCTTTTTGTTTTAACCTCCCTAAATAATCTGGTGTCATTGGTAAACTTGGCCAGCTCATTGCTCACCCTTAACTCCAGCACATTTATGAACAAGTTAAAAAGCATCAGTCCCAATACAGATCCTTGCAGGGACCCCCACAGTTTACACCCCTCCATTGCAAGATCCATCCATTTATTTCTACTCTCTGCTTCCTGTTCTTTAACTAGTTACCATTCTATTAGAGAAATAATAATAATAATAATAATAATAATAATAATAATAATAATAATAAATAATAATAATAATGCATTTCAACAATTTACTTGGAATAGATGTTAAGCTAAATACCTTGTAATTTACTGGTTGCCCCAGGATCTCTTTTAAAACGTTATACTGTACCAGAGTATTCTGAAAAGCCCTGTACCAGAGGCTTTTCAGTCCTCTGGTGCAGGAATACGTTACATATTTTTGTTAGAACATCAGCAATTTCCCATTAGAAGAATTCCTTAAGAACTCATGGAGCAGGACTGGGTATTTTATTAGCTTTCAATAAGATCTAGAACTTCACCTCTTGTCACCACTATTGATGATCTCTCACGAAAGTGAACTCAGTTACTGTCTGTTCAGTTTTAAATTTGCAGCCTTATCTCCAAATCTGTGACTCTCATAGGCTTCTTTGGCAGGACCCAAGATACTGATATCATTCATTAATATGTGTGTGCTGTTAATGTGCTCATGCATCAGGACTACAATCCAACACACAATTAACAGCACAATCCTATATATGTATAATGAGAAGTAAGTCTCACTGAGTTTAATAGGGCATGCTCCTACGTATAGGTATAGGATTGCTGCCTAAGAAGCTTTCTTAAGCGCATTGATTTTGGGAACTGCTTTTGAACACAAACTTCCTTTGAATCAAAGATACCCTGATGAAGAAATCATTTTAGCTGGAAATGCCTCAGGGCTTCCTCTTTTATTAATAAATTCAATTTCTGCATCTATTATGCATTAACTATTAATCTATATTTTTCTTGCAATACTCAGACCCTATGGTAAACTGAAAGTTTCTAAATGTTATTACACACACAACAATTCTCTGAGTGGTGAGAAGTTTCAGGGATGCTTAACCAGGTTTGTTTTGGAATGAGGTCACAGGTAGCTTCCTAGCATTTTGTAATATTTGTGTTTATTTACAAATATACTGGCTGAACGTAGGTGGAAGTACAACATTAAACACATAGCCAGGTGGCCCAAACTTCATTGCTCCCACATTAGATTTTTAGGGGGCAGCCAACACCCTAAGGTGCTTCCAGAGCCAACTTAGCTCTGTCTCTTCTCAGCCTGCCTGTCTCCAAGCTGCAGAAGCCACAAACACACCCTCTTGATGACCTCATCCTCAGCCAAGGGAGTGGGGAGGTAAGTCCCCTTCAGGACAGTCCTTAGCTATGAGGGATGCTGTAGTAGTGGATTTTCTGCATTAGTGGGTTGGACTAGATGATCTTCTGAGGTACCTTTCAACTTTGATAGAAATTAGAAGTTTGGTAGATAAACCCGCCCACACTTCCTATTTGTCACTTCCCTCTGTTGCTAGCTGTCACATCTTGATATGGGTTACAGGGCAGTGAGTGGGGTTGGGAAGCATACACACATTTCATGGCAACGCAGTAAAATGGAGGGGGAAACTGCAGAAGTGTAAAGGCAGCTGTCAGCTGAGCAGGGATGATGAGGGAGGATGGTGGCAGCATGAGCAAGACTGTGAGGAGCAGCAGGGGGTTTTGCCGCTCTGGCCAGGCGGCTCCCTAGCCATTCCCGGCAACCCACAATGAAGTCACCCTGCTGGGTTCAGATGACACAACAAGCCACCATGGGTATCAAGAACCCTAAAACAAGCCATGGGTTCTCAGGGTGGCTTGCTCGTGAAAAATAAGCCACCCTGCAGAAATCACACTGGGTTTGCATGACACGACAACTCGCCATGGCCGATCATCCATGGTGGGTTGTTGTGTTGTGCAAACCAGGTCAGTATGTAAAATGTCTTTCCCACAAAATGAAAAATGCATACCACCTTTTCATTTATCGTGAACACTTTTCTCTTGCTCCTGCTGATGCTAAATGAAAGACAGACATATTAGCCCTTTCATAAAGTGCTAACAGTTGGTTTATATGTGAACATACTTAGGTCTCCATGAAATCTCTAGATGGCTCCGTGGACGAGAAAAAGTATCGAGCCATGACCCAGCGCTACCTTGACCTGACTGTCCGCCTGGAGAAAATGGGTTATCACACAGAGGTGCACCCAGTGTTTAGTGAATTTCTCATCAACACATATGGCATTCTGAAGCAGAGGCCAGACCTGAGCTCCAACCCCATGCACAACAGCCCTGCTGACCTCAGGAAAATGGTGATTGACATTGTCCCATCCAAGTTCCTTGGAGATACCTTACTTCTGTTGAACTGTTTGTGTGAACTTTCTAAAGAAGACAACAAGGCCCTGTTTGCCTGGTAGTGCATACTGCAACTCTTGCCCTCAAATCTATAATAGAAAGAACACACAAACACAGCATATATGTAATAAAAGGATATCTGCTGAAAGTGGGCATGGAGTAGTGTGTATGCTTTCTGTATCAAGCTGTTGCTCACTCATTTTCTGTTTGTTGTGCTTAATTCATTTTGCTTTCGGTTAACTGTGTATTTTATTGGTTTTTTTTTATTGATACTGTATTTTTAGATTTGAATTGTTGTTGATAGGTGCTATGAGAGCCATATTTTGGCTAGATGGTGGGAGACAAATTTTAGTATAAATAAAATGAAATACAATAAAATAAAAATAGTTGTTTAACGCTTAGTTCACAAATGCCAAATTAAGTGCTGCATTTCGTTGATAAGGAAAGAGATGCCACTTGCCCCAGAGCTCTCATTTTTCTCTCATTCCATTTAGCTGCATGTGACTTGTATTGAAGCCTGAATGTGCACCTGAAATGTATCCATTCCCACACACTCTGAGATGCAGCTTTTGAAGATCCACCTCATATATCTGACCTGGGTGACTAGAGAGGTCTTCTCTTGTCTGTATGCTGTATACGCTGTCATTGCAGGGCATCCTGGGCAAAAAAAAATATCTGGTTTTTTTTTTAAAGGACATCTCCCCAATTTTCAGTTGCATGTTGCTGTGCCTATCTGGGCAAGTGGACATCTGCCATGAGGCCAGTGAATGATTATGGCAAAAAATGGTGGAGATCTGTCAAATATTTCCTATGCAGGAGAATAATCAGAATGGTCTTGATTACAAACACATTTGGGGCAAATCTTTGGGTGGTTATTTTCCTTTATGTGCCAGAATGCATCTACCAGAATGCATCAATTTTGCATTGGCTAAATTGAGTAAGGCTATAACTACGTCCTCTACTTTTATTTCAGCACATTTGTGCAATTGAGCAGCCTTTGAGAAGTCAAAATGGCTGCTCAATTTTGGTGCCTTTTTGGTACATTATCTTGTTTCCAGCAAAGCCTCCTCCCTGGTGGGAGTTTCTACTCTTTGGTTCCATTAAAAAAAGTCATTTGGAGCAAATGCTTTTTAGATGGAGAAGGATACTGCTTACATGACTGTTTTGGAATTTGTATACTTTAGAGCATGACTC
Organism: Shinisaurus crocodilurus; assembly: GCA_021292165.1. NCBI lineage: Eukaryota > Metazoa > Chordata > Lepidosauria > Squamata > Shinisauridae > Shinisaurus > Shinisaurus crocodilurus. The sequence goes on from CM037879.1 coordinate 185,460,619, forward strand.
CTATCCATCAGTGTTAAATGTTATAGCTGCTGAAGCAGGACCAGCATCAGAAATCAGCATTATATTACCTGCCAAGGCCCATACCCCAACTAACTCCCAGAGCCCCCTTGCCCTGCTCACCATTGCTGCCTATTCCCTGCCTTCTCTAAGTGAGCAGTGACAAGAGCAAGAGTGAGCAACAGGCCTTGCTCTCTCCTTCTGTGCAGTGGTGCAGACTGGGCCCAGCGGCAGAGGGTAAGCAAACTGACGGTGGTGATGACAGTGGCAAAGAGATGGGCCCCACTCAAAGGCCTCCCAAAATTTGGAGCCAACACTGTACTGCAAGATGCATAGAGGGAGGAGCCACACCGAATATGGTGTAGCAGCCTTCTTTCGGAGCTCCCAAGAAAGAACTGATTAATTTGTGGGAGGGTGTGGGAGGTTGTTGTCCTGAAGGGTTTGGTTTCTCTCCCCCCCCCCCCTAAGTAGGAGGTTAGGATTTGCCATGCCATGATGCCCTGGCATGGTAAGGGAGGATACTATATAGATGTGGGTTAGGCGGGTGGGGTTTTTATTTTTTTATTGTTTTCACTAGAGGGGGCCAAAGATTTATAGTTGTTTTAGTACCTGATGAATCCTAAGTTAAGAATTTCTACACTGAATGTCAAAGGCCTGGGATCGGTGATAAAAAGAAGACGTATTGAAGCACTCCTAAAGAAAGACAAGGCGAACATTATATTCTTGCAAGAAATGCATCAGTCAAAGAAGGGGGTAAATGAACTAAGGCTGAGGTGGTCCAGAATTTATGAAATGGCATTTGGATCTTCCAACTCAAGAGGGGTGGCAATTATTATTTCTAAGAATTGTGGTTTTAATGTTTTAAAGGTTAAGAAGGATGCCAGAGGGAGATATATTATAATTTATGGAACCATGGGAGGAGAAGAATTTGTATTAGTCAGGACCGGTGCAAGGCAGTTTGGCGCCCTAGGCAAAATCAGTATTTAGCGCCCCCCTCTCGTGACGGGGGGGGGCTCCGGAGCAAAGCAGCTGGGAAATGCCTGCTCGCCCAGTGCCCCCCCTGGCCCCGCCACCGGGGCCAGCAGCCCTCCGCGGGCCTGGAGGTGGCGGCGCCTCCGGGACCCGTTTCCAGGTAGCCACTTTCCGTGCTGCCAAGCCAGCCTCGCCATTCCCACCGTGCGGAGGCTCCACGCAGCATCTCCGGTCGCCACCGCCACGTGCGTTCCTGACCCGGCCTAGCTCGGGAAGAGGCGCCCCCCCCCCCACCGAGAAAAGCCGAGCGCGACCCTGAGCCCGCCCGCAATCCCCCCGCACTGACCTGGTGGTGCCTTTGTCACCCATGGCTGGTGGTGTCTCCGTGGCTGCCCCGCCCGGCCACCTCGCCGACAGATCCGGGCTCCGCGAGCGGCAGGCGGGCAGCGCGTCGCCCAGCAGTCCTGGCGGCGGCGAGGAAGAGTTGGCTGGCAGGAGCGGAGCATTTCTGCGCCCCCTTTAGCCACGCGCCCTAGGCAGCCGCCTAGTTTGCCTAGCGGTAGCGCCGGCCCTGGTATTAGTAGTAAATGTTTATGCACCAAATCAGAATCAAGGAGAATTTTATCAAATGGTGTTTAAGGAAATGGGTGTTTTACAGAATCAGAGGGTTATTATGGTGGGTGATTTTAATATGGTGATGGATAAAAGGAAAGATAAATCAAACCCTACGGGTGGGGATGTAAGGAATAATTTAATGGTTTTGAATAAGGTGATTACAAAGGAAAGGTTGGTGGATGTTTGGAGAGGGGTTAAAGGAGAAGAAAGAAGATATACGTATTACTCATCAGCCTCTAAGAATTTTTCTAGGATAGATTAAATAATTTGTGTCCAGGATCTTGGTGTCTAGGGTTATGGGCACTGAGATAGGTACTACAAAAGTTTCGGATCATGCACTGGTTAATATGGATATTGAGATTTGTAAGGATTATTTATTTATTTATTTTTATTTATTTATTACATTTATACCCCACCTTTTTTCCTGCAAGGAACTCAAGGCGGCTTACATAATCCTCCTCCTCTCCATTTGATCCTCACAACAGCCCTGTGAGGTAGGTTAGGCTGAGAGGCAGTGACTGCCCCAAAGTCACCCAGTGAGTTTCATGGCCGAGCGGGGACTAGAACCCGGATCTCCCGAGTCCCAGTCCAGCACTCTAACCACTACGCCACACTGGCTCTCAAGAGAAGCTAGAAGATGGAGGCTGAACTGCAACATTTTTCAAGCAAAATATATAACAGAAAAGATAAGAGAAAGAGATGAGGGAAATTTGGGAATTTAATCAAACAGGTGACTGTAGTCAAGCTGTAATATGGGATACTATGAAAAGTGTAATGAGAGGAATAGGAATAAGAGAGGGAGTTAACTTAAGAAAATAACAGGATGCTTTCAATAAACAGAAAAAGAGATTAGGGAGTTAGAATAATTTTTTTTTAAAGAATAGGGATAAGAAGGTTTTTGTTGAATTACAAGCTAAGAGGAAATAATTTGAGAATAAAGATATAAAGTACAAAGGAATTTGATATATATGAAAAGAGTTTTTTGAGAATAGTAACAAAAACTCTAAAATGTTAGCTAGCTCTGCACAAAAAAAAGAGGAAAAAAATTAGTTGGAGTGATTAAAGATAAGAAGGGTAAGGAATATAATTTGATGAAGGATAAATTAAAAATATTTTATGAATTTTATTCTGAATAAATAAAGCAGGTACATGTTCCGAAATAAGGATTAAAGAATATATTGAAAAAAAATTAAAAATAAGAATACAGGAAGAAGATAGAGAGATTATGGAACAACCTTTCACAGAGCTGGAAATAGAGTATGCTATAAATAAATTAAAAGATGGTAAAACTCCAGGAATAGATGGCCTAGGGGCTGAATATTATAAGGTTTTAAAGAAAATGTTAATCCCTAAGTTAAAAAGGTTGTTTAATGATATATTACAGGGGGGAGAGATCCCCCCTTCTTGGAAGCAATCTTTGACTATCTTAATCCTGAAACCAAATAAGGATCCGTCGGACCCAGGATCTTATAGACCAATTTCATTAATTAATCAGGATTCAAAATTAATGCCTGCAATATTAGCGAGAAGAATGAATAGGTTTGTTAGTAAGTATGTTGGGTTAGATCAATGTGGTTTTATACAAGGTAGACAAATGGCGGACCTGACTAGAAGAATGCTAAATATAATATATCTAATTAAGAAAAATAATTTAAAAGCAGGGGGTTTAGCATTAGATATTTTCAAGGCTTTTGATTGTGTGGAATGGCCAGCACTAAAGAGGATAATAAAAACTATGGGGTTTGGTGAAAAGTTTTGAGGAGTTATTGATCAATTATATGCTCAAAATATGACGTCAGTAGTAGTAAATGATGGTATAACAGATCAAATCTTTCTAGGCCGAGGTACTAGACAGGGCTGTCCCCTTTCTCCGATATTATTTGTCTTGGTAATGGAGATCTTGGCAAATGTAATCAGAGAGGATAGAAATTTACAAGGGATAGGGATAAAGGATAATATAAAAATTAACCTTTTTGCAGATGATACTCTGTTAACAATTGAAAATCCCATGGAAATGATTGATAGGTTAGAGAAACATCTGAATGAGTTTAGGGATGTTACGGGGTTACAAGTAAATTGGGATAAATCTGAGATTATGTTGTTTAATTATAGTAAAATAGACGAGTTAGAAGGGATTAAAAAAAGATCAAATATTAAGATTAAAAATCTAATTAAATATTTAGGTATAGATATTTTAAAAGATTTAGAAAAAATAGGAGAACAGAATTTTAGAAAGTTAAAGAATGAGGTTAAAAATAAGATAGAGGAATATTAAAAAAATTGGACCATAAAACCATAAAAAATATGGTTTGGTAGAATAGCTTTGATAAAAATGAAGATTTTACCAAAGATAATTTTTTTATTTAGAATGATACCAATGCGTTTAACTGAGAAGGAAATTAAGGAATGGCAAGTAATTAATATTTTTTGTAATGGGGGGAAAAGCGAGGACTACAAAGAGTAAGTGGTATAAATCTCAAAAAGGAGGTGGGCTTGGCCTTCCTAATATTAAGTGGTATTATATAGCCAACCAATTAAGATATATAATGGATATTATAGTTAAGAAGGATATTATGTGGTTGGAGTTAGAAGCACAGGAATTAGGAAATGGGATGGAAAAAAAATTCTTTTTAAAGAAAAGTAATAGCATGGTAAAAAGAATAGAAAATCCCTTCTTGAAAAATATGTTAGAGATTTGGAATAGTAATAGGCAATTCTTTATACCAGGGATATCCCCATTAATCCCAGTGGTAGCAATGGCGGACTTTCCAGAAAATGCACAGCATTTGGAAGGCTTATTTAGGGGGGGGAAAGGTTATTAAATTAATGGATTGGATGGAAAAAATTGAGTCTAGACACAGGGCCGGATTAAGAGCATTATGGGCCTTGGTGCTGAGGATTTTGGTGAGCCTTTTTATGGAAATAAATAAAATGAAGACGCAATTTTATATTAAAACAAGTTAAATATTTTAATTACCATTAAAGTGCCAAAACAGAAACATATTGAAAATATTTCTTTTTTTGTAAACAATAAGCTTGTTAACTCAATAAAACCGTTATAAATAGAACATTCACAACAACCATTTTTAAATAAACATAAACCATATAAACAATTTAAATATAAGTGTATGATGTTTGGCTCATAAAAATTTGTTCCTTAAAGTATTATTATTATTATTATTATTATTGCATCATAATCAATACAGCCTGAGTTATGATTATGGTGCAGAGAGTAACTCTTGAAATAAATAGCAACCACTAGTTTTAAACACACAAACAGGTTATTCACTGAACTCTAACCTGCATTTAAACTAAATGAATCAAGCTGGTAGATTAAAATAAAATTACACATTAACTTTTCTTGCTTTTTTACTTGCAAGTTCCTCAATTGTAGAATCAAGATTAAGCTCGTTCAGCAAACCATTTTCAATGCACAACAGAGAGAGCGCATTTAAACGCTCCTGACCCATGGAAGACCTTAGTTCATTTTTCACACGTTTTAATGCTGAAAATGAACGCTCACCACTGCAGTTGCTGACCATTAAACACAAATACATGCGGAGGGTCACAAATGTATTTGGAAATGCACCGACTAGAGATTGTGCAATCATAAACTTGTACATTTGTGTTTCTTGACTCCCATGAATGTCTTGATTTGCAGTGGAAGATTGGTACATTTTGAAAATAGATGAAAACTGTACAATTTCGTCTGCAAACGGGTTCAAGATCTTCAGGATATTTTGACACTAGTGTAGTGGCTCTGGAACGTAGACTATCAGCTGCTAGAGTGCATATTTCTGATAGAAATCCAAATCTTTCTTGAATTATATTGTATGCTGCTTGCCTGTGCCTCAGTGATTCTATCAATTGGTCAATTATAGGATAAAAGGTATGCACTTTAAACCTCTCAGAGGGTGTCATATCAGCATTAGCATCTTCTGCATCACCATAGTCCCACCTCCTATTTCTTTTCACTTTCCTTCCACATTGTAGCTGGTACTCCTCGCAGCCGGAAATATTTTTACCCTGCTGTTCAAATTCAGAGAATCTAGAATGGAGAGACTGCACAAAATCCTTTAGAGAGTTCAGCATGTCTGTTGCTGTATGCAGATCTAATTTTGCATCTTGGAGACACTGACTGGTTCTGTGAAACCTTGGTAAAATGACAGACCATACTTCAACCGTTATTCCAGTTTCCAATTGATCCATGACATTATTTAGGCCCTTTGCTTGTAAACAGACCTCTCCCTTTGTGGATTCATCATTCATAATATTTGAAAGGACATCTCTGATAGTACTATAGCCTTTTTGTAAGGCATTCACAGCATCATGGTGAGCAGACCAACGTGTATCAGATAACCTTTTTAATGTCGGTATACTACATAGTTTGAAACTATCTGTTAACAGATTCCATCGATGAGTTGAAGCAGAAAAAAAACAATACAACTGCTGCACAAAATTAAAGAACGAAACTGCAACTGTTTACGGCATTTTGTCCAACAAGATTAAGTGAATGTGCACAACAAGGAATGTATTCAGCAAGTGGGTTTCCCCCCCGAATTAAGGCCTGCATACCATTATATTTGCCACTCATATTAGATGCGTTATCATAAGACTGACCCCTGCAGTCTTTGATGGAAATTCCATTTTCATCCATGAACTGCAAAATAATGTTTGCTAGCTCCATACCAGTGTGTCCGTGCATTGGAATGAATTTCGTAAAACGCTCCACTGGACCACTAGGTAGTACATAGCAAAATATAATTGTTAGTTGATCACAATGTGCTATGTCAGGGGTGGAGTCAACAGAAATCGAATAATATTTGGCTTCTTTTATCTCGTTTATGATTTGCTGCAGCACTTGCTGACCAATAAGTTCAATAAACTCATCACATATCGTTGATGATAAGTACCTCCACGTTTTTTAACCTCTAGGGCAGTCTTACCCAACCGGGGCCCTTCCAAATATTTGGGGCCCCAGCTCCCATCTTCCCCAGCCACTGGCCATGCTGCCTGAGGCAAATGAGAACTGTAGTCCAAAATATCCAAGAGGGATATTTGGTGAACTCTGTTCTCTGGGCTTTTTCAAAATAAAACTTAAGATGCCACACAATTCCCCATGAAAGCGCACGTGCACACACACACACACACACACACACACACACACACAGTATTAGCCAAGCAGGTGACATTTTGCAGGCGGCAGGAGGATCAACACCCCCAAAAGGCAGACACACACACCCACAAACACACAGCCCTCTCTTACGTTCAGTTTGGCTCACAAAAGAGGGAAAGCCCTTTTACAGAAAAAAAGGAGAAGGAGAAGGAGAACTTGCAGATCAAAAGAGTCAAACTTTTGAACCTTACCTGTGCAGAGCAGGGCCATCAGGACCAGCAGCAGGTAAAGACCATCCGAGAGGTTTGTCCCATAGCAAGCAGAAGTCATGGTGGAGATTTTGGAGGCGGGTGGGCAGAGAGGGGTCGCTTGACGGAGCAAAAACTCAAAAACTCCTGCAGCTCATCAGTAAGGGTCTTCCCAATTTCCCCCAAATTATTTATTAAAAAAAAAAAAAGCAGCCACAACAAAAAGCCAGGAAGCTTTGCTTGACCAAGAATAAATGTGTTGTTCTTGTTGCTTTGTTTCGTTTTTGTTTTTGTTTTTTTGTTAAACTAGCATTTGAACAATTGAGCTGCGAATCAGAAAGATCTTTTGCTCGAGGCTGGAGAGAGAGGTCCCTTCTAAATCTGAATATTACAGACCCTAGCAAGCCCCCCATGTGCTTCAGCAAGAAGTTCTCACACAAAGAAATGTAGTAACAGTGATTGAAATGCAAAAAGCTAATGAAAAGCCTAAGTCAGCAGGTGGTAAAACCTGTTTAAGAGAAATGCTAATTTGAGAACAACAGTTCTTGTTCGGTCTTGCCTGAAGCCTGTAATGCAGATGTGCTTAGAACACCTTTCTAATCTCGAAAAAATAATTAATTATGCTGAATGATAACGATCAGAGCTAACTCGAAGGGGGAAAAAATTGTGCCGTGCGTCCCTATATTGTGGGCCTATTTTCTGGTAGGGGCCTGGAGCTGCAGCTCCAATAGCCCCTATCTTAATCCGGCCCTGTCTAGACAACAAATAGTTGAAATGTTTGGGGCAGGCAGAATTTCGTGGTTAAATTTAATGCAATTAAATCAGTGGACCAAGAAATGGAAGAGAAGAAATGAGTATGAGAGGGAACTTATTGGATTTGAAAAGAAAGTGGTGTCTAGAGAACTTGTAGAAGGAACCATCTCTTCAAGAGGGCTAACAAAGGAAATATATGAAATGATTCAAAAAACTGAAGTGCAAAAAGATAATCTCAAGATGGTATAGGATATGGAATTTGGGGAGGAGACTTCGAATGAGGGGTGGAAAAATATTTGGGGCAGACGTATATTAAGAAATATGTCAGTAAGGATAAAAGAATTTTTAAATAAAATTATTTGGAGATGGTATCTGACTCCGGTAAGATTAAATAAAATAGATAGTAATTGTTCTCCATTGTGTTGGAGAGGATGTCAGGAACTTGGTACTTATGCTCACATGTGGTGGAGTTGTAAAAGTGTACTGGATTTTTGGAACAATTTTTTTGTAGAAATTTCAGAAATTATTAGTATTAACTAGGAGGTCTGTCCAAAATTAGCATTGTTATCAATAACGGAGAAACTTCTCTGCTCTCAAGAGGTAAAGGAACTAATTGTAAGTTTGTTAACTGTGGGGAGATTATTGATAGCAAGGAAATGGAAAGTTCAACATCAGTATTTAATTATAGACTGGTACAAAGAGGTGTGGGATATTGCTCTAAATGATAAATTAACATGTAGTATCAAATGTAAAAAGGGACAATTAAAGAAAAATAATTTCAAGGATATATGGGGACCATTCCTAGATTATGTTTTAGTAAAGGGAAAGGGGAGTAAGCCATGTCAAGATATGATGTATTTTTGGAATATTGAATAATAATGGATTATGATGATAGAAATTACTTCTTGGTCCCGCGGTGATGGGTGCACCTTCGGAGTTATATGTATGTGGGTTTTTTTTATTTGCTTTATATAATGTTTGAAATAAAGTTAAATAAAATATTTTTTTTTTAAAAGAAAAAAAAAAGATGCATGTCTGTCCATGCAGGTATAAATAGTGGCTAAGTAATCCCTGGTCTACTGCTGGTCTGCTGATAATGGCAGTTTCAGCTGTTCATTAGTATAATGAAGAAGAGTTTGGCTTTGCAAACCAGTGATTCTGGTTTTTCTTCTGTGTTTCCTATGGAAACAATCTGGTGATAAGGCTCCCAAGATAAGAACAATCTGTTTTCTTGTAGAAAATCTAATACTAGCTGTCAGAAAAGGCATGCTTTTTTATGGTGTCCAGATTCCTTCTGTATGAAAGAGCAAACAGACAAGCATAAAGACAGAGACTTGGGGCGGCGGGGGGGAGGGGGGAGAATCTACACTAGGGATTTTTACCAGCATTGTAATGCCTGACTCACTGGTACAGTAATACCTTGGATTGCAAGTAACTTGGTTTGAGAGCGTTTTGCAAGACAAGCAAATTTTAAAATATTTATTTAATTTTTTTTAACTTGATATACAAGCGACGTCTTGCAATACAAGTACTGTAGTACGGCTTAAATTAAAAATCTCTGTACAAATTTTTTTGGGGGGATTTCGTTTTGATATAAGAGTGTTTTGGATTACAAACACGTTTCCGGAACGAATTATGCTCTCAATCCAAGGCATGACTATATGTCACATGATGCTCAATCCAAACCAACCTCCTCGTGCTATTTCTGCCATTATATCCTGGATTTCTTCAGACCCGTTATCATGATTTTTTAATATGTTGCATTTTTCCTGCAGTATATATTCACTTGCGGTACTGTTCTGGGGGGAGGAGTGGGCTGGGGTGCTGGGGGGGGGAGTGGCACTGCAAGAGGAAGTGTCCAATTGGGCCCCAATGTATACGTCTACTCTGAAGTAAATCACATTACCTTCAATGGCACTTACTCCTGCAAAAGTCAGCATGGGGGAGAGGGGTGTTTGTTTTGGCTTTCAGGAAGGATCTGTGAATTACTTTTTAAAAAAAATATTTGCTCCTTCACACCAATGAATGTGTGCATAATGGACTAAACACCCAAAACAAATTAAACTTAAAGGGCCATTTCCCTGCACACATCACCTTTCCAACTCCTCCTGCAATTGCATTTGTGTATGACACAAGATCACATTTTCAACACAGTGGAAACTGCACTGTATTCATTAACATGTGCCCAACAGCGGTAAATGCGTTTTGCATAAATACCATGACAGTGCTCCCTGATAAATGGAAGGGGCTCTAGTGTAGATTCCCCCCCCCCCGGCTCAGATGATTCAAAGGACTTAATCCTGGAGGACAAGAAGATGAAACAAATATTAGCCAATTCTTACAGGCATACATATCCCATGATATCACAAAATCACATATGAGCTTCTCAAGTTACACTTCCGTTTGTTTCATGGGTAATAAAATGTGTAACAGCTTTCTTTTGATCCATAGGCCATATAACGTTCAACACCACCAGTTTTCTTGGGGCATCATTTCAACAATTTGTGCAGACTTGGTATATCCAAAATCTAGATAGGTACCTAAATTCTGAATTCTTACCAAACTACATGCATTGTTAAATGTGTATTCACATTTGTGCAGGTGTGTGTGTTTTGAAAGCTGCCATGGAGCTCTCCAATCTGGATCAGGATAGAGGGGCGGGGTTAAGCCCCCCCCCCACACACACACTGTGGTTCCAAAGAAAATCACCCCTTCTGAAGCTGCTATATAAAAACCCAGGGAGGGAAGTCCGTGAGCCTTTTTACACTGAATTCAAACTGCAATTTTACATGCTGCTGTGAAACTCCAAGTGGTTTGAGTGATGGGTAGCAAAACTCTGGTTTATGCTTGTAATAAATGATTTAGACATGTCATAGAATTTAGTTACATGCATTGGTCAAATGTATGCAGAGTCGTCCTGTGTGAATCAGCCCTCTTTGCTAACTGCATTCCCTTTCATTTGAACAGACCATGTTGTCATTACTCTCCAGATATATTCTGTGTCATCTTTTTTATGCAGTTCTTTTCATTGTGGCATGGCTTCCCCTTGTGAGAATGTTTGATGAATGCTTTTGCAGTAACATTCTACCTTTAAATGCTGCTGTTGAATTACACTATCATACAATGATGCACACAGCCAGATCCAGATCCAGGCTTGAAAAACAGAGGAGAAAGACAGTCCAAAGTGCCAGTCTGGTAAGGCAAGTTTCTTTTTAGTTGATACAGTTTGGGGTAGTTAATAAAAAACCCTGGAGATTGAGAAAGGTCACTGGCTGTGAGCCATAAAGTCTCCTGATCCCATAGTTACATTTTCAGCCAGAAGGGTAGAGCAGGGAAAACATCGAGGACTCCCACACATCTAGAAAGAAAACCCACAACAGAGCAATGTCAAAATTAGTGGAGTGTGTCCCCAATTTTTCTGAAGGCAACAACAAAGAGGTAAGTTTTGAATTCTTTTCTTTTCAATAATCTATATTGTTTGTGACAATATAGATACTGGCCAATCATGAAATACATCTTTAAGTTAGTTTAGCTAGCCTGAGCATACTGGTTGGAAGTAAGCATTTACAGTACCCAATACCCATCATGAGAAAATAATTTCAGAAATATTTCACAGGTATATTGCAAAGACATCTTTCTATATCTTATGTATCTTAAATATATACAACAAGTTTTGATTTTTCTGCGAGTTAATAAACCCTAAGTTTCATGTATTCAATGGCACAAATTGAATTAATAGGGTGTGGGGTAGAGGGAATATCCTTAAATCAAATGTAATTGTTGTAAAAATGGGAAATGTGATGTTGGGGCAAACATTAACAATTATTTGATATGCCATTTTTTCAGTTAATATCTTTGGGATATTAAAGGACTGCACCTGCAATCCTTTAATGAAATGCACTTTTTGTACTCCCTAATTAGATTATAAGCCCTTCAACTCTTGAGGGAAAATTTCACCCACAACTGCAAAACATTTTTCTTTATAAAGAAAACCTGCATGATTACACGGGGGGAAGAGAAAAGGGAAAGAGAAATGTCTCCCCTCTTATTATGCTCAAGACAGTGCAAAAGAATAAATGGACACAAATCTGATATCAGAAATGGCAATATTAAAAAAACCAGTGGGAGAATATTTCAGTCTCTCTGGATGCTGCTGCTGACCTCAAAGTGGCAATTCATCAAGAAAGGGACTTCCAAAGTGGACTCTAATGAGAAAGTGCTGAATTACAATTTATCAAGAAATGTAATCCTAAATCAGGACAATGGTTTGTTTTTATTGCATTACAGGTGTTAATTACGTAACTTACCCATGCCAGGGTGCTTGTGTTATCAACAATGGTCAGTGTAATGACTTCACATACATTGAACCCTTAACGTCATTATCACTCTCTGTACTTTGTGCAGTCCATATCCTGTGTCCTAATTCGTAATGGGTCCAAACCAGTTTTGAGGTTTTGATCATCAACTCAGCAGTGTCCTTTAACCTTTGACTAACTTTTAGCCCTACCATAGAAATTAATGCCTGATTTTTTTGAGGCATCTCATAGCTGGCACAGATGCCTGAATCGTCTTGCAAAACACCTGGTGCTCTCCTCCCTCCCCCTCTCCCTCCCTCCTCCTCTCCCCCTCAGTGCCTCACTCTGAGGAAGGGCCCATTTGGGGCCTGGTGGGAGAGTAGCTAGTGCAACTCTCCAGACCATCAGCTAGCCTAATGCCTCGCTTTGGAGGCATCACTCTGGCCACCCCGGAAAGCTGCACTGCTCACTTCCCTGTTGCTTCATTTGCTGCAGCAGGAAAGCAGCTCGCAGGGCTCTCCGGAGAGCCATCCCAATGAATGAGGCCTTGGGTGGGCAGCTGCTCCAGAGAGCCATGCTGGCCGCTTTCCAGCTGCTGCAGCGGCAGGCAGTGCTGCAGTGCATTTGCTGCAGTGGCAGGCAGTGGCTCCTGCGGCAGGGGATTCACCCTGCCTTATTGGAGGGCTGGCCTTGTTGGGACCTGTGCTTTTAAACTTGCTCATACTTAATCAGCAGCTAGGGATGAGCTGTGTGATGGCCAAGTCTGCAGATGACACCCAATGATTCAGGGTGATGAAAACCAACGCAGACTGAAAAGAGCTCCAAAGCGCTCTGTCCAAACTGGGTGAATGGGCAAGAAAATGTCAGATTAGGTTCAATATAAGTAAGTTTAAAATGATACACGCTGGGGGTCAAACATCCTAATTTCACATATGGGGTCTGAAATGGTGGTGGCTAACCAGGAAAGAGACATGATGGACAGCTCAATAAAAATATCAACTTAATATGTGGAAGCTGTGGAAAAGGCAAGTTTCATGCTAGGGATTGTTAGGAGATGCTATTTTAGTGCAAATATTTATTCATTTAAATTAGGGGTGCACAACCTTTTCAGCTCTGTTGTCTGATGGGCCAGGGGCTGTACATACCTGCATGTACACATGCACCTACACATGCTTTCCTCACTACACACACACACACACACACCTCCCCTCCCTGCCTGCTGAGATTTAACTGTAAGAAAACAGTGATTTCAGAAACCAGGGAACAGCATTTTTTCCCTGCAGCCCAGCTGATCAGGGGAATAGTGGGCAGGATCCTGCTGTCCTTGGGGGCCACACAGGAAGTGGCTCAAACCCACCCATGGGTTGCAATTTTTAATCAAGTGGATCCTCTCTCTGAATAGTTTGAAGCCATACAAGGGAAGGTGTATTCCTAAATTTGTCAAGGTAAAATGAATGTATTTATGTATTTAAAATTATTTTTAGGCTGCCTTAAGAATGGAATATTAAGGGTGTAGCAGATCACAGGATCAAGGTTTCCAATGTAAAGAAAATGATCTGAATCTCCTAGCACTGTACAGGAGGTGCTGCTGATCCAAGGTCTCTAACAGAGTACACTTTGGCACAGGTGGTAGATGCGATTGGCAAGGCCATCTCTCAGACAAAGGGCTGCATGCTCCTGGATGCAGATGCCGGGCCTTCCACCAATCGGACTGTTTACACCTTTGTGGGGAGTCCTGAAGATGTTATTGAGGGTGCACTGAATGCAGCCAGAACAGCTTTTCAACTCATTGACATGGCAAAACATAAAGGTAATCAGAGTGAGATAAGAGGAAACAATGGAGAACAACGGAGCTAAACAACGGAGCTGTACGGTGATTTGCTGGCGAATGGCACAGCCTTTCTGCCTCCTGAGCAGTTTGTTTAGTCCTGGATGTGGTAGAAATTATTTGTAAGAGCCATTGTGCACCCATAAAGGCCTGGGATTTGAGACTGCTGCCTGGCATTTGGGGTTCCCACAGCTCTGGATAACACCCCCTGGATACTAGTATTTTAGCTGGCACAGTATAGTATAGTGACAATAATCATAGTCAATTTATTTGTATGCTACATTTTCTACAATGCATTGTGCTCAAAGTAGTTCACAAAGACAAAGACAATAGTCATAATTCTAATACATATCAAAAATGTAAATAAGCACAAGTCATACCGGTAGGTCAGTTAATATCCTATCCTATACCAAAAATATCTCAAATGAACAATTAAACATGAACAGTTCATTAAGATGCTATTTTGGGCTGCATTAATAGAAGTATAGCTTCCAAATCGCATGAAGTGATAATTCCCCTTTACTCGGCACTGGTTAGGCCTCTTCTTGAGTACTGTGTCCAGTTCTGGGCACCACACTTTCAGAAGGACGTAGACAAACTGAAGAGGGTTCAGAGGAGGGCCACAAAGATGATAAAAGGACTGGAAACAAGGCGCTATGAGGAGAGACTGAAAGAACTGGGCATGTTTAGCCTTCAGAAGAGAAGACTGAGGGGAGATATGATCGCACTCTTCCAGTACTTGAAGGGATGTCACACAGAGGAGGGCCAGGATCTCTTCTCGATCATCCCAGTTTGCAGGACACGGAATAATGGGCTCAAGTTACAGGAACCTAGATTCCACCTACATCAGGAAAAATTTCCTGACTGTCAGAGCGATAAGACAATGGAATCAACTACCTAGGGAGGTGGTGGGCTCTCCCAATCTGGAGGCATTCAAGGTGCAGCTGGACAGCCATCTGTCAGGGATGCTTTGACCTGGATTCCTGCATTGAGCAGCGGGTTGGACTCAATGGCCTTGTAGGCCCCTTCCAACTCTACTTTTCTATGATTCTAAGAGGCCTAACAATAAGATGCCTCATCTGCATCAAACTCACAGCAAAAAAAAAAAAAAAGGAGAGAAAGGCACTTGAAACAGCCCACCCTCGAGCGCCTCCTCTCACCAGGGTCCCACGTCCTGAGCCAAGGAAGGGCCCCCTCATCCCCATCATCAAACATCCTCTTTGCAGTAGGATCCTCAAGGTTTTTTTGGGGGGGAAGGGGAATCATGTACCCCAAGTGTCCCCTCAGTTTTTCCAGTGTTCCTGAGATGGATAACATCTCAGGAATATGCGAAACTCCTATGGATTCCATTTACAGAATCCTCTTTGACTGTCCTGCTCTGGCCTCAACACCCCAGACACCTCAGTTCAAACAGAGTCTTTATTGCTACAATCGGTTACTGTATTCAATAGATGGCCCTATAAAGTAATCAGTTCCCCTTCAGTACTTTCATGCAGGGTGAACTTAAAGTCCATAAATCAAAAGCCAGGTTTCAAGCACAAGTCCATGTAACAGTCCATAGTCAAGTCAGCCAGAGGTTCAGCGGGTAGGAGTTCTTGGTTCCAGGTCCGAGTCACAGTCCAAAGTCGTTATAGCCAGACGATCAATAGGCAAGGGTGCAAGAATCAGAGAGAGAGAGTGCCAGGAATCAGAGCCGTTGCTTCCTACAACTGGACCCTGTCAGTCTTTCCCATGTATATCCTGACGCTGGCCTCGCTTTCAGTCCGAATCTGATCTGGTGGTATTGACAAAGCCTGAAGTCATCTACTGTGCCTTCTTCTGGGCCTTTCCACCAGGCGCTTCTCCTGACGACGTTGGGAAGGCTGTGTAGACCCAAAGTCCCTTCCCCCGCTGAGTCAGCCTTGTTGCTCAAGGCCAGTTCCTGCAGCTGAGTCACATCAGCCGGCTCCTCCTGAGTTAGACCTCCCTCCTCTTGTTCACTGAGAGGAGGGGGACTTGTTGCCACGGTCGGCTGGCCTTGGCTCCAATCAGCTGCAGGTGCATGCCCCTCTGCCTGTTTCAGCTCAGTTTCTGATTCTTTCTGAGCTGAGGCTGGAGCAAGATCCTACATTGACAGATCTTCCATAAACGGGATCCCTGGGAGTTTTTCATGTTCCCATCTTGGGGACACTTGCAAAACTGAGGGGATGCTTGGGGCATATGATCCTCCTCCAAAAAACCCCAGGGATCCTGCTGCGAAATGAGCCCCCCCTTTCACACAGAAGGATCACTACAGGGTTTGGAAGCATGATCTGACAGGTCAGAATTTGACAGCTGTCAAATGCTTGCAGAGCGGGGGGTTTACTTACCTGCATCCTGGGCGGGGGGCACTGGACAGGGTGGGTCCCTGCTGGACTTTGTTAGCAGGCACCCCCCTGCTCATCACCCACCCCAGGTTCCCTATTGCCACTCCCGCATAACTGTGGTCATCCACAATTGTGCAAGAATTCCCCCCCACCCGCAAATATTTGAGAAAATTAGGGGATCCAATTAAAAAAAAATAGTTGGCAACCATTTGCAGCCCATCCGAGGTACTCCTGGGGCACCAGCAAAAGGGGGATCACAATCTGAAGAAAAAAATTTAAAGTGCAAAAAAAGCCACGGTGAGTCCGAAAGGGCTAGTGGCAGTTGGGGGGGGGGGCTCTGCCAGCCACCCCCAAGTGCTGCTTGTGTACTTTTGGGTGGCTAGCAATGGCTGTTGTATGCTAGCCACTTGGCAAGAGCAGCAAGGGCTTTTTGCTGGGTTTGGATGACATGACAGCCCATCGTGGGTCACTCAAAACCCTACAACAAGCCATGGGTTGTCAGGGTGGCTTATAACCCAAACATAAGCCACCCTGACAAGCCCATCACGTGTTTGTGGGGCTTATAAGCCACGGTGGGTTGTCGTGTCATGCAAACTCAGTCTATATGTTGGTCTTTTAACCGGACTTGCTATTTTTTGCTGCCAGTGGCAGTGACTAACCTTTTTGAATGACCCTTTTACATGTCAACCATCACAATAACTCTTTGAGCATCAAAATTCATCTAAAGTATTCAGGAGACTTGAGTCTGAAAGGCAATATGTAGTGAATCTATGTGTGAAGCAGGTGTTTAAACAAGGCTTCCTATATGAAAATCCAAGAGTATATATGACTGGCTCCAGCGGAAGTGCCACTTTTAAATTGTACAGATACACACATAAAATGAAAAGGCTCCTCCCCATTCTGAATAATTTCCTAATAATTACCCATTACCTCCAGTCATATTTACTTTTTAATGGTGACTGGTGTCAAGGTGTATTGCCCTTTCATCTGGATTTGATCTTAATTGTTAAATGGATATTTTGGACAAAATATACATTATGTATAACTATAAAGAATCCTGGACAGACTTTTTAAAAAAAACTGGAAAAGAGTTTTGGGAGGGCATGATATTGCACAAGGGGGGGAGGGGGTGCTTAGCTCTTTCTATGCCAGCTGCTTTTCCTCTCTAAATAGCCCTCAGTACTCACTCACTCCCCACAGGATTCCAGATGTGTGTCCTGCTCCCCCCCCCACTGTAACCCCCTCCCCTTGTGCTCCATCACTTCAAGCACTTTTTCTCAGGGTACTTCCAGGCAAGGCTTTTATGGAGCCATTACCCTTCCTCATTCACAGACTTTTACAGAGTGTCCAGATGTCGCCTTCTACTCATGACTCTCTCATGTCTTCTTACCACTTCTTCCATCTTTTTCCTTAATGCCTAAAATCCATTAAGGAGAACAATATGGAACAGTTGTACAATGCCTTCTGACTGCTAGCGCTAGGAGCCTTGTGTCTGGAAGCACTCTCAGCCTGGCTCACTTCTGATACCAGAACTGGGTTTGGGGAAAGTGCCTGGGATGATGGAGCTTGGGGAGGTAAAGTGGGAGAAGGTTCAGCTCTCTCCACCCACATGTCACGTTTGTTATAAAAATTAGACATCACTACCCTGATGTTATACATGAATGTGTCAGACATGCAAATAAACAAATGTAGCTGTCCCCATCATATCCAATTTGGTTCCAAGTCGCTTTTGATGTGCTAGATGAACATGTGTCTTCTGTACCAAAGAAGATTAAAAAATTATCAGACACTAGAATATATTGAAGATACCCATTACTTATTTCTACTTGATGTTTTCAGGCACAGTCCTGAATTTATGGTGTGTCTCCATTTGTCTGGAGGCAATGACCCTGAGAACAAATATGTTCAGTTTAATCAGTTACTCTTTCCAGTGTTGTCAGTGACCCTGGATGTTAGGTTGTCCTAAAAAATATGCACACATCTGAAAATCCAGCTTTTTCTGTGTTTTACATTTTCTTTGCCTTGATGGGTCCTTATAATTTTACTGCACATTCCTGAAGCCATGCTGTCCTGTTCTAGGTGAACATCCTCGGATGGGAGCCCTGGATGTTTGTCCATTCATCCCAGTGAGGAATGTTGCTATGGAAGAATGTATTCACTCTGCCAATCTCTTTGGAAAGCGTTTAGCAGATGAACTGCACGTGCCTGGTAAGTTGGTCACAGCAAAAGAAAGAAGATCTTGAGTCTGAAAACTGCAACTAGCCGACAAGTGTTCTTGATCACCTAATTTTGATCTCCCTTCATGTGTTTGCACATCATTTTGCTTTGTTATCTTTTGGCACTATATATATCTATATATCTGTGTAGATATAGATTCTGCATAAAGCATGTTAATAGGGCTAGGATTGTGCCCACTGGTCACAATCCTAGCCCTATTAACATAGTCCTGATCGCCATGTGTGCTAGGTAATGTCTGCATAGGGTGTATATGCTTAGGCTCTTTGCCTAAGCATACCATCAGTACCATCAATACAGATTGCATGTTCAGAGCCTATGTCTTTTGATATGTATGTATCTAGGCCCCTTGCACAGGTGTCTTCTCCAGTGCACAGAGACCATGTTATATGTTATATGTGGGGCTGCCCTTGAGAACTGTCTAGAAGCTTCAGCTAGTACAGAATCAGTTGCTAGATTTTGATATACCTAGGCCAGGGATAGGGAACATGTGGACCTCTCCAGATGTTTTTGGACTGCAACTCCTATCATCCCTCACTGTTGACTATGCTGGTGAGAGCTAATGGGAGCTGCAGTCCAACAACATCTGGAAGGCCACACATTCCCTACCCCCTGGCTTTTGTCAGCTCTGAAGGAGCTACATTGGCTGCCAATTCACTATGAAGCCCAGTACAAGGTGCTGATGAAGTGGTCACCTTTTACCTCAGACAAGGACAACGAGGACCAACTCGGGTTATTGGAAAAAGGTTTATTGTGCACAATAGGTCCTGCGGACTGTGTCGCAAAGCAGAACCCCGGGCGGGGCTTTTACAACTACTTTTATAGCATACCTAAGTCTGGTCATTTGGCAACCGTTTTTACATTGGTCAGCAGGTCAAGACAAAAGGGGTTTGCTTTAGGGGAGGGGGGTTTCCTTACAAGGAGACAGGAAGATGATCTTACAATCAAGCAGCTGCTAGGTATTTTCTTATCTTGGTCACGTATGCAGGGTGAGACAGCAAAACACCTCAACCCTTTTGAATCAACATAGCCATTGTCGGCCATTGTCAGTCATTGCCACAGTCATTACCCTGGCAATCTGTCTACATGCCTGGCTAGAATCTCTTGTAAGATTTTCTTTTAACTATTTCGTTTCCTTCACTCCCCCCTCTTGAAACTTCAACACCTATCTGGAGTTTCAACCTGGGGGATGGGGCGATATTCCCACATAGCCAGGACCTGGGCAGCCGCCCTTTTTTCTGCCAATAGGCTCAGGCTATTTTGGATTGTCCGGACCACAATAGGGAGGACACAAGGGAGCAGGATGCAACCCATTGCGATTAGCCCTATCGCTTGCAACCCTGGTAACTTGGGGAACCATCTAGAGAAAGCTTTTCCTAGATCGAGCCCTTCCTAGGTCTGGACTGGATGCATATGTAAGCCATAGGATTACATTCAAGCAGAATAACAATAAACATTGGCTACAGGTTATGTGTTTATACAATACAGAAATTACATTTTGAAACTACACTTTACCACATTCTCTCCTTTTGATTCTAAGTGAATGCACACTGAGGGTCACTTTTAATTAAGGGCTGATAGGTAAGGCTGGTTCAGACTGAGCTGGAGTTGACATCAGTTCATTTCGTCCGATCCTCTGGGTGTTGTCTTTGATGGTCGTCCCGTCCGAGGTCTGAGATGATATTGATGTTCTGGCACAAATTCTTCTGTTTCAGGGGAAGAGGTTTCTAGCACGTTCCCCCGAATCGTTGGAGGCGTTATTATGTCCTCATTCTTGTTTGGGGTTAGAGGCTTTTTATGGCTGAAGTCCTTGGCACTTCACAGCGTTAAGTACACTTCCTTTCGCTGTACTTGAATATGAATCCATTCACCTGGGACAGAGTGTCCCTCTGTGCTGGGCTGGTGCTGTGCCGCCTTCACCCGTGAATGAAGAGTCTTCACACATCTCACCAGGGCTTTGCAGTAATTCTGAATTGAATGTCTCATCAACATCTTACGAGGGATCAGGTCTCACCACTCGACCTGGCCTGGATCTCACACACACAAGGGCCATGGAAGGTGCATCTGGCCACATCAGTCTTGTCTCTGTGCATACTTTGGCCAGCTTGTCTTCTAATATTTTAGCAAAAAGGACTCTCTCTCTCTCTCTGCCCGCTGCCGTGGCGTTAGCTCTCACACAGGGGCATGTTCTACTCACTTAGAACCATACAAACAACTACAAACACATATTTATAGGAACAATACTTAGGCATTTTAACAAAATCAAATTGTACACCACAAAAAAGGTCTTTAGGGTGACGTTGTATGCTCACCCTGTCTTTTACAGGTTTTTCAGTATTATGAGCCTGGCACACTGTACACTGGACAAAGTACTGAGTTACTGCAGATGTAAAATTAAATTCAAACCACTCTTTGTTAACAATCAAACCAATAACTAAATCTGCTTTTCTGACTGACGCTGTACAGAGTCTTTAGCAGGAAAGCAACTTACTAATCTGTGACATTGCTATAAAGAATGCAGGAGAAACTGACTTGTTTTGAGTTGGAAGGGACTCACAAGGCCATCAAGCCCACCCACCCCCCACTCAATGCAGGAAACCAGAGGAGGGGTTTCTTATCTAAGTAATACCCAGGCCTGACTTTGCTCAGCTTTCTACACTTTAGATAAGCTGAGAACCAGCATGAGCTACAGACTTTTATCTTTAGCAAGGCAAATCAAGCTTTTGAAAATCACATAAAACACAACAGGTCATTTGTACAACTTTTTGAAAACTAACTTAACAACAACAGAAGGATTGCAATTTTTTTTGGTATTTTGGTGCCATTGCGTTATGCTACACTTAAATACTTATTTTTCAAACGTGCTCTGTTAGCTTGCTATAAAAGCTACTAGACAAGCATACATTTTACTAAGCATATATCTTTAAAAGGACAATAAAGAGGGTAAAATTTCAGGAAAGCCCATTTCAACAAAACTGGGCACTAAAACGTACAAAAACTGAGTTAGTAGTTTAGATTTATCTTTGATAGCTGCACTTCTTTTATTGCTGGTAAATAATCATGCTCCCCCTCCCCTTGCTTACCCTTCCTTTTTGTTGGGAGCAGCAGCAAGGTGGCAAGGTTTCAAGTGACACAGCATTTTACAATTTTTCTGGATTTTTCTCTTTTACAACAACCCTTTGAGGTAGGTACAGCTGAGAGTCTGTGACTGACTCCAAGTTACCTAATGAGCTTTATAGCATTTATTGCTTCTCGAGGGAGGGGATATTGCAGCATATCTCCCTTTTCTTCTGTTTGAACCAGAGAAGTAGACTTTTAGGAGTCTTACTTCTTTTTTGGTTTTCCGCCTAACATTCTGCTGGTACCAAAGCCAATATTGGCGGAAAGCCCTGTTTTTTTCTTCATTCCCCAGAGACTCAGCAAATGCCAGGAGAATTGGGACTACATTCTATTGTAGCCCTTAGTTTACACAATCCATTATGACTTAACAGAACCATTTTTCATTTTTTCTTTCAAGAAGACAAGAAAACTTTTGATTTTTTTTTTCTGCCTTGTTAAGAACAGAACTGCACGTTACTTCTCAATATATATATATTTAAAGATACGCATTCTCTTTTTTTTTTGTTTTTTTTGACACTGCTTTACACAACTTTCTTTCAAATAGCTTTTTTTCCAAAATCTTTACTTTTTATTACATCTTTTTTCCCCCTACATTTTTTTTAAAACTTTTTACTTACTATTTCTTTCTCTATGGCCCTCTTCTCTCCCCCCTCTCCTCAGGGCAGAGGGGACAGCCTACATGCCTTTAAATAATCATCTCTTTTCCTTTTTCAAAAACCTTTGGGCTCCACTCATTGGTGAAGCTCTTGAATTTTCTGTGAAAAATAGTTAACCATTTCTTTTTGAACTTAGTCTGCATCAGCTGTAGTCTCAGAGAAAAAACCTGCCTTGATCAGGGGCAGACTTTTTCTGACCTTTTAAAGCTAACACAGTTCAATTCTCAAAAGGCACTAACACTTTGTTTATGCTCAGAAAACTTGCATTCTCAATACTCAGACTCTCTCAATTACAGTTCTTAAAAAACACTTTAGTATCGTTTTTCGCTCTAGTGGTTAGCTGATGATTCTCTGGGAGCGTGAATGGCCAATTCTTGCATACCAGGAAACCTGCAGTCACTTGAGGGTTTTTGTTTGTTTGTTTTCAATCTTTGCAATTCGTGGCTGCTAATCTTCTCACATCTCTAGTCGCTTTTGCCATACAAGAGGAAGCAACCTCGCATTTGCATAACCAGAAGCAACAATATTTTTTTTTTTTTGCTTACTTCAGAGATTTAACCCACACTCAAAACAAAATAAAAACCTTTTCAATTTACACCATCAACTAGCCCCACTTGGAAGAATAAACATTTAACTTGAACATAAACTTTCTTTTTTCTTTTTGGCTACACACATGGCTTGCAGTAGCCAGAATCTCATTTACATGTTTTTTCTTCCCCCCTTTGAGAATGTTTTTACAAATGGATATTACTAAAGGCTCATTTATTTATTTATTTATTTATACCCTGCCTTTTTTCCTGCAAGGAACCCAAGGCGGCTTACATAAGAATCCTCCTCCTCTCCATCTCATCCCCACAACAACCCTGTGAGGCAGGCCAGGCTGAGAGACAGTGACTGGCCCAAAGTCACCCAGTGAGTTTCTACCCCTCTAAACAAGTGGATTTGTTGTTTTCACCGGTACAGAAATTGTGCTGGAGATTCTGCTGACAACTGCAAGCATTCTTTAACTGTTTTCAATTGCTTGAGTTCTTAAAGTTCTTAAAGCATCATGAAGCACTTTTTGTCTGGTGAACCTACTTCGGAAGGCTTAAGGTAGCCCTTTTGAAATCTCACTTCTGTCTAAACATACCAATCATCTAATTGTCTTTGGAATTTGTTCTCTAGGGCCACCAGAAGGTCCCTTAGGATCTGTTTTTCTCAGGACCCATTTTTGGGCTAAGTACTTCTCCCTCTGCATGGCCATTCCTCAGTACAAAGAGTTTGCCACTATGTCTTTGACAAAGTCTTACTTCTAGGTAAAGAGGCAAATTCTTGGAGTACTATTGCTAAAGGTGCCCCTTTTGGAGCATTTTGGTTCCCACCTATGATGTACTGTGGCACAGAATTCTACCTTTTGAGCTCCTCACTCTGTGTGTGTGTGTAGTGCTTTGGTTTAATTCACAAACAGGCACACAACATTTGCATGTCACTGGATCATGGGAGGGGGGGTTCAATCAGGCCCACTTGCTTTTGAAACTCTGCCGCAACAGAGATCAGGGCGTCTTGACCTGATTTAATCCCAGATCTTGTTCAGCGACTTATATGCATTCATCAGCAGGGAGGTTTGGAAAGAAGGGGGGGTGTCCCTGTCTGTTGACTCTGGTGGGACTCGAACCCACAATCCCCAGCTTCAACAGCTTATGAATTCTAATAAGCGAAGGAGAGAGAGATGGGCCTGTCTGTCTTTCAACAGCTTATGAATCTAATTCATGCACACAGACATTTTCACACGCACATGTATACTACCCTTATTGAAGGTTTCCCTCTTTTCTAAACCTTAAACCTTTCAACATCAATAACAATAACACAATATCAATAACACCATGCAATAATCAAGAACCAGAAGAAAATGAAAAGGGGGTATTTCAATTCATTTCTGCCCATTTCCTTGGAGAACTGTTTGATTTTGCTAGCAGCTATAACATATATATATATTTTTCTTTTCATTTTGGGACTTCTCACCTCTAGTTCAGATCTGAGGAAGTATGTGCTTTGGGTTAGGAGCACACTCTTTTCCTTTTCACTAAACACAGGACTGGTGGAGACTCCAAAAGGCACCAAAACTTTGCGTATGCTCAGGAACTCTTTGCAAAAAAACTCACAAACATTTTTGTTGTTGTTGTATTTCTTTAACACAACACAGGGTTCTTTGAGTACCCGTACTTCTTGCCATTCCTAGATCTTGTGTTTGACTTCTAATCCATTATGAATGTGATTAGCTAGTCTGTGCTTTTTTTTTTTTTTTTCTTTTTTTTTGGTTTGGCACATTCCTCTTTTCTGGGCCAGGGCAGGGTCTCTTTCCAGGCAATCATTATGTGTGCCGCCCCCATCTTGCACTCCTTTTTAACCATGGGGTGGGTTTGTGCTGGCCATCCCACTCCCATGGATGGCCACTCTCTACCTTGCACAGGGTCTGGAGAATTTGGCGTTTAAGTTTTCGCCTGTAGTCTCTCCCAAACCCTGCTTTGAAATTCTTTTCCATGCATTGAAGCTGTGTCCTTGGGACGCTGCTTCCCTCCCACCCCATTCTCTTAATTCTAAGACCAACAACAAGAACAGAAACAGAAGGGTGGGGTACGGACAGGAGAGTAAGGGGTCTCTCCTGTTAGACGTTAAGGGATTTCACACACACGCTCCGCTGATCCGTGGCCCCGGACGTTCCACGGGTCACCTACGGGAACTGCAGCGGCATTCACACTTCACCACACATACCAACACATTCCCTCCCGAGATCTCTTGTATTCCTTTACCAAAAGGGAGGCCAGTTCAGCCTTTTTCAGCTGCCTCGTAGGCCCAATCCTTTATTCCTTTACCAAAAGGGAAAGAACCAGTTCAGCCTTTTTCAGCTGCCTCGTAGGTCCAATCCCCGGAGGATGGCCAAATCCTCCTCCCCTTGTTCCTATTCTCTCCTGTAGGAACCCTAGAGTATACTCGCCTGTTCCGCCGGTCCGGCCCCCTTGGTCCTAGTTCCGCACCGAGTTTTGTTGGTTCTTGGAGTCACCGTCCGACCACTGCCCCGTCAGGCCCCCTGTTCGGATTCCCTCACAGCCAAGTGCTGTGATGCGCGCTGGGAGCTCCGCAAGGCCTCTCCCTAGGGGGCAGAGGTGGGCTGTGCCCCTAGCAAGCTGCAAAGCTTCCTTGCTGTCCCTTCGTGGTTGCCAGATGAAGTGGTCACCTTTTACCTCAGACAAGGACAACGAGGACCAACTCGGGTTATTGGAAAAAGGTTTATTGTGCACAATAGGTCCTGCGGACTGTGTCGCAAAGCAGAACCCCGGGCGGGGCTTTTACAACTACTTTTATAGCATACCTAAGTCTGGTCATTTGGCAACCGTTTTTACATTGGTCAGCAGGTCAAGACAAAAGGGGTTTGCTTTAGGGGAGGGGGGTTTCCTTACAAGGAGACAGGAAGATGATCTTACAATCAAGCAGCTGCTAGGTATTTTCTTATCTTGGTCACGTATGCAGGGTGAGACAGCAAAACACCTCAACCCTTTTGAATCAACATAGCCATTGTCGGCCATTGTCAGTCATTGCCACAGTCATTACCCTGGCAATCTGTCTACATGCCTGGCTAGAATCTCTTGTAAGATTTTCTTTTAACTATTTCGTTTCCTTCACTAGCACTTACCTTTAAAGCCCTAAACAGCTTGGGGTCTAAATAGCGCTCTTCAAATACTTGAAAGGTTGTGACACAGAAGAGGGCCAGGATCTCTTCTTGACCATTCCAGAGTGCAGGGCATAGACTAATAGGCTCAAGTTACAGGAAGCCAGATTCTGGCTGAACACATCAGGAAAAACTTGCTGACTGTTAGAGCAATACGACAATGGAACCAAATACCTAGGGAGGTCGTGGGCTCTCCCACACCAGAGGCATTCAAGGTGCAGCTGGAAAGCGCCATCTGTCAGGGCTGCTTTAAATTGGATTCCTTCATTGAGCAGGGGGTTGGACTCAATGGCCTTATAGGCCCCTTCCAACTCAAATATTCTATGATTCTGTATCTGAGGAAGTGCTCCTCTCATTTCAACTTTCTCATGCATTAATATTATCAGAGAAGCCCCTTCTCTGTACTCTTTCAATAAGAGAAGTACATTGATCATTCCAAAGAGAAGGCCTTCTCTATGGTGTTGTCCCAACTTTGGAATGCCCACCCATAGGAAGTACATTTGGCACCAAAGCTGTACTCTTTTTGGTATTAGGTTAAACCTTTTTGTTTGCACAGGTATTTTAAAACAATTTATGATAAATTTAGACTTTAAAATTCAGATTAGTAACTACTTAGCTGATTGAAATAGTTTTATGTCTTTTGATTTTATTAATTGACATTTTGATTTTAGATTGTTCATACTGGGTAGTATCCAAGCCATTCTGCAAGCGGGGCCCACAGCTAATTCCATTCCACAAGCAGCACCCACCACTTGTACAAGGAAGCCCCAAAACACTCATTTCTGGATACGGAGGGGTAGTTCCCTTATGCGAGCTCCGCTGACCTGCCCCGTTCCAGAAATGAGTGTTTCTACTCATTTCCGGTTCTTAGAGGAAGCACTAAATCCCTGTTGTGCAAGTGTTGCATGTGGAACAGAATTGGCATTGGTCCCGCTTGTGCAATGGCTCACTTAGATACTGCTGATTGTATTGTCTTTAGGTAACTTTATGTGCACCACCCTAAACTTCTTTTCAGGATGAGGCACAGTTTATGCATGTTTAAAATAAATAAATATGAAATAATACACTTACTTTCTCAGTAGGTACCTTGTGCCCGCCTGGTTTAGTTGCCCAGTATGCCAAAGAAGTGGCACCCAGCTGTTATTGCTTTGCTGTTTTGCACTAGTTCCTGATTCCTGCTGCCCTCCTGATTGCTCTGCTTCTTTTCCACTAGGATGCCTCTGCAGAGAAGGGGTGGGCAATGTGGCACCATGTGCACTGAGGTGGTCCACTCTAACCACTATGCCACACTGGCTCCCAACAAATAAAACATGAACTATGCACAGGACTTGCACCAGGAGCTGGCATTGTTGGGCATTTATTGAGCCCCCCCCCCAGCAGGGCCCCCACAGCCCATTCACCCTGCTAGTCACTTTCCAAGCAAGAGAGCAGTGGTAGGGACAAGGACAGGCCTGTGGCTCACGCTGGCTCAGCTTGTCTGAGCGTGGAAAGCTAAGCAGGGTCAGGCCTGGTTGTTACTTGGATGGGAGACCCCTCCTCTAGTTTCCTGCACTGAGCAGGGGGTGGGACTCGATGGCCTTGCAGGCCCCTCCCAACTCTATGGTCTATGAAAGAATGAGCAGCAGCTTCTGTCAGCCTTGTTCTCTCTGTCTGGGAGGTGGTGTGGATTGGGCCCAGAGGGACAAGGCAAGTGAGGGGGCAGTAGCAACAGCGATGAAAAGGAGGTGGAGCCTGGGGGAACGAAACTCCCTGAAGGCAAAGGAGGTGGGGCTACTCAAGGAACGAAACTCCAAAAGTGCCCCTCCCAAAAAACCTGGAGCTAACATTGAAGATGCAGGGGGTTGTTTGTATAGCTGCAAGGCGTCATTACTCCCAACAAATTCAGTTCTTTAGGTCACAACCTGACAACTCCAGATTCCATGCCCTTTCTCTGTAAAGCTAGCCTTTCTTTGCAGTGTATCTGTATGGAGAAGCAGCTCGGAAGGAGAGCAGACGATCTTTACCAGCCATCCGAGCAGGAGAGTATGAAGCCCTCCCTGAGAAAGTAAGATTTTAATGTTGTTTATAACAGTAGCTGGCTGTACTGCTTTGAGAACAAAGGATCAGTGCCACAGTTTGGGTAGCAAGACATTTTAAGAAGGCATGCTCAGATTTTATTGGAGCTAGTTTTCAGTTACTATAAGGCTGGCATAATGGAACTATCATGGCTGCAACTTCAAGGTCTTGCTGATGGTTCTGCTAGTTACTAATGCCAAGTCTCTCGTGGGGGGGGGGCGGTGGGGAAGGGGGGGGAGAAGGTTCCCTCTCACTTCTGCTCATTAATCTTTCCCACAATGTCTGTGTGAATTTTGCATTCCAACATGCTTTTTATGTACATTTTTTCCATGAAGAAAAAAAAAAGTTACATCAGATGTAACTTATGGTGTCTTTTTAATGGAAATGAAAATAACATCCAAAGCCCACATCTCAAAAAATGACTTGAACACTTTGGCTTACAAATCCAGCTTTTACAGAGCTACCGAAAATATCAAATTGTCTTGACTTCATCTCCCAAAAAATGTTGCATAAATCAGCCCTCACTCAGTCTACAGCTGAACTTGTTCCGAATGATTCTTCTGATTAGATGACAAATTTTGAGGACTGTGAAGAAAAGAGCCTTTGAGGGTTCCTGCACACACACACACGCCTCCTCATGTGTAAACCAAGTAAGGCCAGTTGGGGGACTGGGAGGAGGCGAAATGTGCATAAAGTATCGGATGGGACATGGCGCCTGTCTATGGCTTTTCAGATGCAAAAGTCATGAGTTCCCCTCCCTGCCTGGCCAGGTGAAGTTCACCCTGATTGGCCTAGAAGCAGCAAAGCTACAGGAAGGAGGAGGGGAGGGGGAAAGAGCTATATTTCCCAACGTGTGGTTTTTGTTCTTTGTCTTTGGTCATCGCGTGGCTGCCGGCTGTTGGAGCAATGGCGGTAAGCCAAGGAGAGGCCCAAGCCTTCGGGTGGCCTCAGGATACGACCCCAGGTAGCTCCTGGTGAAATTAGCTGAATGAGGGCTCTGGAAAGGCACGCCTTGTGGAGGGCTACCCATCTCGGACCTTCGGGTAGGTGAATTAGTCCTCCCGGGCAGCAAGGCTGTGCTGGATCTAACCCTGGAAGAGAACTGACCCCCAGGTATCAGAGTTGTGTGCCTGGGAGATATAAAGAAGTAGGTTTTGTTACTTTGCAGCTTTACTCTGTGTACCAAAGTGTCTCTCTCTAAATTTGTGTCCTTCTCTCATTTCCCTATTGGTTGTTGTAAAATGCTACCAGAATAAACCTCCTTTGGTTTTTTACCCCACATGGTGTTTGTGGATTGCTCTGCTTGGTTCAGCAACTAAATCCAGGTTACAGTCAGAAAGGCAAGTCCCTGAACAGAGATTCAAGTAGGATTGCAGAGCTGAGGCTGGCAATCTGGTACCTTGAGATCTCTGGGGGTCTTGGGTCCTTTGGGTAGGAAAGGGTGGGGGTGTGGCGGGTCAGCCAGCCCCCCTTCCTCCACATGGTGGCAGTGGTGGGATTCGAAGCTGGACCACAGAGTGGGTGCACGTGGGCAAATAGGGAAGCTGCCTTGGAGAGATTTTGGTACATGAGTAGAGGTTTGTTATTTTTTAGAAATTGAAGTGTGAGATTGAGCCTCAGGGATAACGTTCAGATTGCTGGAAGGAGCTACCCAGTCTGTGGAAGCCTAGCTGCCAGCGGGGAGCGTTGAAGGCAAGAAATCTCAACTGTAGAGTGAATAAGCGGAGGCGGGTCCTACCATCCCCATCGAGTGCAAAAAGTCTGTGGCTGGGGGAAGGCGGCTGTGATCCAAGAGAACCAGAGCTGGGGGAGCCCTGGCTAGAAGCAAGCAGCAGTTGCCAGTGAGTAAGCGGAAGAGGATCCTACCCATCGAGTGCAAGAAGCGGGTGAGCAGATGGCGGCTGTGTGATCCCAGAGAACCGGAGCAAAGAGAAGAAGAAATAGTGTGTGTGTGTGTGTGTGCGCGCGCGTGTGTGTTCCAAGGGGAGCAGAAGAAAGGAGAGAAGACCAGAAAACCTCTCTTAAGAGACTGGTGAGCAAAACGTTGAATTTTGGGACAGTGTTTGATAAGTAATTTAGTTGTGCTATGTGCCCCAGAGAATTTGTCAAGACTTTGGGGGGGGGGGCATGGTGAATTGCCAGGCTAGGCAGCAGCAAGCAGAGGGGGAGCAGACATCAGAAAACACCCCCCCCGAAAAAGAGACTTTGTCCCTGACCCTGTGCTGCCGAAGTGGAGGGCTGAAAGAAGCAGAAAGACAAAAGAATATCCCTCCAGGTGTCTCCAGCGAGAAGAAAAGAGGACTGAGATTGGGGATTGATTAAAGCCAATGAAAACTGTTAAATTGTTGCTGGAAGGGAGGGGATGGGTGATCCAAGTGTATTTGTCTTGTCGATAAATTGTTGCTGGAGGGGAGGGGACGGGTGATCCCAGTGTAAGCAACTGAACTATTCGTGTTGTCTTGTCCCCAAATGCAAAAGTCAGTCCCAACTGTATCAGGTCAATTTGAAATTTGAGGATAATAATCATGATGGCTGCATGTATTCAAAGGGCCTCAGGGGGGCAGAGAAGAGTTGCCAGAGAAAAATCAGTCAGAGGCTAGAAAACAAAGCAGAAGGTTAAAAGGAATTTAGAGGCGGGAAACCCTCTAATGGCTGAAAGATTGCCAGGCTGGTGTTCTAGCTGCCTGGGTGGAGCCTCCAGGGCTCAGCATATAATTCTGAGGGAAACAGTCATCCCATTCATGTCATTGGGTAGAAAGTGCCACAAGCAAGCCTTTGGGGGAAAAAAAGGGGTGGTGTATTCATGTCATTGGGTAGAAAGTGCCACAAGCAAGCCTTTGGGAAAAGGGGTGGTGTATTCGTGTCATTGGGTGGTGGGAGGCCACCAGCGAGCCTTTGAAAAAAGGGGTGATGGGATTCATGTCGTTAGGTGGAGAGTGGCAGAAGCAAGCCTTTGGAAGCAAAATTAAAGGCGAATTGAAGAGTCACATTTCAGTCAGCAATCTGCCCCCTACAGGCTTGTGTGAAAAGTAGCAACCCAAAAAAGTTTTTTTTTTTTTAGACAGAGTGCCGGTCAGGCCACAGAAGAGTTGGGGTTCCCATTTGAATTGTATATGATGTTTCTTGTGTATGCAAACGTGTAAACTTCTGATTGATGGTTATTGATTATTGTTTTGCTGTTTGATGTTTAAGGAGCTTTAAGAATTAAGATTTAAGATTTAAAGCTTTAAGCTTTAAGATGTTTAAGATTGTTGTTTAAAGTTGTTTCTTTTTTCTGTTTTGTGTGTGTTTTGTTTTTCTGTTTTGTGTGTGTTTTGTTTTTCTGTTTCTTTTTGAATGAGAAAAGGTGTACTAGTGGTAGAATGCTAGCGCAAGCTCTTTTCTTTTTTTTAGTTAGTATAGATGAAAGGAGAGGGTTAACCGCTTGTTTCATCTTTTCCCAAAGGAAGGGGTGTGAAGAAAAGAGCCTTTGAGGGTTCCTGCACACACACACACACACACACACACACGCATGCACACGAACACGCACACGCACACACCTCCTCATGTATAAACCAAGTAAGGCCAGTTGGGGGGCTGGGAGGAGGCGAAATGTGCATAAAGTATCAGATGGGACATGGCGCCTGTCTACGGCTTTTCAGATGCAAAAGTCATGAGTTCCCCTCCCTCCCTGGCCAGGTGAAGTTCACCCTGATTGGCCTAGAAGCAGCAAAGCTACAGGAAGGAGGAGGGGAGGGGGAAAGAGCTATATTTCCCAACGTGTGGTTTTTGTTCTTTCTTTGTCTTTGGTCATCGCGTGGCTGCCGGCTGTTGGAGCAATGGCGGTAAGCCAAGGAGAGGCCCAAGCCTTCGGGTTGGCCTCAGGATACGACCCCAGGTAGCTCCTGGTGAAATTAGCTGAATGAGGGCTCTGGAAAGGCACGCCTTGTGGAGGGCTACCCATCTCGGACCTTCGGGTAGGTGAATTAGTCCTCCCGGGCAGCAAGGCTGTGCTGGAGCTAACCCTGGAAGAGAACTGACCCCCAGGTAACAGTTGTGTGCCTGGGAGATATAAAGAAGTAGGTTTTGTTATTTTGCAGCTTTACTCTGTGTACCAAAGTGTCTCTCTCTAATTTTGTGTCCTTCCCTCATTTCCCTATTGGTTGTTGTAAAATGCTACCAGAATAAACCTCCTTTGGTTTTTTACCCCACATGGTGTTTGTGGATTGCTCTGCTTGGTTCAGCAACTAAATCCAGGTTACAGTCAGAAAGGCAAGTCCCTGAACAGAGATTCAAGTAGGATTGCAGAGCTGAGGCTGGCAATCTGGTACCTTGAGATCTCTGGGGGTCTTGGGTCCTTTGGGTAGGAAAGGGTGGGGGTGTGGCGGGTCAGCCAGCCCCCCCTTCCTCCACAAGGACCAAGTTGGTTTCCGCTTCATGGTCCCCACCATGAAGTCAAATAGACTGTGCAAAGTATAATCACTGCTTTTTCCACTGTGTTTCTGATTGACAGAGAAAAGAGGGATAGCAGGCTTTTGCTCCACACACTCTCTGGCACATCAAGGAACAGGAGCCTGATAAAAAGTAGGGCTGTGCACGTAATTGCGGTTTGAACCCGAATCGGAATTGGATTGGCCCGATCCGATGTGATCGGCTGTCATTGGTTAAGTTTGATTACAGGCGATTACTTCCCGATCTGGGTGAGCAGCCAGGAAGCTCCTTCCCCCCCTCTTTCTGACTGGAATGGGGAGGGGGAGGGGGAGGGGAGAATTGTTGGCAGCACCATTACCCAATGGTGCTTCAGAGGAAGTTGCTGTTCTCCAATAGCGAGGCTGACTGGAGGAGGGCTAAGGCAGATGCATGGTTTGCTTTTATTTCTCTGACCATGTGCATTTTGGATCAGTTTGCTGGGGAGGGGATCGTGTTTGTTCTTGGCGCCTGCTTGCTTACTCGCTGCCAGTTGCTGCTTGCCTCCTGGCATTGGAGTGAGAAGAGGGTGGGTGTCTCTTTCTGGATTTCTTTTGTTTTATTCCTCAATTTTATTTCATTTAGGAGTAGCTTCATTTTGAATACAAACAAATCCATTTACTTTTCTTCTGACCCCGGTTTGGGGAAGGGGGACTGAAGGAGTTTTTGTTTGTCGCCTCGGGCTCCTAATTGCTTTCCTTTAAGATATCCTAAGTTTTAAAAAATATTTTATAAGGTTGTAGTTGAGAACAATTAAAGTCCTTTCTGTTCATACAGTTTGTGGCAGTGAGGGAGTGTTTTACTCTGCTGGCCTTCTGTTGCGGATTGTGTGTGTGTGTGTGTGTGTGTGTGTGTTCCTAACAGTTTTTTCAGATCTCATTTTAATTTGATATCAAGATCATTACTAGGATCTCATTTCCTTTTTGCACAAGCTCCATTTTCAAATCATCCCAACCAAGCCAGATATCAGTTGTTTAGAAGTTGCATTTCAGTTCATAGAATCAAAGAATCATAGAAAAGTAGAATTGGAAGGGGCCTACAAGGCCATCGAGTCCAACCCCCTGCTCAATGCAGGAATCGAGGTCAAAGCATCCCTGACAGATGGCTGTCCAGCTGCACCTTGAATGCCTCCAGATTGGGAAAGCCCACAACTTCCATAGGTAGTTGATTCCATTGTCTTCTTGCTCTGACAGTCAGGAAATTTTTCCTGATGTTTAGGTGGAATCTGGGTTCCTGTAACTTGAGCCCATTATTCCGTGTCCTGCAAACTGGGATGATCGAGAAAAGATCCCGGCCCTCCTCTGTGTGACAACCCTTCAAGTACTGGAAGAGTGCGATCATATCTCCCCTCAGTCTCCTCTTCTGAAAGCTAAACATGCCCAGTTCTTTCATTCTCTCCTCATAGGGCCTTGTTTCCAGTCCCTTTATAATTCTTGTTGCCCTCCTCTGAACCCTCTCCAGTTTGTCTATGTCCTTCTTAAAGTGTGGTGCCCAGAACTGGACGCAGGACTCAAGATGAGGCCTAACCAGTGCTGAGTAAAGGGGAATTATCACTTCATGCAATTTGGAAGCTATACTTCTATTAATGCAGTCCAAAATAGCATTTGCCTTCTTTGCAGCCACATCACATTGCTGGCTCATTCAGTTTGTGATCTACCACAATTCCAAGATCCTTCTCACTTGTAGTATTGTTGAGCAAAGTGTCCCCCATTCTGTAACTCTGCATTTGGTTTCCTTTCCCTAGGTGCAGCACTTGGCATTTATCCCTATTAAATTTGATTCTGTTGGTTTCGGCCCAGCGCTCCAGCCTATCGAGATCGCTTTGAATTTTGTTTTTGTCTTCCAGAGTATTAGCTATTCCACCCAACTTTGTGTCATCTGCAATCTTCAAAAGCAATTAAACTTTTTTTCTGCACACCAGTGCTCAGCATCAGTGGCTTTTGTGGGCCCAAGCAGTGCTCTCTAAGTCTTTGTCTGGCCACTTTGAGAAATATTAGGAACAGGTATTTATTATTATTATTATTATTAAACATATATCTCAGCTGCTCACTTGTGGGGTGCTGCAGGGTTCCATCCTCTCCCCGATGTTATTTAACATCTACCTAAAGCCGCTGGGAGCTATCATCAGGAGGTTTGGGGTGCGCTGTCATCAATATGCAGATGACACGCAGCTCTACCTCTCCTTCAAGTCCTCACCGAGGTTGGCTGTTGAGACCCTGTCCAAGTGCCTGGCCTGGAGTCAGTAGGTGGCTGTATGGGAAGGAACATGCTGAGGCTGAACCCCAACAAGACCGAGGGAGGTTAGGTGATGTTGACCTGGTGCTGAATGGGGTACATCTACCCCTGAAAGACCAGGTCCACAGCTTGGGAGTCATTCTAGACTCCCAGCTGTCCATGGAAGCTCAAGTGTCAGCTGTGAGCCGGGCAGCGCTGTATCAACTCCATCTGATACGGCAGCTGCGCCCCTACCTTCCTAATCACCTGCTCCCATCAGTGGTTCATGCCTTGGTCTCCTCTCGCCTAGACTACTGTAATGCGCTCTACGTGGGGTTACCCTGGAAGACGGTTCGGAAGCTACACCTGGTTAAAGGCAGCCGCAGGCGAGATCACATCATGCCAGTGCTCAAGGAGTTGCACTGGCTACCAGTTGCTTGCCGGGCCGAATTCAAGGTGTTGGTTTTTTGACCTTGAAAACCCTATACGGCTCTGGTCCAGCTTATCTCAAGGAGCGCCTCCAGCAGCATCAAGTAGGCCTCTCAACAAGGTCTGCCACGGACAGCCTTCTCCTTGTCCCATCAGCCAGAGCAGCCAGGCTAGTGGGGACTAGGAAGAGGGCCTTTTCTTTGGCGGCCCCCAAGTTATGGAACTCCCTCCCCAGTGATCTTCGCCATGCCCCCTCGATGAACTTCCGCCGGGCTTTAAAAATATGGCTTTTCAGGCGGGAATATGGGGTGGGTTAGGATTTTTTTACTTTTTAAAAAAACTCATATTGTTTTAATTGTGTTTTAATTGTGTTTCAATGGTGTTTAAATTGTGTTTTATTGTAATTTATCTTGACTGTACATCACTCAGGGTGGCCGGGTGACCAGCCAAATCGGTGATTTAAAAATATAATAAATAAATAAATTGTTGGGACTTGAATAAGATGCTAGGAGAGGATATATAGTTGAATATTATCCTTCCTATCTCATGTTAGTGAGATCAGCAGAGTAGAGTCCCTTTCCAGCTTAAAAGAAGCTTAGATTTGGCTAGTGTTAGCCAGTTAGCATTTGGTGATCCAGGATGCTTTAAGGCAGACTGGATTTTCCTGGTTTTGCCCCCTTTTCTCTCCCGCAAAACAATAATCAGAGACACAGTCTTGTAAAAGTCAAAAATAACATTTACTCACTCATATCTTGCAGTTTTTCTCAGGCAGACTTAAAAGCGTTCCTTACAGTTGTAAAAGGTTCATTTGGTATTACTTGGGGTCTGAACTTAAGGAGTTCAGACCAGCAACTCTTGTTACATGGTGTTGTTAGTATTACAGCAAAACAAGCAACTCACGCTGTCCAAGCAGGAAGAGAAGAGCATTGAGCTACGCCCACTTCCTGCTTAGGCATACAGGTAAACATACCTCACTGAGTCTCTTCTAGGAAATTCACCTGAGAAGTGACCAGTGGCCTTAACCCTTTCATGCACCTAACTGGTGAAACATGAGCCATTGGTTTTGACTGCACTTTAAATATCCCACATAAATAAATATATCTGACACAAAGTCCTGCCAGTAGTCTAGGCTAGCATCAAGTTGTGTCCTGTTTCACACACACACCTGTGTGCTAGGGATTGACAATCGAGCTTCGCCGGGGCAGAACAAGGCCGAAATTGGCCCCGCTCACGCCCGGCGAGGCCTTACCTTTTCTTCGGGGCGGCTCGCCCACTCTGCTGCGAGCCGCCTGCACGGCCCGATCCGTCGCATCACTTCCAGGACCGGAAATGACGTGACGGAACCCTGCGCAGGCCCCTGTGGCACGTTCTGCGCCTGCGCAGGGTCCCGACGCCTCTCGGAAGCGTCGGACAGGCGCACCGTGCTGCTCAGAAAATGGAGTTGGGTTGGCACCGAGCCCGAAAATCGACTCGGAGGCGCCGACCCGGCTTGGATGCATCGCTACTGTGCGCTGCACCTGGCTCAAGGGGGGGGCAGAGATCCATCCTGCTGTGCAGAAAAGATGATAATATCTGCTCTTAATAAGTGCCCGGAGCTACAGAGATGTAGGGTGGCTACATCTCTGTAGCTCCGGGCACTTATTAAGAGCAGATATTATCATTTTTTCTCCTCTGTCAGACCAGTGTGGTTGACCAGTGGGCCGTGTTCAACATGAAACGCAGAGGCAATGTGTTGGAGTTTGTGTGTCCAAGAAGAGATGCACGTGGGTGAGTTGCTGGGGCCAGGTCCACCAGCACCCCTAGCAGGTTGGCTTAACAACACCAGTCAAACTTTGGAGGCCTTCCTCTGTGGTTCTGCAGCAGCAAGAGGCAGTGGAGTGGAAGCCAAAGGTGCCTGAGGCTGACAGTGCATGCAGGACAGGACACTGTTTCATGAAGGACAGCGGCCTACTACTACAACTACTAGTCATAGCCCTTTGAAAGAGGAGGGTGCTACTGCTAGCAGCGTCAGAAGCATTGCCGTGGAAGCAGGACTCATACCGAATCTTTCCTTCTTGGACACGGAGCCTGCTCCATGTAGTTGAATCTCTGTGTTGGGAATTCCCCATGGACGTCGAGGGTCAGCTGGAGCAGAACCTCTCCTATGTGGTTAAGGAAGAGACAGTGCAGGCTCAGGCAGAGCAGGCACAGGCAGAGCCACCCTCTCCACACTTGGAAGCCTCGGGCAGAACAACACTTGCCCCTGTTCCACTGGAGACACCAACACCACAGCTCAAAGGCCAGCAGTTGGAGTCACCCGGCAGGAGACAGTACAGCATGGTGTGGGACTACAGCAGTGTTTCTCAACCTTGGGTTTGTAGGCCAAAAACATCTGGGGACCCAAGGTTGAGAAACACTGGACTACAGTAATACCTTGGATTGCAAGTAACTTGGTTTGAGAGCGTTTTGCAAGACAAGCAAATTTTTAAATATTTATTTAAATTTTTTTTTACTTGATATACAAGCGACGTCTTGCAATACAAGTACTGTAGTACGGCTTAAATTAAAAATCTCTGTACAAACTTTTTGGGGGGGATTTCGTTTTGATATAAGAGTGTTTTGGATTACAAGCACGTTTCCGGAACGAATTATGCTCTCAATCCAAGGCATGACTGTACTTTGAGCTGACAGCGGATCCCTGCTATGCTGTGTGTTGCCACTGCAAGACCTCCTTAAGCAGGGGTAAGAACCCACTGCACTATGGCACCAGCAGCCTGCGCCTGCATCTCAAAAGGAACCACCCAAGTGTGTTTCAGCTCGGGGATGAGGCACTATCCCAGCCAAGTGCAGGTGTTAGCAGTGGGGGCAAGCAGAAGGCTTCTGCTGGAAGTGCGGAAAGTACAACCGCGGAAACTCGAGACAGCTCTCCCGCTCCCATCCCCAAGAGGTCTAGGCAGGCAACCATGCAGGACCTGGGCTGGGGCTAGGGATGTGCACAGAACTCGATGGGGTGTGTGTGGAAGTGGGCTGAACTTGCCCCGTTTGCCCCCCAAGCTCCATGCGACTTACCTTTCCCCGGGGAAAGGTACTTCCGGGTGTTGGGACATGTAACACAACAACAGCTGTGCCACAAGTGTTTTCATTTGGAAAGGTACAGGGTGGCTAGAATAACAGGATGGCTAGAAGATTGTTTAGACTGGAACTGTTGTTCTCTTTCTCATGGGAAAAGTGGGCTGAACAGAAATATGAACTGATCACATGGTTTGTACTTTCTGATGACGTAGTATGCTTTTTAAGTTTCGTTTCCTGTAACTTGATGATAGAGAGAAGGATTGCTTTCTGTATGCATTCTGTTCTGTTCCTGTCTTCTCTCTGACTTGTTGCAATCATGTAATGATGTGTGCTTGCCAGGACTGGCTATGCACTGGACTATGCTATGCAATGTAGTTTGTATTAACTCTGATATAGAATAAAAAGGTAGAAAGAAGTCCTGAGTTATGGATTCTATTGGAGTTAAGTTCCTAGCTACAGTGATGCTGGAGAGGCTGTAACCCGAGACGCTTGGAATGTGCTGCGTGCAGGAAAGACAGTGAGTCTCTGTGTGAATGGGCCACACAAGAGGCAGAAGCTGTATTTTTCCATCTCACGCTCTGCTGGATCCACGTAGGCGGACGGGCCTACAGAGTGGATTATGAATCATATGGCTGGAGTAATTTTTACAGCCATAACACCGGGTCCCTGTCGCGTCAGTCTCCGGCGCTGCGTTTTTTTACATAAAAACCAAGGTAACCCACCTTAAAATGGCCACGATTTGCTATTTGCGGCTGTTTTAAGGTAGTTTACCTTGGTTTTTACGTAAAATAAAAAGCGCAGCGCCGGGGACCCAGAACTGACGCGACGGGGACCCGGAACTTAGTCCACCTCACGCCTCGCTGAGCGCTGCAGAATGGATCATGCAGCCGGGGGGGGGGGGGCTCGGCAGGCACCCGGAGAGTCAGGTTGCGGTGAGTTTGCCCACCCCTAGCTCGGGCAAGTTTGGGGCTACAAGTTGGAAGTTTCCAATGCCAGACCAAATCACCAACTCCATTGGGGAGATGGTGGCGTTGGATGACCAGCTGTTCAGCTTGATAGCAAATGCAGGCTTCAAGAGGCTGATGGCTCTTGTGGTTCCCTATTATAAGCCACCATGTTGCACCACCCTGAGCAGGCGGGTGGTGCCCTCCCTGTACAGGGCCTGCAGGAAGTTGGTGCTGGATCGTCTGTGCCTTCTTCACACAGAAGTAATGGACCAGTCCCACACAGTGGCAGAGAACTCGGAGGCTATGAACCACATGGTGGATGGCTGGCTGGTGGGCCACAACCTTACCCGCGGTTGCATGGTCATGGATGGGGGGGGGGGGGTCCAACATGTTGAAGGCGGTGTCAGATGCCGGATTCGCAAGTGTCCGGTGCATAGCACATGTCTTCAGCCTGATTGTCAAAGATGGCCTTGGTGCAGGCAAGAAGGCCGTTGTGACTCCCACCACTGCCCTTCTCCAAAATCTCCTGGAGAGCTGTTGTAAGGTGGCCAGGACTTCCACCACAGCGTTAAGGGCAGTAGGTTGTTGTGGGAGAAGCAGGAGGACTTGGGAGATGTGGCTACACACTGGCACTCCACATACCTGATGCTACTGCGTCTGTTGGAGCAACAGCGTGCAGTCCACGAGATGAGCAAGGTTGGGGACATCGGCATCCAGGCACCACTGAGCAGGCAGCAGTGGGAAGCCATGTCCCAGCTTGTGGTGGTCCTCAAGCCCTTCCTTGAGGCCACCGAGACCCTGAGTGCCAGCGCTGCCCTCCTCAGCCAGGTGATCCCTGTGGCCAGGCATCTCAAGAAACAGATGGGTGAGTTTCTGGATGTCGGGGATCCCGTCACCCGCAAGAAGCTCCTGCCAGAAGTGCAGAAAGTGGTGAGGAGGCTGAGGGAGAGCCTGTCCCGGCGGGTCGATCTGCTTGAGGCAGATAAGCTGTACATGCTGGCCAGCACGTGCGACCCGCGTTTGAAGGACGGGCTCTGTTGGGAGAATTCCCGGCCGGGGTGGCATGAAATGTTGACCCGGGAGGTGAGGAAGGCACGCTCCCACAGGCTTGGGCAGGCGCGGTCCAGGCGGAGTCCACCCCATCCCACAGCAGCACTTCCAGCAGCACCAGCAGCCTCTCCTTCTCCCCCAGCGCGTCGTCAGCAGGCCTGAGGTTGTGGGCAAAGGCCGTTCAGGGGGTGGTTGGGGACAGGGGCACCCAGCCACAGAGCCAGGATGACGCTTCCGCCACCGTCCTTCGTTACCTGTCTGAGCCGATGGAGGGCTGCTGCGTGGACCCACTGGCCTACTGGGAATCCTGAAGCCAGCTTTGGCCCGGCCTGGCTAGGGTGGCCAGAGATCGACTCAGCTGCCCATTGACCAGTGTTCCAAGCGAGAGGGTGTTCTCGAGGGCAGGTGATGTAGTCACACTGCACTGCTCTTGCTTGGACCCTGACTTGGTGGAGCAGCTGGTCTTTCTCAAAGTAAATCTGTCACCCCTGGGATACCCCACCCTGAAGCCCTCGGCTGAGTAACAGGAAGTAAGGCATCTTTTTCTTTTCATTTGATTTTGGCCGGCGACTGTTACATTTGCTGTGGTAGGGTTGTGCCTGCTTGCCCCAGATGCTGCCTGCCTGCTGTTCTGCAGTCCCCGCTGGGGGGCTATGGTGACTGCCCTGAAGAAGGGGTTAATCACCCCAATTTGTCTAGGCTACCTGTCTGCCTGTCTGCTGGTCCGGAGTCCCCACTGGGGGCTTGGGTGAATGGGTAAAAGAAGGGGGATGCCTGCCCCAAATTTGTCTGTGGCCCACCTTGTTTTCTTTATGGTGTTTGTCAGCTTTCCTGCATCCTTGCTATTTGTGGCTCCACGCTGTGGTTAGGGTTTATTAAAAGAAGGGTGCCCCTGTTGCTGCTAACCTGACTGCCCGATAGGGATGTGTTCTCCAGGTGGCTGGGGAAATTTGCACGCCAAAAAAAAGGATTAGTGCAGCGGCTTAGATAACGGCTGACAGAGAGAGTCCAAAAAAGAGAGTGAAAGATCTGTTTGAGGGGGAGAGGGCTGCGGGGGAACCACAAGACCCATGTGTCTAAAACTTGGGGGGCATACGCAGCTCGAGGACATCTGCAATCTCACCAGGTTTCATGTTTCTATCTTTTAAAATGAAGACGTGAAAGGTATTCCCCTCCACAATGCAAGTCTATGGAAAAAACTAAACGGAATTGATTCCATTACCGTAATCGATTCCATGTAATTGTAATCGGATCGGGATAGATACGGATCGGACAGAATTGGAATCGATCCTGATCCCAATTACACAGATCAGAATCAGAATCAGATCGGAGGGGACGTGCAGAGCCCTAATAAAAAGTGTGATACCATCTGTTGCATATAATCATCAACACAGTGAAGAAAAATCATTTCAGGTGTTTCTGAGTCAGTCAAATGTTAAATGTTACAATCTTCTCTGCAGTGTGACAAGGTTCAGCAAGCCAACTACATGGCTCTGCATCTGTCCCTTGAATATAGTGACTGGAATAATACCACCCCTTTTTCTTCTCTATTTTTTTCAAGCTCAGAAAAGAAGAATGGATTCCTGATTTTGGCTCTGCAACCTTTGTTCCGAGATGGGGAGCAACAGCAACAGGTGCACGGAAATTCCTCATAGCATACAACGTTAATTTGCTATGCACAAAGGAGCTGGCACACCGGATAGCACTTAACATTCGGGAGCAGGGCCGTGGCAAGGAGCAGGTATTCCAGTGTCCTGCACCCCTTCTGCTATTTGATCCACCTCCAGGTCCAACCCATGAGGCATCAGGCACAACCAGGCTTTGTGTAGGGAGGGGAAGACCAGCCATTTTTGAGCTCACCTAAATTCTCCAAAAATCACTTCGAAGCTCATTTCGGCTCACTCCCTTTTTTGTTTTTGACCTCTTTGGGGGGTCATTCAAATGGGAAAACTGTGCATTTCTATGCTTCCCCCTCCCAAAGTGCACACTTTCCCTCAGTTGACTATAGCATGAGTGTATGTGTGTGTGTGTGTGTATAAATTTGCATTTCAAATGGCATATTTTTTAAAAATGCACATTTTGATTGCAAATTCGGGGATTTGAAAACATTTCTCAAGTAAAGGGGAGGCTCCTCTTGCATTCAGGATTGTGAAAGGGATGTTTTACAAACAGAAATTAAATTCTCCTACATTCCTAGAACTTCTGCTCTCTGATCTACTGGTTCCAATAGGCTTCATCATATATGTAGTGTGTGTGTGTGTGTGTGTGTGTGTGTGTACTCTCTTCCCTTCCTTCTCCCCACCCATGGAGTATCATTAGGAGTGGCTTTCCTGTGGCTCTACAGTCCACTCTGCCCAGCCATATTTATGTGGCCAGGTCAGAAGTACCTCAGCACTACAACTCTGTTCTTACCTGTTGTACACATTTGGGCTTTGTATAGAAATTTCACAGTCATACTTGGCCCTTGTTTCATGGCCTTTTGGCCTCATTCTTTACCATTCCCATCTATGCCTACTGAGGATAACCCACGAGTGTTTATGTCACAACAATCTGTCTGTAAGGTGTCACAAGATTATGTGTTGCTTTTTCTGCAATAGACTATCACAGCTATCCTTTTGGCATATGTTGAAGTGATTGTATGAATTGTCTTGAAAATGAGAAATCTTGGAAGCATTATAGGAACTTTAAAATCTTGTTTGGCCTTTGGTGGCTGAGCTTGACAGGAAGGGAAAGTGTTGTCTCATATTTGTTGGCATTCTGGCCTGAGTGTGTGTATGGTTGAAATAGTTTGTCCTTTGCAGCTTGGGAGGTTGAAGCAGGTGCAAGGCATGGGCTGGTATTTGGATGAGGAAAATATTGCTCAAGTCTCTACAAATTTGTTGGACTTTGAAACGACTCCCCTTTGCATGGTCTATGAGGAGATCTGCAATGATGCCAAGGTGAGTGGTACAAAGATTCTGAACAACCTAGTGCTGACGTGAAATGTGCCTTTGGGGTGAAATGTGCTGGGCACACAGAGTTGCAGTCTGAAATGCTCTGTGAAGCCCTCCTTTAATTCATTTTTATAAAGTTGTTCTCAGACTTTACAACCACAGACTAATTAGGTGCAGCATGCTGTTTGAAGAGAGGGAGAGTTGCCTGGTGGTCTAGGTGGCTGTGCTAGGAGCAGATTGCCTAGGACGTAGGTAATTGGGTGGCCATCTCTTCCCTCTCTTTCTGTGCTGTACTACAGACGTTGCAGGACAGGGAAGAGAGGGAAGGGACAGTTGCCCATTGCTTAGGCAATCTGGAGCCTCTACACAACTAGGGATGTAACCGCTAGCCTCGGGGGGGCGTAGTGGGCCGAAATCTGCCCCGCTCATGCCCTCCCGAGACTCGCGGGCCTTACCGGGTCCTGGCCCCACTCGTCTCTCCACGACGAGCCGCCCACGCCCGCCGCGATGGTCCCATCGCGTCACTTCTGGCAGCGATGGGACCCTGCACCGGCACGACGGGACCCGGCGCTGCATCTTTGCCGTAGAAACCAGGGCAACAGGGCTTAAAACGGCCGTTGGAAGGAGCCTACAAGGCTATCGAGTCCAACCCCCTGCTCAATGCAGGAAACTAGAGGAGGGGTCTCCCATCTAAGTAGTGTAGTGGTGAGAGTGTCGGGCTGGGACTCGGGAGATCCGGGTTCTAGTCCCTGCTCGGCCATGAAACTCACTGGGTGACTTTGGGCCAGTCACTGACTCTCAGCCTAACCTACCTCACAGGGTTGTTGTGAGGATAAAATGGAGAGGAGGATGAGGATTATGTAAGCCGCCTTGGGTTCCTTGCAGGAAAAAAGGTGGGGTATAAATATAATAAATAAATAAATAAAACAACCAGGCCTGACCCTGCTTAGCTTTCCACACTCGGACAAGCTGAGCCAGCATGAGCCACAGGTTCAGACAACACAATAACCCAAACTCAAGGGCTGAGTATGGATTGAGTGTGGGTTGTTGTTGAACCGTGGGTTATCATGTTGTCTGAACCCACCCATGCTAACAAACCATGGTTTGTTAACCACGAACAACCCACAGTTCACAACGCAACAACAAGCCATGGGTTCTCTTCATGGGCTGTTCATGGTTAACAAACCATGGTTTGTTAGTGTGTGGCTGGGTTCAGACAACACAATAACCCACGGTTCAATGACAGCAGGTTATTGTGTTGTCTGAACCCAGCTGGTATGGGAAAAGAGGGAAGCAAGGGGACACATTTCCTTCCCTCTCTCCCCAGCACTTGAAGATGAACTTTGTGAATTTTCAAAGCCCCTTAAGCTTCAGTAAAGTGGCAGATTTCATT
This sequence comes from Shinisaurus crocodilurus, assembly GCA_021292165.1. Lineage (NCBI taxonomy): Eukaryota > Metazoa > Chordata > Lepidosauria > Squamata > Shinisauridae > Shinisaurus > Shinisaurus crocodilurus. Next base: position 185,505,023 of record CM037879.1, read on the forward strand.
TTCAAGCCCAAACATAAGTCTACAAAAAAGATAGTGCTGGTGTTTTATGTTATTATTTATTTATAAATGTATGAGTCTCCTTTCAGCCCAAATAGGACCCAATGTGACTTACAGTTAAAATTTGCAACAATTTAAAAACTTTTAAAATACTCTTTAAATTCAAAACCACTGTGCAAACACTAAGTGTTATTTTTATGCTGTACCTTGAGCAGCATGGATGCCACAGTCATATTACTGTTACATTTTGCTATTTCAGTCATGACTGTTACCATTTTAAGAATCTTCTGTTGTGTGGTCTCTCCCCCCCACCCCCACCCTTAGCATGTTGAGATTATAGGAAAATACTTGGAACAGGAAGTCCATATAAACTATATAAATGAACTCCTTGAACTAGATTCCCAGACTGACCGTCCAACCTACCATACCAGCTTAAACAAATCTCATTAAAAACCAGGTTCAATTTTTCAGGGTTACTCTAGCCATGTGGTAGCTGCTTCTCTGTGAGCAGCTCCCGCACAGCTGGAAGAATGAATCAATCACAAGGCCATGGCATCATATGGTCATGTATGTTTTCTGCATGGAAATGGCACCCCACGCCTGGAGGAATGCCAATTTCATAGCTGGGACCTGCACAATCGACCCCGCCACCCCATGTCGTTGGCTTATGCTTAAATTCTGCCCTCTGTACATCATGGAAAAGCTTGCTCATGCGGCTGGGGTAGTATTTACAAGTCCTTGGACTCAAACTCTTCGCAGTCCATTTCAACTCATTGCACAGATCCTTCTTCCTAACAACACTGGTAATTTGAGATCCAACTGGATCATGTTCAAAATTCCACAGACAGCAGAATTTATTCTCAGAAGCTGCAGTAATGATGTCAAGCTATTGCTATTGCGCTTCTTTTCCAATCTCTGCAGTAGTGTGGGCTTGTGAATAGTAAATTGAGCTTGGCTTAAAGCAGTGTTCTCCAACCTTGGGTCCCCAGATCGCTGGATGGGGCAGGCTGGGAGTTGTAGGCCAAAAACTTCTGGGGACCCAAGGTTGGAGAACACTGGCTTAAAGGGACAAGGGTCCACCATGTCCCATTTCTGCCAGGGACTCATTGGCTTTAATCTCTGTGGAAGCGGCTCATGTGCGTTTGCTGGACTCCAGATTAATGGCTTTACAATTTGACTGTTGTAAAATCCCAATTCTTGCTTCTAGGATCTCAATCTGCCAGTGGTGGGATCTCAGCTAGTGGGTCTAGTCCCCAAAAAGGCCATGTTGGATGCAGCAGAATTTTATATTAACAAAGAAAATCTCTTCATCCTTGAGGAAGATCATAAAATCAGACTGGTAACTTTTCAATATTAATTTATTTTGATTTTGGAAATCAGAAAGGACCAAAATATTTGAGTGTCCTACGAACTCTATTCATAGGATTAATTAATTTTAGTTCTAAAAATCATTCTGACATGGAGGCAGTTTCTTAATTTCTCATGATAACATACATACCTTAAGGATATCCCACATTCCTTTTTATTTCCAATCAGTTTCACTTTCTCATAGTCTTAGGACATCAGTTTTTCTGATGGATTGTCATCTTCTACTTTCCATGCATACTTTCTTTGTTTAGCTATTTCTTGACTGGCTTACTGTGTTTCCCCTGTACCAAGGGTGGGGAACATGATAGTTCAGGGCTCTCCAGCCTTGGGTCCTCAAATGTTGCTGGCCCACAGCTCCCAGCATACCCAGCCAGCATGGCTAATGGCAAGGGATTCTGGGAGCTTAGGCCAGCAACATCTGGGGACCCAAGGCTGGAGAGCCCTGTGATAGTTGGACTGCAACTCCCATCAGCCCCAGCCAGCATAACTAATGGTGAGGGATGATGAGACCTGCAGTCCAGCAACATCTGGAGGGCCACATGCTCCCCTCTGCAAAGAGGCAGAGCTTGGGGATGGGAAGAGCTATATAGCCAAACAAACAAACAAACAAACGACACCCTTTAAATAAAGGGTGAAGAAATGCTTGGGAAGTGGGGTAGCTTGAAATCTCTGTCTAGATCATGGCTCTCCAACCTTGGGTCCCCAGATGTTGCTGGCCTACAGCTCCCAGCATACCCAGCCAGCATGGCTAATGACAAGGGATTCTGGAAGCTGTAGTCCAGCAACATCTGGGGACCCAAGGTTGGAGAGCCCTGGTTTAGATTAATTGTGCAAAAGCTTGTTATGTTTCTTTAATGTGGTACAAGCTTTTGTACAATAAATCACACACCTGCCTTGGAAATGGACCAATGGATGGTGTAAACTGTTCGTCCTCACATCATTTTCTTGATGAACTGAAACACCCTAGCTTTTGTTTCACTTAATTGTTAGAGAAGCCTGTTAGTCTGTGGGACTAGAGGCTGGCCGCATCCGAGGTGCCATTCCACAGTGCCTGCCCTGTCACTGCTTGCTGGCCAGTTCAATTTGAATAGAAGTTCCAGTAAAGGAACCTCACCTATTTCATATTTCAGCTTCTGTTTAATTAAATTAGCATCAATGACCTTATATTTGTTTATCTCAGGTAATCAACCGATTGGGGCTGGACTCTTTGTCTCCATTCAATCCCAAGGAGCGCATAATTGAGTATGGATATTTTCATTTTTTTTCTTTTTCTTTTTGTTTGTTTCTTGGTACACTTGAAGAGCTAGGCTGGGTTGCACCTTGAAGTGTTGCAAGCTTCCCTCACATCTGTCTGCACTGCAGACTGGGACATGGGAAGTGCTGACATATAGTGGGTAAGAGAATAATTAGTAGAAGCAACTATCTGCCACTTTTTCTCCACTATTTCAGAAAGTGAAAGATGTAATCTATCTTTCCCCAACCTGGTGCCTTCCAGATATTTTTGTACTTCAACTCCCATCAGTCCCAGCCACTGGTTAGGAATGCTGGGACTCTGGGAGTTGTCCAAAATGACTGGAAGGCACCAGGTTGGGGAAAGATGATCTAATCTATCTAGTCTATAGTTTTAATCAGAAAGAGGTTTGTTTTCTTTGACATGCAGGGTATTTCCAAATTAACAGGTCCTCTTGCATTTATCCTTGGCAGGCCACTTGTGGTAGCCATTGCTGGTGCATGCCAAGGTGGGGGACGGTGAGGATAGGGCAGCATTACCTGGATGCCACCACCACTGTGCAGAACTGAAAGTGGGAGGGGATTTATTTAGGTTTCTGCCTATGCCACTAGGCAGGAGTGGTGGAGAATGGGACATACTGGGAGGGTTCACATGACACAATAAGTCACACTGCATAGAAAGCTACACAGTGTGGCTTATACCCCAGATGCGCCTGTCAGGTGATCGGGCACTTTGGGAGTAGGGTGCTCCCTCCTCCCCCCTTGGTCCCCCCCAGGTATCCCAGGGGACCTCACAGGAGCACCGAGGTTTCCCCCCGCCCCTCCGCCGCTGCTTGTCAGTAGTGACAGGGAGCAGAGGGAGCAGGGATTGCCAATGTCCCTTACTCCAGCTCGTGAGAAGACCTCTTGGGCTGGCATGAGGGATCTGCACCGCTCTTCTTTGCTGCTGGGGTGTGCACCATGTTGGCAAGGAGGAACACCACCACCACCCTGCTCGGGAGGAGTCCTCACCACCAGTGACGCTTCTAGTTTTCACTGCTCACGCAGTGGTGACTAGCAGGAGTGCCCCCGCTCACGCCTGCTTGCAAGGAGTCCTCGTGAGTGGGAGTGACAGCTGGCGGTGCTGGTCTCCACTGTGCACCACCTCCTCAAGCCCCAAACAGGGCTCATGGAAGCAGCATGCAGTGGAGATCAGGGAAGCCAATGACAGCTGCCCCCGTGCTTGGGCACTTTGAAGCGGCTGTCATCAGTGCTTGCCTGGAGCTGCTTGGAAAGAGTGGCAAGGGGTTTTTGCTGCTCTTAAGTGGCTCTGTAGCTTGCCCCACAGTGGTGGCATATAAGCCAAGAAGCTGGGCTTATAAGCCACCTCAAATAACCCATGGCAAGTTTGTTGTGTTGTGTGAACCCAGTCACTGAGTAGAGTCCTCTTGCTACTCAGTTTCAGCCGGAAATGTTCACTGCCACTGCTGCTAACCCTCATCCAGCAACACAATATACCAACCAACTCAGTTTAATTTAAGTGAGGCTGACTTTGCTGCAGGGTTTTGCTTTGTGACAGAGTTCTTCTTTGTGCTATTTTCTTAAAGCAGGAGTGAGCAACCTTTTTTTGGTCGAGGGCTACATTCCCTCATGGCTAATCTCTCGGGGCCCACATGTTTTCAGTGAGTGGTGGGCAAGGCCAGAGCCAACAGAGCCACCCCTTCTTTTTTTCTCCTTCTGCCTCTCTCTTCCTGCCACCCTATTTTCTTTCTCCCTCTTTCTTCCCATGCCACTGCTGCCAGGGAAGGGACAGTTGCCCTTGCCAGAAGTTTGAACTGACTGCATGCAGAGGGCTTTTGAAATGAGGCTGGGGGCCACATGCAGCTCTAGGGCTGCAGGTTGCCCACCCCTTCTATGATGAATAACATCTGCTTATTTTGCTCTGTTGCGTTAATATTTCAAGTGATACTTTGAATCATTTCATACATGTTCAAAGAGGTTATCCTCCTACACATTTGCCCCACGGTGGGTTGCCATGTCATCTGAACCCGGATAACATGGCAAGCCAACCCGCTACAGAGCCACTAAACACTCTAAACCAGGGCTCTCCAACCTTGGGTACCCAAAAGGTTGCTGTCCTACAGCTCCCAGCATACCCAGCCAGCATGGCTAATGGCATGGAATTCTGGGAGCTGTAGTCCAGCAACATCTGGGGACCCAAGGTTGGAGATTCCTGCTCTAAACACTCTCCTTCAATAACTACTACATTCTAAACATTCCAAACCATTGACATCTGGAAGTGATTTTTATGTATCCTCTTTGTCTTCTGAAGGGACATGGTGCAGGATAACAAAGAGAGTGGAAGCCTGATGTCTTTGCCTCTTCACACTTTTGTGCAGAAAGTTGGTGCAAGGTCAGCTGCTCCTGGAGGAGGATCAGTATCGGCAGCAATATCATCTTTGGTACATAGTCACTTGGTCTGTTCAGCTTAAAGAACCTGCCCTCAACATGAAACCCAACAAACCACATGTGAAGTTATGCAAACATTTTTTTAAATATGTTTTTTCCTGTTTGGCTTGCTTGCATATTTTCACACGTGAATCATACACAGGTAGTCCTCAAGGCCGGATGGGAAACTTCAATTCATTCAAAACTAGTGTAAGTTGCAATGATGAATGTTTGGTCTGGGAAATGTAAGCTAAATCAGGGTGTCTTAGGACAGGGCCATTCTTCTTGCCCCCATCAAAACATTGCTTCTCTTGGCCTCTTGATTGGGTGGAGAGATCCCCATGCTTCAGATTGCCTGGGAACAGGGGAAAGGAAGGTTCTTCCCCCGACAGCCTGCAGGGACTGTACTGTGCCCTTTCACCAGACACTCTGTCCCTGTGAAGAGAAGTGAACACAAGATGGTGGTAGGGAAGGGTTACTTCCACACTGCTGAGGCGTTGCTCCTCTGCAATTGTCTGAAAACAGAATTTAAAATGGTGGTTCCACATAGCACTTCCCCCCATAACAGTAATACAACACTGAGCTCCACTGACAATATCCTAACACATGTTTACTCAAAAGTAAGTTGCATTCAGAAAGATTGTATGCAGGGTTCTCCCAGCTACTACCAGCCCTTTAATTTGGTTTCTTATGGTTAAAAGGGCTTCTTTCACCCACTGGTGTTTGTTAACTGGCTCTTCTGCTGCGTTGTACTGATTGTGGATACCATGCCATTTCTCAATAGTTTTTATTATTTTTAAATTTGTTGTGCATGTTGCTTTGAGCATTTCTTTGAGCTGGAAAATGCAGCTCAGAAATTCTATAAATAAATGGATTTTCATTGGCTTAATTTCAAAAAAGAGATGTGTGTAGGCTAGCTTTAGCCTTCAGCATTTGGTTGGAAGCCATGTCCCCTCATCTTGGAGATGTGTGAGTAAGCAGTGGTTATTCATGGAAGGTGGTAGTGGTAGTGATGGTGAAGAAATTCAGTTTTCACATGCTTCTTACTATGTTCCAGGACTGGATCCTACCATTCTGAGATTGAATCCTGTGCATATCCTTTACAATGTATTATTATCATGATGATGTATCTCCTTCCAGGGGGCAGCTCTGGGCTGCATGGTGGGGTTGATGACATATGGAAAGCGTCAGTTTGAGGAACTTGACTCAGTTATGAGGCGGCTAATACCTCCACTCCATCAGGCCATGAATGAGCTAGCAGTCATGGTGGACACAGATTCCTTAGCTTTCAGCAGCTACATGGTGAGTGAGATTTACAAACGTTTAACCGCTGAATACCTCCTCATTAGCTTTCCCATTCGTCTTTTCTCTGGTTTGCACAGAAAGGCAATGGCCATGTTGGCACGTCACACTAAGCCACCCTGCAAATGACCAACGGTGGGTTGGTTGTTCACAGCATGACCCATGGGGCACCTGACAGATGATTGGGCTCACAGTGGGTTGTCCCGCTCTCCTTCCCCCCGCCCCAGCCCTCCAGCCAGTATCCCAGGGGATTTGGCAGCTAAAGCCATCTTGTCTCCTCTCCCCGCTGTGATTGCGAGCCCTTTTTTTGTTTGCCTTTTTAAACTTTTATTTTTCAGAGCTCGCTTTTCGCTTTTTAAAAAATATCCAGTGGTATATAAATAGTACAAATAAATCAATCAATCTCCAAGTTGATAGCCAGTGACAGCTCCTCCAAAGTGCCCAAGTGGCACTTTGTACCCCTTTTTTGTACAAAGTACCCCCTTTTTATTTTTTAAGCTCAAGAAATGTGTGCAAATTTTTTGGTCCATTTTTTTTAAAAAAAAATAATTAGTTGGACTTGCACAAGTGCGGAGGTGTGCACTTGCAGGGGTCCAAAATGGGAAGCCCCATCTGGGCAATGTCCTGGGTAGGGATGGGCGCCCAGCCCAGCACCTGACTTGCAGGGTGCTCAGTGAGTGCTCCCGCCATGCGAGCCGAGCCGAGCCTCCAGTGAGTGCCAGCTGAGGCACTTACTGGACTTCTAGGTTCCCCAGCTCTATGTCATTTACATAGAGTATAATGTAGTATACGTGTGAAGGACCACCACCGGTCCTTTGCATGAGTTCGGGAGTTAACTGGCATGGTAAAAAACCCTTCTATGCGGCTCCTGTAGGAGCTAAACCCAACCGCGATGTATATTGACACTGAAAAGCACTGAGGCAATAAGCAGAGCTTATGTTTATAGCACCTTTATGTTGGAATACTGAACCACTGGGGGAAAAACAAAGCTAAGCAACTTTGTCCAGTGGCTGCAGATTCGAGTTGTGGCGTTAGGGTAGTTTGAGAAAAAACCGTGTGCAAGGCCAGTAGGCGAAAAAGCAAAACACCAAGTCAGTTTCTTTCAAACTCTAAAGTTTACTAAACTAAACTTGTAAAACATGAACAGATTAAAGAGTGATATATTACAAGAGTGAAAAACAGAATAGCATGTCAGACAAAACAGTTACAGTCATGACATACAAACAAACTCTTATCACACCAGAATGCTCTCTTACCATATATTTACCTATACTCCTTACTCCCAACAAGCTTACAAAGACTTCACACACTTTATATACATTATGGTACAGTCATGTGCTAAATTAGGTAATGCCAGCTGCATCAAGGCATGATGTCACCCCAGCTGCATCCACTTTAGCTCGACCCTTGCTCCAATTACCCTGGACACAAAAAACTGTACCGGTCCCTCACTGGGACAAAGGTGAATCTTTACTCAGTCCTGACCTTGATCAGGCTTGTTGTATTCTGTAGCCTTCTAGCCCGAAGGCAAACCCTGAATATGTGGAACCCATATTCCAACACCCCTCCTTGCCTGAGAGGCTTGAAGCTTTATTGCATTTTCTACTAAACACATTCATTATAACATCATTCCAAACTTTGTAATGGTTTCAAGGAATTTGGGCTTGGGCAGTGCCTTGGTCATGACATCTGCCAAATTCCCCTCTGACGGGCAGTACATCAGTTTAATTATACCAGTTTGGATGTGGTCCCTCACATTGCAATACTTCACCGCTATGTGTTTTGTCTGGGCTTTCAAGTGTTCTGTGTTGGCCAAAGATATACATGCTGTACTGTCACAATACACCTCTACCGGCAGTTGTTGATCAATACCCATATCTTTGAACAGTTGTAGAAACCAAGTTATCTCCCCACATGCCAGTGAAACTGCTGCCATTTCGGCCTGACAACTGGATGTGGCTACACTTGTTTGCTTCTTTGAAACCCAGTTCACAATGGTGTTACCAAATTGCATGACCATGCCACTGACTGATTTCCGGGACAATACACAGTTTCCCCAGTCAGAGTCCACCCATATTTGTAAGTTTTCAGACCCTTTCACCGGTAAACTTAAACAAATGTCGAGTGTGCCTTTTAGATACCGCAGTACTCTCTTTGCTGCATTCCATGCAGGAACAGTGGGTTGTGCTGTGAACCGACACAAAACTCCCACACTGGCAGCTATATCTGGTCGTGACCACTGAGCCAGATACAGCAGACTGCCAACCAGGGATTGATACCTTTCTACTTCATGGAACACTTTATCTGTAGCAGTTACTGATTTAACAAAATCTGTGGTCATAGGTGTCAGGACCGGTGCACACTCTAGCATACCATACTTGTCTAGTAATGCTATCACCTTTTGTTTCTGGTTCAGACAAATAGACTCTTTTGATCTGACCACCTGCACACCTAGATACTGTGAGACTTCACCCAGAGATTTTATTTTGAATTTCTGCCCTAATTGCTGTGCAAATGTAGATATCTGGCTGCTGCTTGACCCAGCACACAAAATATCGTCAACAAACGTGATTAAGACCATGTAGCTGTTTCCTGACCCTTTAGTGTACAGACACGGGTCAGCTACCCCACGTTTGAAACCAAATTTCAGCAATGTTTCGTTAAGACAGATGTTCCAGGCTCTGGCTGACTGTTTCAGCCCATAAACTGCTTTGTTAAGATACCAAACCTTTCCCTGTTTACATTCAAACCCCGGAGCCGGCTCCATGTATATTTCCTCCTCCAGAGGAGCATTTAGATATGCAGTCGTGAAATCCAAATGATGCACCTGTAAATCCCTTTTCGCAGCCAGTGACAGTAGCAACCTAACTGTTTCTGCTTTTGCAGTGGGTGAAAATGTTTCATCATAACTTTCCCCCCACCTTTGCGAAAAACCCCTGGCAATTAATCTTGATTTAAATATGAATTCTCCCGAAATTGACACCTTCCGTTTGAATAACCACCTGCTGCCAGTTATTTTTACTCCTGTTGGTGCTTTCACCTCTGTATATACATTGTTCCGTTTGAATGATTCCATTTCACTGTTCATTGCCTCCAACCACTGTTGCTTTTCAGTATTAGGCAAATTGTTTACTTGTTCAAGATTCTCAGGCTCAACATATGTTACATTGCAAACTCTTGCCCCTCCTATCACAAACCTCTGGGGTGGAACACCTTTGTTACTCCTCTGAGATCTTCGGATCTCACTTTCAGTACTGCCTTCACCGGCTTGTTCCTCCCCACTTTCTCTGGCTTGCACAGATTGTTTTACATTCCTTGGGCTTTGGCCCCCCTCTCTCGCCAGCTGCTGCGGCTTGGCTGGCTCAGAGTCATCTACCGGAATTAAAACTTCTGGGTTTGCATGTATACGTTGCCAACCTTCCTCCACAAAATCTGCATTTTGAGATATGATCACCCTGGCACTCCCTCTTGAAAACCTCCAGGATTTCCCAGTGCCAGCATATCCCACAAAACGCAATCTTTGTGATCTTTGTTCTCCCTTCCTTCTCATTGATTTGGGAATATGCACGTATGCAAAACTACCCCAGACTCGAAGGTGGCCAAGCTCCGGAGCCCTGTTAAATAGCTTTGTATACGGTATATTATCAATCACCATAGACCAGGTTCTATTGCACAGGTAGTTGGCTGCAAGGATTGCTTCACCCCAAAAATGCGAGTTTGTGTTTAGACCAGCGTCAGTTAACAAACATCTCATTATTTGTTGAAGAGCCCCTAATTTTCTCTCAGCCGTACCATTTTCCCATGGAGAATGGGGGTTCGCAAGTTTGTGCACTATACCATTTGTTTTCATGAACTTTTGAAACTCTCTGCTCAAGTACTCCCCACCCCGGTCTGTTTGTAGAGTACGTACTTTCGTATTAAACTGCCGCTCAGCATATGCTACCCAGTCACGGAACACAGAAAAACACTGAGCTTTTTGCTTCACCAGATACACCCATGTGAACTTGGAATACTCATCCATAATCAGTACCACATATCTTGCACCACCTTCACTGGGTTTGAAGGGGCCACACACATCGGAATGCACCAACTCAAACACTTCATTGACCTGCCTGTTTGATTTTCTACTTATTGGCTGCACCCTAGATTTTGCTTGTTTGCACACTGCACAGTTTAAATACTTTTTGCATCCTTTCAATGTAACCCCAGTACAAGACTCAGCAGTCTTCTTAATTACACCAAATCCGGAATGCCCTAATTTCCTGTGAAATGTGTGTAAACAGCCATCGTGTAAAGGTGTATTATTAACCATGGCAATGTGGGGAGACAACACATATAGCCCATTTACCAGGGAGGCTTTGGCAGCAAGCTTCCCACCTTTGAGTATTTCACAGCCAGCTTTTGTGAATACCACCTCATACCCATCATTGGTTAAACATGATACAGACAATAGGCTATAGTCTAAATTGGGGACACACAGAACATTCTCCATCTCTGTTTCTAGATAGGGTACTTTGCATTTCCCCTCACCCACAATAGGACACGTGCTCCCATCAGCCAACGTGACAGTGTGACTACTGCTTTCTTTTGACACTTTGTTAAACGATACAAAAGGCAAAGACGAGTTAGAAATTGTCTTGGAACTCCCACTATCAAGAATCCACCTTGATGTAGGCTGACTTACATTCACCCTCACAGTGGCAGACACAGAGTTACTACAACGTCCATCTTCCTGGGGTTGTTTCCTCCTCTGTGGACCGCCCTTCTGCAAGCCCGTCTTACAATGTCTTTTGATGTGTCCTGGCTGCCCGCATCTGAAGCACCTACGCACGCTCAAAGCTGCCTCCGTGTCTTCTCCGGCATTTCTCGGTTGCTCTGCGCTGTTGCTGTAACCAGGGGTCGGCAACCCGCGGCTCCGGAGCCGCATGCGGCTCTTTGGAACCTTTGCCGTGGCTCCGAGAGGTGACTGTGACAGGTTCGCCGCTCCGCTCCACACTGCCCGCCCGGTGACAGGCAATAGCGATGCCGGCGGGCGGGCGCACAGTGGAGGAGCGGCGTGACGTCACGCGGCGCTGGCTCGGCTAGGGGAGAGTGCGCGGCGGCGGCGCGCATCTGCGCAGTGCGCACCAACCCCTCCCCAGCATAGCCCAGGCCCCAGTCTTTTTTTTTTTTGCCGCTCCGCTCCACACTGCCCGCCCGGTGACAGGCAATAGCGATGCCGACAGGCCGGCGGGCGGGCGCACAGTGGAGGAGCGGCGTGACGTCACGCGGCGCCGGCTCGGCTAGGGGAGAGTGCGCGGCAGCGGCGCACATCTGCGCAGTGCGCACCAACCCCTCCCCAGCATAGCCCAGGCCCCAGTGACCCAGTCTTTTTTTTTTTTGCAATGTACCTTTTTCATTCGTTATTTAGGGGCACTTCCTGGTAATGTACTTCGGCGGTTACGTCATTCGGCGATTCGCAAGGGCTGCTGGGATAGCAGCTTCATGTATCCCAGCAGCCCTTGCGAATCGCCAAATGACGAAATCTCGCAGCTGCGCTTTGGGATGTCTGCGCTCTGCCTCCGCCCCGCCTCCTCTCAGTGAGCTTTACGGGATGTAATGCTTTTAATCCGCTGAAGTACATTACCAGGAAGTGCCCCTAAATAACGAATGAAAAAGGTACATTGCAAAAAAAAAAAGTGTTTGCATTGCTAAAATCTCATTTAAAGGGGAACACATACATATAATGTTCAAAAATGGGTGGAACTCCGCTTTAAGTTTAATGAAAAATATAAAGCTCTGCCTGTATAAGATGAGCAGAGATCTTACTGGATACCAGTCTGCCTTGCCTTCTACTGCCCTCCTTCATAGCCCTCCATTACTATCAGTGCCCGCCTCAATTACTGCTTTGCCCCAAATCTGTCAGTCCTTCTCACTTTGTCGCATAACATTGCATTTGCCAGAATTTAGCAGCATGGACAGTCTCTCCCCCACTTGTCAGTCTGTCCCACCTTAGACACAAGTTTAGAAGTGGACTCTGAGAAATTATTCTCCATCAGCTCCGCTCCTTCTGTCTCCATCAGCTCTGCTCCTTAGTACTTTTTTGTGTGTGTGTTTCACAACTCCCACGCAGTTGTGTGTGTTCTTCACCCGCGCAGTGCTGCTTAGGCTGGCACCGGCTCCGTCACTCCACCCCCTCGCACGCAGGCGGCCTGGCTAGTACAATGCCTGGTGAAGTCAGGCCGCCTGCATGCGAGGGGGTGGAGTGATGGAGCCGGTGCCAGCCTAAGCAGCACTGCGCGGGTGAGCAGCACTGCGCGGGAGTGAAGAAAAATCCCATTAACCAGGTAAATTAAATATTTTAATTAGCTATTAATTTGCAAAAATATATTTTACATTGTTAAGTGAAAAAGTTCTTTTTTTCCTTCAGATTGACAGCTGACTGCACGATCCTGTATATAGCATTAAGATAAGAAACAATATATGCAGTGTTATATTTGTTTTAAATGTCGCAATGGTTTTGCGGCTCCCAGTTTTTTCCCCCCGTCGGAAACGGGTCCAAGTGGCTCTTTATGTCTTAAAGGTTGCAGACCCCTGCGTGTAACCCGACACTCTCACCACTCCTCGGCCTGAATTCCTTCGGATGGAGGGAGCTGCCGGCTGTTTCTGCTGCTGCTGTTTCGCTTTCCTCCTCTCCTCTTCTTCCAGGAGACGGCCAGCTAGATAATCCATTGTTAGATCGTCTTCTGGGAGCGAAGCAACGCTACTGACCAGCAAGTCCCAGCTCTCATCCAGGGATGACAGAACGATCTGGACTTGGTGGATTTCTTCATATCTCTGACCCCGCTCAGCAAGCTTCATCAGTAGCTCCTGTATTGCTTGCAAGTGGTCAGAAACTTTCTCCCCGGGCAGCAACTGCTTCCTGTACAGTTGCCGTGCCAACAGGATTTTACAACTTGCAGAGTCCCGAATATGTATCCTCCTGAGAGTAGCCCAGCAGTCGGCGGCATTCTCCAGCAATCTGACATGCAAGAGTTGTGCATCGGACAGAGACAGCACAATCATTGCATGAGCTCTCTGCATCCGTCTGCTCTCTTCAGGGGTTGGGCCGTACGGGGGATTGACAACAGCTATGTCCCATAAATCCTCCCACATCAGGAGCATTCTGGTTTTGAACTCCCAAGCCAGATAATTCTCACCCGTCAGCTTGTCCACCACCACTCCCGGGTACTGTTGCACCACCGCCATCAGTACGCCGTCCACGGTCTGCACAGGGGGAGCTGGTTCTGGAATTCTTCCCTCCTCTATCTCCAGAGGATCACTCTTTATCACCGGCTTTGACTCCACCGCCCTAGCCGTCTGTTCTTCCAGCTTTTCAGGGTTTGTTGCCAGAGAAGGACCTGCGATACAAAGCCCTAGCCAGGAACTTTGTAGCGATCAAAACTTCTCAGCACCCAAACAAAAACACCTCACTGGACCTTTGCCAAAAACAAAACTCCACGGATCTCAATACCCATGTGCCACAGCTGCTGCTGGGCCCATAACCTGTTGGAATACTGAACCACTGGGGGAAAAACAAAGCTAAGCAACTTTGTCCAGTGGCTGCAGATTCGAGTTGTGGCGTTAGGGTAGTTTGAGAAAAAACCGTGTGCAAGGCCAGTAGGCGAAAAAGCAAAACACCAAGTCAGTTTCTTTCAAACTCTAAAATTTACTAAACTAAACTTGTAAAACATGAACAGATTAAAGAGTGATATATTACAAGAGTGAAAAACAGAATAGCATGTCAGACAAAACAGGTTACAGTCATGACATACAAACAAACTCTTATCACACCAGAATGCTCTCTTACCATATATTTACCTATACTCCTTACTCCCAACAAGCTTACAAAGACTTCACACACTTTATATACATTATGGTACAGTCATGTGCTAAATTAGGTAATGCCAGCTGCATCAAGGCATGATGTCACCCCAGCTGCATCCACTTTAGCTCGACCCTTGCTCCAATTACCCTGGACACAAAAAACTGTACCGGTCCCTCACTGGGACAAAGGTGAATCTTTACTCAGTCCTGACCTTGATCAGGCTTGTTGTATTCTGTAGCCTTCTAGCCCGAAGGCAAACCCTGAATATGTGGAACCCATATTCCAACACTTTAATGGAGCGGAACTAATAGATTACTAGGAATTTCACACTGTCAACAGAGAAGTCTATAAAAATTAATGGAGTGTAGCGCTTCAATACACATCCAGTCTGCAGCAGGCAATACAGAGCAAGGCTTGCAAAACACAGAGAGTAATGTCACCAAAGAACCTGACTTACTATTCTAGCCCTGCAGATCATTCCATCTTGCGGTTGGTCACCGGACCCGGGGTTGTATGAGCTTCGTCTCCAACTGAAGTCAGGGACCTGATCTGTGCAATCCTGCACCTTGCTTCCAACATCCCCTGGTGGAAAAGATGTTCCCTTTTTACCCCTTGTCTCGTCCCCTCCCCTTCTTTGATGACAGGCTAGGCTGGCTCTGCCTTTCGGTACTTGGGGACACTTTGCAGCTCTTTGAGACTGTGCCCATCATACTTGTGGGTGCTTTGCACCTCCTTGGGGTAAATGTAAATGTGCCCTATTGAAGTAAATGCAAATGTAGCTATGCAAACCAGTCTGCTTAGAACTGTGTCTCTTCTGCCTAGGGTGGGGATTATGCAGACAGAGGAAGGAAAATGTGTGGGCAGCGGAAAGGAAAAATGTGCTAGGGGGTCAGAAAGGAAAATGTGTGATCAGGCTGTCACAGAAAGGAAAAGGTGCAATCAGGCTTTCCACAATATGTAAAAAAAACCCCGCCCACAATTTGCGTAAATGTGGCCATTGGAGGAGGAGGAGGAGGAGGAGGAGGAGGAGGAGAAGGAGGAAGAGGAGGAGGAGGAGGAGGAGGAGGAAGAGGAAGTGGAGCATGCTTTTCTGGGACCCAGCTCTGAAGAGAAGTGTCTTCCCTCCAAACTCTTGGGTTGCTGAGCGAGTCTCTCTCTCGTGTGCTCGGGGGGGGGAGGGGGGCAGTCAGTTGCCTGTCAAGCCTGAAGGGACAAAACTAATCCCCACCGCATCAAGCCCCTCCCCCTTCTCCATTCCTCCCCCACGCCTGTAGCCCCGACTAGAATGGCTACTAGAATGGCAATGGGGAAGATTTTGGACTGTGGATCTCATAGCCTGAGTTACTATTAAGCATAACTAAATATGCTTTTCTTTCTTCTCCACAGGATGCTATGAAGCTTCCTAAGAACACACCTGAGGAGAAAGAAAGGTATGTATCAAAGTGTTGCTTGACATTGTAGTCTAAAGCGATATGTCCACTACAAACAACTTACTTTTTAAAAAAAGTATTAGTTTTTAAAATGTGAATTACACCAAAACAAAACAAAAACCATTAAAAAATGAAGGGGAAAAAAACAATTTTCTTACAGTATTTTAAATGAATCACTTACAGTAAATATGTATGAAATATATATCCATAAGTATCAAAAAGTATGTAGTAATACAATTATCCATAAAAATAGTTATGCTTAAACATCAGAAAAAGCAGAACAAATATCCATGTATTTATCCATCCGCAGGTGGCGTCTAAATACCACCCACTCAAATGTTGAAAGCGTTATTAGGTCCTCAATCCATTATGTTATAGGAGGTGAGCATTTATCTTTCCAGTGGTGTAATATCAGTCTTTTGGCTGTCAAGAGGGCACGGAAAATCCACATGTGTTGCCCTTGTGATAAACTACAGCAGGTATATAATTTAAAAGAACATGTGCATCGGTAAATATTAAAGAACATTCTAATACTAGATTTATCTGTACTATAACCTCAACCCAAAAAGAAGCAACCACTGGGCATTGCCAAAACATATGTGTAAATGAAGCATTCACAGTATTACACCTCCAACAGTTAACTGACTTAGACAAACCCTTATTAAAAAGACGTTGTGGTGTCCAATAAACACGAAACAAAAGTTGTTGCTGAATAAGACGTAGCCTAAGATCCATAGACCCTTGCAACTAAGAAGGTGGTTTTGGTTTTCCAGATCTTGCCTTATATCATAGGGCTTATTTGTTGACTCTAAATTCTTGGTAATAGGGGAACTGATACAATTAAACAAAACTGGGAAAGAAATTTTAATATAACAATTTCAGATGAATAGTGGAACCATGTGTGTATAAATTCTCTCAGATATGTATTAGATATGAATTCTAAATTTATAAAATTATTTACACATGGTATTATACTCCTGTTAAAATATCTATACTGTGGTAATAAATGTGTGTTTGGGTGGATCCATAGCTCAGTGGTAGAGCACATGCTTTGCATGCAAAGTCCCAGGTTCAATCCCCACCATCTCCAGGTAGAGTTGGAACAACTCCTGCCTGAAACCCTGGAGAGCCACTGCCAATCAGTGTCAACTGTACTGGGCTAGATGAACCAATGGTCTGACTCGGTGTAAGGCAGCTTCCTATGTTCCTAAAGAGCAGAAGGAGGGGCTTCTGCTTATATATGGTGTTGTTGTAATCCAGCTAAGAAATATTAGATAGGGTTTATTTGCGGTATCAGAAAAGTCACAGGTTTTGAGTTACAATTAACCCCAGCAACCATACCTTTGAAATATGTTAAAGATCAGATCCCTAGAAATATATTATATTGTATTATATTATATTGTGTTTGTATTTCTATTTTAATGATACTTTTGGTTTTAAGATGATTGTTTTTATTCTGTTTGTTTTTTCTTGTAAACTGCCCAGGGAGCCTTTTGGCTGATGGGCGGTGTAGAATTATCTATATATATATATAAAAGAAAGTGTCCTGACTGACTGACTGACTCATAAACGCCCAGCTCAAACTGTTTAATCTAGGAACGTGAAATTTTGAGGAACATTGCTTTTATGACGTAGAGCCCCACCAAGGAAGGATTTTTTGAAATTCCGTCCCTAAGGGGGTGAAAAAAGGGGGCAAAATCGCCCCACCCACACTCATATCTCCTATGGGCAAAAGAACAGGGCAGCAGTTATGCAAACCAGCCTCACCTCATAATTACTGCAGGAGCCAATAGGAGCAGTTATTCAAATAGCCCATAGGACACTTAGAATGTTCGTATGAATTCCTGCAGGGGCCAACAGGGGTGGGTATGCAAATCTCCCCTAGGCCATTTAGAATGTTCTCTGAGGGGGTGAAAAGGGAGGGAAACTTTTTAAATGACTGAATGACTGCTGTGTGTGGGGCGTCGTCACATAGGCTCCATCACATTTTGACGGATTCGCCCCAAACTTGGCACACACACTCTCCATTACCGAAGGACAAAGACTGGTGGGTTCAAATCTCCGAAAAACCCTTGCTGTGCCTGTACGGCCCAAAATAGCTGAGAGCCAATGGCATCACTTGGAATGTTTGCAGGGGCCATTCAGGAGCGGTTATGCAAATTGCTCCAATGACATATAGAATGTTCGTATGAACTGCCACAGGGGCCAATCAGGAGCGGATATGCAAATCTCTCCTGCGTCAAAACGGAATGTTCATATGAACCACAGCCAGGGCGGAGCTGGGATTTCATTGTGTAGTCCTGGGGGTGGAGCAGGGATATCATTGTGCAGTCCTGGGGGGGGGGGGAGAACAGGGATTTCATTGTGCAGTCCCGGGGAAGCAGGGATTTCATTGTGCAGTCCCGGGGGAAAGGGAACAGGGATTTCATTGTGTAGTTCGGGGGGGGGGGGGAAGCAGAGATTTCATTGTGCAGTCCCGGGGGAGGAACAGGGATTTCACTGTGTAGTCCTGGGGGAGCTGGGATTTCATTGTGTAGTCCTGGGGGAGCTGGTAGTCCTGGGGGAGCTGGGATTTCATTGTGCAGTCCCGGGGGAGCTGGTAGTCCTGGGGGAGCTGGTAGTCCTGGGGGAGCTAGGATTCCATTATGTAGTCCTGGGGGACCTTTCCTATGGAGTGATTCAAAACAGCGGTCAGCGACCTTAAGGAATTTCGAACAAATAGTGCCTATAGGGAAATGACAACCCGTGCAAACTTGGCACGGTCACTCTTCATCACGTGAGCGAAGCCGCGGGCAAAAGCTAGTATTAAATAAAAAAATAAATAGATAGATAGATAGAAATAATGCTGTGATGGTACTGTACATGTTAACAGCAGCAGGGATTATGTTGGCAAAAGCATGGCAAACAATTTGTATACTGTCAGTTGATCCTTGGAAAAAGAAGTTTGGGACTATCTTGCCGATGACAAAAATACCTGTTACAAACTGCTCTGGGACAGAAGGATGAATGTATTCAGTACAGATTTTTCAAAGTCAGGGCAGAGGTCAGGACTCCATTTATTGGAATAGGTACAGACTAAGTGAATTAGCAACTTTGGATATCCTAAACCTGTGATCTAGTCTATGTATTGAAATATTAGCAAGAAGGATTGTATATGGTTTAGAGTCTATGGGAACTTATTTTTAAAAAATTACATAAATGAAAAAGAACCTGCAAGACTTTTCTTTTTATACAGTTTGGAGGCTCTGTGTTTTTCCTCTGTGCTGGAGTTACACATCTATCCACAATTTTTTTAAAAAGAGGGCAAAAAGCATGGCTGTTTTCTGCATCAAGATTGAGTAGGGACCCCTGGTCCCTGCTATCCCACATAATGTGAATATTCCACAGTGGGATGGAATATAACATTATTCCCACTGAATCAGGGGAGAGGGTTTATACAAGTATCATGTTTGTGAAAGAATGGAACTGTTCTCCATTTTTGTATTTAGGATGTTATGGGGTTAAATCTGGTGTCTGGGTGTGAGTGCTAGTCAGTTTCAGCCAGAAGGTTAATAGTCCAGAGGTACAAAGTTTAGTTAGAATGTAGAGGGCAGGAAGTTGTGTTCGTAGGAGCTGGAAGATTATAATGTTCAACAGAAGGTCAGATGTTTAAAATGTTTTAAACTCAGGAAACAGAAGCTTTGGTTGCAGAAATGAACAAGAAACTACCATCCTGATTGGTTGGAGTTGGGGAGAGAGAGAAAATATCTAAGTTTAAGAGATAAAAGCCTGAGACAGAAAGGCAAGGAAGCAGAAAGAAGAGGGGAACGAGGGACGGACAGACAGCCCGCCAGGTTCTTAGAGGAAAGAAAGATCTGTTCGAACTGGAGAACTGATTGAGAGAGCTGGACCAAGGACAGTGTGATATTACTTGTATAAGGGTCCTCGATAAAATAGGGGCACAAACTCTGCTGGCCCCATCCCCTACGTTTCCAGGTGCACTGTCCGCCGCCCAGCTCGGTTCAGACCTTGCTGTGTTGAACCATCAAGGCCTGAATGGGAGCTCTACTTGCATTGGTTTGAACACGAGTAGAGGAGCAGAATTCACCGCAAGATTGCAGACCCTGATAAGGCAGGGAGAGTTCTACTCGTGTTCAAATGAACGCAAGTAGAGGTCCCTCTCAGACTTTGACGATTCAGCACAGCAAAGTCTGAACCGAGGTGGGAGGAGATGTAGGGGGTGGGGCCAGCTTTAAACCCAAGTGCCTGAACAGGGCTACAATCTAGTTAGGTTAGTGAGATTCATTTATCCCTGGTTGTTTTATCACCCTATCGCTCATAGGTTTTTTGTGTGTATGTGTGTGTATCTATACAGATTCAAGGGGTGGGGGCAGCAGGAGGTGAAGCACATGTGGTCAAAAAGCCAGCTAACCCAGGGGGATCACATGCAACAGAGATAATCAGGGCCCCTGTACCTTTATTTCAGCAAGTTCCCATGGACAATAGAGTGGTGGGACAGATTTGGGGCTCCAAATGAAAGTTTTGGGGCTCCAGCCCCAGTGGGCTGCTCCCTAACACCACCTCTGCCCCGATTGAAAAACAAACACAAAAGAAACCTCAATGGAAGAAGAGCAGGGGAGAAGAGGCTACTTAACCCTTTCTCCTCCAGTTATTTTCTCACTCAAATTTCCCCCTCGCTTGCTTCTCATTTCATGGAGTAAAGATAGGTAGGTTGGAAACCAGGCTGGGGGAGGGGGTGATTTTGAGTGGAAAACACTCTACGGGGAAAGGGTGAAGCAGCCCCTTCTCTCTGCCTGCCAGTCCTCTGCTCAACACTGCAACCTTCTATAGCTGGTTTGGTTTAAAAGAACGTTATAGGAAATATACATACAAGTTTGTGTCACATGCAGTTTCGGCCTGAATGGAAGAATGGAAACCTTGCTCAAGAGAGTTTCCAATGTTTAATATTTGTAACCTGGTTACTATTTTCAATGTTTGTTAATCCTTTGCATAAGTGTCTAAGATACTTTGGAATTGCAAGTTAAATTTCTTTGACTGAGAAAGGAAACACCTTCCTTATGACGGTTGTATTAGATTGACTTCTGTTGTGGCTTGTTACTCTTTTTACTCTTTTAGACATAGCAAATGTCTTATAGCACCTTTATTTATTGTGGCATAAGGATATGGGGAGCAGAACCCACTTTGTCAGCTGCTTCATGGGTTCTGTTAGTCTTTAAGATGTCAGAAGCCTCTTTGCCTGTCTTTGTTGCAACATGTTGAGGACTGGACTGCGTCTTTAGCCATAGTTTCCTTGTTTGTGTCATCTACTCAGATTTACTCTATTTCTCTCCCTGAAGGCGTACAGTAGCCACGCAGCTGGGCCTGAAAAATGCAGTTGGCGTCCCCTTCTCACTGGCAGAAAAAGTTCACTCTTTGTGGCCTATTTTAAAAGAAATGGCTCAGCATGGAAACTTAGCCTGCAAATCAGATATTCAGGTATAATAAGTATTTTGTGAATGCACACGTTAAGAGTGTTTCCATATAGAGGGCTCCTAGCATTAACAATTAGAAGGCATTGTGCAGCTATTCCATCTTTTTCTTCATAATGGATTTCTTGTGGTATGAAAACAGATGTAAGAAGCAGTGGAAAAACACGGGAGGCTTACAAGCGGAATACAACACCATCTGCATACCACTCATTCCATGAATGAGGCAGGGTGATGGTGTGACAAAATCCTCATGTGGAAGCTGTTGGAGGATATGGAAAGGAGTCGATCCTATACTGGTTAGGACGAAGAAGAGTTTTCCCCCTTATGTACAGCCTGGTTATTGAAACTGGTTATTGCCGCGTGGGTTGCTAAACCCTGCTAAAAGTCTCTTTAAAAGAAACGGATTGTCCAAACAAGGTTTAAAACTAATAAACACATTTATTAGTTTTACACACAGTTTGTTTATTCATATATGCAGGATGCATATAGGTAGATTAGAGTCTTTGGTGTTAAGAGTCTGCTTCATTGGAGATCACTGGATGGAAGCCAGCTCAGACCGTGTGTCCGTCAGGTTGGAGAGGCAAAGAGAGAGAGAGAGAGAGAGAGAGAGAGAGAGAGCTGGCCACAGAGAGGCCGGAAGTAGGGAGGAGGGGTTACAAAACATGCCCCCTGGGGATTATTCAATTAACCCTTTCCTCCCACTCTAACTAGTGGTTACATTACCTCGTTGATTTAAGCAGGCAATATTACAATTTCCATCAGAAGCATCCTAGGAATGGAAGCAATCTTTAGGTTTTTAGAAGTGTTGTGTAACTAATTAAATTAGTGAGGTGAAAATCAGGACTTGCAGCAATAGCAATAGTGGTGTCATATGCAAAGCAAGTGGACCAAATACTAAGGGTGGGGGCCGTGTGACTGTGCTGGACAAGCAGGTATAGAGCGTACATTTTGGATAGGAAAGATGAGCTCAAAGGCCTGTTCAGCCTGTTTAGTAGGTGGCCTTGGACATGTCACCAGTGTATCCTAGTCCAATGTAACTCACAGGTTTGCTGTAAAAGTAAATGATGTAAGAAAGAATTGCAAAACATTTTGCATGCAAAAAAGCACCTTAGAAATTGGAGATAAAGGTGGTTGCATGAATCCTTATCAACATTTTTAGGAAAGCTACCAGTAAGCTACCAGGCTCTAAGTTAACCATAAAGAGTGACTACCGCACATCAAGATTAATAGAACTCTTGAAGATTCCTGAAATAGTTCTTTGGTGTTAGTGTGTTGCAAGAAGATAGCATTCTCAGGCTCCAGATAAGAAAAAGTAATGTCTTAACAAGCGACACCAAGCCATAAAATAATTAATTGCAAAACTAAATGAACTTGGATAGAATAAAACCTGTATCATTTTCAACCTGACTTTCAAGTGCTACTGTATGGAACCAATACAGTATGTTATGTTTACGCTGACTGTGGTGCTTTACAGTAATTCGAAATGAATGCTTTACTGATAAAGGAGTTTTAAGTCACAGATTTATACTTCTGCCTTATGCTTTGTATGCAGGTGGCAGCTAAAGCTTTAGAAGCTGGCGTGTTTGGTGCCTATTTCAATGTTGTCACCAACCTGAAAGATATAACAGATGAAGGTTTTAAGCAACAGGTAAGAAATGCTGCTTCCAGATGGAGGGCTCCTAGTGTATGGTGCAGCTCTTCCATCTTTTCTTCCTTAATGGAACGGCATGAGGTGCAGGGGGAGGGTGTGAAGGATGCCCCGGGGAGGGGGAGCTGCTGCCGTGGCCCATATGCCTGTGGCACGTATCGCTGCTGGAGTTGGTGCCCTCGCACTGCTGCTTGCAGGGCCGCGGTCAAGTTTCACAGCACATCTGTCTGCCTGTCAATGGCGGCGGAGCATGTTTCCATTGCCTGCGCATACACGATTTGTTGCTGCCATCCCTTCATGAATGGATGTAACACACCGACTCTCCAGACATGCAGGAACTGGCTGCAGTGGTTTGAGTGGACCAGACTGCAATGAGACGCTCGCTCGCCCTTCTCTTACTATCATGCTCGTTCATCTCCCCGAACAGGCTATAGGTGTGCTCTCTCACCACCTGTGCTGCAGTCACCAGGTCCCTGGCAAATTGCACCCGGTTGGTTTTATGCTTGCTTCGTAGATGTGCCGCTTGTTGGGCATTTGTGAGGGGCCCAAGCTTCCTCAGGTGGTTTGGCGATGGCCGCTGCTGTGGCCACTGTGGGTGCCTCTTTAGACAGAACAGTCGGCTGTTCCGCAGGTGCAGCTGAGCCCACGGGGTCCTCCCCGACCATTGCAAAGTCTTGGAAGGCGGGGCTGCTGGGCTCAGCGAAGATCCATTCCAGGAGGGTGGCAGGGGTGAACCAGTCCTTGCCCAGGCGAGATCGGGAACAAATGTGCCCTCGAGCTCGCCTTCCAGTTCTGCAAGGGGTTCCCCCGTGGCAGCCAGGGTGGCATCATGAGTCTGTCCAGGTCAAGCATGGTGTGGCTGGGGAGCTGCCATGCCATGACCCCTCCACAGGAGGGTGTGTGTGCAGGGGAAGTGGTGTTAGTTCAATGAGCTCCATGCCTTCAGTTGGCGGCTGCTGTTCAAACTGCATCCCGTGTGGAGAAGTACCCCACACAGCCTCCCAAATGGCAGTTCTCAACCCCTTACTGGATCCCTCCCCAAATAGAATGGGGTGAAATACGTTGGGCTGCTTGTGCTCGAGGTGTACGGCATGGGCAAGCTCAACCCCGAGGTTTGACGGGCTGGGAACTGCGGAAGCCGGGAAAGACTCCCTCAGCCCTGAAGACAGCATGGGTGTGTGTGTGCAGGAAACAGTTGCAGATGGTGCCTTGCATGGCAGCTTTGGAGTGCTGGGGAATGGCTGCCATGCTGTGTAGGGCTCAGCATGTCCGGACGTGCCCTCGGTGATGATGTGCAGGACTTCATGGGCAGGTATCTGGCTCGGTGTGTGTGTGTGGCTCAGTGGGACACCGCTGCCAGCTAGATAGTCAGGAGTAATGTCCCTTCGGTCAATCAGGATAGAGCCAAAAACAACAAGAGAGACAAGAAAAGTGTCCCAAGTGCCTGTAAATATTGCTTATTGCCCATTGTGTTTCAGAATTATCCTTCATCTGGGGCTGCAATTAAGATAAAAAATTACAAGATTGTTAATACTTTAAGTTACTCCAAAATATTCACGAACAGATATATTTAAAAACAAATCATTAAAACAAACACATGCCTTTCATCAAAAGATACATTACTAAGGTGCTTGTGTCCATCGTATAACACATAAAATAACAAGTAGATGTAAAAAACCGTTTGAGTTAAAATCTTGGCATTATCAGAGCCTACACCGAAATAAAAAGAGTGACAGGAATAATCCAGACTTTTTCATGATAAGATTACTTTACCACATTAGTAGAATCAGAAATATCTCATAAAAAGCTCTTGTTTAACGTTAAAAGGAAATTCATCCATGGTTAAAAGTCGTATTCTACTGGATTTACAATGCACTTTTGAATTATATAAACACAGTTTACAGAAATTGATGTTAAATTGTGTTAAGCTACAAGTGTAATAAACATGCTATGTGAACATTATTTACATGTGCTGCATTATAAAGCTTACCCCAGATATGGCATCCTTAAGTAGTGGAAAGACATTCACAGTGATTGTTCATAGAATAGTAGAGTTGGAAGGGGCCTAGAAGGCCATCGACTCCAACCCCTGCTCAATGCAGGAGAACAGATGTGGGCAGCCCAGGCAGTCACCCATCCAAGCACTGACCCGGCTCATGCCTGCTTAGCTTCAGCATGTGGCCTGCATTATTTGCTCTCGATAGGCTTGTTGTTCTTATATTTCACAAACAATACAATGAACTGGTTGGACAGATTTATCATAGAATCAATCATAGAAAAGTAGAGTTGGAAGGGGCCTACAAGGCCATCGAGTCCAACCCCCTGCTCAATGCAGGAATTTACACAGAGATTGTAGGGCATGTGCTGCCTTATAACATCTGTAAACATTTACAGGCATTTGGGACACTTTTCTTGTCTCTCTTGTTGTTTTTGGTTACATATCTTGCCTTCCCCTTTCGTTTTTTCATCAGTCAGGATGGAGGCCAGCTTGTCATAGAAGGGCATGGTGCGTGGCTCCACCCCAGTTCACTTGTGTGTCATGACCTCCTTAAACTTCTTCAGGGTGTGCATCTTTTCTTTGCACTGTTGGGTGTGCACATGTAGCCCCAAAGCAGGAAAACCAGGGGAAGAGGTTGTCATGCCGTGTGCTCTGCAAGATGCCCTGGGCTCATCCAGAGATCGATGAAGTAGCCCAGTTCTGCCTTGCCCCGCCCCATGCCTGCACCCACCACATGCAGTTTTGCTCCCTGGGTCTCGGCCACTGACCTGGCTGCTTCGCCCACCATTGCCTGCTTCCTGCATTTCAGGTTCAGGCCTAAAGCATGTAATTTTAACTCTCCTTTTATGTGCAGGTACATGGGAAACTCTCCCATTTCTTGGAGGAAGCCAAGAAAAGTACAGCATTTGTGCTAGAGCAGCTGGAGAAGCGGACAGTTTGAAAGATCCTTTGTACAAGCAACTGCTTATCTAAGCATGTATAATCCCAATTTGTATTATTGTCAGGCTGCATGAAAATAGACAAGACACTTTGTCTGAGTCCAATACCAAAGCATCCTTTCTTGTTTTCTGTCCTATAACTGCAGGAATTCAGCTACATATATAGAGTTCACTGTGCTGTATTCCTAGTGCTACACGTTGCTTCTGCTACAGCAGTGAAGAACTTGTTTCTGTTGGTCATCACCAGGAACCATAGTAGTCCCATCCTGATCACCTTGCTAACACGCAAGCTTCCATGACTCACAAAACATTTTTAGACTTTCCTATAGAAAGTTTGAGATCTAATACAAGAGATCAGCCCCAGCTAAATTCAGCCTGTATGTATGAGGGAAAGGGCTAACACCTCCAGTATAATTCATTGGAGCATAATTTGAATACCAGGCAGTCCATGGGTCTGAAAACCATCTGGAGTGAATAAACAAGGAAGTTTATGGGAAAATTTTGGAGCAGATTATAAAGAAGTCAGTCTGAAAACCAGTCAAGGTTTTCAGTCACCTTGAAAACAATGCAGTGATTACTAGAAGCCAGCATGGATTTGTCAAGAACAAATCCTGCCAGACTAATCTGATCTCATTTTTTGATCGGGTAACCTCCCTTGTGGACTGTGCAAAAGCTGTGGACATAATATATCTGGACTTCAGCAAAGCTTTCGTCAAAGTGCCTCATGATATCCTGATTAGCAAGCTAGCTAAAAGTGGGCTAGATGGAACAACTATCAGGTGGATCCACAATTGGCTACAGAATCGGACTCAAAGAGTGCTTATTAATGGTTCCTTCTCAAACTGGGGAGAGGTAACGAGTGGGGTACCACAGGGCACGGTCCTGGGCCCAGTGTTCTTCAACATTTGTATTAATGACTTGGATGAGGAGGTGCAGGGAATGCTTATTTGCAGATGACACAAAGTTGGGTAGAACAGCTAATACTCTAGAAGATAGAAACAAAATTCAAAGAGATCTTGATAGGCTGGAGCACTGGGCCAAAAACAACAGAATGAAATTTAATCTGGATAAATGCCAAGTGCTGCACCTAGGGAAAGGAAACCAAATGCAGAGTTACAACATGGGGGACACTTGGCTCAACAATACTACAAGTGAGAAGGATCTTGGAATTGTGGTAGATCACAAACTGAATATGAGCCAGCAATGCGATGTGGCTGCAAAGAAGGCAAATGCTATTTTGCGCTGCATTAATAGAAGTATAGCATCCAAATCGCGGGAAGTGATAATTCCCCTTTACTCAGCACTGGTTAGGCCTCATCTTGAGTACTGCGTCCAGTTCTGGGCACCACACTTTAAGAAGGACGTAGACAAACTGGAGAGGGTTCAGAGGAGGGCAACAAGGATGATAAAGGGACTGGAAACAAGGCCCTATGAGGAGAGACTGAAAGAACTGGGCATGTTTAGCCTTCAGAAGAGGAGACTGAGGGGAGATATGATCGCACTCTTCCAGTACTTGAAGGGTTGTCACACAGAGGAGGGCCAGGATCTCTTCTCCATCATCCCAGTTTGCAGGACACGGAATAATGGGCTCAAGTTACAGGAACCCAGATTCCACCTAAACATCAGGAAAACTTTCCTGACTGTCAGAGCCAGGGCTTTTTTTCTGGTGGAACTCACCGCACCGGAACTGAGTTCCAGCACCTTTTCTTCTATTAATTGCATTACAATTTAATCACCATCTACTCCCGAGGAAATGTAATCCAAGAGTTCCGGTACCCTTTTCTCCAGAAAAAAAGCACTGGTCAGAGCAATAAGACAATGGAACCAACTACCTAGGGAGGTGGTGGGCTCTCCCACTCTGGAGGCATTCAAGGTGCGGCTGGACAGCCATCTTCCAACTCTACTTTTATGTGCAGGTACATGGGAAACTCCCATTTCATTTTATCATTCTATGATTTCTAAGTGTTTTTGATAGCCTATGATCTTAGTAAAATCATTAGTCATGATGTAATGAGAAGCTTTTACTGACTTTTGTCTCCATATACTGTATCCATATACTGTTCCCCCAATTAGTTTGACACTGTTTGCCCAATTAGGGCTCCAAAGGGCTCAAATAGACCAGAAAAGATCGATAACGCATTGAAATGATTTTTGGGAGCATCACTGACAAGATGTACAGACAGTACCACATCTGTAAATCATGTGTGGAAAAAGTATTGTGTTTTAAATTTCACTCATTATTCACAGAGGCCGATGTGTGGTCTGCCCTCTGCATGATATATAATATTGTGGAGAGAAAGCCTGACCGGACACATACCTCACCCCATCACCTGCATAATCTCTGCCTAGGGCAGAGGGGTCCAGTTCCGAGCAGGCATTTATACCTAGATTGTTAGCCCGGACACATCTGCATTCATCTCAATGGGACTCATTTGCATTCACCCCAATGGTCTCAAAGAGCTGCTGAATACCTTCAAGCACCCGAGAGGTGCCATAACCCCTGCTGAGTAAAACCAGTTCATCCTGTCTTTGGAGGGGAAGGTGGGGGTGAGAGGAAGGGGCGAGAGGAGGGGTAAAAGAACCGCCCAAGTTCCAAAATTTTTTGTTGGGAGCAAGGTGCAGGACTGCACGGAACGGGTCTTCAGCTACAGCCAAGTCCAGGACTCGCAACCCCAAGCCAAGCGCTTGGTAGCCTGCTGTAAATCTGAATGAATTGCTGAGAGTAGTCAAGAAGAGCTTACAGTGTTATTTAGTTAGTTCAGGTTCTCTGATGTAACGTAGTATGCTGCCTGTGCCTTGCAAGCCTCATTGACTCAGTTTGTGTATTATATATATTATAGCTTACTAATAAAAATCAATAAAAACAGAACTTACCAATAATACCAGCAGTGCAGACATTATGAGAAGGCCAGCAAAAACAGAACTTTCCTGAAGACCTGCAAAGAAGGGGCCTGATGAATCCGCAATGGAAGCTGATTCCAGAGGTGCATGGCCACCACTGAGAAGGCCCTCTCCCTTGTACTCACCAGCCTAACTGCCCTTGGTGGTTCTTGTTCTTTGAAAAGTCAGTATATCCCACTAATTTCTAAACTCTGTGCCAGGGCACACTAATGTACCATGAGGAAGAAATGAATTCATTGTGCGCCTAAAGCACCCAACCACACATGAAGCTGCCTGTTCCATCTCTGCATAAGTTACAGCCCCTGTTCAGAACCCATGGGAAGAAGAGTGACACACAGAAAAGTGGGCTCTTCTGAGAGTGAGAGCTCTTGCACACTGTAAAAGTAACACTTTTCTGGTGTAAGCGTGAAGTACATTTTTAATTTTAATTGAGAGAAAAATGTGCCTTGTGTACAACACAGTTAGGAAATGTTGCCTTGTACACTGCTGAGCATTATTTCATAGATTTCATAGATCATAGAGTTGGAGCCTACAAGGCTATCAAGTCCAACCCCCTGCTCAATGCAGGAAACTAGAGGAGGGGTCTCCCATCCAAGTAATAACCAGGCCTGACCCTGCTTAGCTTTCCACACTCAGACAAGCTGAGCCAGCGTGAGCCACAGTGCAGCAACAGTATGGAGCCAACATTCCTTCCAGGGGAAGGAGAAACCTGCAATCTGGGGATGGACCTTTTCCACATAGTATATTGCAGAAACAGCTTAAGAACCATTCCTCCTTTGTTCCTGGGTGCCTTTTATAGAGAGTTAGGTCAACAGGACCCAGGGTGATTTCCTGAACAAAGTGCTTCTGCTGCAAGCAGTGACACTTCAGTTTACACAGACTGCCATTTGCTCTTGTGTGATTATGAAACAGCTCCCAGTCTTGAGTCATTTCTCCACTACACTTTAATGTGGTTAATGATGTGCACTCAAGGGTCAGTGTCAAAACCCCCCCCCCCCCATTCTTGAATCTTTGCACCATGCAAATATATTTAATTCATAATTGAAATAGGCACATTTGGAATAATGCTCAGCTCTTCTTTTATAAAGACCAAAGTGTTTGTATATCATGTATTGGTGCTGAAGTAAATAATTGCAAAGGCAGCACCATCCAATGTGGCTGCCTGTAACCCTCCGAACTTGGAGCATTATGAGCATCCAATCAAGGATGGAAGGAGCATGAAGGCAAAGGTTGCTTCTGAGCTCCTCCCGCCCCACAAAACACTTAGATGGCTGATTTCAACCATCTAAGTGTTTTGCCCCTGCTCATGAGGAGGGGCTGAGGCCTCGCTGGGATATGTTGTATCCCGGTGGAGACTCACTCCTCCCCTCCCCTCCCCCGAACACCCACCCGGCACTGTCTTCCAACTTCAGAGCCTCAGCTGGTGCAGAAAGATCTGCACCAGATGCGAGGGTCGAGGGAAGGGCCTCCAAAGTCGGAGTTCCAGCTCCGACCTTGGAACGCATTTCCAAGGTTGGAGCTGGAACTCTGACCTTTCCTATGGCCGTTTAGACAGCATCTAGTGGGCACAGGATTGCACCCTGAGAGCAGGGGCTGAAGGAGAGCAGGCATGGCCTGAGAGCTCATCCTGTTTCCTGACTCCCAGCTGGGCAGAAGCACAGGAAAGAGGCTCCAGCTGTTTTAGGGGCTATATCGGCAAGCAGGCTCCCAGAGAGCGAGCGATCAGGGTGAGCGAATAAGGAGAGCAAACAGGAGTTTGGCAGGGGAGGTCAAGTGGGAGGCCCCTAACACTTATTTTCCCCCTCCTCCTCTTTTCTTTTCTTTTCTTTTCTTTTCTTGTAACACAGGCTTATATACCAGTGGGACTCTTGTTTGTTAACCTTCAGGGAAGACAGGACAGCACAGGCTATTCCAATACAATCAGAATGGTAGAAACAAAAAGGGAATAGAAAGTATGAACGGAAAAGACTCTCCAGTGGTGGTGACCTGCAAGGTGTGTGCAATGTTTGTTTTCCTGCCTGAGATCAGCATGGCCTACACATGCAAGAAGTGCAAGCTGGTTGCGCTGTCGGAAGAAAAAGTGATAGGACTGGAGCGACGACTGTCAACCCTCAAGGGAATAAGAGAACACGAAGAGTTCCTAGACAGAATGGTGGAACTACAACAGAAGAGCAACAGCAAGCTGAGGCAGAGGAGGATAAAGCTCAGGTGAGGAACAATGAAGTAGAGGGAACTGCCTGGAAAAGGGTGACAGGAGCAGTAGAACTAGAAGACATTCTGCACTAGTGGAAGCAGTGGAACTATGGAACTGCTTTCAGGTACTTGAGGACGAGACCGGAGCACAACCTGCAGAGGAAGAATTACAGGGCACCCCGTGTGACAGTGAGCAAGAGGCTGAAGTGGAGGCAATGGAACCGAGGCCTACAACAAGAGGAAGAGAAGAGTACTAATTGTGGGAGACTCCCTCCTGCATGGAACTGAAACCGAAGTATGTCACGAAGACCCATGGACTTGCCAGGTATGCTGTCTCCCTGGAGGATGGATTAGAGATATGACTGAAGGGTTGCCAAGGCTCATAATGCCCACTCACATGTATCCCTCTCTTCTCATCCATGTGGGAACAAATGATACCGCCAAGCAGAGTTACAAAGAAATCATGTCAGACTTTGAAGATTTGGGAAGGAAACTCAAGAACTTTGGGGCCCAGATAGTTTTTTCATCCATCCTTCCAGTACTTGGAAAAGGAATAGAAAGGGGGGGAAGTACTCTGAGTGAATGACTGGCTATGAAGGTGGTGCTGACGTGAGATATTTGGATTCTGGGACCACGGGCTACACTTCCTGGAAGATGGACTGCTGGCAAAGGATGGGTTGCACCTCACAAGGACTGGGAAGAATGTGTTTGGCCACAGCATGAGGAACTTCATCAGGAGGGCTTTAAACTGAATCCAACAGGGGAGGGAGACATAAACTCGGAGGTAACAATGGAAGAAGGCCTCTGTGCCACAACAGAGAGAACAGCTCCAGCAGTGCCCAATGATAGTCTACTACAAAATGTAGAAAGAAAGTCGGACTATAAAGCACATAGTCTTCAATGTCTCTATACTAATGCCCAGAGTATGGGCAACAAACAGAATGAACTTGAACTCTTAATACAGGAGGGCAAATACGACTTGATAGCTGTAACTGAAACTTGGTGGGATGACTCCCATGACTGGAATACAGCAACTGAAGGATATAACTTGTTCCAAAAGAACAGAAGGAACAGAAAGGGAGGTGGAGTCACACTATATGTTAAAAATACATATCTCTGCACAGAAATACAGGAGGATGTGCATGGTAGATCCCATTGAGAGCATCTGGATTAAAATAAATGGGGAAAAGAATAAAAGGAACATGGTGGTCGGAATCTACTACTGACCACCCATTCAAGGAGAAGATGAAACTTTTGAAAAGGAAATTGCCAACATTTCAAGGAGACATGTTGTAGTAGTAATTGGAAACTTCAATTTGTCTGATATCTGTTGGGAGTCAAATTCTGCCTAGAAATTCCTGATTTGTGTTGCTGATAACTTTCTCCTACAGAAAGTGGAGGAAGGAAATAGAGGACAGCTATCCTTGACTTGATTCTAACCAACAGAGATGACTTAATGGATAAAGTGGAAGTTACAGGAACTCTTGGGGAAAGTGACCATGAGTTCTTTTTTGGTGCAGTGCCTACGACAGAAGAATGGTTGGCCAAGATGCTGGAGCTGGCAGAGATGGCCAAACTCACATCATTAATCAGAGAAAGGACAACATCCATGTTTATTATTGAGTGGAAACCTCTAATTGACTTTTTGCAGAGACTGGAAAATAATTGTTTGTTTGTGGATTTATGGAATAATAAGTGAATTTGGGACAATGGGAAGAAAGAGATTTCTCATTCTGATTATCGAGTAAGAAAAAATATTGTTACCTATATTTGCTGTAGAAGAAAATCAGAGGTCTATTTTGTTTTGTTAATTGTTACATGTTTGATATTATGTGTTTGGTTTATATAGAAATAAAAAATTTAAACCATCAAAATAAAAATAATAAAAATAAATAAGTAGCTAAGGCATCAACTGAGGGAACTGGTACAGTAACTGAAACAGAGTTAGACAGCTCTGGAGCCAATAAGCTCGTAACGATACTGTTTAACGATACTAAACAGTCGCCTCGGATTGTGTGCTAGCGCTGAAATGGTGGACTGATAAAAAGTCTGCTTAGCCTTATCCAAATTTGCAACGTATCTTCCCAGTGCAGATTTTAGAAGATGATGGGAACCTTCTGATGGGGCTTGCTTCCACTGCCAAGCAATTCACTCACTCTTAAGCTCCAAGGGCGAGCCAGGTCAGCAGCTACCTTCCGGCAGGTATAAGGAACCAAGTGATCTAAAGCGGCAGTGGTAGCCGTTTGAAAAGCGGCAGTCACCTCATCTACTGAGCTGACCTGCACTGTACTGTTAAATGGTACAGACTGTGCCTGAGACCAATCCAAAATTGGTTGTAAAGTCTCCTGATTCAAAGCTGACATGAAGCTAGTGGGAGACACTCCAGATAGATTTCTCATAGAGACCCTCCTATCAGACATAAAGGGGGGAGGGGAGAAAGAACTGTACAAAAACTGTGCAAGAAAAAATGGTCAGAAAGCCCACTGTCCATAACAGTTGCTGATGAAAACTCCAAACCCCTACAAATAAGCAAATCTAACATTCTACCACCAACATGAGTGGGAGGCAAAGACAACACCGTCAAATTATACATCTGTAGCACAGATGAAAAGTCCTCCCACAACTGGGATTCTTGGTGAATGTTAAAGTCCCCAGCTATTATACAAGGTAAATTAGTGTCCAAAAATAGGATAGCCAGGTAGAAAATTCCTCTAAGAAGTCAAATTCCAAAGCTCAGTTTTGAGGACGATAAATACACGCCAATCTTACTGCAGGTTGTATTAAAGAAACCAAGTGGACCTCAAAAGTGGTAGGAACATCAGTTTCCATCGGAAGGATTGGCTTGCTGACAAAGGACGACTGAAATAACACCGCCACTCCACTCCCCACGTCCTTCCAGTCGAGGAGAATGGGAGCAGGTGTAGCCTCCTGTAGAAAAAGTGGCCAAAGCCACAGACTCATCCTGAACAAACCAAGTCTCTGAGATAAATGCAATTGAAATAGATTGGTCAATAAGATAGTTCAACAAAGTGTCCGCTTTCTGAGTCGGATCGAGCATTCCATACTAAACAATGAAGAATAAAATGTAAATTATCCTGTCGTGGAAGGGCTACCAGTGTCCGTGAAATAATCACCTGCTGCTGCTGAGTAGCTCCTCGCCTCACCCTTGGTCTACCAGAAAGCACTGAAATTGGTTGAGGCTGTACTGGAAGAAATTGAGACTGCAAACACATCCTGGCAACCAGTATTCACTTCCAGAATTCACAAGATTGAAGTCTCCAAACTCCGATTGGAAACTGTGGACTGTCCTCTGACAGCCTGTCAAACAGAGGTCTGTCCTCTATTGAGTAGGCCATATGGACACCCTACCTGGAGGTCTCCATGGAACCTAGAGGTTTCCCACATATGCTCTAAAAGTAAATTGCCTTGGATGTACAAGTGGGTCTACTGCCACTGCTGCCTCCCTCTCACCCGGACAACTGCCTCCTCCTTGCTCTCCCTTTCGAGAGAGAGCAAGAGAACGCAGGAGAGACAGCTGAGAGGGAGAGGAAAGGAATAGCGTCCACCTGGGCCTGGGCTTCTGTGGCATCGCCCGTTTGGCGCCAGTTTGTTGTTGGAGCAGAGCTCTTTATTGGGGGAGGGGATTTTTAGCAGCCTTAACTGAGGTACAGTGGTTGTTTTAAACATTTTTTATTATATACATTTTAATCATATCATTGGAGATCTTGGGGAGCAATGGGGTGCCTCTATATCTGTGGTTACGGGTAGGGGGAGGTATGGCATTGGGGGATTAACGAGTAGACAAAGGAGAAGAGGGGTCAGACACCTGGCTGCTGTCCCCTCTTCCGGTCTCTCCCCCAACTGGACAATTCCTGGCTGCCATATCAGCCTACTCTCAGGCCTGCTGCTGCTGCTGCTGCTGCCAGGTTGGCCAAGAATAAAAGCTCCCTCATCCATGATTTGATTGTGGATGAGGGGGCCGACCTGGCCTGTATTACAGAGACCTGGGTGGACGAAATGGGAGGGGTCACCCTCTCACAATTGTGTCCTCCCGGGTACTCGGTGCAGCACCAACATCACCTTGAGGGTCCGGGAGGGAGGGGGAGTGGCCACAATCTACAGGAGTACGATTTCCCTCTCTAGGCTTCCTGTTTGCTCGAAGGCAGGTCTTGAGTATTTGCACCTTGTGCTGGGCTCTCGAGACAGATTGGGGATTCTGTTGGTGTACCGCCCACCCCGCTGCCCATCAGTCTCCCTGCCTCAGCTGATGGAGGTGGTCTCGGATTTGGTGTTGCTGGGGGAGTTTCCTGCTGATATGACAGGCGCTCCTGTCGAAGCTCAGGTTGCTCTGTGGAATTCAGAGATGGCCCAGGCAGTTGACATGATTTTGCCCAAACACCCTCTCCCTCTGAGCAGAGTCCGGCCAGCTCCTTGTACACCAGAGCTAAGGGCAATGAGGCAGGAGGGGAGAAGGCTAGAGCTCAGGTGGAGGAAAACTCGTGCTGAATCTGACCAAACACGGGTTAGAGCCCATTATTGGGCCTACTCCATGGCGGTGAGGGTGGCAAAGAAGGAGTTCTTTTCCACTAGCATTGAGTCCTCTCAGTGCCGTCCAGCGGAACTTTTCTGTGTGGTTTGTGGCCTTTTACTATCGGGGCCAAAGAAAAATATAGTAGAACCCTCGGAAACCCGCTGTGATGAGTTTGCACAGCACTTTGAGGATAAAATCGCTTGGATTCGCCATGAATTGGACTCCACAGTTAATGTAGTTCCTTTAACTGAGGCATCCAGAGCACCGTCTCATCCTACTGTGTTGGATGAGTTTCAGTTATTGAGGCCTGAGGATGAGGACAAGTTACCTGGGCAGGTTCAACCTACCACTTGTATGCTTGACCCTTGCCCATCATGGTTGATTATTAAAATTAAGGAAGGGGTTTGCACCTGGGTCCAGGAGGCTGTGAATGCCTCCTTAAAGGAGGGGGTGGTGCCAGCTGCGTTGAAAGAGGCTGTGATTAGGCCACTCTTTAAAAAAAAACCAAATCTGGACCCAGAAGACCTGAACAACTATAGACCTGTTGCAAATATCCCTTTCCTGGGCAAGGCGTTTGAGCGTGTGGTGGCCGAGCAGCTCCAACTTCTCTTGGAGGAAACAGATTATCTAGATCCATTTCAATCGGGCTTCAGGCCTGGCTTTGGAACAGAAACTGCCTTGGTCGTCCTGTGGGATGACCTTTACCGGGAGAGAGACAGAGGGAGTGCGACCCTGTTGATTCTCCTGGATCTCTCAGCGGCTTTCGATACCATCGACCATGGTATCCTTCTGGATAGGCTGGTGGGTTTGGGAGTTGGAGGCACTGCTTTGCAGTGGTTCCGCTCTTACTTGGCTGGCCGATTCCAGAAGGTGGTACTGGGGGATTATTGCTCTGCGCTGTGGCAATTATGCCATGGAGTACTGCAGGGCTCCATTTTATCCCCCATGCTTTTTAACATCTACATGATACTGCTGGGAGAGGTCATCCGGAGGTTTGGGCTGAAGTGTGTCACCAATATGTGGATGACACTCAGCTCTACCTCTCTTTTTCATCAAATTCAGGTGAGGCAGTGGCTGTTTTCAATCAGTGTCTGGGCCTGGTAATGGACTGGATGAGGGCCAATAAATTGAGGCTCAATCCAGACAAGACGGAGGTGCTGTTTGTGGGCGGATCATCTGTCCGGATACTCAACTTGTCCTAGCTGGGGTTGCACTCCCCCTAAAGGTCAGGTTCGTAGTTTCGGGGTGCTCCTGGACTCCGGACTGTCGCTGAAGTCACAAGTGGACTCAGTGACAAGGAGCGCCTTTTATCAGCTTAGGCTGATTTACCAACTACGATCCTATCTGGACAGGCAGAGCCTAGCAACAGTGATCCACGCTCTGATAACCTCTCGTTTGGACTACTGTAATGCGCTCTATGTGTGGCTGCCTTTGAAAATGGTCTGGAGACCTCAATTGGTTCAAAACAGCAGCGAGGCTGCTAACGGGGACTGGCCGACAGGAACATATTATGCCAGTCCTCCATGATCTACATTGGTTACCAATTGAAGTCTGGGTCCGATTAACATTAAAAGCCCTAAACGGTTTGGGGCCTGGTTATCTGAAGGAATGCCTCGTCCCATACGAGCCGGCCCAAACCCTGAGATCTTTTTCTCAGAGTGCCCCCTCCAGAAGAGGCTAGAAGGGTGGCTACTAGAGGAAGGGCCTTCTCAGTTGTGGCACCCCATCTATGGAATCAGATTCTCAAGGAGGTGCACCTGGTGCCTACCCTCTATTCTTTAAGGCACCAGGTGAAGACCTTTTTATTTGCCCAATATTTTAATGGTTGATTTTATTCCTTTTATTATCGCCACTGTACCTCCGGATTGAATTTATTTGGCTGCTTTTTTATCGTGTTATATTTTAATATGTTTGTGTTTTTATACTATTTTTGTTGTTATTTTTGTGTTGTGTTTTGGAAACCGCCCAGGGAGCATTTTGGCTGATTGGCGGTGAATAAATATATTAAATAAATAAATAAAATAAGTGAAATGCATCTCTAATTTTAATTCAGAAAAAAGTGTGCCAGTCATCAGACATTTGGGAAATACTAGAGTAATGTGCGCCATACATGCAACAGAAAAAACAACAAAGTAGTTACTTTGCATTCAATAAGCAACTGAATCATTGCTTATTTTTCAGTAATGGACAATGGAACTTCAATCACTTCTCTCAACAGGAGAGAAATATATTGTTTATTCTATTTGTCTTGAGATCTGTGCTGTGGTTCTAAGCCATCTCCATTTCTTTTATTGAATGCAGTGTGATGGCACCACCGCTGAGACTTGCCAATGCACCAAAAGTAAATGCTTTCCCTTCCATGCCTTTTGCCTTTCCAAAGCCTTTTTTTTTTTTTTTTTAACCTGTGGGCACAGTAGTGGAAATTCTGAGAAACTTTCCAAGGAGCTAAAATCAAATGCAATAAAAATGGTTACAAAACCACTCAGACTAGCCATTGATTTATAGTGTAGGATGTTTTGTACCTGAAGGCAGCCTTGTCCTTGGATGTGCCCGCATAACTGCCTCTAATATCAAAAGAATTTGTGCATCCTCACCTGAGAGAAGGTTTTAATGGCAGCTTAGAAGTTCATTCTAATCAGTGGTGCTATGCATTTAGAAAGGAGTTTGCTGGAGGAGGAAAAGATAGAAGCTGGATGAAAGATGGGTAGGGAGAGTGGGAAAACTCAGTCACACAATGAGAGCATTGCAGCACAACAGAGGGCATGCTTTGATTTGATAATGGAAGCTTGGCTGTTTCATTGCTTTGTCTGGCAGGATCAATGGGTTTGATCCTGCCAGACAAAGGGCACTTCCTGTCAGTTGCAGAGTGCCCTCAAATTCTACTGATGTTCTGAACTGTGGCCGGGTGTGTTTGAACCTTGACCATGTGGCCTGTATACCAGCAGTGTGCTGGCATTTTGAATCCTCTTTTAAGGATTACTGTCCAATTTTGGATAACTCACTGAAAATACACCTTGAGCATGCTTGATAAAAAAAAAGTATGAGATCTGGAGTCATTATTTAAGCAAACCTGTGGCAATAGCTGTTGGTGGTGCAGTATGCTGCAAGAAAATCAACCAAATATGGTGCAGTCATCAAACATTGTACATACATTTGAACCTGGCTAGCCATCGCAAGAAGCTTTGTGAAATAACTAGCGGCATATCAATTGTAGAAGAAATAAATATACTTGGTTTGAGGTGCCAATATCCTTACTAGAAAGCAGGATGACATGTAATGGATGAAACAGGGATGTCAACAGAAGCAGCCCTATTCTCCCCGTTTCCTTTGTAACATTTAGGAACACATTCCCATGCCTTGAAATTATGGGTGGCTTCCAACCAGTGGTAACCAATCACATGGAGCCGGGGTTGGGGAAATGCACACTAGGGTGACATCATCAAGACACAAATTAATTCTTCTTAAACATTCCAAGGGGAAGGAGTAGAACTTGACACAGGATGCTGATTTCAGTGGCATCCCTGTATTATGCCTTAAGTTATGGGTAGGCAATTTGTGGCCCTCAGATGCTTTGGCCTACAATGCCCATCAGCCCTCACCATTGGCTATGCTGACTAGTGCTGATGGGCGTTGTAGGCCAAAACAACTGGAGAGCCACAGTTGTCCTAAGTGAATTGCTGCAGTCCTAAAGTTGTCCTAAGTGAATTGCTGCAGTCCCATGCAGTCCTAAACCCACTGACCAGGGTTGTCACACAGGATCTCTTCTCGATCATCCCAGTTTGCAGGACACGGAATAATGTGCTCAAGTAACAGGAACCCAGATTCCACCTAAACATCAGGAAAAATTTCCTGATTGTCAGAGCAATAAGACAATGGAACCAACTACCTAGGGAAGTGGTGGGCTTTCCCAATCTGGAGGCATTCAAGGTGTGGCTGGACAGCCATCTGTCGGGGATGCTTTGACTTGGATTCCTGCATTGAGCAGGGGGTTGGACTCGATGGTCTTGTAGGCCCCTTCCAACTCTACTTTTCTGTGATTCTATGACCAGGGAGCAAGTCCCATGCAATGTACTGGGTCTTATTTCTGAGTAAACCTGCATAGGATTGGGCTGAAAGGGAGGAAAGAGAGCTAGTCAATGGGAATGACTACCCTCTCACCAGTCCTTACCCTAATTGAGACTGGTGCCCTTCTCCATTCCTACTGCTGCCAGGGCCTCCTTCTCACTAAACAAAGAACATTACCATGAGGCCAGAAGGTCTGAATCAGCCCAATGTTTCTCATAGGCTAGAATCCCTTAAGGGCATTATTTGTAAACAACTATTGGGGTGGTTTACTATAAACAAATTATGTACTCAATTCTCTTGTTACTGGTACTTATTACTGGGCTAGTGACAAGGAATCCAAATCCCATAGTTTTCAGCTTTTAAAACCTTCCTTCATACACATTGTCAACTTGGTCAGAATAATCTAGCACAGGCATTCTCTTTATCAATAGTGTGTGTGTGTGTGTGTGTGTGTGTGTGTGTAATCTTTCCTTTTGCCCCATTACTTCAAAAAACCCAACACAATGAATGAATAAAATAACCAATTAAAAGAAAAAATGGTATCATATACAGAATAACCTTTGTGACTTGGTCATACTCTGATCAATAGCCAGTAGCCACTAGTGTACCAATTATCTATGCATTTATAGTCAAGGCATACCAATGGCCATCATAACATTCTGTGGCACTGCATTCTATAGAGCTAAGCTACCTCAGGGTACTCTGTGTCCTGCTTCATCTGGGATTCTATCATCCACTTTGGGCAATGGCTCAAGTGAGGAGGCACAGTGTGGGTCAGACAACTGGAATGGGGACAGTTAGTACCACAGCCAGCACCACAGGTACAGGACCAGGACCACGGGGAGCATTTCGGGACCACGGTGAGCATGCTTGCAGTTAGAGCACTGACAAATTAGCCAGTACTGGCTTAGACCAACTGGAAGGGTTTTATACCCAGGCCAGGAGGGTCCTTCTGGGAGCTCCACCTCATCAGGTGCTGCATCTACATTGGGCAGGTTTGCACGACACAACAAGTCATCGTGGTACATCATGATGAATTACCATGCTGTACCATGATGGGAGCGACAGACGATCGTCCCCTCTCATCGCTAGCATGGTTTTGCTCAGAGCCTGAGCTCCCTCCCACTCATGTCACATATCCCAGTGGCCTTTGCGCTTCCTCGCTGCATTGGCTGCTAGTGCTTCATCCCAATTGGTCCACTGAGCGCATGGGGCAGGCCTTCCCTCTCCCCTCTCCTGAAGCAAACTGTAACCCTCTCCTTTCCGCCTCTTAGGCGACTGTTGTCAATCCAGCTGAACCCCCCCCCCCCCCGTACCTGGCACCCAGCCCCTGTCCTTTCCACCTCCTAGACCATCTACCTTGGAAAGCCAGCAGAAACAGCGACCACTGCCTGTCACCCCACCGCAGCACATCCCCACCCATGGCATGAGCAGCTTTCTCCCTGCTTTGTCGCCGACGTGGAAAAGCATCTCCCCCCATCCCCCCTTCAGCCTCCCCAACCAGCACTTCTAGCTTGACTTTTCCCTCACCATCTGCTCCACCCCCCGCCCCGTGCACCAGCCAGTTTCTCTGTCCCCTACTCCATCCCTCCCCCCATACTTGTGCAGCCAAGCGCTATCCCACTACCTCACAGCACCCCGATGAAACACGCGGGGTAGCCTCAGCAGCTGCACCAGCTGCGTGCTGTCTCCCATCCAGTGAGATGCCTCATTTCCTCCCTCCCCCCCAAGATGCAGGTGATGCTCACTAACAACCGTTCCTCCCTTCGCCCCGCCAAGCATTTGTTGCGGCGCCCAGCACCGAAGCCCCTTTCACCCCCCTTCATCCTTCCTCCCTACTGCCCATCTTTGATAGGAGACAGGTGAAGGTTGCTCTCACTGCCTTCCCCCACCCCTTCCTCCCCTTGCCTGCCCGGGTGTCGCAGGGCACTTCCTCCACTTCTCAACCCCCATCCCTAACCCCCCCCTGCTGAAAAGAGGGGCCCTCCCAGCACCACCCTTCCAGCTGCCCCCATGTCCAGGCGCACACGTCCAAGGAGTTTCATTCATGACCCTCCCCTCCCCAAGACGAGACCTCCCCTCGTCCTTTCTCCAGCATTGCAGTATGGAGCTTATTCCCGTTGCCCTCACCCAAGTGCACGGACAACTCACTCCTCTGCCTGCCACCACCTCAGCAGCAGTGGAGAAAAATGCTTTCCTGCCTTCCCTTTTCTACAATGAGAAACACTTTTTATTTTCCTGAAGCAGACTTTATTGGCAAAGTACAGGGAGGAAATATTCTGCGCCCTATATTGCTTTCATCACTAGGGAAACATAATCATTGTAAGAAAAATAAATTGTGATAGCGCTATGCGAGTGTGCTTGCATGCTGGATAATGTCTTATGTGCTGCTGTGCTGGATAACATGGAGTCCCATATTGCAGATGGACTGCTCCCCTCCCTCCACAATCACTCGGGCCGCTGCACCTTCAAGACGCAGAGCTGCGTCGAGTTACAGGTGCACACATCTCTCAGCACACTCTAGGTTTATTTATTTATTTAATTTATATCCCGCCTTTTTTCCTGCAAGGAACCCAAGGCGGCTTACATAATCCTCCTCATCCTCCTCTCCATTTTATCCTCACCACAACCCTGTGAGGTAGGTTAGGCTGAGAGTCACTGACTGGCCTAAAGTCACCCAGTGAGTTTCATGGCTGAGCGGGGACTAGAACCCGGATCTCCTGAGTCCCAGTCCAACACTCTCACCACTACGCCACGCTGACTCTCTTCAGTGTTCCGCGCTGCAAGCCAGATGTCTCAGGTGATGATCCACAAAGGACAGCCACACCAACTGTTCTCTGCCTCCCCCAGAACCTGAGCCCACATTCAGCAGAGCTTGGAGTACCTGATAATATTTTTCCTGGAGACTTCACCCCTATTTTTTCATTGTTCTTCTGCTGGAGGGTGAGAATCTAAATGTATTGTACTTACCTAATAATTGTGGATTTAAATGCAATTGTTTCAATGTTTTGACTGTAAAAAATTTTCTTTTTACATTCTATGCCATCTAAGAACCACAAATGAATATATGAGAAGAATAATATCAGCAAAATTACATTGGGAAGAAAACAATTTTGAATGTTCTGATGAAGATAATGAAACAAGTTGTTAGCCGGCATTCTTGTAATCTGTACCTATATTTGCATTGTTATCAGTGTATTTTTATTCCTAAGATTTACGCTATATTTCTTCTTTTCTTTTCAGTCATATGGTTATACCAACACAATTGTTCTATGGCATGTGAATAGTCATACTTACACACTTTGGCTCTTGTGCCTGGTGCACTTTTGCATTTCATGATCCACAAAAGACAGCCACACCAACTGTTTTCTGCCTCCTCCAGAACCTGAGCCCACATTCTAACTCCCACTTGATGGCGACCCGCTTTGGAGCTCGTGCTGGGGGAATGGAGGTGCAGCCTCTACAGGGTGTACCTGCATGGGTAGTCCTCCCAAATCCACTAAGAGATTGTCGCGCAGACAGCGCATGCCTCATTGCAGACCACAGTTTCCGCTGGTGGGTTGAGAGGGCAAGGGGGGGCTGATTCAGATGATGATCCACTGGCACAGCGTCTTCCTATGCCCCCAACCTGGGAAGCTTAGGATTTTCCTCGAGGAGAACATCCCCCCTCGTCTCGCAGATGTTGTGCAGGATGCAGCATGCAACCATGACATCCGCAGCGATGTCTTCCTCCATGTCCAGGAGTGTGTAAAGGGACCTCCAGTGTGCCTTGAAACTCCCGAAAATGCGTTCTATGGGCAGCCTTGCGAGGCTGTGGTAGTAGTTGAAGTTCTTCTGTTCTTGGAGCACGGTATGGGACTATGTGCCACCATTACTGCAGCGCGAATGCCTGGTCCCCAGGAATGAGTGGGCTTATTGGCTTGCAAAT
Organism: Shinisaurus crocodilurus; assembly: GCA_021292165.1. Taxonomy (NCBI): domain Eukaryota; kingdom Metazoa; phylum Chordata; class Lepidosauria; order Squamata; family Shinisauridae; genus Shinisaurus; species Shinisaurus crocodilurus. The sequence continues at coordinate 185,548,294 of CM037879.1, forward strand.
TCTCAGGATGGGGGGGGGGGACTGAAGAAGACCTCTCTGTCTAGCTTGAGGGCCAAAGGAGAATTCCAAAAGATGGCTGTGTCATGGGATCTCCCACTCACACTAGCGTAACTGTCCAAAAATCTTCCCTTGCAGTCCACCAGCGCCTGAATCACCATGCTACTGTAGCACTTTCTATGGTGGAACTCATCCCCTCTTCCCAGGGGCACTAAAATCCAGACGTGCATGGAGTCCAGGGCCCCTGCCGCCTGAGGGAACCCCATTTTCTGGAACCCCTGCATGTTTCTTTGCTCATCCCCCACCTTTATGACGTCTGACAGGTAGAGCTTGTTGATAACATGCACCATCTCTCAAAAGATTTCACAGCAACTGGATTTGCCCACTCCAAAGGTGGTGGTGAGGGGCAAATATCCAGTGCTGAAGGCCAGCTTGTACAGTGATCTCCAGTCTTTTGTTCACGAGAATTGCTTTCCTCGTATGTGTGTCTGCACGCTGTATGACAGGCACAATCTCTGACACGATCATGTCAAAGGTGGTCCTGGACACGAAGAGGGTCACTCTAAATCTGGCATCATCCCAAGCCTCCATGGCCAGCATTAAGATCCAGACTGCCTCCTCTTGAGGAAGAGTCCACCTACTCACCACACAATGGTCGCAGGTGAGTTGCTCTCCCACAGCAGCAGCGATCGCGACATCGCGTTTTCTGGCCAAAGCCACAGACATCATGGGTGGCATCTGTGTGGAAAACAGGTGGGGACACCTGAGGGAGAGTGTCCTGAAGTAGCCGCGCTGCTCCCCTTCCCCCACACAGGCTGCTTGGAGGATAGGGAGCGGATGCATAGAAGCTGGATCCAAAATCATGTCGCATCCCATGGGATGTTCCTTCAAAACATCCTGATTATTTGCTAGCGCTTCCATCCCGACACGGACAACCTCCTCAGGACAACCTCCTGCAGTGGCCATTTCTGGACGCGGGATTACAGATGGGCTCTCACGAGCCTGCATCTGGAAAGGGAGGGGAAGGCAGGGGGGAGAATAGGTGTGGGAGGAGGCAGGGGAATGTGCTCATGGGAGGGTGGGGGGCTGTGCTTGGTTCGTAGGGGAGGAGTGAGCAGGTGCGCAGAAGCAGAGGGACATTTCCCCCCTTTGAAGCCACTAGGAAAGCTAACTTGACATATTAAGGCTTGGACTCCCCAAACTATAAGGTATAAGGTGAGAAGTTGCTCCATGCAGATGTGAGAGGTGCATGCACACATGCACCATGGAGACATAGATCAGCCCATTGCAGTATATGAATAAACAGCCCAGTCCCAGTTAATAATCCTGTGGCCCTACTCTTTGGACCAACTGCAGTTCCTAAACCATTTTTAAAGGCATAATCTCATGCTGGCTCAGCTTGACTGAGCGTGGAAAGCTAGGCAGGGTCAGGCCTGGTTATTACTTGGATGGGAGACCCCTCCTCTAGTTTCCTGCATTGAGCAGGGGGTTGGACTCGATGGCCTTGTAGGGCCCTTCCAACTCTATGATCTATGAATCCATTGCAATAGTCTAAATGGGAGAATATGAGCGCATGGACAATTGTGACCAAGCTATCTCCATCCAGGTAAGGTTGCAGTTGGGGTATCAGCCAAAATGGATAAAAAGAGTTTTGAGCCAGAGGTCACTTGAACCTTTATTCATTTATTGGTTGATTGATTACATTTCTGTACTGCCCAATAGCCAAAGCTCTCTGAGCAGGTCACAAATGACAGTACGGGATCAATAAGCACTTCCAGACTGTGAACCTGATCCCATTGTGCGCGTATGTGATCCCATCTAAAACAGCCTGAACACCATTCACCTTGGTGGATTAACATCCAAACAATGATACCTCCATCTTGTCTGGTTTGAGTTTCAATTTGTTCATTCTCATCTAGTCCCTTACTGTACTAAAGCACAGGTTCATTAGAAAAACATCCAAACAGCAATAGCAGCAGTGGTGAAAGTGTTGGACTGGGACTTGGGAGATCCGGGTTCTAGTCCCCGCTCAGCCATGAAACTCACTAGGTGACTTTGGGCCAGCCACTGACTCTCAGCCTAACCTACCTCACAGGGTTGTTGTAAGGATAAAATGGAGAGAAGGAGGAGGATTATTTATGTAAGCTGCCTTGGGTTCCTTGAAGGAAAAAAGGCGGGGTATAAATAAATAAAATAAAAAGATAAATAAATAGATAAATAAATAAAAATAATATTTTTCTTAGGGCCAAATAGAAAGTCAAAAAGTAATAAGCAAACTGTTCAGTTCACTAGAACTCCTTTTCAGGCTGGATATTAATTAAGCAAAAGAATAATATAAAAAAAAAAGCAAGAGCAGCTTTAAATCTCATGTATATAAATGATAGAAGACAGGAACACTGTGGGGAACACTATAGTTAAACCTCCAAAAATTTCATACATTAAAAAAATCATTTTGTTTAGTTTGGAAAGAAGCAAATCATATATGAAATGAGTAAGAAGTGCCACCAAGTCCACAGTGGCCCAGTTTGCACAACACAAGCGTGGTTAATAAGCCATGGTAGCTTGTTAGCAACCTCCGCACATGCCAATCACATGCCAGCTCATTTCCCTAATTACCCTTGCCAGGCCCCAGAACCCATAGCCTGTTGTATGGTTTGTCACACACCCGAACAAGCCACCCTCGCAAACTGTCCAAACTACTTGACATGAGCTGTGAGTTTGCCCCCACTACTATAAACCCTCAAAATGGGGTTCTATGCAAAATGGTGATTTGGAGAACAATTTGGGGTTGCTCTGGATATTACTTTTTTCTACTCATGGTTTAAGGTGGGGGTGGGCACTTAGGCCCTCGGCCTAATTTCATGTTTCATGTCAAAAGCCCTCTCCATGCAATCAGTTCAGGTCTTTGGCAAGTGCAATCTGTCCCTTCTGTGGCAGCCCATTGGGTGGGAAGGAAGAGGGAGAGGAAAAAAAGTGGGGGGAGCAGAAAGAGAAAAGGCCCCACCCATCACCGGCATGCAGCCCCCAACAGATTACCTGTGCGGGAATGTGGCCCTCAGCCAGGGCCGGTGCAAGGCAGTTTGGTGCCCTAGGCAAGATCAGATATTTAGTGCCCCCCCTCCCTATTTCTGGCACCCCCTTTAGCCCTGCGCCCTAGGCAGCTGGCTAGTTGGCCTAATGCACCGGCCCTGAGCAGAAAAAAGCTTGCCCACCACCACTGTAAGGTTTCAAAGAGGCTGGACATGGTGCTTCATAATGCCCAAAAAGGAAAACGACATTCCGATCCTCAGACAATCAAGAATAGAAAAGCAGTATCTGCTGAAGCAGTTCCGATGACTGCTTAGCCCAGTGCCAACTCAAGGTATTTTGCTGCCTGAAGCAGAACCGAAATACCTCCTCACCAGGCCAACACTTTAAAAAGTCTTGCTGCATTATTTAGACACCATTTCCTGCCTTCATCACCCACCCACCCCCATGCTGCCTTGTTCACCCTGCTGCATGTCAGGTCCACTCCTACACCTAGTTGTGTAGTCACATGAGGAAGTGCATTTGTTCACACACAGAATGACTTGGTTTGCATGTAGCAACAATGGATGGGTTGTCGTGCACAAGCAGGAGAGAGCATTATGTGGGAACAGCCCCAATGATTCTGGAACTTGGTCCTGCTGTGCAAAGTGGAAGAACTGGAGAAGGAATGAATGGGAAATACAGATAAATTGAAGGGGCAGGATAAAGAGAGCAAGAGAGGTGGAAAGAACAGCTTCGACTTGTACATTGTTAGACAATGGCTGGCTGCCAAATGTGTGGACTCTCACTCTCTTAAAAAGCTTTAACTCTCTAATTTTTGCGTGGGCCCATTCACTCATGCAGGCCAAGGGGTGGGGTTGTCTCAGAGGCAGCAAAAAGCTTTGCTTGGTCCCAGGGATGTTGTTGGTGCTGCAAGAGAGACAAGAGCAGCATTTTCATCTCCCCCAACTGACCACAACAAGCTGCTTACCGCTTCATAGATCATAGAGTTGGAAGGAGCCTACAAGGCTATCACCATCATCACCTTAAAATGTCTTTTATATTTGGATGACCTTCTCAACGTCTCCATTGGGGCTGAAGGGTCTTGCTTTGGCTTCATCTCTCCCCTTCTTTAGCACTTTCCAAGTTTCCACGCGGCTGCTGCTGTGGCTGCTGGAGAGTTTGCACTTCTCTCTCTCCATCACTCCGTTGTTCTCTGCCTTGGTCCGCTCTTGCCTCCAGAGCGCGCATGCGCCAGCCTTCCCCCCCTCTCCTTTTCCTCCCTCTCTCCTCCTCCCCCACTCCCTCCCTTGCTCCATCCGGGGAACTTCAAATTAGCATTGACTGCCGTGGCACAACTTTTCCCGAGGCAAAGTGAAATCAAGGCGCGCAGTCTGAGAAAATATAGTCCCTCCCGTTTTTAAGTCTTCTTGGTCCCCATTGGAGGGGGGACTGAGCTGTACGGGGCGATTAATCGGGTCCTGGGCGGAGCAGGGGGCCGCCTGGGGGACCATGGGGATTGTTGTTTAGGGGCAGTGGGGGGGGAGTCTCCCCCCCCCCCCCAGTTTGGCGGAAAGTGAGTGATTTGTCTGTGTCCCTAGCAAAGAGGCAAAGAACTTGCTTTGCAGCCTGAGTAGTTGTTTCTTTCGATTGTTGTTATCGCTTTAAAAAAATCTTTTGGGAGGAGGGGTTGTTGTTTTGATTTGTTAGGATTTTCGGTTGTTGTAGTTGCAAAGAAAAAAAAAATCCACCAAACTTCACTGGGATTCGAAAGTGGGAGAAAAGTGTCTAGCAAGTTGAAAGAATGGAGCTGCACAGCTTGCAAGAGGCGCTAAAAGTGGAAATCCAATGTCATCAGGTAAAAAAAAGAGAGAAAGACCAAGAGGAAAATACTCTTACATCCCTTGCGTTAGCGCGAGAAAGAGAATCTGAAAGAAGAATCTTAACACTGCCTGCTTACCAAGTAGCTTTGGGTTCTTGTCGCAGAGTCTATCGATCCACGGGAGGTGGGGGGGAGAGGAGAGAGAGTCAAAGGGGGGGGGGGTTGGTGGTAAGAGTGGCGGGGGGGTAGCCTTCCTTATCTCCTCTAGAACCTTACTTACAGTGTGGACCACTTTGCAAAAGTAGTTTTAGAGATTGTTTGGCTGAGTTTTGATGTGTGTGTCTATGTTGTTTAGATCCGGAGTTAACATTGCGGTGTGTGTGTGTTGGAGAGATTAGGACGAGACTTGAATATTTATGAGCTTTGCTTGAAACTGACTCGCTGTGTTTACTTGCCTCTTTGTTCCATACCCCCTCCCTCCCCCTTCTACACGCACACATACACACACACACGCACACATACACATTCTTAAAAAAATCCATTACACGTGAACACTTTCTAATTCCTTCTTTTTCGGGGTGATTTTGTTTTTAGAAACTAGTTGCACAGATGAAGCAAGATCCACAGGTAAATGCAGATCTGTTTTTTTTTAATAATTAAAAGAACCCCAGCCTCTTCAGTATTTTAGCTCTGCTGTAATAAGTGCAGTTCTGCTGGGACAGTAGGATGCGAAACTTTATCAGTCAGAGATCTCGTTTTGAAGACTGGGCTGAGCTTTGTTACTTAAAGGGATTTTTTTTGTGTATATCTATCTATATATTTATATCCCCCTTTCTCCGTATCGTGCATGCTTTTCGTTGGGTTTCTCCCTCTGAACCATTCCTAGACGCAAGTTTACTCTTAATAGGCTTTAGTTTACACTTGGTTTTTAATCTGCATTTTATTGCCATTTTTACAGAACGGTGATCTTAAGAAACAAATCCATGAGAGGCAATCGAGAATAGCAGCTCTTAATGAAAAACAAGTAAGAATGAATCGATTTAGTTACGTGTCTGTGGACTGGGTTCTTTTCTTTCTTTCTTTTTTACAATGCACTTTCTAAACATTGTAAAACAGTCTGCGTTAGCTGGAAAATACCGACATGTGAATAAAGCACTCATGTTTACTAAAGGTAGCCTAAAGTGAGAAAAGGTTTTAAAGATGAGAGATCCAGCCCTCTTCTGCCTTGTCTGGAAATGTGTTTATTATATTAATAATCATAATACACAAAAAGAGTAGTAGTTAGAACGTTTTTTTAAAACACACACACACACACACACACACACACCGAGGCGTCCATTTTGAGTTGGTCGACATGTTTTAGGAATATGGGAAATTCTTTGGTCTTGTGCTAGTTTGTTTTCACTCCCTTGCAACGTGGAAGAGCAAAGGGTTGGGATTAAAGGGACTGAGACATCCCACGTTGTCATCTTTTACATCTGGTTTCGGTTGGGAAACTGATGTGTTTTCATGTAGATATATAGTGTCCCCCCCATCCACACACTTGGCGTTTTCTCTTCCTTTGGCTTGATCTGACGTGCTTGCTTTGGAGTCGAGTTTATGTAGGTACTTTTAGGCGCACACGTATACCCCTCCCCCTGCATGACTCTGTCTAGTTAGGCAAATCTGAGAATAAAAAGTGAGGCGATACAGGAAAAGATTCCTTCCGCCCCCCTCCCCCGTTCTTAACGCAAACTTTCTTTTTGTGTGCGAGCGTGTGTAAAGCACGTCTCTGCGGTTGCAGCGAGTGACCCTGGTGTGCACGGGCTGTAATTATTGGTCCCATCTCCATCTCCGCAGCTGCCTCCCCCAACCCCTTTCCAAGCCGAAAGAAAAGTTGCCTTGCATTGTTGAGTTTGTGTTGTTAGGATCAGCTGATGGCGAGGGGCTGAATTTGTTCGGTTTCAGCACCACGAACAGATGCCATGGAACGCTCAGCAGCTCCGCGTGCATCTCTGGAGCTTTAAAGCGACACACACACACACACACACACAGCAGCCCCTTCGCTTCCCTTTCCCGCTCCACCCCTTTCCACTTTCAGTACTTGCAATGCACAAATCGCGCAGCAGCAGCAGCTTAGAGAGCGAGTCTATGATCTGTCGGATTGTTCCTTCTCCTCCCCCCCTCCATATAAAAGCGAACTTTCACCATGGCTCCCCTCCTCCCAGCCCTCTGCGCGCCTCCCTCCCCTCCTCCTTGCTTGCTCATGCAGCTTTCCAAAAGCCCCTTTGGCGGAGAGATCGAGCTCCCGCCCTCCCCGCTTCCTTTCCCGTTCCTCCGGCTGCATCGAACACGATTCCTTCGGAATGCAGCAGTCCTTTCAGCACCAAAACTTGGAACAGCGCTCTTGATCATCTCCCCCCCCCCCCCCCCGCCGCTCCTTAAACCGTAAATAACCCAAAGCAATATTTTCAGCCTATCCGGGAGTTTTCCCGATATGTTAGCGTTCGAATGCTGGGGGCGGGGGAGAGGAAAGGAGTAATTACCCTCCCCCTATATACTCGTTGTTGAAGTTGAAAAGTAAGCCGTGCGTATTTTGAGTCGTTGCCCATCGAATGCGTGCCCGAGACGATGTTGATTATATATTTGAGTGTTTCCACCACCACCACCACCACCACTCCCTCCTCATCCCGATTGATCTTAGCCCAGAATTTGACAGCGCTCTCAGTTTGGTAGTGGAAGCTTCCATTTTGTGAGGAAGGGGTGTTGGATTCTTCCTAACATGGAGAAAAGTCTGCAGAGTTTGAAGGTGGGGGGTGGGGCCCCATTCATGCTTTAACATTACCATTTTGATTGCTTTGATGCCATTTTTGAGGTGTGGGAACAGAATACTATACTCAGCAGCGCACATAGATGTTTAATCACTGTGTAGAATCAAATCAGATAGCTCCTTTTCTTTGCATAGCCGGCTGTACATGATCACTTAGAGCGGTTAGCTCTTTTTCCTTGCAGGGTAAAACAGTGTGTTACATTGATTCTGCTACTACACTGAGTAGAGGATTTATTTAAAGCAAGGTAACACTACCAGCAATGCATTTTTATGTTTTCCTATCTTTGATAGGGAAATAGTTCTACTGCATTAAAGTTGGCAATCAGGATATATATATGATGGTTCCTTGCTGTAACCATTTCAAGGCTATTTAATTTTTTATGATGATACTCAATGAGAATCTATTTATTATGTGTTGTGCTGGAATTTAGATAAGGCAAAGAAGCACACTTTGCAAACTGAGTTGGATGCAGCTGTTGGGTGCAGAATGACATTTCCAGTCTCATGCAGCACTTTCTGAACTAAATAGTAAACAACAGCTCTGTGTTAGTCACATTAAAAGAAAGCCCTGAGTTAGGGATTATGCAACACATGACACTAGTCCTTGGATTCAGTGTTCCTTGTATTGAAAAAGTGTGTGCCATTATCCTCTGCCTCTTTTATGCAACAAGAGTTTATACAATGGTAAAAGGCTGCATGCTGATGATGCAGTGCCTTCGTGTACTGCACATGGTCACCTCTGGGGGTCAGACTGGAAATCACACTGACAAGTGTCATAGATTTCATAGATTTCATAGATAGAGTTGGAAGGAGCCTACAAGGCTATCGAGTCCAACCCCCTGCTCAATGCAGGAAACTAGAGGAGGGGTCTCCCATCCAAGTAACAAACAGGCTTGACCCTGCTTAGCTTTCCACATGAGTTTTAAAGCCTTAGCCCGAATACACAAAGTCACTGAAGTTAGCTTTTGGTACAATTATCATTCTCCCTTTTCAAGGAAAAGTCCAAAGTAATTTTTTCATGCCTCATGGAAGAGAACTGCAGCATATTAGCTTGATACTGTTGGATCTTTTGAATGATAACAGTGTCTCCCTTTCAGCAGAGCCCCAAACATAGATTTTCATAGATTTTTCATAGATCATAGAGTTGGAAGGAGCCTACAAGGCTATCGAGTCCAACCCCCTGCTCAATGCAGGAAACTAGAGGAGGGGTCTCCCATCCAAGTAATAACCAGGCTTGACCCTGCTTAGCTTTCCACACTCAGACAAGCTGAGCCAGCATAAGCCATTATAAGCTTTCCTCATAGAGTAGTTGTTCCAGCCCCCTGATCATTCTGGTTGCCCTTTTGAAACTCCAAATACACAATGTCTACTGGATTGCCCCTATCCATATAATTGTTGATACTCTTATAAAATCATAGAATCATAGAAAAGTAGAGTTGGAAGGGGCCTACAAGGCCATCGAGTCCAACCCCCTGCTCAATGCAGGAATCCAGGTCAAAGCATCCCCGACAGATGGCTGTCCAGCTGCACCTTGAATGCCTCCAGAGTGGGAGAGCCCACCACCTCCCTAGGTAGTTGGGTCCATTGTCTTATTGCTCTGACAGTCAGGAAATTTTTCCTGATGTTTAGGTGGAATCTGGGTTCCTGTAACCTGGGTTCCTGCCCATTATTCCGTGTCCTGCAAACTGGGATGATCGAGAAGCGATCTTGGCCCTCCTCTGTGTGACAACCCTTCAAGTACTGGAAGAGTGCTACCATATCTCCCCTCAGTCTCCTCTTCTGAAGGCTAAACATGCCCAGTTCTTTCAGTCTCTCCTCATAGGGCCTTGTTTCCAGTCCCTTTATCACCCTTGTTGCCCTCCTCTGAACCCTCTCCAGTTTGTCTACGTCCTTCTTAAAGTGTGGTGCCCAGAACTGGACGCAGTACTCAAGATGAGGCCTAACCAGTGCCAAGTAAAGGGGAATTATCACTTCACACGATTTGGACACTATACTTCTATTAATGCAGCCCAAAATAGCATTTGGTGGCCATCTGAACCTGGTGATTTATTACTTTTTAATTTGTCTATATGGCCTAGAATTTGATCCCTTGTCACCAGTATTTGCTTTGGTTCTTCAGACTCCTTTTGTGAGACATTTACCAATATCCATCTTCTGCAGAGAAGACAGATGCAAAGAATCAATTGAACTTCTCTACCATGTCCATATCCTCCTTTAACATGCCTTTAACTTACTTGTTCAGTTGTCCAACCATCTCTTTAGGCAGTTTCCTGCTTCTGGTGTATTTTAAACATTTTTTAATTGTTGGACTTAATGTTTTGAGTGATATGTGTCATAAATCCATCCAGTTCCGAGATAAGCCGTAGTCGTTATCACAGTCTGAGTGTCGAAGCCAAAATATATCGGTCCAAAACAGAGCAAACGTAAACCAGTTTCGGATCAGGCAAAGTCGTGGTCAGGGTCGTTCCAAGGTTCAAAGGTACAAGTCTGAGGTTGGGAATGTCAGGAGTGTCTGGCTGTAGCTGTATTAGCAAACAATTGCTTCCAGCATCTGAGTGTGTTTGGGACCTGCCTTTTGAGCAGGCGCTGATTGGTAAGGCTGCCCAGCTGGGTCAGGCTGCAGTTAGCCTGACCCCACCCCAAACACAGTCCAGCACGGCTGGTCTCTGTCTGACCTACTGGAGGCACAACAATATGTCCTTCAAATTCTTCCTTCTTGAATCCCTTATTGTCTGCTTGCATTTGTTTTGCTAAAGTTTGTGTACTCTTTATGTTCTCCGCCTTTAGGCAAGTCTTCCATTTTCTGAAGGAAGCCTGCTTGCCTCTAATATTTTCCTTGACTACTTGCTAACTATGCTGGTGTCCTGTTGGACGTAGTGATACTTTTCCTGACCTGCAGTATACATTCTAGGTGAGCTTCTATTATTGTGGTTTTGAATAACGCCCAAGTATTCTGGAGAGACTTGATCCTCTTGACTTCGTCTTTCACCCTCCTTTTTACCAATGCCCTCATTTTTGTGAAGTTTCCTTTTTTGAAGACAAATGTGACTGTGTTAGACTTCCTTGGCAATTGTCCACTCATATATAAACTGAATTTGATAGCACTGTGGTCTCTGTTTCCAATCAGTTCAGCAACACTTCCAAACAGTTCAACAACAGCAGTTTGACAGCACCAGGTCCCAGCTATCACTTATGGTTAAGTCCAGCATTGCATTCCTTCTGGTCAGTTCCATTACCAACTTTTCTATGGCACAGCCATTTAGGATATCTAGAAATTTTACCTCTTTGTCATGACCAGAATATGCATTTGAAGTCAACCCTTTCTACAACGCTTTCTCCTTTGGATGCCCCCTGATTTCATTCTCCATCTCAAGATCATCCTGATCATTTCAGCCTGTAGCTCCCCAGTACTAAATTACTTTTGGGCCCCTAGTATTGCCACCCACAGTGATGCTAGATTTCTGGTTTGTTTGGCTGTATTTATTATTTATTTATTTATTTATTTATTGCATTTATGCCCCGCTCTTCAGCCAGAAAAGGCTCTCAGAGTGGCTTACAAAGATTAATAATAAGACATACATACATACATGCCCTCTTTGACATACAGAAGCAACACCCAAAGTATATCCTTCTCTGTCTTTCTTAGAATTTGTTTCCAGAGATAACCATATCCCTCTGGTTTTCTCCATTCCACCAGTTTTCCATTCTGCCCACTTTATCTATGTTTAAAACCAAGCACGTCAGTTCCCCCATTTTGGATTGGAGACTACTAACGTTAGCATATAAATACCATTGTGCCCCTCTCCACATGCCTCTTCTAGTGTGTGTATTGACCCCTACAGCCCTTTGGCTTGCTATCATGTTCTATTGTAGGCTCATTGCCTAGTTCTACCCCATATCCATTTGGATGATCAGAAACATTTCATTCATTCGTTACATTTCTATGCCTTCCTGGTCAGTCGGAAGGCAGATCAGGGAATAGGGAGTCAGCTTGTGTTGGATGAATCACAAGCTGAATCACAAGCTACACTCCCCCTGAAGACACAGGTTCCCAGCTTGGGTGTACTTCTGGATTCAGCCCTGAACCTGGCCCTGATGCCCAGGTTTCAGCAGTGGCTAGGAGTGCATTTGCACAATTAAAGCTAGTGCGCCAGCTGCGCCCATTCCTGGAGATGTCTGATTTGGCCACAGTGACACATGCCTTAGTTACATCTCGTTTGGATTTCTGTAACGCGCTCTACGTGGGGCTGCCTCTGAAGAGTGTTCGGAATCTTCAGCTGGTTCAAAGAGCTGCTGCCAGACTGCTGACTGGGGCTGGCTACAGGGAGCACACAACTCCTCTGTTACAACAGCTTCACTGGCTCACAATCTGTTTCCGGGCACAATTCAAAGTGCTGGTTATGACCTTTAAAGCTCTATACGGCTCGGGTCCAGGTTATCTGAAAGACCGTATTCTCCCCTACGAGCCTGCCTGCACTTTGAGATCCTCAGGGGAGGCCCTTCTCTCGGTTCCACCACCATCACACGCATGCCTGGTGGGAACATGGGAGAGGGCCTTCTCGGAGGCTGCCCCAGCGCTCTGGAATTCCCTCCCTGGGGAGGCTAGAGTGGCACCCTCCCTGGTAAGCTTCCGGAGGCAGGCAAAGATCTTCCTGTTCCAGCAGGCATTTGGAACTAGCTTGTGATGTAATGGAATGCTGTATTTTTACTCTCTCTCTCTCTCTCTCTCTCTCTCTATATATATATATATATACATACACACACACACACACACACACATACAGTATATATATATATTAATAATATATAATTGTTATGTATATTGTACTGTTTTTAATTATATATATATATATATATATATATATATATATATAATTTTTAATATTATTGATGATTTAATTCTATTTTTAACTTTGGTATCTTTCTATTTCTGTTTTAATTGTATGAGTTTTAAAGGTTGTGAGCCGCCTTGGGTCCCAGTGTTGGGAAAAAGGCTGGATACAAATAATAATAATAATAATAATAATAATATACCACCCAATAGCCAAAGCTCTCTGGGTGGTTTAAAAAGATTAAACCCGTAAAAATATAATACAATAACATAGTATAAAACCATTAGCATATGGAAATATATATTTTTTAAAACAATCAATTTTAAACAACAATTTTAAGCCATCAACAGTCCACACTCATCCCAAACCAGACACTCCCCACCTACTGTCTGCTTTCCACCAGGGCTTAGTTGTTGATATTAAGTAGCAGGTTCCATTCTGGTTCAAATGGAGTCCACCTCTATTGTATAGGCCCAGCTTGTCCTAAAATCTTAACAAATCCGAACCACTCCTCCTGACCCCACCATCTCATCCACACATTGAGACTCCTGAGCTCTGCCTGCCTAGCTGGTCCTGCATGTGGAACACCTTGGAAAAGCTGGATTTCACGTTTCTACCTAGCAACTTAAATTTTGCTTCCAGAACTGCACAACTATGTTACTCATGTCATTGGTGCTGATGGTCACCACGATTGGACTCTTCCCCAGCACTATCTACCAAGCGTTCTAGAAATGTGACACTGAATGCAATGGGACTTCTGAATAGACATATATGTGATTACAATGTTAATTCATTTCCCTTAGTTCCCAACTGAAAACGATGGGCACCAAGTTAAGCCACAACAAACTTGCCCCATCAATTTCAGTGGGATACTAGCTAGGTACTAGATACAGCTAGCTTTTTCTTTTTTTAAAGGAGAGTGAAGCAAATCCAGCTACCTTAAACAATGGGTTTAAGATCATCTAGCCCTATGGTGGATTGTTGCCACTAGATGTATAATGATGTCCCATGCACCAGATTCTTATTTTGACCACTGGACTTCTGCCTGATTTGTTAAATGGACTTCACACAAAATGAAAATAAAGAAGAAGGGTTCCAAGGACAAATGTGAAGTGTTTTAAGGATAACATCCATTTAAAATAAGGATTTATAGAAGAATATAGTTGGCATTTGCAACTGAATTGAAGAGTAATCTAGTTTCTTCTGCTTTTTATGAACTTAAACACTTTCTGCAATATTTCAAAGATGGATTACAGAGATGGTCTTTTTTTCCTTCAAATGCATCTTGAATCAATACTTAATTTTGTGTTTTGCTCCAAAAGGCAAAGTCAGAGACTTCTTGAAAATGTTAGTATACCTGCATATTCTACCCCTCCCTCTAAAGCTTTGATAAATTTGAATACCATTTGAGAATAGGTTTACCTCCTCTTTAACAAGATATGATGTGTGAAGACTCCATTAGTTGGTCCAGTGGTTTTACACCTTGAATCCACATCACCTACAGAGCAGCTGGAACATTTTTATCTATACTGTCAAGAAATAAGCATGTATATATAAATAAAAGGTATTTCCTGAAAAGCAGAGTTGTCCTTTAACAGCACATCCGAAGCGCTCTGCTGCATTTTAACCCATGCTTTCTAGGCATCCCTTAGCTCCTTTTACTGCTTTCTCAAACTTCCTACTTAATAATTGCACAGTTAAACTCTAACCTGACATTAGTATTGGCTGGTAAACCAGATCTTGAAAATGAACAGCAAGCATGTTGAAGGCTTGCTGTGGCTTTCTTTGCTGATGAACTCTGCATTCAGACAAACCTGACCTGGAGCACAGTAATACAAATAAGTCTTCCTGTAAGTCATTATGTATGTGCATCACTTGTGCACTGTTTCATTTCTTAGCCATAATTTACTATCTGCATAGAAATCAAAACTAGACTCTGACAGACTCTTCCAAGATAGTGTTATTGCTGGTTTTGTCTTTTTGGGGTAGCATATCTGAAATTAAATAGTTGACTGCCATTTGCTGTTTGTGATCTGACTGGAAGTAGGTTCTTGGAATGAATTAGACTTCTCAGAGAATTAAGGCACTCTTCTTAAGCACTGGGGATGTGTTGGCAAATTATATCTTTCACGGAGTATATTGTTATATATTTTGTTCCAAGGGGTTGCTTTTGTGAGTTTCTCAAATTGAAGTTAGCTAGGTGGTGCTTTGAAATGGTAGCATTGTTTACACATGTTAAAGGAGAAATAAGTGATGGAGCTCAGTGCTTCAAATCAAGCTCAGTGCTTCATACTTAGGCTTGAAATAAGTCAGGGAATATAAGTCAGGATATGTACATATCCACATTGCCCAGGGTGGCCGGTTTGCCGGCCAGATGGGCGATAAATGTAAATAATAATAAAATAATAAAGTGTCAATGAACCTAGTAAAAGGGGCTATGATCCAGGGCTGTGTGGGTGCAGGGGTTTCTTATTCTCCCCTGTAAGATATAGAGCTGTCAGGGATGCTCTGACCTGGATTCCTGCACTGAGCAGGGGGTTGGACTCGATGGCCTTGTAGGCCCCTTCCAACTCGACTTTTCTGTGATTCTATGATTCTATTCAGAATCATAGCCACAACCTGATTTGCAAATGGAACATCACCAAGAGATTTGGCCATTAGATTTGCTCCAAATGATTCCCTTGATCTGAAGGGAAATTGGAGCATAGATACTAGATTTTAATGCCTAACACTGACAAAAATCAATGGAGACACTTCAGCTTTCTTTGACAGGCCTTGGATATGGTCCTATATCAATGATGGTGAACCTTTTGAGCCCGAGTGCCCAAACTGCAACACAAAACCAACTTATTTATTTCAAAGTGCCAATACTGCAATTAAACCTGAATACCGAGGTTTTAGTTTTAGAAAAACAACTCATACAGTTGTCCGAACTAATTAACATCTTTTGTCTTTAAAGAAAAACACAATAACAGAGCTTTCAATGATACAAACAGTTTTTTGTTGGGGAAAAAATCAACTCAAAAAATTATTATAGTACTACATTGTACACATAGCCTTAAGGGAATTTATACAAACTTTTTAAATAATTAGGCACATGTATTTTTGGATAAGGGATTCTCAACTTGTAATATGATTATATGCCAGCTGAAATTGTATGGGGCAAGCTTTACTCCGGGTCCTTTCCCTGCTTCTACAGGTATCGGATTAGTAAAAGTAAAAGTCAACCTGTACTAGGATGAGCAAGATAAACAAGAAAACTAAACGTGCTTAACACATTTTAAACACTTTATGTCTTGGACTGCAAACACTGCATTAGGTAAAAGTTTGCATTGGGCATGCTTTTGCACAATTAATGCGATTTTTGCTATTGCCTGCATGCTGGTAATTTGTCAAACCTTGGCTCACACTCCGTTAGTTTGAGAGCAACACATGCAGCACTCAGGTCAACTGTTAGGGCTTTACATCCAAGCCATGCTCTGTGCATCGTTCTTCAAAATCTTTTAAATGTGATAACAATGTAGAAAAGAATTCTGTAACAGGAATTCTAGAATAAAATCATTCTGTTCCACACTGTGAGAAAGAACAAGATCATTAGTGTTTTGCAGAAGGGGACGGTCTTTTCGCGATCTGGTGACCAATGGCTCGAGTGCCCACAGAGAGGTCCTTGCATGCCAGCTGTGGCACCCGTGCCATAGGTTCGCCATCACTGTCCTATATCTTTAAATGTAATGTAGCATAGTGCTAAGAGACCAAAGGGTGAAGCAGGAAATCCCTGGTCCAAATCTCACTTCTGCCATGGGCACTTTAAGTGGTTTGACATAGGTCAAAGCTCCACCTATACAATATTCAGATAATAATACCGACCTACCTTAGGGAGTTGTTCTATGGATTACTCAGGTAATGTGAGTGTTGCACTTTGAACACTTCAAAGCACAAGCAAAATGCTAAGTATTATTATTAACAAATGTTTTAGTGGTATTTAACCACAGGTCAAGCCTGGTTGTTACTTGGATGGGAGACCCCTCCTCTAGTTTCCTGCATTGAGCAGGGGGTTGGACTCGATAGCCTTGTAGGCTCCTTCCAACTCTATGATCTATGAAATCTATTTTTAACTCTTCATACTCCTTGAGATTTTCACATTTGACAAACGTGTTAATGATGGAGATGCTGGTTCTATGTGATTACACACAAGTCAATGTATTTAGGATTGGAACCTTAATGTATGCCTTATTTTTTGTAGTCCCCTTGTAGATCTTAGGTAGATGCTCCATTGACATATTTGGGAATTCTGCACATTAAACAACCACAAGGATCAAGAAATTTAGATGTAAACAAAAAGTAAATTCTTGACCAATCATTTCGTTGAATGCATTCCTTCCGTCATCTGCTTTATTGATTGCATTGTTCTTTAGACATTGATCATTAGCTCCTTGAAGAAAAACTTTTTATATTTATACCTTAGCATTCTCTTTATTTTATATAGTTGTGTGAAGTCTGGGATCTCATTGTGACAAACAGGTTTTGTAAAATATTTTTCTGTTAAAGCTAAAGGCAGATCGTTAAATATTTGCAATTCAACTGAAGATCAAATATGCTCTTCTATGAATTACTGAAGTAGTTCATCCTCAGGCCAGTCATTGCACTGATGAATATTTTGACCAGTTTATGTTCCACTGAAACCTAAATGGTAGGAGAAAGATTGCTTTAAAAAGCTGGGGGGGGGGAACTACAATTGTAGTGTTTCACTTGGAAGTGCCAGAGGTTGAAAAGTGAATCTAACATTTGTTGTAACAGTTTTAAAGAGTTCACTTTGATATTTTAGCCACTTAAAACACCTGCTGTCAGAACAGTACAATTGATTTCAATTAACTTTGAATTTCTTCAATAAGATGACTCTTATAATAACTCCAGTAATCCCATGATGCCTCATTAGAGGAGCTGACTATGGTGATTATCTCTGTGATTTAGTAATGTTTTCCTTGCAATGCCTTTGTCTATTCAGGAATTCTACCAACAATGTCATTTAGAATTTCTCTTGTTCAATGCTTAAAGATATTTGCTACCTGTTACATGTTGTGAGGATACCTAATCTTCAGTGAACAGAAATTGATTCTGAAATAGCAGATGCCTTGATAGCCTGGGCGCTGAAGAAACTTTTGTTGTGCTGCACTTTGTAGATACCTAATCTGAGACAGTGCCGGTGTAAACTCTCTCACTGCCTGAGGTGGGAGAGCATCTCCCTGCCAGCTGCCATTGCAGCTGCCCCTTCCTCCCACCACCCTCTGCATCTGTCTCCACACTGGCCACATGCCTGCCCACTCTGTCTCCCTCCTCCCCCTGCCCACCCACTTGCCCATGTGCATCTCTCCCCCCCCCACATACTGCATTGCTTCCTCCACCCCCCACTCTGCAGGGAAGCAAGCTCCTCTGAGGGGTTCTTGCTTGTAGTCAGGCATTGTGGGAGGAGGGGGTGTCCTTGGAGATCACCTTTACTTTTTGGCTGACATAGCTCTTCAGAGAGTTCAGCCACCTGCTGGCTCACTCTAAGTGGGAGCAGCAACAGGGGGTGCATGGGCAGGGAGGAAGACACAGCGGTGGGGGTGGCAGTGGCAGCAGAGGGATGGAGCATAGTGGTGGCAGGTCTTCCTGGTGGGGGGGGAGCATGCAATTCGCTGCCCTCTCCACTCCACTGCCTGAGGCAGGGGCTTCACCTCACTTTATGAGAGGGCTGGCTCCGATCTGAGAACACTTGTAATTTTATAATAATTGTTTTTATACATTTCTAGGCCTACACTGCCTATTTAGTTTCCCACAGAGCAAACCGTAATTTCCAGATTAATTTCTTGCATAGAAATCTTACTAAATCAATAAGACTTTAGTGACATCTATCTGGGAAAATGTGGCACTCATGAACAGTTTTTGGGTCACTGCATGTTGCTCTGTTTTGAAGGATTGTCACTTGAACACAGCTTCATAGAACACCATCCTAGCCCTTTATTTCAGGTCCAGTATGATGATCTGTGAGGCTGTGTTGAAGGGACAACCCTTTATTTCTGGATACTACAGTCTCCCAGAAGAGGGATGCCCCTGAATTAAAACAGGGTAACAATGGGGTGCTTCTATTTTTAAGTATGGTCATTCATTTAATTTGGCCTACCCATACCTGGTGTAGTCCAGGTGGGCTGGACTACAACTCCCATCATCCCCAGTCAGCAGGGCCTTTGGAAGGCGCCAGGGTGGGGAAGACTGGATTAATTTGATTCACACAGGGCACAATCCTGTCAAAGACCAGTATTAGTGTTGAAGATAAAGCTATGCTGTAAGAGGTACACTGGTTGCTTTAAGAAAGGGAAGTGCTCACACAGGACATTTGGGCAAGAAAAGAAGTAAAAGGAAGCTACATTCACGTATGAAGTAGCTAAAGGTGCCTGAGAATTTATTAATTAGCCAGAAT
Source organism: Shinisaurus crocodilurus (assembly GCA_021292165.1). Taxonomy (NCBI): domain Eukaryota; kingdom Metazoa; phylum Chordata; class Lepidosauria; order Squamata; family Shinisauridae; genus Shinisaurus; species Shinisaurus crocodilurus. Next base: position 185,567,217 of record CM037879.1, read on the forward strand.
CCAGAATCCATAGTGGACTCAGGCATTTGGTTTGTATAAAAGAGTTAAGTATGTGATAAAATTTGTCTTGCTTACATTTATTTTTTATTTAAATAAGGTTCAGAGCATGTAAGAATGTTTCATTGTCTCATCTATCTTTGAATCACCACTATGAGATAAGTCACTCTTATTTCTTTTAAACTGAGAGATAATGGACTGGTTTGCACAATTGGACCATGGCATAGTGTGTGGGTGGCCATTTTGAAAATTCAGTGCCCAGCCACAACTTGTCGCATCATGTATACCCAGGCGGGTTGTGCATAACCCAACAACAGACCAAATCTTGCCTGGCATGCACACTGCAGCCCACCATGGCTTAAACAAGGCAAACCGGGCCAATGAGTTACCCACAGCCTCAGCATGGAACTAGGATCACTTCTATTTTGGTGGGGCTCCTAACCCATTGCAGCTTTTATTTGGAGCTTTATAGGAGTTATCCATGGTATTCCATGGTGGTGAACCTATTTTGGGGGGTGTTCAGCACCATGGACAGCTCCTCTGAAGCTCCAAATAAAAGCTGCACGGGATTAGGAGCCCCACCGAAATATGAGTCACCAGCCTCCTCTGCTTCTACCCATTACAGCATCTTATTTATTAGAATTATACCAAATTTAGTATCACTGGTGTATTGAATGATGTTGCATTTTTCCATCCTCCAGAATACTCTAGAATTTTAGAGATGTTATTTAACAATGCTACCATAGATTTATGTTCGCATCTCTGTAATGTGTGGTAGTTGGAGAAGAGTACTGAATGCTTTTCTTATATCAAATTACTAATGTGGCACTATATCACTGTAAATAGTTTTGGGTTAGGGATGTCACCCAATTAGAGAAATCTTAGTAAGATTGATTTCAATCGAAAAGTTAAGCACTTGCTTAAACAATTTCCCACTGGAATCAGTGGGAAGTCTTTAACCGTGGCTGGATTGTACACACAATTTTTAACTGAAATAGGGATTAGCAATTTGTAAAGCCGTTGCAAATGGTTCCACGATGTCAAATAAGGACTTTTTGTATATCCATGGTAAGCTGAGGCTGCAATCCTAGGCACACCTACTTGGAAGTAACTCCCAAGAACTCAGTAAAACCACCTTTCAAGCAAACATGCATAGGATCAGGCTGCACAGCAGAAAGTATTTAAAGCATGTTGCAAGTTTGAAATCTGAACAGGAAAAAAAAATGAACTGGAATGCAGGTTGCACTCCCCCCCCCATTATACTAGGCAGTTATTTTAGCTTGATACATAGCTTGCCCCCCCCCATTGTTAAATAATTCTGTATATGTTTCTTTACATATTTAACATTTAAAGATATATTTTTTGCTTAAGGTATTACTGGCTTACGATCAGAAATGGCTTTGTAATAAAATGTTCTTCCCTAAGCTTGCTTGCTTGCTTTTTGAATCAGCTACTTATTGTTATGTAGTAGCAATTTCCAGAGTGTCATATGAAATTGCTGATGTAGCTTAGTTCTAGCTACAACCTCTGCCTGCCAATAGTAAGCAACTATTGAAATCTAATATATGCTATGCTTTTGCACAGCACATGCAGCCCCTTATGGCTCATATAACAAAAGAAACCCAGTATGAAATAATACATTTTAACCCTTGGAAAAGTTAAACATGCAATTCAAGGTTAGGACTCAAAACATGAAAACAGGCTTTCATTGGCAGAAAGTAAAACACAGAAGAAGCTCTAAGGTTGCTCTAAGAATAAGTGACTCTCTAGTGGAAGCTTCATGCCTGTGCAGGAATCAGCTGCTGTGTGGATTTGTTTGAGAAATTGTATTTCCTTCCTTCCTTCCTTCTTTCCTTCAGGAGCTGAGATTTATTCAAGGATGCTAAATATAGAAGTAGTGGCTAGAGGATGTTTGATGCAAAATTTGGCTGGTTGCTTACATCTAATCACCAGGAGCATGTAATTGGCCTTGAAAGAGAATCTTTGAATCCATACACCCGGATTTTTGTTCCAAAGCTAAAGTTAACAGTGGTTTATGCCCTCTGTGAGACATGCAATACATTTGTGATGTAGCTTATCTTTCACCCAAGTGTGGGAGAGGATTTGCCTTTTACAATCAATAGAACTATTGATAATGGACCCTAAAAGGGGGGTTACCAAAAGTTTTCTTTTTTCAAAAAAGGTGCATTAAATTTTGAGCTACAGGAATTGAACAAGAATACTGACACTTTTGGCATACAGTGGCACTTCATGCTGCATTTTCTGTAATTTCCACTTTCTGGAGCTCTTTGAATGAACAGGAATTGCTTAAAGTTTTATTGGTGAACTGAAGCTTTTCTTCATACAAAAAGCTGAGAAGGAATGACTGGTTTAGAAATACAATAGACTCCTCTCTCTCTCTCTCTCTCTCTGTGTCCGTCCATGTGTGTTCATGTCCGTGTGTGTATATGTGTGTGTGTGTGTGTGTGTGTGTGTGTGTGTATATATATATATATCTTGATATTATTCAGAGAAAAAGGTTGTATGCCCATGCAAATGAGTCTGAAAGTGTAATTAAAATTATATAATATTTATTGATGACTGCAATAAGTAGAAGCTGGTTACAATATGGCAGAGAATGTGCCACATTATTAGATATAGTACCTCTTCAAGGCTTATATACAAGGCTCTGTGTAAAATGACAACTCTGCTTCGAGGTAATCCAAATCCTTCTCCAAGGAAAATCAAATTCTGTGACTTGAATATATTATGCAAAATGAGGCAATTTGCATGATTTCTCTCACTTTGCATAATTTGTTCCACAATATATACTATTTTGCATACTTTATTTTGATTTTGCTAGTTATCGGAAAGGACAAGGGCACTGAAGCTCCACACACCGTCATGGGAAATCTTATTCTGCCACCTTTCTTGTCCACCCACTTCAAGCGTATCTCCACAGATATAAGGGCTAGAAACTTGATTTTAAAAAAGAAAGAAAAAAAGCAAGAAAAATTATGTCCTCAGAAATATGCCCAGTACCACTTTCTGTGCTTTTTTCTGTACTTCAGCAGAATCACAGCATGCACAGATCCCTTATTGTATATTTCATGTACATTGATGACCTCTACAAGAAAATGTAGGATTATGAGAGGGGGGAAATCATTTTTCAAAAAAATCAGTGTCCCTGAGAATACTGTTTTATCCCTCTCCCATTCCTCATATCCGTGGTTCAAAGAAAATTTGTTCAAAGGGGCCATAGCATGAATGCATTAAGATTGAAGAAATTTTGCAGATTGGTGATATACGTACAAGACTCAGTCCAAAGTCTTGAGACGTGGGCAATTTGCTGAGAAAAGTATAAATAACCTTGTAATATTGTTTTAAGCAGTGGGACTGTCCCTTCCTTTCTGCAGCATTCCCCCCCCCATCCAAATTTGCTCTGGATGGTACCCCCCACCCTCCGGAGCAAATCTTGAGAGTGCATGGGGAGGGGGCCTCAGAGGGAAAAGGGAAGCTATTCTGTCAGCAGGAGGGGCTAATTGTATACCACCCCAGGATAAAAAAAACAAAAACAAAAACCCAATGTTTGTCAGGCACAACCCTTACCCATGAAATTCCAGTTTGCTGCATCTAAGATATATTTATTTTAAAAGTTAGGTCACAGTGGCATGAAAGGAAGGTAATGATGGTTCAAACCCACCTCCTGCTATATATCTATATCTCTATCTATATCTCTAATGCATTATTTACATGGGTTTGTTAATGTTCTTTGCTGAGTAGGCTTGAATAGAGTACAATCTTCATATAGATGATCTAATTATAATCATAAGGGACAGAACAAAATAAGCAGTCTTTAAAGGGAAAAGAGTCTGGCAGCTTTATTTAAAGTGTCCTTTAATGAACTTCTTTAGTAGCTTGTATCTTAGCAACACATTTTATTACATACCAGTGCGGGAGAAGCAGTTTGCAGATGGAGTTGCACACAGTAATTTATTTTCGCTCTTCCCACCATGCCCCCACCTCTCTACTTTCTTCTCTGTGGTGACTCAACTGGAATATGCAGACTAGCTTCCTAACACTGATAGCTCACTCGAAATCCCTGATTGGTTCATTTGTATGTGCTCTGCCTTGTTAGTTGATGAAAATGGCATTTACTATCTTAAAGGCTCTGTGCTTTGCTTGCTGTGTCAGGAGGAGCAGAGGCAGGGCTGAGTATTCTGAATGGGAGCAGGGTTTAAAATGAACACAATTGCTGGCATTCAGTCTATGTTTGAACACCCTTCCCACTCCTTCTAAGCATCTGCTTATATTCATGGGGCAAATCAGTTTCGTGGTTTCTTGATTATTTATTTTCAAGTCCTAGTGGGTTTATTTTAATCAGATTTGAATACAACATCTGGGGCATTTATAATCCCTTTCTCCTTTTGCAAGTACCCTATGATTTAAAATGTAAAAGTATCTTCCAGTTGTAGATTCTGTTTTGCACGTGGGTGTGTACATTTGTAAAACTGACTCTCTTCAGCTCTTTTGAAACACAGTTGGTTTGGATCTATTTATGGTTCAGGTGCCTACCTCCAGCCTCAAATCAAGCAGCCAACTCCATGATTTCAGTGGGACTAATCAAGTAGCAAAATGTTACTCAGCATGGCTAAGGCTGGCGAAACCTTTTCTTCCGAGATCTTTTGTCAAAAATGAAACAAGGAGACATTCATTTGATTGAATCAGACTAATGTAGAACATGAACGCTAGGTCATATTTCATCCTTTACACAGTAATATTTAGGACTGACACAAGTGTAACAATGATTAGACTGTAACCCCAACAAAAATTAAATACCCCAAAGTGACCCCCCCCATGAAGACTATGTCGGACAGTAACCAAAACATCTGGACAAGCTTTCACTGTGTACATCAGAGACAAAATGCATGATGGGCGAGGTATAAAAATATTCAAGTGTGTTTCTGATAATTCTTTTTTTTCTTTGAGGGTTAGGAAATTCTTCATGCTCTTTCCTTTTGATTTGCTTCTAGGCAAATCGCTTTCAAATTCCATGAGAATAGTCGTGTGAACTGGGAACCCTCATTTAAATATAGAACTTCACATTAAAACAAAATTCTGTATATACATTTTGATTCCAGTTGTCTCCACTTGATGGTCTGTGAGACCATCCCCATGCCCCCCCCCCCACTTCAAGGCCTCAGTGTATGGGAGAGAACCCAGCTAGTTGATGTAGCATGGAAAGCACGCATGCACGCATGCACGCAAGCACATACACACACACACACACACACACACACACACACACATTTTAGGTGTAAAATAGAAGAGTTTCACTAAACATACCGTAGATCCCTTCCTTTCCCTGCCCCCAGGATGCTTCAATATTTGAACTTCAAAAGTGGGCTGTCCTTTGAAGCTCAAAGCGATTAAGTTGCCATGTGATTCACTTATTCTTCTCTTTTACAATTCATTCCACTGTTTTATTAACTTACAATTGGATTGCAAAAATAATTTAAGCTGTAGAATGTATCGAGATCTTGCCCAAGTGCCAGGATTAGTAGTGACAGCCTGAGCTGCTGAAAAGCAAAATTGTCGTGAAATTCAGTCTGGCTAGACAAAAGCTGCTCCCTTTACTGAGCAAGCCATCACACAGCAGTGCCCAAAAATGAAGGTGGATTAACCATTTAAAAATCTACCACTGAGTAGGGCCTCTGCAAGGCTCAAGATGCTTTCTGAGGCAGAAGTATCTGGAATGTGTCAATGTTTCTGTAAAAACACAATTTATAGGTGCCATTTAGGAAGGACAGGCTGACAGACAGCAGCTCCCAGATGGGACTGTTCCTTGGGAATGCCTATTTATTTCATTTTTATCTCATCCTTTTCCAAAGAATGCAGGACAGTGTACATAGTCTACCACCCATTTATCATCACAATAACACCGTAAGGAGGTAGGTTGGACTAAGAGATGGCGACTGGCACAAGGTTATCCAGTAAGCTGAGGGAGGGGAACCTCCGGCCCGTGGGCCTAATCCGGCCTGTGGATGTTCCTCATCTGCCTCATGCAGGGCTTGGCTCCCTCCGTGGGCCCCACCCCCTGCCCCCAAGAGACTACTGGGGGCTTGGAAAGAAGCAAGAGTGCCCCTGTGATCTATAGTAATTGATCAGAGATCACAGGGGGATTCCTGTTATCCCAGTAAGATTCCCCTGAAGGCTACCAGATGCTTGGTGAAAGAGCAGGTAGAGGAAACCCCCTGTCATCTCTGATCAGTTATCAGAGATAACAGGGATTTCCCTTTGCACTCTGCAGCATGCTCAGTGCTTCACCTGCACTGCACTTTCCCCATTGGGGAGGACATGGTATGGGCTAAGTAGACACAGCAGCAGGGAACTATAATGTCAAGTGGCAATGTGGCATGGCCACGTCCCGTGACATCAAGGGGTGCGGACATGCTCTGTGATGTCATCTGACTGGGTGACAGATGACAGATGACCCACCCATCCAAAATCAGTTGCCCACCCCTGCAGTAAGCTTTGCGGCTGAGTACAGATTTAGACTTGGATCTTCCCACTCTAAGCACTGAACTCTCTAATCATAGCACCACACACTGACTCTCTGGACGGTTAGTTTAATCTTGCCTCCCCCAACCTGGTGCTCTCCAGATGTGATGGACTACAACTTTGCTGGGATGATGGGAGTTGTCGTCTAACAGATCTGAAGGGCACCAGGTTGGGGAAGGCTGGCATAATATATATCTCCATTTATTATGCGGTATAAAAAGTAACTCTTAGATTACTGCTATCTTTTTGGGAGTTCAATCTTGAATATAGGCAAGAGGTAGGACCTTGCTGTCAACCTTGCCCCTCCAATGAAATCGCTTTGCTCCCCACCACTCCTTACCAAAAGCTGAAAGGGCACCACTGCAACAACTTTGAAAGAAAGAATTAGAAACCTCTGAAAAAGTTTCAATTCGTATTGTATTTCTGAGCCTAAAAAGTCATGGAAGTTGTTTTTAGAAGTACAAATGGTTCCAGATAGGCATATAACTCTCTGTGCATGAAATGGACTTGCTGCTAATATTCCTCTACTTAGTTGGGATGGTAGAAGGGTCTTAAAGGAGGCTACAATACTGGATGAACCAAAGACTCATTTATAAACAATGAGAGCAGGAACAATGGGAAGCTAAGTGCAGCCTGCATAAATAATAGAAGCAAAACTGGTGAAAAGCCGGCAATTTTAGCATGCCAAACTGAGTGAAGGAGTGCAGCATCTTTAAAGGACACTCAGGATTCAGCTCCCCACCTTGCTCTCCCACATGTATGTGCAAACATATGCACACAGAATTACCAGTTGAAATTATGAGCAACAGCAGTGTGATACTGTTAAGGAGCACATTTAAAACAAAACGTTCTGACCCCAAGATGAAAATAGGATGATATTTGTTACTCATCTGTTTGCTATCTTGTGTGCTGGATCTATTTTAAAGAAAAACAGAATGTGAAATCCAAACAGTGGGCATGATGTGGTGTACTGTTCTTTCAAGAGAATTGTCGCAAATGTGAAGGTAAAAACCAGAAGGTTAGTTCAGTGCTCAGCATTCCAGGCCTGGGAGTGCTTGAGACTTTCTATGGGCTGGTTCATATGACCCAGGCAGCAAGTGGGGGAGGCACCACGGGGCCGTCCGTGGGGTCCAGTGGGGCGTCGCAGATGACCTGCGTCCCGCACGTGTGGGCAGACCACAGTGGAGCTGGCAGTCCCTGCACCGCAGCGTGGGGCCCCCGGCGCTAGGGGGCTGCAGGTCAGGATGCCCAGCGGGGCCGTTTGCCCCTACAGGCCGGAGCGGCCGCCTCTGTATGGCCACGGGAGGCCCCCGCGGGATGGCCACCCGCTGTTCGCATGGCAGGGTGGCCACACGCGGTAGGGGCTTACCCCTCTACCACCCATGGTGACTTTCCGTGCTTCCCGCGTGCAGCCATCCCGCGGGGATGTCCCCAGCCGGCATTCGCATGACACGGGAACCGCGGGGGGCTTCTGCTCCCCCACGGTCCCCATGTCGTGTGAACCGGCCCTATGTGTTTGATCATTCTAATAAATGCTGAAGATTACAGAAGATTTGGGAGTTCTGAGATTTGCCTAAATCCATACATAAGCAATGGACATTATATGGTGTCAGTAGCCAGCTTAGATTTCTTCACAGTGGAGAGTTCATCAGGTGCCCATACACAGATTCAGCACTGCAGCATTTGTGACCATGGATTCCTTCTGTCCTCCGCCTCCTACATGTCCTACATGGAAATTTGGCTGCAAACTGGAGATATTGGGAGCTACGCTTCTCCTTCGAGTGTAGGAGGCCAGCTAGTTTTGGGGAAGCTTCACCTCTGGGGCTGGGAAGGCAGACCTTGTTCTGAACTTCCTGGAGGAGGTGGGGCCTCCCCCGGAAGCCCCAGTTGTTCTTCCTGCCTCGTGGTGGGAGGCAGACCTTTTGCGCTCCATGGAGCGCGACCTTTTAAAAAAGAAAGAAAGAAGACAAGCAGAGGCTTCTCCGCCGGCTCCATCCATCGAAGGACGCACCATCTCTCAGGTGAGACTTGGTGGGAAAGCCGCCCAGGGAGTCACAGAGTCTCACGCCGCTGCCAACACAGCGGGCGGGCAGATGGCCAGACTCTGCCCCACCCCTCCACATAGGGGATGGCTGGCCTCATTGTGGCAAACCCCCGAGGGGGAGGGGAGGACTGCCCAAGTTCCAGGGGTTCAGCGCATGGTGGAAGCTTGGCCCGAGCCCCGCATTGCCGCCTTACCAACAGGCAGGCAGACGGCCAAAACCCGCCCCGCCCCCTGAATAGGATGTGGCTATTTTACCGCGGCAGAGCCCGCGTGGGAGGAGAAAATACGGGATGATTTCCCAAGCTGCCCGGGGGACCCGGCACCTGAATTCCATGCTGTCACCAGGCGGGCGAGCGGGCAGTCGGCCAGGCCGCTCTGCCCTCCACCCCGAAGGGCCCCAGCCATCAGAGGAGTTTCCAGGAAAAGGGGTGGGGGGGTAGTAAGCCTCACACCTTCTCCCCCTTCCCCCTTCCTTTGTCTTTCAGTCACACAGTAACCACGTGGTCATGGCCTCCACTCTAGACTCCGCCATCTCTTTGGTGTTGCCGATCAGGGAGGAGGGAGGAGAGCAACAAGCCTCACTGGCACGTGATTTGCCTCAGGCCCGATCCCCGCCTATTGAGCAGGGAGTGGACCTCCAAGGGTCCCAGATGGGAACTTTAATTCAGTTATTGGAAGAAGTCCTCCAACATGTGAGGCCAGAGACCAGAGGAATGTGCTCAGGACCTAGAACCCATGAGGTCCTCGACGTGCAGGACAAGACCAATTCAACTCCTCTGAGGGGGCTGCGCTGCCACAGGCCTCGGTCCACCTCAAGGCCTGCCCTGACCCTGCAGTCCCAGTCACTCTCACCCGAGAGAGAGGCCAGGGCAGAAAGAACCTCTGCAGCAGCCAGCCCTGGAGATTTCGCTCAGGGGAAGCAGCTCAGCCACAGCCCTCCTCTGACACACAAGTCTAAGCGGAGGCGCACGTCTGGTAGAGTGTGAGGTCAGGCGTCGGTTCCTGTCCCCCACAGACTCCTTTGACTCTTGGTCTCATCGACAGAGGAGGAAGACATAGTGCAACCGAGCCCGAGTGTGTTTGGGGAGGGGTCAGGCACATGTCATCTGCAACCTAGCCCAGCTGTGCTGACTTGCCAATCAGCTCTTGCTTAAAAGACAGACCACAAACACAGTTCAGACTCTGGAAGCAATTGTTGTTGCAGATCAGCCATAGCAAAGATGCTCCTGCCAGCTCTTGGACCTAGACTCGTGTATTTTGACCCCAGTTCAACTTCGATTTCTCTTCGGCAGGCTCCTCTACTGGTTTGTGTTTTCTTTGATTTTAGGCAGATATTTTGGCTTCTAACCTTGGACTGTTTTTACAACTGCCACTTGACCGGAGTAATTTATGACACATGTGAACCCGCCCACTGGCTTTGCTTTACATAATGTGGCATAATGATTTTTCATGCCACGTTTATGGCAAATCTTCCCAAATGCTAGGCAGTTCCAAGGCTGAGGTACTGAACCAAAATGGGAACACATGTTTTCCCTGGTTTGGTCATGTCTACACTTAGACTGTGACTTCTCATATCCAAGAGGCTTTATAGGAATCCCCTCACATTCCCTGTCAGTTGTATGTACTGCATGCAACTCCTTGCAAGATATTGGAGAAGTTGCCACGGTCTGCGGCTGAGCTCCTGTTACTTCACCTGCATGACACACTTCCACGTGCTTCCCTCATGGCGAGATCAGGGTCCCTCAAGAGCTTTTCCCTTATCCTCTCTTCCTGTACGCTAAATACTCTCTTGTCCCTTCCCATATCATTGTTTACAGAGCCAAATTCACAGATACTGGCTTTAAGTTTGAGTTCGGTAACAAACTGTTCAATGTGTCTCCATGAGGCTGCGTATGATTCTAAAAGGAATGTCGCTCAAACAACTCATTCTTGCAAGGAGTGCAGCATGTGCTGAATGGCGTTCAGATCTCTTCAATATCATTTGGGCCTTCAGCATTGGGACAAACAAAACTATTATAAGCTGCCAGGGCTTTCTCCCCAACCCATGCAACAAAATGGCTACTTGCTGTTTCATAGAAGCATTCTTCACTCCAATTGCTGTGAGATACAGTAGAAAACTGAAATTCTTTACTCACCGATGAATTTCTGTTCTCCATGAGTGAAGGAGGCCAGCTAGTTTTGGGGAAGCCCCACCTCCGGGGCTGGGAAGGCAGACCTTGTTCTGAACTTCCTGGAGGAGGTAGGGCTCCTGTTGATACTTCCAAATGAGAACCGCTCTTGCAATGATCTCATTGGTCATCTCGATATAAAGATCAGTCCAGTCCATTGTCGACGGATCTGTGGGAACAATAGAAGAGACCCTCCCACATGTCCCCGACATGTGTACCGAAGGAGGCTGGCCTCAGGGCAGCCCTAGCTGTCCTCCTTCACTAAATACTATCACAGAAATTCACTGGTGAGTAAAGAATTTCTGTTTCTCCTTTGAGTGTAAGAGGCCAGCTAGTTTTGGGGATGTAAAAAAGCAGTGCATCCCCGGGCAGGCCATCAGACCCCTTAGCTGGCCTCCTACTGGGATGGACTAACTCTCTAGAGAACGTGCCTGCCAAAGGCGCCCTCTGCAGGGGCCATCAGGTCAATTTTGTAGTGTCTGGTGAATGTGTGAACTGAGGACCTGGTGGCTGCCCTGCAGATCTCATCCAGAGGCGCCCTCCCACTAAATGCCACTGAGGTGGCCATCCCCCTTACTGAGTGGGCCAGGATGCCCTCCAGAACCAGGAGGCTGCTGGAAGTATAAGCCAGCGTGATGCAGTCACGTAGCCATCGAGAGAGAGAGGCCACTGAAACGCTCTTCCCTAGGGAGGAGGCTTTAAAGGAGATGAACAGTGAACTGTGCTGTCTGTGAGGTCTGGTTCTATCTAGGTAGAACTTGAATGTGGTATACATTCTATCTGAGCTTCTGATATTGTGGTTTTGAGTAATCTCCAAGCATTTTGAAGGGATTTAACCCTCTTGACCCCCCCCCCCTTTCAGTGTCCTTTTTACCAGTTCCCTCATTTTGGAAAAATTTCCTCTTTTGAAGTCAAATGTGACTGTGTTAGACTTCTTTGGCAATCTTCCATTTAAATATATATTAAATCTGATAGCATTGTGGTCACTATTACCAATTAGTGCAGCAACATTTACATCTTATACTAGGTCCTGGGCAACACCATTTAGGATTAATTCCCAGGTTGCCTCCCCTCTAGTCGGTTCCATAACCTACTGTTTCTAGGGTATAGTCATTTAGGACATCGAGAAATTCAACCTATTTGTCATGACTGGAACATGCATTGATACATGTAATTGAAGTCACTCATTATTACAACACTTTCTCATTTGGAGGCTGCTCTGATTTTATTTTCCATTTCAAGATCACCCTGTGCATTCTGGTCTGGGGTATGAGAGCACGTTCCTAGTACTAAATTAGTTTTGGAGCCAGGAATTATCCACAAAAGCCACAGTGCTTTTGTGGAAGATTCTGCCCCTTTTAGGTTTTCCGGTCTGGTAGACACTATGCCCTCCCAGGTAAGTTAGTATAAGATTGCAGCCTATTTATTTATTTATTTATTATATTTATACCCCACCTTTTTTCCTGAAAGGAACCCAAGGCGGCTTACATAATTCTCCTCCTCCTCCTCCTCCTCTCCATGTTATCCTCACAACAACCCTGTGAGGTAGGTTAGGCTGAGAGTCAGTGACTGGCCCAAAGTCACCCAGTGAGTTTCATGGCCGAGCAGGGACTAGAACCCGGATCTCCCAAGTCCCAGTCCAACCTATCATAGAATACCAGATAGGTATGTTATTAAGAGATGTTATTAAGTGCTCAGTGCCTTGAGATTTTACAGTCTTTAAAGTATATTCTAATACAACACATGGGGAGAATGGGTGTGTTTCTTTGTTAGATAACCTGAACAAGCCTTTAGTGAAAATTGATCTTGGTTTGGTATTGGGTGTAGGAATATACAGCAATACTGTAGATCCTTCATTCAATAAACTACACCAGGGGTTGAAGAAAGTAAACAATGTGCTCATTTCTAACTATATAAGTAGCATTCTGTCCAGGCACAAAAGTAGAAATTGTAATCAAGAGAAAATGCAGATTGTATACTGGTTATTTAGCATTCAAGCTGTAAATGCAGCCTAAGTTGGATTCAGACAATCTCCCCCACCCTCACTTTTTCCCTTTCTTTTTGCCATTGGGTAATAAAGGATTCTGACATCTGAAGGAGACCAACACCGAATTGATTTCAGATCCTCTGCACTTCTGGTGACTTGGATTTTTGCTGCTACTCCAAAGTGGAGCTGCAATGGATTCTGTCATTGGTTGGACTTCTTCAGTTCAAACAGTTGTCCTGGGAGCCTACCATTTAGGGACAGCAAATGGGACAGATATGGTTGTCTGAATGTGTTGTGAGACTGGTACTGTGCACCATTTTTTAGCATTTATAATTCACAAAGCACTTCATTGATTCAGTATTCACTCTCACTGTCGTCTAATGAAGTGGGTCCCTAGCACACCTAATTTCCAAACAGGGAACTGAGGCTGAGATCTATTATGTAGCCTTCAGCCAGATGCTGAATACATGGCAGAGATGGAACTTGAAAGGAGATAAGAATATACAAAGAGCCCTGCTGGATCAAATCCACCTAGCCCATCATCCCGTTTCCATCAGTGGGCATCCAGTTGCAACCAGGAAGCCTATCATCAAGAAATGAAGGCAACAGTGCTTCCACTCTGACGCCCAGCAGCTGATACTCAGAGGCTTCTGCCCCAGGAAGTTCCATTTTCCTGTCATGACTAATAGTCACTGATAGACCCCCTCATCCATTAATTTGCATAATCCTCTTTTAAAGCCATCTCTACAGGTGGCATGCAGAGTAATCCTATATAGGTCTACTCAGAAGTATCACTGAGTTCAATGGGACTTATTCCCAGGTAAATGTGAGTTGAGTTGGATAAATAAATCAGAATAGGGAAGGATTATAGCAAATTATATGGTACCTAAAGTGTGTGTGTATGTGTGTGTGTGTGTGTGTGTGTGTGAAACGGTGAAGAATATAGGATGTTGATCTATTGGTGCGTGGCACAGTCAAATCAAGACAAAATGCTGTGCTCTTGTCCTGCTTTTCTTCCATGGGCCCGTAGAATTGCAGTGTACTTAGTGCTGTACTGTCTTTGCCATGCCTAGACTTCTACTGAACTCAATAAATTGACAGGGATAGGCCCCTGTTAGCAACCAGAAAGGCAAAACATTAGCATTTCTGGGCATCTTTTAGGCCAGATTTTAAATTTTAGAGGCATGACAGATGTCTTCTTAATTCCAAGCAATGGGGAGCACATATTGACTGCTCAGAGCAAAGGCTGAGAAAAATTAGTTATATGCCCGTTGAGAAGCAACATGGGAAGAGAAAAAAAATCCTTTTTTGGCAATAAAAATTTATTTATTTATTATTATATTTTTAAATCGCCCATCTGGCTGGTCACCCAGCCACCCTGGGTGATGTACAATCAGGATAAATATAATAAACACCATTAAAACACCATTAAAACACTATTAAAACACAATTAAAACAAAATAAGAGGTTTTTTTAAAAAATCCTAACCCACCCCATATTCCCGCCTGAAAAGCCCGGCAGCCCGGTTTTTAAAGCCCGGCAGAAGTTCATCAGGGAGGGGGCATGGCGAAGGTCCATAACTTGGGGGCTGCCACAGAAAAGGCCCTCTTCCTAGTCCCCACCAGCCTGGCTTCTCTGGCTGATGGCACTCATAGATTCATAGATCATAGAGTTATAGAGTTAGAAGGAGCCTACAAGGCTATCGAGTCCAACCCCCTGCTCAATGCAGGAAACTAGAGGAGAGGTCTCCCATCCAAGTAATAACCAGGCCTGACCCTGCTTAGCTTTCCATTCTCAGACAAGGTGAGCCAGCGTGAGCCACAGGCAAGGAGAAGGCCGTCCGTGGCAGACCTTGTTGAGCAGCCTACTTGATGTTGCTGGAGGCGCTCCTTGAGATAAGCTGGACCGGAGCTGTTTAGGGTTTTAAAGGTCAAAACTAACATCTTGAGTTTGGCCCGGCAAGCAACTGGTAGCCAGTGCAACTTCTTGAGCACCAGAGTAATGTGATCTCGTTGGCGGCTGCCTTTAACCAGGCGAGCCGCCGCATTCTGTACCAGCTGTAGCCTTGCATTAATTGTCCCATGTCTCTGCAGTCACCGTTGACTGAGGTTGTAGAGATCTGGATCACTGCTGAGTAGCAAGGTTGTTTGTTTGCATTAAAACACAAATGCACCTCCACACGTGAGTTATGAAATGGCTGATTTGTTCAAAACAAGGAAGGCTGCAGCTTATTTACGCTCATATAATTTTCATGGATATCATGCACAACAGGCTGATGGACATGTTGCATTTTATCTGTGATGTCACATGGACCTTGGATCTTGGTAATCAGTACTTTTTTATGGAGGTAAAGAAACTGCTCCTAGAACATGTTGCAAGTCTCCATCTCTTTTGGCAGTACTTCTCAAACTGTGCTCTGCATTCATTTGCTGTGAGAAATGAATTTAGTCACTGAAGTAGGTAAAACCCACAAAAGGCAAGAAAGAGAGTGGGCAAGGGGATTGATGGAGGAACAGGGCAGAAGGTACATCATCTGCTTTCTCTGCTGCTGTAGCCTAACCCTATTCATATTTACTCACAAGTAAGTTCCACTCAGTTCAATGGGGTTTATTCCTAAGTAAGCATGCAGAGAACTGTACCCAAATAGTGATCTGCAACCCTGTCCAACCCCTATAGTAAGTACGGTATATCTTACTTGCTACTTGTGCTTGAATTATGGGTGGGTAGGAGCCTCTTAATTAAATCCATATCCTTACCCCCGATTCCCCCAAATGTTGCCTTATCTGCTGTGGCAGAAACTGTTGCTCAGCACAGGCTGTGGCTTATGCTGGCTCAGCTTGTCTGAGCGTGGAAAGCTAAGCAGGGTCAAGCCTGGTTGTTACTTGGATGGGAGACCCCTCCTCTAGTTTCCTGCATTGAGCAGGGGGTTGGACTCGATAGCCCTGTAGGCTCCTTCCAACTCTATGATCTATGAAATCTATGTTACAGCATCTAAAACTGATGCACAGGATCAGCGTGGGTGACCTATGAACAGGGCTTTGCTAGCTTCACAGGGTCAAAATCTCTTAAAAACTTGTGATGAACTTAGAGGAAAAAAATAACCAAGAACCATGTAACTAGTTCTGTGCATGCATGTGATGGAGCTTTGAAATTGCGTTTCTCAAACAGCAACCTGTGGCACGGCAAACCGCTTTGGAAACTCGGGAGCTCTGAACAGGCAGTTTAAAGATCCTACTGTGCCTACCGAAAGTAGTTCTTTAGATGTTAGCCAATAGGGCTTAGGAGGTTAGTGAGCTGGACCTGAGCCACAAAGACTTGGGTTCAAATCCCCACTCAGTCTGAAAGCCCACATTTTGAATTTGGTCCAGTCAGTTCTGTTAGCATAAGCGACTTCACGGGCTTGTGGTAAAGATAAAATGGGGTAGCACTCATGTATATTCCTTAGAGAACAGGTAGGATACGAATATAAAATATAATCTTTTATGTACTGGAAATTATTTGATACATTCCTTGATTTCTGAGAATTTTAGAAATATAATTATTATGCTATCATGTTTCCACTCCAAAATACTGAGTCCAGAAACTTGCAAGGGCATCTGAAGGTGTCAGGATTCTAACAGAAGCTGCATAGAATCTTAGCAGAGCATAGAACCCCAGCCTCTGTGCCATATCTTGGCTAATCTAGAGTAATTTTTTCTCCAGAAAAAAATAGAATTTAGCTGCCCATGATACACTAATGAAAAGACTGATTTCTACATTCTATTGTGTTCAAAATCTTTTGTTTCACATATCAACTAGATGATAACTCCCCCTCACCCCCAAAGCAGGGATTTTTCCGAAGAGCATGTCCATACTTTTTGAAAGTAGATTTAGTCTGCAGTACAGTGAGGTGATTTCCTTGTTTCTGGCTGCTTTGTGCACTTTATCATTGTCATTCCAGTGCTGAAAATGCCCCAGGTTTTTCGCACACAGATTAGTGAGCTACATTCAGGAATAACAAATAGAGCGACAACAGTTTTGCTTCTGTCTGACACTTGTATTTCTTTTCTTGCTGCCAGGAAGCACCAGAAGATGGCATGGTTTATACAGATGCATGCTTGATCAAGAGCGAGAGACATAAAGAGCTTGTGGAGATGCTATTAATAATGTTGAGGTGGGTGTTTAAACACTTTGCCATAAACAATGGAAGGGACAAGCAGTATTTTAAGACTTATCTCTTCTTTATATTGGCAAAGCATAGCAACGCAGTCCTCTCTCTCTCTCTCTCTCTCTCTCTCTCTCTCTCTCTCTCTTCTGGGTTTGGATGTCAGTGGGGAAAAGAGAGAGAGGGAAAGAAACAGATCTGATGTAATCAAGGTCCAACACAGGCTGACAGAAAGGGTACTGGAGGGTAACTAGAGGAGATGGCACTTCCTTGCAAGAATTTTGACACAAGACCTCTATATTGCTTTAGAAATTTTGACACTCCTCTCTTAAAGACACAGATCTTTCCCTCAGCCATCTTCAATCAGAATGAGTTGTTGAAAATGAGGTGAAATATTCTACTTCAAGTGTTTTAAAAATGAAAAATACCATCCCACCATTCTTTAGGTCAAGGGGCAAAATTCTGGCACCTGCTTTTCAGGCTGAGCTTTATTTAGCTTCTTTTCATGATCATCCTAGGGGGTGAAGGCAAGCTTGTTTTTTAACAGCCCTACAATAAGGATCTTGGAATTGTGGTAGATCACAAACTGAATATGAGCCAGCAATGCGATGTGGCTGCAAAGAAGGCAAATGCTATTTTGGGCTGCATTAATAGAAGTATAGCTTCCAAATCGCGTGAAGTGATAATTCCCCTCATCTTGAGTACTGTGTCCAGTTCTGGGCACCACACTTTCAGAAGGACGTAGACAAACTGGAGAGGGTTCAGAGGAGGGCAACAAGGATGATAAAGGGACTGGAAACAAGGCCCTATGAGGAGAGACTGAAACAACTGGGCATGTTTAGCCTTCAGAAGAGGAGACTGAGGGGAGATATGATCGCACTCTTCCAGTACTTGAAGGGTTGTCACACAGAGGAGGGCCAGGATCTCTTCTCGATCATTTCAGTTTGCAGGACACGGAATAATGGGCTCAAGTTACAGGAACCCAGATTCCACCTAAACATCAGGAAAACTTTCCTGACTGTCAGAGCAATAAGACAATGGAACCAACTACCTAGGGAGGTGGTGGGCTCTCCCAATCTGGAGGCATTCAAGGTGCAGCTGGACAGCCATCTGTCAGGGATGCTTTGACCTGGATTCCTGCATTGAGCAGGGGGTTGGACTCGATGGCCTTGTAGGCCCCTTCCAACTCTACTTTTCTATGATTCTATGAAGGCTATAAGGGGAAATATCGATATTGTAATGCATTACAGGATTTTGTGGCAGTGGTGGCTGTATTGTCTGCTGCTGATAGCCTGTTGCACCTTTCCCTCTTTATAATGTGCTTTATAATGTGCACATCCTGGAGGCAATTTCACATGCTCTTTGGATGCCTAGCTATCTTGATAGCCCTGCCTAGAGCTAATCCAGCCTCCGTTAAGAATTGCTTTTGTGTTGTTTATAAGTTAAATCCCATAAGAATCCTATCCTTAAGGACAGGGGTGGACAACCTGTGGCTTTAGGGCAGTGTTCTCCAACCTTGGGTCCCCAGATGTTTTTGGCCTACAACTCCCAGCATGCCAGCTACGCTGGCTGGGGCATGCTGGGAGTTGTAGGCCAAAAACATCTGGGGACCCAACGTTGGAGAACACTGCTCTAGGGCCACATGCAACCCTTTGCCTAATTTCAAAAGCCCTCTGCAAGTGACCTCTGGCAAGAATACTCTGTCCCTCCTTGGTATCTTGCTGGGCAGAGAGGAAGAGGGAAAGAGGACAGGAGATGGCAGAGAGAGAGAAAAGGGGTAGCCCAACCTTGTTTTGGTCCTGGCCACCACCAGTATGTGGCCCTCAAAAGATTATCCCGGAGGGAATGTGGCCCTTGACAGAAAAAGGTTTCCTACCCCTGCATAAGCATATCTGTGTAGGTACGGCCCTGAAACCAAATTACCCACTCATCAGTAGTTTCAGCTGGGTCTCTTTCCTCTGTATGGAGGCACTTCTCTTTGGTTTGCATTAAGTCTCAAATGATGTATCTGGATCTTTCCTGTCTGGCTCCACTGGAGACCTAACCTCTGCAGATATCCTTTGGATCAATGCAGATTGGAAAAGCAAACAGTTTTTGGGGTTGCAGAAGGCCATCGGTGGCTACTAGTCATGATTGGCTAGATGCTTCCTCCAATATCAGAGGCATTATGCCTAAGTACTCCAGTTGCTGGGGAACATGGGCAGGTGGGTGCTGTTCCATTCATGTCCTGCTTCTGGGTTTCCCATGGGCAGCTGGTTGCCCACTGTGTAAACAGAATGCTGGACTGGATGAACCCTTGGTCTGTTCCAGCATGGCTCTTCTCATGTTCTTATAGTCCTGTCAAATCGGCTCTATAGGGCCCTGCCATCTATTCCAGTTTTCTGCAGTATTTCTGAATGCAAAATCCAAAGGAAGAACATTTCCCACACTGGTCTGCGACTGCGTGGAAGCCATCCCACTGCTGAAACTATTTGTTGTCTTTTGCTGATAGTTTGGTAGAAACCGTTGGCAGTTATTGGTTGAACTGCCCTAATGTCACAGACGGCTGGGATAGACAGTGGGTCTGCTTTGATCCGACAGAAGGGCAGCACAGGCAAAAGGAATTCAAAAAGGAGGGTGTGGAAAAAGGAGGAAGCCAAGGAAAGTAGAAGGCCTTATCCTGATAAGGCAGGAGGCCATGGGGTGATAATGGACCTAGGAAAGGAGGGGTGGAAGTGGTCCAGAAGAAGGAGGGTAAGAGAATAAGGCCAGAGATAGAGAGAACATGTGCAGAGAGAGTGTGGAAAGCTAAGCAGGGTCAGGCCTGGTTATTACTTGGATGGGAGACCTCTCCTCTAGTTTCCTGCATTGAGCAGGGAGTTGGACTCTATGGCCTTGTAGGCCCCTTCCAACTCTATGATCCTATGAACTACTTTCTTCCTAAGCTCATTCATAAGAAGAGCATGATCTAATGTTAATGTTAAAAGGTGCACATGGCTAGGAGCTGCAAAGGTGGGAGAGGGTGAAGTTTGAATTCAAATAATCTTAGCTACAGGCCCCTAGTTTAACTATAAAGTACTTGAGCCTTGTATTATCATAGTGTCCGAGCACCAGGCAGCATATATAGGCTTACCATGTTATTTTCACAACAATCCAGTGAGGGAGTGACATGTCCAAGGCTCTTCATTGATCTTAATGATTAACTTGAGAATCCAGGTTTTCCACATCTCTCAAACTTGGTCCACTACACAATTGGTCCAACTACTGTGTCAGGAGGACCCATACGTGGGGCATCACCTAATTTTAGGTGGGTTGCACTGCTAGAAGTTTGTTTACTTTTTAAAAGAAAAAGGGGGGGAAAAGAAAGAGAAAGGGAAAATGAAGGAATAAGAAAAAGAGGGGGCAGCAGGAGGGATTTTAAAACAAAGGAGGACAGAGCTCCTTCACTTTTAATTGTTATGTCAGCATGT
This sequence comes from Shinisaurus crocodilurus, assembly GCA_021292165.1. Taxonomy (NCBI): domain Eukaryota; kingdom Metazoa; phylum Chordata; class Lepidosauria; order Squamata; family Shinisauridae; genus Shinisaurus; species Shinisaurus crocodilurus. The sequence continues at coordinate 185,587,546 of CM037879.1, forward strand.
GCAGTTTCCCTCACCCATGTATGACAAGCTGCACTTGCTGAAATTGACTTTTCTTAAGAACAGAAGAGCCATGCTAGATTTGACCAAAGGTCCATCTAGTCCAGCATCCTGTTTCTCAAAGTGGCCAACCAGATGTTTCTGGGAAGGCCACAAGATGGACATGAGGGCAGGATCTTCTGCTAACAGGGATCAGAACCCTGCCTTCCTTCACTTCTTGTTAACCAACAGAGAGAAGAAGGAAGACAAACATATATGGCAAAAATAGTAATAATGAAGGGCAGCTCTACACTCCACAATTGCTGTGGGAAACAGTGTTCCAGTGATATTTTTCATAGCACTTCCATACATTGTGGATGTCATATATATTTATTTATTATTATATTTATTTATTATATTTATACCCCGCCTTTTTTCCTGCAAGGAACCCAAGGCGGCTTACATAATCCTCCTCCTCCCCTCCATTTTATCCTCACAACAACCCCGTGAGGTAGGTTAGGCTGAGAGTCAGTGACTGGCCCAAAGTCACCCAGTGAGTTTCATGGCCGAGCGGGGACTAGAACCCAGATCTCCCGTGTCCCAGTCCAACACTCTAACCACTACGCCACACTGGCTCTGTATGTCATGTACATGGCTGTTTGGTTCACTCCCTGAATGTTCAATCAGAATGTTTAAAGATGCATGTAGATGCTCACATTTTCTGGCTTTGCTTTGTGGAAACACCAATGTACCACTGTTTTTTCCTGCAGCAGTCATGATGTGTGGAATGGCCCTAAATTACAGATTAGAACTGAAGTTAGGTTTCAGGTTTGAAAAAGATGAAAAGTACTGTGCTACACCACAATCATGAGGTGAGAATATTGTTAGGCCCAACCTTCATCCTAGGCCAAAGAGCGCTTGAATGCAATTTCTCATCCTCTGAGTTCACACGAAGACCCTGTACTTCAGTGGAATCAGGCTTGTTCCCTTAGTGAGATTAAACTTCAATTAAAATGATAAATTTGTATTCAAATGTGCTACAATAGTGTAGTGCTGCAGAATGAGTATATATATATATAGAGAGAGAGAGAGAGAGAGCGCGCACAGAGGGACACATTGGATAAATTTTCCAAAGCAGGGGAAACTTGGCTATGATGCAAACCTAGTATATTTTATTGTCTTCTGTAGATTAAAAACATAGATATATCTGAGCACATTTCTGCTCTGGAAAGTGAATGTGTGCACATGTGTAAAAACAATTACCATTGAACTCTGAAGAATAAGCTGCTCTTAATCTGTGCTTGAGAATCTTCAAGTGAAATTCTTGCCCTCTGTGATAATTTTAGATGAATAACCCTTTTGATTAGCAGGCTTTAGACTTTGGTGTGACAAAAAACACAGGGTTTCAAGATGGCAGGCCATTATTAGAGAAATGACAGCACTTCATTCGATTCCATTAAATTTAGAGTTGCAGTAGCTTAAGAATATTGGAAGTTCCATATTAGGTCATATAGGTTTGTGTACATCAGCCTCTGCTTTCTAATATAGATTAGGACTTGATGCCTCAGAAGACACATGTGAGAATCATAATAAGTATAGTATAGTGGAACCCATTATTGCATGACATCATTTACACCTGCACACATGGAGTTGTCTCCCAGGACTACCTTTGCAGGTATGTCAACTAACATGTTGCACCATTGGCTTCACAATATCACATGACAGTGAATGCAATAGGCTAGTTTGACTTGAGATAAATATGAAAAAAGTCCTGATGGCCCTGACACAAGGCCCTGATGCCCAGAAGTCACTGGTTAAGCCAGTGACTGCCTCTCTAGTAGCCAAGCCTGTCCACTGGATCCAGACTCCCCGTAACCTTATCCAACACAAACTGCTTCCCCCACCCACTGAAAGAGAGAGCAGCAGGAGCCTCCTTAAATGAGTTTGACTGTGGATGTAAAGGCAAAACGTGCGGTGAGATCAATGGCCCTGGATTCTACCCAGAATAGACCAGTTTTTGAAACAACAACTGTATTTATTTATTGAGGCAACAACCAGAAACATGCAATCATACAACGAAGAATAGAAAATAATTTTCTACCTAATGTACTGACTCAGCATATCTGGCTACCTCTTCTACCAGCTATCTTAACCACCAGCCTATTTACCTGCTCCTTTTTACTCTCTCTTCTAATTGTCTTAACTCTCCCTGTCTGTCACTCACTCGGACTCCACCCACTACTCCATCTCACTCTCTTGTTGTCCTTCTTCTTTAGCTCATTGTTACACAAGCTCCCCACCCCATCCATGATGCATGAAGGAACTACACAGGAAACGGTCTTACCACAGACTGGAGCCACTGTTCTATCAAGCTCAGTGTTCTTTTCATGGAGGAGAAGGCTACCGATGGCTACTAGTCATGATAACTGTAGATTACCTCCAGGATCAGAGGCAGTATGCCTCTCAATACCAGGCTCCCAAGTAGTTTTCTCCCATCCCTGCTGCCCAAGATCTTTTAAACTGCAGATGATGGTGGCTGAACCCCTCTGCATGCAAAGTATGTGCACTACAACTAAGCCGTGGCCCCGTCACAATAAACACCCATGCATGCACACGCACACACACACACTCCCCCAATCTCCCCTGCCTATCTGCAGAGCTCTAGGGATTGCTGGAGGTATGGTGGAGGTAAAAACCTCTTCCACTCCCCAGCGAGCCACCAAGATTGCTGTTTCTCTGCCACGTCTAGCAGCAGGAAAACAGTGATCCTGAAAGCCAGGGAACAGCATTCCCTCTTCCCCACAGCCCAGCTGATCAGCTGGGTTGTGGGGTGAAGTGGATGGGGTCCTTCCAGCTTCAGGGGTCGCTATAGGGAGTGTCCAAGGACTATAAGTTGTGTACCCCTGATTTAGCACAACTACTGTTAAGTGCTAAGGGTTGAGAGAGAATATCATTTGCCTGTATTTGACATCAGATACTTTACTCATTTAAAAACAAAACATGCAAAGGCTAGCCAGTATAGAAATATAAACTGGAGTTGAGGTGTTCTTGTGTGATTATAAAGGGGGAAGAAAAAAAGAGCAACAACTTACATCAGTCATTTTTGCCATTATGTAACATTGAGAGCCAGTGTGGCGAGAGTATTGGACTGAGACTTGGGAGATCCGGGTTCTAGTCCCTGCTCGACCATGAAACTCACTGGGTGACTTTGGGCCAGTCAGTGACTCTCAGCCTAACCTACCTCTCAGGGTTGTTGTGAGGATAAAATGGAGGAGGATTGTGTGGGCTGCCTTGGGTTCCTTGCAGGGAAATAGGGTGGGGTATAAATATAATAAATAAATAAATAAAATAAATTTGTATTAAAAAAAATTCCTGTATAATGTTTTTTTTTTATTTGCAGAAACTATTGCTGTAATTCAGTTGGCAGGTTGTCTATTTATGGCTAAGATACTTACTCAAATGTATATGATACATTGTTTTAGAAATATCTATATGCTTATAGATTTAATTTCTGTGTTCTTATTCACACGCCGTCACCTCAGTGCACAGCAGATGTTTGTCAGCCAACAGAAACACATTACAGAAGTGGGTCATATGTCAAATCTCAGGTGGTGCAAGATGGAACCTTTCCTGTGGTGGCCCCCATCCTCTGGAACTCCCTTATTAGAGAACTTAGGGTAGTCTCTTCTGCTGCCAGCTTTAATCAGTTCTTTTCTCCCAGGCATTTATTGATATTTGACAGACATACTGCTGATTTGTATTCTTCTTTGGTTGTGGTGTTTGTGGTCTGATATATATATATATATATATATTTTAATGTGCACAGTTTGGCTAGAAAGGCAATGAAATGGAGGTATAAATAATTATGTAAGTAAATAAACAAACATCCATGAAAAGCAGGGAAGGGCTCTGCAGCGCCACAGCTGTGTGACAATGCACACTGTGGTGTGTGAAGCAATGCTGTGTACTTGTAAATTGCCACAGCTGAAAAATATGTGCAGCATCACTTCCGCTTCACCGACATGCTTGCAGGATGCTGTGCAATGCTTCCCACTGGCCCCTTTAATGTTTTACATAAGGTATTTCCATTTGGTTGCATTCTTTCACACTTGATGTTCCTGTAACACTCCACTGGCGTAAAAGGCATTTGCAATCTGTAATGGTAAATGAAAGTTCAGTAGTAATGTGGATTATTTCATGAGAAATGTTATGAAATATTGAAGCCGAGAATGTAATCCTCTGCCTCTTCTCCACAAATAAACAGTCATGTATGTATGGGTCAGGATAATCCATCAACACATTAAATTACGATGTCCCATAGGCTTGCACTGAGAGACAATTCCACATGATATTTCTAGCTGTTAGATTTTTCTCTTGACAGGTATCCAGTGAGAAAATTCACATACAACATACCGTAACATTGACTGTCTGACAGGTTTGGCAAGTGGGTGGGGTACCTGTGGCTTACTGGTCATGAAAGGAAGATGAGACAGTAAAATTGTTCCTGGGCTCTACCGGGTTAGACTGCTGTAGGGAAATTGCATGCTTGAATTCTTACCCATAAAAAAGAATTCCTTACACATGCAAAACCAGCATATTGGGGAGAATACTAGATATTGATATAGAGAGGCTGAAAGTTTTGGGAATGCCTGCCTCACTCACAGGGGTCTCAAAATTGTTAGGGTGATAGGAAGCATGTGTGTGTGTGTATGTGTTTTGTCTGTGAGAGAGTAGGGAAGGCAACATTTGAATAGGGCCCTGTCTGCCTCACGCTCTTAGCTACCACGCTACACTGCATCAGCTCAAGATACCATTTACTAGAAAAATCCAAATATGTGACACGTAACAGGGAAGATGACATATACCCTCTAACCATAATGGGTAAGGCATTTTCATATTGGCTAGGTAGTTGAAACCTCATGTTAGTTTGCCTCATAGTAATTTATGAATTAGTATTGTGTCCAAAATTGGTAGTGCATCTAACCTTTTTTTTAAAAAGGTCTAAGCTAGCAGGAGCAGGCCAGGCATCACCCCATCTGGTGGTAACAAACACCATACATTAATTATGCATTGTGTAAAGAAGTATTTTTGTCTGTCCTAAGCCTACTGCCCAATCCATTTCATTGGGTATCCCAAGTTCCCATTCTATAAGAGATGGAGAAAAATGTGTAGCTGGCCAGCCCCTTCACACCACTCATAACACTGGGACTAAAGAAATGTTTAGTACTAGTCTGTACAGTTGTTTGCTTTGTTCCTTAAATTAAAACATTTGGGAACTAAAGAGGACCTCCAGTGCCACTTTTTACAACTCCTGTCACTGTGTGAAATAAAAAGAGAGCCTCTGACCTCTTCCAGAGAGCACTAATGAAAAATGAGGCACGTGAGAGAGAGAGAGAGAGAGAGAGAGAGGGAAGCCTTGCTGAAAAGTTTATTTGAAAGTAGTATGGCAAGGTGAGATGGTTTGGTTTGATTTTATTAGCAAATCTAAATGTATTAGCAGCAAGACAGAAACTGTATTACAATTAGTGGTAATTAGTTGCACTGATTACTTCAGACCACAATATCATTTGACAGATGTTTTTCTGAGGCATGGTATTAAAATAACAGGATGCTTTACCCTTGTAATGCATCTTAGTTTCCTATGTAGCAAGAGCTTCCTCCATTGTTATTTGCTTACAAATTCTCAGTTACTGCAGCTGTGGGGAGCAAAGCAGTAACAGCAGTTTCAGGAGGAGGAAATTTTGAGAGAAGGAATACTTAACCCTTTCCCCACCTACTATTTTTCTGCTGTAACTCCCCTCACCAATTTGTCTCCCCGTTCTCACAGGGGGGTTCCAGTCATGTGAAAAGCAGCTGTGGGTTGGGCAGCAAACAGAAAATGGCACGTGGGGAGGGAATTCAGCACCCATTCCTCCTGCCATGTCTCTGCTCAAAACTGTTCCCTCCTGAATCTGCCATTGCTTTTAAAAAATGGCCACTGGAGGTTTTTGCATGTAATATCTAGTTAGCCCCTGAAAAAAAAGTGACTTAACAGATACATTCAGACATACTATTCTCACTTGTAATTGGAAGAGCTCTCTTCTTGGGTAGCAGGTGTGGACCTTAAGGCACAATCAGTATGAATGGAAGCTTGCACAAATGCGCAACTGCCATTCTTTTCTGAGAAGGAAACTCCTGAAGGATCATCCTCCAAATCCTTCTGCTCATCTGGACGCTGCTGCTGCTGCTGCTAAACCTGACAACTCTTGTTCTGATTTGAAGCCTGCAGACTTGAAAGTCAGCTGGAGCCTTTTTATTCACTTGAGTCAGTTCCCAGGGTTGGGGGAGGGCTCCAGATCCCTGGAGTGAAAAATGAATCTATTTCCTGTTTCTGTTCATACTTGACCCCCTGTAAAACACTTCAGGGATACTTTGAGTCATTTGGATAGTAGCAGGAATACACACAGGGGGCAGGATTAACTGAAGTAAGTATCCCACATAGTGACGGGTAGTAGGAAGTAATTACCCGCAGTGTTGAAATGACCCATCAGAATAAACTAGCAATTCCAAGCCTAACAGTGCAAAGAAATGTTCAGAGCTCAATTTAAAGTGGACACCATTTTAGGACACACACACACACACACACACACACACACACACAGAGCGGATGAAAATGAGAAGGAAAAACCATCATTTAATTTTATGGCTTTTCAACATTCTAAAGGCTGTACTAACCAACATTTCACAGGTACACATATATTCTTGTGTACTTGTAGTCACCCCAGAGGTGCAAATGGTTTTGCAAAGCTTAGGAGCCAGCAAGGTTTGCTAGGAACCAGATTTGAGGACACAGCTGAGTCCGCCACCAAGAGGATTCTCTTGGTGCATTTCAGTCTGTCCCCCACATGTACACTGTTTTCTTTTTAGGCTGTACTTCATTGAGACATGCCAGGATCAAGCTGAAAATCCTAACCTTTGGTAACCCAGGTGCCAAATGTCAGACTCATTGACTACTGGCACCTGGATTTTTGTACTCCTGAACAACCATATTCTTGCACCAAAGACAAATTCCCCACCTGCCACATTACTCATTGCTGAAAACATTTTCATCTGTTGTACATTGGGTAAGATCCAACATTTGCTTCTGTTAGTTGTAGGCTTTTGATCCAGCAGAGCATTTTTGATGGTGGAATGGGGGGGGGAAGTGCTTCCCCCCCCCATGCCCCCTGAAAATCTACTCTGGGTTGGAGGAACTTCTGGAATAGTGGAGGAGATGGCACTGTGTGCTGCAGAGGGAGGGGGAAATAAGTGAAAATTGCCTCCCCACCACCTTTCTGCCAGCATTTTAGGACACACACACACACACACACACACACACACACACAGCGGATGAAAATGAGAAGGAAAAACCATCATTTAATTTTATGGCTTTTCAACATTCTAAAGGCTGTACTCACCAACATTTCACAGGTACACATATATTCTTGTGTACTTGTAGTCACCCCAGAGGTGCAAATGGTTTTGCAAAGCTTAGGAGCCAGCAAGGTTTGCTAGGAACCAGATTTGAGGACACTCCTATGTGGAATTTCAATCGGGATGCTACTGCCAGCGGAAGGAAAGTCTGGATCCAATCCATTGTGTCCATTCCCTCTGCAGTCAAGAGTCCTGTGTCATAGGGATGGACAGATCGATCTATTCCTGGTCCGTACTAGTTTCGCATGTGTTCATAAGTCCATTCAATCCTGTTTCTGCACTAATCTAGATTTTTTTAAAAACTTCACAAAGGTTTGTATTTAAATTCTTATCCCCCCCCCCCCATACATTTTTGTAGGCATTTCATCCTACCGTATGTATTTGTGCCTGCATTTTATCCTAAAATACACATTTTGGTAAACATTGTAATCTAAAATATGAATTTGTGTATGCATTTTGGTATGTGTTTTTTTTAGCCAAAAACTATCACAAAATTCAGAGAAGTGTAAAATCTGAAGGATAACTGGATTGAGGATCCCAACCTTCATATTATCCAGGAAGTGCAAGTCAAGTCAATTCACTTAAAAATACGGACTGAATGAAATTTTTAAGCATCCCTACCGCAGTGTTTTATAAGCAGGGAGAGGTGTGGGTTTTTTTTTGTTAAAGACATACTAGGAAAATAATAATTGTCCTGTTATATGTTATCAATGGAGTTCAAAACAAAAAAAAGAGTTCAATGGAGCCAGTGTGGCGTAGTGGTGAGAGTGTTGGACTGGGACTCGGGAGATCCAGGTTCTATTCCCCGCTCGGCCATGAAACTCACTGGGTGACTTTGGGCCAGTCACTGATTCTCAGCCTAACTGACCTCACAGGGTTGTTGTGAGGATAAAATGGAGAGGAGGAGGATTATTATGTAAGCCGCCTTGGGTTCCTTGCAGGAAAAAAGGTGGGGTATAAATATAATAAATAAATAAATAAATAAATAAATAAAACGAATGTCACTAGCTGCAGTGTATGAAACAGTAAGTTTACATGGTGCCTAAGTGTTCATCTGCCTTCACTCACATGCACGTATGCTAGAGATAAGATGCAACTCTCTTCTGAGACATTTAAATTCTACGGACCAGGCAAAAGAAAATGGATAATGGCAAGTCACAATAACAGTGCAATCCTAAAGGCTTTATGCTCTTTAGATGGAGGGCTCTGAGACTGGAGCCCTCTGCTCATGCAAATCCTTGCCAGCAAGAGCCATGTAGGGCATTTTCATCTCCTGTTCCACCTTTGTAACATTTTCGGCTAGACAAGCCTCTCAGACCAGCTAGCTGACTTGCCTTGCTGTGGACGAGGATGGATAATGGAGAGGCTCGTGGATCCAGTGGATCCATGTCTCCCCCCCCTTCCTGCCCCCTTTCCTCCCTCTCCAACCCTCGTCAGAGGTGGCAAGAGTGACCTTGGAAGAGGAGCCGCCACTGAGCTTTCTGCAGCAGATGGGAGGGTGTGTGTGTGTGGGATCCCCATTTGGATTTCCCCCCAAAAGTGTGTCTGTGGCGTGTGGCGGAGAGGTATCTGCACCATCCTGGGCTCCCTAGGATGCCATCCCAGGGACCATAGGATTGCACTCTTAATACATTTTTTTTAAGGCAGCAGTAAAGTCTCTCCAAAAATTACTATAGAAGTGAAACCAGTGGGGCTAGTGAGGTCAAGAAAAAGGCACTAATGACTGATGGGGAGGAAGCCCATGTCCTTCCCTGCAGCCATTTTGAGAGTGCAGCAAATGTGCTGCTGGTAAATGGTCAGAAATGCATGACATGGCCCGTAAAATTACATGACCAGACCCAGTTTAATTATCTTTTTGGTTGTCTAAGCTAAATTTATTTATTTATTGTATTTCTAGGTTGCCCATCTAGCCGGTACCCGGCCACTCTGGGTGATGTACAACATACAATGAAACAAAACAGAATAAAATACACTTAAAACAGTATAAAATGTTAAAATCCTAACCCACCCCATATTCCCACCTGAAAGGCCATGTTTTTAATGAACGGTGGAAGCTCATCAAGGAGGGGGCATGGCGGAAGTCACTGGGGAGAGAGTTCCACAGTTTGGGGGCCGCCACAGAAAAGGCCCTCTTCCTAGTCCCCACCAGCCTGGCTGCTCTGGCTGATGGGACAAGGGTAACCCCACGTAGAGCGCATTACAGTAGTCTAGGCAAGAGGAGACCAAGGCATGAACCACTGATGGGAGCAGATGATTAGGAAGGTAGGGGCGCAGCTGCTGTATCAGATGGAGTTGATACAGCGCCGCCCGGCTCACAGCTGACACCTGAACCTCCATGGACAGCTGGGAGTCTAAAATGACCCCCAAGCTGGAGACCTGGTCCTTCAGGGGAAAATATACCCCATTCAGCACCAGGTCCACATCCCCATACCTCTTGTCTCCCACTGTTGTGTCCCACTTGATCAAGCCAGACAGTGCAGTTCCAAACAGATTCTTTATTGCTACAAGCAGTAACGAAAAGTCCATCCACCTTACACCAGTCCAAGAAACAAGCCAAAGTCGAGACAGTCCAGGGTTCAGAGGGTAGGAGATCACGGGGAATCAAGGAGTGTAGAAGCCTTGCCAGGAACAGCGTCGTTGCTTTCTACACTGAGCAAGGGTCCGCAGCTAGACTATCAACCCTGACCCAGCCTCGATCTCAGTCTGAGTCTGAGTCTGGATCTTGGCATGGGTACCGGGCCAGGAGATGCCTGCTACGCCTCCTTCTGCTCACGAGCCTTTCAGCCAGGCATTTCTCCTGTCGTCTTTGGGCCGGCTGCAACCCTGAGGGGCCCTCCTCCCCTGAGCCCTCCTGACAGCCCAAGGCCAGGGCCTGCAGCTGAGAATCTTTACTCCGCTCTCCCGGCTCCTGTTCCCCAGCGGAGGGGGGACTGTCCAAGGTCGCCTGGCCTTGGCTGCAATCAGCCCCAGGTGTGAGCCCTTCACCCAGCTCCAACTCCTCTTCTGTGTCGGAGCTGTTACTGAAGCAAGACCCCACACCCACCAGTAGTACCTCAGTTTTGTCGGGGTTCAGCCTCAGCATGTTCCTTCCCATCCAGCCACCCACTGACTCCAGGCCAGGCACTTGGACAGGGGTTCAACAGCCAACCTCGGTGAGGACTTGAAGGAGAGGTAGAGCTGCATGTCATCTGCATAGTGATGACAGCGCACCCCAAACCTCCTGATGATAGCTCCCAGCGGCTTTAGGTAGATGTTAAATAACATCGGGGAGAGGATGGATCCCTGCGGCACCCCACAAGTGAGCAGCCGAGGGTCCGAAGCCTCCTCCTCAAAAACTACCCTCTGGCACCTTCCAGAGAGGAAGGACTGGAACCAGCTGGAATTACACTTGTTTACACATGTGTGTGGTGGAGAAGGGTCTGCTTTTCTTCACAAAAACCAAGTCTAGTGCATAACCGGCTACATGGGTTGGGCCAGTTAATACAGGATGCAGCTCCCAGGAAGCCAGGGTCTCCATGAAGTCCTGAGGTGCCCCCATGAGGATAGTCTCCAAATGTACGTTGAAGTCCCCCAGCACCAACAGCTTGGGGGACCGCACATGCACCTTGGAGACCACCTCTAGCACCTCGGCCAGGGAGTCTTGTCATGCAGCGGGGTGGACGGTACATGAGGAGAAACCCCAGGCTGCCCTTAGGGCCCAACCTCCAGTACATGCAATCAATAAACCTGGTCTCCTGGAGGGGGGGGTTGGTGAGGACCAAGGACTCCTGGTAGATAACAGCCACTCCCCCTCCCTGTCCCCCCCTCCTTGGTTGCTGGGTGTACGAAAATCCAGCTGGACACAAGGCCGCAAGAGTTGGAGCAGCAGCCTCATCTGGCCAGGTTTCCGTAATACATGCCAGGTCCGCACCCTTGTCCAGGATCAAGTCATGGATCAAATATGTTTTTTGGGTAACGAACCTGGCATTACATAACAGCAAACGCAAGGTAGAGGGAGTAGCCACCCCCCCCCCAGTTATCCCTTGGCTCTGGGCAAGGGATAACTCATGGGATGGGTATTAAACATCTATCCCTAGTTCCCCTTCGGCATGGCCTGCCCCTAGCACTCTGCCAGCGTCTGCTGCCCAACAGCGGTATATTTTGCTCCCCAAGAACTCCCTCCATTGTCTCTCTGAGACAGAAAAATGCCCGCTTGCATTCCGCCAGTCAGGCAGGAAACCCACCCCTAAACCAACCCCTAAAACCCCCAAGTCCACTAAAAGATTAAGCCAATAGTGGGGTCTTTTCCATCTCTAGGCCCCACCTATGTTTCCACAAGCCAGGGGATGGGCCCTCGCCCTCGTGGCTCCCCCAAAGGGGCGACCCCCTTTGTATCACTCCTTTGGTGGTGACCCTGGCAGCAGTGGACCCGCCCCCACTGGGGCCTGCTCTTTATAGCCCCCTCCAAGTTGTTACAGGTGGGAGCGGGTGGCGCCTGGCTGGGCCCCGCCTGCAAGAGAACCAGGGTGGCCTAGTGGTGAGAGTGTTGGACTGGGACTCAGGAGATCCGGGTTCTAGTCCCCGCTCGGCCATGAAACTCACTGGGTGACTTTGGGCCAGTCACGGTCTCTCAGCCTAACCTACCTCAACAGGGTTGTTGTGAGGATAACATGGAGAGGGAGAGAAGGATTATGTAAGCCGCCTTGGGTTCCTTGCAGGAAAAAAGGCGGGGTATAAACATAATAAATAAATAAATAGGCAGCCTGCAGTCCCACGGGTGGGGTTGGCCTGCAGCAAGGCAACAGCACCAGGGCTGGATCCCACTTGCCTTGCTTGCTTCTTCTCCTTGCTGGCAAATGCCCAGGACAGCTGGGGCCTGCTCTTTATTGTCCCCCTCCAAGCGTAAAGCGCCAGCGCCGTGCTTCCCCCATGCACAACTACCTATCAAGAGACTAAGGCGTCACTAAGCATGTGTATATATATTCTGTGTATGTTAGAGTCACTGCTGTTCTAGAATAAATAAAAATATATTCATAATCACATGTTTCTAAAAAAGAGAATGAACACACCCTTCTTCAGAATCCAATAGAGGACAGGCTATTGCAGAGAAATGAATACAGCGGGCAGCAGGTGGAGAAGAGCCTAGAAGTCTGTCATAATGGAGAGTGAGTGGGTGCTGCTGTGAGCATGTGGTAAGTGCACCGATGAAATCTTGAATTCCCCAACCTGGTGCCTGCTGGATATTTTGAACTACAACTCCCACGCCATCCCTGACCATTTGCCATGCTGGCTAGGGTAATGGGAGTTGAAGTCCAAGACATCTGAAGGGCACCAGGTCGGGCAAGGCTGCTGTAGGGCTTTTTCTATGGCACTCCCTTCCGAGGGAGGCCTACCTGCCACCTTCTTGGCATACCTTGTGTTAGTCACTGAGGGCTTTTTAGTATTGAAGGAGCTTCTCAGGGGCTTGACTAACTTCCATTTATTAAATTTCAATCATGCTGCTACTTTAGTCTTTTTGGCATGTCATTCTACATATGTTCCCAGGAGCAATACAACTTTTCTCCATACAGATGAATGGCAGCCACAATAAATAAGTGGCAGAGCGATCCTATGGCCACTGGACAGCATCTAGAGGGCCATAGGATTTTTCAGATTCCCAGCTCTGAGGTTGGAAAAGAGCTCTGACCTCGGAGCTGGAGATCCGCGCTTGGACCTCCTACCCCTGCAGCCAGCGTGAAAAGTAGTGAGCTGGCTGCTTCTCCAAGGCCGTAACAGCAACCTCAGAGAAGGGGTTTAGGGGTGTTCCGGGGAGCAGGGAGGGGCCTCAGCCTCCTTCCCTCCCGCTCCAAAGCACCACAGTTGGGGGGATGAAATTTCCCGTCCAGCTGCTTGGCAGAGCGGGAGGAGAATAAAGGCGACCTTTGCCTCCACGCTTCTCCTGCTCTGCATAAGATGCCCATAAGCATCTGAGTTTGGAGGGTTACGGGCAGCCCCATTGGGTTGTGACCTAAGCCACTATAAGTAAAGAGCATAATTGGCTAGGGGACAGACATGCTCCCTGCCCCTAATGGCCCCAGCTAGTGAGAATCAGGGTGAATAGTCCCACCCCTTCATCTGATCGGTTCCCTCCCAAATTGTCTCTTGGTCACACCAGAGCATAGCACAATGCTGAGATATAGTGATATAAATAGATGTTCATTATTAAATATATATTTCAATAAAATACATTATATTTTGTATACAGTGATATAAGTAGATGTTCATTACTAAAAGATGTTTGCCTTATCATATGCAAATTATATTCTTATGCACGGTCTTGTGATTGAGTTGTACCTCCTAGAGTTCTCTCTTTTTGTACTGATCTCAGATGGAGTTTGACACAAATCATTTTGTGTTAGGCCACGGTACATGCTGTTGCAAAAGAAGGAAAAAGCAAGAATTGATTTATTGTCCCAGGTGCCATAGGATGATGCGGATCCCCTCCTCTGTGGCCAAAGACAGCTCTGTCTCTGAAGGAAGAGGAGGAGGAGGTCCAAGCATGGATTTCCCCCTTCCCCCCAAGTGCCTCCCAGCCGCTTTGGAAAATCAGTAGCAGCTACATTACCCGACCATGCCAGTAGGCAGGGAAGGGAGGAGGCACGGCTCTCTCAGCTCCTGGCCCTAGAGACTGAAGTTCCCTGGCCGAGAAAGGTAATGTTGACTTCCACTTTTCATAATCTGCAGCAGAAGGGTACCTTGGCTTGATCTTCTCCATCTCCACTCAGTGCCATTTCCCCTTGTTCTCTGCTCCTTTCTCCTTAGGGTTGCCACCAGGGTTGCGCTTTGAAGTGGTATAGTCCAGAATTCTATCAGCTCAGTCTACCACCTCCTTTGAATAATGTGCAGAATGGCGCTAAGAGTGAAGCCAAAAAGGCTGTTCAGATGAATACCTGAGAAAGCCCCATAAGCTTACATTTGTACGTATGTAGGCCTCCTTTCACACTGATGCTTGGAGGGCAAGACTAGCAGGCTTCTGGGTGTCCGAGGGACATGCATGATGTGCATAATCCCTCAATGTGTAAGGGGTTCATCTGAACAGGCCTCAAACAGACCTTCTAAAGCAGCCTTCCCCAACCTGGTGGCCTCCAGCTGTTTTGGACTTCAACTCTACCATCAGCCCCAGCCTGCATGGTCACTGGTCAGGAATTGTGTTCCAAAACATCTGGAGAGTGCCAGGTTAGGGACAGGTGTTCTAAAGTGTGATGGAAGTAATTTGAACATACATTCTCTGCGTTCCAAGGCATTTCGTTTCAGGGCAAGCCACCTCCACCACACATAGTCTGAAGCTGGCATCAGAAGAGATACTTCTGAGCTTGGTGAAACATTTGTTCTGTGCTGCAAGGAGAAGCAGCTTGCATATTGCATGCTAAAGCAACACGCTGGGCTTCCTGCTTGTCAGCATTATGCAAATCCCCAGCATGGATATTAATGCCAGTTTGGTTTTTATAGCTTGGTGACAGCAACAGCCTGCAATATTAAATACAAATATATGTGTGCAGTTACAGTAGTGATTACTGTAGATGTTCAGCTAGTCATAATATTTGTGCATGCAGTGATAAGGCACTCTGAACGATAATAGCAGTGTAGTAGGAGCTTGTTAAAGAGGCAGTAACCCCAGTGTCATTACTATGTTGTATACTCCTGGTTATACTCCTATTTCTCTTTGCTTGTTTTGTTGTTTCATTAACATCTTGGAAGGCAGACTTGGGGTTTGTTTTGCTGCAAAGGATGGAAGCTAATACATTTTTGTAGCCTAACTTTATTGCCCTTATTGTGTAACCTTCTCATTAAACTTAACACATTTGAGGAATCCTTTTTGACATTTGGATGCTAAAAAAGAACATATTGTATATGTCAGATGAAAACACCTGTTTTACAGGAGGTTAGAGGCTGAATTCATATGTTAGCACTGTAGTGATGGTGTCAGAGCTGCTGTGGCATGATTTCCACTACATCCTCTGCTAATGGTTGAAAGAAGCACATATATAGGCAGGGACAATAACATGATTACCGGTATACTTCCCATTCCACCATTGCCATACCATAGGGGCTGTGGAAAGTAACCATATTTCTGCCCTCACACATTTTATCTTCTTATTTCAAATGTTACCAAAGTGGCATGAAAGCAGCAGATCACATGCGCACACATGCACGCGTGAACACACACACACACACACACACTGGCAACATAAGAATTGGCCTTCATGGTGGGTGGAAAGGCTGTGGTGTAAACATTGACTTCTGAGAGGGCAGAGGGCTGGCAAGCTCTACTAAAAACTTTGGGAGACATTAATATACAGCCCAAGCCTGTGCAAATGTACGCAGAAATAACCCCACTGTTTTCAATGAAGCTTACTCCTAGGAAAATATGCATAAGATTGCAGACTTAGAGAGCAGACTTTTCCTATGGAGAAAGAGCCCAAACGATGAAGTGCTCTGTTAATCAGATATGCTATGCTTCCCTACCACATAGATAACGTGTGCTTTTAAATTGAGATAACATAGGCCTAAGGTTAGCGAGGAATGCTAAAAGCAACAAAAAAGCTTTCTTCAGATACATGCACAGTAAAAGACAGAAGAAAGAACTGGTGGTTCAACTACGCAATGAGGATGGCAAATTGATAACAGAAGACAAAGAAAAGGCAGAAGTGTTCAATTCCTACTTCGGCTCGGTCTTCTCCCAAAAGAGGGTCTATGACCCCCCTGGCAAACCTGAAATGCAGACTGAAGGGGCAGAATTGCAGCTTGAGATTGATAGGCAAATGGTCAAGGAGCACCTGATTACTCTGAACGAGTTTAAATCTCCAGGGCCTGATGAGCTGCATCCTAGAGTAATAAAGGAACTGGCAGAAGAACTCTCAGAACCACTGTCTATTATCTTTGAGAAATCATGGAGGACAGGTGAAGTGCCAGACGACTGGAGGAGGGCAAATGTTGTTCCCATCTTCAAAAAGGGCAAGAAGGAGGAACCTGGGAACTATAGGCCAGTCAGTCTGACATCAATCCCCGGGAAGATTTTTGAGCAGATTATAAAGAAGTCAGTCTGCAAGCACCTTGAAAACAATGCAGTGATTACTAGAAGCCAGCATGGATTTGTCAAGAACAAATCCTGTCAGACTAATCTGATCTCATTTTTTGATCGGGTAACCTCCCTTGTGGACTGTGGGAATGCTGTGGACATTATATACCTGGACTTCAGCAAAGCTTTCGACAAAGTGCCTCATGATATCCTGATTAGTAAGCTAGCTAAGAGTGGGCTAGATGGAACAACTATCAGGTGGATCCACAATTGGCTACAGAATCGGACTCAAAGAGTGCTTATCAATGGTTCCTTCTCAAACTGGGGAGAGGTAACGAGCGGGGTACCACAGGGCTCGGTCCTGGGCCCGGTGCTCTTCAACATTTTTATTAATGACTTGGATGAGGAGGTGCAGGGAATGCTTATCAAATTTGCAGATGACACAAAGTTGGGTGGAACAGCTAATACTCTGGAAGACAGAAACAAAATTCAAAGTGACCTCGATAGGCTGGAGCGCTGGGCCGAAAACAACAGAATGAAATTTAACAGGGATAAATGCCAAGTGCTGCACCTAGGGAGAGGAAACCAAATGCAGAGTTACAGAATGGGGGACACTTGGCTCAACAATACTACAAGTGAGAAGGATCTTGGAATTGTGGTAGATCACAAACTGAATATGAGCCAGCAATGCGACGTGGCTGCAAAGAAGGCAAATGCAATTTTGGGCTGTATTAATAGAAGTATAGCTTCCAAATCGCGGGAAGTGATAATTCCCCTTTACTCGGCACTGGTTAGGCCTCATCTTGAGTACTGTGTCCAGTTCTGGGCACCTCAGTTTAACAAGGACATAGACAAACTGGAGAGGGTTCAGAGGAGGGCAACAAGGATGATAAAGGGACTGGAAACAAGGCCCTATGAGGAGAGACTGAAAGAACTGGGCATGTTTAGCCTTCAGAAGAGGAGACCGAGGGGAGATATGATCGCACTCTTCCAGTATTTGAAGGGATGTCACACAGAGGAGGGCAAAGATCTCTTCTCGTTCATCCCAGTTTGCAGGACACGGAATAATGGGCTCAAGTTACAGGAACCTAGATTCCACCTAAACATCAGGAAAAATTTCCTGACTGTCAGAGCAATTAGACAATGGAATCAACTACCTAGGGAGGTGGTGGGCTCTCCCAGTCTGGAGGCATTCAAGGTGCGGCTGGACAGACATCTGTCAGAGATGCTTTGACCTGGATTCCTGCATTGAGCAGGGGGTTGGACTCGATGGCCTTGTAGGCCCCTTCCTACTCTACTTTTCTATGATTCTATGATTCTATGATTTATTTTTTCAGCCAGTGTTTGCAAATATAATACTGCCATTTTCAGAATTTCAAATCTCAGAGTGCAAATATGTAAGTTTTATTGAAATGCATGTGATTTGTTTAAATGTGAATTTCTGGTTCACATGGGCCTGTTCATCACTCAGTGGGTGCTTCATCAAGTGAAGACCACATATGTGAACAAGCCATCACAGATCCAATATCACAGGTAGGAGAATTTTAATATCATCCAATATCAGTTGAATGTTGGATAGCAACATGATGAGAAAATGGAGCTAGGCCCTTGACCAAAGAGCAGCCATGTTAGGCTTCTGAGAGCATTTCCTGTGTCTCTGTCTTGCTTGCCTGCTCCTTCGGTACAGCCCTTCCTCGTGGGCACAAGAGATGGGCCAAAGGACTCAAGCAAGCTTTAATTGGTTCTTGGCACGTGAAGCGAGCACTGCTTTGGGCCTACTATGCTGAGAACTAACACCAAGTGCGCCGGCCCCAATGGTCAGCTATGATGAGAACTCACCCTGTTAATTATTGTTGTGCTTAACTGTCAGCTTCAAGGCCTAGTAGCTATGATGTTTAGCTTAGCTGCTAGCATTAAGCATAAACACTAGAAATGTACAAGAAGTTACTGCTTCCTTTGTTCAGTGTCCAGACCCTGTGTGCGCGTGTCTGTTCCCAGTCCTCATTGAGCATGCCTGTTGCTGCTCAGTGAGGCTGCCTGTTCTAGTCTTTGTGTCTAGGGGTTCAGACCCTTGAGCGCCCACCTGTGAGCCACGCTGGTCCGTTCCCAGCTTGTCTGAGTATGAATACATGCTGAAGTTACTCAATACAGCTGTCTCTTGTGAACAGTCTTAGAGCTGACTTCTCGTTTCCTAGGGATCAAAAACGAACAGCCCTGACAAGCCCCTGGTTCTCCAGGTGTCAGGCGAAACACCCATCCACCCCAGATTATGTCAAAGTGATGGCAAAGTGTTAATTTTTTTCCAGCAAGAAAGCTGGTATTGCAGCAGCCAAGTAAGAGGTACAGCTGATGTAGTGTGGTGGAACAGTTTAGTACACATCAGGGATTGTAACATATGGTGAGAAAATAAGTGCTGTAACTCCTAAATATGGTCACTGTGAGATGATCTGAATCATGGATTCATTTAACCTTGTGAATTGAATTTAGTCTGTGTCTTGCTTTTTAAAAAGCCGGGTCTTACTTGAAACAGTGTAACTTTTCTTCCCTATTTTCTGGTAGCAGTGCTGGCGGACACTTATTTTAGCAAGTGTCATGACAGCACCTCTTGAAAAGGGAAGACTAAGATCTGACTCACTGGCAATACAAGTTCATGAATACTTTGTATTTCAGTTCCCTTTTGAATTCTAAAAGGACAGCCACACCAACTGAAAAGCAAAAGTGTCATCCTCTCTCACACACAACCTTTCCAACCAAGTGCAGCCAGCTTTGAAATACAATTCATATTATCACTTCAGGGTCATTGTACCAAGTCCAGAAGGAGCAACTGCACCATCATGTAAAATTGGTCAGAGAAAGACGTGGGGCACATTTTCTTCCCTTGTATGGGAGCAGAGAGCAACTGCACCATCTGTTTGTGGTTTGTTAAATAAACATCATGGGAATGTTCTCCTTTGTAAAAGAACTCCTGCATATTCATTGATCAATACTGTCTTCAGCCCAGATTTCCAGTGTATTTTTCACTTCTTTCTGTAACAGTTTCATCAACAATTATGGGCACCGGTAGTCAGTCATAACATTGTCAGTGACTTGATAATTACATCTTTTGTAGGATTCAGTAATTTGATGGATCAAGGCTGTTGTGCGCGTATAGGTGAGATAATGATGAAGAGTCAGACACAGGTATATATGGTTTCAAATCAGGGCCACATTTATTGAATTGAGGATCTGTAAAGGGCGAAGGGCGGTACTAACCTAGCCCGGCCATTGGCTGGGAAAAAAACAATAATTGGCGAATGCATCCTAACCAGACCGGAGGCGGGATGGCTCGCCACCGTCCAGTTGCATTCCATGTGGAGCTGGAGGGCCTTACCATCATTGCCTCCCATTGCACCTCAAGGCAGCCAATGTAGGTGAGAAGACGTCCCAATCTCCCTCCTGCCAAGCTGCAAGACATTAGCGAGGGAAGGCTTGGGTAAATGTCAGTCACCTTGAAAGGAGCCACTGGATGATCCCGCACTTCCCACCACAGGGAGAGACAAGCTTTCGCTTAGTCGAATCTCCCCCACCTGCCCGATAAAAAAGCGAGCAGGGCCCTTTGCAGATCCCCAATAAAGAGATCATTATCAACATCAGATAGGTATACCTGGAGATGTCTCCAAGGCCGGGTCGCGCCCCCAACCCGATATTCCGCGGGGGCGCTGACCCGACTCGATCTTCTGAGCAGCGCGGAGAGGTTCTCCGCGCCGCTCGATCGGGCATCTTCTGCCCCGTCCGTCACTTCCGAGACCGGAAATGACATGACGGGACCCTGCGCAGGCGCAGAACGCACCACAGGGGTCCAGTGCGCCTGCGCAGGGTTCCGTCACGTCATTTCCGGTCCCGGAAGTGATGCGACGGAACGGAACGGAACGGAACGGACCGCGCGGGCGGCTCGCCGCGGAGAGGGCGAGCCGCCCCGAAGAACAAGGTAAGGCCTCGCCGGGCGTGAGCGGGGCCAATTTCGGCCTCATTTCTGCCTCATCCGGCCGATACAGCTCCCTCCAGGCCAAAGATATAGTGGGATTGGGTATACAAAACCCAATCCCTCCTACGGCCCTACAAACCTCGCCGTTCACTTTCCTAATCGCTCTGTTCAAGGCCTTGGGGTCGGCACCCCCCCGCCAACTGAAGCGCGGTATCCTGAACGACCAAAGTATCCGAACTTCCGGCCAGTGGTGCCGGATGCATGCGATGTCGAACGACACCTGTAAAATCAGGGCCTTGCCTTTCAACAAGCCCAAATCATTCCCCCCAAATGGAGGACTAGGACATCCGGGGGGGGATGAAAACTGGTCGGGGCGGAACAAAGTGTGGAGGAGGACGTCCTGCCATCTCATGCCCCGGCGAACAATCCACTGGACGTCCGCCGAAGGCTCGATCCCCAGGTGAGACCCGAAGTCGGACTTGGCAGCTCATCTTGCTGCCCAATAAACCATACTGTGCCCACAGATCAGCACACGGACAGTCCTACCTCCACTCCGGTGACCTGGAAGAGAAACACAGCCTACGGCAGTACAATCATGGCAATTCACGCACATAGGACCGGTATGACTGGGACCTCCAATGACCCACTGCCTGGACCCCCTCCTGGGAAAGACCCAGTTCGGCCGCAGTGGATGCGGCGCCAATCCAGAAGGAGTGGGTTCCTAAACACAAGTGTGCCATGCCCAAGGCCACAAGAGCGGACTTCGTCACCGACCAAAACTGGAACTTGGTCAATGGCGAGCCATCTTGATGACAAAGCAGACTGCCCTCAACCAGTCCAGGTGTGTAAAGCCTGGACTGGACACAGCTCTGCTACCAACCCCGCATGTAGCAGAATGGTCGACCCTCTACCCAACTGGTCAGTCTTAGATCTTCGCACCTGGATTTTTGTCCACGAGGCATGCAGGGAGAGGTCAGAAAATTGCAGGGCTCATGCAGATACATCAAAATGGGATTGCGCTACCAATTCGGAGATGTGGAGAGAGCCAAAAAAGGCAGTCAAGGCCGCTGCATGAAATAAGACCGCCTCATAAGGAGAATGACAGACTGTAGGCCAAAGCCTGTGGAGCTTAAGCAAAACCTCAGGAGACACAGGGACCCTCGAGTCCGGTGGTCGGGGGCACTCCCTGGACCACCCGGCCAGGACCAGTGCAAGGCAGTTTGGTGCCCTAGGCAAGATCAGATATTTAGCGCCCCCCTTCCTACTTGAGAGTGCTGTATTTTTTTTCCAAGGCGTTTCTGGCGCCCCCTTTAGCCCTGCGCCCTAGGCAGCTGCCTAGCTGGCCTAATGGTAGCACCGGCCCTGCACCCGGCCAACACTCTTCAAACCTGAAAATCGTTTGTGTAATTGGGAATACCCTGTGCATCATCCACTGAAGGCCCTAGAGGAAAGGACAAATTGTGAATCAGGCGAAACTCACCCGGGGCCTTCTTAGGAACTATTCCCAAAAACGATATGCGCAGGGAGGGGATGGGCAACGAAGCAAATGGGCCCAACACCCTCCCCACTGCCACCTCTTTATCAATTTTAGACTGGACTAAGGACTCAGCTTCAACTACAGATTTCTGATTGCAGGACATCATGTGAACTCGAGGACCATGAAATGGAATCCTGAAACCATAACGGAAACCATCTAGCAAATAAGTGGCATCAGACTTGTTAGGGTAAATTGACAGTAACACGGTCAGCCTGGGCAGATTAACTGGGCTGGGGCCCTTTCGGAGGTGGCTGCTGACGGGCGCTGAGGAGCAGCACCCTGGAAAGCCCCTCTGGAGGCATGCAAACGGAAGCAGGACGCTGACGTGTGTGTGCCTCCACAGACTGCGCAGACGTGCCTGTATGGGCACTCGGCGCGAGCACAATTCCCTTTATCGGCACATTCCCAGCATACCTGGCGGGGTTGAACCACCTATCCCGTGAAAGCATGGGAAGCTGGGGCAGGCGCCGCCTTGGACAAAACATGTCCACTTTCGGATCTCTCACCTGCAGGAACCATGTATTCTAACCAGAGATCGTTACCCTTTTTGTCCCATCTAATGTGATCATGGAAGGCAGCCTTCTTCCTAAATCCCTCATCATAGGCCAACCAAGCCCCTCCTTCAAAACCGGAATAGGCTCGATAAATAATATCGAGGTATTTGGTAATAATGGCTGCCCTATCAGGAAACTGCTGTTGAATGATACCCATGTAAATAAGGAACCCAGGCAACCATTTGGCCCACGTACAGGCTGGTTTCTTACGTTTAACCGTCTCCTGATCTTTATCCTTGGCTTCATCTTTATCTGCAGTTTCGGGTTCCCTTATCAAGAGTGAGAAAATATTGATAAACTCGCCCTGGAGTATCTTTTCCTTGGTCGCGGGGGCTAAATGGTACCCCAGCGGGAAGGAGGGGGTGCCTGAGGGAATGGCACCAGCCTCCGCCTGTGGGTAGTGATCTACCAGTGATCTTTGGACTGGCTCCTTGATGCAGGTGTCATATGGCCCACTGGCCCCGACCACACTTTAGAGCATGCCTTCAACGCTGGGGATAGAATCATAGAAAAGTAGAGTTGGAAGGGGCTTACAAGGCCATCGAGTCCAATCCCCTGCTCAATGCAGGAATCCAGGTCAAAGCATCCCTGACAGATGGCTGTCCAGCTGCACCTTGAATGCCTCCAGATTGGGAGAGCCCACCACCTCCCTAGGTACGGTAGTTGGTTCCATTGTCTTATTGCTCTGACAGTCAGGAAATTTTTCCTGATGTTTAGGTGGAATCTAGGTTCCTGTGACTTGAGCCCATTATTCTGTGTCCTGCAAACTGGGATGATTGAGAAGAGATCCTGGCCCTCCTCTGTGTGACAACCCTTCAAGTACTGGAAGAGTGCGATCATATCTCCCCTCGGTCTCTTCTTCTGAAGGCTAAACATGCCCAGTTCTTTCAGCCTCTCCTCATAGGGCCTTGTTTCCAGTCCCTTTATCATCCTTGTTGCCCTCCTCTGAACCCTCTCCAGTTTGTCTACGTCCTTCTTAAAGTGTGGTGCCCAGAACTGGACGCAGTATTCAAGAAGAGGCCTAACCAGTGCCGAGTAAAGGGGAATTATCACTTCACACAATTTGGAAGCTATATTTCTATTAATGCAGCCCAAAATAGCATTTGCCTTCTTTGCAGCAACATCGCATTGCTGGCTCATATTCAGTTTGTGATCTACCACAATTCCAAGATCCTTCTCACTTGTAGTATTGTTGAGCCAAGTGTCCCCCATTCTGTAACTCTGCATTTGGTTTCCTTTCCCTAGGTGCAGCACTTGGCATTTATCCCTATTAAATTTCATTCTGTTGTTTTCGGCCCAGCGCTCCAGCCTACTGAGATCGCTTTGAATTTTGTTTCTGTCTTCCAGAGTATTAGCTGTTCCACCCAACTTTGTGTCATCTGCAAATTTGATAAGCATTCCCAGAGCCCATTAATGGCTCATGCTGGCTCAGCTTGTCTGAGTGTAGAAAGCTAAGCAGGGTCAGGCCTGGTTATTACTTGGATGGGAGACCCCTCCTCTAGTTTCCTGCATTGAGCAGGGGGTTGGACTCGATGGCCTTGTAGGCCCCTTCCAACTCTATGATCTATGAAATCTACACCCTGTACCTCCTCATCCAAGTCATTAATACAAATGTTGAAGAGCACTGGGCCCAGGACCGAATGTTACATCGTCACCATCAACTGTAGGAGTTGCAGGTGACTCTGGCGCAGGAGCCACTGCCTTGGGTCGTGTAGGGGATACTGGAGGCAAGGAAGGCAGCTGACCCCCAAAATGCGGCCAACTGGGTGGAGGCGGTGGAGCTGGGCCTTGATAATATGGATTAAAGCCTAGTGGTGAGCCTGAGTGCATGAATGGCCATGTTGCCATGATGTTGGGTGGGTAGTACTCACCGCTCCCTGTGGAATCTCCCGTAGTGTTGGATGTTCCAGCGTGTGAACTAGCAACGGCTGCCTGGTCCCAGGGCCACAGAGGAGGTTCAACCGCATGCTCCCTGGAAAAATGACTGGTGCTGGGTTTGGGGGGAGCCATGGCACTAATGCTGGCCGCCATCTCATCTAAGCGTGCTGAAAGGGAATGCAGAACATCATTTTTAGAACCAGCACAAGTGGGAAGACTCTGCCCCGGTTTTCCCCGCCTGGGGACCCTTGAAGTGCGAATTGCCGGGACATCAGGGTCTTCTTCGTCTAAAGAGGAAAGCTGAGTCGATGGAGGGCACTTTGCTGGCTGCCTAGGGGCACGCCCTTTGCCCTTCTTACCGCCCTGGTTTTTCTTGGGAGGCATCTTGACAACGACGTGTACCTGTACGACTTTGTGAAAGAAACCAGTGAGAAAACGAAAGAGACCGAGGGCGGGGATACAGGTGCTTAAATGAGCCCCCCGCATCCCCGCCCCAGCCAAGCCCATTGGCTCAGCTGGCCGTGACCTGTCCTGCTACCTGACTCCCCACTCCTCCCCCACGCGCAAATCTTCTCCCCAGCCCCAAGGTGTGGGGCCAGGGGAAGTTTGTTGTTGGCAAACTTGGAATTCAAAATTCATTTTAATGCGCTTGAAAAGGCGGGGGGGGGGGATGCCTTTTAAAGTATCTGAATCATGCCTTTAACTGCTTTGCTATTCCATCTTTTTGCTGTCTCTTTGTTCCAGCACAAGGTAACTCTCATCAGTTAAGTAGCTGTGTGTTTGGAGGTGTTGCACATGCAAAGGACAGGAGGTGGCACTAGACAATTTTTTTCAAATTCAATAACATTTATGAAATGCTGTATGAAAAACATTATTATGAAAGATAAGGATTTCTACCCAGGGGTAAATAAAACCTCAGATATAAGCCATGCTATTTGTTTGCACATTAGACATATATACTTAATCTATGGCAGTTTATTAAAATATATAGAGAGAGCTATGCTAGATATTTTCCAATTTCAATTTTGGGGTAAAAACTAGCCATTTCTGTAGGGTGGTTTCCCTCCCCCCAGTACTTAACTTTTGCAGATATTCTTTTGCCATTCATTGCAATTTCCCCCAGATTGCTGCTTCCGTACACATTTCTCTCCCCAGCTCTTGTTTCATCTCCTTTGTGGATTAGTCACATGGGTGATCTCACCCAATGAGGGTTATGCAGTAAATGGGATGATGTCTCTACATCATCCTTCCCCAACCTCCATATGTGTTGAACGACAACTCCTGCTGCTCTACTACAGTATGTAGCCAGTCAGACTTGGGTGTGTGATCATGTCACTGTGGGCAATTGAGAGGAAGACCAAGTGTAAATGGAATAAAGGAAAAAATTTTGCAAGGAGTAAATGAATAAATGAACATTTTTTGCAAGGCGTGCCATCAGACCACCAAAAAGGGGAGGCATTTTTGGCAATATCTATAATGTTTGCAACCAAGTATGAGTAGTTTTGGTGCTTTTTCCAAAATGTCCCCCTTCCTGCCTACCTACCTTAGAAAGACCTCAGCCACATCTCCAGAAAGCAAAAAGTCTGAAAGCAATTCATCTCCTTTTGCTTAACTTTGTGTGAATGCTCATGAGTCACTTTGAGTGGGAGAGGTGAATTCCAATAGGAGGGTGCTCTTTACGAAAAAATCTGAGCCAATGTTAGGACTTAGTCTAGGATTAGAAGAAGCTAGGGATGGGGAAGAAATTTGTTTGGTTTGCACGTTAATGAGAACTTACCTGATTTTATTTATTATATTTATACCCCACCTTTTTTCCTGCAAGGAACCCAAGGCGGCTTACGTAATCCTCGTCCTCCTCCTCCTCCTCCTCCTCTCCATTTTATCCTCACAACAACCCTGTGAGGCAGGTTAGGCTGAGAGGCAGTGACTGGCCCAAAGTCAGCCAGTGAGTTTCATGGCCGAGCGGGGACTAGAGCCCAGATCTCCCGAGTCCCAGTCCAACACTCTCACCACTACGCCACACTGGCTCACTTTTTTGCACTTTTGAACCAATACACAATCCAAAACTCAGTTATCCTTCAAATTCGCACTTCTCTTGAGTTTTGCAATGAAATTCTCCAATCAAGAAATGTGTACAAAAATACATGTATAATGAGAAAGTGCACACAAAATGTGTGTATTACTGAAAATAACAAAGTACATTGTATTCGGGAAATTGCTTGGAAAATGGTGCATATTAGGCAAAGTCATATACAAAAATGCAGGTATTAGAAGAAATGTGCACAAACATGCATATAAATTTTTATGCAAACTTAAAAAAAAAATCTCAACCTTTGGGAAGAACCAAATTTGGGATTGGAAAAATGAGAAACAGAGAGAAACCAAAATTGTCAGATTTGTCCATCCCTAGAAGAAGCTAGAAGCTATGGCCAAACCTTATTTCCTGGCTATAAGACTATATTTTCTTTACATTCTTTGAAAGACCACCTTAAAAAGGATCTTGTGGTCTCATGTGCTCTGCAGTCCTAAATCCGCATAACTTTAAAGCTCTTGGTGTTTTTAATAGACCAAAGGATCATGAGATCAGACGAGAGTGCTGAGAATTATGTTAGTGATTCCTATAAGACTGAGTGACAATCGTTCATTTATTAGAGAGAAAAAGGGCTTCACTGACTCAGGCACACCACTGAGGCCAAGGTTCTGTTTCTTGGTCATGCGAGATGGTGACAGAACATGGCTTTCATATATAGATAGATTACAGTACTGTTATAATATAGTGCTAAATATAGTGCTGCTGTTTAATGCCATGTCAGTTCACAATAAGACCTCACTCATCCACAACCTAATTATGGCTGAGGGAGCTGACCTGACATACCGTATATTACCTAGACTTGCATGGACAAATTGGAAGGGCTGGATCTGACCCAGCATCCTTCAAGATAACTTGATGCAGCACCAACCCAAGCTGGAGGGTGTGTCCATAGGACTTCAATCTTCCTCACCAGGAGAACTCAACATGTCAGGCAGGCTTGGAGTGCCTGCATTCGGTGTTGGGCTATAAAGACAGATTGGGGTACCACATGCCCTCCAACATTTCACAGATGAAAATAGGGACACACATGTGAATTTGTAAGAGGTATGGTTAAGCAACATGAAGGTGTGATCAAGAGGACGTGGCCAGGCAACATGAGGGCGTGGCCAAGGGTATGGCCAGGCAACCAAAGGGCATGGTCAGGTACAAAAGTTATTAGACACACAAAACTGCAGTATTTTCTCTCTTACACCTAGAACCTGGGGTTATCCACTAAAGCTAAATGGTGGCACATTTGGGAAAAACAAAATGAAGTATTTCTTTGCATAGTGCATAGTTAAACTGTGGAATTCATTGCCACAAGATGTAGCAATGGCTGCCAACTGGGAATAGACAAATTCATGGAGATTAGTATTTAGTTTCCCTTCTCAAGGCATTATATCACTGATAAGGCTATCAATGGATTAGTCATGATGGCTACATAGCACCTCCAGGATTGGAGACACCATGCCTCTGAATACCAGTTGCTGGGGAACATGAGTGGGAGCGTACTGTTACCCTCATGTCCTGCTTGAGAGCTTTCCAGAGCACCTGATTGGTCACTGTGGGAAACAGGATGCTGGACCAGATAGGCCTTTTTAGTAGGGCTCTTTTTATGGTCTTATGTTCTTACCTAGCACAGAGAGGTAAGAACACCCTCTCTTAGATGAAGATGCAAGCCCAGTCCCTATATAAAAACCAAGGTTACTTAAGTGTATGCAGGGGCTTGGTTTGCATGAAGATGTCCTTCCTTTTGACTGTTAGAGTTATGGGTTGAATAAGGCAATCTGGGAGTTAATTTTTGACAGCCGAGTTCAGAACACAAGCCTTTTAAGGGCACAAATTGTGTCAGTCTTCAGAATAAATTCATGAGAAGCTGCCCATTATAAGTCTCTGACCATCAAGGGCTATTCCCGGAGTTCTGATAGGAGCAGAGTCTACTTTTACAGCCTGATAACATAAATGTTCATTCAAAAGCTACTCCTACTTTACTTCCTTGAAGGGGCTTTACTCTCAAGGAAGTGGCCAGAATACTGCTGCCTTATAGCACAATCCTAGGCATGATGACTCAGAAGTATGTATGTCCCATGGAACGCAATAGGGCTTACTCCCAAGTAAGTGTACAATTGAATCACACTTTAGGTGATTCAGGTAAATTCAGTAATAAGTTGTCAAGGAGGGCCCCTGTATTGACTATGCTTTGTTAAAAGACTCAGAAGGCATAACAGTTTTTTTATTATTATTATAGAGAAAGGGTATGCCTTAAATGTAAATGTATTCTGGGACAAAATATTTCAACCTT
Organism: Shinisaurus crocodilurus; assembly: GCA_021292165.1. Classification (NCBI taxonomy): domain Eukaryota; kingdom Metazoa; phylum Chordata; class Lepidosauria; order Squamata; family Shinisauridae; genus Shinisaurus; species Shinisaurus crocodilurus. Next base: position 185,616,317 of record CM037879.1, read on the forward strand.
TATTCTTTTTTAAGAAAATTCATGGTTAGAGGTTAATAAATATTTTTCCTTCCCACAATTCATACATCTTGCATTTGAGCACATATATCCAGTATTAAACACGGAAGCTCCATGTTTTAAAGCAATCTACAACATTGACCATCACATCTTGTGGCAGCAAATTGATTATGCATTGTGTGAAGAAGTATCGTGTAATTGAAGGATAATTGTGAAATGCTGGTCCTTGCTAGAAGAAGAGGTAGCAGTAGCAACGCCAGTGCTAGGATGATTTTTCCAGAATTATATTATTATCTAATATCTTATATATTATAATTATTACATTATTATATTATATATTATTTTATAATATTGTATAAGTGGCTTTTGTAATATTTTTTTACCTTACTTTACTTACCTTACTTAAACCCTTAATTGTAGATATCTGATGTTTTTCATGGGCAATCTCTTTTTGTTTTAAAATTGTCAGGATTGGCACAAATTCAACAGATAAAGCTTACCCACCCACCCCACCCCCCCAAACATGGAGTTTCAGAGAGAAGGGGAAGTTTCTTGCATTTCCTTCTGCAATGCAGTACCTCCGGTCTGTTAGGAAATAAAATCTTTGGCAATATAAAGATAGGAATCATGTGATAAATTCCCTCATTCACCTCTCCCTCTGTCCAGGGCAGCGGGTGCAGCCTCCACCTCCTTTTCTTTTCACCCAGCTAATCTGCTGCAACATGCAGCAGAGGCAGCAGGTAGAGCATGTGCGCGCACACACGCACACACATCCTCTGCAGCTGTTCAAGGCTGCGGCTGTTTGAGCCTAAGCAGAGCTACTCTTAAAGGGTTCATGGGCAAAATTGCAGATAAGCTAAAACTGCAAGCTTAGCTGCAATTTGCCCATGGCTCCTTTAAGAGCAGCTTAAAGTAGCTGGGAATTTGGGACTCTGCATGACAAAGTGAGAAGCCGTGATGGCTTAAGGGTTTTCGTGAGGGTCCTGGCATTTTCGCGGCAATTGGAGACTATGGGTACCAACCACACTGCTGCCCATCAGCCTCCCTGTCCGAGTTGGCTGAGGTGGTCGGTCTCAAGCGTGGTATTGGATAACCCTAGGTAGTGGTTGGGGAGCACTTCAACACTCATGCTGAGACTTCCTCTGGAGTGTCAGCTCAGGGCTTCATGGCAACCATGGGGTTGTCTCAAGTTGTCATTGCCCCAACACACAGAGCAGGACATTAATACCTATTTGAGGTGTTAAGAAACGATAGGGGGGAAATTGCGCTTTCCTCACCAATACATGAACTCAAACACAGTTATATGTCAGTATTCACACTTTTCCAAATTTTGCATTTCAGTTCTCCAATCAAAATGTATATAAAAATGTGTATATTAGAGAAACTTGTGCACAAGAATTATTGAAAATAATGTACAAGAATGCATTAAGGAAATTTGCTTGCAGAAATGTGTATTTTAGGCAAAACTGCATACAAAAATGTGTATATCAAGAGAAATGCTCATGGTGTGTCCACATTTTCATGTGGACTTTTTAAAAAATTCAGAAAGTGATGTGGAAATGGGTCAAAACAAACTTAATATTGGAAAAATTAGTAACTGAGGGTGCAATCCAATGGGGATGCCCGTAAGCCTCCGAACACGGAGGATTATGGGCATCCTATGCAGGGCGGAGGAGCACAGAGTGGATCTTTGCCTCCGCGCTCCTCCCGCACTGCAAATCAGCAAGATGGCTGATTTCAGCTATCTAGCTGAGGTGCTTCGGATGGGGAGAAAAGGAGGCTGGAGTGTCACCACAATACTGGCAATTCCAGTCTTCTGCCCTCCCCGCCCCCTGGAATTCCCTCTTCACCCCTTCTCTTCAGAGATGCAGCTGACGCAATTCTTTCCATGCTGACTACAAGGTGGGGAAGGGGGATCTGAGTGTGGATCCCCAGCTCTGAGGACAGAGCTCTTTTCCAACCTTGGAGCTGGGGATCCAGATGATCCTATGGCCCCTAGACACTGTCTAGGGCCATAGGATCACTGTGCAAGAGAAACTGAAATGGATGGATTTCATAACCACAGAAGGCTAAACCCCACCAAACTTTCTGGAACCTTAGCCTGCAACACATCTGCAACTTATGAGCCCAGTGTTTTTTCTCACTGAAACAACATTAATCTGTGTTCTCTCTTCCTTCCCTCTCTTTTTGTAAAGATTGGTTGGTTGACTTCCTTTCAAAACCTTGGAAATTAATGAGACCTGATTGCTGACGAGGAAGGGAAAATGAGGCCTGGTTCTTATTGAATTAGTAAACCTGTGCAGGGCCGGTGCTACCATTAGGCCAACTAGGCAGCTGCCTAGGGCGCAGGGCTAAAGGGGTGTCAGAGGGCATAGGGCTGGAGGGAGGGAGGGCTCAAGTGGGAAGGGAGGGGCGCTAAATATCTGATCTGGCCTAGGGCACCAAACTGCCTTGCACCAGCCCTGACCCTGTGTTTGGGCTGTACCACTTCAGGGAGGGACCCATGTGAACAATATAAAACTTTCCATGCACATTCAAAACCTGCATGTTGGGGGAGAAGGGTTCTAGCCTAGCCTTTTCTCTGGCATTTAGGTTCCAGTTTGGAGGGATTTTATTGATTTCTTTGAGGGAGGAGGAAAAAACCCATTCGTGTGAGCCCCTGTCAGCGGCCAGTACGCTCCAACAGCTTTGCTGCCTCATTGACAGCTAGCTAGGTATTAGAGGCAACGGCTTCAAACATACTCCAATGGCCTATCAGCTGCTGCACGTATGTTTGTCCTCTTCATACACAGAAATACGGTATTTTAGCGGACTGAAAATAAATTATAGCTAGAATATCTAGGATTATTTTTATCTGTCAAGTATTTGGGGATATTTTGCTGAAGTTTGACCAAAGCTCACTATTTTCCTGATGGAACTGTCTTTCAGTCCAAGAAGCTGATTGAGTTTTCTGCCCCTCTTTCCTAGTCAACTTCTATATTTTAAGAGTTCTTTAGTTTTTACCCCCTTCCCTGTTGCTGTTTGGCTTTATTCAAAAGCATCACATTCCACAGTAGGGGTTTTCATTGTATTTTTTGTGTGGAAGAACAAAGACTTCCTTTGACCTGGATTTGGATGCATCTGTGATGGCCCGCTTCACTGATGCCAGCTGAGCATTGTGCATTTAATTGATGAAATAATAATGATGAACCATGCCTGAACTCACTCTGATGCCCAATTGAAGCAGAAGCTGTGGTAAATCATGCTGCGCCTGTTCCCCAGCATTAAATGGCCTTCCCCCTTGCTTGGTGTGCTCAGGCATCTTATAAGCTGTGGGTTCTTGAACGACATGTGCACAGGGCCGCCTGTGTTTTCATTCTGAAAGCTCTCCAGCCCTGTTCCTTTATTTTACAAATGTGTGTAAGAAATGAGCACCACGCTCACCTTTTAGGAAAGCCTGAATTGTTTTAATGGGAGCATGTATTTACCACCGACAGCATTCATCTCATCAAATGGGAAAGCTTGCTCTTTCTAACTCCCCAGAAGAAAGGCGCAAGTTAAACTGCAGAACAGATGCAACTGCAAAGTAGCATATCTACTCTGTGATACTTCTTTAGCTTGGTCAACAGTACTGCAGCCATTTGCAGAGTCACTGCAGCAGCCTTTCAGTCCTCCATAATTCTTGAGATTATTATGGGATGCTACACCTGAACTCTGGTCTATCTGGACTCTGTCCCCCTAACCAGGTGCCCTGTCCCACAGTCTGCTTGGGTTCGAGTGTGTGTATCTGAAGGTGGGTGCCTGGGACAGAACAGGGATTCTGTTGGTGTGCCGTCCACCCCACTGCTCAACAGTCTCCCTGCCTGAGCTAGCCGGGGCAGTCTCGGGGTTGGTGTTGGAGACCCCTCACCTTGTTGTGCTGGGGGATTTCAACATCCATGCTGAGGCTGCCCTATCAGGAGTGGCTCAGGACTCCATGTTCTCCATGACACCCATGGGGCTGTCCCAAATGGTATCTGGCCCCACCCATGTTGCTGGACACACTCTGGACCTCGTTTTCTGTGTTGGACTGGGTGATAGTGATCTGAGAGTGGAGGAACTTTCTGTAGTTCTGTTGTCATGGACAGATCACTACCTGGTGGGGTTTAGACTTGCTGGCACTTGGAACCTCTGCAGGGGTGGAGGGCCGATTAAGATGGTCCGCCCCAGGAGGCTGATGGATGCGAATGGTTTCCTGATAAGCTTCTGGAGGCAGGCAAAGACCTTCCTGTTCCGGTAGGCATTTGGAACTAGCCTGTGATGCAATGGAATGCTGTATTTTATATTATGTGTATTGTATTGTTTTTAATATGATATATATATATATATATATATATATTTGATGGTTTAATTCTATTTTTAACTTTTGCATTTTTCTATTTCTGTTTTAATTGTATGAGTTTTAAAGGTTGTGAGCCACCTTGGGTCCCAGTGTTGGGAAAAAGGCGGGATACAAATAAATTTATTGTTGTTGTTGTTGTTGTTGTTGTTGTTATCATCGTCATCATCATCATCAGCAGCAGCAGCAAGAACAACAAAGGAGTCCTATTTAGAACCTTTGTAAACTCAAAAAGGAGCAGGATCCTACTCAGGCCTTGGTGCTTATGACCACAGCAATGGTTGACGCATGGAGGTTAGAGTGAGGAAAGCTTGTGCAGCCCCGTTTTCCTCCATGTATTGAGTCTACATAGATTCTGAACACCTGAATATGATTCATACATCAAGTGCATGTTTGAAGGAGTGTGTGCAGATTAAGGAACGACAGTAAGGGGAAATAGTTTCCCTTAGAGGTTTAGGAAATTGTTCGGCAGTTCTATCACATAGACAGCCTTTAAGGTAATGATGGGAAACCTCTACCCTACTCCAATATGCAGATATACATACCACAAAGATTACCAAGGGAGAAAGAAGAAGTCAATGACACATTGCTTACCCTAAGGGCCAAACACATATTACATGCAGTTGTTCCTTGCTTTCCATTTATGGTTTGTTGAATTGATGGTTCAACTGAAAAGCAGCCTCAGTTGCTGGCAGGAAGGGAAGAAGTTAAGCAGCATGTCCCCTGCTACTTTTGCACTGTTGATACTAACCTCTCAGCTACAAGCAAACCTTCATGGGAAAGAAACCTGTAAGTTTGTGCAATATGTAGTATGATAGCTTTGTAGGAGCACTGAGGAAGGGTTCCTTCCCTTAGAACAGGCTGCCCCAACCTAGTGCCCTCCAGGTGTATTGGACTACAATTTATTTATTTATTTATTTATTTACAGTATTTGTACACCACTCCATATCTAAGCAGATTTTGGAGCGGTGAAATCTGAACTTCCATCAGTCCCACCCAGCACCAGGAGAGAGAGAGAGAGAGAGAGAGAGAGCAAGTTTCAATGTACTGGGATGGAAGTTGAAGGTGCCTGAAGCAGTGAGGAAGAAGAACACAAGAAAAAATAGGAAGCACAGAAGGAGGAAAATAAGATAACTGTCGGTGTCTTATATTGATAACTAGCTTTTTTTACTCGACGTTGCATGGGTCGTCATTTTCCTGCAGGCACTATTTGTTCGAAATTCCTTAAGGTAGCGGTCTGCTGTTTTGAATCCCTCCATAGGTAAGGTCCCCCGGGACTACATAATGAAATCCCAGCTCCCCCAGGACTACTTGCTACCCCCGGAACTACACAATGAAATCCCTGCTCCCCCCCCCCGCCCCGGGACCACACAATGAAATCCCTGTTCCCCTCCGCCGGGACCACACAATGAAATCCCAGCTCCCCCCCCCGGACCACACAACAATGAATTCCCTGCTGCCCCCCCCCCAGGACCACACAATGAATTCCCTGCTCCCCCCCCCGGGACCACACAACAATGAAATCCCAGCTCCCCCTCCGGGCCTACACAATGAAATCCCTGCTCCCTTTCCCCTGGGACTACACAGTGAAATCCCAGCCCCCCCCCCGGGACCACACAACAATGAAATCCCAGCTCCCCCTCCGGGACTACACAATGAAATCCCTGCTCCCTTTCCCCTGGGACTACACAGTGAAATCCCAGCTCCCCCCCCGGGACCACACAACAATGAAATCCCAGCTCCCCCTCCGGGACTACACAATGAATTCCCTGCTCCCCCCCCCCCCCGGGACCACACAACAATGAAATCCCAGCTCCCCCTCCGGGACTACACAATGAAATGCCTGCTCCCTTTCCCCTGGGACTACACAGTGAAATCCCAGCTCCCCCCCCGGGACCACACAACAATGAAATCCCAGCTCCCCCTCCGTGACTACACATTGAAATCCCTGCTCCCTTTCCCCTGGGACTACACAGTGAAATCCCAGCTCCCCCCCCGGGACCACACAACAATGAAATCCCAGGTCCCCCTCCGGGACTACACAATGAAATCCCTGCTCCCTTTCCCCTGGGACTACACAGTGAAATCCCAGCTCCCCCCCCGGGACCACACAACAATGAAATCCCAGCTCCCCCTCCGGGACTACACAATGAATTCCCTGCTCCCCCCCCCCCCCGGGACCACACAACAATGAAATCCCAGCTCCTCCTCCGGGACTACACATTGAAATCCCTGCTCCCTTTCCCCTGGGACTACACAGTGAAATCCCAGCTCCCCCCCCGGGACCACACAACAATGAAATCCCAGGTCCCCCTCTGTGACTACACAATGAAATCCCTGCTCCCTTTCCCCTGGGACTACACAGTGAAATCCCAGCTCCCCCCCCGGGACCACACAACAATGAAATCCCAGCTCCCCCTCCGGAACTACACAATGAATTCCCTGCTCCCCCCCCCGGGACCACACAACAATGAAATCCCAGCTCCCCCTCCGGGACTACACAATGAAATCCCTGCTCCCTTTCCCTGGGACTACACAGTGAAATCCCAGCTCCCCCCCCGGGACCACACAACAATGAAATCCCAGCTCCCCCTCCGGGACTACACAATGAAATCCCTGCTCCCTTTCCCCTGGGACTACACAGTGAAATCCCAGCTCCCCCCCCCCCGGGACCACACAACAATGAAATCCCAGCTCCCCCTCCGGGACTACACAATGAAATCCCTGCTCCCTTTCCCCTGGGACTACACAGTGAAATCCCAGCTCCCCCCCCCCCCCCGGGACCACACAACAATGAAATCCCAGCTCCCCCTCCGGGACTACACAATGAATTCCCTGCTCCCCCCCCCCCGGGACCACACAACAATGAAATCCCAGCTCCCCCTCCGGGACTACACAATGAAATCCCTGCTCCCTTTCCCCTGGGACTACACAGTGAAATCCCAGCTCCCCCCCCCCCCCGGGACCACACAACAATGAAATCCCAGCTCCCCCTCCGGGACTACACAATGAATTCCCTGCTCCCCCCCCCGGGACCACACAACAATGAAATCCCAGCTCCCCCTCCGGGACTACACAATGAAATCCCTGCTCCCTTTCCCCTGGGACTACACAGTGAAATCCCAGCTCCCCCCCCCCGGGACCACACAACAATGAAATCCCAGCTCCCCCTCCAGGACTACACAATGAAATCCCTGCTCCCTTTCCCCTGGGACTACACAGTGAAATCCCAGCTCCCCCCCCCCGGGACCACACAACAATGAAATCCCAGCTCCCCCTCCGGGACTACACAATGAATTCCCTGCTCCCCCCCCCCCCGGGACCACACAACAATGAAATCCCAGCTCCCCCTCCGGGACTACACAATGAAATCCCTGCTCCCTTTCCCCTGGGACTACACAGTGAAATCCCAGCTCCCCCCCCCCCCCCGGGACCACACAACAATGAAATCCCAGCTCCCCCTCCAGGACTACACAATGAAATCCCTGCTCCCTTTCCCCTGGGACTACACAGTGAAATCCCAGCTCCCCCCCCGGGACCACACAACAATGAAATCCCAGCTCCCCCTCCGGGACTACACAATGAATTCCCTGCTCCCCCCCCCCCGGGACCACACAACAATGAAATCCCAGCTCCCCCTCTGGGACTACACAATGAAATCCCTGCTCCCTTTCCCCTGGGACTACACAGTGAAATCCCAGCTCCCCCCCCGGGACCACACAACAATGAAATCCCAGCTCCCCCTCCGGGACTACACAATGAAATCCCTGCTCCCTTTCCCCTGGGACTACACAGTGAAATCCCAGCTCCCCCCCCGGGACCACACAACAATGAAATCCCAGCTCCCCCTCCAGGACTACACAATGAATTCCCTGCTCCCCCCCCGGGACCACACAACAATGAAATCCCAGCTCCCCCTCCGGGACTACACAATGAAATCCCTGCTCCCTTTCCCCTGGGACTACACAGTGAAATCCCAGCTCCCCCCCCCGGGACCACACAACAATGAAATCCCAGCTCCCCCTCCGGGACTACACAATGAAATCCCAGCTCCCCCCCCCCCGGGACCACACAACAATGAAATCCCAGCTCCCCCTCCGGGACTACACAATGAAATCCCTGCTCCCTTTCCCCTGGGACTACACAGTGAAATCCCAGCTCCCCCCCCGGGACCACACAACAATGAAATCCCAGCTCCCCCTCCGGGACTACACAATGAAATCCCTGCTCCCTTTCCCCTGGGACTACACAGTGAAATCCCAGCTCCCCCCCCGGGACCACACAACAATGAAATCCCAGCTCCCCCTCCGGGACTACACAATGAAATCCCTGCTCCCTTTCCCCTGGGACTACACAGTGAAATCCCAGCCCCCCCCCCCGGGACCACACAACAATGAAATCCCAGCTCCCCCTCCGGGACTACACAATGAATTCCCTGCTCCCCCCCCCGGGACCACACAACAATGAAATCCCAGCTCCCCCTCCGGGACTACACAATGAAATCCCTGCTCCCCCCTATGGCCGGTGCTACCATTAGGCCAACTAGGCAGCTGTCTAGGGCACAGGGCTAAAGGGGGCGCCAGAAACGCCTTGGAAAAACAACAACAGCGCTCTCAAGTGGAATGGGGGGGGCACTAAATATCTGATCTTGCCTAGGGCACCAAAATGCCTTGCACCGGTCCTGCTCCCCCCCAGGACTGCTCACCAGCCGTGAGATTGTAGCCATGAGGTTATAGCTTCGTAGCCACGGTGGCTTAGTGTGTCATACGAACCCAGGCAATGTGTGTATGTCACAACAATGTGTGTGACACTGCCTCATTAAATTCCAGCATCATCATGATGTTCCCACTCATCCTCCTCCCTTTCCCTGCCCCCGGGCTACCAGAAGGCACCTGCATTTGAGGAAGTTAATTGTTCCAAACAACATTGGCATGACATCGAGTGGCAGCACTGAGTAATGGGAGGGGGGCATGAGTCGCCTAGTGCTGGAGTTCCTCAAGGGGAAGCACAGCATTAGATAGCTTGTCCCTGCCGCTGCCGAGGAGCCTCTGAAAGCTGCCCAAAAGTGCTTCTTGGGCACTTTTTAGCAGCTGTCATCCCCGCTTCGCTTCCCTCGGTGCTCCTGCAGTGTCCCCTGGGATACTGGGGGGAAGACCAAGGAAGAGGAGGAGGCACAGTGCATGGCTTAAATTCCCAAGGTGTTTAGGGTGTCGTGCAAACCCACCAATTGTCAACTACATGAAGAATTGTTTTATGTAGTTCTACCAGCAGTTGTTGAATGGAAAGTGAAAAGGCTTGAAAATGGCTCTTTATGTAGCATCTTTGCTGTTGCTATTTTTTTTTCAAAATTAGGAAATTTTGAAAAAAAACACACCTTGTGTTTTAAAAATTGCCATTGTACATTCATGTTTTGTGGGGTGTTTCTCCCCCCCCCCCTGTTTTTTGGGTGGTGGTGGAGAGATTAGGGTAGGAATTATACATCCAGTGAGCAAATGATCTTCTGAGATGTGTGCCTCAGCATGGCAGTGCTGGACTTATGAAGAAAATAGAGTGACCTAGATTTTTAAAAAGTTTAGTCAGAGATTATCATAACCCTTTATTGCCACCCCTGAAACTTCAACTTTCAAATGTTGATGAAATGGTCCTTATATTAAGTGACAAGAAAGTAACTAATGGAATCCTTAATCACAAGATACAATGATGCAGTTTTAAAATTGGGTTCTTTTGTGGAAGGCTGTCTGGTTAATATGGCTCAAGCTGAGCTTCAGTTGCGAAGTAAGCGATGCATGTTCTGTGAAAGCAAGCTGTAGAGCAGTGATGGCGAACCTTTTTGAGCCCGAGTGCCCAAACTGCAACACAAAACCAATTTATTTATTTCAAAGTGCCAACACTGCAATTAAACCTGAATACCGAGGTTTTAGTTTTAGAAAAACAACTCCTACAGTTGTCTGAACTAATTAACATCTTTTGTCTTAAAAGAAAAACAATAACAGAGCTTTCAATGATACAAACAGTTTCTTGTTGGAAAAAAAATCAACTCAAAAAATTATTATAGTACTACATTGTACACATAGCCTGAAGGGAATTTATACAAACTTTTAAAATACCGGTAATTAGGCACATGTATTTTTGGATAACGGATTCTCAACTTGTAATATGATTATATGCCAGACTGAAGTTGTATGGGGCAAGCTTTATCCCGGGTCCTTTCCCTGCTTCTACAGGTGTCGGATTAGTAAAAGTAAAAGTCAACCTGTATTAGGATGAGCAAGATAAACAAGAAAACTAAACGTGCTTAACATATTTTAAACACTTTATGTCTTGGACTGCAAACACTGCATTAGGTAAAAGTTTGCATTGGGCATGCTTTTGCACAATTAATGTGATTTTTACTATTGCATGCATGCTGATAATTTGTCAAACCCTGGCTCATACTCCGTTAGTTTGAGAGCAACACATGCAGCATTCAGGTCAACTGTTAGGGCTTTACATCCAAGCCATGCTCTGTGCATCATTCTTCAAAATCTTTTAAATGTGATAACAATGTAGAAAAGAATTCTGTAACAGGAATTCTAGAATAAAATCATTCTGTTCCACACTGTGAGAAAGAACAAAATCATTAGTGTTTTTGCAGAAGGGGACAGTCTTTTCGCGATCTGGTGACCAATGGCTCGAGTGCCCACAGAGAGGTCCCTGAGTGCCATCTGTGGCACCCGTGCCATAGGTTCGCCATCACTGCTGTAGAGTGATAACAGGCTCTCTCTCCCATGCAAAGAAAGAAAGAAAGAAAGGAGGAGAAGCACTCTCGATTTTGATCAGCTTAACAGCATGTGTGCTGGGGAATAATAGAATCATAGAAAAGTAGAGTTGGAAGGGGCCTACAAGGCCATCGAGTCCAACCCCCTGCTCAATGCAGGAATCCAGGTCAAAGCATCCCTGACAGATGGCTGTCCAGCCGCACCTTGAATGCCTCCAGAGTGGGAGAGCCCACCACCTTCCTAGGTAGTTGGTTCCATTGCCTTATTGCTCTGACAGTCAGGAAATTTTTCCTGATGTTTAGGTGGAATCTGGGTTCCTGTAACTTGAGCCCATTATTCCGTGTCCTGCAAACTGGGATGATCGAGAAGAGATCCTGGCCCTCCTCTATATGACAACCCTTCAAGTACTGGAAGAGTGCGATCATATCTCCCCTCAGTCTCCTCTTCTGAAGGCTAAACATGCCCAGTTGTTTCAGTCTCTCCTCATAGGGCCTTGTTTCCAGTCCCTTTATCATCCTTGTTGCCCTCCTCTGAACCCTCTCCAGTTTGTCTACGTCCTTCTGAAAGTGTGGTGCCCAGAACTGGACACAGTACTCAAGATGAGGCCTAACCAGTGCTGAGTAAAGGGGAATTATCACTTCACACGATTTGGAAGTTATACTTCTACTAATGCAGCCCAAAATAGCATTTGCCTTCTTTGCAGCCACATTGCATTGCTGGCTCAGATTCAGTTTGTGTTCTACCACAGTTCCAAGATCCTTCTCACTTGTAGTATTGTTGAGCCAAGTGTCCCCCATTCTGTAACTGTGCATTTGGTTTCCTTTCCCTAGGTGCAGCACTTGGCATTTATCCCTATTAAATTTCATTCTGTTATTTTTCGGCCCAGCATTCTGTTTCTCTCTTCCAGAGTATTAGCTATTCCACCAAACTTTGTGTCATCTGCAAATTTGATAGGCATTCCCTGCACATCCTCATCCAAGTCATTAATAAAAATGTTGAAGACCACTGGGCCCAGGACCGAGCCCTGTGGTACCCCGCTCGTTACCTCTCCCCAGTTTGAGAAGGAACCATTGATAAGCACTCTTTGAGTCCGATTCTGTAGCCAATTGTGGATCCACCTGATAGTTGTTCCATCTAGCCCACTTTTAGCTAGCTTGCTAACCAGGATATCATGAGGCACTTTGTCGAAAGCTTTGCTGAAGTCCAGATATATGATGTCCACAACATTCCCACAGTCCACAAGGGAGGTTACCCAATCAAAAAATGAGATCAGATTAGTCTTGCAGGATTTGTTCTTGACAAATCCATGCTGGCTTCTAGTAATCACTGCATTGTTTTCAAGGTGCTTGCAGACTGACTTCTGTATAATCTGCTCCAAAATTTTCCCAGGGATTGATGTCAGACTGACTGGCCTATAGTTCCCAGGTTCTTCCTTCTTGCCCTTTTTGAAGATGGGAACAACATTTGCCTCCTCCAGCAGGGATGTTGAAGAGTCCTTGGTTTCGAGTCACGAGTCGAGTCACGAGTCTTTGGACCCGAGTCTCGAGTCCGAGTCCTTGCTCCAAAATGGTGACTCACGAGTCACGAGTCATTCCCAAAGCTGACTCCACGAGTCCCTATTAAAATCAATGGGGGGTTTTCCCCAACAAAATAAGGCTATTTCCGATGTGTGGCTTAAATAAATTCTAGGCACAAGTGTGCCTTTTTATTTCAAAACTCTGCAACTGATTTTGGCAAGAACAGACCAGGCAGACAAACCCAAAATAACCAGGCAGGCAGAGGAGGCTGGGAACCCTAAACAGGCAGGCAGGGGCAGCCAAACCCAAAATGTCTGAAAGGTTGCATTATAGGAAAAGAATTTTAAAAAATAAACTTGCTGTACTTCCTAAAACCTATCCATGTTGCATTTGAGGAACACGATTTTGGAACACGAGTCCTTGGTCTCGAGTCCCGAGTCGAGTCTCAAGTCCCATTAAAAATATTGGGACTCGAGCCTGACTCGAGTCAGAGGGGGGACTCAGTCCGACTCACGAGTCGAGTCCTGGAGTCCGAGTCCCCATCCCTGTCCTCCAGTCATCTGGCACTTCACCTGTCCTCCATGATTTCTCCAAGATAATAGACAGTGGTTCTGAGGGTTCTTCTGTCAGTTCCTTTTTTACTCTAGGATGCAGCTCATCAGGCCCTGGAGATTTAAACTCGTTCAGAGTAATCAGGTGCTCCTTGACCATTTGCCTATCAATTTCAAGCTGCAATCCTGCCCCTTCAGTCTGCACACTTCAGGTTTGCCAGGGGGGTCATAGACCCTCTTTTGGGAGAAGACCGACCCGAAGTAGGAATTGAACATTTCTGCTTTTTCTTTGTCTTCTGTTATCAATTTGCCATCCTCATTGCGTAGTTGAACCACCATTTCTTTCCTCTGTCTTTTACTATGCATGTACCTGAAGAACGCTTTCTTGTTGTTTTTAGCATCCCTCGCTAACTTTAGCTCATTCTCAGCTTTAGCCTTCCTGACACTATTCCTGCAGTTCTGTGCTACCTGCCTGTACTCTTTCCTTGTAGCCTGTCCTTCCTTCCACTTCCTATATGTGTCCTTTTTTGTTTTCAGGTCATCTTTGAGTTTATTGTGAAGCCACACTGGCTTCTTCTGTTGCCCCCTGCCTTTTTTCCTTGTGTGAATGGTTTGCAATTGTGCCTTCAAAATTTCCTTTTTAAAAAACTCCCACCCATCCTGGGCTCCTTTTCTCATTAGAGTCGCTTGCCATGGGACCTTACTTATCATTGTTCTGAGTTTGTTAAAATTGGCTTTCCTAAAATCCAGGGTACGCGTTTGGCTACACTCAGCTTTTGCTTCCTTTAGAATCAAGAACTCAAGTATAACATGGTCACTTTCCCCCAGAGTTCCCGAAACTGCCATTTTATCCCCTAACTCGTCTCTGTTGGTTAGAATCAGGTCAAGGATAGCCGATTCTCTAGTTCCTTCCTCCACTTTCTGTAGGAGGAAGTTATCAGCAACACAACTCAGGAATTTCTTGGAGGGGCCATGTTTGGCTGAACAAGTTTCCCAACAGATATCAGGGAAACTGAAGTCCCCCATTACTACCACATCATGCGTCCTCAAAACACTGGCAATTTGCTTTTCAAAAGTTTCATCCTCGTCTTCTCCTTGATTGGGTGGTCGGTAGTAGACTCCAACCGCCGTGTTCGTTTTATTCTTTGCCCCATTTATTTTAACCCAGATGCTCTCCATTGTGGCACAGAGCCCTTCTTCCATTGTTGCCCCCGAGTTTATGTCTCCCTCCCCTGTTGGATTCAGTTTAAAGCCCTCCTGATTTAAGTTCCTCATGCTGTGGCCAAACACATGCTTCCCAGTCCTTGTGAAGTGCAACCCATCCTTTGCCAGCAGTCCATCTTCCAGGAAGTGTAGCCCGTGGTCCCAGAATCCAAATCCCTCACGTCGGCTCCACCTTCGTAGCCAGTCATTCACTCGGAGTATTTTTCTTTCCCTTTCTATGCCTCTTCCAAGTACTGGAAGGATGGATGAGAAAACTATCTGTGCCCCAAAGTTCTTGAGTTCCCTTCCCAACTCTGCCGTGATTTCTTTGTAACTCCGCTTGGCAGTATCATTTGTACCCACGTGGATGAGAAGAAAGGAGTATGTGTCGGTGGGCTGTATGAGCCTCGGCACCTGCTCTGTCACATCCTTAATCTGTGCCCCGGGGAGACAGCACACCTGGCAAGTCCATGGGTCTTCGCGACATACTTTGGCTTCGATCCCCCGCAGGAGGGAGTCTCCCACTACTCAGGAACGGTGCAGGGCTGTTTGGCGCCCTAGGCCAAATTATATTTAGCGCCCCCCCTCTCGTGCCGTGGGGGGGGGCTCCGGAGCAAAGCAGCCCTGCTCTGCAACCCCCCCCCCGCGCCGCCACCGCCACCGCTACCACCTACCTCCCCCCCCCCCGATGCTGGCTGCTGCTGCTGCCGCCTCCTCCTCCTCCTCCTCCTCCTCCTCCGACGCCACGGGACCCCCGCGCTTTTTTTTTTTGCCTGGGAAACCAGGGCAACAGGGCTTAAACAGCCCTGTTGACCTGGTTCCTCCCGTCAAAATAACGCCGGTGGGGCTCTGGAAACGACGCGAAGGTAGGTAGGTGGCTGGCGGGCGCGCGGGCGCGCGAGCGGGGGGGATGGTGCGGCGGCGGGCAGGCGCGCGGGGAGGCGGCAGGTGGGGCAGGAGCGCGCCAGCGGCAAGGAAGGAGCGCAGCGTTCGCACCCTTTTCCGCCATGCGCCCTAGGCAGCCGCCTGGGTCTGCCTAGCGGTAGCGCCGGCCCTGCCACTACTAGTACTCTTCTCTTTCTCTTGCTGTAGGCCTTGGTTTCATTGCCTCCACTTGACTGACCTTCAGCCTCTTGCTCGCTGTCACATTGGGTGCCAGGTAATTCGTCCTCTGAAGGCTGTCCTCTGCTCTCGTCCTCAAGTACCTGGAAGCGGTTCCATAGCTCCACTGCTTCCAGAGGCGCAGAATGTCTTCTAGTTCTTCTGCTCCTAACAGTCACCCTTTTCCAGGGAGTTCCCCCTACGTTATTTTCCCTTGCCTCAGCATTCTCCAACTCCGCCTCATCCTGCCGTTGCCCTTCTGGCTCCTGTACTACGCTTTGCTGCTGTAGACAGATCCATCGTTCTGTCTAAGAACTCTTCACTTTCTCTTATACTCCTGAGGATTGACACTTGCTGCTCCAGTCCTCTGACCTTTTCTTCCAACAATGTGACCAGCTTGCACTTGTTGCACGTGTAGGCCATGTTGATCTCCGGCAGGAAAACAAACATTGCACACACATTGCAGGTCACCACCACTGCAGATTCCTTTCCTTCCATAGTTCTCTGTTCCCTTTATGTTTCTGCCTTTCTTTTCGTACTGGAATGGCCGGTGCCTTGTCCTGCGTTCCCTGAATGTCAACAACAGAGTCCCCCTGGCCTATAAGTGTGTGGTACTAGAACAAAACAAACAAACAGTCTAGAAAATTTCTTAGGGACCTCCCCCTTGACCTCCCCTGCTGAACTCCGCTGCCAAACTCCTGTTTGCTCTCCCTGTTTGTTCACTCTGTTGGCTCGCTCTCTGGGAGCCTGCTTGACTTATCACAGCCCCAAGAACAGCTGGAGCCTCTCTCCTGTGCTTAGCTGGGAGTCAGGAACAGTGAATATAACAGGGAATATAAGCCCATGTTACTTGCCCCCAGAAACATATACTATATAGGCTAATCTAATTGAATTTAGTACATTCCTTCTGCATGAATGTGCTGATCTGGCATGACTTCTATGTTATAACTTTGGCACTGCTGCTTGTCTCTATTGCGCTAGAAAGTGCTAGTTATGTTATGCAAGTGTTCTTTTATGCTAGCACAATGTCATTAGCGCTAGTGCTGGAGAACAGCTGGATACTACCCATAAAAAGTAAAGGACATCTTGAGTATTATTTTATTTTATGTTCCCTGTTACAGTTCATAGGATCATAGAGTTGGAAGGGTCCTACAAGGCCATCGAGTCCAACCCCCTGCTCAGTGCAGGAAACTAGAGGAGGGGTCTCTCATCCAAGTAATAACCAGGCCTGACCTGCTTAGCTTTCCATGCTCAGACAAGCTGAGCCAGCGTGAGTCACAACTAATATACAGCCTCACTGATAAAAATTTGGTCTCTGCAATGGATCAACTATGCCAGGGGTATAGTTGAGCCATGGGCACGTTTGGCAATCTGAGAAACTGTCTTGGACCAGGGGTCCTCAAACTTTTTAAACAGGGAGACAGTTCATTGTAGTGGTGGGGCCGAGCCTGGAGTCGGCTGGAGGCTCGCTCCGGGCTCGGCCCTCCACGAGCGGCGGTGGCCCGCTCCCACTCTTCAGAGCGGCGTGGAGCGTTGTCCTCGGCTTGCACCGCCGCCGGAGAAACCCCCCCGCTGCCGCCAGACCCCCCCGCCCCCCACTGCTGCCGCCAGGACCCTCCCGCCGCCTACCTGGTCCTGCGCGCCGCCACCTCCACTGCCAGAGCCACTGCTCCGTCGCGCTGGACCTCCGCCCGCGCTCTGTTTTGGCGGGAGGAACCAGGGCAACAGGGCTTAAACAGCCCTGTTGCCCTGGTTTCCCCAGCCAAAAACAGAGCGCGGGGGTCCAGCGCGACGGAGCAGGGTCCCATCGTGTCACTTCCTCCGCGCCGGAAGTGACTCGACAGGACCCATCGGACAAGGAAGGAAGGCTCTCCGCTCCGCGGAGAGCCCAGGTAAAGCCCGCGTGCGTGGCCGAGCAGCCCGTCGGACACAAGCAGGCCCAGTTCGGGCCTTGCTCCTGTCTGACGGGCTGCTCGGCTACATCCCTAGCTGGCCCATTGTCCCTCAGACTGTTGGTGGGCCGGAGTATAGTTTGAAAAAGATATGAACAAATGGATCAAGTAAAAAAAAAAAAGGACCTGGGTTCTTTTTTTTACTTGATTAAATGGAAAGTTATTATAAATTAATAATAAATTAATTATAAATTAATTTGCTGTCTAAAATTGAAATACATTAAATTTTAAAAAGGTATAGAAAGGCTTGATTTGCACACTGCACATATCTTATTTGTAGTGCAAAAAAAACAGGAAATTAAAACAGCAGTATTTAGTATGAGTAATGAGCAGTATTTACCAGCCACAGAGCTGGTGGTCCACATCCTGCAACTTTGTTCCACATCTTACAGCCTCATCTCATGCATGTGTACTTGGAAGTAAGCTTCACTGAATTCAAGGAGACATTCTCCCCAGGTAAGTTTACAAAGGATCACAGCCTTAAAAGTACAAACCAATTCCCTGGGGTAGGCTAGGAAGACCTGGTACCCAGAGAACTTAGGGAGAGCCAGTGTGGCATAGTGGTTAGTTAGAGTGTTTGACTGGGACTCGGGAGATCCGGGTTCTAGTCCCTACTCAGCCATGAAGCTCACTGACTGACTTTGGGCCAGTCACTGACTCTCAGTTTTAACCTACCTCACAGGGTTATTGTGAGGATAAAATGGAGAGGAGGAAGATTATGTAAGCCACCTAGTGTTCCTTGCAGGAAAAAAGGCAGGATATAAATATGACAAACAAATTAATAAATAGTGCGTACAACTGAAATGATTGTCATTTCAGTCACCTCATTGGCACCAGATTGTCTTCTAGATGTTTTGTAGCCTGATCCTAAGGATTTTTACTCAGAAGTAAGCCTTACTGATTTAAATGGGAATTATTGTAAGTGGCTTGTGTTTCAGCCAGGCCCAGCAATCCTAAACATGTTTGCTTGGAGTATAGCCCAATTAAGTTCAGTGAGGCTTGCTCCAAGGTAAGTTTGCATAGGATTATAGCCCTGTAGCCAGACTTTTATGCAGGTTTACTCAGAAGTATGCTTACTCAGAAGCTCAATGGGGGCAATGCATACGAATGCAACCATAACCTCATGGCCTTCTGCAGGTTTAATATATTTTTGCATTTATTGAAAGCAATTTTAATAATAAGACATCACTCTGGATTACAAACAAATCTTTTACAAACAAATGAAAAGGGGAGAGGAGGAGGGGCGGCTGAGCCTGCGGCGGGGCGCAAGCCACCTGCCCGCCCGGAGCCCTGCAGGGCGGGCAGCAGCGCAGCAGGCCAGCGTCTCTTCCGGTGGAGGAACCTCTCCTGCTCCGAAAACTCTGCAAAAACTCTGCCTACTTCTCTAGACTGGCTGACGCCGCTGACGCCACCACCACTTGGGGCCCGTCCTCCTCGAGGCGCTCACGTGGGCCCATGCCGATGTCATGCCCCCTCCCCATTCTCCTCCCTCTTCCCCAGCGGGAGCGTCAGGCTGAGAAGCCACTCCGGTAGCGAAGCAGCAGCAACTTTTGCCCGGGGCAATTCCGTTCTTGCGCAGTAAGAGTGCCTCTAGACTAGATCGGCTGCCGGGCCGGATGAAGGACACGTTGGGCCGGATGTGTCCAGCGGGGCGTAGTTTGAGGACCCCTGGTCTTGGAGATCCCTGAAAAATGGGAGGCATGGCAAAGAATAAGTAATCTGCCCAAAAGACTGAGTACAAGGTCCAAGCCTGAATGGCTACACATTCACCACACTATTCACTCACTCACTCACTCTCACATGCACCACACACACACACACACACACACACACACACACACACACACCTACCTCACTCAAATGCAACTCCTGCTGAAGCGTGTTTAGGCCTGGCACCTGTTTTGATCTGACAAACCCCAGTTCCCAAACCACTCAGTCAACCAGGAATCCTGATTCCTAGCCTTTCTACCTCCTTTAATCCATTCTCTTGCTGAAGGAGCCTGACATCCCACACTTGGTTACCTGGATCATTTTTCAGAAAAATAAACTGAAAAGAAGGAAAAAAACACTCGAGTAACAGACTATGATTCCTGCCATAGAAGCTCCATTGCTAGAGCAGGTGAGATGCAGTGTCAGAAGGAAATGCAAGGAACTTCTCCTTCTCTCTGAAGCTCCAAGTCTGGGGGTGTGGGGTGGGTGGGTAAGCATCACCTGTTGAATTTGTGCCAATACTGAGCATTTTAAAACAAAAAGAAAGATTTCCCTGCGAGCACTGACCCCCCCCCCCCCATGAGAAACACCAGATATCAGCAATTAAGGGTTTCAGTAAGGTTAAAAAAATATTACAAAAGCCACATTATAAAATAATATAATTCTGGAAAAGTCCTCCTTGCACTGGCACTGTTGCTCCTACCTCTTCTAGCAAGGACCAGCATTTCACAATTATCCCTCAGTTACACGATACTTCACACAATGCATAATCAATTTGCTGCCACAAGATGTTGATGGCCAGTGTTGCAGATTTAGTGGCGTAAATAAGGCTGGGCGCGCTGCCTGAGCCTTATTTCGCCCCCCTCCCCGCCTTGTTTTTTTGAGCGGCGCGCAGCGCCTCTCGAATGAGCCACCTACCCCGTTCTCCGCGCTCGATCAGTCCCGTCGCGTCACTTCTGGGACTGGAAATGATGCGACGGGCCTCTGCGCAGGCGCAGATCGGTCCCATCGCATCATTTCCGGTCCCGGAAGTGACACGACGGGACCGATCGAGCAGCGTGGGCGGTTCTCCGCCGGATTGAGCTGCTGGGGCGGCTTTCCGCGGAGCGCGCAAGCCGCCCCGAAGAGGAGGTAAGGCCTCGCTGGGGCACGAGCAGGGCCATGCTCAGCCTCGTTCTGCCGCGTGCGAGGCTCGATTTACAACTCTATCAGATTGCTTTAAAATATACTCACTTTCCTGTGAGTAAGTCCCATTGAACGTAATAGGACTTACTTCTGAGTACACATGCACAGAATTGCACTGTTATTCTGTTTTCAGAGCAGTGGTAAATTTTACTTGGCTTTACCTGTGTACCCCACGTGAAAGTCTTTTTCTAACACATGCTGAAGTGCAATGGAGAAAGCTCTCTACAGCAATTATTAGGGTTATTCTGCAGGGATTTTGGATTGTGGGTTTTTTTTTAATGCATTAGAAATTTTTTAAAAATAATTTTAGAAGCAGAAAACACACCCTCCTCAAGAGTAAGAAAGAAAAAATTCCAACTACCTTAAATAGCAGCAACAAACATCATCATTCCATTTTGGCATTATTGTTCAATCACAGTATTGCTGTTCTTGTTTTTATTTTTTAATTTTTTAAAGTACAATAGAGCCCACATGTTTTTTTTTTCTGAGTGGAGAAAATAGGAGCTTGCAGGGTGGGCAAGCACACTCAGAGATATCTAAATGTTAAATATTATTATTTCTTTGGCAATCTACTAATGAGAACAAAGCCACCATGGAGGGATCCATTTTTAAAGTGGGAGGGGGATCTTCAAAACAAGGAGTTTCCTGTACAATGTGGGGAAAATAGGCTGAAAGTTATGTTTGACTGAAATAATGGCATATTCCTTCCTGGTTTACCCCTTCCTACCATTTGTTGTCGCCTCTATATTACATTTTAGATGGTAAGCTCTTTGGGGCAGGGAACTGTTCTCTTATACTCGGTAAAGCACCATGCACATTGATGGTACAATAATAATAATGACAACAACAGCAATCGCCATCATCATCATAGGTCTGGAGATCAAAGTGGCTTCAGAGTGGTCAGAGCCCTAAAACGGTTAGAGCATCCTGGGGTGGGTGGCCATACCCTTGGCCACGCCCTCTTGATCACACCTTCATGTTGCTTAACCATACGTCTTACAAATTCACATGTGTGTCCCTATTTTCATCTGTGAAATGTTGCAGGGTATGGGATATCCTCCTCACTCCTTCCACCCTCAAAAACATCTAGATGGCCGATTTCCTCCATCTAGATGTTTTCCTCTTCCTCCCGAGGAAGATTCCTGGATTCCTCACCCTTCCCCTCCCTGCCCCCAGGCACCCCCACCCCCCCCCACACACAAGGGAACCGGGCATCGTCATCCGTGCTTGCTTTCCCTCAGGCATGGAAGAAACCATGCTGCTATGAGGTGCGGGTTGGCATTCCGAGGCTCTGTGACCTCGTAAGGGATTTACAAGGACCATCAATGTCATATCCTATGTCCCTCCAAACGAAGTCGGAGGGACATACGATTGCACCCTAACAGTGTAATCCTATGCATGTCTGCTCAGAGGTAAGTACCATTGAATTCAAAGGGGTTTACTCCCAATGAACTGGATATAGGATTGCAGCCTAATATGCGTTGAGTTAAAGGCATATTTATCCTTCTTGGCAGAAATTATTGTGTATAAAAATAGGGATTTTACTCAGAGAGAAAAAAAGCTGTACAATATTGATAACTGAACATGGCTATAAGTGTTTTCTGTAAAATAGCAACACTCTGAAGAGTTGATACTATTAAGTCATTAATAGTAAATAAATAATTATTTCAGTATTTCTGTTTCCTTTTAATGAGACCAATAAAACATATTAACAGCAAAAGGAAAAATATATATTACAGGAACATCAAGTATTATAACTATACATTTCATGCTAACGTAACACCACACATGGAAATTCCAGCATGTACATGCAAACATATGATTAACTAACCAGATTGTTACTCAGATTCATCCTTAAGCAGATTGCTAACTGGGTTACTTAACAGAAACACAAGTGTATTTACTGAAACCAGCTCTGTATAGCAGTTGGTTGCTGTAACAATGCAATGCAGTTTGGATCTATAATGTTGCTTTGGAGCAGAAGGAGGAGAATTTTTATTTCTGAGGATGGAGTCAAATAATTGTTTCTCCACTGTAGTACAAGATGTCTTTTGTTCTTCAAGGGATAGAACTGCAGACAAAGGGCCAGTTCACACTGGACCCTGGAGTATATGGTTCTACATAGAAGAGGAGGAGGAGGAGGAAAAATAGGCACCATGAATGCTGAATGTACCTGGCACTTCACAAACAGGAAGACAGGCCATGGGCCCCTAGGAGTTCACCATCTAAAAGCTCTGTGTGTGCAGTGCACATGCAGGAGCAAAGCTTGGACTCCTCCCCCAAACCTCCAGTCTTCTCTGTGAATACCTCTGAAACACACAACAGTACATGAATATGCTGCAAGCATCAATTGACAGAAAACCTTTGATGGACTACAGAAGGTATGTGAGCTCCAGGCCAGGTCAGGGTGCACAGGCCATTGGTTTTAAAAGTATCACCTCTACTGTTCTACTCCTAACCCATTGTGTGGTCAGACGCAAGTCACTATCTCTCTGCCTCAGTTTCCCCTTTGTAAAATGGTGATAATAGTGACCTACCTTTCATTTGTAGCAAGGGAGTAGATTTACATTCAAGGGCAGCCTAGTTGCACAAGCAACCCAACTAATCAGTTGGAGTGCCACAATCAATGAATGAAGCAGGGTCCTGCAGCTGGAAAGATGCACTGCAATTTCAGAGACCCTTGAATTGTCATGGAAAAACTAGGGAGCACAACTCTCAGATCACACAGCACATCAATTTGGGACAAAAAAATGTCTTGAACTTTTCTATATTTTATCTCTCCTGCTGAAACAAAATCTATATATATAAAAGAAGTCCTGACTGACTGACTGATTTTTGATTGACTGACTCATCAATGCCCAGCTCAAACCGTTTAATCTAGGAACGTGAAATTTTGAAGGAACATAGTTTTTATGACATAGACACCCACTAAGGAAGGATTTTTGGAAATTCCATCCCTAAGGGGTGAAAAAAGGGGGCAAAATCACCCCACTCTCATATCTCCTATGGGCAAAACAACAGGGGAGCAGTTATGCAAATCGTCCTCACGTCATAATTGCTGCAGGAGCCAATAGGAGCAGTTATGCAAATAGCCCATAGGGCACTTAGAATGTTCATATGAATTCCTGCAGGGGCCAATAGGGGTGGTTATGCAAATCTCACCTAGGCCTTTTAGAATATTCTCTGAGGGGGTGAAAAGGGAGGGAAACTTTTTAAATAACTGCCTGACTGAATGATTGCTGGGGGGGGGGGGTCGCATAGGCTCCATCACGTTTTGACGGATCCACCCCAAACTTGGCACAGTCACTCTTCATCACCTGTAGACTCTCAGGATTAACCAGATTTTTCTTTAAGATCAGATATTTCTGTCAGAAAAGTTTTCTGCTGCCAGCACCCAGCCTAAACGTTACACTTCAGTCAGAGAATGACTGTTGTGTGTGGGGCGTCCCAAATCCTGTGTGTCTGTGTGTCCATGTGTCTATGTGTATGGGCGTTTGCATGTGTCACATAGGCTCCTACATGGTTGGATGGATCCGCCCCAAACCTGGCACGCATACTCTCCATCACCCAAGGACAAAGACTGGCGGGTTCAAATCTCCGAAAAAGCCATCACTGCGCCTGTATGGCCCAAAATAGATGATAGCCAATGGCGTCACTTGGAATGTTTACAGGGGGCATTCAGGAGCGGTTATGCAAATCACTCCAATGACATTTAGAATGTTCGTATGAACTGCTGCCACAGGGGCCCAATCAGGAGCGGATATGCAAATCTCCTACGTCAAAACAGAATGTTCATATGCACTGCAGCCAGGGCCTACATGGGGGGGGGAGCTGGGATTTCATTGTTGGGTAGTCCTGGGGGGGGCAAGCTGGGATTACATTGTTGGGTAGTCCCGAGGGGGAGGGGGAACAGGGATTTCATTGCTGTGTAGTCCTGGGGGGGGGCAAGCTGGGATTTCACTGATGCGTAGTCCCGGGGGGGGGGAGAGCAGGGATTTAATTGTGTAGTCCCAGCGGGGAGCAGGGATTTCATTGTGAAGTACCGGGGGGGGGAGCAGGAATTTCATTGTGAAGTACCGGGGGGGGGAGCAGGGATTTCATTGTTGCGTAGTCCCGGGGGGCACAGGGAATTCATTGTTGCCTAATCCCGGGGGGGGGAAGCTGGGAATCTGGGATTTCATTGTATAGTCCCAGGGGGGAGCAGGGATTTCATTGTGCAGTCCCGGGGGCCGGACAGAGATTTGATTGTGTATTCCCAGGGGAGGGGGAGGAAAGCAGGGATTTCATTGTACAGTCCCGGAGGGGGGAGCAGGGAATTAATTGTTGTCCTGGGGGGGAGGGCTTGGGATTTCATTGTTGTGTGGATCTGAGGGAACTGGGATTTCACTGTTATGTAATCCCAGGGTGGTGGTGCAGGGATTTCATTGTTGTGTAGTCCGGGGGGGGAGCAGGGATTTCATTGTGTAGTCCTGGGGGGGGGGGACCTGGGATTTCACTGTTGTGTAGTCCCGGGGTGGTGGTGCAGGGATTTCGTTGTTGTGCAGACCCGGGGTGGGGGAGCAGGGATTTCACTGTGTAGTCCTCGGGGAGCAGGGATTTCATTGTGTAGTCCGGGGGGGGGGGAGCTGGGATTTCATTGTGTAGTCCCGGGGGGGGAGCAGGTAGTCCGGGGGGGGGAGCTGGGATTTCATTGTGTAATCCCGGGGGAGCTGAGATTCCCGGGGAAGCTGGGATTCCATCATGTTTCTTTTAAAAACCATTGTACCAAATCCTAAAATCCACGCGAGCCAAGCCAACAGCTAGTTTACAATATGCCACAAATTCTCTCCAGGATTAGGGAAGTACAGTTTTTGTTTAATCTGTTCTGTGTGTGTTTCATGGATTGTCAGGCAACGTTTGTCCTGTCGTCTGCTCATTGACAGAATCGGACCCCCCCCCTTTCAGCAAAGTACACAAAAATGTCCACTGCAATTTGCGTAACTTTCAATGGTACACAGTGGAGACTACACAGTACTATACAGTGGAGGGTGAAGGGAGATTGGACATGTATAAAATGTTGTTTTTAATGGTGTATATATTTGATGGTGTAGATACTTAATGGTGTATGTACTTTTGTACAACTAAATTTGTGTAAAATCTTGGGAAGTAAAAAATCCTCAAGTCCACAGAATCCGCAGAACTCAGAGGTTGCTGGTCTGCTGTGGAATCTGCAGGTCAAATTCATAGAAATCCAAAATCATTTAATTTCGTTTCAGATTTATTTGACGCCCCTATCCAGGATGCACATCAAAGCTACTACTGATCAGTCTTGTGGCAGCGGGGTGGGGGAGATGCTACTTAAACAATATTTTAAAAATGCCGATATAGACCCAGTCTCTAGGCCATTTCTATGTTGTTGGTAGTGACTCTCCTGATTTCTCTAAAACAGTGTTCTCCAACCTTGGGTCCCCATATGTTTTTGGCCTACAACTCCCAGCATGCCCCAGCCAGCTATGCTAAGCATGTAGGCCAAAAACATATGGGGACCCAAGGTTGGAGAACACTGCTCTAAAAGGTTTAGTAACTAAGCCAATGACAATTCTCAACGTAATTGTGAAGGACTGCCAACTGGTCCTTTAACACAAGACGAGAGATCAAAGGTGCAAAACTGCCAGCCTTGGCTCTGCCGTCTTGACACTAATTCTCTCAGGGCTTTACCCTTAGTCTATACACTGGATTTAGCACTGGACCACAGAGGAACCACACACACCTTGTGGGGTAGAACCAGGAAAGTTTATTTAAGGTAAACCGATTACAATAAAAGGTGGGAAATCAGGGAAGGGGGAAAAGGTGGGAAGACACTTTGGTATACATAAGTAGAGCTACAAAACAACAAAACTAGTTCCTTTACTATATAAACACCCAGGCACTTACTCTTTGCCTGGGGGGTTGGTCTTCTTAGGCCCTGCCTCAGCAAAAGCCCTAGTCCGCGCTCCTTCACGTCCAAACAACAACAACCAAACCCAGAAGCCACAGCTGACAGTATCGATTCTCCCCCCATCCCTCCTTTCGGTAGCCCGGCTGTCCTTGGCCAATCAGGATGAACTTCATCTGGGCTAGGCAGGGGAGGGGTGGCTCCTAGGTGTCCGTGGGGTGAACTACATGACTACAGTGCTTGGGGAACATTTGCATGTGAATACATGGGAGACTCGGAGGCGACCGGGCCATCAGAGGAAACTATGTACATTTGCAGGAGACTCTCAGGCCCAGAGTCATCAGAGGAACTACGTACATTTGCATGAGGTTCCCATCCTCCAGCTGGGATTACACCTGTTTACACGTGTGTGGTGGAGAAGGGTCTGCTTTTCTTCACAATAATCATTAAAAGAAAGAAAATGGGCTTATTTATTATTTTTTTAAAAAAATTAAAACTGCAGAAAAGGTGTTAAAAATGTCTGCCTCCACTTGATGAACTCTTAAGAGGTCAAAAGGTCAATAATGAAAGTCATAGCTACTCTTTCTGGTGGAACTCTCCCTCTACTGTGTGTAATGGCTTTTTCTTTAACTAAGCCCAGGAGGCCAAATGCGCAGACAGGTATTAACCTCAAAAGGCTTGAGCTTTTTCCTGAGACACTGGGCCTTTCTAAATTCAGATTGTCTCTTAGGTGTGTGCAACTTGCACATTGAAAATTCAAGCTTGGGAAATGAATGCAGCAGGCTTCTTTACTGCAGCAGTTTGTTTTCTTTCATGTTGTCCTTTTCACAGCTGCAATCCTGCACCAGGGCTGGCCCTACTGTTAGGCAGATCAAGGTGGCTGCCTCAAGGAGCAGATGTTGTCGGTGGGGGATGTTGGAGGATGTTGCTGTGGGTGCCACATAGCCTGTTCTGTGTCCCTGAAGTTAGCCTGCTTCCCTCAGGTGCAATGGAAGGAGCTGTCCGGTTGCCAGTATTGAAGTCAAAAGATTCATAGAGTCATAGAAAAGTAGAGTTGGAAGGGGCCTACAAGGCCATCGAGTCCAACCCCCCGCTCAATGCAGGAATCCAGGTCAAAGCATCCCCGACAGATGGCTGTCCAGCTGCACCTTGAATG
Organism: Shinisaurus crocodilurus; assembly: GCA_021292165.1. NCBI lineage: Eukaryota > Metazoa > Chordata > Lepidosauria > Squamata > Shinisauridae > Shinisaurus > Shinisaurus crocodilurus. The sequence continues at coordinate 185,643,718 of CM037879.1, forward strand.
CCTCCAGAGTGGGAGAGCCCACCACCTCCCTAGGTAGTTGGTTCCATGGTCTTATTGCTCTAACAGTCAGGAAAATTTTTTCCTGATGTTTAGGCGGAATCTGGGTTTCAACTGTCAGTCTGCTCAGCTTCTGTACATAGAATCAGTGATGTGGAGTGGAAAAATTTTCAGAATGGAATTTTTTTCCAGAAAATTTTCCAGCACTTTATTTTTCCACAGAAATTTTTCCATTTCATAAGTTCATTAGTAACATTGTATGGATGCAACAGCCAATAAAATATTAGACAAGCTTGGCAATTTCAAAGTTGCAATTAAAGTTTTTCAGGTTATTATCCCTAGCAACTATATGGGAGAATAAGTATATGTCATTGAACATATATGTTTCCATGTGAAATGAAATGAATAAATAAATAGTGACAGTGAACTGAAGGTGTCCCAACAACATCAGTGGAAGAGACTGAACTCTGATGAAAGAGATGTATAGTTGTGGCATATCATGCACATTTCTTTGGACTGCTAAAATGTATTAGTATGTCAATAGTTTTCAGTACCTTTGGTTTCCCCCCCTTAAATTTAAGAAGTATATGCTATTGTCTTTGAATGTCTACATAATATAACATATAAATTACATATAAAGTGTATTTTAATTTCCCTCCTCAAATATTTCAGGTCAGATACTTGTGGTTTATTGGGGCAAAAAGCTAACATGGGGAAGTTTTTTTAAAGCTTTGTTGATTACTAAATGCATGCTAAATTAGATCACACTCTAGAACATAAGAATTTTTTCCAATGGAAACTGAAGTTTCTGATGCAAAGTACCCTATGCAAATGATCCTAACTTTCATAGGGCAATTTGCACTGGAAATTTTTCATTTTCAATCTATAAACTGAAGCCTAATTTGCAGAAAACCCACATCATTACTTAGAATGGGGAGGGGTGCCATTTTGTCCTGTGCCTCAGGTAGTGGTCCTGCATACAGTTGGGGCTGCCATTGAAGTGATTCATCTCAAACCGGCCAAGGATCATATGGGCACACAAGCAGGCACACAAGCACAGGTATCCTTAGCAGGGTGAGGATTCACACCTGAAAATAGGTGCTATGCATGAGATTCCCCATTGGATGCTTAGGAAGGGGGTGAGCGGCTGGATTTAGCCCCCTCCTGCCCACCCTGCCAAGTGATTGATTGGCACAATTACCATTTATCTGACAGGATTGCACATGCTCACACTTAGATCGGGACCAATGGGAGTGAGGCAGTCTAATGATGGACAGGATTCCAGCCTGCATTTTGTGGCAAATACCTGAAGAGCGATTTCTTTGATAATGTTGTACAGGCACCCTACAAAATAAAGGAACACCTTCTTTTCTCTGGGCCCATAAAGAAGTGATAAATACCAATTTTTCTGCCATTAAACAATATCATAACCAACGCTAAATCGCCCCCTGCAATGGGTAAGTTAAATATTGACTATTTCATTGACTTAGATTTAATTTGAAACAATCATGCAGGAGCCATAATGGTACAGAAGATGACTGACTATTTAATCTTGGCTGTCATCTCTGATAAGTGTTGAATAATGAGAAAAAATATGCACTTGACAGACTATGGAAGTTGACTTCATCTCTGGTTTCTGTGGCAGGAAGGCTGGAACTGCACAAAGCTATTGGAACAGCTGTTGAAGCAGCACTCTCAGCCTTTCAACACAGAGATGAGGGTGGGTGACATTAATGCTCTTTTGTGGACACCCTCTGCTTGATTCAATTTTCAAGGTAATTGTTTGCATTGGTCTAGCTAGCCACAAGCTGCATCTCCCCTTTCTGGCTGGACATACCGGTACTTCCCAGATGATGCATCAATAAGCCTGAGAGTAAATCAATCCCTACATTTATAAGAATACAAAAATGCATTGCTGGATCAGACCAAGGCCCAGTTAGTCCAGGATTCCATTTCTAAGAGCAACTATCTAGAGTAGGGGTGGGGAACCTGTGGGCCTTCATTCCTAGCCATTGTCCATGCCTCTGGGTGCTCATAAGGAGAACATGAGGGTGATGGTCTTTCTCTGCTGTTTGTCCCCAGAATCGTCTGGTATTCAGAGCTACCTGTCTTCTGCACAATGAGATTCCATTCATCTATCATGGCTGATAGCTGTTGATAGGCCTATCCCCCCTGAATTTGTCTAAACCTTTTTAAAAGCTAGGGGTTAGATCCAGGTTTAGTCATACTTTGAGTAGTCCCATTGAAATCAAAGGGAATTACGTTAGTCATGACTAACTCCAATTGATTTCAGGGTGGCCATGTGTCCTGTTTTACAGAAGACAGCTTTCTAATTTGAAGGGCTGCCAGAGAGCCATCGTCTAGTTGAAGGCATTCTCTATTTCAAGGGCTGTCCTGTCCAATTCCAGTTCAAAGATGGGCAAAACCATGAGAAGTTTTGCCCATCAATAGTTAGCACCCGAACAACAGACTGAACATCTGCACACAGGTCACCTGGTCACAGTCTTCCACACTATGGTGAGATATACTGTTTTTCAATTTAAATTATAAGTATTATTTCTACATTTTCATCTATACATATAAAATAGCATATGCACATTTAATGCAAATTGAGGTCCTCTTTTATCCCCCATTTTGGAGTTGCATTTCCTCTTTTTGGGTGATTCATAAGTGGCCATCTAAACCCTATCCAAAGAAGCAGCTTCTGCTGCATCCTTTTTGTAATGAACTCCACTCAGGGCCAGATTAAGAGCATTATGGGCCTGGTGCTGAGGATTTTGGTGAGCCTTTTTATGGAAATAAATAAAATGAAGATGCAATTTTATATTAAAACAAATTAAATATTTTAATTACCATTAAAGTGCCAAAACTCCGGGTACCGCCCCTAAGTTAGGGCCGCACTCTCCATCTCTCTCTTCCTGCTGTCCCGAGAGAAAAGTGCCACGCACCTGCTTCCTGTCCTCCTGTCCACTGCTTTGCCACCCAGTCGTGGAAACGGCAGTGAGAGTGAAAGGGGGGGCAATCCATCAATGCCAATATGGAGGGGCTCAGTGGTGGCGCCCCTGGTTTGCATGCAGAAGGCCCCCAGTTCAATCCCCCCCTCCCCGGCAGCATCTCCAGGGGGGGGCTAGGAAAGGGTCCAGCCTGAAACCAGGGGGGGCAGCCACTGCCGCCAGTCTGTGTTGACAGTGCTGGGCCAAAGGGACCAAGCGGAATGTATTATAAATAAATAAGACTCTTCCCCCTCCCCTTTTGCTGCAACAGGCTAACAAGGCTGCCGCCCTTCTGGAAATGAGCCACTTTGTCCAGTTTGTACCCAGAGGGGTTAAACGGTGCAGAGGGGGGGAGAGCAGGGTCTTTGGGTCCATTTTCAATGTTCTGCTACGGCTGGTATTGGGTAGTTGAATCCATGTTAGAAATAGGAAACCAAAGAGGGACAGAGGTTTATGTTTTGTTTTGTAGGTGAATTCATCTGGAATTATGCAGAAGTGTGGTTCTGTATAGGTGGCCGTGCGAGATCCCGTACATGTTTACCAGACAGTAAGCCCCATGGAGTTCAATGGGCTTACTTCCAGGCAGTCATGCATAGACCTCCCCTTGCAGAGTCTGTGGGCACTGCGCTGTCCTCCCTCTCTTCCACACGAGCCTGGGGACGGCAGTTGCAGACGCGCAGGGCTGCCTTGCCTTCTCTCGCAAAGAAGAGATGCCCCGGCTGAGGCCGGCCCGCCGCACGCGCTGCTGCTTCTGCCTCCCAGGCAGATCCACTGGACCGCTTCCCCATTCGGGAACGCGCGCCGCGCGCGCACCCCAGGACCGCGGCAGAGGCCCGCACGCCACAACGCAGGGGCGCGGCAGCGCGTCATTTCCGACACGGGCGTGCTTTGTGTGCTTGTATATCTGAGGCGGGGGGGTCGGGGGGCCTATGAAACAGGTGGAGGGAAAGGCACTCTGCATATGCTCAGAGGGGCCGCCCCTTGTCGCGCAGCTGCTCCGCCCTTCCCACTGCACAAACGTGAGTTTCCAACGTAGGTCGGGCCACCTTGACGCTTTGGGCACGGGGTGGGGGCTACTCCCTGGACCCACCACCACCACCGCACCTCGGGCTGTGAGGCATGTGGCTCTCCTGGCCCCGCTCTTGACGGATCCCGGGAGAGCCCTTCACACACACCGGGGGCCGGCAGGGCAGCGGACCGGCGGGCGCGGCGCTCACCGCGGAACTGCTCCAGCGGGACGGAGCTCACGGCATCCGGCGCCTCGTGGCAACCTCTGCTCGCCTCCGGCAACGCCCCACAGGTGAGCGAGGTGACGTCCTCATTTCCCCGGCGCCACGCGTCCCTATATTGTGGGCCTATTTTGTGGTAGGGGCCTGGAGCTGCAGCTCCAATAGCCCCTATCTTAATCCGGCCCTGACTCCACTGTCTTCCTTCTCTCCCTTATTTCTCCTTTTCAACACAAATCCTTTAAACATCCTTCCTCAGTCTGGTGCTGTACAGATGTATTGGAGTACAATTTCTTTCATGCCTAGCCAGCATGGCCATTGGTCATGTTGGGGATGAAGGGAGTTGTAGTTCAACACATCTGGTGGACACCAGTTTTTTTGAAGGACATTTTTCTGTCTAAAAATGCATAGGAATGTGACCTAAACTAGGAAAGTGCAGAGATATATCATTTACAAGCTCACCCTCAATGCAGAAAATCTGCCCTCTATAATGATAATAATTATAACGGCATTTTGCTAGCCCAAAATTTTCACTACACAAAACTGATGTGATAAAGTCACCTTGTGACTTTAACACATAAAAACTGAACTGGGCTTTTAACAAAATATATACTCTGGCACTAGTAATATTACCTAATGTTTAAGTTAAGTAATTGGTCCTTGCTTTATTTTTATTTTTATTAGAGTGGGCATCAGTTAAAAACAAGCAAAGACTTGAATTGCTTCTTTAATGTAGAGTATTGTCTGGCAGAACTGGATCCTTTTTTGTTTTTGTGCTGTAAAAAAATCCTTTCACACACCTTTACATAATTTAGTCCTTGAAACTCCAAAACAAACTGATGTTGTTACTTGCATGACAATAAAATTATTCTCTTTGATGTTCTCCTTTCTTGGCAAAATAAGTTTTCTGCAGTTGGTTGGCTTGAAACCAGTCATACTCAGTGGGAGAATTGCCACCTTTGCCATGTGTGATATAAAAATGTGTACTGCAATGATTACATTTTTAAAAAATATACAGCCGTCACATACATTTTAAACTTGAAATGCTATTAAAACAGTTGTTTGTCTTGAAGGTTTTCTGCATTTTAAAACTCCATAGCATTATTGCTCAACTAATTAATGTCTTGTTAGCTGGCTCTTTATTCCTCATACATCTGTGCCATCACATTCTCTGGGCAAATGAGACACTTGACATGAAGCTGCCACTGAAAACAGTGGCCCCACATTGAGTTCTCTTCTCCCTCTCCTTCCGGGTAATATTTAGGCAGCCTCACTCATGATGTTTCTCCCCCACCCCACCCCAAGAATCAGCTAATGATGAAAAGGAGGAAATGCCCCACTTGCCCCACAGCAGGAGAATGTACCACTTGATGCACCATATACAGGCAGGGGGCAGGGAAGACAACTTGACCTAAAAGCATGCATGGGTGAGGAACACACACCCTCCTCTCTTGCCACAGCCTACCTCCTACCAGTTTCTTCCCTCCTCTGGTTGTTTTCTCCTCAACTGAGCTCTGGTAATGGAAGTATGAAAGTCCAAAGAAAAGGACTTGAAGGGAGTGGATGGGAAAGATATATAAAAGGCAGGGGGAGGGTTCTTCACTCCTTGCCAATATGCCCCCTTTGCTGTTAGAAGTGCCCCCACCCTATTTCTACATAAGGGGGAAAATCCATTTTTTAATACCTGGATATACTTCCATCACATCTAATTTGGCCTTAAGAGAGACATTTTTAGTCCCACAAAAAAATTCTAAGGTAGGCTGGGCTGAAAGGAAGTGGTTTACACAATCTATGAGCTTCATGGGTGAGTAGGAATTTCATTCTAGTTTTCCCACTACATCCAACCCAACATTCTAGCCACCATACCACACTGCCATTCTTTTTCATGGAGGTATAGTATGTGTGTGTGTGTGTGTGTGTGTGTGTGAGAGAGAGAGAGAGAGAGAAAGAGAGAGAGAGAGAGAGAGAGAGAGAGATTTTTTATTGTAACCCACCTAGAATTCTTACCAATTACATGGAATAAAAACTGCTATTTAAAATAAATAAATTAAAGGTTTCTCCCCAGGTGCCAAAGCAGAGGTTCTGAGGAAGTGCTTTCTTGCACTTAGAGGAGGAGATGACATCAATGCCAGGAATTTACAGAACACTTTTATTATTTTGGGCCACAAAGAGTGGGGAAAAAACACAATAATGTCAGTGGGAATGTAACTGTATACATATATTCCTACATTGCAAAATACATCATTTTTAAAATAATCCAGTGACATACAAAGTTACAAATTGCAATCAAGGACCAGTGATTCAAAAACACGTATTTCAAGAAGGCCACAAAGTTACAAATTGTAATCAAGAAAAAGTTATTCAAAAAGACGTGATGGGTATTCCTGTTTTGAATAATCTTCTTCAACAAGTTCTTTCGAATCACACTACTAAATAATGAATCAGCAGGAGCATTTCCCAAATCTCATGATTGTTCAAGGCCAATGAAGGATAGCAAGAGTACTGTCCAACTCTCAAGAACAAATCCTGCCAGACTAATCTGATCTCATTTTTTGATCGGGTAACCTCCCCTGTGGACTATGGGAATGCTGTGGACATAATATATCTGGACTTCAGCAAAGCTTTCGACAAAGTGCCTCATGATATCCTGATTAGCAAGCTAGCTAAAAGTGGGCTGGATGGAACAACTATCAGGTGGATCCACAATTGGCTACAGAATCGGACTCAAAGAGTGCTTATCAATGGTTCCTTCTCAAATTGGGGAGAGGTAACAAGCGGGGTACCACAGGGCTCGGTCCTGGGCCCAGTGCTCTTCAACATTTTTATTAATGACTTGGATCAGGAGGTACAGGGAATGCTTATCAAATTTGCAGATGACACAAAGTTGGGTGGAACAGCTAATACTCTGGAAGACAGAAACAAAATTCAAAGCGATCTCAATAGGCTGGAGCGCTGGGCCGAAAACAACAGAATGAAATTTAATAGGGATAAATGCCAAGTGCTGCACCTAGGGAGAGGAAACCAAATGCAGAGTTACAGAATGGGGGACACTTTGCTCAACAATACTACAAGTGAGAAGGATCTTGGAATTGTGGTAGATCACAAACTGAATATGAGCCAGCAATGCGATGTGGCTGCAAAGAAGGCAAATGCTATTTTGGGCTGCATTAATAGAAATATAGCTTCCAAATCGCGTGAAGTGATAATTCCCCTTTACTCGGCACTGGTTAGGCCTCATCTTGAGTACTGTGTCCAGTTCTGGGCACCACACTTTGAGAAGGACGTAGACAAACTGGAGAGGGTTCAGAGGAGGGCAACAAGGGTGATAAAGGGACTGGAAACAAGGCCCTATGAGGAGAGACTGAAAGAACTGGGCATGTTTAGCCTTCAGAAGAGGAGACTGAGGGGAGATATGGTAGCACTCTTCCAGTACTTGAAGGGTTGTCACACAGAGGAGGGCCAGGATCGCTTCTCGATCATCCCAATTTGCAGGACACGGAATAATGGGCAGGAACCCAGGTTACAGGAACCCAGATTCCACCTAAACATCAGGAAAAATTTCCTGACTGTCAGAGCAATAAGACAATGGAACCAACTACCTAGGGAGGTGGTGGGCTCTCCCACTCTGGAGGCATTCAAGGCGCAGCTGGACAGCCATCTGTCAGGGATGCTTTGACCTGGATTCCTGCATTGAGCAGGGGGTTGGACTCGATGGCCTTGTAGGCCCCTTCCAACTCTACTTTTCTATGATTCTATGATTCAACTGCTTGTTTGAATCACTGGTCCTTTTTTACAGTTTGTAACTATGTACGTATGTTTCTATCACTGAGTTATTTAAAAAATGTTGTATTTTATAATTTAGGGGAGTATGTATACGATTACATTCCCACTGATATTTTAAGATTCTTGTGGTTTTCCACTCTTTGTACTTTGTTATTCTCTGGTTGTGGCTGAACAGTAAGCACCTATAGGCCTGTGGCTCACGCTGGCTCAGCTTGACTGAGTGTGGAAAGCTAAGCAGGGTCAGACCTGGTTGTTACTTGGATGGGGGACCCCGCCTCTAGTTTCCTGCATTGAGCAGGGGGTTGGACTTGATAGCCTTGTAGACTCCTTCCAACTTTATGATCTATGAAATCTATGAAAACCGTTTTGTTGTAATTTTAAAAAAGAAAAGAAAAAAAGGATAATATATCTTAAAAGTAAAAATAATAAAAATGAGTACAGTATCTCCAATCATGTACAAGCCCAGCCAGCTACTCCCTGACTATAACATGTTTTTGAAAATAAGAAAACGGGTAGTGTGGCAAATGAATACAATCCCAGTGGGCCCTTGCATGCCCACGCCAGCCCAGTTGCTAAAGCCAGGACTCTTTGTTGCTCCTCATCACCTACTATTTTCTGTGTAGTGATAGAGGGGGCTGTGGGGCACTGGGCTTAAGTGCCAAGGTCCAGCCCTAGCTGCACCACTGAGAAGGAAGAGGGGAGCCAGTGAGTTCAAGGCTAATTCACAAAACACTTAACCATAATTTAGAGCAGGGGTAGACAACCTTTTGGGGCCTGTAGACACATTTGGCGATTTGAGAAACAGTCCTGGGCACCACCACAAAATGGCTGCCATGGGAGCTGTGGCAAAGGACAAGGAACTTTCCCAAAAGACTGAGTACAAAGCAGAGGTGAGGTCTCAGCCTCAGCACACTAAACAACTCCTTTGACCCCACAGTTTTCAGTGCCAACAGAATCCTATTTCACAGAAATCCCAACTGCTTGTAAGAAAATTTAATTTAAAAAATAATAATAAAGTGGGAAAAGTAGGGCACTTTGGTGCCAAAAAAGGTGTCTGAGGGTACATCCAACCCCTGGTTTATACCCAAATGAGGCCACTGAATGAGATGGTGTTGCAGCACTGCACAGAACTACCTAGCCAATCAAATTTGATTCTCTGGTGGCATCACTATGGGCATATGAGGGCAAATACGAGTGAGGGCAATGTAATGAATAACTGGACATTCCTTAAAAGAAAGAAAGAACGAAAGAAGCACCCAAAAATAGCTAAAAAGTGAAGGCATTTCTTGGCATTCTGAAAATGTTTACACCCCCCACCCCCCACCCCTTGAGTACTTTCTGTTCAACTCTGAAATCCACCCAATGGCAACAGCTGGAGGCTGAGCTGGTCCTCTCACTTCCAAATTAACATACCAATTTATGTGTCAGGTTTTCAAATGTCATCTGAGCAATTCGGCCCAATGTGTAAAAACTAAGCAGCACATGGGAAAGTTGTTAAATGGCAGCTGCTCTTTTCAGTTGAGCACTTTGCTAGCAGTAAATATTATGTACATAAGTAGCATTGAGAACCATGGGGCTAGGTCTCCAGGTAGGATCCTCTGAATTTATTTTAATAGACTTTGGAAAGAGTGATGTGGGGTGGGGAGGAAGTTAAGGGGAATTGACTAATTGAGGCTGCAATCCTATATCCACTTTACTGTGAGTAAGCCCCATTGAACAGAATAGGTCTTACTTCTGTGTAGTCATGCATAGGATTGTGTAGTAAATAGATTGTATTCCCAAAGGTAAGTGAGCACAGCTATTACTTAAATAAAACTCAAAGTCCCTATTAAAGGAATAAAACATGAGGCCAAAATACTGTGAATTTAAGAATTCAGAAACATTATTGGATGTGTCTTGGGCATGATTGAATTGGAGGTTGTGCCAAGAATCCAGAGATCTTAGTGGGCGCTGAATGGATACCAACTTTTCAAGATGCCTAGACTCCTAGTTAAAAGCAAGAGCAAATGACAGATACTTTTTAAGTGCTGAACACACATTTAGAGCCCCCAATTCCAGGTAATATGCATAATCTGCATATTATGCTAATTGTGCTAATATGACTATCAGATTTGCTAGGTGAGCATACTGAATTTGTATAATTTCCAGCAGGCGGTTCACCTCTGCTCCTGCAGCGCACCAGAGGCAACGAGCAGTATTTGATTTCTGGAAAGAGAGCTGCAATGGGATGTTCACCTGCCTGTAAGCCCAGGCCCTAATGGCATCCATCACTTTGTAGAGGGCTGTGGCTGCTCAGCACTGAAGTGTTTCATTGAAAAAGAGACATCGCTTGTTGGTAGAGGCCATGCCTTGTATTCATGAGCATCTCTAGTATTCTGGTATCATTAGTTAAAAGGAGTTCAAGAAGCAGCACTGGGGAAATCTCTGCTTGAGATGTAGGCAATATTGTAGGCAGTATTGGCCTGGATGAACCTTGGCCTGACTTGATGCATTCAACCTAATAATGCAATTCTAATGGCGGCATAGACTTGGAAGTAAGCTCCATTCTGTTAGGTGGAATCTACACCAAGGTAAGAGTCATGAAGGGAAAGAACACTTTGAATATGTTCAGAGGGACTATTTTTTTACTCCCTTGAGCACTTCATATGCTCTAGGCTGAGCATTGGCATTCAAAAGAGATCCCATAGCTGAGCCCTGTCAAGCTCAGTTTTAGTGCAAACTCTGGAAAGACCAGTGGAGGGAAAACTAGATTGGCTCACTTTTGGGGAAGGAGGGTTCTTCTCATACCAGCTCTGCCCCTGCTTCTCTTTCCCAAAAGCAGAGAACTGCATGCTGTATATGATCCCACAATCTGTATTTACCAGGAACAATCCAGATTTTCTTGTACCAATCCCTAGTAAGCTGCTATCCCTACTTTGCCCTTTGGCAGAATTGGTGGCACTTTTAAACCATTTTGTTACTGTGCACATATATTTGCTAATTTTCAGCTTTTAGCCACATTAGCCAGGTCTCTAGAGACTAAATTAAATCTCACAGTGGAGAAGGAAGGGAATGCATGTTGACTCGTGTGTGTGTGTGTATGTGTGTGTGTGTGTTTAAATGCTCACACATGAACACAAATGCACCAGGAAGGGCACAACCTGCCTTTTCACATGCTGCAGCTAGTGAGGTTCATTTTCAGCTGTTACATAACATGATATAACAAACAGATCAATTGTAGCCCTGTTCAGGGGTTTTCCCTTGTGCAATTACAATTGTGTGAGGGAGAGAGTGAGTGACTGAGACATGACAGAGGGGACAAGGCCACTAAACATAGTCCTACTCTCATTCCCCCTTTCCCGAGATTGCAATCACATGAGGGAAGAACACTCAAACAGGACTCATGTTGTGTTTGTTGTTGTTGTGTTTTTTATATTTTTTAATTTTTTTTCAAATCTTACATCTTGTACTAATGAATACAACAAAAGTACAACATAAACATTGTGCACCCCCCCCCCTCTTGGGACCAAGTTATATTTCTCCCCATATATATATATATATATATATATATGATATTATTCTATATTCCAAAAATATAACAAATCTTGACAAGGTTTGTTCCCCTTCCCCTTCACCAACACATAATCCAAAAATTTACCCCATATGTTCACAAAAGTGTCTTTCTCCAATTGTCCTTTTTGACACTTAATATTACAAGTTAATTTATCATTTAGCGCGATATCCCATACTTCTTTATACCATTAAGTAATTGAAAAGACATGTTGAACCTTCCACTTCCTAGCTATCATTAATTTAGCTGCTGTTAACAAATTCACAATCAATTCTTTTGTATTTTTTAAACAAACTAACTTTTCTGTAATTGTTAACACTGCTAATTTTGGGCAGACTTCTAATTCCATTCCAGTTATTTCTGATATTTCTGCAAATACTTTCTGCCAAAATTCCAGAACATTTTTACAGCTCCACCACATGTGGGCATATGTACCTTTTACATTACATCCTCTCCAACACAATGCGGAGCAATTGTTATCTATCCGATTTAATCTTACTGGAGTTAAATACCATCTCCATACCACTTTATAAAAGTTCTCTTCTATCCTAGTTGACATAACTCTTACAATACGTCTATCCCAAATATTTTTCCAACTTTGTTTCGATATTTCCTCATCAAATTCATTATCCCATAACAGTTTAAGAGAATCTTTATGCTCATCTTCTTTTTGTAACATCGTATATAAAACCTTTGTTGTACCTCTTGTTGAAACATTACCTTCTATAGCTTCTCTAGTCAAAACTGTCTTTTCAAAATTGGTTAGTTCTCTTTCGCTGTCCATTCTTGTCCTCCACTTCTTTAACCACAGTTCCAATTGCATTGAATTTAACCATGAAATTCTCCCTCCCTCTTCCTACTATTTATATTATATGTTCTCTAGTCTTAAATTTTTCCACCCAATCCATTAATTTAATCACCTTTTTTCTCCTTAGTATAGCTTCTATATGTCTTACATTTTCTGGAAAGTCCTCCATGACCACTACCGGAGTTAATGGGGATACCTCTGGTGTAAAAATTTTCCTCGTGCTATTCCAACTCTCTAACATACTCCTCAAAAAGGGATTTTCTAATCCTTTTATAATACTATTTATATTTTTCTTAAATAATATATTCACCATCATGTTTCCTAATTCTTGTGATTCTAATTCCAACCACATTTTGTCTTTCCCTGCTATAATATCCAAAATATGTCTTACTTGGTTGGCTAAATAATACCACTTTATATTAGGAACTCATGTTGTTTTCTAATACACGTTTAACCTAATACATGTTTTCTAATACATGTTTAACCTAATACATGTTTAACACACCTGTTCATAAAAACACAAGAAGAACCATACTGGATCAAACCAAAACCCTATCTAGTCCAGCCTCCTCTTTGTACAGGGGCCAACCAAATGCCTATAGCAGTGTTCTCCAACCTTGGGTCCCCAGATGTTTTTGGCCTATAACTCCTGGCTGGGGCATGCTGGGAGTTGTAGGCCAAAAACATCTGGGGACCCAAGGTTGGAGAACAGTGCTCTAAACCCACCCACAAAAACAGCTCTTATGAAAGTAATAATCCTTGATGCGAGATTTGAAGCTTTACCAGTATAGTATAAAGAAACAAGTTTATTTTGAGTGTGAACAATGGACACTAACAGGAATATCATGAAAGATCATTTAGGGTGCCATCGTATGCCCCTCTGACCTTGTCTGGGGGGGACAAAGGATTTACCACAGAAGGCACTGCGACCTTGGAAATCCCATCCGAGGTCGCAGCACCTTGGAGCGTGTGCTGCCCATCTGGCGCAGTTCTTTCTGTACTGAAAGGAAGCCAAGCACGGAAGGCTGTGCTCCATTCCCCTGTGTGTGTGTGGATGTTCCTGGGGGTGCGGAGGGGAGGGGCGAGGCTCCACTGGATTCTGAGGAATCCAGGTGGCGCCTCAGTCTCTCCTCCGCATGAAGAGAGGGAAAAGATCTAGGTGGCTGAAATTGGCCGTCTAGATGTTTTTGAGGGCAGAAGGAGCACAGAGGATATCCTATCTTCTGCGTTCCTCCCATCCTCAAGAGGATGCCCATAATCCTCTGAGCTCAGAGGGTTACGAGCTGCCTCATAGGATTGCATTGCCCAGGTGCAATCTATGCAATTTCTAAGGCTTGAATCCACAGACGTTTCAGTTTGCAGTATTAGTAGTAGCATAGTCTGTTAGCATGGGATTGCTGTGAAGTAGTACAGAATTGAAGGTTAAATTAATGGTGCCCTTTAAAATGTGTAGATGTGTTGAGCACAGCAAAAGCTACCCCAGCTGTAAGCAATAGGGAAATGCCCACATGCGGCCCTGCCACCTCCCAGTGTGGCCCCCATCAGCCCCTGAAATAAAAAATGGTGGAAAAATGAAGCAGCTATGGAGCACAAAAAGGGTTGAAATGAGCTTGCAAAGAAGCTATAGCAATATGAAGCAGTTTCCCACCGAATTTCGGTGGCAAAACTACTTTTTTATTTATTTTGCTTGTTAAAAAAAACTTTACAGGGGCACCCCATGGACTGTGACACCTTGCAGATTGTGGCCAACAGGGGGGGCAGTCTGAAAGTGAAAATGGCCACGCAGACCTCCCATAATTGCCCATCCCTGTTCTATAGGTAGAGATGTTAACGTACCTTGAGGGGGGCACCTCATCTCTCCGCGCTGGCCCCCCCACTGCTCAATTCTCAGCGGCGCGGAGCAATTCTCCACGCTGCTCGAGCCACCCGCAAAAACCAGATCAAGTGTATGTCCTCTTACATGTGTTGGGCTGATGACATGTTGGGACAGCCCCATGGTTGTCATGGCAGCCATGAAGTCCTGAGCCACCCCAGACACAGCAGTCTCGGCATGGAAGTTGAAATCCCCCAGAACCATCATCCTAGGGGTCCTCAACACCAAGTCCGAGACCACCTCCGTCAGCTCAGGCAGGGAGTCTGCTGGGCAGCGGGGTGGGTGGTATAGCAGCAGAATCTCCAATGTGTCCCCAATACTAAATAGTATTGTTTAGACTTGCTCTAATCGGTCAATCTATGACATGTTATTCGTAACTATCAATACCAGTAATACTTATACAAATTTACTTATACTGGTATATTGTAAATATGTCATTCTGAAGTTATATAGTAACTATAATTGCAGTTCAGAGCCATGTAGTCTCTGGCTGTGATGAACTCTTTCTTGTTTAAATAAGTTCATTCTAATTACATCAAGCATCGCTGATTCTTTGTGAAATCACTTAAAGCACATAGGCTAGTAGGCAAAAAAAAAATTAAAGCCCTACACTGCACATAAGGAACTCCATCAGAAAAGGGAGGACCATAGGCCCTGCTGGCTGGAGCTAATGGGAGTTGTAGTTCAACAACTGGAAGGCCACTAGTTCCCCAGTTCTGATCTATAACCATTGTGTGTGTATGTGTGTGTGTGTGTGTGTGTGTGTGAACCCAATGCAGCAATCTGCATTCAAATCCTTTCCCAAAGAGCAGCTCCTTATTAAAAATCTTAGAATCATAGAATGGTAGAGTTAGAATGGGCCTATGAGGCCACTGAGTCCAACCCCCTGCTCAACGCAGGAATCCAAGTTAAAGCATCCCTGACAGATGGCTGTCCAGCTGCACCTTGAATGCCTCCAGTGTGGGAGAGCCCACCACCTCCTTAGGTAGCTGGTTCCACTGTCGTATTGATCTAACAGGCAGGAATTTTTTCATGATGTTCAGCCAGAATCTGGCTTCCTCTAACTTGAGCCCGTTATTCCGTGTCCTGCACTCTGGGATGGTTGAGAAGAGATGCTGCCCCTCCTCTGTGTGACAACCCTTCAAGTACAGTAATACCTTGGATTGCAAGCATAATTCGTTCCGGAACCGTGCTTGTAATCCAAAACACTCTTACATCAAAGCGAGTCTCTGGCGGGCGTGAGCGGGGCCGATTTCGTCCCACTACGCCTGCTCGAGGTGAGCGGTTACATCCCTACGACTACTAAACAAGACGTCGCTTGTTTATGAAGTCAAAATTTATTTTAAAAATTTGCTTGTCTTGCAAAACGCTCTCAGACCAAGTTACTTGCAATCCAAGGTATTACTGTACTTGAAGAGCGCTATAATATCTCCCCCCAGTCTTCTCTTCTGAATGCTAAACATGCCGAGTTCCTTCAGTCTCTCCTGATAGGGCTTTGTTTCCAGTCCCCTAATCATCTTTGTTGCCCTCCTCTGAACCTTTTCCAGTTTGCCTGCATCCTTCTTAAAGTGTGGTGCCCAGG
This sequence comes from Shinisaurus crocodilurus, assembly GCA_021292165.1. NCBI lineage: Eukaryota > Metazoa > Chordata > Lepidosauria > Squamata > Shinisauridae > Shinisaurus > Shinisaurus crocodilurus. Next base: position 185,659,530 of record CM037879.1, read on the forward strand.
ACACAGTACTCAAGAAGAGGCCTAACCAGTGCTGAGTAGAGGGGAACTAGTACTTCACGCGATTTGGAAGCTATACTTCTATTAATGCAGCCCAAAATAGCATTTCCCTTCTTTGCAGCGATATCATGCTGCTGACTCATATTCAGCTTGTGATCTAGAACAATTCCAACATCCTTCTCGCTTGTAGTAGTAGTAGTAGTAGTAGTAGTAGTAATAATAATAATAATAATAATAATAAAAATAAAAAAAAATTATTTCTTACCTGCCTCTCCGTCTAGATCGAGGCGGGGAACAACAAAAATACAAAATACATAAACTAATCAACACACCATACTATTAAAACATCTTAAAACTACTTAAAAACATTATAAAACATCTTAAAAGCATCTTAAAAGCATCTTAAAAGCAACCTAAAATTCCGCCGGATAGGCCTGCCGGAAGAGATCAGTCTTAATGACTTTTTTAAATTATAAGATACTGCTAAGTTGACGAATCTTCTCCGGCAGGCCATTCCATAATTTGGGAGCAGCAGAAGAGAAGGTCCTCTGGGTAATACCCGCCAGCCTAGTTTTGGCTGGCTGAAGTAAATTCTTCCCAGAGGACCTGAGTATGCGGGGCGGATTGTACGGGAGAAGGCGATCCCGTAGGTAGCCTGGACCCAAACCATGTAGGGCTTTAAAGGTAATAACCAACACTTTGTACTTTGCCCGGAAACTGACTGGCAGCCAGTGGAGTGCTTTTAAAACTGGTGTGATGTGGGCACCCCTAGGTGTACCAGTAACGAATCTGGCTGCCATATTTTGCACTAGTTGAAGTTTCCGGACTAGATATAAAGGTAGCCCTATGTACAGCGCATTGCAGAAGTCAAGCCTCGAAGTTACCAGCGTGTGCACTACCGTCTTTAGGTCCTCCAACTCTAGGAAGGGGCGCAGCTGTATTGTAGTATTGTTGAGCCAAGTATCCCCCATCCTGTAACTGTGCATTTGGTTTCTTTTTCCTAGGTGCAGCACTTGGCATTTATCCCTATTAAATTTCATTCTGTTGTTTTCAGCCCAGCACTCCAGCCTATTGGGATCACTTTGAATTTTGTTTCTGTCTTCCAGAGTATTAGCTATTCCACCCAATTTTGTGTCATCTGCAACTTTGACAAGCATTCCCTGCACCTCCTCTTCCAAGTCATTAATAAAAATGTTGAAGAGCACTGGGCCCAGGACCGAGCCCTGTGGTACCCCGCTCGTTACCTCTCCCCAGTTTGAGAAGGCACCATTGATAAGCACTCTTTGAGTCCGATTCTGTAGCCAATTGTGGATCCACCTGATAGTTGTTCCATCTAGCCCTCTTTTAGCTAGCTTGCTAATCAGGATATCATGAGGCTCTTTGTTGAAAGCTTTGTTGAAGTCAAGACATATTATGTCCACAGCATTCCCCCAGTCCACAAGGGAGGTTTCCCGATCAAAAAAATGAGATCAGATTAGTCTGGCAGGATTTGTTCTTGACAAATCCATGCTGGCTTCTAGTAATCACTGCATTGTTTTCAAGGTACTTGCAGATTGACTACTTTATAACCTGCTCCAGAATTTTCCCATGGATTGATGTCAGACTGACTTGTCTGTAGTTCCCAGGTTCCTCCTTTTTGCCCTTTTTGAAGATAGGAACAATATTAACCCTCCTCCAATCATCTGGTGCTTCACCTGTCCTCCATGATTTCTCAAAGATAGTAGACAATGGTTCTGAGAGTTCTTCTTTGGGACATAGCCCTAAATGATAAACTAACTAGTAGTATCAAATGCAAAAAAGGATTGCTAAAGAAGAATAATTTTATGGGGATATGGAATCAATTACTAGACTATGTATTAATAAAGGGGAATGGTAACATGCCTTGTCAGGATATGTTATATTTTTGGAATTTAGACTTTATTTGATCAAGAGGATAGAAGTATATTAATTGGTCCCTTGGAGGGGGGGAGCACTTTATGATTTATTGTATGTTGATTATGTTATATTTGTGTGATAATTTTGTATTTTGTTAAATATATATTTTTTGTTATAATTTGTTTTGAAAAAATAAATAAAATATTTAAAAAAAAAAGAGAGAGAGAGAGAGAGTTCTTCTGCCAGTTCCTTTATTACTCGAGGATGCAGTTCATTGGGCCCTGGAAATTTGAACTCGTTCCAAGTAATCAGGTGTTCCTTGACCATTTGTCTGTCAATCTCAAGCTGCAATCCTGCTGTGAAGGATTGAGCCCTACACAGGTTTGAGTTAGTTTGAAGTTTCATTTTTCCCTCATGGAGTTAAAGTTTCCTTTTCATTGAGAGAAGTCTCCTTTTTCCCCTAATAGAGTTAAGTTTCATTTCCCCAGTTTTAGGTCACATGATTGTAACCTTTTAGTTCTGTGAGAGTGTCTATAAAGGGGAGGCAGAAGCTGCAGGAGTGAGAGAGCGAAATTGGAGAGAGAGGAGAGGTTCTGCAGGCACCAAAAAGCAGAGAGTAGACAGAGAAGCAGAGTCTGAATATCACTGAAGAATTCAGAACAGCCAGGGCTAGGCTGGAGAAGGAATCTCTTAATTGAGGCTTACAGGTGAAAGAGTAGCTAAGTTAGAGAAAACTGCGTTATTATTTCTTTTATTTCTATTATACCTGCTTTTTGAAAGTATACAGCTCTATTTGTGTAATTACCTTAAGTTTTTGTGAATCTAGAATATCCTTTTTTTAAAAACTCCCACCCATCCTTTCCTTGAGTCGCTTGCCATGGGACCTTACTTATCATTGTTCTGGTTTTATTAATATTGGCTTTCCTAAAATTCAGGTTACGCGTTTGGCTATACTCAGCTTTTGCTTCCTTTAGAATCAAGAACTCAAGTATAACATCGTCACTTTCCCCCAGAGTTCCTGTAACTGCCACTTTATCCACTAAGTCACCTCTGTTGGTTAGTATCAAGTCAACGATAGCCAATCCTCTAGTTCCTTCTTCCATTTTCTGGAGGAAGAAGTTATCAGCAACACAAGTCAGGAATTTCTTGGAGGGGCCACGTTTGGCAGCATTTGTCTCTCAACAGATATTGGGGAAATTGAAGTCACCCATTACTACCACATCATGCCTCCTTGAAACAATGGCAATTTGCTTTTCAAAAGTTTCATCCTCGTCTTCCCTTGATTGGGTGGTCAGTAGTAGACTCCAACCGCCATGTTCCTTTTATTCTTTCCCACATTTATTTTAATCCAGATGCTCTCGATGGGGCTACCAAGCTCATCCTCCTGTATTTCTGTGCAGAGATATGTATTTTTAACATATAGTGTGACTCCACCTCCCTTTCTGTTGCTTCTGTTCTTTTTGAACAAGTTATATCCTTCAATTGCTGTATTCCAGTCATAGGAGTCATCCCACCAGGTTTCAGTTATCCCTATCAAGTCGTATTTGCCCTCCTGTATTAAGAGTTCAAGTTCGTCCTGTTTGTTGCCCATACTCTGGGCATTAGTATATAGACATTGAAGACCATGTGCTTTATAGTCTGGCTTTCTTCCTACATTTTTTTGGATACTATTATTGGGTGCTGTTAGAGCTGTTCTCTCCGTTGTGGTGCATAAGCCTTCATCCATTGTTACCCCCAAGTTTACATCTCCCTCCCTCATAGGATTCAGTTTAAAGCCCTCCTGGTGAAGTTCTTCATGCTGTGGCCAAACACATTCTTCCCAGTCCTTGTGAGGTGCAACCCATCCTTTGCAGTCCATCTTCCAGGAAGTGTAGCCCGTGGTCCCAGAATCCAAATCTCTTACGTCAGCACTACCTTTGCAGCCAGTCATTCACCTGGAGTATTTTTCTTTCCCTTTTTATTCCTTTTCCAAGTACTGGAAGGATGGATGAGAAAACTATCTAGTCCCCAAAGTTCTTGAGTTTCCTTCCCAAAGCTTCAAAGTCTTACGCGATTTCTTCATAACTCCGCTTGGCAGTATCATTTGTTCCCACATAGATGAGAAGAAAGGGATATCTGTCAGTGGGCTTTATGAGCATTGGCAACCCTTCAGTGTTTTGCCACAGGTTCCCCAAGAGGGATTGGCAAAGGTTCTTTAAGGAATTTTCATGCCACAAATACTCTTCTGGGAGGTCAAAGCCAAACATTTTTATTGTAAAGCTGAGCATGAGATACCACAATGCTATCAGCCTTCCTCCAAGTTCCCTGGTGGAAGTCCCACCCCTTAGCAACACAGTCACTGTGCTCTTTCTAACCAACCGAAATGCAAGATCCAGCAGTTCTCCGCCTGGGTGTCAGCTTCCAGCGCTGGGCTTCAGCAGGGCTCTTCAAACAGGGCTCTTCTGCTCCTTTTCGCTCCTTCCAACTTCAGCACACCACCTGGAACCACACAACACCCCCACCACTACTCACACCACCACCACCACTCACACAACCCACCACATTATATATCATGAGAGCAGGCAGCTACGTGAGCAGCAAATTGTGCACTTGAATGATTACAGCTGTGCTTCTTTTTTGCAGTGTCATTCCACTGGTGCAGAATGTCTTCTAGTTCTGTTCCTGTCATCCTATCCCAGGCAGCTTTCTTAACTTTATTTTTCCTCACCTCAGCATTCTCCTCTTCTGCCTCAGCTTGCTATTGTTGTTTTGGCTCCTGTACTTCACTTTGCTCTTGTAGCTCCACCATTCTCTCTAGGAACTCTTCGTCTTCTCTTATTCCCTTCAGGGTTGCCACTCCAATCTTCTCACTTTTTCTTCCAACAGTGCAACCAGCTTGCACTTGATCCACTTGTAGGCTATGCTGATCTCAGGCAAGAAAACAAACACTTCACACACCTTGCAGGTCACCACCACTGGAGTGTCTTTTCCATCCATAGTTCTCTATCCCCTTTATGTTTCTACCATTTGGATTGTACTGGAATGGTCTGTCCTTTACCCTGTCTTCTCTGTAGGTTATCGACAGAGTCCCAGTGGTATATAAGCATGTGTTACAAGAAAAAAAATGTTAGTGACCTCCCCTGCCGAACTCTGCTGCCAAACTCCTGTTAGCTCTCCCTGTTCACTCGCTCTGATCGCTCACTCTCTGGGAGCCTGCTTGCCTATACAGCCCTCAAAACAGCTGGAGCCTCTTTCCTGTGCTTCTGCTCAGCTGGGAGTCAGAAACAGAATGAAACTCCCCACCCACACAGCTGCTGAGAGTAATCAGGCCATGCCCCTTCACTCCCAGCTCTCAGGCCACACCCCTTCAGCCCCAGCTCTCAGGAGCACATGGTGAGCACACGACAACTTGGAATAGGCAGTCCCTAGTAACAAGACTAGGAACTAGGCAGTCTCTAGTTTGTTAACAATTCACTTATTTGGTCTCCCAGTAATAAATGGATTTTCCCATTTAATTGATTAATGTGCACCCTTTGGCCTTAGTTACAATGTTGTAGTTGAACTAGTATTTCCATTGACGCAGGAGATGAACAGTATAACAAAAACATAATTCCAATCATACAATTTTTGCAAAAACAACAGCATGCTACTCATGTAATAGGTCTACTCATGTGAGTAATATAAGAAAGCAGCCATGAACTCATGCACAAGTGCTGTTCCTCTTCTGTGAACTGGAACATTACAAGTTTAACTTTTTCAGTTAAACTTTCTGGGAAGAAAAGGGGTGATCTTTTGTGAGTTACTCTCCCCAGTGTTACATTGCTACCATGAGAAGACCACATGAGCTTTTTATTGTATCATTTTAACTGATTCTGATAACCTCTTTTCTACATACATTAAAATTTTGGTTTCAGTAAGTAAATTCAAAAGTGTCCTCAGGGAGTTTCTTTCAGTCTCTCCTGTAGTCATTATCCTGAGTATGAGAAACAGGGGTATCACATTTGGATACATTCACACTTTGATTTAACCAAAAGAAAATCTGGCATATATCATTTTCTGGAGTTTTTAACTGGAGAAGGGTTAAAATATCATAAAAAATACCAATAAGCAAATATTGACAGCCTTTAAGAATTCATGGTTTTAAATTGTTGGGTGATTCTCCAAAGGAAGACCTTGCCATTTCCTACATATACCCTGTAGAAAACCTAATCAGAGTTGTTAATGAAACACTATGCTTGGATTATATTATATGATATATTATAATCATATAATTGGTTAATTGGTTAATATATTAGATTGAGACAATATGAAAAAGATTTTCTATAAAGCATTGAAAATTGAAATCATCATGCAGTTTAAAATTTGGTGTAATTCACTTACTGAAGAAAACGATGTCCAGGGCTATTATTAGCTTTAAAGTGGTGTTAACTTATGAGTTGTTCATCTGTGTTGGGGTGAAACTAGATATGATGTGGATAGCCATGATGGTTCATTCATGTGTCTCCTGTTCACATATAAAGTATGGGGGGGGTCTAATGTTAACCCTCCTTCCTCTGCTTTATCATGCCCCCACCCTGGGCTCAATCATTTTCAAACGGTTTTCTCTTACCTCAGCTCCAATACCAGATGTTAGGCAGAGTAGGAGAAAAGACCCTGAAGTGATGCAGTGTGGGAGGTGAGGGGGGCTCAGCCCCTGCTTTATCTGTGTATCAAGAAATTAAGCAAATAAGGGTGCAATCCCATGCATGTTTAGACATAAAAAGCCCCAGCAGGCGATCCCTCGTGACCGAGTAAGGTTGTCTTCCAGGATAACATTACAAAAAGAAAAAGTCCTACAATTTGGCTGGCTGGGGAATGGTGGGAGCTGTAGGACTTCTCTTCCGTCTAAACATGCATAGGGTTGCACCCTAAAATTGTGTGACTGCTCTGTCATGTTTAGTTTGGCCCTCGGTAGTGGTACCACCACTGGAGTAAGTGGTGATATACCTGGTATACATATTTTTTTGTTTCTATTCCAATTTTCTAACATATTTTTTAAAAAGGGATTTTCTAATCTTTTTATCATATTATATCCTTGCTTTGTAAATCTGAATTTTGCAAAATTGGAATGCTTTGAAAGTGTATGAAAAGAACAGATGAACATGGACTGCAGCATTTGTACTTCTTTATTTTTAGTGTTATTTTTTATGGGTACTTGTTGGAGGGGCTCTTGTCAGGAGTGACAGTCTGAAGGTGTCCAGGCTACCCTGCCTCCTGCTGAAGACAAATCACGGATTCACAATTCTGAGCAATCGGCTTTTGTTTTTTAAAAAAATATTTTTTATTTTTAAAAAAATTTCAAACAATATATTAAACAACTAAATAACAAACATACAACTTATATAGTGCTCCCGTCACCATGGGACCATAAAATACATTCTATCTCTATAATCTATAGTTATTCATTATTCCAAAAAAACAACATATCTTGACACAGCATACTCCCTTTCCCCTTATTTAACATAAAATTCAAAAATAAACCCCAAATATCCTTAAAATTGTTTTTCTTTAATTGTCCCCTTTTACATTTGATATTACAAGTTAACATATCATTTAAAGCCATATCCCACACTTCTTTATACCAGTCAGTGATAGAGAAAACTTGCTGAACTTTCCATTTTCTTGCTATCATTAATCTACTCGCCGTTAACAAATTTACAATTAATTCTTTAACATTTTGAGGACCAGCCACCTTTTCAGTTATTGATAACAATGCTAATTTAGGACAAACTTCTAAATCAACACCAACAATTTCTGATATTTCTTCAAAAATCATTTTCCAAAAATTCATTACATTTTTACAACTCCACCACATATGAGCATACGTACCCAGCTCCTGACAGCCTCTCCAACACATTGGAGAACATTTATTATCTATTCTGTTTATTCTCACCGGAGACAGGTACCATCTCCAAATTAACTTATAGAAATTCTCTTTTATCCTTATTGACATATTTTTCAATATTCACCTATCCCATATCTTATTCCACTCTTCCTTTGCTATTTCCTCGTCAAACTCTATATCCCAAACTATCTTCAGATTTTCCACTTGCTCTTCTGATTCTGCATCATTTTATATATCATCTTTGTAATACCTCTAGCTGATACATTCCCTTCTATAAGTTCTCTGGACATAACCAACTGCTCAAATGCGGTGAATTCTCTTTCATGTTCCTGTCTCCTCTTCCATTTCTTTCCCCATTGAACTAATTGGATTAAATTTAACCACGGAATTCTTCCTGGTCCAACCCTTTCAACCCTTGTCTCCATTTTTTCCAGCCAGTCCATTAATCTTATTACCTTTTTCTCTCTGTAAATTCATTCTAAATGTCTAACGTTCTCTGGAAAGTCCTCCATTACCACCACTGGAGTAAGTGGTGATATACCTGGTATACATATTTTTTTGTTTCTATTCCAATTTTCTAACATATTTTTTAAAAAGGGATTTTCTAATCTTTTTATCATATTATATCCTTGCTTTGTAAATAAAAAACTCTCCACCCTATTTCTCAATTCATATGCTTCTATTTCCCACCACATAAAATCCTTCCTAGCGATAATATCCATAATATATCTAAGTTGATTTGCTATATAGCACCATTTTATATTTGGAAGACCAAGTCCCCCTAACATGGCTTGTTAACCACAAACAACCCATAAAGAGAACCCATGGTTTGTTGTTGGGTTGTGAACTGGGGGGTGTTCACCATGGTTTGTTATCTCAGCTGGGTTCAAACAACATGATAATCATGGGTCTGAACCCAGTCAATGGCTACAAAAGATTCAAGCTGTTTTAGCAGATGAGAAAACCAGCTTCTTAATCTAAGGTGGCAAGTTAAAGAAAGTTGATACCAAACTATTGGGAAATTGTTACATCCCTCCCATTCAAGCAAGGCATGCTAACAAAGCCCTGCCTTCAAGCGGATCCTTTCCTTGAGGAGTCTCTTGGGCAGCAAATTGCTTTGACCAGCTTAGATCTACCTCAGTTGCTGGTTCTAAGTTCCTCCTTTATTTGGATGGTGACCCAGCAAAGGGCATTTTGGCTGTGGCAACAAGGTTGTGGAATGCCCTTGCAGGGGGTGGGAGTGTTCCTTGTTCCTTGCTTTTAGGCTAGTAGGTCTCTTAGAGATCCTTTGGGGCTCACTCAGTGTTTGGGAGAAATGTTGGCACTGGTCTTGTTTGTTTTCTACTGTTCATTTTGATGTCCTGTATTGTTTCTTATTATTCCATATTATTGTTTAAACTTGTATCTTAAAATTGCATAAGTGAAGCTGCAGTGTCGGACACCGCCCAGAATCATCATGTTGCGTGGCTCTTGCTTCCTATAAGGTCACTCTGCTCACACTGATTGCAGGATTACAGCCCAGGTATTTTCTGTTTTATACCATTTAGCATGGTGAGGGCTCTCAGGATGAAAGTTTGACTGGTAGTGTGAAGGACTGCCTTTTCTCAAGACCAGAGATCAAAGGTGCAAAACTGCCAGCCTTAGCTCTGCCGTCTTGACTTGATTCTCTCAGGGTCTTGCCCTTGGTCTATACACTGGATTTAGCACTGAACCACAGAGGAACCACACACACCGTGTGGGGTAAAACCAGGAAAGTTTATTTAAGGTAAACAGATTACAATAAAAGGTAGGGAATGAGGGAAGAGGGAGAAAGGTGGGGAGACACTTTGGTACATACAGTAGAGCTACAAAATAACAAAAACTAGTTCCTTTACCATATAAGTCCCTAGGCGGCACTTACTCTTCTTTGCCTAGGGGTTAGTCTTCTCAGGGTTTGCCTTAGCAAAAACCCTCCTCCGTGCGAAGCGTGCAGACAACAACACAAACCAGAAGCCACAGCAGCAGTATAGATTCTTCCCCCCACCCCTCCTTTCAGTAGCCCAGGTGTCTTTAGCCAATCAGGATGAACTTCATCTGGGCCAGGCAGGGGAGGGGTGGCTCTTTGCCACATTTGCATGCAAATAGCTGTGGCACCGGCCATCAAAGACATGGGAGACTCTGCGGCGTCAGGAGCCATCAGAGAAACTATGTACATTTTGCATTTCCCAGCCCCCAGCTGGGATTATACTCGTTTACACGTGTGGAGGCGTCTGTGTGTGTGTGTGTGTGTGTGTGTGGTGCAGGAAACTCTGACGCTTTTTCTCCACAGGTAGATAAATATAAGACCAGTTTCTAAAGTATCCAGTGGCTTCAGTGAAGCTACTGCACAAAAGGGTGGCAGGATCAGGCCTTTCTATTAAACCAAAACTGTTGGTAGAAAAAAATAGCCAGTTATGACTCCCCCCTCCCCCCTTTTTTTTCTTGCTGCTTTTTTTAGTATAGGGATTCCACTTGCAATTCTGGGAATTTCCACTGGGAATTATTCATGAAAAATGCCATTTCCCCATCTGTACAAAATTCCTTGCTGAAGAAAATACATCAGAAATAATTGAAAATTTTGTGAAGTTAATAAAAACTGAATGACTGCCATTTCAAAGAGAAAACATGCTTCCTCCACACAGAGAATGTATGAAAGGAATCATCCTTACCAAAAAACAAAACAAAAACTCCTTTCACTTTGAGTTTGAGAGGTGTCCCTTTAATGTTAATGTAATTAAGCAGATTGCTTCACATACATTCATTCTGGAAAGCCTGTTGGATGACTTCTTGTTCCAGTGTCTCCTTTATCTCTTCTGCTCCTTCCTCCAGAACAGAAGTGGGATGTTGTAAATCCATGTAACTTTGCAAGATGGTCTAGAATGAGAAAAACAAGGGAGGTGCTCTGGGCAAGTGCTCTGTACACAATGTGTACAAGTACACATTGTACTTGCAGATTCTTCCCATGTGCACAAACTTGATCCTGTGGTAAATATTTCTTCTGAAGGCATTGTTTTTCTGACAGCCCATTTCTGGAACAGAACAAATATGGCTGTTACAATGCACTGTCAAAGGAGTTTTACAAATGGTTTCAAGGAGGGGCCACCAAGGGAGCTGTATTGCACCCTCACAAAATGGAATCTTGCAATGAGATTTACCAGGGATGTTCTGGCAGATGGGCTTCTTGCTCCCAACTACCACCAGCAGATGCATCTCTAAAAGCAACAGATTCACAAGCGTTTGCCATTCAAGAATGTGTTGTGATATGAATCACATTGACCAGCTGTAGCACAGTGTTTACACATGGAGAGGAACAGAATGGCGGTAAACAAGTATGTTGTGTCTTTCTACTTTCCCGTGTTCTTTCTCATGGGAAAGCTAGACCCTGGGATCATTATGAGCTAGTCACATGGTTTGTATGTTCTGATGACGTGCTAACTTGTTTTTTTCTGTCTGAAGCCATTTTAGAGAAGAGCAGGACTGCTTTCTCTATTCTTTCTCTCTTCTGGCTATTGCTTGCTGGACTTGCAACAATGAACGTCTTTGCGAAGGTGGAGTGAAGCTCAACCTACTCCACTGGAATTAAGCTTGCTATGCATTGTACTCTGCCATGACTGGACTGTTAGGTGGAATCTAGGTTCCTGTAACTTGAGCCCATTATTCCGTGTCCTGCAAACTGGGATGAATGAGAAGAGATCTTTGCCCTCCTCTGTGTGACATCCCTTCAAATACTGGAAGAGTGCGATCATATCTCCCCTCAGTCTCCTCTTCTGAAGGCTAAACATGCCCAGTTCTTTCAGTCTCTCCTCATAGGGCCTTGTTTCCAGTCCCTTTATCATCCTTGTTGCCCTCCTCTGAACCCTCTCCAGTTTGTCTATGTCCTTGTTAAAGTGAGGTGCCCAGAACTGGACGCAGTACTCAAGATGAGGCCTAACCAGTGCCGAGTAAAGGGGAATTATCACTTCCCGCGATTTGGAAGCTATACTTCTATTAATACAGCCCAAAATTGCATTTGCCTTCTTTGCAGCCACGTCGCATTGCTGGCTCATATTCAGTTTGTGATCTACCACAATTCCAAGATCCTTCTCACTTGTAGTATTGTTGAGCCAAGTGTCCCCCATTCTGTAACTCTGCATTTGGTTTCCTCTCCCTAGGTGCAGCACTTGGCATTTATCCCTGTTAAATTTCATTCTGTTGTTTTCGGCCCAGCGCTCCAGCCTATCGAGGTCACTTTGAATTTTGTTTCTGTCTTCCAGAGTATTAGCTGTTCCACCCAACTTTGTGTCATCTGCAAATTTGATAAGCATTCCCTGTACCTCCTCATCCAAGTCATTAATAAAAATGTTGAAGAGCACCGGGCCCAGGACCGAGCCCTGTGGTACCCCGCTCGTTACCTCTCCCCAGTTTGAGAAGGAACCATTGATAAGCACTCTTTGAGTCCGATTCTTTAGCCAATTGTGGATCCACCTGATAGTTGTTCCATCTAGCCCACTCTTAGCTAGCTTACTAATCAGGATATCATGATGCACTTTGTCAAAAGCTTTGCTGAAGTCCAGGTATATAATGTCCACAGCATTCCCACAGTCCACAAGGGAGGTTACCCGATCAAAAAATGAGATCATACTCTGTAGAACTTTACTTGCTAAGTGAATAAACAGGTAGAAATAGACCTGTGGTCTTACAGAGTGTTTCCTTGCTACTTGCTACTTGGATTAGTCTGCAGAACGGGGAAGCTAGAAGCTGGTGTCGGATTACAGGCAAGCTGGCTGGCAGCTTCAAACTGACACGCTGCACGCTGCACAGAGGGGGGTGAGATCTGGAAGATCTGTGTGTGGAATAATGGGCCTCTATGCACAGACAGGATTTTAAATCTCCCATCCAGCACACGCGGGGCTCTGCTGTCACTTACGCGCCATCAGAATGATGCTTCAGCTGTAATGAACCCAAAATATATTTTTCAGCTCCTGTCTTCTCAATCACCATGCAGATGGAGTGCTAGCATTTCATGTATGTTGCTGGTTACCAGACATTTGCACTTATTTGTGCTGAACATTCATTTTCTCCAAGGAATGGAGCTTAAAACATTCCTCTGAAAAATTCATTAGGGACTCTGGTTTCTTTCCATTGGAATGTTCCTCAGGTGGCACTGACTGAAAACCTGCTAAACTTTGCGACTTAATCTAGGGTCAATTCCCACCATACGTTTTTCAGTCTCCAGAATATTGTTACAATTCACATTGCCATAAACAGTATGGCAGGGGTGCAAATGTCCACTTCTAAGGAAGTCAAGGTATGCCGAGCTACACATAGATCCTCTCTGTATGGCTAAGGCTTTCTTACATGTTAATCCTTTCTGTGTTACATTTATGACATGTAAAAATCTTTTTAATGTTACATTTGCAAGTCATAGAAGCAGGACCGGTGCAGGGCTGTTTGGCGCCCTAGGCCAAATTATATTTAGCGCCCACCCCTCTCGTGCCGTGGGGGGGAGCTCCGGAGCAAAGCAGCCCTGCTCTGCAACCCCCCCCGCGCCGCCGCCACCACCACCTACCTCCCCCCCCCCCGCTGCTGGCTGCTGCTGCTGCCGCCGCCGCCTCCAACGTTTTTTTTTTTTTTCCTTTTGGAAAATGCAACGTTTAAAATTAATAATTAATAAATAAAAAGTGAGTGAACAAAGAGTGGCACTCCAGAGTAAACAAGAAGTGCGAAAGCCCTAGCCCCCCCCCCCCCGCGGGAGAGAGGCACCCCCTTCTTTGTGCCCCGCTGGTCTCTAGCCAGACCCACGCCTCCCCTTTTGGGCTGCCGCCTCCTCCTCCTCCTCCTCCCCCCCTCGAGCCGCTCCGGAGGTGAGTTTCACTTTCCATTCCGCCTGGCGAGCCTCCGCCCGAGCAGAGCGCTTTTTTTTTTTTTTTGCCGGGGCGGGGAAACCAGGGCAACAGGGCTGTTTAAGCCCTGTTGCCCTGGTTCCTCCGCCAAAACAACGCCGGCGGGGCTCCGGAAACGATGCGAAGGTAGGTAGGTAGGTAGGTAGATAGGTGGCTGGTGGGCGGGCGGGTGCGCACGTGGGGGGGAGGTGCAGCGGAGGCGGCAGCGGCGGGCGGGGAGGCACAGCGGAGGCGGCAGGCGGGGCAGGAGCGCGCCGGCGGCGAGGAAGGAGCGCACCGTTTCTGCGCCCCTCTTCCGCCACACGCCCTAGGCAGCCGCCTGGGTCTGCCTAGTGGTAGCGCCAGCCCTGCATAGAAGTGATATGTGAGAGCATTCCATACCAGGGGAAATCACAGAGCTAGGACTAGTCAAGCACTAGTTTTTTGCTCACTGCACAATCTGAACTACTGAAGATGTAGATGTGTCATTCTTGGCTCCTAGCCAGGTGATGAGGGGAAACCATTCATTACCTGCTTTCCCCCATATAAACATAGAGCCATAGGACTGCTTGCTGGTAAGTCTCATGCTTGGAGGACATCAAGGGCAGTTTCAAAATGCTCTGCATTGGGAAAGGGTTTGGACTGCTTGCTCCATTGGTCAGAGTGTGCTCTTAGTACTGCCAAGGCTATGGGTTCCACCTGTACACTGCCCATCCTGGGTCAGGAAAAGAGACCTGCATTTCTCTCTTGGCATGGCATGGTGCCTGTAGACACCAGTGTGCCCAGAGACACCTTTCTTGACACCTGCCAGGCTCCCCTGTTCCTCCTGATGTTTATTTTATTTCTTAAGATTAATTGGCATGCTGGAAAGCAAAGTGCTGCCTCCAGTGCCATCTTTATTTGGATCCAAAAGAATGGTTTTGTGTTTTGGAGCTCAGACCCCACCTCTGCTTAGTACTAAGTACTTAGGTCCTTGGGCAAGTTACTTTTCTTTTAGTCCCACCATTTTGCCTTCTGGGAAATGAGTGTTGTGTGACTGGCCATGGCCACCAGGCAGCCATTTTATGAATGGGCAAGCCCCCATGGCAGCCATTTTGTGAGAGTGCCGATGACACTCTCTTAACATTCCAAATGTGCCCACTGGCCTAAGAAGGTTGTAGAAGGTTGTAGCTTCAGTTCCTGGCATCCTCAGTTAGAAAGATCTCTGGTAGCCAGGTTGGGGGAAAAACTACACGAGGGACCACGGAGAAGTGCTGCTGGTGAGAGTTGACAGTATGCGGCTAAATAGACCAATGAGTCAACGGTACAAGACAGCACCCCCTGGTTGGGGGGCAGCGAAACTGCAGGCTCCTTGAACCATAGAGTCTGTTGTCCTAAACACATATTGACACACACAGTTTCAGTATTGCATTGGGGCCTCCACCTCACAACACCCTCAGTCTTGCCTGTGGCATACATACCTGCCATAAACTAGCTTCAGCACTGAAGCTTATTTCACTTCAAGATTAGAGTGAATACAAACCTTAAAGACAGTACAGATTCACCACTTCTCTGCCCCTGGAGGGTGTTGCTTACTGGGATCCATATTAAAAAAAAAAAATCTTTAGAATGGGTTAGTGTAGAAGTGTGCCAAGTTTTATACTTTTAACCCAAAGTGCATGTCTTTAGGCTTAACTGCTCCACTAACAAAGGTAAGAAGGATATCATGATTCCCACAAAGGAAGATTGTTCATCTTTGAACTCCTCTATGAGGATTTTCTTGCAATTTCAACCCCGGCTTATACTAACCCCATCAACATTTCTTGTTCCATCCAACAAAATAGGCAGTTAGCTCTAATCTAAGGCTGAAAAAGATCAAGTCTGCTCCAGAAGCCATTCACACTTCAGTGACCTCTGATCACTACTGCCAAAAAGGTTAGAAAATTCACAGTTCCATACTCTTGCTAAAAATGGCACAGTGGAATATGATTTTTTTGGGCTTCTGGGACATGAGATAGTACTTCACCAAACACCGACTGTCTCTTTCATGGAATTTTAATTACAACTTTGTCACCAAGATAAAACAGAAAAGGCTGTTAAAATTCTGGCTATTGTCACAAACCTCAGAAAACATTTGCAGCCGTGGCACTTGGTGGGGGCAGTTTCAGTCACTTGCACAGGGCTGGCTGTACCATTAGACAGACTGAGATGGCTGCCTCAGATGGCAGATGCTGGGACTGGTGGTGAGTTGTGGTGAGGTGTTGGAGGACAGAGCTGGGTCTGCCATGCTGGGTGTGCCATTACCCCCTAAGCTAGCCTGCTACCTTCCCAACACTAGTGTGGAATTAAGATTCAGCTGTCAGTTTGGTCAGATTATGTACATGGAATGAGAGGGAGCACCATCTTATCCTTCACCTCAGGCAACAAAACATTTTGGGCTGGCCCTGATGGCTCTGCACTCACACTAGGAAAACGTCTTGCCAGGTGGATTGAAACTGGCACTATGGATTGAATGAATATGAATACATGGAGCATTCATATATAGGCAATGGCCTAAGGAAAGCAGTGTATGGAACGTAGGAATCCCTGTGCACTGTCACCAAAGTAATGAGCTTGGATTTAAGGGGTCGGATCCAGAATCTGCCTTTTGTGAGAGGGAGATAATTTCCGTGAAAGGACAAGCTCCACTTGCAGAAGGTCCCTCTGTCTAATTCTGGGGGGATCTCCCACACCTCAGCCAACCGCATTCAGCAGGGTCTCCTGACTCTCTGTAATATTTTCAGTGGGCTGGAGGGGCTGCTGTGGAAGGAGAGGGCAGGGAAGTCAATTTCAGCCAGTGCAATTCATCCAGTGAAAATCTGGATCCAGCCCAGGATGTGTTATTATATTTCAGTTCATTCAAAAAAAGTTTTCTTTCATTAATTTTTTATTGTAAAATTCCAACAAAACAAAAATGAGGAAAGGGAAAAATTGCAGCTACATAGATTTGAATATATCAATTTCAATGCATGCATATATATGAAAATACACCTAAGAATTATACATAAACTTCAATGAAAAAGGTTTTTAAAATGTTTTCAGATAATTAAAAATAAATTATCTTTTCTTTTAAATTAAGAAAAAACTTAGTGGTAGAGCACATGTTTTGCAAGGAAAAGGTCCCATGAATGCAGGAATAAGAGGTATTAAAATATGATGATGAAAATATGCAAACAAAGTATAAATCTAATGCTTTACATTTTACTGTCTCAGTAAAAGACAGAGGAAAGAAATGGTGGTACAACTACGCAATGAGGATGGCAAATTGATAACAGAAGACAAAGAAAAGGCAGAAGTGTTCAATTCCTACTTTGGCTCGGTCTTCTCCCAAAAGAGGGCCTATGACCCCCCCGGGCAAACCTGAAGTGCAGACTGAAGGGGCAGGATTGCAGCTTGAGATTGATAGGCAAATGATCAAGGAGCACCTGATTACTCTGAAGGAGTTTAAATCTCCAGGGCCTGAGGAACTGCATCCTAGAGTAATAAAGGAACTGGCAGAAGAACTCTCAGAAGAACCACTGTCTATTATCTTTGAGAAATCATGGAGGACAGGTGAAGTGCCAGATGACTGGAGGAGGGCAAATGTTGTTCCCATCTTCAAAAAGGGCAAGAAGGAGGAACCTGGGAACTATAGGCCAGTCAGTCTGACATCAATCCCTGGGAAATTTTTGGAGCAGATTATAAAAAAGTCAGTCTGCAAGCACCTTGAAAACAATGCAGTGATTACTAGAAGCCAGCATGGATTTGTCAAGAACAAATCCTGCCAGACTAATCTGATCTCATTTTTTGATCGGGTAACCTCCCTTGTGGACTGGGGGAATGCTGTGGACATCATATATCTAGACTTCAGCAAAGCTTTCGTCAAAGTGCCTCATGATATCCTGATTAGCAAGCTAGCTAAAAGTGGGCTGGATGGAACAACTATCAGGTGGATCCACAATTGGCTACAGAACCAGACTCAAAGAGTGCTTCTCAATGGTTCCTTCTCAAACTGGGGAGAGGTAACGAGCGGGGTACCACAGGGCTCGGTCCTGGGCCCAGTGCTCTTCAACATTTTTATTAATGACTTGGATGAGGAGGTACAGGGAATGCTTATCAAATTTGCAGATGACACAAAGTTGGGTGGAACAGCTAATACTCTGGAAGACAGAAACAAAATTGAAAGCAATCTCAATAGGCTGGAGCGCTGGGCCGAAAACAACAGAATGAAATTTAATAGGGATCAATGCCAAGTGCTGCACCTAGGGAGAGGAAACCAAATGCAGAGTTACAGAATGGGGGACACTTGGCTCAACAATACAAGTGAGAAGGATCTTGGAATTGTGGTAGATCACAAACTGAATATGAGCCAGCAATGCAATGTGGCTGCAAAGAAGGCAAATGCTATTTTGGGCTGCATTAATAGAAGTATAGCTTCCAAATCGCGTGAAGTGATAATTCCCCTTTACTCGGCACTGGTTAAGCCTCATCTTGAGTACTGCGTCCAGTTCTGTGCACCACACTTTAAGAAGGACGTAGACAAACTGGAGAGGGTTCAGAGGAGGGCAACAAGGATGATAAAGGGACTGGAAACAAGGTCCTATGAGGAGAGACTGAAAGAACTGGGCATGTTTAGCCTTCAGGAGACTGAGGGGAGATATGATCACACTCTTCCAGTACTTGAAGGGATGTCACACAGAGGAGGGCCAGGATCTCTTCTCAATCATCCCAGTTTGCAGGACACGGAATAATGGGCTCAAGTTACAGGAACCCAGATTCCACCTAAACATCAGGAAAAATTTTCCTGACTGTCATAGCAATAAGACAATGGAACCAACTACCTAGGGAGGTGGTGGGCTCTCCCACTCTGGAGGCATTCAAGGTGCGGCTGGACAGACATCTGTCAGAGATGCTTTGACCTGGATTCCTGCATTGAGCAGGGGGTTGGGCTCGATGGCCTTGTAGGCCCCTTCCAACTCTACCTTTCTATGATTTTATGATTCTATGATCTTTAATAAATAGATACAATTGTGAGCAGCTACAAAC
Organism: Shinisaurus crocodilurus; assembly: GCA_021292165.1. Classification (NCBI taxonomy): domain Eukaryota; kingdom Metazoa; phylum Chordata; class Lepidosauria; order Squamata; family Shinisauridae; genus Shinisaurus; species Shinisaurus crocodilurus. Next base: position 185,678,187 of record CM037879.1, read on the forward strand.
ATGAGTTCAAAGTACACTGAGCCTTGTTGCAGCTTTTGTGTAGCAGTGGAAAATGAGGAGCTGTTGCTTTGAGGCGTGAGCATCGTGCAGTGGTGCTGGCACAGAGGTGGCAAGATCAGCACCATGTGTGTTCTGCTGACTTCATTGGCCTGTGCCTTGTCAGCAGTGTGACGGCCACTCAGCAGCCATGTCCCTGCACGGTGCTGACCTCACCGCTCCACCACCACCCCTTGTTCAGGGTGTGGGTCCCCCTCCCTTGGTCACAGTTCAGCAGCAGCCATTTACTGCCATACTTACTAAAGTCCCTCACTGGCTGCCATTTCTTTATTTTAGACCAGTGTTCTCCAACCTTGGGTCCCCAGATGTTTTTGGCCTACAACTCCCAGCATGCCCCAGCCAGCCACGCTGGCTGGGGCATGCTGGGAGTTGTAGGCCAAAAACATCTGGGGACCCAAGGTTGGAGAACACTGTTTTAGATTGAGCAAACATCCCACCCACACACACACCTACACACATACATCATACCCACCCCCAACCTCAAATATCTTTTTTCTCAAATCCTATTCTTTCTATTGCTACCCTTTTGCATCCTTGCAATGGATGCTTTAATCCAATCAGATCTCCTTTGGGATAATTAAGCTCTCCTTGGGCTCTGTGAGCATTTTGCTATAGGATTACATGAGAGCTGTATGCAGCCCTTGGTTTATAATCCCGAGACTAGGAATTATGTCCTGCAAAATGATGCATTTTCCCCCAGAAGATCCCCAAGAACTGTGTAATGAGAGGTTTTCTTTAAGACAAAAGCGTTACTAATTCAGTAATGAATTGCTGTCTTTCTTTTTGCCATTCATTGGAGACCTTAGGAGCCATAGATGAACTTTTGATTTCATACGAACCTCAAAAGGAATACAGCAGATAGGTAAATACTAGCCACCTTTTATGAGGAAAAATGAAGGCTCTTTCACTCATTACATTAATTAAGGTGTTTAAATTATTCCTAAATTGTGAACTGGGGATGTGACAAGCATGTTTGCAAACACATGCATCTTGTAGGTAGACACATCAGGGAACCATGATTGGCTACAGGCAGCTCCTTGGTGGCAGACCTGGGCTCATTTCTGCTGAATGCAGCCTTCCCCAACCAGGTGCCTTCCAGATATGTTGGACTACAGCTTCCATCATCCCTTTCCCTGGGCTTTAATTGAAGTACAGGTAGCTGAGGAGGCTACAGGCTGCCAGGGAGAGGAGTCTACAATGAAAGACATGACACTCACACACACTCCTTGGCTACTGAGTAAGGGGAGCACAAGAAACCCAAACCCAACCCATGAGAATTTCTCCGAAATTTTCTTTACCATTGAATTTCTTTTTGAAAGCAATTACTTTCCTACCAAATTGAAAGAGAATGGTTGAAAAAAATATGGGAGAATTTTTTTGGCACAGCACTAGAAAAACATATTTTAAATGGCCCTTTGATTCTGGTGACAGAGACATTAACAGGAAAGCTTTCAGAGCCCCGACAAACATATTTATTTCCCAATAAGACTTTCATCCAAGTTTTGTGTGTTAATATGAAACCATTGCGGGGGGTGGGGAATGAACATGGTATTGGTTTATAAAGAATCATGAATGGTAGGGAGAAAGTGGAGAGAGGTTCAAGTTACCCAGCAAAGATTATTAGTAGTAGGATCCGGACTGACAAAAGAAATACTTCTTCAAACTATGAGTAATTAACTAAGGAAATTAATTCCCACAAAATGCAGTGATGACCACTAGCTTAGATGGCTTTTAAAATTAGATGAATTAATGGGAGAGACATCTGTCAACAGCAATTAGCTTTCTTAGCTAGATGGAACCCCTATATTCAAAGGCAGTGTACCCCTAGATGCCAGATACTGGAATCAAGCGACGATGGAAGGGCATGATCATCCAGAGACATGGACTGGTTGCCATTAGGAAAAGAGCATTGAACTAGTTGGGTCTTGGTCTGGCGCCCAGTACAGAACTGCTTATGCTTTCATGAATTGTTTCATAATTGTAACAAGAATGGACCCTGTAACAAGAATGTCCAAACAACACATCACTGTGTGTTCATTGCCTCGTGTGTAGCTGACCTGCTCCCTTTCGTACTCTGGAGTAGGTGTGTATGGCCTCAACTTGGATCAGGAACACTGTGTCCTGGGAGGGGAGGATTAAAACATCCCCATAGCTGTTTGCTTTCCAAAATTCCAACACACAATGGCATTTCCCCCCACCCTCTTTTTTAAACTCCTTCACAGAAGGGGGGATTTTGGGAAGCAAGCAGCTGGAGGGAAACTTGTGGTGGCCCGGATCCAAATTGGAGCAGTGTGTACTTTCTCTAGAGCAGCAGTAGGCATCCTTGGGAGGTTTGGGGGCCAGGGCCGGTGCAAGGCAAGATCAGATATTTAGCGCCCTAGGCAAAATCAGATATTTAGTGCCCCCCCCACTTGAGCCCTCCCTCCCACCAGCCCTATGCCCATTATTGTTGTTGTTGTTGTTGTTGTTGTTGTTATTATTATTATTATTATTATTATTATTAAACTTTTAGGTGATTAATTTAACCCTACTAAAATGACACAATGGGACTTACTTCCGAGTAGACTCGTAGGCAACACAGGCAGCGGAGGCGCGATTCCCTCAGCGGCGGTGCTGTTGTTTGGCGGCGCGAGCCACCGTGTGGGGGAAGCAGCGTCGGCGTCGATTCCCTCTGCGCAGCCGCCTGGCGTTTGGTGGCGCACATGCCCAGGGAGCCAGAGAGAAGCTACTTAGACGCGTGGGGGAAGTGGCAGCGGCGGCGGATCCAGCCCGGTTGCCAGTGGGCTGGCTGCAAGTAGCAGCTGCCGCGACCCTCTGGAAGCGGCGTCAGACCAACGGGTGGGGCGCAGGAGGTGGTGGCTGTGCCGCCAATCTGCTGTCCCGCCAAACAGCTGGGTGATGATCAGCTGTTTGGCGCAGGAAATTAAAGGGGCGCCGCAGAGCCTTTCTGTGGCCCCCTTAGCCGTGCGCTCTAGGCAGCCGCCTAGTTCGCCTAGTGATAGCGCTGGCCCTGTTGGGGCCATTCTCGCCCACTGGAATGCCCCCCTCCAGGGACCACACACATAAACCTTTTTCTGCAGGTGCCCCCCACCCATTTTTTTTAAAGGGCATCCATCGTGGTGCTCCATAGCAGTTATGGAGCACTAAAAGGATTATGTAAGCCGCCTTGGGTTCCTTGCAGGAAAAAAGGTGGGATATAAATATAAATAAATAAATAAATAAGCTTGCAAACAAGCTAATTTTGACTTTTGGGGCACTTTGTAGCCACTACAGATACTGTTTCCCCCCAATTTTTAAAAAACTAATTTTTTTAGAGGGGGTGCCGAGGGGGGCATAGCAGGCTGAATGCTGCTCTTGAGTAAGAAAACAAAAGAGGGTCAACTAGATGCATCATCATCATCATAATTGTAGGGAGAGGAACCTAGGGAGAGGAAACCAAATGCAGAGTTACAGAATGGGGGACACTTGGCTCAACAATACTACAAGTGAGAAGGATCTTGGAATTGTGGTAGATCACAAACTGAATATGAGCCAGCAATGCGATGTGGCTGCAAAGAAGGCAAATGCAATTTTGGGCTGTATTAATAGAAGTATAGCTTCCAAATTGCGGGAAGTGATAATTCCCCTTTACTCGGCACTGGTTAGGCCTCATCTTGAGTACTGCGTCCAGTTCTGGGCACCTCACTTTAAGAAGGACATAGACAAACTGGAGAGGGTTCAGAGGAAGGCAACAAGGATGATAAAGGGACTGGAAACAAGGCCCTATGAGGAGAGACTGAAAGAACTGGGCATGTTTAGCCTTCAGAAGAGGAGACTGAGGGGAGATATGATAGCACTCTTCCAGTATTTGAAGGGATGTCACACAGAGGAGGGCAAAGATCTCTTCTCGTTCATCCCAGTTTGCAGGACACGGAATAATGGGCTCAAGTTACAGGAACCTAGATTCCACCTAAACATCAGGAAAAATTTCCTGACTGTCAGAGCAATAAGACAATGGAATCAACTACCTAGGGAGGTCGTGGGCTCTCCCACTCTGGAGGCATTCAAGGTGCAGCTGGACAGACATCTGTCAGAGATGCTTTGACCTAGATTCCTGCATTGAGCAGGGGGTTGGACTCGATGGCCTTGTAGGCCCCTTCCAACTCTACTTTTCTATGATTCTATGATTCTATGATCATCATCATCATCATCATCATCATCATCATCATCATCATCATCATCTATATACTGCCCAACAGCCATGTAATTTGACCCTTAGGGTGTTTCGCAATGGCTGGTTACTAGCATTTCCTATTAAAAGATGTTAAACATCTTTCCCTTCCTTATGGATTTGCTGTGGTAAGAAAAAAAGAGGGAGGAAGTGGTAAAAAAAGCACATGCAGGTTACAAGTGGAAGATGGCATTGTCTGAACCCCCTTACAATTCCATGAATTAGGCAGGATGATTGTACAATAAAAGCCTCATCTGGAAGCATCCTTAACCAGGCTCCTCTTTCCAAATGCTGTACATGTGTGTCATGTTTATTATGGATACATTTCTTGATCTTTGCCAGGATTCCAGAAGCCCCTAACTAATTGCAAGCTGGTCCATCTGTACTAGGGCCCTCTCCAATGAAGAGCCAGGGTGTGGGCTGGCTGTACTCATGTATGGAACCAGAAGCACGACATCCCACCAGTCTGTGTTTGCCTGTGATCGCCTCGTGCCTTGCTGCCTCTTATTTCTAACAGCCCCACAACACTGGGACACAACAGTGTACACTTTTGCATCTTTAAATGCAGACCAGTGTTTTGTTTTCATTTCTTCTCCCCGAAGAGAAAGTCCTTGTTTTTAAGACCTAATTTAACATAAAACGTCTTTAGCATCAGAGTTTAATAGAACCAGTAAATTTACTGTAATAATATTCTATGCTAGTTAGTAAAATGGTCAAAACATGAAGTACTGCAGTGGTAAGGTTCCGACAGAATATGCCTGATAACAAAGGTTGACCTGTAAAAAAAACTTTGTTTGGTTAATAATTTTTCAAAGCAGCCAGTGTACTCGAATTTCCACCCAATGTGCCATGACTTATTGTAAGTTGGAGGACACTCCGTATCCAGTTATAAATGTTAGTGTGCCTCTGGATCTCATGTCATTGAAATGATACATTTCCCCTAATTAAAAATCTGAATTCCATTGCTGAGGAGGAATCTTGGTTAAAGATGGCTGTGAGAAAATGTGTACAAAAACAGTTGTGTGTGTGGGGGGGGGAGTAGCTTGAAATAGATCTTAACGTCAAATATAGCCTAAGAACTAAATAAAGGTTGTACTGCATTTACATAGAAAGCCACATCAGAATTACTCAGAAATAGGAACGTAGAATGTTGGAATAAAACTAAATCTGGTGAACCATCCAAAGTTCCCTTTTGCAGGTATGTAGCTTGCAACTGCTTAGTAAAGTACATTAGCTGCCAGGCTTTTAAATGCCTTGAAATAATGCCAGTTTCTGGCCTATGTAGACCATAATCCTTCTCTCTTAGTATGCACTTGCCCTTCGACTTGCCCTTTACTAAGATATTTTTTATTAGAAATTTAGATTTAAGTAGCTTAAATGAAAATGTGTGAGGGAGTGGACTTGTATTTTAAAGACCAAGGAAGTTGCTAAACTGGAGCACTTTTGCTCATCAATTCCTGTCAGTGCATAATATGGAGGGACAGTACGTGGCCAATTTGTTATGGGCAGATCACTACCTGATTGGGTTTACAGGAGCTCCTAATCTTCACAGGTGTGGGGGACCCCTTAAGAAAGTCCACCCCCAGAGCAAGATGGATCTGAGTGGTGAGGGCTTCAGAAGCTACCCTCCTGATTGGCTGGAGAGGGGAAAGTGCAGGCTATCGTTTCATATATAAAAGCCTGAGGCAGAAGGGTAGATGTTAGGAGAGAGAGAGACGGACCAGAGAGAAAATCACAGTGTCCTAGACTAGAGGAAGGAAAGGGCTGCTGGGGCTAGAGGACTGGAAGAGAATGCTGGACCTCTGACCATAAGATATGGCTGGGAAGGAATTTGGATAAAACAGGGACAAAGCCTAGTTAGGTTAGCTGGATGCGTTTATGCCTAGTTATTTTATTACCCTTTTGCTCATATGGGGTTCTGTGTGTTGTATGTGTATATCTATTTAGAGATTAAAACTTTTTTCTATTAACATATTTTCCAGTAAACTTTTAAAACTTTGTTGTTTGAAACTTTGTGGTCTATTTTCTTGTTGGATTATCCACCCCATGTCTAAAAGCCAACCCCTACCCTTCCTAACAGTGGACATTTGAGACCCAATGAGTTTTAAGGCTGGTTTGGTGGAGGCAGCCAGAAGAAAAAATGTTTTCCAGCTGGTGGAACTGGAAAAGTTCACGGGAAGGGCATAAAAGGAGTGGGACACCCTATTTTGTCTGGGTTCCCTTCCACACAGGGTGTCACTGGTCCATGACAAGGGATAGCAGATTGAAGCTTTATCCAAATAAGAAAGATGTGCTCCTAGTCAGGAGAAGATGGACTCCAGAACAGGAATTCAACCTGTTTTGGATGGGCTTGTGCTCTCCTTGAAAAAATCAGATTGGGGGTGCTCCAGGACTTGCTTTTGCATCTGGATAACCAGGTGGTGACAGCAATGGAGGCTGGTGGCCACAAGTTGCCCATCCCTTTTCTAGATCATTCAGAATTTAACCTAAAATGATATTTCTGGCATCACCATTTCAACAAGACTTTCACAAAGAGATCTCATTCAAATCCCAGGGGAGCTATCTGGAAAGCTGAGAGAGGCAGTTCTCTCTTCAAGGAGGAATGGGCAGGAAACAGAAATTCTGAGAGCCCTGGAATACTTGGGCAAGAAGTTGCAGCAGACAGACAGAGACCCTGCTGCTTCACTGCCATGCTTACAGTACATCCTCTAGTCCTGTCCCTGTGGGTTTCAGCATGCAGAAGCCTTCACTGGAGGTTGAACAAAGGATAACGTCAATGAAGCAATACACTGGACAGTGACTGTGCCGTTTAAACGTTGAACAGTTGAATCAGACAATGCAGCATCTAAAACAGGCAAGCTGAAATTTGATGTCAGGATAATTTAATATGCAGTCAAGGTGTCCACAGAACAGTAATTATTTCTGGAAAGTGGCTTTACTTTCTAGTGGTAAGTATGCTATTAATTGCAGCCTTAATACTGCAATCCAAAGTGTACTTAGCTAGAAGTAAATCTGGAAATCGATGGGACACACTTCTGAGGAAATGTAGCTAGGATTAGACGCATAATCATCACTGCTTCTTCTCTTTACATTCCTTCTTTTTTTGTTTGGGAGGGCAGGTATAATTTTTTTTCTTTCCTACATTTGTTCAGAACACCCCATCATTTACAATACCCTTCACCTATCTGGGCTGACTTACAAAAACAATAAAAGATTGAAAAACACTGGCCTTACTTTCGGTGAGAATTTACTGGAGCCTAATTGCCCAACACTTTTACATGATATCATTGTAATTATTTTAGAGGCTTGTACACTTCTCTATGTGAATCATATTTATTTATTGACTTATTAAATTTGTTAATCGCCCATCTGGCCGGTCACCCGGCCACCCTGGGCGATGTACAATTAAAACAATACAATAAAAATGACAATTAAAACAGTATAAAAATTTTTTAAAATCCTAACCCACCCCATATTCCCGCCTGAAATACCATGTTTTCAATGCACAGCGGAAGCTCATCACAGAGGGGGCATGGCGAAGGTCACTAGGGAGGGAGTTCCATAACTTGGGGGCCGCCACAGAGAAGGCCCTCTTCCTAGTCCCCACCAGCCTGGCTGCTCTAACTGATGGGATAAGGAGAAGGCCGTCCGTGGAAGATCTTGTTGAGTGGCCTACTTGATGTTGCTGGAGGTGTTCCTTGAGATAAACTGGGCCGGAGCCATGTAGGGTTGTAAAGGTCAAAACCAACACCCTTAATTCAGCTCGGCAAGCAACTGGTAGCCAGTGCAACTCCTTAAGCACTGGCATGATGTGATCACACTGGTGGCTGCCCTTAACCAGGTGAGCCACTGCGTTCTGTACCAGCTGAAGCTTCCAAACCGTCTTCCAGGGTAACCCCACGTAGAGCGCATTACAGTAGTCTAGGCAAGAGGAGACCAAGGCATGAACCACCGATGGGAGCAAATGATTAGGAAGGTAGGGGCGCAGCTGCTGTATCAGATGGAGTTGATACAGCGCTGCCCGGCTCACAGCCTCCATGGACAGCTGGGAGTCTAAAATGACCCCCAAGCTACAGACCTGGTCCTTCAGGGGAAGATGTACCCCATTCAGCACCAAGTCAACATCCCCTAAACTCCCCTTGTTTAGAAGTACTTCGGTCTTGTCGGGGTTCAGTTTCAACATGTCCCTTCCCATCCAGCCACCCACTGCCTCCAGGCACTTGGACAGGGTCTCAACGGCCAACCTTGGTGAGGACTTGAAAGAGAGGTAGAGCTGCGTGTCATCCACATATTGATGACATTGTACCCCAAACTTCCTGATGATAGCCCCCAGCGGCTTTAGGTAGATGTTGAATTGCATCGGGGATATAATATGCAGTAATACCTTGGATTGCAAGTAACTTGGTCTGAGAGCGTTTTGCAAGACAAGCAAAATTTTTAAATAAATTTTGACTTGATAAACAAGCGATGTCTTGCAAGACAAGTCGTAGGGATGTAACCGCTCGCCTCGAGCGGGCGTAGCGGGCCGAAATCAGCCCCGCTCATGCCCGCCAGAGACTCGCTTTGATATAAGAGTGTTTTGGATTACAAGCACGGTTCCGGAACGAATTATGCTCTCAATCCAAGGTATTTCTGTATATAATATATTTTAATATGAAAGCTTGTGTCCAATTTAAATTCTGAAGCCACTGTTCCCTAGGAACTCATGGATAGAGTTTAAGTGCACAGATTAATCTATAAGGTGAGAAAATAATTAAGTTGAGCCAAGTGTTTCACCATATCACTGTCTTTGATATCAGGCCATGAGATCAATCCTCATTTTGAATTCTAAGGAGTCAGCCAGAGAGACGCAATGTCCCAGTACCAAAGTGGGCATCTACTGTTGTTTGCTACTTAACATGTACCACTGTCAGATGTTCAAAGTACTTCAGTTCACATACATTTTATTTTCTTGTAATACTTCTAGCAGCGCTGTGAGGTAGGCCAGTATTATTATCCCCTTGTTGCAGATGGAGGTGAGGGGTGAAGCTATGACACTGTGGCTTGCTTAAGGCCTAACAGCAAAGGCAAGATTTGAACTGAAACATCCTGCTTCATGGCTTAGGGCTGGTTCACACGACACGGGAACCGCGGGGTAGCGGAAGTCCCCCGCAGTTCCCGTGTCGTGCGAACGCTGGCCGGGGGTGCCCCCGCAGGACGGCTGCGCGCGGGAAGCATGGAAAGTCACCATGGGCGGTAGAGGGGTAATCCCCTACCGCGTGTGGCGGCCCTGCTGTACGGACAGTGGGCAGCCGTCCCATGGGAGCCTCCCGTGGCTGCACAGAGGCAGCAGCCCAGAGTGGCCGGAGCTGCAGCCGCTCCGGCCTGTAGGGGCAAACAGCCCCGCTGGGCATCCTGAGCTGCTGCCCCCTAGTGCCGGGAGGCCTCCCCCACTCACCGCCCAGGTCGTATGAACCGGCCCTTAGCCTTTTAGATGCTATGCTGCATGACTTTTTCAGTAAGTGTTCCAGAAACTAGTCACCAGTGTATTCCCTGCATGGCACAGCAAGCAACATTTTATAATGAGGATGATTAAGAAAGAGCCCACGCCTGTCAGGAAACCATGCCATCTGCATTGGAAGGCCTGCTCCTGGCATGGGCATCCACGCATAGGGGCAAGGGGGTGCAGCTGCCCCACCTCCTGGATTCCAGCCATGACATCATTTTGAGAGCAGCAACAGCGGCTGCTGTGCTGTGCTGCGCCTGCCCTGTCTATCTCTGCTTTCAGCTTCCAGCCACACAGACAAGGCTCAGGACAGGACAGCAGGTCAGTAAGTTAACCACGGGAGGGTTTAACTGGTGCCGTGGGAGTGCCTCCTCAATAAGGCAAAGGCGTAGTGGCAGGCAGCAGCACAACCAGGCTGCTGCACACCAAAGCGGCTCCATGCTGAGAGCGACAGCACCACTTGCTGTCTATCTCTATTTTCCACAGAACACGGGTGGGCGAGCCCAGCCAGGGGAGGTCAGTAAATTCAACCTGGAACTGGGGGTGGAGGATTCCATTGAGCTCAACCGAGAGTGGCTGCAATGCAAATGGCAGAATGTGGACCTGGAAGGGGTGGTACCCTGTGGGAGCACCAGCCTCAAAAAACATCTCTTGCTGGCTGTGACTATGCAAATTGCTGACTTCCCATCCTGTTCTACTTGGCATCAGCCCCTGGCTGAGCTCACTTTAATTTAAAGTGAACCAATGAGATGTTTTCCAGCCTACAGGCGAGTTGAGGTGAAGTGGGGGGAGAATAGAGGAATGTCGCCCATCTGGGAAGTGTGTGTGTTACTTGTAAGGAATTGTCAGTCCCTACCAGTCCCAGAATCACAAGGGAAGATGCAGATCTTATGTACACTGGCTTTTTGTGGCTTAACCCTCCTCCTGCCCCAGTAACCATGCATGTTAATGTTGGTATGTGAAAGCCCCTTAAAACCCTCTGCTTTCATCCACAAAGGCTGGGAAAGTGCTGAAAGAGAACATAAGGGAAAGGGAGAGATGGCTAACTGTCATGTTATGAGGATAGCCAGGGCCGGTGCTACCATTAGGCGAACTAGGCAGCTGCCTAGGGCGCGGGGCTAAAGGGGGCACTAGAAACGCCTTGGAAAAAAATTGCCGAGCTTAACTAGCCTTAAATCCTCTTGCTCCCCCCACAGGAGCGTCTGCCTGCTTTTGCCTGCGTCGTAGGCCCCTTCGTCTCCACCACCACCTCGCCTCCTCCTCCTCGCCAGCTACCAGATTGGTTCTGGAGTTAAGCAGCCGCGAATGGAGACTATTTTCACAGGGCGTGGGGGGTGGAGTAGAGAAGAGAAGCGATCGTCGCTTCTTGGAAAACGCTTGCTAAATTGAAGCCCCCAATGTGCTGGCTGCTGCAATGCAAGCCCCAAAAGGAACTTACCCTGGAGGAGCAACCACCCAAGTTTCAATGAAATGATGCCATATTAGCAAAGCTGCTTAAGGCAGAATCCAGCGCGCACGTCCCCTGCACAGGTCCCATTGAAATTCATTGTGCGAGGATAGTCTGCTTGTGCAGGAGAACTTCCCAGCTGCGTTGCGCCCTTAGCCATCAGTCCCCGCTCGCTCTCATGGAGCCTGCTTGCCTTATCACAGCCCCAAGAACAGCTGGAGCCTTTTCCCTGTGCCTCTGCTCAGCTGGGAGTCAGGAACAGAATGTTACTTTGGTTTCAGTTGTAATGATGTTGCAATAATGATGTTGTAATAATGTTACAGTCCTTTTAATTTTCAAATTATTTTTCTTATTTCATTCATTCTATCAACACTATGAGGAGAAACTGAAAGAACTGGGCATGTTTAGCCTTCAGAAGAGGAGACTGAGGGGAGATATGATAGCACTCTTCCAGTACTTGAAGGGTTGTCACAAAGAGGAGGGCCAGGATCTCTTCTCGATCATCCCAGTTTTCAGGACATGGAATAATGGGCTCACGTTACAGGAACCCAAATTCCACCTAAACATCAGGAAAAATTTCCTGGCTGTTAGAGCAATAAGACAATGGAACCAACTACCTAAAGAGGTGGTGGGCTCTCGCACTCTGGAGGCATTCAAGGTGCAGATGGACAGCCATCTGTCAGGGATGCTTTATTTATTTATTTATTTATTTCTTATATTTATTAATCGCCCATCTGGCTGGCCACCCGATGTACAGCGATGTACAGTTAAAATACAATAAAACAATACAATAAAATATAATAATTAAAACAATATAAAAAATTCTTTTAAAAAGCTAACCCACCCCATATTCCCGCCTGAACAGCCATGTTTTTAATGCACGGCGGAAGCTCATCACGGAGGGGGCATGACGAAGGTCACTAGGGAGGGAGTTCCATAATGTGGGGGCCGCCACAGAGAAGGCCCTCTTCCTAGTCCCCACCAGCCTGGTTGCTCTGGCTAGTGGGATAAGGAGAAGGCCGTCCGTGGCAGACCTTGTTGAGCAGCCTACTTGATGTTGCTGGAGGCGCTCCTTGAGATAAACTGGGCTGGAGCTGTGTAGGGTTTTAAAGGTCAAAACCAACACCTTGAATTCGGCACGACAAGCAACTGGTAGCCAGTGCAACTCCTTAAGCACTGGCGTGATGTGATCACGCCGGCGGCTGCCCTTAATCAGGCAAGCCGCCGCGTTCTGTACCAGCTGAAGCTTCGAACCGTCTTCAAGGGTAACCCCACGTAGAGCGCATTACAGTAGTCTAGGCGAGAGGAGAACAAGGCATGAACCACTGATGGGAGCAGGTGATTAAGAAGGTAGGGGCGCAGCTGCCGTATCAGATGGAGTTGATACAGCGCCGCCCGGCTCACAGCTGCCACCTGAGCCTCCATGGACAGCTGGGAGTCTAGAATGACCCCCAAGCTGCAGACCTGGTCCTTCAGGGGTAGATGTACCCCATTCAGCACCAGGTCAACATCCCCTAACCTCCCCTTGTCCCCCACCAGAAGTACCTCGGTCTTGTCGGGGTTCAGTTTCAGCATGTTCCTTCCCATCCATCCAGCCACTGACTCCAGGCACTTGGACAGGGTCTCAACGGCCAACCTCGGTGAGGATTTAAAACAGAGGTAGAGCTGTGTGTCATCCGCATACTGATGACACTGCACCCCAAACCTCCTGATGATAGCTCCCAGCGGCTTGAGGTAGATGTTGAATAACATCGGGGAGAGGATGGAACCCTGCGGCACTCCACAAGTGAGCAGCCGAGGGTCCGAAGCCTCCTCCCCGAGAACTACCCTCTGATACCTTCCAGAGAGGAAGGACCGGAACCACTGCAATACAGTGCCTCCCATGCCCAATCCCTCCAGACGGTCCAGGAGGATACCGTGGTCAACGGTATCAAAAGCCACTGAGAGATCGAGGAGGACTAGAAAGGAGCATTCGCCCCTATCCAAAGCCCTCCTCATATCATCCACCAAGGCGACCAAGGCTGTCTCCGTCCCATGTCCAGACCTGAAGCCCGACTGGCACGGATCTAAATAATCGGCTTCATCCAAGTGTGCCTTCAACTGAGCACCCACCACCCGCTCGATCACCTTGCCCAGAAATGGTAAATTGGAGACTGGGCGAAAGTTGTTTAAATCCTGGGGATCCAAGGAGGGCTTCTTTAGAAGCAGTCTTATTACTGCCTCCTTGAGGGCTGATGGCATCACTCCCTCCTCGAGGGAGGCATTCACCACCGCCTTGATCCCCTCACCCAGTCTCTCCCTTCAGCTCATGATGAGCCAGGACGGGCAAGGATCAAACAAGCAGGTGGTCGGCCTCACAGATGAAAGCACCTTGTCCACTTCATCAGAAGGAAGAAGCCGGAACCGATCCCACAAAACCGGTCTGCCATTGGCCTCCTCCCGCTCACTCCCTGTGTCCACGACGTACGATATCCCACTCCTAATCCGATCGATTTTATCTGCGAAGTGCTCTGCTAAAGCCTCACAGGAGGCTTTTGACTGTTCCAGTGGGTCCGGAGCGACTGGACCGACCAGACTCCGGACCACTTGGAACAGCCTCCTGGGGCAGCACTCTGCAGACGCAATGGAGGCAGCATAGAAATTCTTTTTTGCTGCCTTCACTGCCACCCGGTAGGCTGAAGATGCAGCTCTAACCCGTGTTCGATCGTCTTCGGAGCGGGAATTTCGCCATCGGCGCTCTAGCCTTCTCACCTCTTGTTTCAGAGCTCGCAGCAAAAGAGTGAACCATGGTGCCGCGCGAGCTCTGTTTAGGCGAAGAGGGCGCTTCGGGGCAACTCGGTCTAATGCCCTGGTGATTGCAGCATTCCAGTCATCCACCAGGGTCTCGACCGAGCTACTGTTTGTGTGCTCCAATTCCCCAAGCGCGTTCAGGAATCCATCCGGATCCATAAGACGCCTGGGGCGGACCATCCTAATAGGTCCCTCACCCCTGCAGAGGGGTTGTGGCTCCGAGAAATCCAACCCCACCAGATAGTGATCTGACCATGACAAGGCGGTGGTGGATATACCCCTGCTTTGACCTGGATTCCTGCATTGAGCAGGGGGTTGGACTTGATGGCCTTGTAGGCCCCTTCCAACTCTACTTTTCTATGATTCTATGATTCTATGATTGGGTTAGGGTTTCATGGCTAATCCAGAAGGCCTCATCTCAGCCTTTTTCCTGGTGGATTTTCACAGATGCTATCAATACATGCTAGTAGGGTTGCCAATTGGCCAGGAAAAAAAATGGCTTTAAACTTTAAAACTAATTACTCTTTTTTGATGCAACTTTCTTTTGATTTTTGCATGTCATAGTTCTGTTAAAATGTAAAGGGTCATGTTTTGATATGACCTTCAGTAATAATTACATTTACACGGAGTGATTTGTTCAGTTGCTAGAATAGCATCCCTTAAGCTTCAGCTGTTATCACAAATGAAAAGTTTAGCCTTAATAACAAGGGATTATCAAGGGATTGTTCTTTTCACCCCTCTTACAAACTTTGAAATTCTATATTGTAATATAGAATATGTAATTGTCAGTTTTGTGTTACTGGTGGCAAAAATTCAGGCAGTGGTTGGCTTAGCTGAGTGCCTGCCACAGAGGGGCTAGGGCGAGGCAGTCAGACCTCTGGCTGCCATTGCCTGTGCTGCTCAGAGCCAGGAGAGGGGCAGGGCAGAAAAAAGTGCCTTTGCAAAGAGGGATAGACCAAGCAAAGAGAAATGGAGGGAGCGGATTAGGAAGGAGAATTTATTTATTTATTTATTTACTTTGACTTATAGTCCACCTTTCTTCACAATGAGCCTGGGTAGTTAAAAACCATTAATATCATAACTCTAAAATCACAAATATATGATAAAATATATATTTGTCGTAAATCCGCCCAGTGTCAAGATAAGCCGTCGTCGTTATAACAGTCCAAGTGTCGGAGCCAGAATATATTAGTCCAAAAGAGAGCAAACGTAAACCAGTTAGGGGTCAGGCACAGGCATGGTCAGGGTCGTTCCGAGGATCAAAGGTACAGAAGTCTGAGGTCGGGAATGTCAGGAGCGCCTGGCTGTAGCTGTATTAGCAAACAATTGCTTCCAGCATCTGAGTGTGTTTGGGACCTGCCTTTTGAGCAGGCGCTGATTGGTAAGGCTGCCCAGCTGGGTCAGGCTGCACTTAGCCTGACCCCACCCCAAACACACTCCGGCACGGCTGGTCTCTGTCTGACCTACTGGAGGCACAACAATATTTTATCATAAGCACAATCAACAAAAAAACAAATAGAACACTTGCTTCTATCCCAAAGGCTTGCACGAATAAATGTGTCTTTAAATGATAGCAGCATGGAGAACAGCTGAGTCTCTACTGGAAGGGAGTATCACAGCTGGGGTGCCGCCACCAAGGAGACTGTGCCATGTGTGGTAGCCCCATGGGGCATATTCCTCAAGGGATAACACAAGGAAAGTGAAACAGAAGAACAAGGGGAAAGAGGCCTGAGAGTAGAAGGAAAGCTTGGAGAGAATGAGAAGGGAGGAGGAGAGGCATAAATGGCCAGGAGCTGCAGAGGTGGGAGCAGCTGAAATTTACATATTGTATAAAACACCCAATCAAATCCTTTCTACAGGTTTCTATTAGAATGCAAAAATCTAAGAGAAGAAGAATACAAGACAGTCTGTTTTTAACAGTAGTAAAATGTTCATGATAAATATTTGAGTATTTTTTAATTTGCATAAGCATCTCTTTTGTATATCACTTTGTCTTAGTTTTCTTTCAGAGGCCATAATTGACATCATTAGGAATATTGATTTTGAGTTTCAAATGAAACAAGTTAACTGTAAGAGTGCCTAAAAGAAAAAAGAAAAACCAATCAACGATTGGTTTTCCCAGCATGGATATATTTATGGAATGGCTCTAGAGGGAACGTGACAGAGTCATATACAATTATGCATGGTGCAGAGAGAGAGGTGGAGGTAGATCCCTTGTAATGCTAGAATTCTGGGTCACCCATTGAAATTGGTAGATTCAAGAGAAAGAAAAGATGTGGCGGTGCCCATGGACTTAGATAGCTTTAGATGGCTTTATAAGGGGATAAGACTAATTCATGGAATTAGTCCATGAGGTTGGATCCAACAGTCACACAAGCAGAAGTCCACTTGCGCTATGGGGTGTCTCCATCCTCTGCTCCCCCATGCAGCCCCTGCGTACCCCCCAAATCTGCTCCAGAAAGTCTCCCAACTCTTTGGAGCTGATTTGGCAGATGAAGGGGGGCTGCAGGGGGGAGGGGAAATCTGTTCCACCAGTTCCCCTTTTGCCAACAGAATAACACCATTGGATACAACCCTATTACAACTTAGCATCTATTATTGTTAATGTTATTTATTATGGTTAGCTGTGATAGCTAAATGTAACCTCCATGTTCAGAGGCAATGTACCTCTGAATATTAGTTGCAGGGGACAAACAACAAAGAAGGCTATTGCTTTCATATTGAGAAGCATTTGGCTGAACACTATTAGGAATAGGATTCTGGACCTTAGGGATGAACAAATCTGTCAATTTCGGTTGATCATTTTTCCAATCTTAAATTCGGTTTGTACTTAAGAATTTCTCTTGTCTTGTTTGGTTTGCATGGCAATGCATATGAAAATTCATAAGCTTTTCTGTGCACATTTCTCCGAATACATGCATTTTTCTATGCATTTTTCATTGGAGAACACCCTTGCAAAATTCAGAGAAGTGTGAATTTCAAAGGATAACTGAGTTTCACTTCACATAGTGGTTTGAAAGTGCAAAATTAGGTCAAATTTCTTCCCCATCCCTAAAAATTTGATAGATCCTTGGTCTGATGTGCTTCTTAAGTTTGTATATTTTTAATGGTATCCTTTACCTTCCCTTCCTATCCTAACATATATAACTTCTGGCAGATTGTTGTGATGAATACTTATCAAGACAGATATATTTGGATGAATGAATGCTTTGGGGTTTGAAGAACCCATGGGTGTAATCGAACAATAGGGCACTATGACCCTTTTAGCTAGAAATAGATGTTAAATGGAGGTTGCATTATACCTGAAATGAGATGCAGAAATTGAATGGTTCTCTCCTATACTTAGTGTATATGTTGTGTAGGGAGATGTATACTATTCAAGCACGGCATGAGTGTAACTGTTTCATTCCGCCAGCACCATCCAAAGAAAAGTACTGTAGGTCTCTACACAGAATAAATGGCCTTGAGCCCCCCCCCAGTTTTTTTAAAGCTGCTCAACACGAGGTCGTTTAATTAACACATTGATTACTAAGTTCTTTTTTAGCTGTTGCACAGCAATACACTTCTTTCACATAATGCCTTTGAAAAGTTCACTTGATGGTTGTTCTATGTAATACTTATGGAGAATGGAAGGGGAAAAAACCAATGTTACCTCACTTCTCCTTGGAGAAAAACCCAGTCAATTCATTCTAGTGCTTGGGAGAAAAAAGAACAACAACAAAACCCAGTACTTTCAGTGTTGCTAAAATTACAAGAGACATTTTAACTGTATTTAACAGCACCCCAGGGCTTCATCTGACTAAAAAACCCAAGATCTCTGTGTGTGTTTTCTCAACACTTCCAGTAAAAAAAGAAGTGCCATTCCATTTTTAAAACGTGGAAGGGAACAGAACATTTAGTGCCACTTAACACTGGCTGTCTGTGCATAGCCGCTCGAATGCTATTCTGAAGGGCCTGCTAGGGTCTGAAATGACGACAAAGGTTGAATGAAACTTGAATAAATGTTGAGCGAGGGCCATTGTAAAAGTTTCTGCTATACATTCTGCTGGTAGAGCTATTGATGCATACAAGTTAACATTCTGCAATATCAGGGATGGCTAAATTCTACACGCACAGGAAGCCAATCTGTTCTCTAGCCCCGGAAATGTATTTGCCTTCCTCCTAAGTGGTCAGGTCCATAAAATTTGGTCACTCGAGAGAAAAAAGAGCACACTTAAGGTCTCTTCCCATAAATGAGAAAAAATACCGTTATCCTAGGGGAAGGCTGCTGAAATGTTATTATTTAGTTCTATCCTTCCTATCTTCCAGAGAACTCAAGGCAGTGTGTATAGGGTTACAAGGCAGTCTTCCATCAAGGTACTAACCAAACCCAGACCCAGACTTACTTAGCCTCAACACGGTTGTTGTATAGTGAAGTCTGCCAGCAGCAGATGTCAGGGGGCCCTCGCGCATGGTGCTGGCAATAGCCCCCCTGCCTCCTCTTCCTCCTCCTCCACCCGGTGGCCACCTTCACCACCTCCTCATTACCTACAGACTGCAGCCACCTGTTCCTCCATTCTGCCCACCTCTGCCACTGTCTCCACCACCGGCTCGCCTCCCCTCCCCCCCAAAATGCTTCCTGGTGGGGCAGTAGCACTTTTGAATGGGAGAAAAGCTGCCACTCACCATTTTAAGATCATCCCAAAGGCAGAAAACCTTTTGGGGAGTGGGGAGGCAGCGGTGGTGGGAGGTGAGGCATATGAAATGGTGCGGCTGGTGGGGCGAGCGGTGGGCTAAGTGGCAGGAGGCAGGCAAAATAGTGGTGACATGGGGGGGCAAAATGGTGGAGGTGGTGGTGGAGGAGGAGGGAGTTGGAAGGGAAGGCACAAAGTGGAACCCAGTGAATCTATGTGCTGACAAATAATGTGATGCCTGAGCACGTGCAGCCCACAAGCATGAAGCCCCGACGGCCAGATGGCATCATTTTTATTATGAAGCCTGGCCACTCATGAAGGGATAAATTTCTGCAGCAATACGCTTCTGGCTCTGAGACCCCTGTCTGAAGAAGAGAGTGGCCACAGAGCACAGAAGATGGTTCTCACTGGGCTGAAACAAAGAACAAAACACAAGTACCATAGGTATTTTTTTATTAAAACAACAACAAGAACAACAACCCATCTCTCTTCCCCATCCCACCCCCACCCTCATTATACATTATGCTGTAGGCATTGTGTTTACACCTTTTTCAAATAAGCAGAACAAATTCTCTGAAAATCTGCGGTTGGGGCTCTGAAAACTTAATTTGCTGGGGAATTCTGTGAGAACCAGCCCTACCATTCCCTGATGGGTGAGGCAGTTACCACAGGCAGCAGATGCTGGGTGGTATGGAGGGGTCGGAGGTGGCAACCCTCTAGGGATTTCCCTCTTTTGAGGGCAGAGCTGTGTGCTCCATGCCATGGCCTGCTGCTCTATGGTGCAGCTGACCAATCACCAGTGTTGAAGTAAGATCCACCTGCCAGCCCAGTTGGGCTTCTGCAGGTGGCATGGAGGGCACCATCTTTTATGTTATCTCAGACAGCAAAATGTCTTGGGCCAACCCTGAATTTCTCCTGGAGGAAGAACTACATTTGCACCTGAACTTCATTTTTTAAAATTATTATTATTATCATCATCATCATCATCATCATCATCATCATCATCATCATCATCATCAAGCAGGTTTTGGTGTAATGGTCATGCAGTTAAAAATGCTTGCTTCACATACTATATAACCCTGCAGGTGTTTCGCAGAAGTGGAGAGGGGGATGTGGGTGCATATTTATTTATTTATTTATTTATTTATTTATTTATTATATTTATACCCCGCCTTTTTCCCTGCAAGGAACCCAAGGTGGCTTACATAATCCTCCACCTCCTCTCCACTTCATCCTCACAACAACCCTGTGAGGTAGGTTAGGCTGAGAGTCAGTGACTGGCCCAAAGTCACCATGTACTTGGCTGCCATGTACTTGGTCGCCATGTACTTGGCTGCCAGTTGGACCTTCACATGTTGGGCATCAAGGCCTATAAAGAGCTCTGTAAGCATGCACAGTTGAATATGTTTGCAGAGATCATGAACCCTTATCAGGGTTTCCAGTCACAGTTTTAATTTGGTTTTGTGTGCTGGAAAGGTTTTATTCTTTGCTGCTGGTTTTATCATGGTTTTATTCGGTGCTGCTTTTATAGTTTTTTTAAATATTTGTATTTTATGTTTTTAATATATTGTACACCACCCAGAGAACTTTGGTTATTGGAAGGCTTAAAAGTACAGTAAATAAATGAGAAATAAATAAATAAACATCTTTTGGATTATCCTTCAGATTATAAATAAAAACACAAGTTAAAAAGCTAGCTTTTAAAAGTCCTGACCCAGCTGCAGCTAATAACAAGAACTGGAATTCACTGAGATAAAGATTCTGCCCTTGGAGCGAACATGAGACCTATTGGAGGCTGTAATGGACTCTAGCAACTGAGTTCAGCTGAAGTCCATCATTTCCATTTTTCCTTCAAATGAGTTTAATTTATCTAAGTAGCAGAGAGAATATTGGTTTTTTACAATCTGGTTGGCATTTTACCAGAGTAAATAGAATGCAGAGAATGCACCAGAGAATTTGAGGGCAATGATCACAAATAGAAAATGTGGCTGGCTGGTGTATGAAAGCTTCTGTCTTAATTTAAAGTAGTGTTTGTTTGGATGCTGCTCAGCTCCCAGCACGAGCGAAGACAACTGTGTAAAAAGGGCTACCTGGTTCAGACTTGCCAACTCTTTGAACATAGACTCCAGGAGGATTCAGCTGAAATTAGTTGTGACCAAGTTCCAATGAAAGCAACAGAGCAAGGGAGTTCTTGTGAAGTATCTTAAGTATTTCACTTAATTATCTTGTTGCTTTCAATGGGGCTTAATACTAACTGACTTTACTTAGACTGAGTCCCTGATATTTATGGCAATCTTCTAATCCTTTTGGCATATAGAATCATAGAATCATAGAATCATAGAATCATAGAATCATAGAAAAGTAGAGTTGGAAGGGGCCTACAAGGCCATCGAGTCCAGCCCCCTGCTCAATGCAAGAATCCAGGTCAAAGCATCCCTGACAGATGGCTGCCCAGCTGCACCTTGAATGCCTCCAGATTGGGAGAGCCCACCAACTCCCTAGGTAGTTGGTTCCATTGTCTTATTGCTCGGACAGTCAGGAAATTTTTCCTGATGTTTAGGTGGAATCTGGGTTCCTGTAACCTGGGTTACAGGTTCCGTGTCCTGCAAACTGGGATGATCGAGAAGAGATCCTGGCCCTCCTCTGTGTGACATCCCTTCAAGTACTGGAAGAGTGCTATCATATCTCCCCTCAGTCTCCTCTTCTGAAGGCTAAACATGCCCAGTTCTTTCAGTCTCTCCTCATAGGGCCTTGTTTCCAGTCCCTTTATCATCCTTGTTTCCCTGCTCTGAACCCTCTCCAGTTTGTCTACATCCTTCTTAAAGTGTGGTGCCCAGAACTGGACGCAGTATTCAAGATGAGGCCTAACCAGTGCTGAGTAAAGGGGAATTATCACTTCACGCGATTTGGAAGCTATACTTCTATTAATGCAGCCCAAAATAGCATTTGCCTTCTTTGCAGCCACATCGCATTGCTGGCTCATATTCAGTTTGTGATCTACCACAATTCCAAGATCCTTCTCACTTGTAGTATTGTTGAGCCAAGTGTCCCCCATTCTGTAACTCTGCATTTGGTTTCCTTTCCCTAGGTGCAGCACTTGGCATTTATCCCTATTAAATTTCATTCTGTTGTTTTCGGCCCAGCGCTCCAGCCTATCAAGGTTGCTTTGAATTTTGTTGCTGTCTTCCAGAGTATTAGCTGTTCCACCCAACTTTGTGTCATCTGCAGATTTGATAGGCATTCCCTGTACCTCCTCATCCAAGTCATTAATAAAAATGCTGAAGAGCACTGGGCCCAGGACCGAGCCCTGTGGTACCCCGCTTGTTACCTCTCCCCAGTTTGAGAAGGTACCATTGATAAGCACTCTTTGAGTCCGATTCTGTAGCCAATTGTGGATCCACCTGATAGTTGTTCCATCTAGCTCAGCTCCCAGCACGAGTGAAGACAACTGTGTAAAAAGGGCTACCTGGTTCAGGACATATATTTATGTCCTGGTTACACAGAGCCCCTGCATGCAACCAGCTGCTTGCACATTGGGGTTTTGCACTCCATGTATGGATGCCAGAGGAAGGAGATGTGACATCAGGAGTGGGGCTGAAAGCATGACCCTGCTCTTGCTTCAACATAGAAATGCCCTACATGCGCATAATGCATGGAGAGGGCTATGGCCACTGTGATATCAACCCTGCTCATCATGTCCCTAAAATGTATATTTCTAATATTGTTGGTATTGTCTGCACACCCCAATTTTTGTGAACATACAATGCCATTAGCAGTGGCATTTAATTTTTAACAATAATTCACTCCACTTTTTTATTCTTTAAGCTCCTTCTAGATGTCTGTCCTTTTGCTCTTAAGACTCTGTTTCATAGGCAAAACTGACACATCCCTCTTCCTGTGTGTTTGCTTTTCAGTAGCCGATCGGTAAATTCAATGTTTAATGTGGCTCCAAATCAAATCTGCTCAGTTTTCAATTAAAAGAGGGGGGGGATTGTTTTTCATAAGTGATGGAAAGTGACACTGGGAGCAGAAGGTCAAACTAAGCATTCTCTTTCTCATTTCATCAACAACAAACAGTTCTACTGTTGGAATGTCTGTAATGCTGCTGGCTTGAGCTTGATACAGCTCACTCTTTGAGAGATGCAATGGTTCCAGGAGGAATGAAAAGGAATAAATACATATATTCCCCCATGCCCACATCCCCCGGTTACATTGAAAGTTGGTGGTGCATTACGAGAGTACTATATTTGTCCATTACAACCTGACCATAAATTCTCCTTGGCTTCAGCTGCTCTTGTAACAGAAAGAAAAGGTAGCGATCAAAGAGTTGGTAACTTGCACAGGAACAATACACTACATGGAACAGGAAACCAGGAAGTCTCTTATGTTTCTATATCTGTCACTAACTTCTCCCTTGACCTTGAGAAAGTAATTTGTACTTAAATAACACCGTCTACAGCATCGGTTGCATCTTAATGGAGTGCACAGATTAAAGAGACAGCGCCAATTTGTTTTTACTGGTACGACCAGTAAAAACACCATTCTAGTTTTACTGGGCACCTGTATTGGGGGCTCAGGTGCTAATCAAATTCAGAGATACCCCACAAATATTTTTGCTGTAACCTCACATCTGAACCTACCATGTTCTGCCGTTGAACTGCCATATTCTGATAGGCTCTGCTGATGACCTGATTCTAACCAACAGAGACGAGTTAGTGGATAAAGTGGCAGTTTCTGGAACTCTGGGGGAAAGTGACCATGTTATACTTGAGTTCTTGATTCTAAAGGAAGCAAAAGCTGAGTGTAGCCAAACGCATATCCTGGATTTTAGGAAAGCCAATTTTAACAAACTCAGAACAATGATAAGTAAGGTCCCATGGCAAGCGACTCTAATGAGAAAAGGAGCCCAGGATGGGTGGGAGTTTTTAAAAAAGGAAATTTTAAAGGCACAATTGCAAACAATTCCCACAAGGAAAAAAGGCAGAGGGCAACAGAAGAAGCCAGTGTGGCTTCACAATAAACTCAAAGATGACCTGAAAACAAAAAAGGACACATATAGGAAGTGGAAGGAAGGACAGGCTACAAGGAAAGAGTACAGGCAGGTAGCACAGAACTGCAGGAATAGTGTCAGGAAGGCTAAAGCTGAGAATGAGCTAAGGTTAGCGAGGGATGCTAAAAACAACAAGAAAGCTTTCTTCAGATACATGCATAGTAAAGACAGAGGAAAGAAATGGTGGTTCAACTACGCAATGAGGATGGCAAATTGATAACAGAAGACAAAGAAAAGGCAGAAGTGTTCAATTCCTACTTCGGCTCGGTCTTCTTCCAAAAGAGGGTCTATGACCCCCCTGGCAAACCTGAAGTGCAGACTGAAGGCGCAGGATTGCAGCTTGAGATTGATAGGCAAATGGTCAAGGAGCCACTGATTACTCTGAACGAGTTTAAATCTCCAGGGCCTGACGAGCTGCATCCTAGAGTAATAAAGGAACTGGCAGAAGAACTCTCAGAACCACTGTCTATTATCTTGGAGAAATCATGGAGGACAGGTGAAGTGCCAGATGACTGGAGGAGGGCAAATGTTGTTCCCATCTTCAAAAAGGGCAAGAAGGAGGAAGCTGGGAACTATAGGCCAGTCAGTCTGACATCAATCCCTGGGAAATTTTTGGAGCAGATTATAAAGAAGTTATAACAAGCACCTTGAAAACAATGCAGTGATTACTAGAAGCCAGCATGGATTTGTCAAGAACAAATCCTGCCAGACTAATTTGATCTCATTTTTTGATCGGGTAACCTCCCTTGTGGACTATGGGAATGCTGTGGACATCATATATCTGGACTTCAGCAAAGCTTTCAACAAAGTGCCTCATGATATCCTGATTAGCAAGCTAGCTAAAAGTGGGCTAGAAGGAACAGCTATCAGGTGGATCCACAATTGGCTACAGAATCGGACTCAAAGAGTGCTTATCAATGGTTCCTTCTCAAACAAGGGAGAGGTAACGAGCGGGGTACCACAGGGCTCGGTCCTGGGCCCAGTGCTCTTCAACATTTTAATTAATGACTTGGATGAGGAGGTGCAGGGAATGCTTATCAAATTTGCAAAGTTGGGTGGAACAGCTAATACTCTGGAAGACAGAAACAACATTCAAAGAGATCTCGATAGGCTGGAGCACTGGGCCGAAAACAACAGAATGAAATTTAATAGGGATAAATGCCAAGTGCTGCACCTAGGGAAAGGAAACCAAATGCACAGTTACAGAATGGGGGACACTTGGCTCAACAATACCACAAGTGAGAAGGATCTTGGAATTGTGGTAGATCACAAACTGAATATGAGCCAGCAATGCGATGTGGCTGCAAAGAAGGCAAATGCTATTTTGGGCTGCATTAATAGAAATATAGCTTTCCAAATTGCGGGAAGTGATAATTCCCCTTTACTCAGCACTGGTTAGGCCTCATCTTGAGTACTGCGTCCAGTTCTGGGCACCACACTTTAAGAAGGACGTAGACAAACTGGAGAGGGTTCAGAGGAGGGCAACAAGGATGATAAAGGGACTGGAAAGTAGGCCCTATGAGGAGAGATTGAAAGAACTGGGCATGTTTAGCCTTCAGAAGAGGAGACTGAGGGAAGATATGATAGCACTCTTCCAGTACTTGAAGGAATGTCACACAGAGGAAGGCCAGGATCTCTTCTCGATCATCCCAGTTTGCAGGACACGGAATAATGGGCTCAAGTTACAGGAACCCAGATTCCACCTAAACATCAGGAAAAATTTCCTGACTGTCCGAGCAATAAGACAATGGAACCAACTACCTAGGGAGGTGGTGGGCTCTCCCACTCTGGAGGCATTCAAGGTGCAGCTGGACAGCCATCTGTCGGGGATGCTTTGACCTGGATTCCTGCATTGAGCGGGGGGTTGGACTTGATGGCCTGGTAGGCCCCTTCCAACTCTACTTTTCTATGTTTCTATGATTGTATGACCCACCAGATCTCACCCTGACCCACTAGGTTCTAAGGCAGCTCCTTTCCTGACTTGCTAGGCTCCATCTAGGCTCCATCCATGGACCACCAGGCTCTGCCCTGGCTCTACTTTTTCCCACCTGGTCCTGCTGTGGCATTGTCATTTATTGTAGGCTGTAGGGAATAGCTTTGGCTGAAAGAAAAAGGAATGAAAGGGATGTAAACTGTTATTGTTTATTGCTACATTTCTGTCCTATTCCTGCCAGCAGGGTCAAATCCTGCCTTCCCAGGAGTAGTCCTGTAGGTCAAGGATAAGTAGTACAGGTAGCAGGGGTGCTCTCCAGCATAGAAAAAGAGATATTGAATGGGTTCACATGACACAGAAAGCTGCTGGGCTTATAAGCCATCCCACAAAGCTATTACTTATCAGAACCTGGATGCCACAACAACCTCAGGGGTGGCCAAAACCACTTGCAGCCAAAAAGGCTTGCGGCTCTGGCCAAGCGGCTAGCAGGTGATGGTCATTGACAGCTGCCCCCAAAGTGCCAGAGCAACACTTGGGGGCAGCTGCCAAAGGCATCCCCCACTCCCTGGAGCTGTTGCAAGCCGTTTCAATCTTGCCTTGGTTTATCTTTTTTTTCCTTTTAAAGTTCGTTTGTTTTTAGATTGCGAAAAGTGGCTATTAAGCTGCCTTTCCTGATCCCCATTTTTGGCAGATGTGAGCTGCCCCCCCCAGGAGCCCCTGCGATACGTTGGAGGGACTGTCCATGGTCACCCCCCTTTTTAAAAAATTGTTATTCCTGTTATGTGTGCAAATAATTGTGCTCATTTTAAAAAAAAACCTGAACTGCCTCATATGTACAAACGGGGCAGGTCAGGGTAGTGCAAGGGGGTCCCTGGGCTAGGTACTGGCAAGGGTGAGTGCCTGCTGGCCAAATCCAGCAGGCACCCACCCTGTACAGTGCCTAGTCTAGGCGGAGTATTTCCTCCCTTTGCAAGGAGCTGTCAGATTTGACAGGTCAGCTCCTCGCAATGCTCCAGTGGGAGATCGGGGCTTTCCCCACCCTTTTCCCAGCATGATCTGCTGGTTTCTTTGGGGGAGATCCGGTGTCCCTGGTGGCCCTCCAGTTTTGCAAGTGTTCTGCTCCTAGCATGGGGGGAACCTGCAAAACTGGGGGGATTCCCAGCGACAAGAGGGAGGGCTCTGTTTGACAGGTGCCATAGGCACTTCAAACACTCCTGCCCCTGCACTGGGAATCCCCCCAAGTTTTACCACTCCCCAAGGTGCTAGAAACTCAGGGTCAGTGGTAAAACCAAGGGGACACTTGGGATACCTGCAGGAGGACTGAGGGGGAAAGCGGGGGAGGAAGTGGTTCAGGACCCCCGCTGTGCCCAGTCATCTGTCGGGCATATCAGAGGCCCCAGGCTAAATAGGGCTTAAAGTATTGTGTGAACCCGGCCATTGTTTCAGCAATGGCTAGGCTCTAACTGAATAGCTTTATAGTTGATGTTCCTAGCTTGGCATCAGGGTCCTGACTGAGAACATGCTTGCTCCATATGAGTAGGGCTCAGAGTTATGCTAACATGCTGCCAGATGAGCACTGTGCCTCTGACTCTGTCTGGACATGCTGCTGCTTTTGCTCCTGGGGGTGATCCTGGTGGGTCTAGAGGGGGGATGGATGGGGCCAGTCAGGGCACTTTGGTTCTTCCCACACTGTGGCTTCCTTGAGTGGGGCATCATCCCAGCTGTGGTCTAAGGAGGGCTATTGGCACCCTCTGACTTCCCTTGACCCCCTAAAACACCAGGGCCAGAGATCAGATCCTAGTCGCTCTTCAGAGGTACCTGCAGCCATGTGGCATCTGCTTTTTTGAGGCTGGATCTCATGTGGCTGGGGGTGGGGGGTGGGAGCATGATGCAGCCATGTGGACAGGCCTGATCAGATGTTCCCCTGCCCCATGGAATCAGTACCCTGGAGAGTAGAAAAGCTCCATGCAGTCCACCCTGGTTTCATCATTCAGACATAGGCCCCAGACACATGAGATCTACTCACAGAAATGACTTCCAAATGACTACAGGTATATTTAAAGAGCACTACAATCCCTGACTAGAGAGATCACCATCTACATTTGGTGGGACCAAAATAAGGGCTGGGAGAGAGACTTGAGTATGGGTGATGTTGTACCAAAGAGCTGGATGGCAATGTAAGGTGAGGTGTGGTGAAGCTACACTGATACCCCAACCTTGAAAACTGTAACTCACCTGGTGACCTGTAGTAGTTATGCATTAGTTCTAGGAAACTAGACAGCTTTGGTGAATTAAATGAGAATTTGTTCTGTTTCTGACTTTTTCAGGCTGTCAACGTGCTAGGAATAACTAAAACTGGGCAGGTGGGCATTTAAAAAAATGTATTTTCTTTTGTGGAGTAGTAACTTTCATGGGCTTATTTGCAAGGATGTAATAAACTGTTGCTCTTCTGTGTCCCAGAGTTGGGAGCGTGCTCCAGACAGCAATGCCATAAAAACTGTAAGCATGTTAATTTTAAAAGCATACTAGAAACATCTTTCCCCTCCCCCCACCCCCAATTTTAAGTTTTATGTTATCAACATTTCTGGGGGAAACAATCAGCTGTCGTGTTATATAGTTATGGTATACACCAGTGTTCTCCAACCTTGGGTTCCCAGATGTTTTTGGCCTACAACTCCCATTCCTTCAGCAAATATATCCTGGGCCTCATTACGCTGGGCATTAAGCTAAGCAGGGTCAGGCCTGGTTATTACTTGGATGGGAGACCCCTCCTCTAGTTTCCTGCATTGAGCAGGGGGTTGGACTCAATGGCCTAGTAGGCTCCTTCCAACTCTTATGATCTATGAAATCTATGAAATCCTTGTGATGTCTTATCACCTAGCCATATTCAAAGAATGAATGTTGGCCCAGCATGTAAACAATTCAGAGTGATAAATACAGCTGACAGACATCGGCAGAATAGGTTGGCCTCAGATTATGGTCAAAGTGCAAGTCAGTGTATTCTCATGAGGCCACTGGAGTTGCAGGCCCTCCACTCCTACCCTGGAAAAATGTGGGGATGGTAACCCATTACTGTCCTTGCTTTAGGCTGCACTCCTATACACAGCTACCTGGGAGTAAGTCTCATTGAATTCAATTGGACTTTCTTATGAGTAGACATACACAAGACTGCCCTGTTAGTGATTATGTCGATCAAGGGTGGGCTGACTTCAGGGACCCACTTTGTTTTGTATTAGAATCCTGAGATCCACCAATTGGAGCCTGGTGCAAAAGGTATATACTTAGAATTAAAGAATTCTGAGTCTAGCTATTTGTTTTGAGCAGCAAAGCAGACCAAAACTCAGGGTTTGTTGCACAAAATAGTGCAAAACATTGGCATTTGCAACTATGTTATTTTGTTTAGGTGTTAACTATTGTGTCACTACTTGTAGGCACAAAACTATGTGGCAAAAATAGAAAAGCTTGACTCTCACCATTTTTAAGAAAATGTTTTTAAACAATTTCTATATGTATAGAGTACAGAGTTATTAGTGTACAATGAGAATGCATTTTTATGATGTGTTGTTCCCACCATGTTTTATAACATGTATGTACAAGATGTATTTTAAATATTTACAGCCCCCTGAGGAAGGCCTTTAAAAAACCATAGGCCGAAACGAGTCGGGCTCCTCCATCTGAAAATTATTTATTTATTTATTTATTATATTTGTGATTCGCCCACCTGACCAGTCATCCAGCCACTCTGAGCGATGTACAGTGCAATAAAATACAAGAAAAAACAGTGTAAAACACATTTTTTTAAAAAAACAGTACAAAACTTTAAAATCCTAACCCACCCCGTATTCCCGCCTGAAAAGCCACGTTTTTAATGCACGGCGGAAGCTAATCAAAGAAGGGGCATGGCAGAGGTCACTGGGGAGAGAGTTCCATAAACTGGGGGCTGCCACAGAAAAGGCCCTTCTCCTAGTCCCCACCAGCCTGGTTTCTCTGGCTGATAGGACAGGGAGAAGGCCGTCCGTGGCAGATCTTGTTGAGAGGCCTACTTGGAGGCGCTCCTTGAGATAATAAAGAATTTGCATCCTGAGAACCTTTTCTCCCCCTTTTTTTGCATTGTTATTGGATGCTTATCTCCTCCTGTTTTTGCCACAAAACTAAGTGGCACAAAACAGCACAAAACTTCAGCATAGATTTTGAGCGGATACCAGATTTGGGGTTTTGTAGTTAAAGCTCTTGGTAGAGGGAATATTTTTGTCGCAACCTACAACTGTGGATTGGATTCTCTTTGCATCACAGCATCTGCAAAATATCCTTTTTGTGATTTGTTTATTGTAGTTAACATTTCTCCCTCCTATTCATTTGCTCTCCATATCCCCCACCCTCACCCCCTTCATATCAAAAGGTGCTAAGGCAAACTTAGGGAAAAGCAGGAGAGAGTTTGAAAAGCTGTTTGTCAAAGAGTGAATGATTCTTCTTGAATGCTTACGGTAATTTGGTGCCAGGGGCATCCTTCCCCTTCTGACTCAGCTCTCTGTTATGACTAACTTCATTGGATATAGATTCTGTGTGAGTGTGAAGAGGTTTTTATGTACACACCATTAGTTAATGTAATGAGTTAATTCTACATCAGGCAGCAAAAAAAGCCCAAGAGCATGAGTCCGAGTGTGCAGTTGGTACATTTGAAATACGCCTGCAACGACACCGTCCTTACACTTTAGGACCAGACGCATAAACCCTTCTCAGGCTAAGCACCAACACTTAAAAACCTGAGGGGAGGGTCAAATGAAACCTTTCTCCTACCAATGAGGGAAAAGATTAATTCTGGTTATTAAGGATCCTTTTTAAATTTATGATACTGTGGGTACAAAGGTGTGTGTGTAGATTTAAAAGTAATGCAGGTTAATAACGCCAAGCTGACACGTAGAATTTGGGTAGCAAACAAAATAAAAATAAGTTTATTTTAATTGTTCTCAAAATCTTAGTTCCAGAAAATAACTTTAAACCTGCCTACACCAAACACTTTGTAATTAACCTAAGTCCCTATAACTCTAAATACTTTCACTCTTCAGACAGGCACTGATTTCTCTTAAAACCCCTGACAGATAAGACACGAATAACTGTAAGAAGGAAAAGACAACAACCTCTAACTCTCTCCAAACACTCCCCACACACTAACCACTAACTCTGACATCACTCAACACTCCTTATATACTCCTCCCCCCACCCTTTCCAAGACATCACAAACCACACCCACTCAGTTCAACATTCTATACTCACTAAACATACTGATGCAGCCATACACCAGGGAACTGAATTGTGGGGTTACGCCACAATGCCCACTTCAATCAACGTGGGTTTGCATAATGGGCAACAGAATTAGAGGAAATTCATGCTTGGCATAGGCACAATATGATCATACTTCCTAGGCCCTGTTATTAATCTAGCTGTCTCATTCTGCACTAGCTTTGCACTTTGTACCCAACTGTTAGTTTGTACAAGTTTTGGGGTTTTTTTTGTAGAGTCCCTTATTCCAGGTTTGTTATTGTCAGCAGTTGGCTGTTCCTATGAATGCAATGGGTGATTGTCCAGTAATCAAGGCTATGGTGTGTTCAGTGACTTTAAATGGTTAAGCATGCCTAACTGTGAGCTGGATTGTGCTCTCATGGTGCAGTGATGAGCAATCCTATTGAAGTCAATAGTAAGATCCCATTACACAGAATGTGCGGACTTGCCTCCGAATGCTGTAGTCCTATGTCGTTGGAAAGAATTATCATTAAAATAAATGGGATTTAGTTCATAGTGAATAACAGGGAGAGCAGCTGATTTGGAATGATGGCTTGGACCCTTCTAGAGTCACAACTCACTGGGAAACCAGAATGAAAATCTAGTGCCTCCCTTTGGTCTTTTCAGTGCCTGGTGAGGACAGTTCTGTTCACCCAGGTCTTTTAAATTACTCACACAGTCTGGGCCTCTCTGTTTTAAAAATTGCATGTTTCATTTTGGGCTGCTGTGTGTCTCCTTTTGTTGTCATATTTTATGTTGCTTTTGATTTTATGGTTTTATGTTTTATTTGGCACTTAAATTGTTTTTATGTTTGTTTTTCGTAAGCTTCCCAGAGAACTTTATGTTATCAGAAGTTTGGGAAATACTGTATTAAATAATAATAAATACGGTATTTGATGTTAATATATCTACATTGGACTGCAACTCCCATCATCCCCAGGAGTTCAACACATCTGGGGAGGGCCAGGTTGGAGAAGGCTGCTTTAGAGCCTTGGTTAAGTACAAGCATGCTAATGTTTCTATAACATTATTTTCTGTTTTGTTTCTGGGTTAAAAAAAAAATCTGTGTATGATTTCATAGCTATAGCTCGGTATTTCTATAGACTCCTGCCATTGTTGTATTCAAGGGCTTTCTAAAATAATATATGAAAAAGCAGAAGCCCCATGGAAACTCTTTATTTCCCACCTCTGCCTGCTGTAGTAGGCTAAAAAAGTTCATTCAGACACACAGCAAAATCTCAGACTGGGTTCCAGCATTTTCCAAGACGGTTTTATCTATCTTTAGAATGTTGCCCTCCATTACTGTCTTTGGAAAGAGAACCGCTTGATGTCCTTGCACACTGCTTAGCCTTTGTGTTCATGTTCCATTGTTGTCCTAAAGTGGACCATTCTTTTCTTCCTCTGTCTTCCATCTTCTGCATTCCACACTTATTCACTGCCATTGACATGGCCTGCATTATTTACTGCTTATCCCTCTCTATGGTTTGCCCTCAGTAACAATGGCTTTCTAACGCTTCAGTTCCACATGGCCCTGCATTAGTTGCCTCCTTTGTTCATTCATAATGTCTTTCTTCCAATACTGATAGTTTTTCTTTTGCTTCTAAAAACCCCTTGTTTTATTCCTACATTTTATGTTATTATTTCATAATATGGAGAATGCATACTTACGAACCACATCGTCTTTACACATTTGATTCTAGGAAAGTGAGAATTTTGACCAGATTGCCATGCAAGTATCATCCTGTACAAGTCATTTGGTCTCTTGGACTCGTACAAGACTGACGTTCCCATAGATTCTACGTCCTTCCATTGCGTAAATGGACACAACTATTCATCTACATTTTGGATTTTTCTTTTCTTTTTTCTTTTCTTGGTAATCTTCCAAATTGTTTTCCCTGCTGCCAAAAATGCTTGAGCTCAATACAACAAAATCATTTTGGGATTTAGTAGCAATTGTACCCTTTCATCTTGTAAATTTCCTCCACAGTTTCTTTCCAAAAAATTTCAAAGCTCTCTGTGTGCTGAGAGTCAGCACTGTACATTCCAGACTTTCAACACTTACAAATAGTGTGTGTGTGTGTGTGTGTGTGCGTGTACGTGTGTATATCCCAGATATATATTTCACATTTCATTTTATCTGGGATCAAATACCATTGATACATAAGTTTATCTTGGGCTTTGCTAACATTTAGGGTGCTTTTTTCATACCATTGCTCTATACACGATTTTAGGGGGGCTCCAGATGATGCTCAGAACCCTCCCGTGTTTTGCCACCACTTCTTCTGTCTTTTTTTCTTTTACCACAAAAAATCTGTTAAGGAAGAAAAGACAGAATAGCTCTGCAATACCTTTTGATTGGTGGTGCCCTTAGATTCATGCATAACACTTTCTAATAAGAAGGATTGTCTTTCCCTCCTCCCCTTTTTTTGCCCTTAAAAATATTCAGTTTTTTCCAGCACTGGTTAGTAGAAGCATAAAAGGAATAGATTTTAAATGGAGAAGTTGAAAGCCACAAATAAATGCCGGGCTGGGAACTAGCATTTTTAGTGCCATTGTTGGTGGAAAGGCAGGATATAAATTTAATAAAGAAAGAAACTATGGGCAGTATCCATCACTGCCCCCACACTAGTGGGACCCTTCATTAGTGCAACAGAAAGATCATGCAGCAATTGGAAACCAGAGGAATGTTCATTTCCGGAATGGAGCAAAGGAGCTCTGCTGAAGGGGGTTTGCAGAAGAGAGCTCCGCTGAACTGTAGGATTTCAGAAATGAGCATTTTTGCAGCAGCAGTATTGGATACTGCCCTTTGTGTCCACCATCAGGATCAGTTTTCCCTCACTTGGAGGAAGCAACAGCAGCAGAACTCCAATCCTGCTTCCCTATGGAAAAATTGGAACTTTTTCTCCCCGGTCTCCTCAGAAGGTGACAGAAGGGGTAACAAGGGTTGAACTCTGAGGGTGATTCAGCTCAGAGGAGTTTGCACAAGTGTGCCTGCATCTTGCCCAACTAGGGGCCAAAGCACACATGGCACAAGGGATCCATGACTGGATTTCCCCATTTTAAAAACTTTAAAACAGTAGCTGGGAGTTCCCAGGTCTCAGAGCAGCAGTGCCAGTATAGATCCTTATCCCCATGTTGTTTCTTTAATCTTACCCCCCACCCACCCTGTGCCATTTAAGCTGTAATTAGTCCCATGGGGGAAAAGCACAGGTACAGATGGCTGTGCATGTATTGTTTTCCTGCAGGGCTAATAGCAACTTTGGGGATTATTTAAAGCAGAAAAAAACTTTAAACCTCCTTCCACCAATGCTGTGGCCCCAATAGGAATCTGTTTTTATTTTTATTTTATTTATTTTTTAAAAAAACAACCTGTGGGAGATCTTGTTTAGGGGTCTCCCACACAACATCTAGTTTGACCCGCAAAGACTGCATTATTTTCCCCTTTTGGGGTGACACAGTGGTTGGGGTTCCATGGTAGTCCTGTACTGAACAGACGGGATGCCGTGCCATTGATGCCTCTGTGTGAGAACACCAACCTAGCCACCAGGGAGTATAAAGATGAAACAACTGGGCAAGGTGGGGAGAGCTGAAGGAACAATCAAATGAGAAACTCCACAGTACTGAGAAATTGGGTGAGGTAGCCAGCAAGATCCTACCCGCTTGCTGAAAGGGACACTCATACAGCCAGAGGCAGTGGGGGAACAAGGGGAAACATTTCTCTTGACCCAGCGGTCCTCAAGTGCCAGAAAGCAATGGCTGGGTTGGTATTATGCCCTCCAAGGTAGTAGGAGCTGGTTTCCTCCTGAACTGCCATATGCTTTTACGATAAGATATATTCCCTCCGTTCCGTGCTCAAGGGACTAATGATGATCATAAGTACTAAAATATAACCTAGCCAATCAAGCAATTAAAAATAGCAGTAAAAACTCTCAGAGAATAAAAACCAATAAACAAACAAGTGCAGTTAAACTGTGACAAAAGATCAGGTTAAAACAATATAAACACAGTAGCAGGAGCAGCATGTCCACGGAAAGAAAAATGAATATTTTTACAGGCCAAAAGCCTATCTAAACAGGAAAGCTATCACACAGCAAGGAAAAGCCATCAAAGAAAGAACAAGGTGTCAAGGTGAGCCTGCCTAGGGAGAGAATGTTAGGGCTATGAACACATGGATATTCACCTCCAAATGAAATAACACCACTGGCTTTGTTTGATGTGTGATACATAATACACACATCTATACACACACACTAGTGAACAGACCTGGTTTTCCATGGGTTGGCATAGCCCATAGTTTAATAGAGTTCAAGTAAAAGTACACCGCAGTCTAAGTCACACATATTGTGCCAGCCCCATGTTAATGTATAACATAATATGGTATTTTACCAGCCTGGTTTCTCTGGCTGATGGGACAGGGAGAAGGCCGTCCATGGCAGATCTTGCTGAAAGGCCTACTTGGAGGTGCTCCTTAAGATAATAAAGAATTTGCATCCTGAGAACCTTTTCTCCCCCTTTTTGGGGGGAGAAAAAAAAAGCATCAAGGAGTGTATATTCCCAGAAAGGGTCTCTTTCTCTCCTAGAAGCCATGACAGTTTTTTGTGGCAAAAATATGAGGGAATATAGGAACTAGAAGCTGTGTCTGTGCTATACTGTCTTATCTTTTCATTTCCAATTCACTGCACTGTTGCTTATCATTCTGCATCCAACTGCCCTTTCCTGTATTGTCTCTCTGTCCAAAGTTAACTTCTCTGCTTTCCTTGGCCCAGTTCCACCACCACTTTAGCAATGAACAACGACACTCCTATGCAGCCTGTGTCTTTGCAGATGTGTTTTTAGTCAGAGAAACAGGAACATAGGAAGTTGCCTTACACTGAGTCAGAGACCACTGGGCCATCTAGCCCAGTATTTTCAACACTGACTAGCAGTAGCTCTCCAGGCTTTCAGGCAGGATTCTTTCCTAGCCCTACCTGGAGATGCCAGAGATATTGAACCTGGGACCTTCTGCATGCAAAGCAGGTGCTCTCCCACATGCCTCTACCACTGAGCTACAGCAAAGCTCAGAACTTTCAAAAAACGAGAACTGGTAGTTAGGCTGGACAGAACCATTTTTACGCAATGAAAACCTGAAATGAATGCCCATATTTGATTGGTAGGTAACTCAGTATGTGTGAGTGTGACAGAGCCATTATTTCATTTTTATGAGACTGTAAGTGCAGATTTAGCATGTGTGCGATTAGATTTAATTGTAACTATGTAATTTTTAAATGAGAGAGAAATTTAGTATTGTATTTTATTTTTAATAAAAAATTAAAGCATCCCATTTTAATTTTTAAAATCCTATTTATTTATTTATTTTTAAATTAAAAACATTATCCATTCTGAGCTATAGATTCCACATTGTTTACATCATTAGCCCAGATCAAGAGGGACCATAGCTCAATGATACATGCACTGCATGCAGAGGTTTCCATGTTAAATCCCCAACAGCTCCTGTTAAATGATTTTGGATAGCAGGGCTGGGAAAGATGCCCATTCAAGGATCTTGGAGAGCAGCTCCAAACAGAGTATATATAGTACTGGGCTGCGTGGACCAATGGTCTGATTTAGCAGAAGAAAGCTTCATAGATGCCTTCAACACCGTAAAACGTAACAGACCCCCCTTAGTTGCTTCACCTTCAAGAAACGACCCTTAGTTTTGAAGTTAGCATATCTCAGGATATCCAACTCATTTCTAGTTTTCCTTATGTTTGTGTTATGACCAGAGGCCTCTTTTCTTCCGTTTTCCCTCCAGCAAGGAACTGGAGATCCACACAGTGTAAAATGCAGGAGGGCAGCCATCTGCCTCTCAAAGGGTATGTGCATTTTTATTTAACTTGTACCAGCTGTCAAGAGTCCCTAAAGACACAGATTTAGATGTCCTGATATGAATTTAGAAGTTTCAGCCACTGCTTCATTTTCTTTTCTCAAATAAATAAATAAATAAATAAATGCTAAAGTTGGATGATAGTATTGTGGCGTCTTTTGGAAAAACAGTATGAACTTTATTTATTTATTTATTTATTATTATTTATTTCATTTCTATACTGTGGACGGTTCACAAACATTCTAATGGTTGCTTTCTATCACCCTATTAAATGTCAGTGATTAAGAGCAAAGCTGCTTATGCTACATTATATGGGAAGATCTCCACTTACATGTGGCATGGACATTACCAATGCAGTTTTCCTTCTTTGAAAGTAGGGCTGAGACTGAACTACTCACTGTTGTTTGTGGACATTTTTCACAGCAATGAAAAACATTTCCTCTTTTTAATAATGTTTTAGTGCTCCTTGCAAGAATGCTAACTTAAGGTGCAATCCTACATGTATTTAGAGAGAAAAAAGTCCTACAACTCCCAGCATTCCCCAGCCAGAATAGCTGGCTGGGGAATGCTAGGTGGTGTAGGACTTTTTTCTGTCTAAACACATGTAGGATAGCACCCTTTGTCATTTAAATTGCCATCACTTGCCCTTGCTCTCAGTTGCCCTCCTTTCCTCTGAACGGCATCATTACACACCCAAATCTTTGAAAGGGCTAAAATTGTTCCAGCCCTGATGGCTTACAATCCACTCTGTAGGCCTGTCTGCCTACGTGGATACAGCAGAGCGTGAGATGGAAGATATAGCCTTTGTCTCGTGTGTGTAACTGGCCCATGTAGTTCACACAGAGATTCAGCTTTCCCTCCTCCACGCAGCATTTCCAAGCGTCTCGGATTACAGCCAACTTGCAGCTTGCTCGTCCTGTCAGCTCATCTGTAATTGGGAATGACTTCCATAGAATCCACAACAGGGTTTTTACTACCTGTTTATTCTATATCAGAGTAAATACAATCTCCTAAATTACAGTCTATATTGCAGATTATAATGCATAGCCAGTGCATAGCCAGTCCAGTCTAGCACACTTCATTACATGATTGCAATATGTCAGAGAGAAGAGACAAGAAGAAACACACAGAAAGCAATTCTTCTCTCTACTACAATGGTTACAGGAAACGAAACCTAACAATCATACTACGTCATCAGAAAGTACAAACCATGTGATAAGCTCATATTTCTTTCCCACCTACTTTCCCCATGAGAATAGAATAGTAGTGTCAGACTCAACATGATTGTTTTTCTAGCCATCCTGTACCTTTCCAAATGAAAACACTTGTGCCACAGCTGTTGTTTTGTTACATGTCCCAACAATCTTTTCATAATTTTATTTACTGAAGTCCAGTGATGTTATCAAGACAAACATAATTTTGCTGTGTCAGCCTATTCATGAGATTCCTGATTGAGGAGGATCAGTCATATGACTCATTCAAGAACTGGAAGTAGAAGCAGCTGCAAGGGGTTGGGGGAGGAAATGGCACCAACACCCAGAGGAAATAACAGCCCTGAGGAGGATTGGAAAACTGTCCAATATTCATACAATGGAAATACTTTTCAGGAGATATTTCTACTCCGACAAAAGCGGCTGTTTCGGCTAAAATTGAAACTTCACAATATTTGGCCCACCACCAGGAATTCTTCATGCAACTGAGGTTATGCTTTCCCTTGAGGGAAACTTCTTTCTTCTGTACAGATACACCAAGAAGCTGACAGCTGACTCCCTTGGGAGGCTGGCGTCCCTTCAGCGCTCTATTTGTCCGTTTCAGAAAGATTCCATCTTGACTTAAAATATTTTGCTTGGTTTATTGCACTGTCAAACCTTTGTACTCACTAGTAATGTTGATATGTATTTGAAACTCAATTTTAAGGGGAAAAAGGGAGTGTGGAAAGATGATCAAGTCTTGGGGGTGGAGGGAAGAATTGGCAGATAGCATATTTGAAATTAGAGTTTCAAAATTACTGTTTATTTTTGAAAAGGTCTCAGGATCTTAAGGGGGATGTTGATCAGTAGGGAGAGCACTTGAAATTAGATTTCATAAATTACAGTATTTTTTTTTGTGAAGGACCGCCGCCAGTCCTTTGCGTGAGTTCGGAAGTTAAAGGGTTAACCGGCACAGAGAAAACCCCTTCCACGTGGCTCCCGTAAGAGTTAAACTCAGCCGCGAAAAAGCATTGAGACAGCGAGCCAATGGAGCAGAACTAATAGACTACTAGGAATTTCACACTGTCAACAGAAAGAGTCCATAAAACTTAATTGAGCGTAGCGCTTCAATACACATACAGTCTGCAGCAGGTTTATACAGAGCAATAGGCTTGCAAAACACAGGGGAGCAGTAACACCAAAGAACCTAACTTACTATTCTAGCTTTGCCGATTGTACTGTCTTGCAGCCGGTCACCGAGCACCGCACCCAGGGTTGGCTGAGCTTCGTCTCTGACCAAAGTCAGGGACCTGATCCGTGCGATCCTGCACTGTGCTTCCAACAACCCCTGCTGACAAGATGTTATTTACCCCTTCCCTCCCCTTCTTTGATGACAGGTCGGGCTGGTTCTGCCCAGTGAGGCTGTGGCGCCTTTTTGGTACTTGGGGACACTTTGCAGCTCTTTGAGACTGTGCCCCTCATACTTGTGGGTGTTTTGCACTTCTTTGAGCGTAAATGTAAATGTGCCATCTGGAAGTAAATGCAGCTGTAGCTATGTAAAACTGGTCTGCTCAGAACTGTGTCTCCTCTGCCTAGGGTGGGGATTATGCAGGCAGAAGAAGGAAGGTGGGTGGGCAGCAGAAAGGAAAAAGTGTGCTAGGGTTCAGAAGGAAAAATGTGCGATCAGGCTTTCTCTCCACATTTTTAAATTTAAAAAATGTATGTATCAGGGAATATCCTTTCTTGAACCACTCAATAAAAGAGGGTAGCACACTTGGAAGTAGAAAATATGTAAGCACCCAAGTTTGCATTTGGGTTGGAACCATATTAAAATGTAAACTTTAGTGGAATTCATGGAGGGGAGGAAAAATGATTCAAACACGCAATGAGTGTGTGCCTTTAGAAAAACAAAGGGAGTGAGGAATAGTATGGAACACAGGCTTCAACGCCATTTTGAAGGGCTACTGTGATTTATTGAAAGTTGATGAGATGCACCTCTTGAAAAATGCAAATGTCTGCTCTGGAGCTGTGTTCTTTGCACAATAAAACATCTGACTTGTTTGGGGGACACTTATGGAGGCTCCATATGCTATGCTTCATGGTAGTCCCCCAAAATCTCAATTAGAAGCACATTCATGTTTTTAAATTGGGTATAGCCTCCATTTTATTTAATTTTGTTTTTTAAAAACCTCTGATGGAATCAACCAAACCAAGGCAGAATCCTCATGACATGACAAATCACAGAAAGCAAATGAAGTTGGAAACAGCAAACACGTGTAAATTTCCAGGGCTGCTAGTCACATGTAAGACTGCAGCTTTAGGTTATGGGAGGCTCAGAGTTGCCCAGTAGGGAACAATTTAAATCCCACACAGTGTGTCAAGGAAGAATGCTTGTATACTCTTGCAGGTTTTATTAAACTGGCCAAGCTAAAAGTTGGATCCCCCACCCCATTTTCCCCACTACATTTTTTTTTTTTAAGTTGTGCTTTAAAAGAAGGAGATTTCTTCGAGCTTCTTCATAGATTTGCAGGTTCAAATGCAGCTTCCCTCCCCCTATCAAGGATAAGGCCCTTCGCGGCACCCTTGAAGTTGTGCTGAAAGAATGTCAGCCAACTGCAGAGGGCTTTCGATCAGTCTGCATCTTATTACCGTAAGTTCTGTTTGCTGAATGGTGATTCCTAAGATGAAGGAACAGCAGTGCTATCTATTAATCAAATGTTATTCGAAGCAGGCCAACATTGTTCAGGGATTTCTCTCTCTCTCCCCCACCCCACATAAGGATTTGTACATACGCTCAGACAGACAGACAGTCCTACATGTTTGGTGAGCCTGCATTGCAGTTCATGAAGGATGCCTTTCTTGACAGAAGAAGCCAGCTAATTAAGAGGAGGTAGGAGACGAAATGCCGGCTTGTAGATCCCCCCCCACTGCACAAAGAGCCCCACCCTGCCCCATTAGATTCCTCTTTCTTGATCTGATGTAACAAGAACATCAAGCCCCTTGTACTCATTTCCTTGATCACTGACATAGTTTCAGGGGGAGAGGCGGGAGGAGGACAATGACAAGGGAGTCTATTGTGAGGGTTTCATTTTAAAATTTACCCCTTCCTCCTTCTCTGCAAGATACACAGATGCTTCTAGAATGTTTCATATTATGAGTTTGACTTTTCACATTAAATTCCATCCTCTTTTGTCTCCTTATTCATAAAAATGCTGATTACAAGTCAGAAAGCACATAATTCAGCTCTTTGATGAGTGCATTACCAGTTAGCAATACAGGGGGAAATGCTAATTTTTTTTTCACCCAGCAAGCTGTCTAATGGCTTCAGAAATTAAAGGATAATTGCACATGAGTGAATTTTTTGCTTTTACAAGCCCACTGTTACCATTATGGAAATATTTGCAATTTAAACACACATACATACATACACACACACACACACACACACACACGCACACACACTTTGCATGATTTGTTAATTCTTTGTTACGGTTTTTGCCTGAGGAAAGAGATGTATTTTTAAATTTCAACCTTGACCATATATTCTTGAAAACCAGTTTGGGGGATTTCAGTGAAATGTATTTCCAGACAAAATGAGTTCACCAGTACATCACTGGATTTCCCATCACTTGATTGTGTAACACTTGATAAGTCACAGATAAATGTATGAACTAGCATCCCTGAGTCAAACTGTGTGTTTCAGGAGCTATGAAAGTTCTCCCCAGGGCATTTGATTTGTGCTGGTCTTTCCCCACATGCCAGCTACCACTTGATGCTGCAGTCACCAAGCAATGATCTGAGTGTGGAAAGCTAAGCAGGGTCAGGCCTGGTTATTACTTGGATGGGAGACCCCTCCTCTAGTTTCCTGCATTGAGCAAGGGGTTGGACTCGATGGCCTTGTAGGCCCCTTCCAACTCTATCAGATCCTATGAGTATCTGAACCAGCCCTATGAGTATTCTTAGGTTCATAGAATCATAGAAAAGTAGAGTTGGAAGGCCATCTACAAGGCCATCAAGTCCAACCCCCAGCTCAATGCAGGAATCCAGGTCAAAGCATCCCTGACAGATGGCTGTCCAGCTGCACCTTGAATGCCTCTAGATTGGGAGAGCCCACCACCTCCCTAGGTAGTTGGTTCCATTGTATTACCTGCAATTAGGGGGCCAAACGGGGGGGAGGCGTTCCCTACACAGAAACAAGCCGCGGTGGACACAAGCCAGGCAGAGTGCCCAGGGAACAACAACCCTATAAAGGCGCCAGAATAGACTCTGCCAGCTGCCGCCCTGACGCTGCAGCCACGAAGACAAAGGCAAACAGGAAAAGTGGCGGGGGGGTGAGAAGCACCACCGCGGCGCAGGCCAAGGTACAAAAGGCCTTGCAGGTGGTGAAAAACGATGCCCTCGATAAGCGCTGCAAAACAGCCAGCGGAGGGGGGGGACAAAATACGGGGGGTGGTACACCACCCCTGGGACAAACTGCAGCACAGACAAGCTGAGTGTCCTCCGGGAGGCCCTTCCAAGTGCGCCGCCATCCCCGCACTACAGAAGTCGGGAGGAGCAACCCAGCAAGAGCAGCCGAGAAGACGGAGCCAGGAAAACAATGCCGCTGCGCCGGTTGAGGTCTCAAAGGCCGTGCAGCAGAACAAGCGGCCGAGAGGGGAGCGCAACGAAGCAAATGCCCGGCCACGCAGAAGGGGCCAGGAGGGCGAGGCCGCAAACAGCGCCTGGCCACAACCGGAGCCAAGCCCTGAGGCGCTGGCTGAGATCCCTCACGAGCGGGCAACTGACCTACAGCCGCCCCTGAAGCTCTCGCTGGCGCAACAAATAAACAAAATGGGAGTGCAAGTAAGGAGCGGCGCTCCCCCACCCTAATAAGAAAAGAACAGGTGGGAAGCGGGGAAGGAACACGGGGACCCACAACTCTGCACCCAACAAAATTAGGGGATGGGGGGAGCCCACCCGGCGAGAGGCAGGCACGGACACGCACACCTCGCGCCCACACACACACAGAAACACACACACACACACACAAGTTAACAATGGGGCGAGCAAAACACACAAAAAGAAGGAATGTTAACTAATGCAAGTAAGTGCAGTATCTGCACTGGGACACACACACAGACCCCTTGCACACACATACAATGGAACCAAACACCAAACCAGTTAGCTGTCGTATAAGAGCCGATTCTTTCTTTCAGAGAGCTGCAAAAAGAAAGAGGCCAGCGTGTGGGCATGCGGGCCTAATATCGGTCCTGCACGCTCCACCTTTCTATTATTCTATTGGAGGGTGAGATCACCCCATCGTGGTCTCACTATCCCTTCCTTTGCGCGCAAAATTGTCCCCGCCCACAGTTTCACGTGGCCAGGGGAAGGGAATTACAATGACAAGCATTACCCAGAGGACTTACCGTTCTTTTGGAATTTAAAAAAGCCATAACGACTGATCTCTTCCGGCAGGCCTATCCGGCGGAATTTTGGGATGCCTTTAGGATGTTTTAAAGACATTTTTAATATGTTTAAATATGTTTTAAGATGTTTTTAGGATATTTTAAGATGTTTTAATAGTATGTGTTGTGTTGTTTAGTTTATGTATTTTATATTTTCTGCTATTCCCTGCCTCGATCTAGATGGAGAGGCGGGTAATAAATTTATGTAATTTATGTTGTTGTTGTTGTTGTTGTTGTTGTTGTTGTCTTATTACTCTAACAGTCAAGAAAATTTTCCTGATGTTTAGGTGGAATCTGGGTTCCTGTAACTTGAGCCCATTATTCCGTGTCCTGCAAACTGGGATGATCGAGAAGAGATCCTGGCCCTCCTCTGTGTGACATCCCTTCAAGTACTGGAAGAGTGCGATCATATCTCCCCTCAGTCTCCTCTTCTGAAGGCTAAACATGCCCAGTTCTTTCAGTCTCTCTTCATAGGGCCTTGTTTCCAATCCCTTTATCATCCTTGTTGCCCTTCTCTGAACCCTCTCCAGTTTGTCTACATCCTTCTTAAAGTGTGGTGCCCAGAACTGGACGTAGGACTCAAGATGAAGCCTAACCAGTGCTGAGTAAATTGGGAAGTATAGCTTCCAAATCCTGCGATTTTGAAGCTATACTTACAGCCCAAAATAGCATTTGCCTTCTTTGCAGCCACATCACATTGCTGGCTCATATTCAGTTTGTGATCCACCACAATTTCAAGATCCTTCTCACTCGTAGTATTGTTGAGCCTAATGCCCCCATTCTGTAACTCTGCATTTGGTTTCCTTTCCCTAGGTGCAGCACTTGGCATTTATCCCTATTAA
Organism: Shinisaurus crocodilurus; assembly: GCA_021292165.1. Taxonomy (NCBI): domain Eukaryota; kingdom Metazoa; phylum Chordata; class Lepidosauria; order Squamata; family Shinisauridae; genus Shinisaurus; species Shinisaurus crocodilurus. The sequence goes on from CM037879.1 coordinate 185,722,451, forward strand.
ATTTCATTCTGTTGTTTTCGGCCCAGCGCTCCAGCCTATCGAGATCGCTTTGAATTTTGTTTCTGTCTTCCAGAGTATTCGCTGTTCCACCCAATTTTGTGTCATCTGCAAATTTGATAAGCATTCCCTGTACCTCCTCATCCAAGTCAGTAGTAAAAATGTTGAAGAGCACTGGGCCCAGGACCGAGCCCTGTGGTACCCTGCTCGTTACCTCTCCCCAGTTTGAGAAGGAACCATTGATAAGCACTCTTTGAGTCCGATTCTGTAGCCAATTGTGGATCCACCTGATAGTTGTTCCATCTAGCCCACTTTTAGCTAGCTTGCTAACCAGGATATCATGAGGCACTTTGTCAAAAGCTTTGCTAAAGTCCAGATATATTATGTCCACCGCATTCCCATAGTCCACAAGGGAGGTTACCTGATCAAAAAATGAGATCAGATTAGTCTGGCAGTATTTGTTCTTGACAAATCCATGCTGGCTTCTAGTAATCACTGCATTGTTTTCAAGGTGCTTGCAGACTGACTTCTTTATAATCTGCTCCAAAAATTTCCCAGGGATTGATGTCAGACTGACTGGCCTATAGTTCCCAGGTTCCTCCTTCAGCACAGCACAGGAGAGAGGCACAGGAGAGAGGCTCCAGCTGTTTTCGGGGCTGTGATAAGCGGGCAGGCTCCCAGAAAACGAGCGAACAGGGGGAGCAAACAGGAGTTTGGCAGCGGAGTAGTACAACATGCTGTGGCCAAACACATTCTTCCAAGTCCTTGTGAGGTGCAACCCATCCTTTGCCAGCAGTCCATCTTCCAGGAAGTGTAGCCCGTGGTCCCAGAATCCAAATCTCTCACCACCTTCGTAGCCAGTCATTCACTCGGAGTATTTTTCTTTCCCTTTCTATGCCTCTTCCAAGTACTGGAAAGATGGATGAGAAAACTATCTGTGCCCCAAAGTTCTTGAGTTCCCTTCCCAACTCTTCAAAGTCTGCCGTGATTTCTTTTTTTAATTTTTTTAATTAAATTTTTAATTTTTCACATCTTACAACTACTAATGAATACAACAACAACAACAAAAATACAACATAAACATTGTGCACCCCCCCACCTCTTGGGACCAAGTTATATTTCTCACCCCAATTTTTTTTATTTTTTATGTGTGTATATATACAAGCTATTATTCTATATTCCAAAAATATAACAAATCTTGACAAGGTTTGTTCCCCCTCCCCTTTACCAACACATAATCCAAAAATTTGCCCCAAATGTTCACAAAGGTGTCTTTCTCCAATTGTCCTTTTTGACACTTAATATTACAAGTTAATTTATCATTTAACGCGATATCCCATACCTCTGTATACCATTCATTAATTGAAAACACATGTTGAACCTTCCAATTCCTAGCTATCATTAATTTTGCTGCTGTTAACAAATTCACAATCAATTCTTTTATATTTTTTAAACAAACTAACTTTTCTGTAATTGTTAACAATGCTAATTTTGGGCAGACTTCTAATTCCATTCCAATTATTTCTGATAATAATACTTTCTGCCAAAATTCTAGAACATTTTTACAGCTCCACCACATGTGGGCATACGTACCTTTTACATTACATCCTCTCCAACACAATGCGGAGCAATTTTTATCTATCCAATTTAATCTTACTGGAGTTAAATACCATCTCCATACCACTTTATAAAAGTTCTCTTTTATCCTAGTTGACATAACTCTTACAATACGTCTATCCCAAATATTTTTCCAACTTTGTTTCGATATTTCCTCATCAAATTCATTATCCCATAACACTTTAAGATAATCTTTATGCTTTTCTTCATTTTGTAACATCGTATATAAAGCCTTTGTTGTGCCTCTTGTTGAAACATTACCTTCTATAGCTTCTCTAGTCAAAACTATCTTTTCAAAATTGGTTAGTTCTCTTTCGCTGTCCATTCTTGTCCTCCACTTCTTTAACCACAATTCCAATTGCATTAAATTTAACCATGATATTCTCTCTCTTCCTACTATTTCTATTATATGTTCTCTAGTCTTCAATTTTTCCACCCAATCCATTAATTTAATCACCTTTTTTCTCCTTAATATAGCTTCTAGATGTCTTACATTTTCTGGAAAGTCCTCCATGGCCACTACCGGAGTTAACGGGGATACCTCTGGTGTAAAAATTTTCCTCGTGCTATTCCAACTCTCTAACATAAATTACTCCTTTAAATCTTGCTCCAAACCCCATATTTTTAATTATCATTTTTAACGTAGGCCATTCCACGCAATCAAAAGCCTTGAAAATATCTAATGCTAATACACCCGCTTTAACATTATTTTTCTTTATACTATATATTATATTTAATACTCTTCTAGTTAAGTCGGCCATTTGTTGACCTGCAATAAATCCACATTGGTCCATCCCTACATATTTACTCATAAACCTATTCATTCGTCTTGCTAGTATTGCAGTAAATAATTTTGCATCTTGATTTATTAACGAAATGGGTCTATATGAATCTGGTTCTGTTAAATCCTTTCCTGGTTTTTCAGTCCTGTTGCAATGAAGGCTAATTAACTGAGGATCATAAGGGGAAGAGGTGGGTCGACGGTGGGGGACAAATATATTGTGTTGCTAATGTTACTCTGAGAAGTAACTGGTGAAAACAAAACTAATCAGCACAAAAGCATGACTATTTTTCACCATTTCTATTCTTTATTTAATTAGGCTGTCCCCAAGGACCATTTCTTCAGCAAAGCTTTTCCTAAGCCACCTCAGTCTCACTTTGCCTTGCACATCACATCCGGGGGCACCAGGGCTGCCAACTGAAGGCCTATTCAGACTTTGGAAATATATTTTTGTTTTGTTTTGTTGTTCTTCTCCCTTACCGAACAAGGTCACTTCACGACCTGTCAGATTTTGCCAGATTCTGCTCATGTCCCAACAGTCACTCAGCTAGGTTTTGCCCATGACTCTCTCAGTTCTAGTCCAGCTCTGCCCCTTGCAAAGAGGTCAGTGTGTGTGTGTGTGTGTGTGTTTTGAATTAAAAACTTGGCCACAATATTCACATGGCCACTTAGTATCTCCTGGAAAGGTCTGCCAATTTAAGCTCTCAGGCCATGGCCCTGACTCTGACTCTCTTTCAACTAATACTTGCTTTTCACTTAATGGTAAATAACATTGTTTATCTGTCCAAAGCAAACAGTGGACGGGCCCGCACATCATGGTAACTCACCTAGTAATAAGCCACGGTGGGTGGGTTGTTCCCCAAACAGCCCACAGTGCACCTGACAGACGATCGGGCTCACCACGGGTTGTCCACCCCCACCTTCCCCTCAGTCCTCCCATGGGTATCCCAGGGGACTGCGTGGCAGGACCTGTCTTGTCTGCCCTCCCCACTGCGATCGCAAGGGCTCCCCGTGCTTTCTTCACAAGGACATATGCAGGCATGAATGCGTATGTCCCTCTGAAAAAGCCACGAAGAACCCTGTTAAAAAAAAAACCTTTTAAAAGGAACCAAAGTTTTGACAGCTGACAACTCCTTTTAAAATGGGGTGGCTAGCACTTTTCCATGCTCCCAAGCACTTAGAATCTCAGGAACAAGTGGAAACGTGAGCGCACACTTAGGACAATGGAATCCAAAAATGAAAAAAGGAGAATCTTGCCTCAAATGGGGTGTAAATCCCACCCCCCTTTTTGAAAGCACAGATCACTCACAGCTGTCAAACCAAACTAAAGGGAGAGGGAAGGCTATCTGGAGCCCTTGTACTTTGCCAGCAGGTACCTCCCTGGACATTGCCCAGGCGAGGCTGCCCATTTGCAGACCTCTGTAAGTGCACAGGTGTGCACTTGCGAAAGACCAGCAAATTGTTTTTTAAAAAAAATAATGTGCAGAAATTTCTGCGCACATTCAGGGGTCTCATTTTAAAAAAACAAAATAGTTTGCAAGCACGGACAACCCCTCCAAGGTGCCACTTGGGCAGTTTGAGGGGGCTGTCAGTGACTGTCAAAATGGGGGTCGCAAAATCCAACTGTCAAGCCGGAGATCTCAATTTCCCCCCCAAAAAGGGTAACGGGCAAAAAAGCCACAGCGAGCCAAAAACAGTTCACAATTGCGTCGGGGAGGGAAAGATGGAGGTTCTGCCGCAATGTCATAGAATCATAGAATCATAGAAAAGTAGAGTTGGAAGGGGCCTACAAGGCCATCGAGTCCAACCCCCTGCTCAATGCAGGAATCTAGGTCAAAGCATCTCTGACAGATGTCTGTCCAGCTGCACCTTGAATGCCTCCAGAGTGGGAGAGCCCACGACCTCCCTAGGTAGTTGATTCCATTGTCTTATTGCTCTGACAGTCAGGAAATTTTTCCTGTTGTTTAGGTGGAATCTAGGTTCCTGTAACTTGAGCCCATTATTCCGTGTCCTGCAAACTGGGATGAATGATAAGAGATCTTTGCCCTCCTCTGTGTGACATCCCTTCAAATACTGGAAGAGTGCGATCATATCTCCCCTCAGTCTCCTCTTCTGAAGGCTAAACATGCCCAGTTCTTTCAGTCTCTCCTCATAGGGCCTTGTTTCCAGTCCCTTTATCATCCTTGTTGCCCTCCTCTGAACCCTCTCCAGTTTGTCTATGTCCTTCTTAAAGTGAGGTGCCCAGAACTGGACGCAGTACTCAAGATGAGGCCTAACCAGTGCCGAGTAAAGGGGAATTATCACTTCCCGCGATTTGGAAGCTATACTTCTGTTAATACAGCCCAAAATTGCATTTGCCTTCTTTGCAGCCACAGCATTCCCACAGTCCACAAGGGAGGATCAAAAAATGAGATCAGATTAGTCTGACAGGATTTGTTCTCGGATATCTGCGGGGGAACCAAGGGGGAAGGATGGGGAGGGAATGGGTGAACAACCCATGGTGAACCCGATTGTCTGTTGGGAGCACCATGGGTTGTTCACAGAACAACCAACCCACCGTGGGTTATTGCCAGGGTGGGTTGGCATGACATGAGAATGCACCCAATGGGTCAAGTCAAACTTTATTTGCATCTAGCCATTGGCCATTGCAATTTAAAACAAATTACAAATAACTCCTAACACACAATAAATATTCAATGTTCAGAGTAAAACAAATGCTTGCATAAACTCAGTATCACAGCTAAAATCCTTGATATTGTCTAAAATTATATCTAAAATTATATCTAAAATTATATCTAAGATTATGTCTAAGATTATGTCTAAAATTATATCTAAAATTATATCTAAAATTTATCTAAAATTATGTATTTTGTTGAACTCTAGTTGCTGCCCTCATTTTGATCACAATAGCTATGAATTTTGCTGTATTTGCTGTCACCATCCTATTGCGGTCCTCTAAAAGAAAATTCACATAGTAATCGACTGGGCGCCCTGGATAAGGTGTCAATAGAGGAGTAATCAACTCTTCTCGGCTAGTTCTATACAGGGAGCAAAAGAGCAGCACATGGGGGATGGTTTCAATGTTACCATCTCCACAAATGCACACTCGATTCTGATATGGAATTCTCTTAAAGCGGCCTTCCAGGACCGCAGTGGGAATCACATTTAGACGAGCTCTTGAAAAAGCTATCCTATGTTTAGAGTATGTAAGCTGTTGTAAATATGCGGCTATATTTTCTGTAGGACTGCATATTGTCAAATTAAGATGGGGATTCAATTTCTTCATTATGGAACAGCTGTTTGCACCCAATGGGTTGTCGTGCTGTGTGAACCAGGTCAGTGTGACACTTGGATGTTTATAGATTTCATAGATCATAGAATTGGAAGGAGCCTACAAGGCTATCGAGTCCAACCCCCTGCTCAATGCAGGAATCTAGAGGAGGGGTCTCCCATCCAAGTAATAAACAGACTTGACCCTGCTTAGCTTTCCACACTCAGACAAGCTAAGCCAGCGTGAGCCACAGGCCTGTTGAAGTAGCACTGGCCAGACTTCTAGCATTGCGCATTTTACTTTCTCTTGCACGCATGGAAACATTTGTTTGCAAGCCCTCATAAATATGGATTCTCCTAAAAGGAGGTCTTATTGGACGATAATCTCTTTAAAGTAGATGGTCTCTGAATTAACACTGGGGTGGGGGGCTGCAACCAATTAACTTGCCTAGCCTTGAACCAGTGAGTTCTCTATTTTCAAAAATATTTACATTTACCTTAGTAAAGACTCTCTTCCTGATCCATCCACAGTGTTCGTGTGGCTATTTAGTGATTATAATGTTTGGTAAACCACTACTATTGTTCTCCAACCTTGGGTTCCCAGATGTTTTTGACCTACAACTCCCAGCATGCCCCAGCCAGCGTTTTGATTTCACTTGTCCTCAGTAGTTGCCAAGGTGTTTTTTTTCTTAGTAAGCTGGAGGGGGGGGGGAAGATTAACAGTACAATTTTCCTTCTTTGCCTAGCTCCGCTCCATATCAGTGGATATCACAGCTGATCATGTTATGGAGGCATGCTAGGGGGGCTTGGGGGTATTTCTCCCCAACAGTTCAGTCATAATCACAATGTATTTGATGAGGGTTTAAGTACTCCTTACTTTGTAGAGCAGCGAGCAAAGAGGATGCCTATCTCCTTCATCTGCAGCAGTGTGCTGAAGCAGGCTCTCTGGAACCCTTGTTACAATTGCACCATCATGTTTAAGAGAAAGTCCAATTAATTCCGTGTCACTGGTAGTCTGTTCTCTATGTGTCCTTTCTTCTACACTGTCCACTCTCCCAATCCCTCTCTATCCTTCTTGCCAAATTACCTATGTCAGGCCAAGGCTGACCTATCCTTAAGGTTCAATAGAACAATTTCCCATCCTGTCCTTTTCAGAGTGAACACGTAGTAGCAAATCAAAGTAGAATGGGGGAGGAATCTTTTCCTTGAAATTATTTTCTGTAAAAGATGATTTTGTCTGTTCATCTTATGTCTTAAAAATAACATATAAATAAAATAGAAAAAATAAACTCACATAAATGGCTCAATTGGACCAAAAGGTCGCTTAATCTAAGCATACTGTTTCTAACGATGGCCAGCTAGAGATCTCTGGGAAGCTTACAAATGGCATGAAGGCAACAGCTGTCCTCTGTTGTTTATCCCCAGCTTCTAGTATTCAGAAGTATACTGCCTCTGAATGTAGAGGCTCTATTTAGCTAGCATGGATCATAATGGCTCCAAAATCTTTCATCCCTAAATTGGTCTAATTCTTCTTTAAAGTGCTGATTTTAACCTTTAAAGTCCTAAACAGCTTGGGACCAGGTTACCAGGAAGACTCCCCCCACCCAATATGTACCTACCCAAACATTAAGATCTTCTTCAGAGGACCTGCTCTGACTGCACCCACCAAACGAAGTGAGGTTGGTGACCACTACGGAGAGGCCCTTTTTGGTATTAGCACCCCGGTTATGGAATAGCCTCCCTAGAGAGGCTTTATGGTCTTTTCAATGCAAGGTGAAAACCTTTTTTTTTATTCAGCAAGTTTTTTTAAAAAAATAACATGTCTTTTAGTCTGGGCCTCTCAGTTTAAAATGTCATGTTTAATTGTGCCATGTTTTACTAGTTTATATTGTTTTTGTGAAGAAAAGCATGCTGAGTTCCTGTGTCCTTCCCCACCACACACATGTAAATAAGTGTAATCCCAGCTGGAGGCTGAGGATCTCCTGTGAATGTACATAGTTTCTCCTGTGGGCTCTGTGTTGCCTCAGAGTCTATGATGTATTTGCATGCAGATGTCCACCAAGCACTCTAGGTATGGTCAGGAAGTACCCTTCTGACACCTAGAGGCCACCCCCCTCTCTTGCCCAGCCCGGACAAATTAATCATGATTGGCCAAGAGACAGTCGGGCTATCGAGGGGAGGGGTGGGAGAGCATTGATATGGTCAGTGTGGCTTCTGGGTTTTGTTGTTGTTCTGGATGCAAAGGAGTGCGGAGCGGGGCTGTGGCTGAAGCAAGTCCCAAGGAGAGCAATCCCCAAGCCAATGTGTAAGTGCCTGGGTACTCTAGTATGAAATCTAGTTTTGTTTTTTTGTAGCTATGACTGTGTGGAACAAAGGTGTTTGTTTCATTCCATCAATTTCACTTCCCTTATCTCCCTACCTAATTTGTAACTGACTAACCCAAAATAAACTTTCTTTCACTTTCCCCTACACTGTGTGTAGTTTCTCTGCCAGTTCTTCCAGTGTCTGAGACCCGAGCCAGGTTCATAGGGGTGATTTGGAGATGACGGAATCAAGGCTGGCAGTTTGTAGCCTTTGATCTCTTGTCCGAAATCAAAGGACTGGTCATAGTCCTTCACAGTTTTATACTGTATCTAATGTTGTATTTGTTTGTGAGCCTCCCAGAGAACTTGTATTATGGGCCAGCTATATAAATACAGTGCATAAATACATTTATTTATCATATATAAATTTATATTTTTCAGGCTGAGGGGTGCTGCAGGGCACTATTTTGTCCCCAATGCTATTTAAATTAATGTGAAGCCTTTTGGAGTGATCATTAGGAGATTTGGAGCAAGTTTCCATCAATACACTGATGACATCCAGCTCTGTTTCTCTGTAACATCTGAATCTGGGAAGGATATACAAGACTTGGACTGGTGCCTGGATGCAGCTGTGGCATATAATCTGAGTCTGAATCCTGACAAGACAGAGGCTCTGTGGCTGAGTGTCTGGGAACTGGGTGGGGTTATACTCCCCCTGAAGGATCAAGTGTGTAGTCTGGGGGTGCTCATTGATCCATTGCTGTCACCGGAGGCACAGGTGTCTTCAAGAGCTAGGAGTGCTTTTTACCAGCTCTGGCAGGTAAGACAGTTATGACCATTCTCGGACAGGGGTAGCCTGACCACTGTGGTCTACGTGTTGGTAACCTCAAAATTGGAATACTGCAATGCGCTTTACGTGGAGCTACTTTAAGGTTGGTCCAGAAGTTGTATTTGGTGTAGAATCCCACAGCCAGGTTGGTAACAGGAACAGCTTATCGCCAGCATATTACACCTATGCCGAGGGAACTGTGCTGACCACCTGTATCCTGCCAAGCCAGGTTTAAAGTGTTGGTCCTTGTTTACAAAGCCCCAAACAACTCGGGACCAGGTTACTTAAGAGCTCACCTGATCCCCTACTGGCTGGCTCAGTTGCTGCATTCATCAGCATATATTCTTCTGGTGGTACCTAACATTTCAGAGGTTCGGTCCATCATCATCATCATCATCATCATCATCATCATCATCATCATCATCATCATCATCTTTCTTACCCGCCTCTCCATCTAGATCGAGGCGGGGAACAGCAAAAAATATAAAATAAATAAACTAATCAAAACACAACACATACTATTAAAACATCTTAAAACATCTTTAAAACATTTCAAAACATCTTAAAAACATCTTAAAAACATCTTAAAGGTATCCTAAATTTCCGCCGGATAGGCCTGCTGAAAGAGATCAGTCTTTATGGCTTTTTTAAATTCCAAGATTGACGAATCTCTTCCGGCAGGCCATTCCATAATCTGGGAGCAGCAGAAGAAAAGGTCCTCTGGGTAATACCTGTCAACCTAGTTTTGGCTGACTGAAGTAGATTCTTCCCAGAGGACCTGAGTGTGTGGGGCGGATTGTACAGGAGAAGGCGATTGTGACGCCTCACCCCCACCTTGTGATTCGAACTCTCAGCTTTATTATGGTCAAATCCCACCTCCACACTCTCTTAATCTCCTCCGCTGCCACCAACCCCCTCCAGGGTAACCAACTCAGATCACTCCTTTTAAATTTTTAAAAAGGAAACAAGTTTATTTATTTAGAATCAAAGGTAGGGAAATAGATGATGTTAATGGATTCCAAACTTTGTAAACTCTCTCTCTCTCTCTCTCTCTCTCTCTCTCTCACTCACTCACTCTGTCTCTCTCAGACAGCACTACCCAATACTCCCCCTCTCTCCCCAGGCTCCACTCAGACCTCTTTCCCTCTCTCTCTCTCCCTCTCAGACTCCTCTCTGCAACCTACTCCCCCCTGCAACCAACTGGTATAACGTTTTGTCCATGGGCATGGGCATGACAGCGATCCCGTAGGTAGCCTGGACCCGAACCATGTTGGGCTTTAAAGGTAATAACCAGCACTTTATACTTCGCCCGGAAACTGACTGGCAGCCAGTGGAGTGCTTTTAAAACTGGTGTGATGATGTGGGCACCCCTAGGTGTACCAGTAACCAGTCTGGCTGCCATATTTTGCACTAGTTGAAGTTTCCGGACTAGGTATAAAGGTAGCCCTATGTACAGCGCATTGCAGAAGCCGAGCCTCGAAGTTACCAGCGCATGCACTACCGTCTTTAGGTCTTCCAACTCTAGGAAGGGGCGCAGCTGGCATATCAGCCGAAGCTGATAATAGGCACTCCTAGCCGTCGCATCTATCTGGGATGTCATTTGGAGCGACGGATCCAGAAGCACCCCCAAGCTGCGAACACAGTCTTTCAGGGGGAGTGTAACCCCATCCAGAACTGGTTGACAAACCTCCAAACCCAGGTTGTGGCCTTTGACAGCAAGCACCTCAGTCTTGTCTGGATTCAGTTTCAGTTTATTTTTCCTCATCCAGCCCATTACTGCCTCCAGGCATTCATTCAGAGGAGGCACACTGTCCTTTGCAGACGCTGTTGCCGAAGGCATAGAGAAATATATTTGGGCGTCATCAGCATACTGATAGCACCCCACCCCATGCCCCCGGATGATCTCTCCCAGCAGTTTCATGTAGATATTAAATAGCCATGAAATCGAACCGGGGGGGGGACCTTGCCCCCGCCTTGACTCTCTGCGGGGGCGCCCCCCGCGTCAATCTTCTGAGCGGCGCGGAGCAGTTCTCCGCGCCACTCGACCCACCCTCTCCAGTCCCGTCACCACCGGAAATGACGCGACGGGACTCTGCGCAGGCACAGAATGTAGCACGGGAGTCCAGCGTGCCTGCGCAGGGTCCCGTCGCAGGGTCCCGACGGGACCGGAGTGGGCCACGCGGGTGGCTCGCCGTGGAGAGGCAAGCCACCCCGGAGACAAGGTAAGGCCTCGCGCGGGTGTGAGCAGGGCCGATTTCAGCCCCGTTCTGCCCACGCGAGGCTCGATGTTACATCTCTAATATTAAATAGCATTGGGGAAGGAATAACTCCTTGTGGCACACCACATAGCAGCTCCTTTTTGGAGGAGCAGCTATCCCCAAGCATCACCATCTGGAACCTACCCGAGAGGTAGGACCGGAACCACCAAAGCACAGTGCCCCCGATCCCCAGTCCCCTCAGGCGTTCCAGAAGGATACCATGGTTGATGGTATCGAAAGCCGCTGAGAGGTGCAAAAGCACCAACAGGGACACACTCCCCCTGTTTCAACTCCGTATCCTGCTCTGAAGCCAGTTTGAAATGGGTCTAGAAAACTGGTGTCATCCAAAACTGCTTGGAGTTGGAAGTCAACCGCCCTCTTAATCACCTTGCCCAAAAATGGAAGATTCGACACTGGTCTGTAATTATTAAGGTCCAAGGGATCCAGGGAGGGCTTGTTTAGAAGCGGCCGTACCATCGCTTCTTTCAAACATGATGGAAAATTCCCTCCCTGGAGAGATGTATTAACAATACGTTGTAGTTGTAGTAATCCAACTGCATCTCCTCCTTGGACAACCAACCAGGAAGGACAGGGATCGAGAGGGCAAGCAGTCCTCTTCACTAGACCAAGCAGCTTGTCCACTTCCTCGGTGGTACTCACCAACTGAAACTGATCCAGTGTAACCCTACTTGCGGAGTTACTGGACACTCCATTGTCTGCTTCTGCTATAATGAGGACGTCTAAGTCAGCTCTTATCCGAGAGATTTTATCTGTGAAATGATTGTTAAAGGCATCACAGCGAGCAACCGTAGGCTCTAAAATCGGGTTCAGGGGGGAAGGTGTTAGTCCCCTCACCACCCTGGACAATTCTGCTGGACGCGAATTCGCAGACGCAATGTGTGCAGAGAAGAAAACTTTCTTCGGTGCATGTATTGCCACCCCATAGGAGCAAAGATGCTCTCTATGACGCGTCTTATCGGATATGAGTCCAGTTTTCCACCATCGGCGCTCCAGTCGTCGTCCTATCCGCTTCAGCTCCCTGAGATCTTCTGTATACCAGGGTGAAGCGGGCCGCAGAGGACATTTGGGAGTGATAGTGTTGATAGCCCTGGTTAGGTCTTGATTCCATCTGTCAACCAGGGCTTCAACAGGTTCGTCGATGGTACCAGGCATAGACCCCTCTAAGGCTTCCTGGAATCCAAGAGGATCCATCAGCCTTCAAGGACGGACCATCTTAATAGGTCCGCCACCCCTGCAGGGGCGAATAGTAGAACCTTTAGTGTAGTAGCACCCATTTTCTGGAACTCCCTGCCACTACAAATTAGGCAAGTGCCGACCCTTCTGGTTTTTCAGCACTTACTGAAAACTTACCTTTTCCAATAGGCATTCTCAGGCAGGTAATCTTGTCCTCTGTATGAAGTTTTGCTTTTGTACATCACTTAGACATTTCTTTAATATAAACAATTCATAAATATTGAATAATAATAATAATCAGGGCTTTTTTTCTGGTGGAACTCACAGGAACTGAGTTCCAGCACCTTTTCTTCTATTAATTGCATTACAATTTAATCGCCATCTACTCCTGAGGAAATGTAATCCAAGAGTTCCGGTACCTTTTTCTCCAGAAAAAAAGCACTGATAATAATAATAATAATAATAATAATAATAATAATAATAATAATAGCAGCAGCAGCAACAACAACAAAAAATACATTAGTTACACACCACAATTATGTGATGAATTTGTACACCCCAGAACAGGCCATAGATGACTATGCTGAAAGCATAGATTTGTTTCTGTTAGTGGTTATCTTCGCATGATGCACACCAGGCGTGAAACAAGGACATGCTTCCTCCCCCCCCCCCCCCAATACTTCCAGGTCTTGTGTGAAGGCAGGAAAATGCTATCTTCTGCATAGTGAGATGTATATTCTGTCAACACGAGTGAGAGAACACACCTCTCTCTGGGACATATACACATCTGTTCCCTTTGCAGGAAATCCAGGCATGTGGGGAGAGGAAGCGTGAATTGCATCCATTTCCTTCTCTTGTTATTTCTATGTCTGTATAGACGTATCCAGTGTTGGCACCAATCATGTGTAGAGCAGAACAGCTCATATGCCCCATCTGTAGTGTTCTCATATGTCTACCAAACATGAGGAGGATTCTGTTATGAAGAAGCCCTCTATGTAATTGCTGTATGAACAAATGTGACTGCCTATTTCCCACAGTTCCTTTAAAGTGGGGTCATAACCACTGAAATAGACCATGCTTGCATGTACAGTGATAATATGGAGTTCTGTTTTATACCAGGCAGCTTTCATGGGATCAGCAGGTACATGAGAGAAGCCTGAATACGGGGCTTCCACACCCATGAACTGTACATGTGATTGCTGCCAGCAGTGTGAACCAGCCTTCAGAGATCAACAAAGATGTTGGAAGAGTGAAATACAGACAAAATCATTATTTCCCCATAAATAGGCCCTCTGTCCTGCAAAAAAAGGAATATATGTTGTGTTTAGGGGAGGGGTTTCCCCCAAAAAACATGGTTTTATACATATGTAAATCTTTGCATGTATATGGAACAAATCCTGCCAGACTAATCTGATCTCATTTTTTGATCGGGTAACCTCCCTTGTGGACTATGGGAATGCTGTGGACATCATATATCTGGACTTCAGCAAAGCTTTCGACAAAGTGCCTCATGATATCCTGATTAGCAAGCTAGCTAAAAGTGGGCTAGATGGAACAACTATCAGGTGGATCCACAATTGGCTACAGAATCGAACTCAAAGAGTGCTTATCTTCTCAAACTGGGGAGAGGTAACGAGCGGGGTACCACAGGGCTCGGTCCTGGGCCCAGTGCTCTTCAACATTTTTATTAATGACTTGGATGAGGAGCTGCAGTGAATGCTTATCAAATTTGCAAAGTTGGGTGGAACAGCTAATACTCTGGAAGACAGAAACAAAATTCAAAGAGATCTCGATAGGCTGGAGCGCTGGGCCGAAAACAACAGAATGAAATTTAATAGGGATAAATGCCAAGTGCTGCACCTAGGGAAAGGAAACCAAATGCAGAGTTACAGAATGGGGGACACTTGGCTCAACAATGCTACAAGTGAGAAGGATCTTGGAATTGTGGTAGATCACAAACTGAATATGAGCCAGCAATGCAATGTGGCTGCAAAGAAGGCAAATGCTATTTTGAGCTGCATTAATAGTATAGCTTCCAAAACGCGTGAAGTGATTTTTCCCCTTTATTCGGCACTGGTTAGGCCTCATCTTGAGTACTGCATCCAGTTCTGGGCACCACACTTTAAGAAGGACGTAGACAAACTGGAGAGGGTTCAGAGGAGGGCAACAAGGATGATAAAGGGACTGGAAACAAGGCCCTATGAGGAGAGACTGAAAGAATTGGGCATGTTTAGCCTTCAGAAGAGGAGACTGAGGGGAGATATGATCACACTCTTCCAGTACTTGAAGGGTTGTCACACAGAGGAGGGCCAGGATCTCTTCTCGATCATCCCAGTTTGCAGGACACAGAATAATGGGCTCAAGTTATAGGAACCCAGATTCCACCTAAACATCAGGAAAAATTTCCTGACTGTCCGAGCAATAAGACAATGGAACCAACTACCTAGGGAGGTGGTGGGCTCTCCCACTCGAGGCACCTTGGCGGCTGGATAGCCATCTGTCGGGGATGCTTTGACCTGGATTCCTGTATTGAGCGGGGGGTTGGACTCGATGGCTTGGTAGGCCCCTTCCAACTCTACTTTTCTATGATTCTATGATTCTAACCCTTGCTCTTATAAGGAAAATGCTTTTTAAAAAAAGGATCACAGTGTAGCTGGCAAAACTTCCAGATCATGCAGTGTTGTTATTTTTTTAAACTGAGTTGAGAATGTGTTTGCGGTGGTCCCTTTCCATTAAAGTACAAATATTGTTAAAGTGTGTTTACTGTGAGTGAGTGAAGAGTAAATTAACAAACGTCAGGACCCAGCCTGGTTGAAGAAATCACTATTCAGCTCTCTCCAAATGCTAAATTATTAATTGGTAGGCTTCCGTTCAAACACCATTACTACTCTTTGTGTGCCTGTTGAACTCTCTCAGTAGCACTTCTTTTTCCTAGGCTATAGTGCTCGGCTGCACAGTAAACAAAAAATAGGAATGGATACTGCTCTGAAAAAGAATTTCAGGATTTCTGTTCTCTTTCTTTCTTTCTTTTTTCTTTCCTTTTTTCCCTTCTTTTTCTTTTTTGCTGCATCAAAACCTTAGTGTCAGGGGAATATCATTCTGGAAGGACTAATAGAACCAAATGTATGTCCAGGGCATGCTTGAGTTGTAATATGGACAGTGATGATGGACAGTGAATTCTAAATCTCACTTAAACAGATCACTTCCCTCCACTCCCATCCCTGAATTATGAAGGAATGTTGACAGCCTCACATTAATTGAAAGTCACTGCCACAGGTGAGAAAACAAGTGTCAGAAAATAAAGGTATTTACAGTGGTGATCACACTCTTATTCAACAATTCCTGTATGTATATGTGTGGACCAGTATTTGCATAATACGATCTTGAGCAAATGAAGCTGTTAGGATGCTGATATAAGAGGATAAAATCTAAGAAGCTGAATCCCTTTCAAATCAAAGCACAGGATAAGTGCAACTTGAAGCATGGGCATAAACGTTCTTGAAATTACATGGGAAAGAAAAGATGGGTAACTAAAATGCTGAGAGCATAAAAATATAAAGAACTCCATTGGAATGCAGATACACAATAGTTTTATAGGGCTGTTTTAAAGACATATTTACAAACAACAATTAAGATTCATCCGTGACAATGATTTATACATTACAAATTCGGTTCTTGCTCTCACACTCAAGGATTCAGTCTCTTACAAATAAATTCAGATCTAGCTCTGTTGACAGGATGCCGGTCTACCTCATTTTGGTAGCCATTTGTTCCAGCCATGGGAGTCATCCCACCAGGTTTCAGTTATCCCTATCAAGTTGTATTTGCCCTCATGTATCAAGAGTTCAAATTCGTCCTGTTTGTTGCCCATACTCTGGGCATTAGTATAGAGACATCGAAGACTATGTGCTTTATACTCCGACTTTTCCCCTACATTTTGTGGTAGACTATCATTGGGCACTGCTGGAGCTGTTCTCTCCGTTGTGGCACAGAGGCCTTCTTCCATTGTTACCCCCGAGTTTATGTCTCCGTCCCCTGTTGGATTCAGTTTAAAGCCCTCCTGATTAAGTTCCTCAACACATTCTTCCCAGTCCTTGTGAGGTGCAACCCATCCTTTGCCAGCAGTCCATCTTCCAGGAAGTGTAGCCCATGGTCCCAGAATCCAAATCCCTCACGTCGGCACCACCTTCGTAGCCAGTCATTCACTCGGAGTATTTTTCTTTCCCTTTCTATGCCTCTTCCAAGTACTGGAAAGATGGATGAGAAAACTATCTGGGCCCCAAAGTTCTTGAGTTCCCTTCCCAACTCTTCAAAGTCTGCCGTTTAGCCCTGCACCCTAGGCAGCTGCCTAGTTGGCCTAATGGTAGCACCGGCCCTGAGGACCGGGCAGGCTCATATGGGAGAAGGCAGTCTTTCAGGGAATCTAGATCCAAGCCCTATAGGGTTTTATAGGTCATAACCAGCACTTTGAATTCAGTCCAGAAACAGACCAGTAGCAGTGAAGGGGCTGTAACAAGGGAGTCACTTACTCCATGTAACTGGCGCTGGTCTTCAGTCTGGCCACAGCATTCTGGACCAGCTGAAGTTTCTGAACTGTTTTCAAAGGCAGACCCACATAGAACATGTTACAGTAGTCCAAATGGGACTGTTACTAACTGCCTGTGCAATGCAACTTCCCCAGCTCTGTTCTGCTCTGCCTTGACTCCTCCCCTTCCTAGACTTTTCCCTTTATCCCTGAACCACGAACTTGTTTCATACTTCTCAGCATGCTGTGATTCAACACTTCCTGGGTTAATTAATCACAGTTTCCTGTTACATCCCGTGGTTAGCAGGATCGGAACAAGGAGGAAATGAGATATATCTTTCCCTCTCGGATTTGTTTTGTTTCTTTTTGTTTTCAGTGTTGGAAACCAACTTCTAAATATGGTTTATTAGATCAAGATCATTACATTTCAACTGGGCCTATTTGTGTACAGCACAATGTACTTTGGTTTGAATGTGAGTTCTGTACAGATCACATGTTCAGAGTCTGTACACATTGGATTGTACCTGTGTAGAAGGTACCTGTGTAGACATTTTGATAAACATGTGGAGGTCAGAGTTGGGTCTGAAAGCACAACTCTGAATACATAGACAGCTTCTATGAACAGGCAATATTTATACAGAATTTTCAGATTTTATTTATTTATTTACAAATACCTATTTTCCTTCTACTTTCATCATCTTAAAGCAACATTCTTGAAAACCATTTTCTTTCATGCATTCCACATCTTTTAAAAATGCATATATTGTTTAATAATTGTACAATATGGGTATTTAACTAATTGGATCCTCATTATTCTCTCTCTCTTTCTCTCTCTCTCTCTATATATATATACAGTCATGCCTTGGACTGAGAGCATAATTCGTTCCGGAAACGTACTTGTAATCCAAAACACTCTTATATCAAAACGAAATCCCCCCCCCAAAAAATTGTACAGAGATTTTTAATTTAAGCCGTACTACAGTACTTGTCTTGCAAGACGTTGCTTGTATATCAAGTCAAAAATAAATAAATAAATATTTAAAAATTTGCTTGTCTTGCAAAACGCTCTCAAACCAAGTTACTTGCAATCCAAGGTATTACTGTATATAGTTTCTTTCTTTTCCACTAGCCCAGAAACCATCACCACTAAGAGGTAGCTCTTCTGAGATGGAGTATGTTTTGCATTTTTAAAGGATGCAAGCAGCAGCAAAGCTATTCTGATGAATGAGGAGAAATATATTGGCTCTTCTTTGTCTAGTTTTAAATGTATGAACAGGACTCTGCCATGTAGAAAGCTGGAGATCACAAACAAGCAGCTGCTTTTTCCAGCACATTGAAGTGTGTTTGCATGTGACTGGCATACATATTTCAAACTCCAGTTTGCCTGTGGCATCCTGCCGTGAAAATGCAAGTTGTGTTGCAATTGAAAGGCACCGTTTAAAAAATTGGTGCATTGTGAGGACTGTTATGCTGTAGGAGCTACTTTCCAGCATTTAGAGCCAATCTTTTTTTTTTTACTGGCTCTTTTTTTATGACATTGTTTTCAAATACAATGCATAAAGCAAGCTTAAGAGATCCTTATTACTCATTGTTCCAAAAAGAATCAGAGAATACATTGTGCTGACTGCTTCCCAAAATGGAGATTTCCTTTCTTTTTAAAATGAGAATATTCTTTTTAATTAAATTTGGCAGAAATATAACATGGCAGATGTAGTCTTTGTGTGAGGATTTTTTTCTACCTCTCATATCATAATCTTCGTTGTTTCTGCAAACACCCCTTTATCAGGTTTTCCATAGGGTATAAAGTCAAAAAGAACAAAGTTCATTAAAGAAGAAAACCAAACTGTTTCTCCTGGCACGAGAATCTAATTAAGAAAGATGTTCTGCTATGTTTGATCAATGCATTTTTTTCATGGAACTGTTCACATCAAGTGAACCACCATGGTTTCCTTGCGGTTTGCATGTTACAGTACATTTGCCAGTTCACAGGGTTTGACCCCAAATTCCAGCGTTTTATTCTCTTTCTTAAGGTCTCCCAACTACTCCTGGGACCTGCAGGACTCCCTGACCCCAACCTCCTCCATAAACAATCCCTCACAAATCCTGATTACTATCTCTGAGTCCTCCCACATCCACTTCTCTTTCCCCCAAATGTACCTGCCAATAGCAGTGATAACAGGGAAACTTTACAACTGAAGAGTTCTTCAGTAGACATTCATGCAGTGTCCTGGGTGGAAGCATCTATCAGGAACTATAATTTACATGGCTTCTGCCATCCTTGCTAGGATGTTAAGTGCCATGGCTGCCATGGATCTTTGCGCCTGGAACACAGCCTAAGGGTTTTATGGAGGCTTCACCGTGAGGCATACTTGTTGTTATCACCACTATTGCCACTGCCACTTAGGGTGGCAACTTACATATTGATGGGGAAAAGGACAAAAGACAGATTTGCATAAAATTTGCATATACTACTTTATAAGTAAAAATGCAAATTTAGAAATAAATACTATATTTTAGCTAGAAACACAATACGTTTCACTGTAGTAAGGAAGACTATGACCAGGTGACCTGTGTGCCTGCTTAGTCTGCTTTCCAGTTGTGAACAACTCAAAACTTGGAAGTTGGATGGGCAAATTCAAGGCCCCTGCCCTCCCTTCTTATGGTTCCTTATCTTTAAACTGGACTTGGACTGGACAACCCT
The DNA here is from genome assembly GCA_021292165.1 of Shinisaurus crocodilurus. Lineage (NCBI taxonomy): Eukaryota > Metazoa > Chordata > Lepidosauria > Squamata > Shinisauridae > Shinisaurus > Shinisaurus crocodilurus. The sequence goes on from CM037879.1 coordinate 185,741,926, forward strand.
TCAAGTAGAGGACACCTTCATAGAATCATAGAATCATAGAAAGAGAGAACTGCCCACTGGACACACGGGCTGGCCACCCTACTGCCACTAGGTAAGTTTGAATGGAAAGGGGAAGAAGGTGGCTGGCTGCATCAGGGCCAAGCCTTTTATGAGCTGGGCCCAACATTCAGAGGCTGGTATGGGTCCACTTGTAATGGGTCCAGGGGTTCCAAAGTGGAGCAACTTCCTTATGAGGAAAGGTTACAACAGCTTAGGAAAAAAGTGAGTAAGGGGAAACATGATACAGAATTATGCATGGTGTGATGAAAGTGGACAGGGAGACATTTTTCTCCCTCTCTCATAATACTAGAACCTGGGGTCATCACATGAAGCTGATTGGTGGGAGATTCAGGACAGATAAAAGGAAGTATTTCTTCACACACCACATAGTTAAACTATGGAATTCACTTCCACAAGATGTAGTGATGGCTACCAATTTAGATGGCTTTAAAAGGGGATTGGACATATTAATGAAGGAGAAGGTTATCAATGGCTACTAGTCCTGATTGGCTAGATCAGTGATGGTGAACCTATGGCACAGGTGCCACAGCTGGCACGCAGGGACCTCTCTGTGGGCACTCGAGCCATTGGTCACCAGATCGCGAAAATACCGTCCCCTTCTGCAAAACATTAATGACCTTGTTCTTTCTCACAGTGTGGAACAGAATGATTTTATTCTAGAATTCCTGTTACAGAATTCTTTTCTACATTGTTATCACATTTAAAAGATTTTGAAGAATGATGCACAGAGCATGGCTTGGATGTAAAGCCCTAACAGGTGACCTGAGTGCTGCATGTGTTGCTCTCAAACTAACGGAGTATGAGCCAAGGTTTGACAAATTATCAGCATGCATGCAATAGCAAAAATCACATTAATTGTGCAAAAGCATGCCCAATGCAAACTTTTACCTAATGCAGTGTTTGCAGTCCAAGACATAAAGTGTTTAAAATGTGTTAAGCACGTTTCGTTTCGTTTTCTTGTTTATCTTGCTCATCCTAGTACAGGTTGACTTTTACTTTTACTAATCCAACACCTGTAGAAGCAGGGAAAGGACCCGGAGTAAAGCTTGCCCCATACAATTTCAGTCTGGCATATAATCATATTACAACTTGAGAATCCCTTATCCAAAAATACATGTGCCTAATTATTTAAAAAGTTTGTATAAATTCCCTTCAGGCTATGTGTACAATGTAGTACTATAATAATTTTTTGAGTTGATTTTTTTCCCCAACAAAAAACTGTTTGTATCATTGAAAGCTCTGTTATTGTGTTTTTCTTTAAAGACAAAAGATGTTAATTAGTTCGGACAACTGTATGAGTTGTTTTTCTAAAACTAAAACCTCAGTATTCAGGTTTAAATGCAGTGTTGGCACTTTGAAATAAATAGGTTGGTTTTGTGTTGCAGTTTGGGCACTCGGGCTCAAAAAGGTTCGCCATCACTAGGCTAGATGCTTCCTGCAGTATCAGAGGCAATATGCCTATCTACACCAGTTGCTGGGGAACATGGGTGTTGTTGTACTCATGCCCTGCTTGTGGGTTTCCTGTGGGCAGCTGGTTGGCCACTGTGTGAACAGAATGCTGGACTAGATGGTCTGATCCAGCATGGCTCTTCTTATGTTCTCTCTCCCTCCCTCCCCCCTCTCTCTATATATCAGTGTTCTCCAACCTTGGGTCCCCAGATGTTTTTGGCCTACAACTCCCAGCATGCCCCAGCCAGCTGGCTGGGGCATGCTGGGAGTTGTAGGCCAAAAACATCTGGGGACCCAAGGTTGGAGAACACTGATATATATTCCAAGTGTTCAGAAAATATTTCTTATACATTATCTCATTAATCCTTAGAATGACCTTTCAAGGCAGGCCATTACCTCTTAGATGTATATGGTTTTAAAATGTCTCTCTGTGTAACAAAAGCTCCAAATTTCTGATTGAAATGTACTTTTCTCTACATGCTTGAATTTACTGATAAATAAAGAAACTCTTTGGGCTTGCTATTTGTGTCTTTTGATACACTGTCAAATGTACTTGTCATATGTAGGGCTCAAACATTTTTAGGATGACAATAGTTATATGCTGTGTACTCACAAAATTCACACTTCAAATGCAAAGCCTGGATTGATTCTCACACAGAATTTAGTATTCTGAGAATCCTAGTTTCTGTTTTTAAAAGAGATTTTATAGTTACTGACCATAGAAAAGCTCACATCCCATTCCCCAATCTATTCCCTTCTATTTGTGGGGAGGAGAAAAACCAAATCTTCTGAAAACCTGAGAAGCAGAAGATTATATTATGTAATACAAGTAGTGTATTAGACAGAATAGCTTACACAAATGTGCTTGTGTTGAGCATTATTTATGTATCTATGTTTTATTTATGTATCTATGTTATTTATGTATCTATGTTTAGGATGTTTTTAAGATGTTTTAAAGATGTTTTAAAGATGTTTTAAGATGTTTTTAGGATGTTTTAAGATGTTTAATAGTATATATTGTGTTGTTTTAGTTTAGGTATTTTATATTTTCTGTTGTTCCCCGCCTTGATCTAGATGGAGAGGCGGGTAATAAATAAATTATTATTATTATTATTATTATTATTATTATTATTATTATTATTATGTATTTGACTTATTTTTTACCCTTCAGCTGAAAAAGGCTCCCAGAGCTACTTACAGAGATTAATAATAAGACAGACCCTGCCCGCAGGCTTACAGTCTAAAAGACATGACACAAAAGTAAAAGGGATTGCGAGGGAGGAGGAACAATTTATTCTAATTACAAAAAACTGGGCATTCTTGGCACCACATAGCCCCATTTAGGGTAACTTTGTGTACATATGCAAAGGGGCACATTTTCTGTGGTGCTGATGTGTCTACTGGTTGTCCTGCCATTCCAGCTAGGTATTTGTTCTTATGTGATTTTCTGTATCTTGATTTTAACAGCACCTATAAACTGGCATTTATTTAGAAGGGTTTCAGGAAGCTGGAGTGTGGTGCTATTTGTGAACCAGTAGGTGGTGGTGTTTAGAAAACACCCTCTCAAGGTACCTAAAGAGTATGTGCTGTATTATCCAACACCTGATGATGTCAAATATTAGATCTAGTGTTGGGTAAAAGAGAATGACTAGACGCTTATTTGCAAAGAACTCCCAAAGATTTTATTTCTACATTCTTGTGCATTACGTTGTCCAGCTTTCAGTTCACTGTGTTTTGGTATGAAGTCTTAACTCTATCCACTTACCTTACCTAAGCTGAAGAGTGCTGTATTGAATATACCACTGATTTTCAAGCTGTGTTCTTGGGAAACCTGGGGTTCCTCAGAAGCTTATCAGGGGGTCATCAATGAGATCATTAATGATGGATAAGCTTCTCTCATATTTTCCTCACAACTGTAAAATACAGTTGAAAAAATACAGAAAATTTCTGTAGAAATACAGTAGAGTGTTGGGTATGTTAGGTCATACTCAGTTCACACAGGACAACATTGAGGCCCAACAGACTAGGCACCTTATGTGAACTGAGCCTTGAATCCTCTTCAATATACACAGGTTCCTGCTCCAATGGCAGATGTGCAAAGGTTGCTCAGCAGACACGCCAGTATAAGAAAGGGCCCCTTAAGGTAGAAAGTCTGAAAACACTGGATTATGCCATTGAAACAGAGGAGATTAGGAAATTGAGTGACTTTTTCTTCTTGTTTCCATCTTTGAGTAAGTTTTGATGTAAAAGTTGCTGTAACAAACATTTTGATAATACTTTAGATGCTTGAGTTAAGTCTTCAGAGATGTATGGTCCCATATGTAGATTTAATTGTGATTATTTCTCTCTGCTCCACAGAAAAAAATCAGTATTTGAGGTTGTGCGGACTGCTTTTTTTTCATAGCATACACTCAAACATTGTAACATCTCTATATCACCTCCCAAAAATGCTGCCTGTGCTCCTTCTTCAACCTCCCCACCCTCATTACACATTAAACAGCAGGACTGTTTTCACTGTTGTATATTGTACTCTTTTGTTTTGCAATTCAACAGCCTGTCCTGCCCTGCCTAAATCCATTTTCAAAAAAAGCTGAGAGCTGTCAAAAGCAAGTGTCAGCAAAAGGGGGAGGTGCACTTTTCCACCTTCCTGAGCACCTAGAGTCTTGGGAATGGGTGGAAAAGTTTGGGGCACTGGGACTGATGGGGGGGGGGAATCAAAGGTACCCCCAGAACATTGCCCAGGTGAGGCTTCCCATTTTTGGACCCAAGGAATTGCACACCTGTGCAGTTGTGCAAGTCCGACTTAAAAATTAATTTTAAAATAATTATGAAAAAATGTGTGCACATTTGGGGTGCAAATTTTTTTAAAATTGTGGACAACCAGTGACAGCCCCTCCAATGTGCTTCTTGGGCATTTTGGAGGGGATGTCACTGGCTGTCAATTTGGAGATCACTGTTCGTGATCTCCAGGGGGGGAAAGGGTAAAGGGGAAAAATGCTGCAGCAAGCCAAAAAGGACTCGCGATCACAGTGGAGGGGAAAGGAGACAAGTCAGTCCTGTCGCAGAGTCCCCTGGGATATCCACAGGAGGACCAAGGGGGGAGGGAGGACAACCCATGGTGAGCCCGATGGTCTGTCGGTGCACCATGGGTTATTCGGGCAATAACCAACCCATTGTGGCTTATTGCCAGGGTGGGTAAGCATAATGTATGAACCTGCCCAGGGACTCCCCTTGATAAATAGGGAATGTTGGAACTTTCCCTTCTCCCCATGCTTCAAGTATCAGCTTACAGGCAGTCTTGGGTTCCTGTACGCTTTTCTAAAAATTGTGGCTGTAACCCTCGGAGTAATCCTTAGTTCTGAGTAAATATGCACAGGATTGCACTGTAGTAATGCATATTGAATACATAGGCCGTACTCAGCTTAACATGGCTACAGTATAATTTAATTTTATTAACAGATCTACAACACTTTTAGAGGTTTTTCATTAGCAGATGTTACTTCTAAGTCACCTCCAGGACAGGACTCAAGATCAGTTTAAATTACTTTAAAAGTTATTTAAAGTGGCTCAGGTCCCCTTTAACTTTAATGTTCTATCACTTTAAAACAGAAATGTGATTAAAATAGCATTAATGTATTGTGCAAGGTGATGGCCCTTTTTTATTTTCTTAAGCAAACAAATACAGGGGTTGAATGAAGTTCCATATCCAGTACCATTTGCAGCTTAAAAAGGAATCTATCTGCTAACATGTCTTGTAAAAAATAGTAATAAACCCAAGCTAGAACAAATTAGATTTTTGTTTCAAATGCAGTTTTCACATTTAAAATGTAGCTTTTGTACTGAAAAATACGTCACCACAAAGCACTTGCAACTTTATTGCTGAAGACATGCAGCCTGATCCACCATCCACTTAGCCTGAAATACAGTGGGCTGTAATATCTTTGATAGGATTGAGACTTAGAAAAGTAGAGTTGGAAGGAGCCTACAAGGCCATCGAGTCCAACCCCCTGCTCAGTGCAGGAATCCAGGTCAAATGCTGTGGACATTATATATCTGGACTTCAGCAAAGCTTTCGACAAAGTGCCTCAATATTATCCTGATTAGTAAGCTAGCTAAGAGTGGGCTAGATGGAACAACTATCAGGTGGATCCACAATTGGCTACAGAATCGGACTCAAAGAGTGCTTATCAATGGTTCCTTCTCAAACTAGGGAGAGGTAACAAGCGGGGTACCACAGGGCTCGGTCCTGGGCTCAGTGCTCTTCAACATTTTTATTAATGACTTGGATGAGGAGGTGCAGGGAATGCTTATCAAATTTGCAGATGACACAAAGTTGGGTGGAACAGCTAATACTCTGGAAGACAGAAACAAAATTCAAAGTGACCTCGATAGGCTGGAGCGCTGGGCCGAAAACAACAGAATGAAATTTAAAAGGGATAAATGCCAAGTGTTGCACCTAGGGAGAGGAAACCAAATGCAGAGTTACAGAATGGGGGACACTTGGCTCAACAATACTACAAGTGAGAAGGATCTTGGAATTGTGATAGATCACAAACTGAATATGAGCCAGCAGTGCGATGTGGCTGCAAAGAAGGCAAATGCAATTTTGGGCTGTATTGATAGAAGTATAGCTTCCAAATTGCGGGAAGTGATAATTCCCCTTTACTCGGCACTGGTTAGGCCTCATCTTGAGTACTGCGTCCAGTTCTGGGCACCTCACTTTAAGAAGGACATAGACAAACTGGAGAGGGTTCAGAGGAGGGCAACAAGGATGATAAAGGAACTAGAAACAAGGCCCTATGAGGAGAGACTGAAAGAACTGGGCATGTTTAGCCTTCAGAAGAGGAGACTGAGGGGAGATATGATCACACTCTTCCAGTATTTGAAGGAATGTCACACAGAGGAGGGCCAGGATCTCTTCTCGATCATCCCAGTTTGCAGGACACGGAATAATGGGCTCAAGTTACAGGAACCTAGATTCTACCTAAACATCAGGAAAAATTTCGTGACTGTCAGAGCAATAAGACAATGGAATCAACTACCTAGGGAGGTGGTGGGCTCTCCCAGTCTGGAGGCATTCAAGGTGCAACTGGAGAATCATCTGTCAGGGATGCTTTCATAGAATCATAGAATCATAGAAAAGTAGAGTTGGAAGGGGCCTACAAGGCCATCGAGTCCAACCCCCTGCTCAATGCAGGAATCCAGGTCAAAGCATCTCTGACAGATGTCTGTCCAGCTGCACCTTGAATGCCTCCAGAGTGGGAGAGCCCACCACCTCCCTAGGTAGTTGATTCCATTGTCTTATTGCTCTAACAGTCAGGAAATTTTTCCTGATGTTTAGGTGGAATCTAGGTTCCTGTAACTTGAGCCCATTATTCTGTGTCCTGCAAAGGATCATTCATTACACAGCTCCAGAGCAGACATTTGCATTTTTCAAGAGGTGCATCTCATCAACTTTCAATAAATCACAGTAGCCCTTCAAAATGGCGTTGAAGCCTGTGTTCCATACTATTCCTCACTCCCTTTGTTTTTCTAAAGGCACACACTCATTGCCTGTTTGAATCATTTTTCCTCCCCTCCATGAATTCCACTAAAGTTTACATTTTAATATGTTTCCAACCCAAATGCAAACTTGGGTGCTTACATATTTTCTACTTCCAAGTGTGCTACCCTCTTTTATTGAGTGGTTCAAGAAAGGATATTCCCTGATACATACATTTTTTAAATTTAAAAATGTGGAGAGAAAGCCTGATCGCACATTTTTCCTTCTGAACCCTAACACACTTTTTCCTTTCTGCTGCCCACCCACCTTCCTTCTTCTGCCTGCATAATCCCCACCCTAGGCAGAGGAGACACAGTTCTGAGCAGACCAGTTTTACATAGCTACAGCTGCATTTACTTCCAGATGGCACATTTACATTTACGCCCAAAGAAGTGCAAAACACCCACAAGTATGAGGGGCACAGTCTCAAAGAGCTGCAAAGTGTCCCCAAGTACCAAAAAGGCGCCACAGCCTCACTGGGCAGAACCAGCCCGACCTGTCATCAAAGAAGGGGAGGGGCGAGGGAAGGGGTAAATAACATCTTGTCAGCAGGGGTTGTTGGAAGCACAGTGCAGGATCGCACGGATCAGGTCCCTGACTTTGCACAATAAAACATCTGACTTGTTTGGGGGACACTTATGGAGGCTCCATATGCTATGCTTCATGGTAGTCCCCCAAAATCTCAATTAGAAGCACATTCATGTTTTTAAATTGGGTATAGCCTCCATTTTATTTAATTTTGTTTTTTAAAAACCTCTGATGGAATCAACCAAACCAAGGCAGAATCCTGTGTGACATCCCTTCAAGTACTGGAAGAGTGCTATCATATCTCCCCTCAGTCTCCTCTTCTGAAGGCTAAACATGCCCAGTTATTTCAGTTTCTCCTCATAGGGCCTTTTTTCCAGTCCCTTTATCATCCTTGTTGCCCTCCTCTGAACCCTCTCCAGTTTGTCTACGTCCTTCTTAAAGTGTGGTGCCCAGAACTGGACGCAGGACTCAAGATGAGGCCTAACCAGTGCTGAGTAAAGGGGAATGATCACTTCCCGCAATTTGGAAGCTATATTTCTATTAGTGCAGCCCAAAATAGCATTTGCCTTCTTTGCAGCCACATCGCATTGCTGGCTCATATTCAGTTTGTGATCTACCACAATTCCAAGATCCTTCTCACTTGTGGTATTGTTGAGCCAAGTGTGCCCCATTCTGTAACTCTGCATTTGGTTTCCTTTCCCTAGGTGCAGCACTTGGCATTTATCCCTATTAAATTTCATTCTGTTGTTTTCAGCCCAGCGCTCCAGCCTATCGAGATCTCTTTGAATGTTGTTTCTGTCTTCCAGAGTATTAGCTGTTCCACCCAACTTTGCAAATTTGATAAGCATTCCCTGCACCTCCTCATCCAAGTCATTAATAAAAATGTTGAAGAGCACTGAGCCCAGGACCGAGCCCCGTGGTACCCCGCTCGTTACCTCTCCCTAGTTTGAGAAGGAACCATTGATAAGCACTCTTTGAGTCTGATTCTGTAGCCAATTGTGGATCCACCTGATAGTTGTTCCTTCTAGCCCACTTTTAGCTAGCTTGCTAATCAGGATATCATGAGGCACTTTGTTGAAAGCTTTGCTGAAGTCCAGATATATGATGTCCACAGCATTCCCATAGTCCACAAGGGAGGTTACCCGATCAAAAAATGAGATCAGATTGGTCTGGCAGGATTTGTTCTTGACAAATCCATGCTGGCTTCTAGTAATCACTGCATTGTTTTCAAGGTGCTTGCAGACTGACTTCTTTATAATCTGCTCAAAAATCTTCCCGGGGATTGATGTCAGACTGACTGGCCTATAGTTCCCAGGTTCCTCCTTCTTGCCCTTTTTGAAGATGGGAACAACATTTGCCCTCCTTCAGTCATCTGGCACTTCACCTGTCCTCCATGATTTCTCCAAGATAATAGACAGTGGTTCTGAGAGTTCTTCTGCCAGTTCCTTTATTACTCTAGGATGCAGCTCATCAGGCCCTGGAGATTTAAACTCGTTCAGAGTAATCAGGTGCTTCTTGACCATTTGCCTATCAATCTCAAGCTGCAATTCTGCCCCTTCAGTCTGCACTTCAGGTTTGCCAGGGGGGTCATAGACCCTCTTTTGGAAGAAGACCGAGCCGAAGTAGGAATTGAACATTTCTGCCTTTTCCTTGTCTTCTGTTATCCATTTGCCATCCTCATTGTGTAGTTGAACCACCATTTCTTTCCTCTGTCTTTTACTATGCATGTATCTGAAGAAAGCTTTCTTGTTGTTTTTAGCATTCCTCGCTAACCTTAGCTCATTCTCAGCTTTAGCCTTCCTGACACTAATCCTGCAGATCTGTGCTACCTGCCTGTACTCTTCCCTTGTAGCCTGTCCTTCCTTCCACTTCCTATACATGTCCTTTTTTGTTTTCAGGTCATCTTTGAGTTTTTTGTGAAGCCACATTGGCTTCTTCTGTTGCCCTCTGTTTTTTTTTCCTTGTGGGAATTGTTTGCAATTGTGCCTTTACAATTTCCTTTTTTAAAACTCCCACCCATCCTGGGCCCCTTTTATCATTAGAGTCACTTGCCATGGGACCTTACTTATCACTGTTCCAGGGATGTTGAAGAGTCCTTGGTCTCGAGTCACGAGTCGAGTCACGAGTCGAGTCACGAGTCTTTGGACCCGAGTCTCGAGTCCGAGTCCTTGGTCCAAAATGGTGACTCATGAGTCACGAGTCACAAGTCACGAGTCACTTCCAAAGCCGACTCCACAAGTCCCTATTAAAATCAATGGGGTTTTTCCCCGAACAAAATAAGGCTTTAGATGTGTGGCTTAAATAAATTATAGGCACAAGTGTGCCTTTTTATTTCAAAACTCTGCAACTGATTTTGGCAAGAACAGACCAGGCAGACAAACCCAAAATAACCAGGCAGGCAGAGGAGGCAGGGAACCCCAAAGCAGGCAGGCAGAGGCAGCCAAACCCAAATTGTCTGAAAGGTTGCATTTTAGGGAAATGATTTTAAAAAATAAACTTGCAGTACTTCCTAAAACCTATCCATTTTGCATTTGAGGAACACGATTTTGGAACACGAGTCCTTGGTCTCGAGTCCTGAGTCAAGTCTTGAGTCCCATTAAAAATATTGGGACTCGAGTCAGAGGGGGGACTCAGTCCGACTCACGAGTCGAGTCCTGGAGTCCGAGTCCCCATCCCTGCATTGTTCTGAGTTTGTTAAAATTGGCTTTCCTAAAATCCAGGGTATGCGTTTGGCTACACTCAGCTTTTGCTCCCCTTAGAATCAAGAACTCAAGTATAACATGGTCACTTTCCCCCAGAGTTCCCAAAACTGCCACTTTATCCACTAACTCATCTCTGTTGGTTAGAATCAGGTCAAGGATAGCCGATCCTCTAGTTCCTTCCTTCACTTTCTGTAGGAGGAAGTTATCAGCAATAGCAATACAGGTCAGGAATTTCTTGGAGGGGGCATGTTTGGCAGAATTTGTCTCCCAACAGATATCGGGGAAATTGAAGTCCCCCATTACTACCACATCATGCCTCCTTGAAACATTTGCAATTTGCTTTTCAAAAGTTTCATCCTCACTTAGTCATCTAGCATCCAAGTATACACAGAAATCATGCTAAACTATAAATTGGGTGTAGAACTTCGGGTCCAGGGGACAAATCCAGCCCTCCGGTGGTCCTAATCTGGCCCTCCGAGGTTCTCTGAAGGCCTTGCCTCCTTCCTCCAGCCCCAGCCCCTTTCCCCAATCAACCATCACTTGGTGGTTTTACTGACTTTTGTGCAGTTGAAATGTACGAAGGTTGAAAAAGGTTGAAATGCCTCTGCTAAGACTTAATCACTGGCAATAGGAGCTTTAAACTATAATATGTTGGGTTGATTTTTTTTTTGGCACCAGCCCTTTTCCACTGGAATGCAGCTCCCAAGAGCTTCTCCGAAATTGGATTCAGTCCTTGGGTGAAGTGGTTCTACACCCCTGCTATAGATTTATTTATTTATTTATTTAAGAATATTTATATACTGCTTCCCATTTTTAAAATTCGCAACACACACACACACACACACACATAATTAAAAGCAGAACAGCATTTAGATAAGTTATGGTTGGGAAAAGCCTGGGTAAACAAGTAAGCTTTTAATAATTGTCAAAAGCACAGTTCAGAGGGAGGGCACCACCACAGAGAAGACCCATTGTTGTGCTGCTGCAAGAAGAGACTCTGCAGGATGTGGCCTCTCCTGAAGATTGTAGTGGTCTAACAGGTCCATATAGGGGAGATAATATTTCAGATAACCTGGTCCTAAGTTGTTTAGGGTTTTATATGCCTATAATAATACCTTGAACCTGGCTCAGTGTCAAAGTTAATGCATTTATGTTCCATTGCAATCAATGTGGCACAAACCCAGTTAACAGACCACTGAAATCTGTGCCAAACCTCCCATTAAGTATAATAGATGTACATTGTACTCTGATATCTTGATTCTAAATATATTTACTTGGAACATTCTGAATGAAGCTTTCTCACAAGGAAGGCAACTTGGGATGTATACCACACCACAATCAGCTGGAATTTTTTCTATTAGTACTTTACATATTTTAACTTAGGGACATTTTAAAAGTCCCTTGCATACAAATGCACAACTTAGGTATATGTTTCTGGTCAGTACAGATACATACTTAAATATAACATATAGAAAAGTATTGTTGACTTGGAATTAAAAAAAGGGGGGGCAGGGCAGACACTAGACTTTATGGGCCTACCCTCCTTGATCGATATAGGTTTGAACCCAAACTCTCCCATGCCATTCTAAATGGATCCATTTCAGACCAGCCAGCCTGGTCCTTATGTAACTCTCCCCTCTGCCCCTTGGTTTCCCAAATTTAATTTTGTGATGAGGGCTCCAGTATGCCATTGTCATAAGGCCTCATGACCTAGGCCCCCTACATGCTGCCAAAAGCATCTATAGTAGTATATAGAACCAACAGAAACCATGGGAAATATAGCTTCTATGGTTCGCATCATCCCTAGTCATGCTGCTGTGAGTGTACAGTATTTGGCAGCATCCAGGAACATCAGCAATGATAAGAACTAATTTGTAATGATGGCAGTGTTTCTAAACAGTGCTCTGCATGCTTACAGCAACACTGATGGACACTGGGAGCCATGGGAAATAAGTTCCCTGTGGAGCCCAGCATCTCTTGATGCTGTCTTGCATACTCATGGCGGACGGTGTATAGCATCTACTAGAAACTGTCATGATCCCTGCCTCCTACTGTGTCCTGATAAGTGAAGGGAACGGGGGCAGCAGGGAGGGCTGATGTTTGGACACTCAATCCACACCAGACCCAATCTCTGGCAGGATTGTGCCCAGTGTTGTACAAAGTGTGTAATCTGATCTGATCAGAATTGGAATCAATAAAAAGTATAAAACCTTCTTTAAAATATGAAATAACTAACTATTGCCCGCAGCTTCGCTCATGTGGATTTTAGGGTTTTCTACAAACAGTGAACCTCAGGATTATACCGAGTATAGTTCTTTGCCACGGTTCTAACTTGCTTTTGCCTCATGGCATCGGTATATCTAGCACGACGTTTGCGAGATGTCTTAGGTGTGGAAATAGAAAGAGGTGATTCCTGAGAGCAGTGTCTGATAACACTGGACTGAGTGTAAAATGTATTGCTTTTAGAAACACCATCAGGTTCAGATGGCAAATAAGCCTCAAAATGGCCACCGGAAAGATTTTGCATAAAACGTAACCATTCTACAGGGTTACCTTTGTTACCGAATTTTGCGTGAAGTTCACCATTACGATAAACTTCGAAAACTAATTTGAAAAGCTGTCCACCCGCTGTCAACTCGCACAAACCACCATAAGTATGCGGTTGGGACATGTTGTCAAAGTATGCATCGGCACTCGCATAGTTGTTTCCATCACTGTCGTGGGACATTATAGAGAATTCATCCCAGTTTTCAACGACATGATCAACTATTTGTTCACATACCTCCCTACCTAGATTTTGACTGCCATACATAACGAAAGATAGTGCCCGGAATAGGCATGCTCCATCGCCTACAATTGGTGTGACTGTGTGTGGTATAATCACACCATTTACATTTAAATTTTCAATTTGCATTTTGAATTTTTTTTTATGGAGAAGAAAAATAAAAAAAAAAACAGGTTTTAAAATGAAAAGGGTCCCCCCCCCTCCTTGGAGGCCTGCGAGAGCTGTATAGAAAAGATACAGTGTCTCTGACTGAAAGTGTAACGTTTAGGCTGGGTGCTGGCAGCAGAAATCTTTTCCGACAGAAATATCTGATCTTAAAGAAAAATCAGGTTAATCCCGAGAGTCTACAGGTGAGGAAGAGTGACCATGCCAAGTTTGGGGTAGATCCATCAAAACCTGATGGAGCCTATGCGACGTTGCCCCCCACACAGCAGTCATTCAGTCAGTAATTTAAAAAGTTTCCCTCCCTTTTCACCCCCTTAGAGAACATTCTAAATGGCCTAGGGGAGATTTGCATACCCACTCCTATTGTCATATGGGCTATTTGCATAACTGTTCCTATTGGCTCCTGCAGCAATTCTGAGATGAGGCCAATTTGCATAACTGCTCTCCTGTTGTTTTGCCCATAGGAGATATGAGAGTGGGGCAATTCCCCCCCCTTTCACCCCCTTAGGGATGGAATTTCCAAAAATCCTTCCTTAGTGGGTGTCTACATCATAAAAACAATGTTCCTTCAAAATTTCACGTTCCTAGATTACACGGTTTGAGCTGGGCGTTGATGAGTCAGTCAGTCAGGACTTCTTCTTTTATATGTATAGATTTTATCATTAGGAAAATAAACCTTAAATGAACAAGTCTGTCTTTTAGAAGATGTTTTGCATCTGAGCTTTTGTGTGTGAACTTCTCATATCTTCAGTAATCCCATTACACTCATTTCATAAACAATTGTTGGATAAACAGGTCTTAAAATATTTTTTTGTCTGAAAACTACATGTGTGAAAATAAATTTTCTCACAAAAGTCAGTTTGGTGGTATGGTTACAGTGTCAAACTTACAGATTTGAGTGATCCAGTTCAAATCATCACTCAGACACAAGACTAGGTGATCATGGGTCATTCACTGTCTCTCAGCTTTGTCTACCTCACAGGGTTCTTGTGAGGATAAACGAGGGGGGTGGGTGCATACCATGTATACAACCCAATATCAATGGGAAAAGAGTGAGATAGAAATAGTTTAAAATAGTATCAAAATGACAAATTTTGTCAACATCAGTGTATAAAGGTGTGTGGGTAAATGCACAATTTTCAGGTTTCTTTAGTATGTTTTTTTTTCTTTTCTTGTGAAGATATGTACATTATATCAGGGTGAGGAGGGAACAAGTATTTAAAAGAAAATATTATTTTTCAAAACAAAATTCTTACAGCTAGCATACTTAAACAATATGAAAATGTTTATTTTTGCTATTCAGGTTGTGAGTTAAGCAAGGTTAGTGAGCTGGTAAAATTGGAACTATTATAGCAGTGTTCTCCAACCTTTGCTCCCCAGATGTTTTTGGCCTGCTACGCTGGCTGGGGCATGCTGGGAGTTGTAGGCCAAAAACATCTGGGGAACAAAGGTTGGAGAACACTAGGTAAAAGAAACCACACTGCATGTTGATCTGCGTTGCTAAACATGACAAATCAACCAAACCCCAGGCTCACTGCTGTGGGTGTGATTTAGGTCAAAAGAAGTCCTTGCCAGGGGAGTGGAGGGAATAAACAGCAGAGCGACTTCGTTGATATTTTCATTGAAGAGCTGGGATTGAGTGTGTGTGTGTGTGTGTGTGTGTGTGTGTGTGTGTGTAGGTGGAGAGAATATATGTGCAGGTTACAATTTAAAGCACCGTTTTTTTTGCTGACAGAGCAAATCTTTGGGCTACAGAGCTGCTGCAGCTTCAGACAGAAGGCAAAGTATTGTAGTGACATGCATGACAGTTTCAATGACTCATAGTATTGATAAAAGCTGCAGTTCTATGCACACTTATTTGGGAGTAAGCCTGACTGAACTTAATAGAATTTAACCCTGAGTAAATGTGAAAAGGATATGGTTGTAGAGACACAATCCATCCAGAAGTTCTCCTCTATAAACCTCATTGAAATGAATGAGCTCCCATTCATTCCAATGAAGCGTGCAGAACTTCTCAATGAATGCCCTTTTGTTTGACTGGATCCATTTGGGCCCAAGGTATGAAGTGTACATTTCAAAAAAGCACTAGAGAGAGTTGCTGGGTTGCAACCTTGGGGAGGTGGGTTCTCTCTTTTACTAGGGTCTCTGCGGTCCACCAATGTATTGTGTGTTAAATGTTGCAACGCACAAATGGATAATCAGGATCGATAAACAACTAAGGCATAGGCAATCTGTGTTAAGTGATCCCAATATGCATCCACCGTTGGGGGGGCGGGAGGGAGGTGGCCTTGCCAATATTCGTTGCGACCCCCCCCCCCCATAAGTCAAGCACTAGGTGGACCGCCAGAAATTGGCCAGTAGCGCACCTTTGGACCACGTTCTACCGATCTCTGCCTTGAGAAAATGCAAGGTGGAGTTGACCGTAAAAAGTCTCCCCAAAACGAAATGAGTAATGTTTGCTTCGCACGCTTCTCCACCCTCTACTAGGGCTAAACAACAGCCTCTTCTCTCTTGTAGCTGGGGAGGGGTGTGTGTGTGTGGGGGGGTAGTAAGCAGGCTCAGGCATCAGAGCCGCGAGATACACCCCAAAGGGCGCGAGCCGAAAGCAGCCAAACAGCCCTCCATAGCTTTGGCGCGTAATTGCGGCGGTTCCGGGGCTGCCTGAGAGAAACCGCAAGAGGAGAAGGGGAGCGAGAAGCACATGGAGGAGGAGCACCCTCCAACCGCTTCTCCGAGGAAGTCCCTCCCTTGCTGGGGTTAGCTCAGCTGCCTTTCTTGGCGCCCTACTGCTTTCCGGGAACCCCGACGCGCTCACGCGCCTGCCTGCGCCGCGCGCCCCCTTGGCTCCCTCAGAGGGAACGAGGGACGCAGGGGCGTCACTTTAAACACGCGGGAAGCCTGAGCGTTCTTTTTCTCCTTCTCTTGCAGAAGCTGGCGGTGCGGAACTGCTCTGCCGCGGTGCTACTGGGCAGCGCACGAGGGAATAGCGGCAGCGGCGCCGGCAGCAGTAGCGGCTTCAGCAGCGCCAAACAGCCTGTGCTGCCGGCGCTCCTCAAGGCGCCCGGAGGCGGTGGTGGCGCCGGCGGCCAGAGCCCCAGCCCTCAGAGCCTGGCTCTCTCCGTGCTTCCGGCCAAGGTTCCCGTCGCCATGGTGACAGCGCACCTCAACGGCGGCCTGGGATGCAGCGCGGGACCCCCGCAAAGCGCGCCCATCAATCTACAGACGAAGCTGGGCTGCAACGCCCGCCGCGCGCCCGCGGAGCCGGGATCCCATTCCCAGGTGAGCAGCTGGAGGAGGAGGAGGCGGCGCCGGGCGCGGTGGGGGAGGAATTGGATCCTGAGGAGGAGGAGGAGCAGCAGCAGCAGCAGCAGCAAGTCTCCTCAAATTCCGAAGTTGGGGTGCGGAGGGAGGAAAGCATCGCAGCAGGGATGGGATGTGTGTGGTGAAGATCCGAAGTGGGCTGAACGACGACAATCCCGTGTGAATGCTCACACAATCTCGGGTGCGTTTTCTGAATGTCTCAAAACCGCCTCGGGGACAGACCTGGAATGGTTAACACTCACTAAACTTTGGACAGTCACTGAAACGTGTTTATCATCCATCAACTCTCATTTTATTTTATTATTAACCAGAGGTGATCACAATAACACATATATGGAGGAAGGTGAAAGGAAGTGGAGGAGCAGAGTAGTTGGAGGGGTGGCGGGGCATCCTGCGATAAGGTCAGGATTGGAGTGCTGAGGCGGTGGTGGGATTTGGGTTAGGTTTACCAACATGTATTTAAAATCTCTAGTATTTTGTGTCTCTCTCTGAGCATTTTGGAGGCTGGTGGCTCCTATTCGGGTGGGGCTCTTAATCCATTGCAGCTTTTATTCAGAGCTTTATACGAGCTTTCCATGGTGGTGAATCTATTTTGGGCATGGAGTTCAACGCCATGGATAGCTCCTATAGAGCTCCAAATAAAACCTGCCATGGATTAGGAGCCTCACTGAAATAGGCGTCACCAGCCTCCCTGTAGCCTTTACAAGGAATCCCTGTCTATCTCTGAGTGGCTGTGGCTGTCCAAGGGCTCTAGAGAGGATCCCTCCTCCCTTCCCTACTACTTGAGATATTTGTAAATACTGAGCTATTGCTCCTCCCTAAGGGCAAAGTGGTTTTCATTGGTGGAGTGAACCTGCTCCTGGTGTGTGTGTGTGTGTGTGTGTGTGTGTACACAGTGCATTTTGTCTCAGAAAGAAAGATAGAAAGAAAGAAAGAGTGCAGTGTGTGTGTGTATAACTGCAGCAGCTATAGGATTGCTTGGACAGGCTGGTATTTGCCACACTTACATTTTTACCTCCTCCTCCTCCTCCTCCTCCTCCTCCTCCTCCTCCTCCTCCTTCTTCTTCCCAAGGAGCTCAGTGCTGGCTTGCAATGAAGTTATGTCATTTTGTCCTCCTGAGAAAGGCTGGAAGTACTTAGGTGTGGAAATAGGGATATTGTTGGCATGCAGTATGTCAGGGGCTCACCTTGGCATGCAGTATGTCAGGGGAATAGTTGGAAAATGTGAGAACTGAAGCTAATAGAGATAGGGTGTGGTTAGGTCACCATTGCAGTAGATATAGAGTGTATTGAACTAGAAGGGGAGGACAAGGCTAGAGTGTTGAGGAAGCAAGTACACAGGAGAGCAGTGGCAATAAGGCTTGGGTTACCATAGGAATTGTAATGAACAAAAGTTCATGTCCCAAGTACAGTTAGAGTAATAAGGGAATGGAAGCATCTTGGAGCACATTGGATCAGGCAGATGAGAAGGCAGGCTAGTGAGTGTGTGCGTGCCCACACACGTGTATAACTTTAAGACTGGTGTCTGAGTTTGTTCTTTCCCCTCCTCCCTCCTCCTTTTTTTCTTTTGCCATGTATTTTAATGGAAACGGCACAATTGTTTCCTTTGTATTGCATGTATTTTAGACTGTAAGCCTGAGGGCAGAGGCTGCCTTATTTTTTTATTGATCTGTAAGCCAAACCTTTTTGGCTGAAGGCTGGGGTTAAAATGTTTTTAAAAAATAAACAGGAGTATAGCTTGGAGAACTGTATGATGGGGAGCTTAATAGTGATGAAGGATATAGTTTGGGGAAACAGTAACAGCATGAGAGCTTGTGGAGGTGAAAGAACATTAAGCATTGCATTGAAATGGGGAGCACTTATGTGGCAGGAGCTGGGGTAATAAAGCAATCCACAGAAAGGAACAGGGGTACTTGAAGTACAAAGTAGTGTTGAATAGGTGTGGGGAGGCATAACTGGGGCAGTGTGAGTAGGAAACAAAACAATGCTTTTAGACCACCTTAATGCTGTTCTTTGAGGCAATTGTGGGCACAGCTATTATGCCAATTAACCTTTTTCAGCTTAAAACTTAGTCCCTCCAGGTTTTTTTTTGGTGTTTTTGTCTTTTTAAAGCCAACTGCTTCCTCCATAATTCCCAATATTATGGCCTTCTTGGGTGAGGCTGTGCTCTGTGCCCCTTCATTTATTGAAAAGTTCAGCATGTGGTTGGGGCCAAGCCTTTTCCATTGTGGCACGGACAGTGTGAAACCTCTTGCCCCAGGGACACAACAAACTATCTAATATAGAGTGATAATGTTTATTGTGTCCTTGGGACAAGAGCCTATAAGTTCCACTGTCAGAGAAATGTCTTTTCAATAATGTGGTTGATTATATGGATTTGGAGAATTTTATCTTGCTTTCTTTTGCTGATTGTTTTCATTTTGGTATGTTGTTTTTAATCTTTGTTTTAATATACAGAAGCAATTGTTGCATTTATAAGTAAGGTTTTAAACATGGTGGGTGTCAGATTCTGAGGGGTTTGGCATCACTCACCACTCCTAAACAGATGGAGGATTGAGGGGAGAGTAATTATCAGCGTAAGTTCCAGGGCTGTGTGTAATTCTGATCTTGAACAATCACAGACAACCTGCAGAATGTGATATTGGTTCATATTCCCAAAACTCTAATTTTAAAACGTTTCTAGCCCTTTGTATGTGAAGATACAGGCAGTACTTGGTAGAATCTCACAAACCAGACAGCAGGTGGCTGAATAAGAGTTCAGTGTTCTGGGCATGGGGATTGTACTTCTATGCCTTCTTTACCTATCTCCCTAATAACCAAATGTAGTATAAATTATACAAAATAAAATATGGAAACTATTGGTATGCATAATTTATACAGGTGAAAGAATTCAGACAAGCTTGGCACAGAATTTGAGTTTTTGTTTTGTGATTTTTTATTTTAGCTGAGAGTACACACAACTCTAGTTGGAATAAGTTGCTTGGTCTTCCGTGTTCCATTTACTCCTCTGGTTCCTCTCTGTTTGTGAGACTGAAAAGAGAATATACTTCTGTGGAGAAAGCCAACCTAAGCCCCCTGCCTGACACACACACACTCACGAAGGAGGGGGGGAGGAGACCCGGGGGGGGGGGGGAGATGCCAAAGGGGACAAACAACATCTACATAGAATCACCCCAGGGGGGAAGGCAGGAAGCATCACCAGGTTTGTCAATGCTCTTGCATATCAGCCCCATCTACATAAGACTTGAATACCTCTCCAGGGCAGACGCTTCGGCACCCCTAAGAAATGGCCACTCAACACCATAGGATGGGACCATTAAGCAAGTGGCTTCAAAGGAACCCCATCCCACGGGGGGAAGGCGTCACCCCACCTGACCCAAAAGGCCGCCCCTCAGGGAGGGTGTCAACCCACCTGATCACGGAGGGAGGGGCTACCTGAAACACCAAGGTATAAAACCTGCACAAGGGAACTTTTCTCTGGACCTGATCAGCAATCTTGCCCATGCCTGGGGTAAGGGAACAAAGGATCAGCAACCCCGGGAAACCAAGCTGAAATCACTGGCCGCTTGGGTTGACCGGACCCCCGGGAAACCAAGCTGAAATTACTGGCCGCTTGGGTTGACCGGACCCCCGGGAAACCAAGCTGAAATCACTCACAAGCCGCTTGGGTAGACCGGGCCCCGCCGGAAACCCAGCTAGCCGCTTGGGTAGACCGGGCCTCCACCGGGAACCCAGCTAGCCGCTTGGGTAGACCGGGCCTCCGCCGGGAACCCAGCTAGCCGCTTGGGTAGACCGGGCCCCGCCGGGAACCCAGCTAGCCGCTTGAGTAGACCGGGTCTCCGCCGGGAACCCAGCTAGCAGCGTGCGGTTGACCGGGCCCCGCCGGGAACCCAGCTAGCCGCTTGGGTAGACCGGGCCTCCGCCGGGAACCCAGCTAGCCGCTTGGGTAGACCGGGCCTCTGCCGGGAACCCAGCTAGCCGCTTGGGTAGACCGGGCCCCGCCGGGAACCCAGCTAGCCGCTTGGGTAGACCGGGCCTCCGACGGGAACCCAGCTAGCAGCGTGCGGTTGACCGGGCCTCTGCAGGGACCCGGGCTAAACTAACTAGCTGAGAGCCCTGAAATCATGTTGTCCTTGAGGCTTTTGCTTGCTACTTTGTACCGTACTGATAAGCTGTATTGCTGGCGTGGGTCTGAGTTTGTGAAGGTAATTTTGTAAATAAACTTTGTTTTCTAAAAGATACTTCTGTGGCTATAAGTTATCCCTTTGTTCTGGCCTAAGGCGAGGCGCTGGGGACCTTGGAGAAGGCCCGCCCCAGCACCCGCTATCCCCTTAGCATTGAACCCGCGCAGAAGACCAGGTTGTCGGTCTTCCACTACTTCAGATCAAGTTATGTTCAACAAGGCTTACAGGACCATTTGTGAAAATTATTTTAGGAATGTGAAAATCTATATAGACATCTGGCTAGCTTTAGAGCTTTCGTGATAGTTGTAAAAATAAATAAATAAATAAATAAAATAATTAAATAAATACTTGCTGTTTATATCAGTCAAGCACCAGTAGGCTCTTTTAAAGCAAGAAATACAAGCCAATGATTTTGGCTAGGCATATACCTAAAGCAAGTTATTTAAATTTATTTCTCTAGAAATGCATGATGTAACAGAGTGAAGTGGGAAATAGTGAACCCCCACCATGAAAAAATGCTGTGGATTATACATCAGTGTATAGCAGTGGCCAAAATGCAGCATGAGTACCAAAAGTTTCACCAGCAGCAGAACTTTGTAGCATGAATGGACGGGAACATGAATTCATCACTGTATGCATTTCATAATGTACTGTACTTTGTAATGTTTGAGTAACAGCAGCTTCACAGAAGTTAAAATATGTTCACAGAGCAGGTGTATTATACTGTTGTGTTCTTTCTCTTTTACTGAGTCAGTCTTGCTTTGTATATGATGGTGTGATTTGTGTGAGACACTGCACTGAAGATAACGGGCGCGTTTGCACGTCACAAGAACCCACTCAGGCGATCACTCGTGACCGAGTAAGATTGTCTTCCGGGATAAAGGGAGGAAATTCTAAAGAAGATTGTGTAGACTCTAGCGATGGGTGGGTCCGTAAGTGACTGTGGAGGCCAATTTTAGATCCACACAGCTTCCCACAGTGAGGACACAGGTTACCAGATAGAAGATGGTCCTGTAAAGGATTCATTTGACGTGCTTTTCGCTTAGCACGTTTCTCCCTTTCACCTTACACTCGGGCTTCTTCAAAGTCCATGGAACCTTTGTGAAAGGCCAACCTCCATTTAGATTGTTCATGGGCCAGAGCTTCCCAGTTTTCGATGTTTATATTGCATTTTTTTAGATTAGCCTTATGAACATCTTTAAACCTCTTATATTGACCACCGATATTCCGCTTTCCATCCTTGAGTTGGGAGTAAAGTAACTGCTTTGGGAGACGGCAGTCAGGCATTCGAACAACATGACCGGTCCACTGAAGTTGGCGTTGAAGGATCATTTTTTCAATGCTAGTAGTCTTTGCTTCTTCCAGTACACTGACATTTGTTCGCCTATCTTCCCAAGTAATTTGCAGGATTTTCCGGAGGCAACGTTGATGAAACCTTTCAAGGAGGTGGAAGTGACGTTTATAGATAGTCCATGTTTCGCAGGCATACAATAAAGTTGGTAATACAATGGCTTCATAAACCAGTGTTTTGGTCTTCTTACAAATATTCCGATCCTCGAACACTCTTATGTTTCATTCGAGAAAATGCGGCACTTGCGGAGCTCAGATGATGCTGGATTTCACTGTCGATGTTAGCTGTAACAGAAAGATAGCTGCCAAGATAGAGAAAATGATCGACATTTTCGCCAAGCTGGATAGATGGCATCACCAAAGGATTGGCTTGCACTTGCTGATGAAGCACTTTGGTTTTTTTTGATGTTAAGTGAGAGACCAAGTTTTCCGTATGCTTCTGCAAAAGCATTTAGGATAGTTTGGAGATCATCCTCTGAATGTGCGGAGACCACATTATCATCAGCATACTGAAGTTCCACAACGGAGGTTGTAATTACCTTACTTTTTGCTTTCAGCCTGCTGAGATTAAAAAGCTTTCCATCTGTTCGATATATAATTCCCACACCGGTGGGAAGTTTCCCCTTGACAAGATGTAAAACCATGGCAATGAAAATGGCAAATAATGTTGGGGCGATAACACATCCCTGTTTAACACCTGATCCCACTTTAAATGGAGCACCATGAGAGCCGTTGTTGTCCAAAACCGTTGCCGTCATGTTGTCATGGAGAAGTCGCAAGATATTCACAAATTTATTGGGGCATCCAATTTTCATAAGGATAGTCCAGAGAGCTGTACGGTCTACAGTATCAAAGGCCTTAGCCAAATCGATAAATGCCATATAAAGGGGTTGGTTTTGCTCCCGGCATTTTTCTTGGAGCTGACGTGCGGTAAAAATCATGTCTACTGTCCCTCTAGAGGGGCGGAAACCATATTGAGTTTCAGGGAGGATCTCTTCTGAAATAGATAGAAGACGGTTTGCGAGAATCCTAGCAAATATTTTACCTGCGGTTGCTAAGAGAGAAATGCCCCGATAGTTTCCACAGTCTGTTCTATCACCCTTCTTAAAGAGGGTGATAATTATGGCATCCCTGAAGTCTTCTGGGATCTCTTCTCTTATCCAGATTTTTTCGATGAGTTTATGAAGATGTTGTACAAGTTCGGGGGCCCCTTCTTTAAAGATTTCAGCAGGAATCCCATCTGGTCCACTAGCTTTGTTGTTCTTCATTTGATTAATGGCTTTTTTTTACTTCATCCAAAGTGGGGAGTATTGCAAGTTCCTCTTTAATTTGTTTTTGCAGGATTTGCGAAAAAATCTCATTATCCACCTTAGATTTACGATTTAAAAGGTCATAATAATGCTCTTTCCAACGCAGTGCAATAGACTCTTTGTCTTTTAAGAGTTTGGTGCCATCTTTTGATTGTAAAGGGTTTGTACCATAGGTTTTTGGTCCATAAATGGCCCTTGTGGCCTTAAAAAAGCCCCGTGCATCATGAGATTCTGCAAGTTGTTGAATTTCTTCAGCTTTCTTTTTCCACCAAGCGTTCTTAAGTTCTCTTGTTCTTCTTTGGACCTCAGCCTTTGCGCTAGCATAGGTTTTTTTCTTGGCAGCGCAGTTAATATCATTTTGCCATATTTGGAAGGCTTTCCTTTTTTGGTCAATTATATATTTAATCTCATTATCATTTTCATCAAACCAATCCTGATGTTTCTTAGTTTCATATCCAATAGTTTGTTCACAAGCTGCAGTAATGGAGGTTTTCAGCTTAGACGAATGGTCCTCAATGTTGTCAGGAGGTTCCGTAGGTAGATGTTCCTTAAGAAGTGATTGAAGACGAGTTTGCTTAATAGGATCTTGAAGGACTTGGATGTTCATTTTATGCCTTTGTTTCCTTCCTTGAAGCCTACGTTGGGGAGCAATGTTGATAACCATTGTGGACCGGATTAGTCGGTGGTCTGTCCAGCAGTCGTCGGCACTCACCATGGCCCTAGTAAGAAGTACATCGCGGCGATCTCTAACACGGACAATTACATAATCCAGAAGATGCCAGTGCTTTGACCGTGGATGCTGCCATGATGTTTTAAACTTATTCTTTTGTCGAAAGAGCGTGTTTGTAATAGTGAGATTATGCTCTGCACATATAGACAAAAGTAGGAGTCCGTTCGGGTTGCTATTACCAACTCCGTCTTTTCCAATAGTTTCTGGCCATAAATCAAAGTCACGCCCGACTCTTGCGTTAAAATCGCCCAGGAGGATAATTTTATCCTCCTTAGGTATCTCTGACAGGAGAGTGTCCAACTGGCTGTAAAAACTTTCCTTGATGTCATCATCAGCATCTAATGTTGGTGCATAAGCGCTCAAAATAGTTACCTGTTGGTTATTGGCGAGCTTTAATCGAAGAGTTATCAGGTGTTCGTTAATGCCAGTAGGAACTTCTGACAAAGAGTTCACTAGTTCATTTTTGATGGCAAAGCCTACACCATGTATTCGTCGGTCCTGCTCAGGTAGTCCTTTCCAGAAGAAGGTATAACCTCCTTTTTCTTCTTTCAACTGTCCCTCTCCTGCCCTTCGAGTTTCTTGAAGTGCTGCTATGTCAATTTTAAACCGTCTCAGCTCCCTTGCAATAATAGCAGTCCTACGCTCAGGGCGTTCACTATCTATGTTATCCAGCAATGTCCGTATATTCCATGTTCCAAAATTCAAATGTCTTTTTCGACCGCTAAAATGGTGACCCCACTGGACGCGGTAATCCAGTCAGGGGAGAAAGAGGTAGACTATGTTTAGGGCATCTTTTCTAGCCCCCTCCCCATACGGGGTGAGCAGAGTGGATCCTAAATAGGGCTGCTCAGTCATGGATACAGCTGCCGAGTTGCTCGACTACCTCGTTCCTTGAACAGGGCGACTGAGTCTGCATCCACCGCCCATGTGCTGGTCCATGACTAGGGGCTTCCAGATTCACAGTCCTGCCCCCGTCGCCATTCGCCAGTTGCCATGGGACTTTTTTTTGTTTGTTTGTTTGGGTTGGGTTGGGTTGGATGGGTTGGGTTGGAAGACGCCTGTGCGTG
This sequence comes from Shinisaurus crocodilurus, assembly GCA_021292165.1. NCBI lineage: Eukaryota > Metazoa > Chordata > Lepidosauria > Squamata > Shinisauridae > Shinisaurus > Shinisaurus crocodilurus. The sequence continues at coordinate 185,767,119 of CM037879.1, forward strand.
AAACTGTTTTATGTGGGGAGATTGGTGCACAACGAATCACCACACAAACTTGACAGAGTACGGCAGAGATCCAATGGCACGGTTACCCTGACGATTGGAAAACCATTCTCTGCTGCAGCCTTCATCCGCCTTCACAGCCGTTGTAATTTAGGTTTAATTATCTTCCGCCTGTTCTGCCGTTGAGGACTTTATGTTTTGGATTGTTCTTTGTCTGGTTCCTCTCCCCGGACCTTACCGCCATGGGTGACCCTACTGGGAGTACATAGCTCCCGACGGCATTGATGTCAAACCTCTGTGCCTACTAGTGTTCAACAGATTGGATATATTCACGCCACTAGCAAATGTACATCATTTAGGGGTTTTCTGTAAGATATATTTAGGCATCCCCAAATGTTTAGAGAAATTGGATGGTGGCAAGCCATCAATTAAAAAAACAAAAACCTTTTAAGGGAATCAGCTGTGGGTCAAGTGAAAGAGATTAGTAAACACACATGCTTTTCAGACATAATGGCAGATCATGGTTTGTCATTACGAGCATGGTCAGCTTTGAGCTCGCAAGCTCTGTTCCTCCTTCTGTGTGTGAGGGGATGTTATTAGAGGCTTCCTTTGCTGGTTTGCCACACTTGTAGGTACAGGAAGCACAAGAATTTAGTAAAATAGAAATAGGTTTATTTTAAGGACTTGGTATCGTAAACCGTAATGAAAACAAGATATTTCAAAATATAGCTAAAAATTGGAATTGTCTCAGTATGGTAAAAAAGACAAGTCTGTGTAGACTGTTTCCAATGTGTTTCTCTCTCTCTCTCTCTCTCTCTCTCTCTCTCTCTCTCTCTCTCCATCTCACACACACCCACACCCACACCCAAGGCAAGCAGGCAACAGGCAAGCCTTCTGAAAAATCAGTCAGGGCTAGAAAGCCATGTGTGATGCCATGCACCTGAGCTCAGCAAAGCAATTCTGCTTTGGACTGTTGTGGGGTTATTTGAGGATTGTTTAACCCTCCAACCAGCCATGCCACCTGAGTTCGGCCGACACAATAAGCTGTGGCTGGGCGGTGATTATGCAGATCACACCTGGCATCCATTTTTACATCCGGGTTTATGTCTCCCTCCCCTGTTGGATTCAGTTTAAAGCCCTCCTGATGAAGTTCCTCATGCTGTGGCCAAATACATACTTCCCAGTCCTTATGAGATGCAACCCATCCTTTGCCAGCAGTCCATCTTCCAAGAAGTGTAGCCCATGGTCCCAGAATCCAAAACTCTCATGTCGGCACCACCTTCATAGCCAGTCATTCACCCGAAGTATTCCCCCCCCCCTTTCTATTCCTCTTCCAAGTACTGGAAGGATGGATGAGAAAACTATCTGGGCCCCAAAGTTCCCTTCCCAAATCTTCAAAGTCGGACTCGGACATGATTTCTTCATGACTCCGCTTGGCAGTATCATTTGTTCTCACATGGATGAGAAGAAAGGGATACGTGTCAGTGGGCTTGAGCCTTGGCAACCGTTCTGTCACATCTTTAATCCGTCCCCTGGGGAGATAGCAGACCTGGCGAGTCCATGGGTCTCCATGACATACTTCGGTTTCAATTCCCTGCAGGAGGGAGTTTCCCACAACTAGTACTCTTCTCTTCCTCTTGTTGTAGGCCTCTGTTGCATTTCCTCTGCTTCAGCCTCACTGTCATGTGGGATGCCCTGTAATTCTTCCTCTGCAGGCTGTCCTCCGGTCTCGTCCTCAAGTACCTGAAAGTGGTTCCATAGCTCCACTGCTTCCACTCGTGCTGAATGTCTTCTAGTTCTTCTGCTCTTAACTGTCACTCTTTTCCAGGGAGTTTTCTCTACTTCATTTTTTCTCACCTCAGGATTCTCCGATTCTGCTTCAGCTTGCTGTTGCTCTTCTGGCTCCTGTACTTTGCTTTGTTGTTGTAGTTCCACCGTTCTATCTAAGAACTCTTCACTTTCTCTTATACTCCTCAGGGTTAACAGTCGCTGCTCTAGTCCTCTAATTTTTTCTTTTTCTTCGTGGTCTCTGTGCATCACACACATATGGGCTCTGTGCCTGTGCAGAAGTCCCTTCGGGAAACTTTTAAAGCTGAGGTGTTTGGGGCGGGAACCCCTCCCCCATCATCTCACTGAGCATGCCCTGACGGGTTCCCGCTCGTTCCCCTCAGTTCCTCTTCGACCGCCATTGTGGCAAGTCACCATTTGGACTTCTCTATTTGGATTAATCTCTTTTCCTATCGTTCTTCTGCCTTTTGAATGTTTTCCCTTTTTGTTTGTTAGTTTTTAACTATCCTCCTTCATGGCTGTGGAGGCCTCCGCGACCATGCACCGAAAAGGGGCCTTCTGCAAGTGTGTCTCTTCCGAGACGAAGCTCCCATCCACCGATGGGCACTCATTTTGTGTGTTCTGCCTCGGGGAGGAGCACAAGGTGGACTCGTGCACCCACTGCCAGGCCTTCACGAAGCAAACCATCCGCCAGCGGGCCAGTCAGCTGAAGGTCGAAATGTGGACGAGGGCTTTACAGGCAGATCCTACAAACCCCCACCCCCACCCATTGGTAGCCTCCTGCTCAACTGTTCAGAAGCTGCAGCTTGTGCAAAATGCAGTGGCCAGACTAATCACCGGGACCAAAAGGTCTGAACATATAACACCTGTTCTGGCCTGTTTGCACTGGCTGCCTATATGCTTCCGAGCCCGATTCAAGGTGCTGGTTTTGACCTATGAAGCCCTACACGTCTTCGGACCACACTACCTGATGGAACGCCTCTCCCAACCACAATCTTACCCATACACTATGTTCAACATCTGGGGCCTTCCTCCGACTGCCACTTCCACGTGAACCTCGGAGGGCAGCAACAAGGGGGAGGGCCTTTTCTGTGGTAGCCCCCCAACTGTGGAACGAGCTCCCCCCTGGCACCAACTCTATTAGATAGCCTTGTAGGCTCCTTCCAACTCTATGATCTATGAAATCTATGAAATCTTTTCGGCGCCAGGTTAAGACTGCCCTCTACGTTGAGGCTTTTAATAATTAAATGGTATATGGTGGAGTGGTAAATTGTTTTTGGCAGTCGTGTTTTATTAACTTGTTTTAGAGATATTTTTAAAATTGGTTTTTAAAATTTCATATTGTTTTATTGTTTATATTTTTAACTGTATTTTATTGTTTGTTTTTAATTCTTCTTGTACACCGCCCAGAGAGCTTCGGCTATTGGGAAAATGAATGAATTAATAAATAAATAAATAAACTGCTCTTGCACAATCAGCGAGCCTGTCTACCACTACGACTGCTCCCACAACTTCGGGCCACAGTCATACATTATTGAAGGCCAAAAAGCGGGCAAAACAGGCCATGGAAGATCCTGACGAATGGAGGAAGAAGAAGCACAGGCACTTGACAGGAAAGGAGGCCTCCTTATTGAAACCTGCTTCATCTCTGACTCGTCCTTTGATGCCCACTGTGGCCTAACCCTAACCCCCTCCACCCACGCTGTCGAGGTTGCCGTCACCTCGACGTCGGCACGGCACCAGTTGCTTCAACGTCGAAGCCATCCGACTTAATATCCATATCCGGAGTCTCCATGTCGAGGCCAGCGGCTTCCTTGTTGATCTCCGAAGGAGAAATCCAGGAGATCTCCCCCCTTGCTGGGACCCCCTCAGACCAAGGCCAACAGCAGCCGCCATCTGTGGGCCCAGTTCATCCACCATCTTCACACATGACATCTAGCCCACGTCAATGATATCGGTCTCCGTCAATTGACAGACCCCGCTATGGACGGCACTTTCCCCATTCCCCTATCTCTGATTGGGACCATGCATCTGGTTGGTCTTACCGCTGCAATCGGTCTCGCTACACTAGCCACTGCTGACCGCTACGACAGACGGTATCGAAGTCCATCCCCATACCGATACCACTGCTCCCTGGTCTATGACCCACATTCCCCCAGTCAACGTGGGGCTCCCGGTCGACATAGACCAGTAGGCGCCTGACCACCATCCGCATCCGTCAGATGACCACCATCCCCGGTCCCCAAGACTCAACCACAGGACCCGGTAGTCCAACAAAGTCCTGCCTTACCTTCTGCATAGCGGTGGCTCCAAGGCCGGGTTGCACCCCCGACCCGATCTTCCGCGGGGGTGCTGACCCGACCCGATCTTCTGAGCGGTACGAAGAGGTTCTCCGCGCTGCTCGATCGGGCGTCTTCTTCCCCGTCCGTCACTTCCGAGACTGGAAATGACGCGATGGGACCCTGCGCAGGTGCAGAACGTGCCACAGAGGTCCAGCGCGCCTGCGCAGGGTTCCGTCGTGTCATTTCCGGTCCCGGAAGTGACGCGATGGGACGGGACGGACCGCGCGGGCGGCTCACCGCGGAGAGGGCGAGCCGCCCCGAAGAACAAGATAAGGCCTCGCCGGGCGTGAGCGGGGCCAATTTCAGCCTCGTTTCTGCCCGGCGAGGCTCGATCGTACAAGCCTACTTCTGCATAGCCCATCTCACGTGGCTCGCTGTGTTGCCAGTGATCTTCTTCCCCAGGCTATGCCTCCAATACTGACTCGGCAGCTTCACTCCTAGTTTCTGAGCCTTCGCCGGACCCTCTTGTTTCCTCACGAGATGGAGACTCCCCCAATGAAGACACTGGGTTGTTCTCCAAGAGGATCCAACGTATGGCTCAAGCCCTGGGCCTAAAATACTTGACACAAGAAGAGAAGATCGAAGACCCAGTCTTCGACGTGGTGTACATGGAGTTTTTGACGCCAATGGCAATCCCATTTTTGCCAACACTCCTCCACACCACAGAACAGACCTGGAAGTCCCCGGCGACTCTTCCACCCATGGCCAAGCATCTTGACGGTATGTACCAGGTGAGTGAGGAGAACACTAAATCTCTCTCCTCCCACCCATTACCAAACTCGATAATCATGGAGTCTGACCAAGGCAAATCATCTCGACAACATTCTACACCGGTCGATAAAGAAGGCAGATGACTGCACATCTTGGGTCGCAAGATCTACTCGTCCTCCTCCCTGGGCCTTCGTGCGTCCAACTATGAGACCACCATGGGAAGGTACCAGTTGTTCCTATGGGAGAAGATGGGGTCCCTTATCATCCACCTCCCTGAAGACCACAGGGAATTGCCACAAGGCTTCCAAGGTGAAGAGGTAAAACTCTCCAGGCAGCAGATCAAGACAGCACATCACCATGCCGATTGTGATGCTTGGGCCCTGGTCGGGGCTGTCTCCTTCTGGAGGCATGCCTGGCTCTGTTCCTCTACAGGACCCACATCGAAGATCTACCGTTCGATGGCAAGGGCCTGTTTAATGCCAAGACTAAAACCAGGACGATGGCGAAGAAAATGGGGCTCACCCCCGAACTGACATCCCGACCATTCTGCCAGGGTAGGTGGACTTGTCCCCACCAATCGTTCCCTCAGTCACAACAGCAGCAGCAAAGACCGACACGTCCACAGCAGCCCATGGCCCCGAGATGCTCATACCAACAGCCTCGGTACCAGGGCTACCGTAAAGGTGGAGACTTCTCCAAGCAGCGAGTTGGACTCCTTTGTGGGCACAGACGCAGTTACGCCAACTTTCGGCACCCGTCTCGCACCTTTCCTCCCCAGCTGGCAAGACATCACCAGTGACCACTGGGTCTTGAAGGTCATGCAACATGGATACAAGATTGAATTCGACGCCCTCCCACCCTTCTTCGGCATCCGGTCGACACCACCCTCTCCTCAAAGAAGTCAACTCCTTACTTCTGAAGGGGCCATGCAGAGAGTACCAACGGAGTCCGCCCACGAGGGCATGTACTCTCGATACGTCATGGTGCCAAAGAAAGATGGAGGGCTCCGACCGATCTTGGGCCTGCGGGGAGTCAACAGGTACATCACCCCGAAAAAGTTCTGTATGACGACTCTCCAAGCGATCTTTCCCCTTCTCAAAAAAGGGGACTGGTTCGCCTCGATCGACCTCCGGGATGCTTATTTCCACATCGCAATCCACCCAGAGAGTCAGAAATACCTCCGCTTCTGCATCAGGACCGACACATTCCAGTTCACAGTACAGTAAAACCTTGGATTGCAAGCATAATTCGTTCCGGAAACGTGCTTGTAATCCAAAGCACTTGTATATCAAAGCGAAATTCCCATAAGAAATTTGTACACATATTTTTAATTTAAGCTGCAATAAAGAATGATAGTGTAAAGTCTTCATTTTTCTTCACCGTACTACAGTACTTGTATTGCAAGACGTCGCTTGTTTATCAAGTTAAAATTTATTTTAAAAATTTGCTTGTCTTGCAAAACACTTGCAGACCAAGTTACTTGCAATCCAAGGTTTTACTGTACTTCCCTTCATATAGGTATCTCACCTCCGAAATGGCATACCTATCTAACCTCGAAATACCTAAACAGCGACAGGCTTTTAGCCTGGCTCGGTGTCAGGCTCTTCCCTCAGCAATTCAAGAAGGGCAGTTTAGGAAAATACCTTATGAGGAGAGGAAATGCCCATGTGGTTCCGGTCATGTTGAATCAACGGAACATGTTTTCTTTCACTGCCAGTTCTATATTAACATCCGTGATAGGTTTATTTCGCCAATAATAAATAAATTTCCAGGACATACAGAGCAATTTTACATTTTGCTACTGGCTACAAGATGCAAACCCTGAAATTAGTTATTTAGTTGCGAGATATTGTGCTGCTATGATTGACGTACGCCGGAGGTTGGTATCAGGGCTGTGGAGTCGGTAGATAAATGTTCCGACTCCGACTCCTCAGTTTTTTGTACTTCCGACTCCGACTCCGACTCCCCGACTCCCCGACTCTGACTCCTCTGTATTAATATGCTAATTAATTAATTAATATGCGAGGTAGTTGGGCAGAAGCTGTTGCCTTCTCCTTTTTGTGTGCTGATCTGCTGCTGAAGATAGGGCAGTGGGAGGATCCAGGAGGGGCATTTATTATAAAACAGAAGTCATTAATTATAACTGTTTGTGAATTGGGACATTTAAACTTGCTTTTTTTAAAATTCCAATCTAAATTCAGTAGGAGTCGGAGTCGGTGCATTGTTTGCCGACTCCGACTCCAGGTACCCAAAATTTCCTCCGACTCTGACTCCTCGACTCCGACTCCACAGCCTTGGTTGGTATGCTCCATATAATAGGTTTGGAATTGCTTTTAACTAGAAATCCAATCATTTTATTGAAGAAACTTAGTATCTTAATCTTCTTTCTTGCTGTGTAATGGTTTTAAATTTAGTCGGACTAATGTTTTTAAATTCAGTCATACTAGTTGTTTTATGGTTTTAAACCGGTGTTCACAAACCTGTGGGGGGGCTTGCCTCTGCGCCACCTCGCCTCTCCGCGGCGATCTTCTGAGTGGCGCGGAGCAGTTCTCCACGCCACTTGAGCTGCTGGCGCTGGTCCCGTCGCATCACATCCAGCCCTGGAAGTGACGCGAGGGGACCCTGCGCAGGCGCAATAGGTCGCGCGGGGGTCCAGCGCAGGGTCCCGTTGCATCACTTCCGGGGCCAGATGTGATGCGACGGGACCAGCGCCGGTGGCGCAGGCGGCTCACCACGAAGAGGCGAGCTGCCGCTGGAAAAAGGTAGGCCCGCGCGAGCCCCATGCGGACGTGAGCGGGGCCGATTTCGGCCCGCTATGCCTGCGCGAGGCGAGCGGTTACATCCCTAGTTTTAAACTTCAGTTGCATTGGTTGTACAATTGTTTTACTACCTTATTTTTTTTGTTCTCGCTTTGTGAGGACGAGCTCCAATACATTTACTTGTACAATTGCACTTTATATATTGTTTTCTGTGGAGAAAGCCAACCTAAGCCCCCGGCCTGACACACACACACTCACCAAGGAGGGGGGAAGGAGACCCGGGGGGGGGGGGGACAGCCAGTCTCCACAGATGTCAAAGGGGACAAACAACATCTGCATAGAATCACCCCAGGGGGGAAGGCAGGAAGCATCCCCAGGTTTGTCAGTGCTCTCGCATATCAGCCCCATCTACATAAGACTTGAATACCTCTCCAGAGCAGACACTTCGGCACCCCTAAGAAATGGCCATTCAACACCATAGGATGGGACCATTAAGCAAGTGGCTTCAAAGGGACCCCATCCCACGGGGGGAGGGCGTCACCCCACCTGACCCAAAAGGCCGCCCCTCAGGGAGGGTGTCAACCCACCTGATCACGGAGGGAGGGGCTACCTGAAACACCAAGGTATAAAACACCCTGCGCAAGGGAACTGGGTTGTTGGACCTGATCAACAATCTTGCCCTATGCCTGGGGTAAGAGAACGAAGGATCGGCAACCCCGGGTAGCCACACCTGGCACGCTCCACCAAGCTGAAATCATTCACAAGCCGCTTGGGTTGACCAGACCCCCGGGAAACCAAGCTGAAATCACTCACAAGCCGCTTGGGTAGACCGGGCCTCCGCCGGAAACCCAGCTAGCCGCTTGGGTAGACCGGACCTCCGCCAGGAACCCAGCTAGCCGCTTGGGTAGACCGGGCCTCCGCCGGGAACCCAGCTAGCCAGCTGTCGGACATGCTGCAGATGCTGTTCCCAAGTGGAGCTAAAGATAGCTATGTCGTCCAGATAGGCACAGGCAAATTCTCCCAACCCGTTCAGCATTCCATTCACCAGCCTCTGAAAGGTGGGTAGACCGGGCCTCCGCCGGGAACCCAGCTAGCAGCGTGCGGTTGACCGGGCCTCTGCCGGGACCCGAGCTGAACTAACTAGCTGAGAGCCCTGAAATCACGGTGTCCTTAAGACTTCTTGCTTGCTACTTTGTACCGTACTGATAAGCTGTATTGCTGGCGTGTGTCTGGGTAATGTTGTAAATAAACTTGTTTTCTAAAAGATACTTCTGTGGCTATAAGTTATCCCTTTGTTCTGGGCTAAGGGTGATAGTCGCTGGGGATCTCGGAGAAGGCCGCCCCAGGACTCGCTACCCCCTTAGCATTGAACCCACGCAGAAGACCCGGTTGTCGGTCTTCCACTTTTTCTCTCTGGGATCCTTGTATGCAGAGAATGTTTTAATATGTGCTGGTCTATGACCGTAATAAAGGGTTGTTGTTGTACTTCCCTTCGGCCTCTCCACCGCACCGAGAGTATTCACCAAGTGTGCGGTGGTCATCTGCGCACACTTACGGTCACAGGGCATCCAGGTATTCCTGTAGCTAGACGATTGGCTCCTGGTGGACTCCTCAGAACATGCCATCCACCATAAACTGAAGACCACTTTCAACCTCCTTGACACCATGGGACTGTACGTTAACTGGAAGAAGTCTGTCCTGAAGCCATCGAGGTTGATCCACTTCATCAGTGCGACCCTGGATTCGATCAAGGCGCGTGCCTTTCTCCCCGAGGACTGCAAACTGCGAATATCAAAGTTGGCTGCCAAACTACACTAGTCTCTGCCTATGCCATTCAGCATCTCCTGGGTTTTATGGCATGGACCATCGCAGTGGTTGCCTTCGCAAGACTACGGATGCGACCACTGCAAGCATGGTTCTTGTGGAACTTCGACCCAGGAGTCGACACTCACCGGACTTTCCTTCCTCTCCCGGCTGCCGTCCGGTGATCTCTTCGCTGGTGGATGGACTCTACCCATCTATCTCGAGGGCTCCCATTCCTCCCACCACAACCCACACACACGCTGACCACTGACGCGTCTCTACTGGGTTGGGGAGCACACTGCCAAACCCAAATGGCCCAAGGCCATTGGACCTGCCTAGAACGGCGACACCACATCAATTACCCTCCAGGCCATCACTTACAAGACCATCACGTCCAGGTGGTAACGGACAACACTACAGTCATTGCCTACCTGAACAAGCAAGGAGGGACAAGGTCCACAACTCTCAACGCCCTGACCAGCAGATCTTCAGTTGGGCGATCCCCAGGGGCATGTCCTTCACTGCCATCCATATAGCAGGGAAGGACAATACCCTCGTGGATGCCCTCACCAAGAAGCCTCACTCACCCCACAAGTGGCACTGGATCTGCTAGTTCGGGACTCCCTCTTCCAGACTTGGGGAACCCCGACGGTCAACCTCTTCACGATGGCAGAGAACTCAGCGTGCGGTTCGTTATGCACCAGGGCAGGGGTGGATCCGAGGTCGCTGGGAGACGACTCCCTACTCCAATGGTAAGGTCATCTATTCTACCCATACCCCCCGCTTCCACTCCTAACACAGATTCTTGCCAAGGTGCAATGTGACCACACGAACTGCATACTAGTTGCCCCACATTGGCCCAGGCAACCCTTATTCTCCACACTCCGCTTGAGTGCAGGCTGTCACATCTGTCTGCCCCTACACGGCCTGCTGCTGACCCAGGACCAAGAGTGGACATGCCATCCGGATCTGGCATCTTTTCACCTCTCAGTGTGGAGGATTCGTCCCTAAACCTGCCTTCCTTTCCGCCAGACATCTCAGCGGTCTTGCTAGTGGCGCGAAAACCGTTGAGACGCAAGTCCTATGCGGTGAAATGGACTGCCTTTTCTACATTCTGTGCTCGCCTCGACATTGACCCGTCCACATGCTTGATGTCAACCATCCTCCAGTTTCTTCATAGAATCACAGAATCATAGAATCATAGAAAAGTAGAGTTGGAAGGGGCCTACAAGGCCATCGTCCAACCCCCTGCTCAGTGCAGGAATCCAGACTTTGCACCTTGAATGCCTCCAGAGTGGGAGAGCCCACCACCTCCTTAGGTAGTTGATTCCATTGTCTTATTGCTCTAAAAGTCAGGAATTTTTTCCTGATGTTTAGGTGGAATCTAGGTTCTTGTAACTTGAGCCCATTATTCCGTGTCCTGCAAACTGGGATGATCGAGAAGAGATCCTGGCCCTCCTCTGTGTGACATCCCTTCAAGTCTCCTCTTCTGAAGGCTAAACATGCCCAGTTCTTTCAGTCTCTCCTCATAGGGCCTTGTTCCCAGTCCCTTTATCATCCTTGTTGCCCTCCTCTGAACCCTCTCCAGTTTGTCTACATCCTTCTTAAAGTGTGGTGCCCATAACTGGACGCAGGACTCAAGATGAGGCCTAACCAGTGCTGAGTAAATTGGGAAGTATAGCTTCCAAATCCCGCGATTGATAACCATTGATAAGCACTCTTTTAGTCCGATTCTGTAGCCAATTGTGGATCCACCTGATAGTTGTTCCATCTAGTCCACTTTTAGCTAGCTTGCTAATCAGGATATCATGAGGCACTTTGTCGAAAGCTTTGCTGAAGTCCAGATATATGATGTCCACCGCATTCCCATAGTCCACAAGGGAGGTTACCCGATCAAAAAATGAGATCAGATTAGTCTGGCAGGATTTGTTCTTGACAAATCCATGCTGGCTTCTAGTAATCACTGCATTGTTTTCAAGGTGCTTGCAAACTGACTTTTTTATAATCTGCTCCATAATTTTCCCAGGGATTGATGTCAGACCTTGGCTCAGTGTCCCCTGGGATACTGCAGGAGGACCAGGATTGGGGGAGGAGGAGGGACCCAACCCCTGCTGTGCCTTAAAGACCTAAAGTCTGTTGGGCACAGGGGAATTTAAGCCACGGTGCGTGGCTTAAATTCCCAGGGGACTTAAAGTGTCATGCGAACCCACCCTTTGTCTAATTCAGCTAATTGTTGATGGTGCAATAGAGCGAATACTTCTTTTATACATACGTTTTGGCAATGTCCAGGAGGTGCTTCTTTTTGGAAGGAGGTTATTACGCAGATAAATTTTATACTGGAACACTTTTTAATATTCACTCATGTACATGCTTTTTAATTTATTTACCTGCTTCATGGAAATTAACAAATGGCAGCGTAAATGGAAAGGGGGGAATCTGGGGGCCCACAGGCACGACATTGGGGGGCCCTTCGCAGGTGCCGTGTTGGGGACCCCTGGTGTGTCAGCTTGGAGGAACTGGAATCAGGAAAGATGGCCCAAGACAGATATTTCAGTACCCTGGACAGGTCCCAGGGATGCAGAACCTCAGGCCCAAGGGCCAAATCGGGCCCTCCAAGAGTCCCAATTCATCCCTCCAGGGTTCCCCAGAAGACTACACCTGCTTCACCTGGCCCCACCCCTTTCATCCAATCAGCAATCATTTGGTGGTTTCCCGGTTTTTGTGCTGTTTTCCCCCCTTCTACAAGGTCAAAATGCCTCTTCTGAGGCTTAGTTACTGGTAGTAAGCTAAAATATATGCTGGCATTGGTTTTTTGGCCTGCCCCTTTTGCCCTACCCACTACTGGTAGCCTGGGGCTGAACAAAATGCGGATGTAATTTACAGAACAGTTACCGTAATTGTCTCCAGTCCTAACCAATCAATTGGCCTGAGAATCTCCAAATTCAAAAAGCCAGGTGTGCTCCAAGGGCACACATTGCCGACATGGAGCCTGCTCCTGGCAGTGGGTTGGTGGTCCTGGGCCCCTGTAGGTAACAAACCAGACACAAGCAAAGGAATGCAAATAGTACTGTATGCAAACTGGTTGAAACTCAGAAAAGAAATCAGGGCCTAGCCAGACTTTAGCAATAAGGCCAACACAGGTCATGTTTCTTACACTGGATCTGTCCGCAGATATGATCTCAGTTACCTGGAAGGCATTCCTATTATCATAGCAGCTGAAAAATACATTGCAATGACTGTGGAGATCGTTACTGGAAAGCTATGACTTTGTCCATGGATGGTGTAGATCATATTCTCCACATGGATGCATCTCATGTACTAGCCCTGTAAACAATGCACAAAAGTTACTAGCCCATAAAAATATTGATTATCCTAGTTGCCCACACATACCCATTTTAATCATTTGTGGTACATTCATGACAGGCCTGTGGCTTATGCTGGCTCAGCTTGTCTGAGTGTGGAAAGCTAAGCAGGGTCAGGCCTGGTCATTACTTGGATGGGAGACCCCTCCTTTAGTTTCCTGCATTGAGCAGGGGGTTGGACTCGATAGCCTTGTAGGCTCCTTCCAACTCTATGATCTATGAAATCTATGAAAGAAGATAAAGTACCAGTTCTCTTCAACTTTGTAAAAGCTTCCGTGGAAGCAATTCTTATTTGTCACAGATGACAAGGCAAATGTTTATTAATAAACTTGCCAGGCTTGTCAGGACACATCATGTGAAAAAGTTTTCTGTATGTTTGAATTGGTCTAATAGAATATTCAGATAATTTGGCTTCAAAAGACTTGCATTCAGTCATGCTATGTAGTATATGATGGGATTTCCCTTTGGGGAATATGTTATGGCTGCAAAAATTACTCCAGCCATATGATTCATAATCCACTCTGTAGGCCTGTCTGCCTACGTGGATCCAGCAGAGCGTTAGTTGGAAAGAGCAGCTTTCGTCTCTGTCTCCACAGAGATTCACTGTCTCCCCTGCACACAGTACATTCCAAGCGTCTCGGGTTACAGCCTTTCCAGCATCACTGTAGTTAGGAATTCAACTCCAATAGAATCCATTACTCAGGACTTCTTTCTATCTGTTTATTCATCTATATCAGAGTTAATACAAACTACATTGCATAGCATAATCCAGTGCATAGCCAGTCCTGGCAAGCGCACATCATTACATGATTGCAACTAGTCAGAGAGAAGACAGGAACAGAACGGAATGCATACAGCAAGCAATCCTTCTCTCCATTACCAAGTTACAGGAAACGAAACTCAAAAAAGCATACGTCATCAGAAAGTACAAACCATGTGATCAGTTCATATTTCTGTCCAGCCCACTTTTCCCATGAGAAAGAGAATAACAGTGCTAGTCAAAATAAGCTTGTTATTCTAGCCATCTTGTACTTTTCCAAATGAAAACACTTGTGGCACAGCTGTTGTTGTGTTACATGTCCCAACATCCCCCCACAGCCTGTGATACATGTTGTTTACATTTACTCAATGAGGCCTAGTGCCTTCATTAGTTTCCTGTGTCTTACTTCAGGCAATGGTTTTGTGAAAAGATCTGCCACCATATCCCCTGATGCACAGTACTTGAGTGTTACCCACCCTTTTTGCACACAGTCCTTTACATGAGAGTAACGAACATCAATGTGTTTGGTTCTTGGCCTACATTTTTCATTTTGAGCCATGCTAATGCAAGCTTGGTTGTCCTCAAAAATTGTAACAGCCTTGTCTACTGGTATGTGCATATCAGCAAACAATTGTTTGAACCATTCTATCTCATTACATGCTTGAGACAAACTGATGAACTCAGATTCTGCGCTAGAAATCGCCACACAAGTCTGTTTTCGTGTGTACCAGTCAATAAGACTGTTTTCATACATTAAAACTGTCCCACTTGTGGACTTTCTATCTGTTGCAGATCCCCAATCAGCATCAGTGTACACACAAAAACCTCCATTTGTGTGTGTTGACAATTTCAGTTTGCAATTCATGGTACCTTTTAAATACCTTAACACTTGTTTGACAGCTTGCCAATCATAGTTAGAAGGATTTTGTGTTTTCCTGCTAAGTATGTTTACAGCATTGCTCATGTCTAGCCTGCTTACATTTGCCAAGTATAGCAGACTTCCAATAACACTCTGATATTTGCCAATATCATCAAATGCAGTGTTATCTGTGTGTTTCTGATATTCAAGAGTCATTGGAGTGGTAACTGGGTTACAATTCTCCAATCCATGAATTTCCAGCAATTTCTGAATTTTTCCACTTTGTTCAACTATGAAAGAACCTTCCTCATCTTGAGACAATTGCATTCCAAGATAGTGTTGTACCAAACCCAGATCTTTCAGTTCAAAGTGTGCTTGCAATTCTTTTGCAACTTTTTCCTTTTGACTCACTGTTTGTGTTACCAGTAAGATGTCATCAACGAAAATCAACAAATACACCCAGTTTCTCTGTTCTGTGTAATTTGTATACAGACAATGATCAGCCTTGCTTTGTTTAAACCCCAAACTAATCAAAACTTTGTCTAGCTTTTGGTTCCAGCATCGAGCTGCCTGTTTCAACCCATATATGGACTTGTTCAGACGACATACAAGACTGGGATCTTCTACAAAACGTTGTGGTTGCACCATGTAGAGTTCCTCTTGTAATTCCCCATATAAAAAGCTGTTTTTACATCAAAATGAAATGCCATCATTTTTCTTTGTGCTGCCAATTTCAACAATAGTCTGACAGTTGCATACCTTGTTGTTGGTGCAAACACGGAATCAAAATCTACCCCATGCTTTTGCCCAAATCCCCTGGCAACGAGTCTTGCCCGGTACCTCTCTACCTGCCCCTGGTGATTTGTCTTCACCTTGTACACCCATTTACAGGTGATGGCCTTGCGCCCCACAGGCAAAGATACTAGACTCCATGTGTTGTTGTCATGCATTGCCTTGATTTCTTCCTGCATGGCCTCAAACCAATCATTCTTCACTTTTGGTTCCAAGCTTTGAATTTCCTCAAAACTTTGTGGTTCTAAAGCTATTTTGAGAGCTTTATGTACAACAGTTTTCCCACTTTGGAATTCATCCTGATATCTAACAGGTGTTTTGCGTTCTCGGGTTGAACGCCTCAGAGATTGTTCACCTCCCTCCTGTTCCCCAGATATCTGCCCAGTGGCCTGTTCTTCCTCAGAGACATCCTGCTGTGTTTCAGACATTGCATGCATTGGCAATTCCACCAGCTGTTTCTGATCATCTGTTTGCTCGTGAAAAATCACATCCCTGCTCAGAATTACCCTGTTGTGGTGTGGTGACCACAACCTGTACCCTTTCGTTTGTGCATCATACCCCAGCAGAAAACATTCAAAGTTTCTTGCCTGTACATGAACAAAACATTTACACCCAAAAATGCGCATGTGTGCTACCTTTGGTTTCCTCCCATGAAACATTTCATATGGAGTTTTTCCAATTGTGGAATTTGGTAACCTGTTCAGCAGATAGTTAGCATTTGACAATGCATCCCCCCAGAAATGGTTTCCCACCTTTGACTCAGTCAATTGGGCCCTCATCATGTCCTGGAGTGTTCTGTTACGCCTTTCAGCAACGCCATTTTGAAATGGGGAGTATGGGGCTGTGACTTTGTGCCCTATACCCTTACTTTCCAAAAATTTCTTGAACTTTGTACTCATGTACTCTCCCCCACCATCCGTGAGTAATTCTCCAATTGGATATTGTTTATATCTGTTCCCTGCCCATTTAACAAATGATTCAAATTTCTCTTGAACCTGAGATTTATGCTGCAGCAGATATACGAATCCAAAACGAGAATAGTAATCAATTAGGGTTAGAAAATATTTGTTCCCCCCATAGCTAGTGTCAAATGGACCAGCAACATCAGAGTGTACCAGCTCAAAGATTCTTGTGCTCACTCTATCACTATGTTTCTGAATGTTAGACCTGTGTGACTTTGCAGTATTACATACTTCACATTCCACATATTTTGAACATGGTTTCATTGTTACACCCTCACACAGACCTGGCATTTTTTCTATGCTTCTGTAGTTGGCATGTGCAAAACGTTTGTGAAAAATATGTAAACAATTGTCAGGTGGTTTCAAATTCGCATACTTTGCCTTCTCATCATGTGTTACAAATGGATTTATAACATACAGAGAATTCTGCAAATTTCCTTTTGCACAGATCACCCCATCATGTGAAATTACACAGTTGCTGTTAGAAAAACTTATTTCATATCCATCATTAGCCAATTGTGATATACTTATCAGGTTTGTATCCAGTTCTTGAACAAACAGTGCTTTCTGTTGACCCAAAGAAGCAAAGTCAATTGTTCCTGTAGCTGTCACCTGGTTTCTTTTTCCATCAGCTAGCTCCACAAATTGATTTGTAAATCCATCATCCAGAGATTGAAACAAGTCTCTGGAATTTGCCATGTGGTGAGAAGCTCCACTGTCAAGCACCCACATGTCTTGGTTGGAAAACCCCACCCGAGCAATCAAACTTTTGCCCATTTTAATTGTATCCTCAGGTGCACTGGTTACTTCCTTTTTCTTTTTTTTCTTGCCCTTAAAATTACAGTCTTTTTTAAGATGTGAAGTAGATCCGCAATTGAAGCATTTTCTGACTTTCAAAGCAGTTGCTTGGGTAACTCCCACCAGCTTGCCGCTTGTCCCAGCATGGCCTGAGTCAGCCGCGCTGCTTGCTGATCTACGTGCATGCCTACTGTTTCTTTTCTCCCATTCGCCGAGAAGCTTTCCTGACACATATTCCATGGTCAAATTTTGTTCTGGTTGCCCCTCAATCAATGTCACAATTGTGTCATATGAGGAATCCAGACTGGATAACAGAATAGACACTTGATGCAGGTTCTCAACTTGCATCCCTTGTGCTCTCAGCCTGTTAAACATGTCCCGGATCGTACTCAGATGCTCAGGCATAGAACCACCTGGTTGTAAGCTCAGCCTGTACAGCTTACGCGCAAGTATAATCCTACTTCCTGCCGTGCGCATCTGGTAAGTCCCTTGTAGGGTATCCCAGATCTCCTTTGCTGTTTCCAAAAATTGAATGAATGGCACCTGGGAACTTTCAACAGATAAGCAGAGAATTGCCTTCGCTTTCTCGTCTCGTTCCTTCCATTCATCATAATTTTGGGCTCCCACAGCCACAGCATCTTGTGTTACAACATTCCAGAGCCCCGCATGAGTTAAATAATGCTGCATCTGGAAGCTCCAGATCACGTAATTCGTGCCAGATAATTTTTCAACTATCTGTGGGTTCAGGGCCTGTGCAGCCATTCTGACAACAGGGATATCTTCTTCCCCTCCAGAACTCCCGGCTTCACTTCCAGAGCCCTCCGGTGATCCACCTCCCTCTTCTCCCTTTTTGCTTACCAGCTGAAGAAGGTCCAGGAGATGGTTCTTCCGCTTTAATGGCTTTCTCTGCCATCAATCACTGCCTCTCCGAGTAGTTGAAGCGTGGACACACAGCAGCCGGATAAATAAGCCGCCGCCGCTGGCTCAGACCCTCGACCTTGCCTCGAACTTTCCTTCCATTCGATCTCCGGCAACAGTCCAATAGGTCAATTTTGTAATCCGATAATCCTGGGCGCATAACCTTGTTATGGCTGTAAAAATTACTCCAGCCATATGATTCATAATCCACTCTGTAGGCCCGTCTGCCTACGTGGATCCAGCAGAGCGTTAGTTGGAAAGAGCAGCTTTCGTCTCTGTCTCCACAGAGATTCACTGTCTCCCCTGCGCGCAGTACATTCCAAGCGTCTCGGGTTACAGCCTTTCCAGCATCACTGTAGTTAGGAATTCAACTCCAATAGAATCCATTACTCAGGACTTCTTTCTATCTGTTTATTCACCTATATCAGAGTTAATACAAACTACATTGCATAGCATAATCCAGTGCATAGCCAGTCCTGGCAAGCGCACATCATTACATGATTGCAACTAGTCAGAGAGAAGACAGGAACAGAACGGAATGCATACAGCAAGCAATCCTTCTCTCCATTACCAAGTTACAGGAAACAAAACTCAAAAAAGCATACGTCATCAGAAAGTACAAACCATGTGATCAGTTCATATTTCTGTCCAGCCCACTTTTCCCATGAGAAAGAGAATAACAGTGCTAGTCAAAATAAGCTTGTTATTCTAGCCATCTTGTACCTTTCCAAATGAAAACACTTGTGGCACAGCTGTTGTTGTGTTACATGTCCCAAAAGAATAACTGTTTTGTATATGATCACCTATGAACTTAATTTGTTCACAGGGAGTTTTAGCTCAGGTATATATCTTGAAGCCATATTAGACAGTCCCTGATTTGGTCTAATCTCCTATTCTCTGCACTGCATAAACTTCCCATTAAATTCAGGTAGATTTTGAAATTTAAATTATATGAAATTGTCTGACAACTAGTTAACTGGATTTTTTTTTAATACTAGGAAACAAAACTGTATTTAATGCAGTCCCTTGTGGTCTATTTAGCATGTCAGAACAAAATTATTTGGCTTTTTTAATTCAAAAGAACATCCAAAAGAAGCTGATCTGCGGGGGAGAACTGCATATGCTTTGAAGTCCCATGTTGGAACAGTCTAGTAATCTGTGTACTAGCCAGCAGTTCTAAACCGCAGCTCCTGAATTAACAGTAGCAGAAGTGAGAGAATGGGGGGTGGGGTATGTGTTTTCTCCAGGTAGTACTTGATACTTGTTAACAAAAATACCTAAAGGGGAGCCTCATAAGTAGAAAGTTAGGATTCTTCTGCTCAAATGAACTATAGGAATAGTTCTTCATTGTTTTGAAGCCAATCAAAATAACCCCCATGGAGAGCTTTGATTCACTTCAGAAAACAAAAGAACACTCTTTAAAATGGTAATGCATTGCAGCTGTTTCATTGTACCTGGAGGTTGTCTTAGCCAGGCTAGCATTCATGAAAGTGTAAAAAAATAAATAAATAAAGTTAATTCTATTTACAGCTCTGGAAGCAAGAACAAAATAAACTATATGAAGACTATGCAATCCCACACATGTCTATTCAGAAGTTAGCCCTATTAAGTTCAATGGCATTTACTTCCAGGTACAAGCTTCCCCTTGTAAATTGACAACATGTAAACTAGACAGGGTTCTGTGTCTCTTTTCCTTCAAGTTTTTTTTAAAACTGAAGGTTGATGAAACCTCTGAAACAGTGTGGTATTGGGCACAAGGGGCTGCAGCAGGATGAGAAAATTGGAGGAATTTGGCGGGGTTGTCTTAAGCAAGCAGAAGTGCTTTTCCACTTATGCGAGCCATCTCTGGATCCAAGGCTTTATAAATACAGTCATGCCTTGGATTGAGAGCATAATTCGTTCCGGAAATGTGCTTGTAATCCAAAACACTCTTATATCAAAACGAAATCCCCCCAAAAAAATTTGTACAGAGATTTTTAATTTAAGCCGTACTACAGTACTTGTATTGCAAGACGTCGCTTGTATATCAAGTAAAAAAAATATTAAATAAATATTTAAAAATTTGCTTGTCTTGCAAAACGCTCTCAAACCAAGTTACTTGCAATCCAAGGTATTACTGTAAATATTATTTGAAATTATGTGTTTCAATTATATTAATAGCAAATATGAGGGGCAAACTAGATATTACTAAATATTACATAGAGTTTCAAGTTACCATCTTCTACATTTTTGGGTTTTAAATCAAAAGCAGCCTCATCCAGCTGCAAGACTAAGCGGAAGGACAGTGAGTGGGAAAAGGCTTGCCCTCCAGTTATTTTCAGTGAAAAAATTGCACTCCTCAAACTGTTTTTCCTTCCATTGAGAAGAAGATATGGAAATCATGCAGCTTTTCTTTCTTTGCACTTCCCCCCCCTCACAACTTTTCCCTTCTTTTCCATCTTAGAAGATGTGATTTCAAGCAGACAAATGGGAGAAAGGGAAAGGATTGCAGTTTAAAAAAAAAAAAAATGAGGGAAAAGAGACACAGAACCCTGTCTAGGTTGTATGATTATTATTTTTTTTATTAAATTTTTAATTTTTCACATCTTACAACTACTAATGAATACAAAAAAAAAAATACAACATAAACATTGTGCACCCCCCCCACCTCTTGGGACCAAGTTATATTTCTCACCCCAATTTTTTTTGTGTGTATTCTATATTCCAAAAATATAACAAATCTTGACAAGGTTTGTTCCCCCTCCCCTTTACCAACACATAATCCAAAAATTTGCCCCAAATGTTCACAAAGGTGTCTTTCTCCAATTGTCCTTTTTGACACTTAATATTACAAGTTAATTTATCATTTAACGCGATATCCCATACCTCTGTATACCATTCATTGATTGAAAACACATGTTGAACCTTCCAATTCCTAGCTATCATTAATTTTGCTGCTGTTAACAAATTCACAATCAATTCTTTTGTATTTTTTAAACAAACTAACTTTTCTGTAATTGTTAACAATGCTAGTTTTGGGCAGACTTCTAATTCCATTCCAATTATTTCTGATATTTCTGCAAATACTTTCTGCCAAAATTCCAGAACATTTTTACAGCTCCACCACATGTGGGCATACGTACCTTTTACATTACATCCTCTCCAACACAATGCGGAGCAATTGTTATCTATCCGATTTAATCTTACTGGAGTTAAATACCATCTCCATACCACTTTATAAAAGTTCTCTTTTATCCTAGTTGACATAACACTTACAATACGTCTATCCCAAATATTTTTCCAACTTTGTTTCGATATTTCCTCATCAAATTCATTATCCCATAACACTTTAAGAGAATCTTTATGCTCTTCTTCATTTTGTAACATCGTATATAAAGCCTTTGTTGTACCTCTTGTTGAAACATTACCTTCTATAGCTTTTCTAGTCAAAACTATCTTTTCAAAATTGGTTAGTTCTCTTTCGCTGTCCATTCTTGTCCTCCACTTCTTTAACCACAGTTCCAATTGCATTAAATTTAACCATGATATTCTCTCTCTTCCTACTATTTCTATTATATGTTCTCTAGTCTTCAATTTTTCCACCCAATCCATTAATTTAATCACCTTTTTTCCCCTTAATATAGCTTCTAGATGTCTTACATTTTCTGGAAAGTCCTCCATGGCCACTACCGGAGTTAACGGGGATACCTCTGGTGTAAAAATTTTCCTCGTGCTATTCCAACTCTCTAACATACTCCTCAAAACGGGATTTTCTAGTCCTTTTATAATATTATTTATATTTTTCTTAAATAATATATTCACCATCATGTTTCCTAATTCTCGTGATTCTAGTTCCAACCACATTTTGTCTTTCCCTGCTATAATGTCCAAAATATGTCTTACTTGGTTGGCTAAATAATACCACTTTATATTAGGAAGACCTAAACCACCTATTTTTTGCGCTTTATACCAATTTATTAATCCTTAATCTTTTCCTTCCATTACAATATTCATTAATAATTGATTGCCAATCTTTAATTTCTTTTTCTATAATCTTTACTGGTAACATCCTAAACAAAAAGTTTATTTTAGGCAATATCTTCATTTTTACCAACGCTATTCTGCCAAACCAAGAAAGTCCAATTTTTTTATACTCCTCTATTTTATTTTTAACCTCTATCTTTAACTTTCTAAAGTTTTGTTCTCCTACTTTATCAATATCTTGTGTAATTTCTATTCCTAAATATTTAATTACATTTGTAATTTTAATGTTATATTTTTTCTTTAACATTTCACTCTCCTCTTTTTTACTATAATTAAACAGTAAAATCTTGGATTTACCCCAATTCATCTGTAGCCCAGTTATTTCTCCAAATTCTTTCAAGTGGTTCTCCAACCTATCCATTGTTTCAATTGGATTTTTAATTGTTAATAAAGTATCATCTGCAAATAAATGTATTTTAATTTGATCTCCAACCCCCATCCCTATAATATTTCTATCTTCTCTTACTGCATTTGCTAGTATTTCCATCACTAATGCAAACAAAATATCATCTGGTTATGCTGTGCTGTGGCAAGAATTATGGCACCCAAGTGGGGAAAGAGTCCAAAGAAAACAAGCCAGAGTTCAGATTAATCGAATATGTGGTTTATTACAAAATTGTAGTTATTCTGTTTTATAATTCAGACTGGACCAGCAATAACATGGTTAATTCTGTCGGGAAAGTATAGGATGGGGAAAGGACTAAGTGGGACAAGCAGTGTGCAAGGGATCTATAATGGAGGAGAAGGGGAGACTGATACATAATAAGGAGTTTGCAGGGTGATAGGAGCTGGATAGACACACAAGAGACCTAATTGGCCTTGTAGGCCCCTTCCAACTCTACTTTTCTATGATAGGTTGGAGATAGAGACTAAAATGCAAGTAACATGGCCTGCAGAGACACGTGTAGCTTCTTGAGAATAAGCAAATTAAGAGAGAGAGAGAAAGAGAGAGAGAGAGAGAGTTGGGGCACATATATTTACCTATTTCAAAGTGAAGGGGTAGAAGGGGGCTCTTGGGGTCTCCTGGGATCTGGGAGTTCAGTTTTTGGACCGGAGCACTGGAGTTCGCTGGGATTTTTGTTAGGAATTATGGAATACCTAGGCAGGCCAGCTCTTAAACAATTTGCCTTGCTTGAAGGGAAAGGGCTGTGGTGTGGGGGACAAAGGGTAGGCTATGCCGTTGTAGGTTCTTTTGTGTCCCAGAAAGCACAGGATTAAACAAAAACAAAACATCAGTTGTTCTTGGAAACCCTCCCCCCCAATGGTGCAATAACAGAGTGTGTTGTCAAAATAAGAAGGGCAAAAAAAAAATTCCTCATCAGAGGAGGAATAAAGTTCCTTCTGGAGCAGGTGATAAACTCTTGTTAATAAATGACTAACGCCACTGTCACTGTACAATAATTCTTTTTTAAAACCCTGGTTTTGAGAAGAGGATTTTCCTTAAGATCAAAGGAGTGACAGAAAATATAGATGACACTGAGGGTTTGGTTTTCCTGCCATGGCCATCTGGTGTAAAACACACACACACGCACACACACACACTGCAAGAGGGTGTCATGTGCATATTTTGGGTTCGGGGTTCTTAACCTTAATGGGCATTAATGGGTGGCTAAGTATCTATGATATCTTTTCCAGTGCTGCCCACATGGTGCTTTTCCTCTTAAGGCTAGCTTGCCCATTTAAAAGGTGTGCCAGATGACTTGGTTGCATTAAGGACCAAGTAGGAAGAAGGGCATTTCAAGAGGTCCCATGCCTGCTAGACAGAGAGTGGGAGCCACTCATAGAATCATAGAATCATAGAAGTAGAGTTGGAAGGGGCCTACAAGGCCATCGAGTCCAACCCCCTGCTCAATGCAGGAATCCAGGTCAAAGCATCTCTGACAGATGTCTGTCCAGCTGCACCTTGAATGAACACTCCTCTGTTGTATGCTAATAGCGTGGGGGGCAGACAGTGTACACTTGCTTTTTTCTTGCCTGGCATGACTAAGCCTCTGCTTAGTATGTCTTGATGGATAAGATGGGATTTTTTGAGTCAAAATGCTAAATATTTTGGCATGGTGGCAAGGTTAGGCCTCTTGGTAACAATCTATATATATAAAAAAAAGAAGTCCTGACTGACTGATTTTTGATTGACTGACTCATCAACGCCCAGCTCAAACCGTGTAATCTAGGAGCGTGAAATTTTGAAGGAACATTGTTTTTATGACATAGACACCCACTAAGGAAGGATTTTTGGAAATTCCGTCCCTAAGGGGGTGAAAAAGGGGGGGGGAATCACCCCACTCTCATATCTCCTATGGGCAAAACAACAGGGGAGCAGTTATGCAAATTGGCCTCACCTCATAATTGCTGCAGGAGCCAATAGGAGCAGTTATGCAAATAGCCCATACAACACTTAGAATGTTTGTATGAATTCCTGCAGGGGCCAATTGGGGTGGGTATGCAAATCTCCCCTAGGCCATTTAGAATGTTCTCTGAGGGGGTGAAATGGGAGGGAAACTTTTTAAATGACTGAATGACTGTTGTGTGTGGGGCGTCGTCGCATAGGCTCCATCACGTTTTGACGGATCTACCCCAGACTTGGCACGGTCACTCTTCATCACCTGTAGACTTCATTAACCTGATTTTTCTTTAAGAGGAGATATTTCTGTCAGATATTTATGAACTGCCACAGGGGGCCAATCAGGAGCGGATATGCAAATCTCTCCTACATCAAAACAGAATGTTCATATGAACTGCAGCCGGGGCCTACATGGGGGTGGGGGGGAGCTGGGATTTCATTGTTGGGTAGTCTCGGGGGGGCGAGAGCAGGGATTTCATTGTGTGGTCCCGGGGGGGCAGGGCTTTCATTGTTGTGTAGTCCTGGGGGGGGAGGGGAGCTGGGATTTCATTGTGTAGTCCCAGCGGGGAGGGAAGCAGGGATTTCATTGTGTAGTCCCGGGGGGAGAGCAGGGATTTCATTGTGTAGTCCCGGGGGGAGAGCAGGGATTTCATTCTGTAGTCCCGGGGGGGGGGGGGGACAGAGATTTGATTAATCTGGGAGGTGAGCTAGGATTTCATTGTTGTGTAGTCCCGGGGGGGGAAGCTGGAATTTCATTGTGCAGTCCCGGGGGGGAAGCAGAGATCTCATTGTGTAGTCCCGGGGGGGGGGAGGAGGAATTTCATTGTGTAGTCCTGGGGGAGCTGGGATTCCCGGGGGAGCTGGGGTTCCATTATGTAGTCCCGGGGACCTTTCCTATGGAGCAATTCAAAACAGCAGTCAGCTACCTTAAGAAATTTCGAACAAATAGTGCCTATAGGAAAATGACGACCCGTGCAATGCCAGGTAAGAAAAGCTAGTATTGTATATAAGAATGTTTTTCTGTAGTTTTGAGGTCAATTAATTAATTAATTAATTAAATTTATACCCCACCTTTTTTCCTGCAAGGGAACCAAGGCGGCTTACATAATCCTCCTCCTCCTCTCCATTTTATCCTCACAACAACCCTGTGAGGTAGGTTAGGCTGAGAGTCAGTGACTGGCCCAAAGTCACCCAGTGAGCTTCATGACCGAGCGGGGACTAGAACCTGGATCTCCCGAGTCCCAGTCCAACACTCTCACCACTACGCCACATTGACTCTCAAGGGATCTGTTTGTGAACATTAAAATGCCTTTTAAATAATACTTAATTTTGAATTAAATAATTACAATACAGTGCATTCAGCCCTAGTCACTTTGTTCATAAAACAAATGACCTCTTCCCAGCATAAGAAAAAACTGCATGAACAAAATAATGCCATGCTCAAAAAGATGATGGGTTAGACAGAGAATCAGGGCTGAGATGCTGGATGGGTGGTGGCTCAGAGATACATTGCCTAATTGAGGAATTTAATGGTGGCATTAAATCAGTAACGAGAGATTCCCATAATCACAATAAACACTTCAAGTCATTCCAAATTACATCTGTGGGGAAAATGTGTTCATTGAGGAATAGCTTCAGAGAGTTTGACAATCCATGGAAACTGGTTAAGACTGTGTAGTTATTGACAGCAGGGTGTTTGCAGACAAAGAAAGGATGTAAAAAGTCTGCACAACTCCTTTGTTGAGGTTCTTGTTAACAAGAACTGCACCTCATTTGAACCATAGGAGGAAAATTGTATCTGTTCAGTATGTGAAGAAAAATAGCAATAAAAATGGTAACCTAAAGTACCTGAAGACAAATGTTTTACTGTTTTCAGGGCTTATCATTGTGAATCTGAATTGTGAAATGGATATTAATTAAACAATTCTTCAAACCCTTCAAAGTACCAACCCGCTCTTTGTGCTCTCCAGTTATGGTGTGGGGAAGAAGTCAGAGTTGGTACAACTTTGAGAGATGACATATGATTAGAATTAGCATAACCTCTGAAGATCCTGAGATATTATTGTGTACAATAGAGCATTGCTTGCTGATATTTTGAGCCATGTGGAGTAGCCATTCAAGGACTAATAGTTTGACACTTTCCAGCCTTACATCTGCAAAAACAGCATGGAAATATCTCCTTGACAAATTGACCATGTCGCCTCCATCCCCGGCTCTGTAAGAGTGTTCCCTGCTCATATCCTCAGACTGACAGTTCTCCCCAGAAACTACCTTAGTTCTGGGGTTCCCACTTTCACCGCTATGCCAGTCTCAGGGAACAGGAACAACACAGCCCCACTGGAGTGTGCAGTGCTCCACTGGAGTACAGAGACCCTTTTGTTGAGAGCAGAACTCCTTCAGGGAGGTAGGGCCTAAGTAATAGCTATTTCAACCCTCAACAGACAAGGAATTGCTAGAGTATTGCTCCAGTCCTTAGCTGGAGTCTGTTGAGGGTTGAAATAGCTATTACTTAGGCCCTACCTCCCTGAAGGAGTTCTGCTCTCAACAAAAGAGTCTCTGTACTCCAGTGGAGCACTGCACACTCCAGTGGGGCTGTGTTGTTCCTGTTCCCTGAGACTGTCATAGCGGTGAAAGTGGGAACCCCAGAACTAAGGTAGTTTCTGGGGAGAACTGTCAGTCTGAGGATATGAGCAGGGAACACTCTTACAGAGCCGGGGATGGAGGCGACATGGTCAATTTGTCAAGGAGATATTTCCATGCTGTTTTTGCAGATGTAAGGCTGGAAAGTGTCAAACTATTAGTCCTTGAATGGCTACTCCACATGGCTCAATATATATATATATATATATATATACACACACACACACACCGTATTTTTCGCTCCATAAGACACACTACCCCCCCCCCCCAGGGGGAAATATCTGTGCATCTTATGGAGTGAATATTGTAAAACAACACACATATTTATTTTTTTTAACAGACCTCCCTCTGCGCGAAACAACCGGTCCGGCGCGCGCCTCCTCAGGGCCAAAAAGCCTTGCCCAAGGCCAGCTCTGCTCCGCACGGCAGCCCGGGCGCACCGCCTCCCACGACCTCTGGAGCCCACCAGCCCTGCCCCACCCACCAGCGGAAGAGTGGAGGGCTCCTGGGCAGAGCGTGGCAAGGCCGCCTGCGCCTGCCACAAACTTTGCTGCAGCCACAGCAGCACCCCCTGGCCCAGCAGAAGGGACGCGAGCGGGCGGTTGAGCGCTCCCCCAGTCTCGGGGAGGGCGTGCACAGGGCGTCTCCAGGGGCGGGCAGGAGCCCTGGCCTCGTTCGGGGTTGGGCTCTGCTCCTGCGGTGCCAAGAGGCGCCCGGCCTCAGGCCCGCCACAAACTTTGCCGCGGCGGGG
The DNA here is from genome assembly GCA_021292165.1 of Shinisaurus crocodilurus. Lineage (NCBI taxonomy): Eukaryota > Metazoa > Chordata > Lepidosauria > Squamata > Shinisauridae > Shinisaurus > Shinisaurus crocodilurus. Next base: position 185,794,725 of record CM037879.1, read on the forward strand.
GCGCCCCCACCCGGCAGCAGGGATGCGAGCGGGCGGTTGAGCGCTCCCCCGGTCTCGGGGAGGGCGGGCACAGGGTGTCTCCAGGGGCGGGCAGGGGCCCTGGCCTCGTTTGGGGTTGGGCTCTGTTCCTGCGGCGCCCAGCCTCGGGCCCACTGCAAACTTTGCTGCTGCGGCAGCGCCCCCCCCCGCCCGGCAGCAGGGACGCGAGCGGGCGGTTGAGAAAGAAGACGCGGCGGGCCCAGAGGAAGAGAAAGAGGGGTCTGCTGCCACGTCTCCTGCTCGGCTTCGCTGTCTGCCTTGCAATTGAAAAAGAATATTTTTTTCTTGTTTTCTTCTTCTAAAATTTAAGTGCGTCTTATGATCAAGTGCGTCTTATGGAGTGAAAACTCGGTATATATGAAGACGTCCTGACTGACTGACTGACCCATCAACGCCCAGCTCAAACCGAGTAATCTAGGAACGTGAAATTTTGAAGGAACATTGTTTTTATGACGTAGACACCCACTAAGGAAGGATTTTTGGAAATTCCATCCCTAAGGGGGTGAAAAAAGGGGGCAAAATCACCCCAGTCTCATATCTCCTATGGGCAAAACAACAGGGGAGCAGTTATGCAAATTGGCCTCATCTCATAATTGCTGCATGAGCCAATAGGAGCAGTTATGCAAATAGCCCATACAACACTTGGAATGTTCGTATGAATTCCTGCAGGGACCAATAGGGGTGGGTATGCAAATCTCCCCTAAGCCATTTAGAATGTTCTCTGAGGGGGTGAAAAGGGAGGGAAACTTTTAAAATGACTGACTGAATGAATGACTGTTGTGTGTGGTGCGTCGTTGCATAGGCTCCATCACGTTTTGAGGGATCTACCCCAAACTTGGCACGGTCACCCTTCATCACCTGTAAACTCTCAGGATTAACTTGATTGTACCAAATCCTAAAATCCACGTGAGTGAAGCTGCGGGCAACAACTAGTCAAATATATAACTGACAAAAAGAGATCACCTACTCAAAAGTTGCAGTTTTCTCACCAGTAATTTCAGCTGGCACCCAACCTATCTAGGGGTATTTGCTTATTTTATACTCCGTGGCAATCCAATTTCCAAGTTTTCTTCAACAATACTCCAGTTACTTTACCACACTTTGACAATTGCTGTGGGAGATAACAGTTCTACACTGGTGTTTCTCACAGCAAACAACATATTGTGTGGGTCTCATACATGCATTTGGGACCCCTGGCATATATGATGTCTACAGATTACAGTACATGTTTGCTGCAATATTTTCCCTACAGAAGTCAAAATGTGTGGAGCTGCCCTGGATGTGGCGAATGTTGCCAGAACTGTGTGTGTCTTCTGCCCGTTCCTGCTGTTGGGAGATATTGACTGTATGGAATTGGAGGTCTTAAGTTTGCAACATGCATCAATAGCTGGTTTAATCACAGGGCTAAGGGGTCTGTAGCCCCAAGCCCAACATTTTTGGGGCCCCACTAGCTAGCCTAGATTCCATGCTTTCAAATAATAATTTTAAAAAGAGCAAGTTTGTAGCCCTTGCGGAACCAGAGATATGAGACCAAACATTCAGGCACATTCCAATCATTTTGAAAGAAATGGAAAATCATTTTGTCCAGTCATTTTGTGAGAAAAGGGTCTGCTACCACTTTTCAGTGTTTTTAGCTAATGAATGAAGTCACAGCTATGATCAACATTTGGACATAGAGATAGGTTTTGAGCAACCCGTTGTTTGCAGAAGGGACTTCCTGTTTCATTTTGAACCCCACTATTTCTGGTCTACCCTCATGCAATAGTGATTACCACCCATAGAAAACAATTGGAAAATTCAGAATGCTAATCCATCTGCAAACAGTGGGTAGTAATGACAGGAGTTCATGTTTGTTGGGACTTGAAAAAGATGCTAAGAGAGGATATATTGTTGAATATTATCCTTCCTATCTCACGGTAGTGAGATCAGCAGAGTAGAGTCCCTTTCCAGCTTAAAAGAAGCTTAGATTTGGCTAGTGTTCCTGACTAGTGTTCCTGTTCCTGACTCCCAGCTGAGCAGGAGCACAACAGGAGGGAGGCTCCAGCTATTTTGGGGGCTGTGATATGGCAAGCAGGCTCCCAGAGAGCGAGCGAACAGAGCGAACGAACAGGGAGAGCAAACAGGAGCAGTTTGGCAGCGGAGTAGAACAACACGTGCTGCAACAACAAGTGCTGCTGTACTACTACTACAACAAGTGCTGCTGTACTACAACAACAAGTGCTGCAAGGGAAGGGCGTGGCCTGAGAGCTCATTCCGTTGAGCAGAAGCACAGGGGAGGCTACCTACTGATTGCAACTAGCTGGGGCTGATTGCAGGGCGAGGCCTGAGAGCTTAAAGGAACGGCAAGGCCTGGGAGCTCATTCTGTTACTGACTCCCAGCTGAGCAAAAGCACAGGAGAGAGGCGCCAGCTGTTTTCAGGTCTGTGATAAGGCAAGCAGGCTCCAGAGAGCGAGCAAACAGAGCGAGCGCACACGGAGAGCAAACAGGAGTTTGGCAGCGGAGGTCAAGGGGGAGGTCCCTAAGAAATTTTCTAGATTGTTTGTTTGTTTTGTTCTAGTACCACACACTTATAGGCCAGGGGGACTCTGTTGTTGACATTCAGGGAAGGCAGGACAAGGCATCGGCCATTCCAGTACGAAAAGAAAGGCAGAAACATAAAGGGAACAGAGAACTATGGAAGGAAAGGAATCTGCAGTGGTGGTGACCTGCAATGTGTGTGCAATGTTTGTTTTCCTGCCAGAGATCAACATGGCCTACACGTGCAACAAGTGCAAGCTGGTCACGCTGTTGGAAGAAAAGCTCAGAGGACTGGAGCAGCAAGTGTCAACCCTCAGGAGTATAAGAGAAAGTGAAGAGTTCTTAGACAGAACGATGGATCTGTCTACAGCAGCAAAGCGTAGTACAGGAGCCAGAAGGGCAACGGCAGGATGAGGCAGAGTCGGAGACTCAGCAGGCAAGGGAAAATAACGTAGGGGGAACTCCCTGGAAAAGGGTGACTGTTAGGAGCAGAAGAACTAGAAGACATTCTGCGCCTATGGAACCAGTGGAGCTATGGAACCGCTTCCAGGTACTTGAGGACAAGAGCAGAGGGCAGCCTGCAGAGGACGAATTACCCAACGTGACAGCGAGCAAGAGGCTGAAGGTCAGTCAAGTGGAGGCAATCAAACCAAGGCCTACAGCAAGAGAAAGAGAAGAGTACTAGCAGTGGGAGACTCCCTCCTGCGGGGGATCAAAGCCAAAGTATCTTGCGAAGACCCATGGACTCGTCAGGTGTGCTGTCTCCCCGGGCACGGAATTAAGGATGTGACAGAGCAGCTGCCGAGGCTCATACAGCCCACCAACACATACCCCTTTCTTCTCTTCCACGTGGGTACAAATGATACTGGCAAGCGGAGTTACAAAGAAATCACGGCAGACTTTGAAGAGTTGGGAAGGGAACTCAAGAACTTTGGGGCCCAGATAGTTTTCTCATCCATCCTTCCAGTACTTGGAAAAGGAATAGAAAGGGAAAGAAAAATGCTCCAAGTGAATGACTGGCTACGAAGGTGGTGCCGACGCGAGAGATTTGGATTCTGGGACCATGGGCCACACTTCCTGGAAGATGGACTGCTGGCAAAGGATGGGTTACACCTCACAAGGACTGGGAAGCATGTGTTTCGCCACAGCATGAGGAACTTCATCAGGAGGGCTTTAAACTGAATCCAACAGGGGAATCATAGAATCATAGAATCATAGAAAAGTAGAGTTGGAAGGGGCCTACAAGGCCATCGAGTCCAACCCCCTGCTCAATGCAGGAATCCAGGTCAAAGCATCTCTGACAGATGTCTGTCCAGCCGCACCTTGAATGCCTCCAGACTGGGAGAGCCCACCACCTCCCTAGGTAGTTGATTCCATTGTCTTATTGCTCTGACAGTCAGGAAATTTTTCCTGATGTTTAGGTGGAATCTAGGTTCCTGTAACTTGAGCCCATTATTCCGTGTCCTGCAAACTGGGATGAACGAGAAGAGATCTTTGCCCTCCTCTGTGTGACATCCCTTCAAATACTGGAAGAGTGCGATCATATCTCCCCTCAGTCTCCTCTTCTGAAGGCTAAACATGCCCAGTTCTTTCAGTCTCTCCTCATAGGGCCTTGTTTCCAGTCCCTTTATCATCCTTGTTGCCCTCCTCTGAACCCTCTCCAGTTTGTCTATGTCCTTCTTAAAGTGAGGTGCCCAGAACTGGACGCAGTACTCAAGATGAGGCCTAACCAGTGCAGAGTAAAGGGGAATTATCACTTCCCGCGATTTGGAAGCTATACTTCTATTAATACAGCCCAAAATTGCATTTGCCTTCTTTGCAGCCACGTCGCATTGCTGGCTCATATTCAGTTTGTGATCTACCACAATTCCAAGATCCTTCTCACTTGTAGTATTGTTGAGCCAAGTGTCCCCCATTCTGTAACTCTGCATTTGGTTTCCTCTCCCTAGGTGCAGCACTTGGCATTTATCCCTGTTAAATTTCATTCTGTTGTTTTCGGCCCAGCGCTCCAGCCTATCGAGGTCACTTTGAATTTTGTTTCTGTCTTCCAGAGTATTAGCTGTTCCACCCAACTTTGTGTCATCTGCAAATTTGATAAGCATTCCCTGTACCTCCTCATCCAAGTCATTAATAAAAATGTTGAAGAGCACCGGGCCCAGGACCGAGCCCTGTGGTACCCCGCTCGTGCTTGTAATTGGGAGGGAGACATAAACTCGGGGGTAGCAATGGAAGAAGGCCTCTGTGCCACAACGGAGAGAACAGCTCCAGCGGTGCCCAATGATGGTGTCTACCACAAAATGTAGGAAAAAAGTCGGAGTATAAAGCACATAGTCTTTGATGTCTCTATACTAATGCCCAGAGTATGGGCAACAAACAGAACGAACTTGAACTCTTGATACATGAGGGCAAATACAACTTGATAGGGATAACTGAAACCTGGTGGGATGACTCCCATGGCTGGAATACAGCAATTGAAGGGTATAACTTGTTCAAAAGGAACAGAAGCAACAGAAAGGGAGGCGGAGTTGCGCTGTATGTTAAAGATACATATCTCTGCATAGAGATATAGGAAGAGTAGCTTGGCAGTCCCATTGAGAGCATCTGGGTTAAAATAAAGGGGGCAAAGAATAAAGCGAACATGGCGGTTGGAGTCTACTACTGACCACCTAATCAAGGCTAAGACGAGGATGAAACTTTTGAAAAGCAAATTGCCATTGTTTCAAAGAGGCATGTTGTGGCTAGTAATGGGAGACTTCAATTTCCCTGATATCTGTTGGGAGACTTATTCAGCCAAACAGGCCCCTCCAAAAAATTCCTGAGTTGTGTTGCTGATAACTTCCTCCTATCGAAAGTGGAGGATGGAACTAGAGGATCGGCTATCCTTGACCTGATTCTAACCAACAGAGACAAGTTAGTGAATAAAGTGGCAGTTTCGGGAAATCTGGGGGAAAGTGACCATGTTATACAGTAATACCTTGGATTGCAAGTAACTTGGTTTGAGAGCCTTTGCAAGACAAGCAAATTTTTAAATATTTATTTTTTAAAAATTGACTTGATATACAAGCGACGTCTTGCAATATAAGTACTGTAGTATGGCTTAAATTAAAAAATTAATTCTCTGTACAATTGTTTTTGGGGGAATTTCGTTTTGATATAAGAGTGTTTTGGATTACAAGCACGTTTCCGGAACAAATTATGCTCTCAATCAAAGGCATGCCTGTAGTTGAGTTCTTGATTCTAAGGGAAACAAAAGCTGAGTTTAGCCAAACGCGTACCCTGGATTTTAGGAAAGCCAATTTTAACAAACTCAGAACAATGATAAGTAAGGTCCCATGGCAAGCGACTCTAATGAGAAAAGGAGCCCAGGAGGGGTGGGAGTTTTTAAAAAAGGAAATTTTAAAGGCATAATTGCAAACAATTCCCACAAGGAAAAAAGGCAGAGGACAACAGAAGAAGCCAATGTGGCTTCACAATAAACTCAAAGATGACCTGAAAAAAAAGGGACACGTATAGGAAGTGGAAGGAATGACAGGCTACAAGGGAAGAGTACAGGCAGGTAGCACAGAACTGCAGGAATAGTGTCAGGAAGGCTAAAGCTGAGAATGAGCTAAGGTTAGCGAGGGATGCTAAAAACAACAAGAAAGCTTTCTTCAGATACATGCATAGTAAAAGACAGAGGAAAGAAATGGTGATTCAAGTACACAATGAGGATGGCAAATGGATAACAGAAGACAAAGAAAAAGCAGAAATGTTCAATTCCTACTTTGGCTCGGTCTTCTCCCAAAAGAGGATCTATGACCCCCCTGGCAAACCTGAAGTGCAGACTGTAGGGGCAGGATTGCAGCTTGAGATTGATAGGCAAATGGTCAAGGAGCACCTGATTTCTTTGAACAAGTTTAAATCTCCAGGGCCTGATGAGCTGCATCCTAGAGTAATAAAAGAACTGGCAGAAGAATTCTCGGAACCACTGTCTATTATCTTGGAGAAATCATGGAGGATAGGTGAAGTGCCAGATGACTGTAGGAGGGCAAAAGTTGTTCCCATCTTCAAGAAGGAGGAAGCTGGGAACTATAGGCCAGTCAGTCTGACATCAATCCCTGGGAAATTTTTGGAGCAGATTATAAAGAAGTCAGTCTGCAAGCACCTTGAAAACAATGCAGTGATTACTAGAAGCCAGCATGGATTTGTCAAGAACAAATCCTGCCAGACTAATCTGATCTCATTTTTTGATCGGGTAACCTCCCTTGTGGACTATGGAAATGCGGTGGACATAATCTATCTAGACTTCAGCAAAGCTTTCGACAAAGTGCCTCATGATATCCTGATTAGCAAGCTAGCTAAAGTGGGCTAGATGGAACAACTATCAGGTGGATCCACAATTGGCTACAGAATCGGACTCAAAGAGTGCTTATCAATGGTTCCTTCTCAAACTGGGGAGAGGTAACAAGCGGGGTACCACAGGGCTCAGTCCTGGGCCCAGTGTTCTTCAACATTTTTATTAATGACTTGGATGAGGAGGTGCAGGGAATGCTTATCAGATTTGCAGATGACACAAAGTTGGGTGGAATAGCTAATACTCTGGAAGACAAACAAAATTCAAAGTGACCTCAATAGGCTGGAGCGCTGGGCCGAAAACAACAGAATGCAATTTAATAGGGATAAATGCCAAGTGCTGCACCTAGGGAAAGGAAACCAAATGCAGAGTTACAGGTTGGGGGACACTTGGCTCAACAACACTACAAGTGAGAAGGATTTTGGAATTGTGGTAGATCACAAACTGAATATGAGCCAGCAATGCGATGTGGCTGCAAAGAAGGTAAATGCTATTTTGGGCTGCATTAATAGAAGTATAGCTTCCGAATCGCGGGAAGTGATTATTCCCCTTTACTTGGCACTGGTTAGGTCTCATCTTGAGTACTGCGTCCAGTTCTGGGTACCACACTTTAAGAAGGATGTAGACAAACTGGAGAGGGTTCAGAGCAGGGCAACAAGGATGATAAAGGGACTGGAAATAAGGCCCTATGAGGAGAAACTGAAAGAACTGGGCATGTTTAGCCTTCAGAAGAGGAGACTGAGGGGAGATATGATAGCACTCTTCCAGTACTTGAAGGGTTGTCACACAGAGGAGGGCCAGGATCTCTTCTCGATCATCCCAGTTTGCAGGACACGGAATAATGGGCAGGAACCCAGGTTACAGGAACCCAGATTCCACCTAAACATCAGGAAAAATTTCCTGACTGTCCGAGCAATAAGACAATGGAACCAACTACCTAGGGAGGTGGTGGGCTCTCCCAATCTGGAGGCATTCAAAGTGCAGCTGGACAATCATCTGTCAGGGATGCTTTGACCTGGATTCCTGCATTGAGCAGGGGGTTGGACTCGATGGCCTTGTAGGCCCCTTCCAACTCTACTTTTCTTTGATTCTGCTTCCCACAGTAAGTAAGTAAACTAAGTAAACACCAATAAGTAAACACTAAGTAAACACCAGTACCTAAATATTATTGTTTTGTGAACTACCCATAGAACCTGTGGTATGGGGTGGCTAAGCATACTTAGCAAGTAAATACATAAATACTAAAAAGAAAGGATGATATTTTCACTTCTTAGAACAGAACAGTATGTCTGTAGCCACATATTTAGTGCTAGGAGTCCTGTTATTGAAAGAAAAGAAAATTCAGTAATTAAAAATGATATTTGTGTTTGATGCACATTGCTCTTGGATTTGTCAAACTTCGTTGAAATGTCTTGAACTAGTTTTGAAAATACGTGTGTGTATTTAGTGGCCTTGGTCCCGTGTTTTCAGAAATGGAGTCTAAATGTGAATAACTGGCAGGTTGTTTTAAAGCCTTATCCTCAGTTGAGTATACTTATTTAGACAATCATATCTTCTTTAAGACATAGAAATAGTATTCACAATATGGTTTACAAAAATGTATTTGTGATAAAAGGTGGAAATGTGCCTTTCCATATGAAAGGATATGCTTTGCTTTTCTCCCCCTGTGGTATATAAAAATAGTTGTTACAATGTTTGTAGAGAAGAAAGCTTTAGAAAGAAACAAAGGGTGATCACTGAGTTCACATTCCTCAAGTTTTTAAAAGTCAGATTACATTTAAAGGTTGCATATAGTACTTGGCATTTATATAAAGCAAGCTCAAGGTTGAATGATGCTTTCATTGTAAAATGAATGTAGAGTGAGGGTTTCTTTTCTTTTTTTTTAAACAACAACAACAACGACACCCTGCAATTACTTCAGTGAATATCCATTCAGGTTAAGAATTTTCATCTTTGCAGTTGCCATAGTAATATATTCTCCTGTCACTACCACATTAAAAATCCATTCCGTTGCCAATATTGAACATGTAACAGACAAAAACATTTCTTTAAAATAGCTTTAGGTGTCTCATTTGCAACAGGAAACAGTATTTGTTTTTAGAGATGTATATATACTTTTATGAAAAGGTTAGTGGTGTATGTAATAAAAAAGCTATTTTTTCCTGCAATAGGAATTTGTGTTTTAAAATAGCACAAACACAGCACTGTAGTTTTGCTAAAGATTATTGTAATCATTTCATTTTTTAAAGCTGATTTAAATATATTCAATGTATCATGCTCATAATGAAAAGCTTTGGGAACTGCCCGTTAACCTTTTTTCTTACACCATTGCTGATTATTACTTGATGCAGTCTGTTGAGTGCTGTTCTGCACACTGCTTCTTCCTTGAAATGGATTAGGTTTGAGCAGAAGGGGTAATCTAAAATGTATCTACTTTTGCACTCAACCATAATTTCCCTTTTGTAACTACAGAGAACAGATAATTAAAACAGTTAAGTCATCATATACTGCATACCTGATACTAAGATCTCAAATTCCTGTTGAAATAGCTGGAAACCCTGGGAGGTGTTTTTTTCCTGTACTGCTTTCTGAGATCTATCTTTTTCATATTTCTGGGTGTATTTTTGTATTTGCTAAAAAAAAATACTATAAATATATTAATAGAAAAAATAATGTTGATGTATACCAAAATCTTGTTGAAATAAGCAGTGCTCCTGGTTTTTAAATGGTTCTGAAGAAATAAACATCCTATTAAAAATGAATAGTCATGGCAATAATAGATTTTAATCAACTGTCTCTGTAGTTTGGTATTGTTAGTAAACCCTTCTGCTATGGAGATACCTAATATTGTACCTAATCAAAGTGCAGTATTCTGTTTCCAGAAAAATACAGGATCAACATCCTATCCAGGACATGAAGTGAGATTTTTAGTTCTGTTGGAAAGGGCCAATACTCTGTTTTTTTCTTACGTTGGAAAGCCTCTGGTGTTATGGAACAGAATGTTGATTTCACATCACTACTTATCCTTGGGCTAGTCCATTGTCTCTCAGACATATCTTCCTCACAGGGTTGTTGTAAGAATAGAATGGCAGTAGAAGACTCACTCATGCTTGTCTAAACTCCTTGGAGGAGGGATGGGATTAAATGAAATATAGTGCCTGTGGGCATCACTAATGATGAATGATTAAACTCTGCCCTATCTTGTAATTTTTTAAGGCAGATTGCTCCCCTACTGTAATGCTCAAACCTGCATACTCAAGCTCCTGGTAGCCTTTTGAAGACCAATTACAGTTCTGTTATTGTTACATAATATAAAATATAGACTGTGGTTTTTTAAAAGCTATCACTTATTTATGTATTAATTTAGCTAGTTTTCTATCTGCTGCTGTCACTGTATTGTTTTTATTGATTAATGGTAGCATTTTTATATTTTGTTAGCTGCCCTGTGCTGAAGGTGTGGGATATAAAATTATTAAATAAATAAGTATATGAGAAAACCCTTGAAAGACAACAACATGGCAAATATGAGTGAAGCTACTCCCTTCTTCTGCAGCACTGCAGCAGTATCCTGCCATTCGTGAAGCTTTTGCTTATTTCCCAGTTTTGTTTTTGTTTGGAGGGTGTGAATTCCCTCTCTGTTGTGCCAAAGTACCATCTTTTCAGTGCTGCTGAACACATCTTCCCTGTTCATTTGTTTTTAAGCAAATGTGAGTACAGATTTCCTTTCAGCAAGGCTGACATCTTACCCTGACCCCACATAACCAACAAGATGGAATCACACTACAGGCACAGGATTGTGGTCTAAAGATGAAATGTGTGTCTGTTTAAAAATCTAGACAAGGCTCTGATGTAGAAATGTAGACAATTCTACATTTCAGCCTAGAATATATGTGTGTTTAGTAAGCTCTTAAGTACTTATTAAAATCCATCTCTCAAAATACATATGAGAAAAGTTATTTTCTATGTATTTTTAAGTTCTCGGTTTGATATCCACTATTTTTGAATAGCTTCAGCTTGGGCTTCCTTTGATAGCCCCTATTACCAGTTCCCTATCCTATCTTTAAAGTGCATAGCAATGTAGATATTTTAGGGGGTCACCATTGACTGCATGTAGACTGCAGATAGTGAAGAGATTTGAAGTTATCTTTTGACTTTTATAGTCCTTTTTTTATTATTAAAATGCTTAGCGCCATAAATGTAGTAATAAGAAACTCATTTATCTTGACAAAAGTGCTGCTATAAACTATTCTGTACTCATAAAATAACCTTTTAAATTATTGTTTCTGCTGGTATCAATAAATTCATACAAAGTGCTTAAAGGTCAGGCATTGCCAGAAAAATGTCTTTTCAGCTTGTTAATTAAAGGATCATAAGAATGTGCACCAGTTTGCTCTTTTGACAAATGGGGAGGAAAGGAAAAATGCTTATTCTCCAAAAAGGAAGGCAGAAGCAGAATGGCAGCAGGGAATGACAAAAGCAATGTGGTTGAGATGTGAGACATCATAGAATAGTAGAGTTGGAAGGGGCCTATAAGGCCATCAAGTCCAACCCCCTGTTCAATGCAGGAGAACAGATGTGGGCAGCCCAGGCAGTCACCCATCCAAGCACTAACCCAGCTCATAACTGCTTAGCACGTGCTCTCGACGCCATCTGTAGGTACTAATACCTGTATAATTCTGTCTGTGAGGTGGAGTGAAGTGAGGGAATGAAAATGTGCATTGGGAAATCCATTTTTTCTCCTCTCTGGGATTGGGAAATCAGTCAGCCTCCTATTTGATCATATTCAAATATTGTCAAATGTTCTTTGAACTCAGGAGTACCTGTGTATGTGCGGGTGTCTTGTTCCAGACTCCAGATAGCTGGACAGGGATCTCTATGGAGATGGTTGAGCAGGGCCTTGCCTCAGGGCATTCTGTAGGCCGGCACTCTGCAGACCACTCAGAGCAAGAGGATCTGACAGCAGACTGTTCCTCTGAGGCTGAGGGCTCAGACATTCCAAATGGGGAACCAGAATCCACAGCTCTGTCATATCTCCAATGGCCCAAGACTCTTCATTCCGTATAAGCCTTCCCGCAGAGAAAATTGGTGGGGGGCACAGCAAGAGAGAACCCAGCAACATCAGAGTGCCAGTTTCTAAGCTAGAGTTCTGCCTTTTACATTCTTGCTAACTTTCACTCACAGGCAAGGCTTTGAAACTTGCTGTTTCTCTATTTATGTGCTATACAGAACTCAGCAATCTGTTGAAGGAACTTTTTGGGAGTTTGCACTAGGAGCTGTCTCAGGTCCTACCCTGCTTACCTTGAAACCTACTAACCATGCTAGACTTTGTGCCACAGGTTAGCCTTCTCTAGACCTTGTTCTGCAGCTCAGCGTTGCCAGAACAGGACAGTGGCCTTCTTTTTATTGCATTTTATTACAGACCTGAGCAACTTGCACCCCACAAAGCCAAATGCAGCCAGTCAGGTATGTATGGCAGCCCAACAGTGTTTGATAAACTTAAACATTTCTGCTGCCTGCCTGGGACTGGAAAAACAGGAGGGGTTGTTATGTGCCTAGCAAACTGATGGGCTGCATTTGGCTTAGTGGGTCAGGAGGTGTGCTTCACAGTGACTGGGTTCGGATGACACGACAAACAAACAAACAACGATAACGGACAACCGTTGCTTGTCGTGTTGTCTGAACCCAGGTCGTTGTGAGTCACAATGGTCTGTTTTGTCCTCAGAAACAATGATAAGAAACAATGGTTTGTTTGTTCTAGGGTTTGTTCTTTTTATTTATTTATTTATTTATTTATTTAAACTTTTCCAAACAGTATATCAAACAACTAAAAAATAATATAGAACTTATATAGTACTCCCATCACCACGGGACCAAAGGATACTTTCTATCTCTATAATCCATTATTATTCATCATTCCAAAAATACAGCATATCTTGACATGGCATGCTCCCTTTCTCCTTATTTAAAACAAAATCTAAATATAATCCCCAAATACCCTTAAAGTTATTTTTCTTAAGTTGCCCCTTTTTACATTTGATACTACAGTAATACCTTGGATTGCAAGCATAATTCGTTCCGGAACCATGCTTGTAATCCAAAACACTTGTATATCAAAGCAAATTTCCCCATAAGAATTAATGGAAACTCAAACTATTCATTCCGCCTCACCTCCACGGGCTCCCGGCAAAGTGCTGTTTCGCTGTTTTGGCTCAGCTGGACTGTTTTGGCTCCAGTGCTCGGCTCTGCCTGGCGGTTTGTGCCGCCCGCCATCTTCTGCAGCCTGGCTTGTTAGGTGGGGAGCCTTGCTGACTCCCATGGCGGCTTGTGCCGGCCGGCGCAGTCCCGCCGCTCAGCTGTTTGGCGGCGGCCCCACCTCCAGCCTTTAGAAAGGAGCCTTGCTTCTGGGAGCCAGTGCTGGCTCTGCTGCTCGGCTCCGCGTGGCAGCTTGCGCTGGGTGACGCGGCCCCGCTGTTTGGCGGTGGCCCCGCCTCCAGCCCTTTTGCAGCCAGCTTGAGCAGAGGGGAGATTTGCTTCAGGAGCCGGTTCTGGCTCCGTGTGGCTGCTCACCAAGTGCCTCCACCTTCTTCAACCCTTCTCCGGCTCGGGGGGCGGGGACGTTGAGCGGCTGCGGAGCCGGTCAGCTGTTCGGCGGCGGCAGTGCCTGCGCCGCTCAGCTGTTTGGCGGGCCTTCTCCGGGCAGGGAGTCTCGTGGAGGTGAGGCGCGGTGCAGCCGCTCGCTCAGCCGGCGCCTCAAGCTGCTGCGCCGCCTCCCGGGCAAAGAGGCGGCGCAGCAGCGCGAGGCGCTAGCCAAGTGAGCAGCCACGCTGTGCCTTGCTGCGCCTCCACGGGGCTCCCTGCCCGGGAGCCCCGTGGAGGCAAGGCGCGTCCGCTCACTCAGCTGGTGCAGCAGTGCAAGGCGCCGGCAGAGTGAACGGCAGCGCCGTGCCACGCCTCACCTCCACGGGGATCCCTGCCCAGGAGCCCCCTGGAGGCGAGGCGAGGCATGGCGTGGCCGCTCACTCGGCTCGCGCCTCTTGTTGCTGTGCTGCCTCCCGGGCAGGGAGGCGGCACAGCAGCACGAGGCGCCGGCTGAGCGAGCGGCCACATGCTTCTTTTTTTTTTTTTTTTTTTTTAATATTTTTTTATTCTTTTTTTTTTTAAAACAATACAAAGAAAATAACATACACACATAACTAATATTGTGCTCCCATCACCATGGGACCAAACAATCCAATAACTCTATAATTGTTCATTATTCCAAAAATACAATATATCTTGACAGGGTAAACTCCCTTTCCCCCTTTTAAACACATATTCCAAAAATAAACCCCAAATATCCTTAAAATTATTTTTCTTTAATTGACCCCTTTTGCATTTAATATTACAAGTCAACATATCATTCAAAGCCATATCCCATACTTCCTTATACCATTCAGTAATAGTGAAAACTTGCTGGATTTTCCATTTCCTTGCTATCATTAGTCTACCTGCCGTTAACAAATTTATGATTAATTCTTTAACATTTTGTGAACCGATCACCTTTTCCGTTATTGTTAGCAAAGCTAGTTTAGGGCATACCTCTAAATCAACTCCAACAATTTCTGATATTTCCTCAAAAATCATTTTCCAAAAATCCATTACATTTTTACAACTCCACCACATATGAGCATATGTACCCAATTCCTGACATCCTCGCCAACACATTGGAGAACATTTATTATCTATTCTATTTAATCTCACTGGGGTCAAATACCATCTCCAAATCAGTTTATAAAAATTCTCTTTAATTCTTACAGACATATTTTTCAATATTCGCCTATCCCAAATCTTATTCCACTCATCCTTTGATATTTCCTCTTCAAACTCTGTATCCCAAACTATTTTAAGATTTTCTGCTTGCTCTTCTGATTTCTGCAACATTTTATATAACATCTTTGTAAGACCCCTAGCTGATGCATTTCCTTCTACAAGTTCTCTAGACATAACCACCTGCTCAAATGCAGTGAAATCCCTTTCATGCTCATGTCTTCTCTTCCATTTCTTACCCCATTGTACTAATTGAATTAAATTTAACCAAGAAATTCTTCCTGCCCCAACCCTATCAATTATTTGCTGTCTTGTCTCCATTTTTTCCAGCCAATCCATTAAAGTTATCACCTTTTTCTCTCTAAAAATTCGTTCTAAATGTCTAACATTCTCGGGAAAATCTTCCATAACCACCACTGGAGTAAGCGGGGATATACCTGGTAAAAATATTTCCTTATTTCTACCCCAAATTTCTAACATATTTTTTAAAAAGGGATTTTCTAATCTTTTTGTCATAATATGTCCTTGTTTTGTAAATAAGAATTTATCCACCCTATTACCCAATTCAAATGCTTCTATTTCCCACCACATAAATTCTTTTCTAACAATAATATCCATGATATATCTAAGTTGATTAGCTATATAATACCATTTTAAATTAGGGAGACCAAGTCCCCCTATTTTTTGAGCTTTATACCATCTATTCTTAGTAATCCTTGATTTTTTCCCCCCATTACAATAGCTATTTAACATTACTTGCCACTCTTTAATTTCTTTCTCTGATATCTTATATGGTATCATTCTAAATAAAAAATTAAACTTCGGTAAAATCTTCATTTTAATCAAAGCTATCCTACCAAACCACGATAATCCCAATTTTTTATAATCCTCTATTTGATTTTTAACTTCATCTTTTAGTTTTTTAAAATTACATTCCCCTATTTTATCCAAATCTTTTAATATATCAATACCTAAATATTTAATTATATTTTTTATCTTTATATCCACTCCCCTTTGTTTAAATCCCCTTTCCTCCAGTTTACTATAATTAAATGTCATTATCTCCGATTTATCCCAATTAACTTTTAACCCTGTTACTTCTCTAAATTCATCTAAATGTTTCTCTATCCAATCCCAATTTTCTATAGGCCGTTCTAATGTTAACAAGATATCATCTGCAAAAAGGTTTATCTTACATTTGGTCTCTATTCCTATCCCCAATAATTTCTTCTCCTGTCTTATCGAATTCGCTAACAATTCCATAACTAACACAAATAATACTGGGGAAAGGGGACAACCCTGTCTAGTTCCCCGGCCTAGGCTAATAGTTTCTGTTATTCCATCGTTTACAATTACCGACGTGACATTATGAGTATATAATTGGTTAGTAATACCTATAAATTTTTCTCCAAACCCCATAGTTTTTATTAACATCTTTAATGCAGGCCATTCCACACAATCAAAGGCTTTAAAAATATCCAATGCAAGAACCCCCGCTTTCAAATTATTTTTCTTTATTAAATAAATTATATTCAGAACCCTTCTTGTTAAATCTGCCATTTGTCTTCCTTGAATAAACCCACATTGATCTATCCCTATATACTTATTTAGAAAACTATTCATTCTTCTAGCTAAAATTGCTGTCAATAGTTTAGCATCTTGATTAATTAATGATATTGGTCTATAAGAACCTGGTTCTGCTAAATCCTTCCTTGGTTTCGGGATTAAAATGGTCAAGGACTGTTTCCATGACGGGGGGATCTCTCCCCCCTGTAAAATATCATTAAACAACCGTTTTAACTTCGGAATTAACATTTTTTTAAAGACTTTATAATATTCCGCCCCCAGACCATCCAGTCCTGGCGTTTTCCCCTGTTTTAATTTATTTATAGCACTTTCTATTTCAATTTCTGTGAATGGTTGCTCCATTTTCTCTCTATCTTCATCCTGGATTTTTATTTTTAAATTTTTCTCGATATATCTTCTACTCTCAGCTTCCGACCATTTTCCTGCCTTATATAACTCTGTGTAATATTCATGAAAAATTTTCAATTTATCCTTTACTAGATTATATTCTTTACCCCTCTTATCCTTAATCATCCCCACTAAGCTTTTTTCTTTTTTTTTTTGTGCTAATCTAGCCAACATTTTAGAGTTTTTATTACTATTCTCAAAATACTCCCTTTTTGTGTAAATCAAATTCCTTTGTACCCTGTCCAGTTCTTTATTCTCCAATTCTTTCCTTTTACCCTGTAATTCTGCAAAAATCTTTTTATCCCTCTTCTCTAAATACTTCTTTTCCAAATCCCTAATCTCCCCCTCTAGCTTTTGATAAAAAACTTCTTGTTGTTTCCTCAAATTTATTGCCTCTCTCAATCCTATTCCTCTCATTACACTCTTCATTGTATCCCATATTATCGCTTCAGTACATTCTTCTGTTTGATTAAATTCCCAAATTTCCCTCAATTCCTTCTCTATTTTCTCTGTTAAATGTTTATAACGAAAAATATTACAATTCAATCTCCATCTTTTCGCTTCTCTATAATCCTTATGTATCTTCAAATCCATGTTAACCAAAGCATGATCTGTAACTTTTATCACTCCTATCTCTGTGCCCAGGACCCTTGAAAACAGTGTCCTGGACACAAAAATAAAATCTATCCTAGAATAATTCTTATTTGCTGATGAGTAAAATGTATATCTTTCCTCATTCCCCTTGACCCCTCTCCAAACATCTAGCAACCCTTCCTTACTAATTAACTTATTCAAGATCGTTAGATTATTTCTCTGATCTTCTCTCGTCGGATTGGATTTGTCTTTTCTTCTATCCAATACCATGTTAAAGTCCCCAGCCATAATAACCCTTTGATTTTGAAAATTACCCATTTCTTTAAACACATGTTGATAAAATTCTCCTTGATTTTGATTGGGAGCATAAACATTAACAATAACATATTCTTCCCCTCCCAAGGTCCCATACATTATAATATATCTACCTGTATCATCCTTTTTCACCTTTAGAACATTAAAACCACAATTCTTTGAAATTATAATTGCTACTCCTCGCGATTTAGATGATCCACATGCTATCTCATATATTCTAGACCACCTCAATTTCAATTCATTGACTCCTTTCCTTGCCTGGTGCGTTTCTTGCAAGAATATAATATCTGCCTTATCCTTTTTAAGAAGTGCTTCTATTCGCCTTCTCTTAGTAACTGACCCTAGCCCCTTAACATTTAAAGTTGAAATTCTTAACTTATAATCCATCTATTAACAACATTTTTTCTTTTTTGGTCCCCAAAAGTGAAAATAATACACAATAACATACCCCTTAACCCACCCCCACATTCATCTAAACTATCCCCCCTGCTTAGCCAGGGCAACTTGCCCCACCCTAAACCTACCCACCTATCCCAGGGGGGGGGGAAAGGACCCATCACCAGCCCGAACAGCAGCCCCTCATTCCCTCCCGGATAACTTCTTTATAAAACATTTTCTATTTCTTTTTCTTCTCGTGTTGAAACGACCTCTTATACAATTCCTCCACTGGCTCCTTCTTCTTCCAGTTGACCCATCGATTCTGGACCCTCCGCATCATCATGAAGCCCCAACTCTCCCAGCAGGCCCATGCCTTGATCACATGATGAAATCTTGTATCTCTTACTGTTCCACACAAAAGTAAGAAAAACTGGGTAACCCCAATTGTATTGTAATCCCTTTCTGATCAAGACTGCTGTACACGGTTTAACACTTCGCCTCCACTTTATTGTTTGCTGACAAAGATCATTGTAGATTTGCAAAGTAGCCCCCTTGAAAGCTACTTGACCTTTCTTTCTAATCTCTTTCATGAAGACATCCTTCTTGTATAAATTTGCAAATTTCAGTACAACATCTCTGGATGTCATACCACGCCTTAATGCTCCCACTCTATGCACAATCTCAATGTCCATATCATCCCAAAAAATTGTTTCTCCAGAGACAGCTTCATTCATCCATTCCAAAATACTGCCTCTTAACTTATATCCAGTCTCCCCCATCTCCATGGGGAAGCCTCTGATCCGAATGTTGGAACGACGTTGCCTGTCTTGCATGTTAATCATCTGTATTTCCATCTCATTAAATTTCATTTCATACTTTTCAAAACTTTTTTCATCCTTCACCTGGAGTTTTTCCACCTTATCCACTCTAGCTTGCAGCTCTTTAACTTGAACCCCTAATTGATCTATGGAATTTCGCATTTGCTTCATATCCTCTTGATGCAGATTTTGAAATTTCTCAATTGCTTCTATTTGTTTCTGCTGGCCTGCTTCCATAGAGCTTTGAAACTGTGATAGAATTTTCTCCCAATCTGGTGCTGCCCCTTTAAGCTTGGCTGGAGATATTGACTTTGGCTTGGCACCAGCAGGGAATTTGCCAGCTGAATCCGCCATTTTTCCGCCCTTCCCCCTCGCTGTCTCGAAACTTTCACTACCTCGTGGCTTCTTATCAGGACCCTGTTGCACAGTTTGATAAGAATATTCACTATCTTTAGTGTCAAGGATCCTAATTAGCCTTTTCAAACTGTTATCCGAGGGATGCGCCCGATCGCGTTTCCAAAGAGGGGGTAGGGACTTTTTCACCCGTCTGGAGCTCATAAACAATCAGGAGCGAAGCACATCAAAAGAAAGCTATTCTTGTTATTTCTTTATTAGCTCTATATCTGCATACTTTCCAGAAAGCAAACAGCAAAGGAATTTAAACTCACGCTTTGTCTCTCCTGTGTATTTGCAGATGTTTTCAAATCATTCCGGGAGCTCGGCAGAAAAGCTACTGCTCCATAGCCAGCGCAGGCTCCTCCCCCCGGCCACATGCTTCTAGCATAAATTTAAATTTGAAAGACAGCTCGCTCGTGTTGCGAGACTTGCTCATCTTTCAAATTTAAATTTATGCTAACATTTTCCTCGTCTTACGAGAAGCTTGCAAACTGGGTTACTTGTAATCCGAGGTATTCCTGTACAAGTTAATTCATCATTTAAAGCAATATCCCACACCTCCTTATACCATTCAACAATTAAAAATTCATGTTGAACTTTTAACTGTTGAACAAACTGTTCTAGGGTTTGTTCTTACAATGATTGTTTGTTGTGTTGTCTGAACCAGGGAGAGCTGTTTTATCATTGGTGGTTCAAGAAACCTACAGAGTCGCATGACAAGAGCGGCAAAACAAGCAGCTGCTCCAATCATCTGATCTCTATTTCCGATGTCTGCCCAGCAACACACACGTTGCTGCTTGCTTCACTTTTAATTGTTGGATGCTTTTACTTTTACAATCAGAATACCAAAAACTGTATTTTTCTTTCAAAATAAAGTATGCTTTTAATAGAAGAAGAGTAGATTACAATTGGAGAACTTTACAAGTATGTGGTGGGGGGAGGGGGGAGGGGCGTATTTGGGTAGTAAGCGGAAGGCTGGAAAAATGAAGTCAAGGCTAAACTGGCTGCAGGAGAAAGTGTGGAGTGGGGTGGAGAAGGTGCGGGAAAGATCTAGCTCAGACTTGTAACACAGGTGGGAGGCAGGATAGATGGGAGAACTGCTAGAGATAGCAGTTCTCTGCCATGCGTGGATGCGAGGGGGGAAGAAGTAAAAGAGGTGCAGTGCTAAGCAGAGCTAGGCATGGAGGGGCAGAAAGGTGTAAATAACCTCTTCCTGTCTCCTAGCCAAGATGGGAGTGAAGGCTTTGGTGCCAAATGAAATCCTGCTTGTCCAGAAAATGGCAGCACAGCTTTTCTCTGGTACTAGCCTTAGGTAGCATATCACACTGATATTATGCGAGCTCCACTGGGTGACCAGTTGGGTCCCGGAAAACATTACAGATGCTGGCTCCAGCCTTCTCAGACCAGCCTTCTCCAACCTGGGGCCCTTGGACTGCAGCTCCATTGTTCCCAGCCAGCATGGCCATCTTGGCTGGGAATGATGGGAGCTGTAGTCCAACATATCTGGAGGGTGCCAGGTTGGGAAAGGCTTCCCCTAGAACGCCTTGAGATAGCAGGCTTAGGAAGCTGCCATCTGACGGAAAACTTAGAACTATAGAATACGTAGAGTTGGAAAGGACCTATAAGGGCATCAAGTCCAACCCGCTGCTCATATCCAAGTCAAAACATCCCTGACAAATGGCTGTCCAGCTACATCTTGAATGCCTTCAGAGTGGGAGAGCCGACAACCTCCCTAGGTACAGTAATACCTTGGATTGCAAGTAACTTGGTTTGAGAGCATTTTGCAAGACAAGCAATTTTTAAAATATTTATTTAATTTTTTTTTACTTGATATACAAGCATCGTCTTGCAATACAAGTACTGTAGTATGGCTTAAATTAAAAATCTCTGTACACATTTTTTTGGGGGAATTTCATTTTGATATAAGAGTGTTTTGGATTACAAGCACGTTTCCGGAATGAATTATGCTCTCAATCCAAGGCATGACTGTAGTTGGTTCCATTGTCTTATTGCTCTAACAGTCAGGAAATTTTTAATGATGTTCATCCGGAATCTGGGTTCCTGTAACTTGAGCCCATTATTCCGTGTCCTGCAAACTGCGATGATCGAGAAGAGATCCTGGCCCTCCTCTGTGTGACAACCCTTCGAGTACTGGAAGAGTGTGATCATATCTCCCCTCAGTCTCCTCTTCTGAAGGCTAAACATGCCCAGTTCTTTCAGTCTCTCCTTGTAGGGCCTCGTTTCCAGTCCCTTTATCATCCTTGTTGCCCTCCTGTGAACCCTCTCCAGTTTGTCTACGTCCTTCTTAAAGTGTGGTGCCCAGAACTGGATGCAATACTCAAGATGAGGCTTAACTAGTGCCGAGTAAAGGGGAATTATCACTTCACGCAATTTGGAAGCTATACTTCTATTAATGCAGCCCAAAATAGCATTTGCCTTCTTTGCAGCCACATCGCATTGCTGGCTCATATCCGGTTTGTGATCTACCACAATTCCAAGATCCTTCTCACTTGTGGTATTGTTGAGCCAAGTGTCCCCCATTCTGTAACTCTGCATTTGGTTTCCTTTCCCTAGGTGCAGCACTTGGCATTTATCCCTATTTAAATTTCATTCTGTTGTCTTCGGCCCAGCGCTCCAGCCTATCGACATCTCTTTGAATTTTGTTTCTCTCTTCCAGAGTATTAGCTGTTCCACCCAACTTTGTGTCATCTGCAAATTTGATAAGCATTCCCTGCACCTCCTCATCCAAGTCATTAATAAAAATGTTGAAGAGCACTGGGCCCAGCACCGAACCCTGTGGTACTCCACTCGTTACCTCTCCCCAGTTTGAGAAGGAACCCTTTGAGTCCGATTCTGTAGCCAATTGTGGATCCACCTGATAGTTGTTCCATCCAGCCCACTTTTAGCTAGCTTGCTAACCAGGATATCATGAGGCACTTTGTCAAAAGCTTTGCTGAAGTCCAGATATATGATGTCCACCGCATTCCCATAGTCCACAAGGGAGGTTACCTGATCAAAAAATGAGATCAGATTAGTCTGGCAGGATTTGTTCTTGACAAATCCATGCTGGCTTCTAGTAATCACTGCATTGTTTTCAAGGTGCTTGCAGACTGACTTCTTTATAATTTGCTCCAAAATTTTCCCAGGGATTGATGTCAGACTGACTGGCGTATATAGTTCCCAGGTTCCTCCTTCTTGCCCTTTTTGAAGATGGGAACAACATTTGCCCTCCTCCAGTCATCTGGCACTTCACCTGTCCTCCATAGTTTCTCCAAGATAATAGACAGTGGTTCTGAGAGTTCTTCTGCCAGTTCCTTTATTACTCTAGGATGCAGCTCATCAGGCCCTGGAGATTTAAACTCATTCAGAGTAATCAGGTGCTCCTTGACCATTTGCCTATCAATCTCAAGCTGCAATCCTGCCCCTTCAGTCTGCACTTCAGGTTTGCCAGGGGGGTCATAGACCCTCTTTTGGAAGAAGACCGAGCCGAAGTAGGAATTGAACACTTCTGCCTTTTCTTTGTCTTCTGTTATCCATTTGCCATCCTCATTGCGTAGTTGAACCACCATTTCTTTCCTCTGTCTTTTACTATGCATGTATCTGAAGAAAGCTTTCTTGTTGTTTTTAGCATCCCTCGCTAACCTTAGCTCATTCTCAGCTTTAGCCTTCCTGACACTATTCCTGCAGTTCTGTGCTACCTGCCTGTACTCTTCCCTTGTAGCCTGGCCTTCCTTCCACTTCCTATATGTGTCCTTTTTTGTTTTCAGATCATCTTTGAGTTTTTTGTGAAGCCACATTGGCTTCTTCTGTTGCCCTTTTTTCCTTGTGGGAATTGTTTGCAATTGTGCCTTTAAAATTTCCTTTTTTAAAAACTCCCACCCCTCCTGGGCTCCTTTTCTCATTAGAGTCACTTGCCGTGGGACCTTACTTATCATTGTTCTGAGTTTGTTAAAATTGGCTTTCCTAAAATCCAGGGTACGTGTTTGGCTACACTCAACTTTTGCTCCCCTTAGAATCAAGAACTCAAGTATAACATGGTCACTTTCCCCCAGAGCTCCCGAAACTGCCACTTTATGTACTAAGTCGTCTCTGTTGGTTAGAATCAGATCAAGGATAGCCGATCCTCTAGTTCCTTCCTCCACTTTCTGTAGGAGGAAGTTATCAGCAGCACAACTCAGGAATTTCTTGGAGGGGCCATGTTTGGCTGAATAAGTCTCCCAACAGATATCAGGGAAATCATTGAAGTCCCCCATTAATACCACAGGATGTACTTGAGTGCTTGATTTGCCCTGGGAGATATGAGGGACAATTTATGTAGACTGACATTTGCTGCAGTTTGTGAGGTATGTGGGTTTTTTGATTGAGAATGCAAACCAACTTCAGCCCTACCTCTGACCTCTAACATTGCAGAGCTGCTGTAAGCTACTTTCTCTTGGCATAGCCCTCCAACAGGGCTATAACAGTGAACTACTTTGCAGCTTTGTTGTATATTACCCTCTCTGCCCAAGCTGCTATGTTGGGATGAAAGTAGTCATCCTGTCAGCTTTAGCCCAGCCCCGAGTCTACTAATAGGAGTACATGGGGTGCTCCTATATCATGAGTGGGCAACTTCCAGGTGTCCAGGGGCTGCATTGCCCACCCCTGATACCACCGGGGGGGCACCCCTGCTGCTGCACTGCTGAAATTTGGTGCTGCAGTAGCAGCAAGGAAAAAATAGTTTACCTTTGAAAGCCAAAAGTGCAGTTTGCTGCTGAAATTTGCCAGTGCAGCACTGGTGGGGAAAAGGGGACAGTTTGCTTTAAAATACCCTCTTTCTTGCCACTGCCACATTTCAGCAGCAAACTGCACTTTTCACTTTTTAAAGCAGGCTGTTTTTCCTTGCTGCCACATTGCTGAATTTTGGCAGCAAATTGGGTGACACAGCAGCAGTGGGAGCAATGGGGGGCTGCAAAAAAGGCTAGGGTGGCCACATATGACCTGCGGGGCTATGTGTTACCCACTCCATCCTAGATGGAAGGTCCCTAGTGCTCACAGTGAGAAGGTATGGTGCAGCAGTTCCATCTTTTCTTCCTTAACAATTTTTTTGTGGTAAGAAAAAAGATGGAAGAAGTGGTGGGAAAACACAGGAGGGCTACAAGTGGAAGACAACAATATGTGGACACACACACACCCCTATAAAATTGCTTGAATGAGGAAGGGCAATGGCACAATAAAAGCCACATCTGGAAGCACCCTGGTGCTGCTGTTTTGGCTACATAAGCTATGGCACTCAGAGAACTGGATTGGAATTAGACTAAATGTTTTATGAAGAAGTTAGCTGCTCTGAGGACCCTAGAATATGATGTATTTAATTTTAAGAGAAGTGCCTAATTGACTGAATCATGCCCTTATAAGTTCCATTAATGACAGTGGGAGAGAGTTATATGCATGCTTAATTCACTTCCGTTGAAAATCAATGGATCTGAAAGTGTGTATCTTTGGCTGGATTGTGCCATGAATAAATAACCAGTCATCTATTCCTTTTTTTGGTTGATTTTTTTTTTTTACTGTTATATTTGCCCTGTTGGTGTATTGTCCTGAATGGCTTTTTTAAACTTAATTTCCAAAATTAGCTCATACACTCAGACCTAAAACTGATAAGTAAAGTAAACAAACTAAAACAAAACAAACCCACAGAACAATTTGCAAATATGACACTGTGTAGAGTCCACTCATCAGCTTTCTATTACCAACTGGTCTTACATAGAATAATACAGACACTATGTCACCTGATGCAGGCAGATAACAATAAAAATAAAGATAATCAGGGATTTTCTACCCTTACACTGTGTCTTTTAAAACAACAAAAGCAACAACCCTGGGCTTGCATCCCCTTTAAATATTAAAACAACTGAGCTTTAATATTAAGAGGCTGGTAAACATTAAGCGCATATTGTTTGGCACTAAAAATTTCATAACTAAAGAATCCCATAATTTGTTTTCATTCTCCTGAGAGGTAGCTGCAGTACTCTGAATTTCTTCAGGGAAATAAATCGACAGCATTTTCTGAGAGCGTAGGTGACAGGACTAATGATAGCTTCATTGGAAAACACAGCCAGAACTCCTGGTCCACAGATACCAAGAGAAATGAACTTAGCGGTACAAAGACGCTGTTTGGCTGCTCTGCTTCCATTCCCCTCAACTCCCATTCATATTGTTGGTGGGTTCTGTGTTGTTGTCTTTTAAAAATCCCTTTCTCTGTTTTATAGAACAAACACATGGCTGCAACTGATGATAAAACAGTTCCCTGAGCTGGGAGTTATCTTTTGTCAGATGTGCAATGTGGTGTTGGGAAAGGAAGGCAAATAAAGAGTAGAGTTTCCTGCTTTTTGTTAACCTTGATTTTAACTATTTGGTTGTTGATTCTGATCAGATATAAAACCGAGGAAAGGAATAATGTGTCCCACTTAGGGCTGCAGTACACAATACATTTTCTTTGTGGATATCACTTCTGTTTGGGCATTACAGCTACACTATCACATGTGACAAATCCATACACACGTCGGTTGTGCTACATTTTCATGCCACAGGCACCAACTAAAAATTTCGGTTTCTTGCCATACATACAGTTAGTTAGTGTGTTTTTTTTAACCACATTCTCTATCTGAATCCTTTAAAACAAGTGCACTTAATAAACTTAATAAAACCATACATTTTTCCTCCAGTTGATCTCATCTGTATCCTGCCCTTCTTCTAGGGAGCTTATGGTGGTGGCATACATGGAGTTGATTCAATTTTATATTACCAGCAACCTTGTGAGGTAGGCTAGTCAGTGAGCAACTGACGGGCATAAACCTACCAAGTGAACTGCACATCAGAGTGAGAATTTGAGTCCATGAACTCTATCAAGTACACCATACTGAATGATGGGTGTAGAGGAGTTGACACGAGAGATGAGGGGGATGGGAGGGATTTGATCTACAGTCATGCCTTGGATTGAGAGCATAATTCGTTCCGGAAACGTGCTTGTAATCCAAAGCACTCTTATATCAAAACGAAATCCCCCCAAAAAAATTTGTACAGAGATTTTTAATTTAAGCCGTACTACAGTACTTGTATTGCAAGACGTCGCTTGTATATCAAGTTAAAAAAATATATATTTAAAAATTTGCTTGTCTTGCAAAACTCTCTCAAACCAAGTTACTTGCAATCCAAGGTATTACTGTATAAGGATTTCCATAAGGTGACACCATTTGAAATACTGGATTATTGTTTTTCTCACAGGCTTTGGGAACCATTACTGCAGTGCCGATTAAAGTTCCTCAGGTCAGCTCCTTGCAGAGGTTGGCAGGACAAAGACCAGCAGTGCTACCTCAGGTAAAAATACCATTTTCATTTATTGTGTGTGTTTTATTAACTGGTTTTGTGTGCTGATATGCAGACTATGAACCATTTGTTTAGATGCCAGCTAGTCAACCTGGTTCAATAAGCACCGTGGAGTTGATCTTTCAAGGGCTTGTACAAATATCCTGGTCCTGCTAAGAGTCATAAACCCATGGAAGCAGGCTTCTGTGTACCCCTAGGTGGATAAGAAACTGCAGGCACAAATGAATTGCCCAGCCCAGCTGCCCAATCCCACACATGCATAATTTGTTGTTAAGGGGTTGGAGGGACTGGATTTAGTTTTGTGTGTCAAAAAGAACCCAGGTGATTGGTATAATTCTCAGTTATCTGACAGGGCTGTGGGCATGCTACCATGACTGCTGGACACTTCAGCAATTGGATTGGGACCAGTAAGCTATTTTGGCAAATTTCCCTATTGTTTTGGTTCCTGTGATCACTGCTGTCTTCCCTCCTGGTCATGCCTCCATGGCTGGGAACTCAGCATTTAAGCGACAGTTCAGTGTTGCTGCTTAAAAGCAATGCTCCCTCCCTTTGCTGCTAAGATCCTGTGTGTAAGATGGTTGTGTGACCATCACATCCATCTTTTGGATAGTGCCTGTGACATCACCGGAGATGATAATATCTCACCCTCTCTACCCGTGCAAATATGGTATATTTGTTTTAAAGGGTCTATTTTATGTCAAATCTTTCCAAGCTCAGCACTTTCTGCTGTTACATGAATGCTCCTTCATCTTGCAGCAATAACCTGCCTACTTTCTCTTCTTGCCCTGCCTTTATTGGTTTGTTTATTTGTTTATGTTGGGCAAGTTCACATGATACAACAACCTACCCTGTGAATAAGCTACACAGTGTGGGTTTTTCATGGAACAACCCATGGTACAGCTGACAGACAACTGGGCTTACTGTGTGTTGTTTTCTCCCTCCTTCTCCCCTGGTCCTCCAGCCAGTATCCCAGGGTCCTGTGTGGCAGAACCCATCTTGTCTCCCCCTCCCTGCTCTGATTGTGACCCCATTTTTGTTGACCTTTTTATTTTCCTGGAGACCCATTCCACTGCCAATGACAGCGTTCCAGTGATGCCCAAGCAGCACTTTAGAGCGACCATCACTGGCTTGTTACCCTTTAAAAATATATATATTGGGTGGCAGAAATATGCGCAATTGAGACCATAATATTTTTTACTTTTGTTCGGTCTTTCACAGGTGCGCACTTAATGGCTGCCAAAATGTGGAGTCTTGCCTGGCCAATGTCCTAATAAGCATCTGCTGCCAAAGTGCAGTAGGTAACATCCATGGACATTGATAAAGTGAAGCTCCATATAAGTTAATTTGTGCTCACTTGACAGCTGTCAGTTGGTGAGCTGTCAATGGAAAAGCAAAGCGGTGAAGTGGTTTTAGCCCTGAAAGGGGGTGGTGAGTATATATCCTCCTTAGCAGTGTGATCCTCTAGTTTTTAAGTATTGCCCTGACAGTTCTCCACCTTTTCTACACTTCCCTGAGCCTCTAGGTACTCCAGAAAGGAGAGATTTACATCCCACCCCCTTTTCATGAGCCCTTACTTTTGGCAGCTGTCAAAAGAAAAGGGAAGTAAATAAAATACCTTCTGGCAAATTTGAGCATATTTTTTTGGACAGGGAAATATATACAGATTTTCCTGCATATTTCCCTGTGCAAATGTCTTCGTAATTTTTAAAAAATATTGTTGTTGCTGCTGCTGTTGTTATTTTTGTCAGTCTTTTGGAGGTGCATAAGTGCACACCTACGGCTGTCCGATATATGTAGTCTTGTCTGGTTGATGTCCTTGTAAGTTCAGCTGTCAAAGGGAGCAAAGTGCAGGTGGTAACATAGATGGAAATTGACAAGGTAAGACTACATATAGGCTCTTTTGCACGCAGTTGAAAATCACTGGTAAAGGGGAAAAAGTAGGTGCACCGAAAGGGGGTGGTGACAAGATCTCCCCTTTAGCAATGTAATTTGCACTATTTCAAGTGTTCTCAGTGCCGTCCACATTTTCAACACTTCCCCGGGTCTCCAGCTACTCCAGGAAGGAGTCCCCCCTTTTGCAGCTCCTTTTCTGAGCACTTACTGCTGTGGTTAATGTGGTTCCCTGACAGTTCTAAAAAATACCCTGAGAGGGCAGTTGAATGGGAGAGAGTGAATGGGGGGCATATGTGGGTGGTGTAAGTTCTGCTGGTGCTGGTGCCCCATTTGTTCTGTCCCATTCTGCCACCTTTAAGAGATTTTGTTTTGTCTTGATTAAACTGTCAGGAAAATTTGCACTTTTTTTTTTTACTGGGAAATATACAAAAATTTCATAGCTGGTAAGTAAATGGAGGGGAAATATAATGCATATTTCCCCCCCATTTACTTCCCATCTATGAAGTCTGCATATATTTCCCCTCCATTTACTTACAGCCATGAAATTTGTGCATTTGTTTGACTGGGAAATAACTGGGCAGATTTATAACAAGACAGACGATCCCTTCAACAGGCAATTTTGGAGTCAGTTTTAAGGAATGCAAAGCACCAGCAATACAAATGGGACTCATATCTGGCACATAGTTGGAAATGGTGTTTCTCTTTCCCATGCACATTTCAATTTCCCATAAGGTATATATTGTCTATGGACAATTGGCTTGTGGCATCTCTAGTTCAATCTCCAAACCAAGGGGTTAAATCCAGTATTGTGCTAGTGGAAGTCTGCTGGTACAACGGGACTTTCTCCTGCTTTCCTCCTCCCTGCAGTGCTCAAAAATCTGCTCTATAGGGTTTCCCAGTCTTCTAGAGCAGATTTGATGGCACACGGAGGGCTGCAGAGCGTGGAGGGGATCACCCCCCCCCCCCGGTTCCATTGACAGAACTGCTTCTATCAGTCGAATTACACCATTGGATACAATCCATGATCTACAGGGAAAGGAATAGGTGCTCATGAACATAAAGTACTTCAGATAGTGATTCTTCCTGATAAAACTGGTATCTTCACATTTCTACCTTCTCTGTTGATTTAGATATGAAAGTATTGTTGAGCTCTGAATATGGGAATGCATTAATAAAAATGTGAATCAAATAATGTAATGGTGTTAAGAATGTGAGGTTTTCCAACATAGCTTAAAGTTGAATTAAACTTGAATTAAATAATTATTTTATTTCACTGGAGCAGCAAGAACAGCTATTTGGCATAGAACTACCATCTATGTAGTCTTTTCCAGTACAAAAAGAAAGATAGAAACAAAAAGGGAATAGAGAACTATGGATGGAAAAAACACTCCAGTGGTGGTGACCTGCAATGTGTGTGCAATGTTTGTTTTCCTGCCTGAGATCAACATGGCCTACACATGCAACAAGTGCAAGCTGGTTACGCTGTTGGAAGAAAAAGTTAGAGGACTGGAGCGGCAAGTGTCAACCCTCAGGACTATAAGAGAAAGTGAAGAGTTCTTAGACAGAACGGTGGAACTACAACAAAGCAAAGTACAGGAGCCAGAATAGCAACAGCAAGCTGAGACAGAATTGGAGAATGCTGAGGCGAGGAAAAATGAAGAAGAGGAAACTCCCTGGAAAGGGGTGAGTGTTAGGAGCAAAAGAACTAGAAGACATCCTGCACTAGTGGAAGCATTGGAGCTATGGAACCCTTTCCAGGTACTTGAGGACGAGACTGAAGGACAGCCTGCAGAGGAAGAATTACAGGGCACCCCACGTGAAAGTGAGCAAGAGGCTGTCAAGGTTCCACTACTGCAGGGACCCCTTGACCTGCCTTTGGAAGATCTCTGCCTCTTCTCAAAGCTTCTCCCGTTCCAGGAGATCAAATCCTTTGCCTGTTTCCAGTAGCATGGGAATAGGCTTCAGGCGTGGTGAATAAGTCACTCCAACAACTCAGGGTAAACAACACTTTACTTATTACATTAGGGTATTTACACAATAGAGCAGTTATAATTCAAAAGCAAGTATGATAAAATTAAACAGACAAATAATACAAGGTTCTCTAACTTAACTTCAGTCTACCTCTCTCCTCTGCAGTCAGTCTCTCTCTGGCTCTAGCTGACCACACCCCACACAAATAAAGCCCTCCCAGGATTGGAAGGTTATAACCATGTGACCTTGAACAGGAGAAATAATACTTAACTTCTATTGGGTGAACTGAAACTCACAAACGCCCCCTCCCATCCTGAAATGTTTGGGCCTTCAGGCTTCAACTAATTTAGGGAAGTGTTTGGGCCTACAGGCTTCAACTAACCTAAGCCTGTGTAGGCCTCAATCCTTCACAGAGGCTGAAGGTGAGTCAAGTGGAGGCAGTGAAACCGAGGCCTACAACAAGAGGAAGAGAAGAGTACTAGTTGTGGGAGACTCCCTTCTGCGGGGGATTGAAACTGAAGTATGTCGCAAAGACCCATGGACTTGCCAGGTGTGCTGTCTCCCTGGGGGACGGATTAAAGATGTGACTGAAGGGTTGCCAAGGCTCATCAAGACCACTGACACATATCCCTTTCTTCTCATCCATGTGAGAGCAAATGATACTGCCAAGCGGAGTTATGAAGAAATCATGTCAGATTTTGAAGATTTGGGAAGGGAACTCAAGAACTTTGGGGCCCATGATAATTTTCTCATCCATCCTTTCAGTACTTGGAAGAGGAATAGAAAGGGAAAGAAAAATACTCTGGGTGAATGACTGGCTACAAAGGTGGTGCTGATGTGAGAGATTTGGATTCTAGGACCATGGGTTACACTTCCTGGAAGATGGAATGCTGGCAAGGGATGGGTTGCACCTCATAAGGACTGGGAAGTAGAGAAGACTGAGGGGAGATATGATAGCACTCTTCAAGTACTTGAAAGGTTGTCACACAGAGGAGGGCCAGGATCGAATCAGAATAATAGAAAATTAGAGTTGGAAGGGGCCTACAAGGCCATCGAGTCCAACCCCCTGCTCAATGTAGGAATCCAGGTCAAAGCATCCCTGACAGATGGCTGTCCAGCTGCACCTTGAATGCCTCCAGAGTGGGAGAGCTCATCACCTCCCTAGGTAGTTGGTTCCATTGTCTTATTGCTCTAAAAGTCAGGAAATTTTTCCTGATGTTTACGTGAAATCTGGGTTCCTCTAACTTGAGCCCATTATTCCGTGTCCTGCAAACTGCGATGATCGAGAAGAGATCCTGGCCCTCCTCTGTGTGACAACCCTTCAAGTACTGGAAGAGTGCGATCATATCTCCCCTCAGTCTCCTCTTCTGAAGGCTAAACATGCCCAGTTCTTTCAATCTCTCCTCATAGGGACTTGTTTCCAGTCCCTTTATCATCGTTGCCCTCCTCTGAACCCTTTCCAGTTTGTCTACATCCTTCTTAAACTTAAAGTGTGGTGCCCAGAACTGGACGCAGTACTCAAGATGAGGCCTAACCAGTGCCGAGTAAAGGGGAATTATCACTTCACGTGATTTGGAAGCTATACTTCTATTAATGCAGCCCAAAATAGCATTTGCCTTCTTTGCAGCCACATCACATTGCTGGCTCATATTCAGTTTGTGATCTACCACAATTCCAAGATCCTTTTCACTTGTAGTACTGTTGAGCCAAGTGTCCCCCATTCTGTAACTGTGCATTTGGTTTCCTTTCCCTAGGTGCAGCACTTGGCATTTATCCCTATTAAATTTCATTCTGTTGTTTTCGGCCCAGTGCTCCAGCCTATCAAGATCACTTTGAATTTTGTTTCTGTCTTCCAGAGTATTAGCTGTTCCACCCAACTTTCCACCCAGATTCCGCCTGGACATCAAGAAAAATTTCCTGACTGTTGAGCAATACGACAGTGGACCCAATTGCCTAGGGAGGTGGTGGGCTCTCCCACTCTGGAGGCATTCAGGGTTCAGCTGGACAGCCATCTGTCAGGAATGCTTTGACTTGGATTCCTGCATTGAGCAGGGGGTTGGACTCGAAGGCCTTATAGGCCGCTTCCAACTGTACTATTCTATGATTCTATGATCTGTACTTTTATGCATAGGGACAATGTAGAAGAGCTGCCATAGGCCTTTATTTTACATCAGGGGTGCGCAACTGCTGGAGGTCTAGGGGCCATTTTCACCCTCTTGACACCCCCCCCCTTGCAGGCCACCCAAACACACACCATGGCACTGAAAAAAATGTAATCTGTAGTGGCCATGGAATGCTAAAAGGGTAATTTCCCCCCAGAATGTTTATCATTTTATTTTTTACCAGTTTTGGGGGCAGTAGGAGGTAGAGTGTTGGGGGGAGTAGGGGCCACATGTGGCCCATGGTCTGCTTGTTGCTCCCCTCTGTTTTTTATTGTGTCTTCTCATTTGAGATACCTGATTGTGAGACCTCACAGCTCTAAAGAATGTAATATGTGCCCTTCATTTCAGAACTTCTCAAATTTCCATCTATCCATCTATGGAGTATGAAGCTCCAGTGAGATGTTTCAGTTTTTCCGATAACTTGCTCCTGCTAATGTACTGGAGGAGAATCTGTAATTTCTCAACCACAATCCTGGAGCTTTGGAGGTGTTTTGTCATCATAGGAAGCTGCCTTATACTGAATCCGACTATTGGTCCATCTAGATCAGTATTTTCTAAACTGACGCAGCAGTTCTCCGGGGTTTCAGTCAGGATTCTTTCCTAGCTCTACCTGGAGAAGCCAAAGATTGAACCTGGGACCTTATGCATGCAAAACATGTTCTCTACTGCTGAGCTAAGGCCCCTCCCTATATCCGCTTTATATTGGTGAAGTTCTACTGGCAGTTCTGCAGTTATTGTTCCGTTCATAAAATTTCACTGACCAGTAATTCTTTTGAAGCAATATGTACAATACAGCAGACATTCTGCTTACAAAGACATGGTCCTTCCCACTCTTGCCATCATAAGTGAAATAGTGTCTCAGTTAGCAAAAGTAAGAATCCTTAGAAGAAAACGCTCATTATAATTAAAGTTCAGCCTTTAGAGAAGCATGTTAGATCTTTTGTAACAATTAGTTTGGGGTTGTAGGGTCGGTTTGCATAATGAACAGTTCCCTTTGTGAAGGGGAAATACTCTGCTAATGAGTCTGTAGTCATAACATCCAAGAGCCCTGCAAACTGTAGAAGGAGTGCTCTAATACCTAAAGTTAAAAGTCTCGCACTTATATTCCGAAGAATTGACTCCAGTTTCATCTTAGCAGTGTGATTTGCATCAAATTCAAAAGGGCCCTCTGAAAATTTATGTTCCAACACTTCACCTTTTAAAAAAAATGGGGTGAAAGTTCTTTCCAATTTTGGGGACTCAATTCAAGGTGGTGGTTTTAACCTTTAACACCCTGGTCTGTACACAGAATAATTTCCCCCATATATACCTCCCTGGATGTTAAGATCATCTTTCATCTGAGGCATGTCATGTGGCAATAAGAACTAGTTTTCAAGAGGGTGTTCCCACATGGCACCATTGAAGCCATATGTAGCAAGTGCTTAAATGATTTTTTAAAAGCTGAGCCACTTTAATTTCTGTAGCAATAAGTAAGGTTAGAAGGTGCTCCTGAAGGAGCTCAGTTGTCTTAGAAAGTGCTTAAATGTTATTGGGGATGATACATGATTTTGGAATCCATGTTAACAAATGGAAAGCTATTGGTGAATATTGAATATAGGAAATATTGAAGCCAGAGAGTGATACAAGGAGTGACCAGAAAAGGAGAGAGAGAGCCAGGCTCCAACCATCAGCCTACTTGAGACAAAACACTACTGGCCAACATCAGCATCTTCCCTTCCAGCAAGCAGTTAGTTCTTCTTCGTGGTCTCTGTGCATCACACATATGGGCTCTGCGCTTGCACAGAGCCTTGTTTCAGGAAACTCATATAGCTGAGGAATTTTGGCAGGAACCCTCCCCCTCTATCCTAGTGAGCATGTCCTTAGCCTATTCCCTAAGTTCCTCTTTGACAGCCATTGTGATTGCCTCAGGAGTACTTCTGTCATCCATTTGGACTGTGTTTTTCTGACAGAGCTGAGGTTTTCTACTTAATCTCTTTCTTCTGGGTTTTTTTTTTCCTGTTTGTTTTTTCTCTTTTTTCATTTGATTGAAAAGGCGTTCGGCTTCTTCAGGCTGTGTGGCCTTGAAGGCACCATTCTGTGCAGAAGCAAACTCCCACACAAACAGATGGACATTCTCTTTGCCTCTTCTGTTTGGGAGAGGAGCATGTCATGGACGCCAATGTACCTTACCAGGCGTTCACCAAACAAGCTCGTCAGACTCGGGCAGACTGTCTAAAAGCAGGCCTGTGAAAAAAAAGGGTGCTTGAGGCAGTTTCATAGATCATAGAGTTGGAAGGAGCCTACAAGGCTATCGAGTCCAACCCCCTGCTCAATGTAGGAAACTAGAGGAGGGGTCTCCCATCCAAGTAATAACCAGGCCTGACCCTGCTTAACTTTCCACACTCAGACAAGCTGAACCAGCATAAGCCACAGACCTGTCTTGTTGAAGCGCCAAGACCTATAGCCTAGGACTGCCCTTCAACTTTGGGTCCTCCTGCCTCCTCTACCATGCCTTCTTCAGGGGTGGTGTCACCTGCTAAAGCTCTAGCCATGGGCTGCACTGACCCCCCTACACTGGGCCAATCCCTTACGGTTCTGTGGCAAAAAGGCTGACCAAGAAAGCTAAGACATCAAGTCTTTCAATGCTCGGAAATCATAGAAGCGTAAACAACATTCTAACGTTTACACAGATTGAGCCATGCTGGGACTGAGCCAGTTGTCAGTCCTAATCGCTGGGGAGTTGATACCAAGGCCAGAGCCCTGTCTTCATGACCTCTGTGTCAGTGGGTGAGATCTGTGAGGTTTCACCTGCTCTGGAACTGCAGCCAGACCTGCCTCGTATCTCACCGCCCTCGATGTACCATTATGACTGGATTCGTTGGCTTTTCTGGCTGCATGCCAATGAGATACTACTGGAGAAGAGACCGCTCCTCAGGAGAGATGGATCTTGATTTCCAGTGCTGGACTGAGGAAGGCACTCCAATTGTTTTTTCTCCACCCAGTCATCTCTATTACTTGAAAGGTTGGAGATATGCATGGGTCCGAAATTACTACTATGGCTCCCAATACCAGAGAGAGGCTGCTCCTCGGTACTAACCCAGAGAGTGCTGGGTAGCTCTTGGACACCCTCCACCAGACCAGTGTTCCATGCTCCTCCTCCCCCCTTGCCTAGGGTTCCTGCAGTTCCTGTACAACCTGCTCCAACAGTCGTTGCTGAACTGCCATTCGGGCAAGCTTATCCATCACATAGCCCAAGGCCAGAACTTCACCCGCCTTCACTGACCCCATCTTTGCGAAGTTGTAGACTGGATGGTTCTCCATCTGAGCCCGAAGACTACCCGTTGGACTCAGCATCCTGTTCCTTGGTTACCACCTTGCTTTCTTCACCTGATGCTGCTGTGGGTGCTTCTGATCTGGCCTCACCTTATGGAGCCCTCGGCCATTTCTCTGATCAAATTTGAGAATGACCCAATCTCTTGGTCTGGAAATCTAGCAGCCGGTGCAGAGGGTGAAAGGTACTGTCTTCAACGGAATATATACTGAGGTGTTGACTCCGCTTGCAATTCCCTTTTTGCCAACCCTATTACAAACTGTTCAACAATCATGGAAAGCCCCATTGTCCATGCCTACAGCATCAAAAAGGCTGGGAAATAGGTCCAGGGTCCAGGAAAAAGATGCAGGTTTCTTCTTCCAACATCCTTGACCAAATTCGATTGGTCACAAGGGAAATTGCACAAAGTGCACTCTTCACCAGTTGGCAAAGAGGGCCATCGACTGGATTTCATGGGGCCTCACATCTATTCAGCAGCTCTTGGACTGCATGTTTCTAACTATCAGGCAGCAATGGCGCTATCAACTTTTCCTCTGGGTCAAAATGGGGTCCCTATATGACTACCTCCCTGAGGACTAGAGGGAGCTCACTAGGGTGTTCCAAACGGAAGCATCATGTCTGTCTCAACAGCAGATAAACACCACTCGGCACCAATCCAATTGTGCTGCCAAAGTGATGGTGGGAGCTGTGGCACTACGGTGGCATGCATGGCTCCGGTCATCTGGCTTGTCTCAGGAGGCCCGATCCCATATAGAGGACTTGCCATTTGATGGTGAAGGCCTCTTTAACTCCACAACCAATGATGCCATAGATTTGGTACAAAA
Organism: Shinisaurus crocodilurus; assembly: GCA_021292165.1. Taxonomy (NCBI): domain Eukaryota; kingdom Metazoa; phylum Chordata; class Lepidosauria; order Squamata; family Shinisauridae; genus Shinisaurus; species Shinisaurus crocodilurus. Next base: position 185,831,421 of record CM037879.1, read on the forward strand.
AGCCAGGACAACGGCCAGAATAATGGGTTTGAACTAACCACCTCCATATAAGCAGTGTGAGTGGTCTCATCAACCCACTTTCTTTCCATCTTGGCCCCAGGCAGAACACTCCTTTTGACAACAGCCACTGTTGGTACTGAAAAAGCAGTACATCATCGCTCGGTACTGAACCGACCGAAAAAGACTGACACCAATGACTGGTGGTGCCTTTGACTTCCCTCTTCTGCCTTGTCCCTCTTCCTGTATCCTCATCTTAGGAGCTCGTCTATCCTCTTTTCTTTCTGTCTGGAAGTCCATGACATCTGATTCTTGGGTCCTTGCAATAGTCCAGAGAGGCTGTGAGATCAAGTTCAAACAAAGTCCCCTCACACTTTGCGGATTGTTTGCACCACTGCTTCTTCAACTGTGTTGGATTCAGAAGTAGATTCTCTTCTAGCAAAAGGGGCAATAACACATGTCCCATTTTGCAAACTGCAGGATGGATTCTACTCCAGAAACCTCACGATGCCAGAAAAAAGAAAAGAAAAAAGATGGAGGACTCCGACTGATCCTGGACCTTTAGGGATGTCAATTCTTTCATCCCTAAGAAATTTTGCATGACTATGTTAACATGGATCCTTCCGTTGTTGCATGAAGGGGATTGGTTTGCCATTTGAAGAATGTGTATTTCCACGTCGTGATAGAGGACTCTCAACAACACTACCTCTGCTTTATTGTTGGGGTTAATGCCTCTCAGTTTGTGGTTCTCCCTCATCTCCGCTTACAAGGCGTTCAAATCTATCCTTACCTGGATGACTGGCTGCTTGTTGTTTCCATGAAAACGGACTTGCTCCCCTTTATTACCCTTACCTGCTCTCTGTTGCACCGCTTGGGTCTCTGTATCAACCAAGACAAATCTATTCTTTTCTCTTCACAGATGATCCAGTACATCGGAGCATGGCTCGACTATGTCAAAGGTAGGGCCTACCTACCGCAAGACAGGGCCTTTTCTCTGGCCAAACTAGCAACTGAGATGTACCTCAAGGATATAGTCACCACCTTTCCAATTCAGTGCTTGTGAGGGCTCATGGCACCCACGGTTGCAGTGATTACACTTGCCAACTGTGGTGTAACCCCACAATTCAGTTCCCTGGTGTATGTCTGCATTAGTATGTTGAACTGAGTGGGTGTGGTTTGTGATGTCTTGGAAAGGGTGGGGGGAGGAGTATATAAGGAGTGTTGAGTGATGTCAGAGTTAATAGTTAGTGCTTAGTGTGTGAGGAGTGTTGGGAGTGTGTTTGGAGTGTTGGGAGTTGGGGAGTTAGGTTAGTTGGGTTATTCGTGTCTTGTCTGTCAGGAGTTTTGAGAGAAATCAGTGCTTGTCTGAAGAGTGAAAGTATTTAGAGTTATAGGGACTTAGGTTGATTATAAAGAGTTTGGTGTAGGCAGGTTTAAAGTTATTTTCTGGAACTAAGATTTTGAGAATTAAAATAAACTTATTTTTATTTTGTTTGCTACCCAAATCCTACGTGTCAGCTTGGCGTTATTAACCTGAATTACGGTTAAATCTACACACACACACCTTTGTACCCACATTATCGCAAATTTAAAATAGTTCCTTAATATCCTGTATTAATCTTTTTCCTCATTGGTAGGGGAAAGGTTTCATTTGACCCTCCCCTCAGGTTTTAAGTGTTGGGGCTTAGCCTGAGAAGGGTTTATGCGTCTGGTCCTAAAGTGTAAGGCCAGTGTCGTTGCACCAACCTCCGTATGAGCCCTCTCAGCATTGGTTTCTTCAAATCTCCAGCCTTACCAAGGGCACTCGCCACTCTCGTCTTCGTGTTCCGTGGCACAGCAAATCGAGCCTCAAGTAGTGGATGTCACTCCACAACCTTTGACCAGGTGTTCTGTTCCTAATGCCTTCTCCAACCTGAGTTTTGACTACCCATGGCAAGCGACTCTAATGAGACAAGGAGCCCAGGATGGGCGGGAGTTTTTATTTATTTATTTATTTATAAAAATAAATAAATAAATAAACCCTCTCCAGTTTGTCTACGTCCTTCTTAAAGTGTGGTGCCCAGAACTGGACACAGTACTCAAGATGAGGCCTAACCAGTGCCGAGTAAAGGGGAATTATCACTTCACGTGATTTGGAAGCTATACTTCTATTAATGCAGCCCAAAATAGCATTTGCCTTCTTTGCAGCCACATCGCATTGCTGGCTCATATTCAGTTTGTGATCTACCAAGATCCAAGATCTACCAATTCCAAGATCCTTCTCACTTGTAGTATTGTTCCTTTTTTTTTTTTTTTTTTAAAGGAAATTCTAAAGGCACAATTGCAAACAATTCCCACAAGGAAAAAAGGCAGAGGGCAACAGAAGAAGCCAATGTGGCTTCACAAAAAACTCAGAGGTGACCTGAAAACAAAAAAGGACACGTATAGGAAGTGGAAGGAAGGCCAGACTTCAAGGGCAGGTAGCACAGAACTGCAGGAATGGTGTCAGGAAGGCTAAAGCTGAGAATGAGCTGAGGCTAGCAAGGGATGCTAAAAACAACAAAAAAAGCTTTCTTCAGCTACATGCATAGTAAAAGACAGAGGAAAGAAATGGTGGTTCAAGTACACAATGAGGATGGCAAATGGATAACAGAAGACAAAGAAAAGGCAGAAGTGTTCAATTCCTACTTCGGCTCAGTCTTCTCCGAAAAGAGAGTTTATGTCCCCCCTGCAAACCTGAAGTGCAGACTGAAGGGGCAGGATGGCAGCCTGAGATTGACAGGCAAATGGTCAAGGAACACCTGATTACTTTGAATGAGTTTAAATTTCCAGGGCCTGACAAATTGCATCCTAGAGTAATAAAGGAACTGGCAGAAGAACTCTCAGAACCACTGTCTATTATCTTTGAGAAATCATGGAGGACAGGTGAAGTGCCAGATGACTGGAGGAGGGCAAATGTTGTTCCTATTTTCAAAAAGGGCAAGAAGGAGAAACCTGGGAACTATAGACCAGTCAGTCTGACATCAATCCCTGGGAAATTTTTGGAGCAGATTATCATAGAATCATAGAATCATAGAAAAGTAGAGTTGGAAGGGGCTTACAAGGCCATCAAGTCCAATATCCTGCTCAATGCAGGAATCGAGGTCAAAGCATCCCTGACAGATGGCTGTCCAGCTGCACTTTGAATGCCTCCAGAGTGGGAGAGCCCACCACCTCCCTAGGTAGTTGGTTCCATTGTCTTATTGCTTTGACAGTCAGGAAATTTTCCTGATGTTTAGGTGGAATCTGGGTTCCTGTAACTTGAGCCCATTATTTGAGTCCTGCAAACTGGGATGATTGAGAAGAGATCCTGGCCCTCCTCTGTGTGACAACCCTTCAAGTACTGGAAGAGTGCGATCATATCTCCCCTCAGTCTCCTCTTCTGAAGGCTAAACATGCCCAGTTCTTTCAGTCTCTCCTCATAGGACCTTGTTTCCAGTCCCTTTATCATCCTTGTTGCCCTCCTCTGAACCCTCTCCAGTTTGTCTACGTCCTTCTGGAAGTGTGGTGCCCAGAACTGGGCGCAGTACTCAAGATGAGGCCTAACCAGTGCAGAGTAAAGGGGAATTATCACTTCACGTGATTTGGAAGCTATACTTCTATTAATGCAGCCCAAAATCGCATTTGCCTTCTTTGCAGCCACATCACATTGCTGGCTCATATTCAGTTTGTGATCTACCACAATTCCAAAATCCTTCTCACTTGTAGTGTTGTTGAGCCAAGTGTCCCCCATTCTGTAACTGTGCATTTGGTTTCCTTTCCCTAGGTGCAGCACTTGGCATTTATCCCTATTAAATTTCATTCTGTTGTTTTCTGTTATAAAGAAATCAGTCTGCAAACTCCTTGAGAACAATGCAGTGATTACTAGAAGCCAGCATGGATTTGTCAAGAACAAATCCTGCCAGACTAATCTGATCTCATTTTTTGATTGGGTAACCTCCCTTGTGGACTGTGGGAATGCTGTGGACATCATATATCTGGACTTCAGCAAAGCTTTTGACAAAGTGCCTCATGTGATATCCTGATTAGCAAGCTGGCTAAAAGTGGGCTAGATGGAACAACTATCAGGTGGATCCACAATTGGCTACAGAATCGAACTCAAAGAGTGCTTATCTTCTCAAACTGGGGAGAGGTAACGAGCGGGGTACCACAGGGCTCGGTCCTGGGCCCAGTGCTCTTCAACATTTTTATTAATGACTTGGATGAGGAGGTACAGGGAATGCCTATCAAATCTGCAGATGACACAAAGTTGGGTGGAATAGCTAATGCTCTGGAAGACAGAAACAAAATTCAAAGCGATCTCGATAGGCTGAAGCGCTGGGCCGAAAACAACAGAATGAAATTTAATAGGGATAAATGCCAACTGCTGCACCTAGGGAAAGGAAACCAAATGCAGAGTTACAGAATGGGGGACACTTGGCTCAACAATACTACAAGTGAGAAGGATCTTGGAATTGTTGTAGATTACAAACTGAATATGAGCCAGCAATGTGATGTGGCTGCAAAGAAGGCAAATGCGATTTTGGGCTGCATGGGTTGATGTGTCATGCGAACCCTTCTATTGACTGGGTTCAGACACCACAATAACCCACACTCAAGGGTTGAGTATGGGTTGAGTGCGGGTTGTCATTGAGCCATGGGTTGTTGAAATGTGGGTTATCATGTTGTCTGAACCCGACTGAGATAGCAAACCATGTTGAACAACCCACAGTTCACAACCCAGCAATAAACCATGGGTTCTCTTCTTGGGTTGTTCGTGGTTAACAAGCCATTACTTGTTCACTCAGCTTGGTTCAGGCAACACAACAATCCACATTTCAACAACAACCCATGGTTCAACAGCAACCCACACTCAACACTTGAGTGTGGGTTATTGTGTTGTCTGAACCCAATGATAGAGTCCAAAGCCAGGTTTAACACATAACACAGCACAAACTGCCAACTCCATCCAACCATTCTGGTGCCTGGTAGGGGGCTGAAACCTACTCATGAATTGTTGGTTCTGAGTCCAAATATAGAATTGGTCCTGCAGGGAGCTTACAGCACTGGGAAGTGGCTTAAAAAGTTTGGAGCTGAATGCACCATTTCTAAATCTAATTGGAAACTCTGAGGGAGAAGCCCCCTTGGCAATGCTCTCCATCTAAATCAGTTTGTCATTAAAACTGTAGTGGCTCTAGGGTTCCCAGTAACAGCTTAACCTCTGTTCAGTTTCTCCATCATTGCCCATCCAAATGCCTTTCTTCTGGCCAGAGTGAACTGAGGCTGTTCCTCCATTTTTAAATTTGGAACTAAGGCTAAGAAACCCTAGGGTAGTCTGTGCTCATAGCATTTCCCTATTTTTTTTTTTGCAAACAACCTGAAAGTGAAGTCCTTTGGGTTGTTCTTCCTCTGAAGCCAGGTAATTATAGCTGCTCCTGTTTTATTTCTTTTCTTGTCCTCATGCAGCCCCTGCCTCTATTGCTGCTCCCACTACATTGCCGAATTTTGGGTGCACAGCAGCGAAAAACCCGACTCTTTGCAGAGGCTTAGAATGACTAATTTAGCTTGAAAACAATTTGAATTTTGGCAGTGCAGTGGTGGCAGATTGTGACCCATGGGAAAGAAGTTGCCCAGCCCCTAGGCCTCCCGAAGTTGCCCACCACTGCCCTAATTCTATCCATTTCCATGGCTGTAGTCCACCATCGGCACCAGCACCCAAGCTTCCTTTGTCGTGTAGCCTTCCAGTCCCCTGCTCTGCCATTTCCATAGTGCCACCTTCCCCTCCACATTTTTTAAACACTTATTTCCCCAATCTTTTCCTGTCTCCTAAGTTAGGCCTCTTAGAACTGGTATACCGGCCCACATGCTGGGAGGTAGGTATACTGATCAAGCCATTCTTCTCTTCTGTAAAGAATGTGCATGCATGTGTTTTGAGAACATACATCTGTAAAAATAAAGTCTACGGTTTGGACTTTGAACAAGTGTTTGAGCTTATTTCCCTCATTTTAGAAGTAGCTATCCCCCAATTTATTAAGAGTGTAGTGCGTAAATCTGCTGTGTGCACACACAACTTCTGGTTAAAGGCCAGAATAAATAAATAAATTCATTCATTCAATTTATGTCTAGCTCTATAACTGAAGCTCTCAGGGTGATGTGCATAATAAACTAAAAAAGAATCTAAACTAGAAGTTCTCTGGTGTGTAAGGTACAAATACCCTAACCCCTATTCATTGCCACTAATTTGTTCCAGTAATGGCAATGATTGTACCATGTACTTAACTTCTACTTCATACTTTTATCATAGTGTAACACATAACCCGTATATACTCAAGTATAGGTCGGCCCTAATATAAGTCGTGGCCCCTAATTTCACCCCAAAAAACTGGGAAAACTTATTGCCCCCAGTATAAGTCTAGGGTGGGAAATGTACGAGGGGAGACTCCCGCCGCCACCCCCAGACACCCCCCGCCACCGTACCTGCACCCGCCGCCGCCGAAGCCCCGCCACTGCCAAAGCCCCCCCAGGACCCCAAAAGTGGTTTTCACCCCAAAAGTGGTTTTCACTTATGAGACTTAGACTGGCTTCGTTTTAAATCAATTTCTAATGAGAGCCAGTGTGGCGTAGTGGTTAGAGTGTTGGACTGGTGCTTGGGAGATACGGATTCTAGTCCCCGCTCGGCCACAAAGCTCACTGGGTAACTTTGGCCAGTCACTGACTCTCAGCCTAACCTACCTCACAGGGTTGTTGTGAGGAAAAAAATGGAGATTATGTAAACCACTTTGGGTTCTTTGGCAAAGAACATAGGCTATAAATATAATAAATACATAAACATTAATGTATACTATGCAGGGTGCTTCCAGGCGGAGGACTCCTAGTGCTACCAATTAGAAGGCATTGTGCAGCAATTCCACCTTTTCCACCTTATTACCGGTAGATTTTTTTCTGGCAAGGAAAAACACGGAAGTGGTGGGAAAACATGGGATGGCTATGACTAGAAGACGCCCCCTGTAAAATTCCATGAACAAGGCAGCGTAATGGTGTTAGAACTTATAAAAGCCGCTGCCACCGAAAAGCCTTCCTGGCGCCGAAGCCCCGCCACTGCCAAAGCCCCCCCAGGACCCCCACCGCCACCCCCAGACACCCCCCACCCCCGTACCTGCACCCGCTGCCGCTGAAGCCACGCCGGGGCTTCAGCGGCGGAAGTTGGCGGTGGAAGTTGGCAGCAGTGGGGCTTCGGCAGCGGGAGCAGGTACGGTGATGGGGGGGTGTCTGGGGTGGCCTGGGGGTGTCTGGGGGTGGCGTGGGGGGGCTGCGGCGTGGCGCAGCTTCGGCGGGGGAGGGGCTGCGGCGACAGCGAGGCTTTTCGGTGGCAGTGGGGCTTCGATGGCGGGTGCAGGTAGGGTGGCATGGGGGGGTGTCTGGGGTGGCGTGGGGGTGTCGGGGTGGCGTGGGGGTGTTTGGGGTGGCATGGGGGTGTCTGGGGGGGCTACGGTGCGGCTTCGGCGGGGGAGGGGCTTCGGCGGTGGCGGGTGCAGGTACGGGGGTGGGGTGTCTGGGGTGGCGTGGGGGTGGCGTGTGGGTGTTTGGGGGTGGCGTGGGGGTGTCGGGAAGCTGCGTCGCATCGCGGCTTCGGCGGGGGAGGGGCTTCGGCGGCAGCGAGGCTTTTCGGTGGCAGCGGGGCTTCGATGGCGGGTGCAGGTAGGGTGGTGTGGGGGGGTGTCTGGGGTGGCGTGGGGGTGGCGTGGGGGTGTTTGGGGGTGGCATGGGGGTGTCTGGGGGGGCTGCGGCGCGGCTTCGGCGGGGGAGGGGCGGCAGCGGGTGCAGGTACGGGGGTGGGGGTGGGGTGCCGTGGGTGGCGTGGGGGTGTTTGGGGGTGGCGTGGGGGTGTCTGGGGAAGCTGCGTCGCGTCGCGGCTTCAGCGGGGGAGGGGCTTCGGCGGCAGCGAGGCTTCGGCGGCAGGGAGGCTTTTCCGCGGCAACGGGGCTTCGGTTGCGGGTGCAGGTAGGGTGGCGTGGGGGGTGTCTGGGGTGGCGTGGGGGTGGCATGGGGGTGTCTGGGGGGGCTTCGGCGCGGCGGGGCTTCGGCGGGAGAGGGGCTTCGGCGGCGGGTGCAGGTATGGGGGTGGGGGTGGGGTGTCTGGGGGTGGCGGCAGGGGTCCTGGGGGTGGAGGGGGGTGCCTGGCGTTGCCTTGCGGTGGCGGGGGGGTCCTGGGGGGGCGCTGACCCAAGTATAAGTCGAGGGGGCATTTTTCAGCACAAAAATGTGCTGAAAAACTCGACTTATACTTGAGTATATACGGTATGTAGTATATCCTGCTGAAGCATTTCTTCTGAGGTTTTATTTTTAAAAACCCTCAAATCCTTTAACTGTCTGTTTTGATACTGTTGCTTAATGTTTTGCTGCAGAATGTGGGATGTGGGGATTAAAGCAATATGTGGGAGAACAACTTGTTTTATGTTCTGTAGGTGGTCCATTTCCCTTGGCCTCTGGAGGTAGGCAACTGTTTAATTGTTTCTTTAACTTGTGTCAAGGGCACAGTTAGAAAGGCAGCTTTATTTATTATTTGTAAAAATAAATTAACTTTAACATTAAGTATGTTTGAGAATAGGTTAAGGCCAAGGCATACAAAGACTATGTAGTTCTGCTGAGTTATCACAAGGGGGCAGAAAAGACCCAGTATTGACTTAGCCTCATGCTTCATATGAATACAAATACTTAGTTTGGCATTGTATAATACTGGTATGAAATTTCACACACACACACACTGACTGGGTTCATACGACACGACAGCCCATCGTGGGTAACTAGCCACGATGGGTTGTTGTGTCATCTGAACCAAGACCGCTTCCCGCAAGGTGGCTTATTTTTCAGCAACAAGCCACCCTGACAACCTGTGGCTTGTCCTAGGGGTTGTTCGATCCACAATGGGTTGCCATGTCATCTGAACCCAGGAAAGCAATTCTATTGTGGGTTGTGGGGATCGGCTAGCAAGTTACTTGGCAAGACTGGCAAAAAACCCTGCTGCTCTTCATGATCTTGCCCTTGCTGCCGCCAGTGACAGCCCCCCCAAATGCCCAAGCTGCACTTTGGAGTGACCATCACTGGTTCACCACCTCCCCCCCCCCCCGGCTGCAGAACATTGTGCAAATGTGTTCGTAATTTTGAAAATTATTATTAGTTTTGTTCGTGTTTCACAAGTGCACTCTTAGGGTTGTCCGATATGTGTAGTCTTGCCTAGTCAAATTCCTTGTATGTTTTAGCTGTCAAAGAGAGCAGTGAAGTGGAGTAGGTAACACACATGGAAATAGCCATGGCGAGATTGCATATAGGCTAACTTGCACACAGTTGCCAGGGATGACTTGCCAAATTGTCAGTTGAAAAGCACTGGTAAAGGGGGGGGGGGAGAGCAGCAGAAGAAGGTGCTGATTTTACGTGTTGAACTGACACTTCTCAGTGTCCTCCAACCTTTTCAACTCTTCCCAGGGTCTCCAGCTACACCAGAAAGGGGAGATACTGGCTCCCTCTGCCTTTTCACTGCTCCTTTCCATAGCACTTACTGGAAGGGTGGGTACTGCTGGTGCTGGATCCCCATTTGCTCCATCCTGTTCTGCCATCTATAAGGGTTTAAAAAAAAAAAAAGTTGGGAAAACTGTTGGGCACACTGTGCATAGCTTATTTGCAGGGTGGCTTAACGTGTCGTGTGAATGCAGCCATTATCTAGCGGTGTATACTGTAATGCTGAGCATTTAAGCATGCTACAACAAAAGTATCTAAAAGAGTGATCCTATGGCCCCCTAGAGAGCATCTAGGGGCCATAGGATAATTCGGATTCCCAGTTCTGAAGTCAGAGACAGAGCTCCAACCTTGGAATTTGGATACATGCACCAATCCCCCTCCCCCCACCCTGCAGCCGGCACAGAAAGAACCACACCGGCTGCCTCTCCGAGGTTGGGGAAATGACCTTGGAGAGGGGTAAAAGTGGGTGTTCCAGAGGGCGGGGAGGGGAGGAAACCAGGGCCGCCAGGATACAAGATATCCTGACTACGCTGCAACCTCCTTCCCTCCCCCTCCGAAGCACTTCAGCTAGACCAGTGGTTCCCAATCTTGGGTCCCCAGATGTTACTGGCCCAGCATACACAGCCCCAGCATACACAGCCAGCATAGCTAATGGCAAGGGATGCTGGGAGCTATAGTCCAGCAACATCTGGGGACCCAAGGTTGGGAACCACTGAGCTAGACAGCCGAAATCAGTGTCTAGCTGAAGTGCAGAGTGGGAGGTGTGGGGAGGCAGAGATCACCTCCACCGCTCCTCCCACTCTGCATTGGATGTTCACAAGCCTCCAAGTCTGGGGACTTACAAGCATCGAGGGTGCAATAGAGGGCGCAATTGTGTTCTAAATCAAACTTAATTGTAGCAATGATGGTGTTTTGCTATCAATACATCTTAATGTAGAATGAATTGTTTTATTATCATGAATGGGATTTTTAATTCATACTATGAATTCATACTATGTTTCACAGAGGCAAGGTGGAGACCACTGAAAGGAGGATTTGATTGTTTTGTACGTTCTTGATCTGTCACATTTAAATTGTACTGGACCTTACTCTGCTTTTCTGTCATCAGTTATTTTTATTTACAGAGTGCCATTAATGTATACGGCACTTTAGAGAGTTTCACAAGCAACAACAACAACAACAAAAAAAAGACAGGTCTTGGCCTCCAGGAAACTTACAGTATAAATGTTGACAGTGGGGAAGACACCTAAGTGAGAGAGGGGGGAAAGAGAGCGGGGGGGGGGGGAAGCAAATGTGAACAAATGCAGATATCATGATTGAGGCTTGGTTACTGTTATGATTACAGTTGAAGGATTAAACTGTGAAAGGCTTCACAGAAATGGGATCTGTGACAGAAGAGGTGCTTGATATAGAGGTTCAGGGAGGAAGTCCTAGTCATAAAAGAGGCAGGAAGAAAGAATGAGCAAAGTTATTTAAGGCTGCAGTCCTATACCTGGGAGTAAGTCCCACTGAACTCAGTAGGGCTTAGTTCTGAGAAGACACCTCTAGGATTGCAAGTTAAGTGGCAGATTCAGCAGACTTGTGGAGAGAGCTTTGAAGGTAAGGATAAATGTGATTAGGAAAGGGTTAATAGAGAAAATGATGGCATATGTTGTGATGTATTATCAGCAACAAACTGTGAGCATTTGTTTTCACATGTTTGGGAACATTGGCTGTCACAAGCAGTTCTGTTATGTCTGCAGGCAGGAGACTATTCCCAGACTCAAGCCTGAGAAACAAGATCTCTGAAAACTTAATGAACCAACTGTCACGTGTTGGTTCGTTATAAATTACAGTCATGCCTTGGATTGAGAGCATAATTCGTTCCGGAAACGTGCTTGTAATCCAAAACACTCTTATATCAAAACGAAATTCCCCCCCAAAAAATGTGTACAGAGATTTTTAATTTAAGCTGTACTACAGTACTTGTATTGCAAGACGTCACTTGTATATCAAGTAATAAATAAATAAATATTTAAAAATTTGCTTGTCTTGCAAAACGCTCTCAAACCAAGTTACTTGCAATTCAAGGTATTACTGTATAAATCTCTTTCAACACCAACAGCATGTAGATTCCACCATCTTTTTACCATGTTTCCATGCAGAAACTATTACGAGGGGATAGATCCCTGTACCTAGTATTGTGTGCTGGGCTACAGGAAAATGCCATCATGCTGCATGTGGACTGTATGTTCTTCAATCTTCAATAATTTAAAGCTGTTTTTGCATGCTGAAACTTTAAGCCTAAGGGGCTTTTAACTTGGTATTCAAAACAGCTGTCTGTGTTTAAACAGACAGCTGTTTTGAATACCAAGTTATTGGGAAATGGCACAGCTCATAGATCTCATAGATTATAGAGTTGGAAGGGGCCTACAAGGCCATCGAGTCCAACCCCCTGCTCAGTGCAGGAAACTAGAGGAGGGGTCTCCCATCCAAGTAATAACCAGGCCTGACCCTGCTTAGCTTTCCACACTCAGACAAACTGAGCCAGCGTGAGCCACAGCTTTATTCCCAAAGAATTGGAGTGTAAAAAGTGACACGTGTAGTATGGCAACTTGAATAGAAGGAATAGAAGTTGGTTAACTTTGCAGCGTGTTAAGTTATTTATGTTTAATCTTCAGGTAATGCTTAATACATTGTTAACTTGGAGCCATGTTGACAGGTTGACATTAATTACACCAATGGAAGGTATCATCTCATCTGAACATATTATTTTGAGATCTTTATTTTAATGTCTCATTTGTACAATGTAGGCTACTGCTTGGGCCTTTCTCAAATTTGGACAAGATCATCTTTTCACTCTATTCTGGGAATCCATCTTGTATTAAAGATTCCCAGCTCTAATTGTCTCCAAAGCAGCTTGCTACTTGCAAGAAATGAAATGTGAAAACTTGTGTCGATTTGCTGAACTTCAAAGCGATCTGCACTTAGTTATGACCTGTAAATCATAACACATATAGTGAAAAGATCTCTGCTTATTCATCCTTCAATGTTCTGGACCTATATACTGTAATGGTGTGGCCTAAGGGGTGTGATACCAGAGTGAGGAACCTTAGGGCAAGTTTATACATTCAGCAGAAACAAATTGTAAAGCTGTTCCTGGACCATATACCTTTAAGCTGCAGGGATGGGATCCTATATCTGAAAGCTCCCCATGTGGAAAAAACTACTTATAGAACCTGGTGTCAAGAACATGAGCCTAGTCCTCTCCAAGATACACTAATTTTGTATTGGCAAAGAGGACTCTCACCCCACCTTGTGGGATTGCATTCAAATATGGGCTTGAAGTGACACAGTCAAGCATTACCCCTTGATTCTGCTGAAGGTACGGTATATTTATTTATTTTATTTCTATACTGCCCAATAGCTGAAGCTCTCTGGCCCTTAAATTAGTTAATCAGAAGAAACCTAAATATAGGTAATTTAATAAGTTCACATAACAACAATTTCATTAATTAAATAATTAATTAAATAAATAAATAAATAATTAAATTAATTTCATTAATTAAATAATTTTTTTTAATGTGCAAACTGCTTGTTAGTCAGCTTGTCACTTGTTGATCAGAACTCTGGAAGACAGGAGCCAGTTTACTGCTTAGAGAGCAACTGGGTAGGATACTGCCTTATCTCTGCAAGGAAAGGCCAAACTAGATGTGACACAGATGTAGATCCATGATCATTATCTGTGCAATTTTGTTTTATTTTACTCCAAAGAAGGTGTGTGAGATTTAATCAGGGAAGTGGCAATGAAGGGGTGCTTTATTAATTCATTTATTTATTATATTTATATCCTATAGAACTCAAGACAGCCTACAAAGCATTCCCAGGCAGTCTCCTGTTGAGTCACTGACCAAACTCAGGTCTGCTTAGTTTCAGAAAGTTTGCTCCATCCGGTGCCTTTAAATCATGCCAGCACCTGTGCCAGTCTTTTCCCCTGCAGAGCTAATAGCTTGAGGTTTGGGTGGGGCATTTAAATGGGCATGTTGCAGGAGAAAAGGGTTAACCACCACCCCCAGTGCCAGTGCCCTGATCAAATGAACACCCTCATGCTGATGCTTTGAAGTAAACAAAACACTGAAAGATCCTGATCACTGATATGATCAGTGCACTGCATCTAGTTGAGAGAAATATTTTTGAAAAGGCCAAGGACCTATATCCCTCCCCAAGTGCCCATGGCCCTTTTTGTTGAACTGCATTTGTATTGGTTTCTTTGCTGTTCTTTTAGATTTATGTTGAACAGCAACTTCTTCTCTTTCCTGTAGGTTAGGCCAAAGACCCTGATTCCTGACAGCCTCCCTATTTCTCCATGCAGAGACCAACCTTCCAAACAACCTCCGACGTTTCAAAAGGCAACTGTAGTCAGCATCAAAAACCCTACTCCTGCCCTTCCCACTGCCAATAATACTGTTAGCCATGTACAGACGCCCAACAGCCAATCACAAAGTATTACCGAGTCTACAGCTATCTCATCACCCCTGAGCAGCGCCGGTGTGGCCTATGCCATCATTGCCACATCCCCCAACAATGCAACACCTATCAGCTCCAGTGCTGCTGTCTCAGTGGTTAATGACAGCATTAAAGTGCAGCCACTCCTCATCAGTGCTGACAGCAAGGTAGGTTTTATTATTGAATTGCAGTTCTTATCACAAGTTTAGTGTGGAGAACATAGGTATGACATGTTTAGTCTTTATGGGAAACTGTATGAAATGTTTTCCTCTAGTAAAAATTCAGGAAGCTGTGAGAACTCTAGAGGAAACACATGGAAAGTGCTAGCTATTTATCTATTTAGTAGTGGGGGGGGGAATAATGCCTTTTGGGGATCTCATGTTGTGTATTATATTGTCACTGACATATATTGGGTGATGATAGAAACATCAATAGATAATGATAGAAACATTAGAAACAAACTAGAATTCTACAGCCAAAATATTGGCTAATTAGTTCAAATCTATATGTGACATTTGTCACTCTCGACTGTTTTTTGGCCATTGTTGCCCTTTAGGATTGCCAGGTCATAATGGGGGAAAGCACAACTGTTCCCCTATTAGACCACCCTTTCCCAACCTGGTGCCCTCTGATCAGGGGTCCCCAACCTTTTTGGACCTGTGAGTACATTTGGGAATGCCTGATCAGTGGATTGCCACTTTGGTGTCTACGTGTTACGTCTATGGATCTTAGGCTATATCTTATTCAGCAAAAACTTTTGTTTCCTGTCTATTGGACACCACAATGTCTCTTTAATAAGGGATTGTCTAATTCTGCTAATTGCTGGCAGTGCATGAAGCTAATGCTTCTTTTAAACATATGTTTTGGCACTGTCCAGTAGTTGCTTCTTTTTGGAAGAAGGTTGTTATACAGATAAATTTTGTACTGGAACAGTCTTTAATATTCACTGATGTATATGCTCTTTTAAATTATTTACCTTCTTCATGGAAATTAACAAATGGAAGAGGAAATAGATTCTCTGCACCCTTTTGACAGCTAAAAGACTGATATTACAAAATGGGAAGGATAGTCACCTCTTTTTTTTTTTTTAGTTTCCTTTACTGAGGATGTTAAAAAAAACAGTGACCTTAGGAAACAAACATTTCACAATTTTCTATACTATCCACCCACCCCTAGATCGAGTTGCAGAATACATAACCCCTCAGGATGCATACTTAACTTTAAAAAGCAAAACAAAATAGGTAATATATGAATATTTACAACAACTATAATGATTTATAACTTGCTGGTACCATCCGCCCATGTTCAATTACATTAGTGTATTCAATAAATTGTAACCAGACATCCACGAAGGAAGGAATCATACTTTCGTTGGCCTCTCATAACCTGTAATTTATATGACAATTTTTCCATTATTGGAAATAATTGCTATCTTCCATACCAATTTATACCACTCATTCAAATCTGTAAATTTAAAATCCTTCCAATATGACACTATTACTTTTCTAGTAGCAAATAAAAAATGTGAGATTAGCTCCTTACGTTTCAAATTTATATTCTCTTCACGAAACATATTCAGTAGGGCCAATTCTGAGCCCTTTTACAAGCTGAATAATCTTAGTAAACACTGCAGCCCAAAATTTTTGAGTTTCATCACATTCCCACCACATGTGCTGGTAGGTGCCAAACACTTAGCAATCTGCTGCAATCAGTTTCCAGACCCTGTTATAATTTGCATAATATAAGTTGTTCAAATTCTTGGTAATTGTTAGACCTAAGTACCAACATTTAGAATAATTGACGGTTATCTCTAAGTATTTCACCACTTCAGATTGTTCCTTCAGACTTACATTAGAAAATATTATTTCTGATTTTCTAAGATTGACTCATAACCCAGCCCCCTCTGAAATTTAATTAAGTCAGATTTCAAGAACTGTGATGCCCTACCTGGTTGAGTGATAGTGATCACTATATTGCCTGCATATAACCCAAAACCCAATTAATTTAATTTATGTGCAGCAAAAATTTTATGAGTATGGAGGGCAGGGCTCAAGGCTTATTGCAAATTATTTAAGGAAAAAGAGAGAAAAGGTGAGGATTCACTTTACAAGTTAAAAAGGGGGACCCCTGTTATTCAGCTCACCAAATTTGTGAAAAAAGTTTGGGTGCCCATGGGCACCACGTTGGGAGCCCCTTCTTGGGTGCCATTAGAGGTGATTGTGGGCATTGCATTGGAGACCCCTGCTCAAGATGTTTTGGATGCCAACTCCCATCAGCCCAAGCCAGCATGGCCCCAAACCAGTAGAATGCTGGGAATTGTAGTCCAAAACATTTAATGGGCACCAGCTTGAGGTAGGCTGCTCTAAACATAGACATCCTAACCAATCTCCTTAGCACTCCTGTCTTGCTCCCTACCTTTCCATAACATACATCCCATTATGACCTTCAGCACTATAAAACGTATTCACAGCTCCCTGTGATTAGCCCCCCTTGGCTCACTTCTCTGTCTCACCAGCCCAGTTTCTCAAACTTCATTCTCAACCCACCCTTCTTTTAGTTTCCTCTTTCCTAGTCCATTCCATACTCTGCGTCCTTCCTTCAGCCTTATTGCTTCTACCTCCCTATCATCTAGCATTCTTATTTAGCTGTTTATTTTATTTGTACCCTTCCTTTCTACCAAAAAATGGCACTCAAGGCAGCTTACAGAACCAATTAAAATTGAGTAAAAGAATACATTAAAATACAGTAAAAGCATAATTACCGGAAAATATTATTAAAAATAGCACCCAACCCACCAGACCCACTTACAGGCTAACGGCCTTCTTAAGTGAAACAGTATTTGTCTACCAATGGAAGGACATCAGAGAGGGAGCAAACCTAAGCTTCCAAGGAAGCCAGTTCCATAGCCTGGGAGTGGCCATTGAAAAGGCCCTCTCTCGAGTTGCCACCTGGGGAGGCTGGTGACTCCTGTGTCAGTAGGGCTCCTTATCTATTTCAGCTTTTATTCTGAGCTTTATAGGAGCATGGGAACCCATGGAGTTCTCACAGAATTAGTGTACTAAGCTCATGCTGTGTGGCCCCAGAAAACAACTGGGACGTTGTATTCTTAACTAGCTGAATTTTCTGAGTTGTCTTCAAGGGCAGCCCCATGAAGAGCACATTACAGTAATCAAGTCAAGAAGTTACAAGAGCAAAAATGTCCTGATCAAGTAAAAGATGCCACTGGCATACTAGCCAAACTAATGAAAAACACTCCTGGGCATAGCCACCAGCTGAACATCCAGAAGTAAGGCTCTGAACCTTATCCAGCTGAGCACAGGAGAGAGGCTCCAGCTGTTTTCGGGGCTGTGATAAGGCAAGCAGGCTCCCAGAGAGCGAGCGAACAGAGCGCGCAAACATGGAGAGCAAACAGGAGTTTGGCAGTGGAGTTTGGCAGGGGATGTCAAGGGGGAGGTCCCTAAGAAATTTTCTGGACTGTTTGTTTGTTTTGTTCTAATACCACACACTTATAGGCCAGGGGGACTCTGTTGTTGACATTCAGGGAAGGCAGGACAAAGCACTGGCCATTCCAGTACGAAAAGAAAGGCAGAAACATAAAGGGAACAGAGAACTATGGAAGGAAAGGAATCTGCAGTGGTGGTGACCTGCAATGTGTGTGCAATGTTTGTTTTCCTGCCGGAGATCAACATGGCCTACACGTGCAACAAGTGCAAGCTGGTCACGCTGTTGGAAGAAAAGGTCAGAGGACTGGAGCAGCAAGTGTCAACCCTCAGGAGAAAGTGAAGAGTTCTTAGACAGAACGGTGGGTCTACAGCACCAAAGCATAGTATAGGAGCCAGAAGAGCAACGGCAGGATGAGGCAGAGTAGGAGAATGCTGAGGCAAGGGAAAATAACGTAGGGGGGGGACCTCTAGGGTGTTTAAATAGGAGTCTAAACTGGCACCCTCTATTTCAAACCCTAGGCCTGAAACTTTAAATAGTAGTAATTAACTAAGCAAAAGACTGGATTTTAGTACTAAGGCTTACTTGGAAGGAAGCACACACAACTCTTAAGGTAGAGGTTGTTTAGTGTAAGGGGCATACAGGAATCAGAGTAGCTTTTGGAAACAATACCTCAAGCCGAAAATAACAAAAGTTACCTTCCCCTGTCCATACATACCTAAGGATGGGTCTTCATATAGAACAGTGCCCAAACTGTGACACTGAGCGTCACAAGCCTAAAGCAAGACGGAGCCCAAAGCAAACGAAACCAAATGAAGATAGAAGACAAAAACGAACACCAAAAAAGCTCTAGCCCCCTTGTTTTATAGTCAAGAGCCTTTGACAAGTGTGAGGTGAGCTTCCTTAGCCAATCACTAGCTGTCTGAATAGTTTCTTCAGGCTTTCAGGAGGGTCAGGGGTGAAGTTCTCACAGCAGCCCAGCTGAAGTCATTCAGCCTAATTGGCAAGAGTTCTACTCTGGCCTTGAAGGGCCTTGAGACTAGAACAGCAAGAGATAATGCACGCAGGTGGTTCAACAGGTATGTGCTGACCCATCTTCACGAAATGGTGTTTTTACAAGCAGCCAAATCTCAAAAAGAAAATGGATTTCTTGACATGGATGATAACCATTTATATGCCAGAAAATCATTATTTCTTTATATTTAGTATACAAAGTGATATTAATTCTTGGGAATTAATAATTGTAGGTAAAATTTGCAATCTTGTGTACTCTTACTTGTGAATCAGCTCTATGGAACTCATTTCTCAGTAAACAGACAAAGGGTAATGGTGACACAGGTGTTATTTTGGACCATACCAACAGGACATAGTTCATTGAGAAAGTGGATTTAGAGTTTATTTTGCCATTTCTTTTAGGAATATTAAAAATCAAACCGAAGATCCCATTTCTGGCAACATCCATGTTGGAGGGGTAACATATAGACCAGCTCTAAGACATTGCCAAGTAATCTCACCGAAGTCAGAAATCAGTGCAAATGAACAGTCTTGGAATAATGCCTTTTCTGTTTATAGTCTCTGTAGTGATTCTGACATGAGGACATACAGTTTTTAATTATGTTGCCTCTTTGCAAGAAAGTAATTGACACAGCTGCCCTTGACTTGAAGCTTTGAGGTCCTCTGGGTTTTTTCGTGTGGTGGGGTGGAGTTTTTCACATTGTGAGCACCTCTTATTTTCATTCATATGTTTCTTTTTGCAGGTCATCATTATCCAGCCTAAAGTTCAAACCCAGACAGAAACTAAAGTGGAGATAAAGAAGCCTCCTGAACAATCAGCTCAGGGACCCCCTGCTACCAAAAAGAAAAAGGAGGAAAATCCAGAGGTTAACAAAATAATCTTATTTTCTTTATAAATGTGATTCATACTTGATATACACAGAAAGACAAAGTTTAGGTATATACAAGACATATTTCTTGGGGTGGGGGGAACTTGCTGATTATTTTACTTTTATTTACAGCTTTGCCAACTACAATTTGCTAGTTAACATAAAAATAAAATACAGCCAGTGAAAATGTAATGCTTCCTATCTCCTAGCCATAAGATTGTGTACTCCTTCCCTCCCTCCTGGCTTCCCTTTCTTCCTCTCAGGAGCAAATTTCCATTAGCAGTCTTAGCCCCAGTTTACATTTTGTCCTGTGTTACACCAGTGTCCTAATGAAGCTATGAGGATGTCGTTTTGATTTTGCCCCTCCAGCTTTTGAGTTGGTCATATAAACATGGGAAGCACCAGGGAACGTTGGCTTCAAAATGCACTGCAAGCAATCCATTTAATGTGTTGGTTTCCACCAGTGAATGGCTCATGTGAGAAATAAACTGCAAGGATGAGACTATGCTCAAATATTGATAATCTCTTATTTTTGTAAACCAATTAGATGGATAACATAATTGAAGGTTGCTTGAAGATTGAAACCTCAGTCTGTTATAAACTGCATTTCCTGTGCATGCTAAAATCATTTTGATTGGCAAAGACCATGCATTTGCAGAGAGGGGGACAGAATATGCTGAACAATAAAATGATCTTCTCATGCTTTGAATGAAGTTTTGCTTCATTCATGCTTTGACCCTCTCTGCAAATGCATGGTCTTTACCAATCAAAATAATTGGTAATAATTGGAACAGCCTCCTGGGGCAGCACTCCGCAGACACGATGGAGGCAGCATAGAAATTCTTCTTTGCTGCCTTCACCGCCACATGGTAGGCTGAAGATGCAGCTCTGACCTGTGTCCGATCGTCTTCAGAGTGGGATTTACGCCATCGGCGCTCTAGCCTTCTCACCTCCCGCTTCAGAGCTCGCAGCGATGGAGTAAACCAAGGTGCCGTGCAAGCTCTGTTCAGGCGAAGAGGGCGCTTCGGGGCAACTCGGTCTAATGCCCTGGTGATTGCAGCATTCCAGTCATCCACCAGGGTCTCGACCGAGCTACCGTTTGCATGCTCCAGTTCCCCAAGCACGTTCAGGAATCCATCCGGATCCATAAGACGCCTGGGGCGGACCATCCTAATAGGTCCCTCACCCCTGCAGATGGGTTGTGGCACCAAGAAATCTAGCCCTACCAGATAGTGATCTGACCATGACAAGGGGGTGGTGGATATACCCCCGATTTCCAGATCATTTCCTCCCTCTCCGGAAACGAAAACCAAGTCTAGCGCATGACCGGCTACATGGGTAGGTCCAGTTGATACAGGGTGCAGCTCCCAGGAAGCCATGGTCTCCATGAAATCCCGAGGTGCCCCCATGATGGCAGCCTCCGAGTGTATGTTGAAGTCCCCCAGCACCAATAGCTTGGGGGATAGCACACGCACATCAGAGACCACCTCTAGCACCTCGGCCAGGGAGTCTGACATGCAGCAGGGTGGACGGTACACGAGCAGAATCCCCAGACTGCCCTTTGGACCCAACTTCCAGTACATGCACTCGATAAACTTGGTCTCCCGGAGAGGGAGCCTGGTAAGGACCAAGGACTCCTGGTAGATAACAGCCACTCCCCCTCTCCGTCCTCCAGTCCTCGGTTGCTGGGCATACATAAACCCAGGCGGACACAAGGCCCCAAGAGTTGGAGCAGCGGCCCTGTCCAGCCAGGTCCCCGTAATACATGCCAGGTCCGCACCCTCATCCAGGATTAAGTCATGGATTAAAGATGTTTTTTGGGTAACAGACCTGGCATTACACAGCAGCAAACGCAAGGCAGAGGAAGGAGACACGCATCCCCCAGTTATCCCTTGGCTCTGGGCAGGCCTAGAACAAGGGATAGATATTAAGCATCGATCCCTTGTTCCCCTTACTCGGTGTGGCCTGCCCCTAGCGCTCTGCCAGTGTCTGCCGCTCAACATTGGTACACTTTGCCCCCCAGAACTCCCCCTACTATCTTCATTAGATAGGCACATGCTCCTTTGCTTCCGCCGATCAGGCAGGAACCCCCCCCTCCCTTTCCCTAACAATCAGAGGGAAGGGCCCTCGTGCCACCCCTGAAGTGGCAACCCCCTTTGGCATCGTCCCCTTCGGAGACGTTGCTGCCGGGGCGTCGACGCGCCGCTCCAGCAGATGAAGGTCTGCAGAGTGCCAAACAAGCCAGGTGGCATGTGCTACTAATCAGGCAGGCGGGGTGTGTGTGTGTTGCCATCTCCTTACGGCAGCAGAGCCTCTTCCCAGGGAAGGAGCCCCAATCCAGCCAGCAACAGCGTCAGCCAAGGCAGGCAGGTAGACCACCAGATGGTAAGGCGGCTGGCGGGATGGTAGAGAGGCTGGCTAGAAGGTAGAGTGGCTGGCAGGATGGTACAGCCAGCTCAGGTCTCCTCAACCGTCAGGCGTCAGTTGGAACTCAGTTACTGCTGCTTGCCATGTACAAAGCCCCAGGAAGGAAGGTGGGTAGGCGTGCGTCCTTCTGTGCGATTCCAAGCGTGCCTCCAAGCGCTCCTCCAAGTGCGATGCTAAGTGCGCACTTAGCGTCGCACTTTGTGTGACGCTGAGGCACGCGCAGAGGCGCTGCCTCTGGCAGCCCCGCCCTTTGGTACCTGGGGAGGAAGGAGTGGCCGTTGGTCAGGCTGATGTCAGACAGGTGGGGGTGGAGCCATAGCAGGCCGGCTCCAGCAGAGGATCCCCACCCAAACACTCCAACCACTGCCTCTGGCAGCCCCGCCCTTTGGTTCCTGGGGAGGAAGGAGTGGCCATTGGTCAGGCTGATGTCAGACAGGTGAGGGTGGAGAGTTAATGTCTTCATCTTTACTATTCCTATATGTCCAACATGTAGCTCCTCCAACACTTGAGCTCTCAGCTTGGGCAGAATAATGACTCTTATTCCCCACATAATACAACCACCATCAAGTTCAAGTTCATCACCACATTGGAAAAACTCCCTGAACTGAGATTTCTGCTGTGCCTTCCAGCTATTTAGTGTTGCCATGTAGACTTGTGAAAGTGTTGGGTCTTTCCTAGTTTCTCTCTGAATCATCTCCGCCATGACAGGAAGACTCTCAATCCCTGTGAGGGAAAACATGTCAAAGGAATCTCCCTTTGATGTGCTTGACTCAGATTTTTCACCCTCTAGGGGTAACTGGGACAACCCATTCACATTTGCTTGATTGAATGTCCTCTTAAATTCTATTTTATATCGGTGACCTCCAAGAAACAATGCCCATTGCTGCATTCGGGTAGCTGCCGTAAGTGGAAGGTTGAACCTTTTGTAGGTTGAAGATGGACAATAGCTGTTGATGGTCAGTGACCATGGTAAACTCTTTCCCGTATAGGTACTGGTTGAAGCGTTTAACTCCCCAAACCAGACTCAGTGCTTCCCTGTTTATCTTTGCATAGTTCCTTTCTGCTGTTGTGAGTGAACCTGATGCAAAAGCTATAGGGCTTTCACTGCCATCTTCCATGATGTGAGGTATGACTGCCCCAATGCCGAGATGGGTCTGACCTTTTCCTTCCTGGCTCACAAATTCTTCGAGCTAGGTCGATTTTCCTTCTCCCCCCTCCAGGGACCTGACATGCGAACCCAATTGAGCTGCGATCATCAAGATCTTTTGCTCGAGGCTCAAGAGAGAGCTCTCAGGTTTTAGCATCTCAATTGGTACATTCCTTTGTAACAAAAATGTTACATTCCTAGTGTTACATTCCTTTGTAACAAAAAGGATTTTGTTACAGATTAGACGTAATAATGTGGTAATTCTTGTGAGATGCATACCTTTTTTACTGAGGAATTTTTAATAAACTTAGAGCTTGTGTGGTAAAATATAATTTAATATATGATTTCTATATTATATGAACACATAACCTGTCTGCTTCTAACTCTGAATATAAACTCTAGTAGCTCCCCATGTCCTTCGTAAGAGACAGCACCAGCAAGAAGTTCTCACACAAAGGAACTAGTAACACTATGATTGAAATGCTAAAACCTGTTGTCTGCTATGACTTAGCAGCATACAGGTAAAACCTGTTTAAGATTGAAATGCTAATTTGAGAGCAGCGGCTCTGGCTCGTTTGTATATGCAGATGAGTCGGGGAAAGAGCAGCTGTTACGCTCGCAAAATCCTTAATTCATGGTGAGTGAACAGAACAGAGCTGAGTGAACAAAACAGAGCTGTCTCGAGGCAAAAACCGCCGTTGAGTTATTTTAGCACATCCCTACTTGGGGGTGGCATTCTCCTGTAACATCATCTTGCCTTTGATGTGCCTCAGTGTGCCAATGCCAACTTTGAACACAGTCTCTGCATCATCCAATATTCTTTTCGCCCATGTAAGTTAACAGTTGTATTTCTGCAGACCTTAGTTTAGCATGTTTAAAATGTTTCTCAAATTCCTGCTGTGATATAACTGATACAGCAGACCCAGTGTCCAATTGCATTGATATAACTTGGCCATTCACTTCTGGTATAAGCCATATAAGCCATGTCTTGCTCCACCCTTTATGTTATAAATTTCCAGGCTAGCTAGCCCTATTTTACCTTCATTATTGGGTTCCTTAGCTATGTACTCCCAGTAGGGTCACCCATGGCGGTAAGGTCCGGGGAGAGGAACCAGACAAAGAACGATCCAAAACATAAAGTCCTCAACGGCAGAACAGGCGGAAGATAATTAAACCTAAATTACAACGGCTGTGAAGGCGGATGAAGGCTGCAGCAGAGAATGGTTTTCCAATCGTCAGGGTAACCGTGCCATTGGATCTCTGCCGTACTCTGTCAAGTTCCTTATCTATAGCATGCACCTTTGTATGTTTATATATGTGGTGCCTTGGTCGTTTATCTTTATCTCTATCATTAGCAAATGGTTGGTTTTTCTCTGACCAACAGGCTTGCTGAATATGTCCTATTTTATTGCATTTTCGGCAGGTTTCACCCCTAAATCTGCATTGGGCTGGAGTGTGTGAACCTCTGCCACAATGATAGCACAGTTCATTTTCACCTGCTGCTGTCTGTTTGCATGTTATTGCAAGCTTATTCACATTTGCCTTCACTCCTGCTTGAAACTCTATTGCATCTTTTGCAGCAGTTTCCTTGGATATAGCAATTTCAATTGCTCTCTTGAATGGTAAACCTGCCTCTGTTAAGAGTCTCTTCTGAATGCCTTCCTTCAGAATTCCACAGACCAATCTGTCTCTCAAGACATCATTCAGCCTCTCGCCAAATTGGCAATGCTCAGCTAACTTTTTATGTTCAGCTGCATATGCTGCAATCGGTTCTCCCTCCTGCTGGTTCCATTTATGGAATCTGAAGCACTCTGCAATCAGTAATGGTTTGGGTGCCACATGATCCTGCATTTTTTTTACTAATTCTGCAAAACTGAATTGGGAGGGGTTTTGTGGAACAGATAAACTCCTTAATAAGCTGTATGTTCTGTAACCCATGATGCTCAGTAACACTGGCACTTGCTTTTCAGCAGCTATCTCATTTGCTTCAAAATACTGTTCAAGTCTCTCTGTATATGATGGCCAGTCATCTGTTGTACTATCAAACACCTCCAGCTGTCCAATACAACTAGCCATCCTGCTGTGGCCCTCGGTTTTTTGTTTTGTTTTGTTTTGTTTTGTTTTAGAGTTACTCACTGTGACCAGGCCTCCTCGGTATTTGTTTGTTTGTAGCAACTCTGCTCTCTCACTGGAGATGAGGGCAGGCCTGAGGGCTTTCATGCTTAGATCCCACCTTTGTCGCCACTGTGGTATCCTCGCTATTTATCTAAATATAGGACTGGAGGCAAGCTTAGAGTTCCTCATAACACATCTTTAATAGGAAGCTTCCAGAACAGAACTGAACAAACACAAAACAAACGCTTGCCTGGAACCGCCTATTGGCAGCCCCGAGCAAATGAACACGAGCAACAGATAGCAGGCAAGCCAATCAATCAGCAACCATAACACATACACTTCAGGGATGATGAGGGTTGGAGTCCAACACAACTGGAGGATGCCAGGTTGGAGAAGGCTACTATAGGTTATGTAGCTAACACAGCTGCATGCAGCTCAAAAGTGGTTTGTAAAATTGGACTAAAGTATACTCTGGTTGAGCTATTGATGCTGCATCAGTTTCTCTGCAAGATGTTCTATAACCCTGAGTTTTAGTGTTCACTTCAGGCATATTCTAAAATTTACACAGCTAATAAACCTGTGCCAAGACACAATTCCTGTAGCAATAAGCTTTAAGAACTAGTCTTAAACAATATTCCTGTAGATCTTCTTGGAAATAGATTTTTTAAAAATGTAAATACACACAGTAAAATGGGGCCTAATATTATGGGGTAATAAAGAGTATTTTAGAGTACACTAGGAGATACACCTCTTTCTTATTGAATAGAATCATAGAACCATAGAATAGTAGAGTTGGAAGGGGCCTATAAGGCCATCGAGTCCAACCCCCTGCTCAATGCAGGAATCCAGGTCAAAGTATCCCTGACAGATGGCTGTCCAGCTGCACCTTGAATGCCTCCAGTGTTGGAGAGCCCACTAGCTCCCTAGGCAGTTGGGTCCATTGGTGTATTGCTCGAACAGTGAGGAATTTTTTCCTGATGTCCAGGCAGAATCTGGCTTCCTGTAACTTGAGACAGAAACAGGAGGAGATAAGCATCCAAATGCAACGGAAAAAAGGAGAGAACTAGGTTCTCAGGATGCAAAAATCTTTATTAAAGGAGCCCGTTCCTGTAACTTGAGCCCATTATTCCGTGATTTGCAATCTGGGATGATCGAGAAGAGATCCTGGCCCTCCTCTGTGTGGCAACCTTTCAAGTACTTGAAGAGTGCTATCATATCTTCCCTCAGTCTTGTCTTCTGAAAGCTAAACATGCCCAGTTCCTTCAGTCTCTCCTCATAGGGCTTTGTTTCCAGTCCCCTGATCATCTTTGTTGCCCTCCTCTGAACCCTCTCCAGTTTGTCTACGTTCTTCTTAAAGTGTGGTGCCCAGAACTGGACACAGTACTTAAGATGAGGCCTAACTAGTGCTGAGTAGAGGAGAACTAGTACTTCCCGCCATTTGGAAGCTATACTTGCGCGTGTAAGGGCGAGATAAAGAAGAGGCAGGCACAGGGTATATGGTTTCAAATCAGGGCCACATTGAATTGAAGATCTGTGAAGGGTGAAGTGCGGTTCTAACCTATCCCGGCCCTTGGCCGGGAAAAAAGACCAATATTTGGCGAATGCATCCTAACTGAACCGGAGGCGGGATTGCCCGCCACCGTCCAGTTGCCCTCCATGTGGAGCTGGAGGGCCTTACCATCGTCACCTTACTTTGGCGCCTCCAGGCTCCCAAAATAGGTGAGAAAGGTAAAACCCCAAAGGCGTCCCAATCTCCCTCGTGCCAAGCCTCCTGGCGTTGGCGAGGGCAGCCTTGGGTAAACGTCAGTCACCTTGAAAGGTGCCACTGGATGATCACCATAACCCTAATTGTTCCTGCCTAAACCCGCACTTCCCGCCACAGGGAGAGACAAGCTATCGCTTAGTCGAATCTCCCCCACCTGCACGATAAAAGAGCGAGCAGGGCCCTTCGCAGATCTCCAATAAATATATCATTGCCAATATCGGATAGGTGAACCCCATCCGGCCGATACAGCTCCCTCCGGACCAAGGTTATATTGGGATGGGGAATACAAAACCCGATCCCACCTATGTCCCTACAAATTTCGCCGTTCACCTTCCTAACCGCCCTATTCAAGGCCTTAGGCCAACTGAGGCGCGGTATGATGAACGACCATAATGTCCGAACCCCCGGCCACCGGTGTCGGATGGATGCTATGTCGCATAGCACCTGGAGAATCAGGGCCTTGCCTATCAGCAAGCCCAAGTCATTCCCCCCCAAATGCAGTACCAGGACATCTGGGGGGGACGAAAACTGGTCAGTCCGGAACAAACTGTGGAGGAGGTGCTGCCATCTCATGCCTCAGCGACCCATCCAATGGACGTCCGCCGAACGCTCGACCGCCAGGTGAGACCCAAAGTCCGTATTGGCGGCTCGTTTTGCTGCCCAGTACACCATACTGTGCCCGCAAATCAGCACACGGACAGTCCTGCCTCCACTCCGGTGACCTGGAAGAAAAACACAGCCCACAGCAGTACCTTCAAGGCAACTCTCGCACATAGGCCCGGTAAGACCGGGACCTCCAACGACCCATTGCTTGAACCTTTTCCTGAGAAAACCCCAATTCTGCCGCAGTAGATGCAGCACCGATCCGGAAGGAGTGGGTTCCAAAGTGCAAATGGGCCCAACCTGCCGCCGCCAGGGCGGACTTCGTTACTGACCAAAATTGAAACTTGGTTAATGGCGCACCATCTTGATGTCAAAACAAACTGCCATCAGCAATACCCCGTATAGCCACAAATGCATGTAGGGCCTTAACAGGACACAGCTCTGTCATTGATCCTGCGTGTAGCAATATGATAGACCCTTTACCCAACTGGTCAGTCTTGGATCTTCTCACTTTTATTGTCGCCCACGAGGCGTGCAGGGAAAGGTCCAAAAATTGTAGGGCGCGTGCAGATCCATCCAAGCGGGATTGCACCACCAATTCAGAGATGCGAAGAGCGCCGAAAAAAGCCGTCAAGGCTGTTGCATGAAATAAAACCGCCTCATAAGGAGAACAGCAGACTGTAGGCCATTGTTCATGGAGCTTGAGTAAAACCTCGGGTGACACCGGGGTCCTCGAGTCAGGTGGACGAGGGCACACCCTGGACCATCCTGCCAGGATTCTTTTTACCCTAAAATCATTTGAGTTATCGTGAATACCCTGTGTCTTGGCCAAAAAGGACAAGGCAGCTAATTTCCCTCGAACAGTCTTAACTGATGACCCACTCTGCAATTTGGAACTGCATAAGGTGTTCGACTGGCACCGGCCACAACATTGGGAGGCAGACAGCCGCTCTAAAGGCAGCGAAATCCCTACCTGAACGCATATAGGCCTCCTGCGTGCTTGGGGCTATTGAACACCAAATTGCTTGTGAAGCAGCTGTTCGCCAATCTGCCAAAGATAATCTGGCATCCTACGCGAGGGTAATGATCCACCATATCAACTGTGGAGTGCATTTTAGACTCGGTCACAGTATGGCCCAGCGGGCCAGACCACACCTTTACACTTGCCTTCTTCACCTGAGAAGACTCCCCGTCACTGCATGCATGATGATTCTTTGGTGCTCTTCTGGAACGTGAGGGGGATCTTGTAGGTGAAGAAGGCGGCTGACCCCAATAATATGGCCACCCCGGTGGGGGTGGCACAGCTGGGCCTTGATAATAATGGTTGAATCCACGTGGTGGACTTGTGTGCCTATATGGCCATGATGCCCTGCCATTGTGTGGGTAATACTCACCCCTCTCTGGTGCATCTGTTTCATCAAATTCTTGGTCCCACGCACGTGGAGGTGATTCCACTGCATGCTCCCTAGAAAAACGGCTAGTGCTGGGCTTTGACGGGGCCATGGCATTAATAGTGGCTGCCATTTCTTCTAATTGAGCTGAAAAAGAATGCAGAACATTATCCTTTGATCTGCCACGCATAGAGAGGCCCTGCCCTGCCCGCCCTTTCTTGGCAACCCTTGAAGCATCAAGGTCCTCTTCATCTGACGAGGAAACACGAGCCGGTGGCGGACGTTTTGCTGGTTGCCTAGGAGCACGTCCTTTGCCCTTCTTGCCACCCTGATTTTTCTTGGGAGGCATCTGGAGCGGAACCTCAACTGAAACACTAACAGAAATTGATGAATAACAACAAGATTAAAGTAAAACACTTATTTAATTCCACGCCCAGATCAGCTGTGCCAGCACCGCAGCGCACAGTAAATTAGGGAGGAAGAATCAAATAAATTAATTCAGCTAGTTGATCAGATTGATTCAGTTTATTTGAGTAGCATGGAAAGAAAAAGAAAAAGAAAAGAAATTTTTTTGGGGGGGCGGGAGTAGTAAATCAATTGATTTAATAGATTGATCAAACTGATTAAAGTTTACTTAAATGAGTCCAAAAATTGATTAAATTGATTATAACCAGGCTTGACCCTGCTTAGCTTTCCACGCTCAGACAAGCTGAGCCAGCATAAGCCACAGGATCTGTTTATTAATTAAATGTTGATTTAAATTGTTTATGATTAAATTGATTAGCTTCTTGCTAAACACAATGGCGCAGCAGCCCTTCTCAAAACAAAAGGCAGCTAAGCACCGTAAGCGAGAGGCACCAGGGACCAGCTGTTCCGTAGAAGGAAATAAACAAATTCCGTTGCTAAGCAACGCCGAGAATCTACTGCAGCCTGCTGCTGCAAACACAAATAATCTGCTGTGAACAGCTGATATGCAGCTGGCCACGTGGAGCACAGGCAGGAAGTAGCCTACTCCGTGTAGGCGACGGGGCAGAATTAATCTGAGGCAGCTCTAAAGCTAAGCCTCTGTAACAGCTGATCGGTAAAGTGATTAAAACAACTGAAAGAACTTTCAGGCAGGCAGGGCAAAAGCACTAAAAGACTATAAGGCAAGCTCTCCAAAGGGAAGCCTCTGCAACAGCTGATCGGTAAAGTGATTAAAACAACTGAAAGAACTTTCAGGCAAGCAAGGCAAAAGCAACTAAAAGACTATAAGGCAAGTAAACTAAAGGTGAAGGGCAATAAAATAAAAGTAAAGGGCTGTGCCGAAGCCGCGACGCGGCGGAGCACGTGGCGCTGCAACGGTATCACCCCCTCCCACACAAAACAACCTTACAGCAACAGTAGGAACAAAAGCAGTAAGAACAAAACTTTACTTATAAATCCCCAGTATCTCCACTATTCAGCACTCTTTCAGCCAACAAACACACCCGATCCTTCCCCAAGCACCCATGCACACACACACACACACACACACAAACAAAGGAACGATACCAGAGGACGATCGAGGAGGAGGACGATGTGATTCAGCTGGAAAAACACAGGAGCAAAGAGGCTGAAGGCGGGAACCCAGGAGCTTAAATAAGCTCTTACCTGGGTCCCCGCCCTTCTGAGCCATTGGCTCTTCCCGTGACCCACCAGACCAAGGTGCTTGCCTCCTCTCTCCTCCCCCACGCGCAAGCCTTCTCCCTGTTTCCACATAGGGGCCATTGGAAGTTCTTTCTATTAATGCAGCCCAAAATAGCATTTGTCCTTTTTGCAGCAACATCACATCGCTGGTTCATATTCAGCTTACGATCTACAACAATTCCAAGATCCTTCTCACTTGTAGTATTGAGACAAGTATCCCCCATCCTGTAACTATGCATTTGGTTTATAAGTTGAATAAGATTAATAGTTATTTTTGGAACAGTGCCTAGGAAGAACAAACTTCCACTCATTTTACCTCTCTGTCATTAAAAAACACTTTACACATAAGGCTTGTTCATAAAATTGGAGGTTTTGCATTTGTTGTCCAAAACCAACAACTTAACCTTGAATTTTTGTTTTCTTTGTTGGAAAATAACTGCAGTAATGACTGTAATAAACTATTCATTGCTTAACATCTTGGATTACTCTTCATTAATTTTGTACTTCTTATGGATTGTAAACCCTATTATTTTACTATTAAAAATACTACTTAGCATTTATATAGAGCTTTCTGGGTTTTCAAAAGACTTCATTTTTTAGCCTAGTAATCCTTACATCAACCCTGTAAGGCAGCATTGTTATCTATATTGTAGATGGGAGGCTAAGAAAACAGTGATTTGCCTGAGGCTATCTAGTAAGTTCATGGTAGAACTGAGATTTGAACTAAGGACCTCCTAATAAACAATTCACTCCCTTGGCAAATGCACTACAGTTGCTCTTGTTGTTTTTGCTCTTGTTATTTTAAATGTATACATCCAAAAAAGATGAAAATATAATAATTACTATATTATAATATTACTATATCAGAAATACAAAATTATAAATTATTAAATTACAAAATGTCAAAACTTTGCATATTTTCACCTCTAACTTCTTTTCAGAATATTGTCGGCCTTTCATACATGATTATTTGGTTAATTTTCCCAAATAATCAGCAGTTCTCCAGATTTTACATAGCAATTCCTTGGTAGAAGTTAGGGCCCCCAACATTGTTGCAGTTTCTAATGACCAGGTTACTGGGTTGGATTTAGAGCACTTCTATCAGAAGGGTAAGAAATCTGCTCTGTCTTGATCACATCTCCAACATTTATGTTCTGCATTCTTATATATGATTAGCTGTTGCCCACGGCTGCGCTCGTGTGGATTTTAGGATTTGGTACAATGGAAAAGATACATTGTCTCTGACTGAAAGTGTAACATTTAGGCTGGGTGCTGGCAGCAGAAAACTTTTCTGACAGAAATATCTGATCTTAAAGAAAAATCAGGTTAATCCTGAGAGTCTACAGGTGATGAAGAGTGACCGTGCCAAGTTTGGGGTAGATCCGTCAAAACGTGATGAAGCCTATGCGACGATGCCCCACGCACAAGTCAGGCAGTCATTTAAAAACTTACCCTCCCTTTTCACCCCCTCTGAGAACATTCTAAATGGCCGAGGGGAGATTTGCATACCCACCCCTATTGGCCCCTGCAGGAATTCATATGAACAATCTAGGTGTCGTATAGGCTATTTGCATAACTGCTCCCCTGTTGTTTTGCCCATAGGAGATATGAGAGTGGGGCGATTTCCCCCCCTTTTTCACCCCCTTAGGGGCGGAATTTCCAAAAATCCTTCCTTAGTGGGTGTCTACGTCATAAAAGCAATGTCCCTTCAAAATTTCACGTTCCTAGATTAAACAGTTTGAGCTGGGCGTTGATGCACCAATGTGGCTTATGCTGGCTCAGCTTATCTGAGCGTGGAAAGCTAAGCAGGGTCAGGCCTGGTTATTACTTGGATGGGAGACCCCTCCTCTAGTTTCCTGCATTGAGCAGGGGGTTGGACTCGATAGCCTTGTAGGCTCCTTCCAACTCTATGATCTATGAAATCTATGAGTCAGTCAAAATCAGTCAGTCAGGACACCTTTTATATATGCAGATTTTTCCTTAAGTTGACATGCAATGCTACTCACCTGTCTTTCAAAAAGTGAGCCGCTTAATACATTCTATTATGTTGTTGCTTATCTTAAGTTTAAAACCTCATAAATCTGAAGCTTTCTTTTCCTGTTATTTCTGTATACAAAACCACTGATGCAGTGAGTTAAGTGGCTGTTATCTTGGAACTACTGATGATGTACACAAGCCTTTCATTAAAGACACAAGTCATTGTGAAACTAGATGATTTGCATAGCAATTACACAGTAATGGTGTAATGCCGCTATCTCACTCTAAACAAACAGCCAGCCTAAATCTCATCTTGTCATAATAATGTTCACCTTTATCCATCCTTCCAAAAGTCAACATTCCCCTCATTTGTAGTATAACTAATCAAACCATTTCTCTCACATTTGTCTTTACCTTTTCCCATCTCTAGGTATGAGGTGTATTTTTCTTCCCCATGGTTATTTGTTTGTTTGTCTGTTTTGGTATGCATCACCAATCTGTCTTGCTTCAATAATTTTTTTTTAAGTGTACATGTCTTCTGGCCTTGCATGAAATAGTATTACAAAGAAGATACAGTCAGAGACTGGGGAAATATTTTAAGATTCCAATTTTATTTTTAACCTAAATGTTCTTGCTTTCTGCTTATTAGAGTAGAACTGATGACTTAACAGGAGCTTTAGTTCTTGTTGGAAGGACAATATGGTTATCAGGCACTAGAGACTTAGGGTGTAAACATGGGGTCTGTTTCTGTCTCTCTATTTTTGTGTGTGTGCTAAAGAAACAAGTATGTATTATAGCTTTGCCATTGAGTACATAGGCTTTGAGTTAATTTATTTTGTTCTTTGACTAAGCTTTAGTTGATTAACATGCATTTATGCAATTAGTGTAATTAGAACTAAATGTGTAATTAATGTAAATGCATGTAACAACTAAGACATATAATTACAACATGAAATGTGTGTGGGGGTTTTTTTTAAAAAAAATCCTTATTGAATTATGCAAAGAGAGATGTATTGCTGAATTCTTAAGGCATTTAATAATATCTTCAGTGCAAAGCAGAAGAACAGATCAAGTAGGCTGGTCTTTAAAAAACAGTAAAAAAGAAGTAAGGGTGCTTCCAGATGGATGACTCCTAGCACTACCAATCAAAATATATTGTGCAGTTATTCTGTCTTATTTTTCTTAACGGGTTTTCTGTGGTAAGAAAAAAAAAACTGAAGAAATGGTATTGAAACACGGGTGGGTTACAAATGGAGGATTACACCATCTGGATCCCCTGCAAAATTCTGTGAATGAGGCAGAACGATTGCACAATAAAAGCTTTGTCTGGAAGAACCCAAACAGTTCCTGGTATTTGTAGTTTGAAAACAGAAAAGCAACTAATGAAGAAATTTCAGTACAATTTCTGTGGGCTGGAAGATTCCATGGAGAGAGAACATGTCACACTCCCCCACATTATACCATTGCTGCCTGAAATTTAAACAATGTACAAAGGTATAGAGTCAGTTCTACAATTCTTGGGATTCCTTATTTAATTTACACTGTGCTCTTCTTGCCAAGGAGCTCAGGGTGGCATTTTATCTTCACAGCAGCCCGGTGAGGTTGGCTATACTGAGGACAGAACTGAGACATAGAATCATAGAATCATAGAAAAGTAGAGTTGGAAGGGACCTACAAGGCCATCAAGTCCAACCCCCTGCTCAATGCAGGAATCCAGGTCAAAGCATCCCTGACAGATGGCTGTCCAGCTGCACCTTGAATGCCTCCAGAGTGGGAGAGCCCACCACCTCCCTAGGTAGCTGGTTCCATTGTCTTATTGCTCTAACAGTCAGGAAATTTTTCCTGATGTTTAGGTGGAATCTGGGTTCCTGTAACTTGAGCCCATCATTCCGTGTCCTGCAAACTAGGATGATTGCAGGACATGGAATAATGGGCTCAAGTTACAGGAACCTAGATTCCACCTAAACATCACGAAAAATTTGCATGAAATAGTATTACAAATACTAAGCAATACAAATACTAAGCAATAAGACAATGGAATCAACTACCTAGGGAGGTGGTGGGCTCTCCCAATCTGGAGGCATTCAAGGTGCAGCTGGACAGCCATCTGTCAGGGATGCTTTGACCTGGATTCCTGCATTGAGCAGGGGGTTGGACTCGATGGCCTTGTAGGCCCCTTCCAACTCTATTTTTCTATGATTCTATGATTTGATATGAATCCATGCACGTATATTAAAAAAACAAAAAAAAATAAATAATAATAAAAATTGTGTGCCTTAGCTTAGCACATATTTCAGCTGCTGTGTCTTATGTATTGCTACTACAGAGCAGCACTTGGATCTGGATTCAACTGGGATAGTGGTGGTATATATATATATATATATATATATATATGGGGGGGCATTCAGAAATTGTACCCACACACACATTCCATTCTACTACCTCATCCTGTTGCATGTGTAGACCAGGCCTTTTTCCTGTGAACTCACTCTCTTCCAAATAAACATGCATAAGATTTGAGTGATAGTTTGGTTTAAATACCTTTGCTTTTAAATGAAAAAACAGGAAACCAATAAACAGAATGACCAAATGCAATAAAAGTGCAAATCAGGCATTTGCAACAAAAATCACAATTTGTCTGAGTGTATTTGACTCTGTTTTGACCAACAGAAGAGAAGTGCATGTGAACCCAGATGTTTGTGGTGTCTCTTATCTTAGAGGACTAAAGTAAGGCCTTCAGTTATTAAAGAGCTTACGGTACATTGTTAGAGTCTTGTTCAATTGGAGGAATTTGTAAAGGACTCTGGCGCAGCTGGAATTCTTACAGTGGAATCAAAGGAATACAGAACTAAAGGGTTTTGTTTTTTTTCTTCTCCAGAAAATTGCCTTTATGGTAGCATTAGGCCTGGTTACAACTGAATACTTGGAAGGTAAGAATACTTTTATTACTACAAAAATATTTTCAATTTTGAAGAAAAATAACATCTTCAAAATTCTAAAGACAGATTGGAAACCTGGACCTTTAATAGTAAGTTTTGGGGGATTGATCCATACGAGGTGAAACCATATGTGCTTTCTGTTAGCTAAAGATCTTGTTCTGGCATTGAGTAATATAATTTATATTGATTGAAAGGATTTAAAAAAACATGCAGCACAGTCCCAATCTTGATTCTCCCCCTGCACACACACCCCAGCAACTATTAAACATAAAACCCCAGTCATATTAAACACAATCATATATTCATTGTATCATGTAGTTTGGCCCAAAAACTTTTCTATTAAAATATCACTTAAATTTTCTAGAATATGAAAAACATAGGTGAACGTAGCCCTTCAAAACACAATAATATGCAGTGTGGGTCCCCACCACCACCACCAGCTTTGCTGTTTGTTTTCCTCCCTTAGAAATGCTGTGAACTGTGTTTTGGGAAATCATTTCATGCCTTGATAAATGGAAATCTCACAGCAGTTTAAAGAAAATTTAAGTCACCGGCATTCCTAATCCTTTAATGGCAACATATGGAAATAGAAATTATGAAAGGACACAATTTTATCAAGAGACTTGCATAATGCAAAAGGTTCAGATGATAGTCGCACAACTGTTTAATTTATAGGGGTTATTTATGTTGGGGAAACTAGGGAATAACTATATGCCCAAGTATCACTATATTGAAACTACCAACAAGCAAGCACCCACTTCTGTTCTTTCCCCCCCTCATCACTAGTTTATTAAGATGTTTCATCATCAACAATAAACTTTAGTTCTTCAAATGGTCATCTGTGCATTCACACATATGGGCTCTGAGGCTGCGCGGAGCCTCGTTTTGGGAAACTTCTATAGCTGAGGAATTTAGGCAGAAACCCCTCCCTTGTGTTCTTAGCGGTTCCTGCCTATTCCCTCAGTTCCCTGAGACTGCCTATTGTGGCCTTGGGACCAAGAGAAATCTCAGTATCAAACATCACCTTGATATCATCGACATCAATACCAACAGTGTAACTGCTCCATCAGACTCGTCACTGACGCTGAAACAGGGATGATGGGTGGGTGGGTGGGGGTTGTGTGAATGCACAGGTGACCACTCAAAGAAATACAGTTACAGGTAAGCAACCTCTCTTCCTTCTTCGTGGTCTCTGTGCATCACACATATGGGAAATTAACAAACTGGCTTACCCTAGGTGGGTCGGTATCTTTAGTGTAAGATCGACAACAGGACTGCATGACTGAAGGAACAGTCTGCCTTTGCTCTGACATCCAGTTGATAGTGTTGGATGAAGGACTTCCAGTGAGGGCTATGGTAGGCTGATGTCTCCACTGAGAAGTAGAGAAACAACGCGGCAAGGAAATCAGCCATGAAGCAATTTATAGTCGTCAGATCTCCCTAGATCAAAGGGATGATCAAGAGAAAATCCACTTGTACCTTATAGGCTGCTTTTTGTGAGTTCACTGTGAAAACAAAGGTTATTTTCAGCTAGCTCGTGGTGAGTGACCTGAGGTCTAGGAATTTACAGCTATCTCACGGCCACATCTGGAGTCCTTCAAGGACATTAAGCCTGTCAGCCCTCATTTTTTGATTGATGGATTACAACCATTTAGGAACAAAGAGAGATTCCCTCTACAGCAAAGTTGAGATTTCTTACGGTGAGAAACCTTTTTTCTTGGAGCTATAGAAGATATCAGAGGATTTTAAAGAGTGAAATTTTTTGGGTAAAAAGTTTTTTAAAAGGGAAGATCCATAGAAAGTTTTGATATAGAAAAGAGGTTCCCTAATCCTCTTAATCTTTAATTATTATTTTTTAAATTTTTGACGAAAGTGTAGATGGGGGAAACTGCTAGAAAAGAGAGCAGACAGCCATGGGATTGTTTATTGCCCATGCTAACAGACTGCCAGCGATTGGAGGATTATACATAACAAAAGATATAGTAATCGGACTGTGACTTCTGTTCTTATGTTGATGGAAATGCTGGAAAGTGCTGGAGTTGTAAACGGATTTTAGGATCTTGGATTTGTTGTGGACTGTATTGAATATGGCAAAAAAAATGGTTACACTTGATCTGCTTCAGAAACTGTAGAGTGTGGAAATAAAATATAGCTTTCTATGGAGGAGAAGCTTCTAAGAATAAAACCGGAGATAACGGAAGAATTTGGACAGTTCCATAAAGCAAATATCTGGAGAGGTGGTGCAGATTAATGAAAAGGCTGAAACTTCAAAGCAGAAAACAGAAGTGTTAAAAGGAGAACCTGAAAGAGAACCACATAAATTGATTCTGTTAGAATTGACAGAAAAAGAAATTAGAGTTACTTCAAACCCTGATGAAGACTACAGAGAAAAAGTTAAAAAAAAAGAAAAGGCAAATTGCTTTGACTGGAAACAGACAGATTTGGAGACAGAAACTGACAAAGTTTACAGAATAAATCCTATACCTGCCAGTTGAAGGGGAATTCCAAGAGATATATTGGTCCAATGTGTTAGAAAGAAGACAAAGGATCAAATTCTCCAACATTTTATTACAAGAGTGAAAGTGGAAAATACAGAGATATTAGTGATGGATTACCCTGGAAAGTGTGACCTTTATTTTCAAGGAACTGAGACTTAAATTGACCCTACCTTACAGAAAGAGTCAAAAAGAATAGTAGAGGCAACTGGGAGAAGACTAAGAAAGTTTAAAAACTTAGGATTTTAAGGTAAACTTAACCTATCAACTTAAAAGATTCTAAAGATTAACATATAATTTGGAGCTGGGGTTGTTGGTTCTTTTGCTTGTTTGTTTGTTTTTTCTATATAAGAAAGAATGTTTAATATGGTTTATAATACTGTATAACATGTTTAATATTGCCTATATTAGAAGAA
Organism: Shinisaurus crocodilurus; assembly: GCA_021292165.1. Taxonomy (NCBI): domain Eukaryota; kingdom Metazoa; phylum Chordata; class Lepidosauria; order Squamata; family Shinisauridae; genus Shinisaurus; species Shinisaurus crocodilurus. The sequence continues at coordinate 185,869,683 of CM037879.1, forward strand.
ACGTTGGGGAAGATGTCACTGGTAGAAATAGCTAACTTACGTTATTAATTAGAGTAAAATGATTGTTTGGTTGAAAACTCTAATAGACTATTTGTAATTATTAGAAAAAATGATTTGTTTATATCATAAAAGGTATGATACAGAAAGAGCCAAAAGAGAACAGTAGAGTTAACTGGGAGAAGACCAAGAATGCCTAAAAATGTTGGATATAAACTCAATTATCAACTTAAAAGATTCTAAAGATTGACATATAATTTGAGATGGGAACTTTTTTTTTAAATCCTGTTTTTGGGATTAATAGACAACTAGCTGGAAAGAAGTCATGGAATTTTATTTTATTTGGCAGCCTGATTAATTCTTGCATTAAAAAAAAGAATATTTAACATTGTCTGTAATAACATGTTTAGTAGTGCGTATAATAGAAGAATGGTTGGGGAAGATGTTGCTGGTAGAAATAGTCAATTTACGTTATTAGAGTTAAAAGATTGTTGAGTAAAAACCTCTAATAGACTATTTGTAAAGATTAGTAAAAATGATTTGTTTATTTGGCCAACAGAAAAAAGAGAATTCTCTTTGTAATTAGAGAGTAAGGGAAAGTATTGTTACTTATATTTGTTGTAGAGAGAATCGGAAGTCCATATTAGTTTTAGTTTTTTGTTAATTGTTGTATGTTTGGGGTATGTGTTTGTCTTTGCTTTTAATAGTGTTGGATGAAGGTAGATGGGTTCAACCATGTAGCAACCCCACAAAGTTCCGGTAGCAACACTCCCCTGCTGAATGCCATTGATGTAGCTATCCTACACATGGAATGAGTTCGAATCCAACCCTTGAGCTCAAGCCCTGCAAGTTGATACGCCAATGCAATGGCATGGATGACCCAGGATAACAGGCACTGGGTGAACATTGACAAGGCCATGTTCTTTTTCCCATAGCAGAGGAAGTGACATGGTGATTTCTGAAAGGATTCGGTCCGTGCTTTATAGAAAGCAAGAGCTCGTCTGACATCGAGTACATGTAAAGACACTTCCAGTGGTGAAGTAGGAGATGTGGGAAAAGCAGGTAATACAATGTCCTGCTTGAGGTGGAAGTCCGAAACAACTTTAGGTAGAAAAGCGACATCTGGTCTGAGAACAACCTTCTCTTTATGTAAGACCATATAAGGAGAGTCCACTCGTAAAGCACAAAGCTCAATAGAACAGTGAGCTGACGTTATAGCCACCAAAAGGGCTACTTTCCAGGAAAGCAATTGTAGGTCAATTGTTGCCATGGGTTCAAATGGTTTGGTGGTGAGCACTTTGAGAACTACAGAGAGGCTCCACTGTGGAGGAGGAAGTCTAAAGTGTGGAGGAAGATTGCAAATGCCCCAAATAAATTGCTTAACTGTAGGGTGAGAAAAAACAGAAGAACCCTCCACTGGAGGATGAAATGATGATATAGCAGGCAGGTAAACTTTGAGAGAAGAAAGTCTTAGTTCTTGCTGAGACAGCGAAAGACGAAAAGACAGAACATGCTGAATAGAAGATGTGGCGGGGTCAACATCCTTCGCAGCCAGAAAAGAAGAGAATGATTTCCTCTTACTGGCATATGAGGATCTAGTAGAAGGTTTATGAGCTGCGTCCAAAATCTCCTGAACAGAGGGTTCAAACGTCCGCAAAGTGACTCTTACTGTAATCTCCATGCCGTGAGCTTGAAGGTCTGGAGGTCCAGATGATGAACTTGTCCTTGGTCCCATGGAAACAGGGTCGGTATGGATGGCAGACAAAGGAATTGTTGTCATAGAATCATAGAATCATAGAAAAGTAGAGTTGGAAGGGGCCTACAAGGCCATCGAGTCCAACCCCCTGCTCAATGCAGGAATCTAGGTCAAAGCATCTCTGATAGATGTCTGTCCAGCTGCACCTTGAATGCCTCCAGAGTGGGAGAGCCCACGACCTCCCTAGGTAGTTGATTCCATTGTCTTATTGCTCTGACAGTCAGGAAATTTTTCCTGATGTTTAGGTGGAATCTAGGTTCCTGTAACTTGAGCCCATTATTCCGTGTCCTGCAAACTGGGATGAACGAGAAGAGATCTTTGCCCTCCTCTGTGTGACATCCCTTCAAATACTGGAAGAGTGCGATCATATCTCCCCTCAGTCTCCTCTTCTGAAGGCTAAACATGCCCAGTTCTTTCAGTCTCTCCTCATAGGGCCTTGTTTCCAGTCCCTTTATCATCCTTGTTGCCCTCCTCTGAACCCTCTCCAGTTTGTCTATGTCCTTCTTAAAGTGAGGTGCCCAGAACTGGACGCAGTACTCAAGATGAGGCCTAACCAGTGCCGAGTAAAGGGGAATTATCACTTCCCGCGATTTGGAAGCTATACTTCTATTAATACAGCCCAAAATAGCATTTGCCTTCTTTGCAGCCACATCGCATTGCTGGCTCATATTCAGTTTGTGATCTACCACAATTCCAAGATCCTTCTCACTTGTAGTATTGTTGAGCCAAGTGTCCCCCATTCTGTAACTCTGCATTTGGTTTCCTCTCCCTAGGTGCAGCACTTGGCATTTATCCCTATTAAATTTCATTCTGTTGTTTTCGGCCCAGCGCTCCAGCCTATTGAGGTCACTTTGAATTTTGTTTCTGTCTTCCAGAGTATTAGCTGTTCCACCCAACTTTGTGTCATCTGCAAATTTGATAAGCATTCCCTGTACCTCCTGATCCAAGTCATTAATAAAAATGTTGAAGAGCACCGGGCCCAGGACCGAGCCCTGTGGTACCCCGCTCGTTACCTCTCCCCAGTTTGAGAAGGAACCATTGATAAGCACTCTTTGAGTCCGATTCTTTAGCCAATTGTGGATCCCCTGATAGTTGTTCCATCTAGCCCACTCTTAGCTAGCTTACTAATCAGGATATCATGAGGCACTTTGTCGAAAGCTTTGCTGAAGTCCAGGTATATAATGTCCACAGCATTCCCACAGTCCACAAGGGAGGTTACCCGATCAAAAAATGAGATCAGATTAGTCTGACAGGATTTGTTCTTGACAAATCCATGCTGGCTTCTAGTAATCACTGCATTGTTTTCAAGGTGCTTGCAGACTGACTTCTTTATAATCTGCTCCAAAATCTTCCCGGGGATTGATGTCAGACTGACTGGCCTATAGTTCCCAGGTTCCTCCTTCTTGCCCTTTTTGAAGATGGGAACAACATTTGCCCTCCTCCAGTCATCTGGCACTTCACCTGTCCTCCATGATTTCTCAAAGATAATAGACAGTGGTTCTGAGAGTTCTTCTGCCAGTTCCTTTATTACTCTAGGATGCAGCTCATCAGGCCCTGGAGATTTAAACTCGTTCAGAGTAATCAGGTGCTCCTTGACCATTTGCCTATCAATCTCAAGCTGCAATTCTGCCCCTTCAGTCTGCACTTCAGGTTTGCCAGGGGGGTCATAGACCCTCTTTTGGGAGAAGACCGAGCCGAAGTAGGAATTGAACACTTCTGCCTTTTCTTTGTCTTCTGTTATCAATTTGCCATCCTCATTGCGTAGTTGAACCACCAGTTGTTTCTTCTGTCTTTTACTGTGCATGTATCTGAAGAAAGCTTTTTTGTTGCTTTTAGCATTCTTCGCTAACCTTAGCTCATTCTCAGCTTTAGCCTTCCTGACACTATTCCTGCAGTTCTGTGCTACCTGCCTGTACTCTTCCCCTGTAGCCTGTCCTTCCTTCCACTTCCTATATGTGTCCTTTTTTGTTTTCAGGTCATCTTTGAGTTTATTGTGAAGCCACATTGGCTTCTTCTGTTGCCCTCTGCCTTTTTTCCTTGTGGGAATTGTTTGCAATTGTGCCTTTAAAATTTCCTTTTTTAAAAACTCCCACCCCTCCTGGGCTCCCTTTCTCGTGAGAGTCACTTGCCACGGGATCTTACTAATCATTGTTCCGAGTTTGTTAAAATTGGCTTTCCTAAAATCCAGGGTACGTGTTTGGCTACACTCAGCTTTTGCTTCTGTTAGAATCAAGAACTCAAGTATAACATGGTCACTTTCCCCCAGAGTTCCCGAAACTGCCACTTTATCCACTAACTCGTCTCTGTTGGTTAGAATCAGGTCAAGGATAGCCGATCCTCTAGTTCCTTCCTCCACTTTCTGTAGGAGGAAGTTATCAGCAGCACAGCTCAGGAATTTCTTGGAGGGGCCATGTTTGGCTGAATAAGTCTCCCAACAGATATCAGGGAAATTGAAGTCCCCCATTACTACCACATCGTGCCTCCTTGAAACAATGGCAATTTGCTTTTCAAAAGTTCCATCCTCGTCTTCTCCTTGATTGGGTGGTCGGTAGTAGACTCCAACCGCCATGTTCGTTTTATTCTTTGCCCCCTTTATTTTAACCCAGATGCTCTCAATGGGGCTGCCAAGCTCCTCTTCCTGTATCTCTGTGCAGAGATACGTATTTTTAACATACAGTGCAACTCCACCTCCCTTTCTGTTGCTTCTGTTCCTTTTGAACAAGTTATACCCTTCAATTGCTGTATTCCAGTCATGGGAGTCATCCCACCAGGTTTCAGTTATCCCTATCAAGTCGTACTTGCCCTCATGTATCAAGAGTTCAAGTTCGTCTTGTTTATTGCCCATACTCCGGGCATTAGTATAGAGACATTGAAGACTATGTGCTTTATAGTCCGACTTTCCCCCTACATTTTGTGGTAGACTATCAATGGGCACCGCTGGAGCTGTTCTCTCCATTGTGGCATAGAGGCCTTCTTCCATTGGTACCCCCCGAGTTTATGTCTCCCTCCCCTGTTGGATTCAGTTTAAAGCCCTCCTGATTAAGTTCCTCATGCTGTGTCCAAACACATTCTTCCCAGTCCTTGTGAGGTGCAACCCATCCTTTGCCAGCAGTCCATCTTCCAGGCAGTGTAGCCCGTGGTCCCAGAATCCAAATCCCTCACGTCGGCTCCACCTTCGTAGCCAGTCATTCACTCGGAGTATTTTTCTTTCCCTTTCTATGCCTCTTCCAAGTACTGGAAGGATGGATGAGAAAACTATCTGGGCCCCGAAGTTCTTGAGTTCCCTTCCCAGCTCTTCAAAGTCTGCCGTGATTTCTTTGTAACTCCGCTTGGCAGTATCATTTGTACCCACGTGGAAGAGAAGAAAGGGGTATGTGTCGGTGGGCTGCATGAGCCTCGGCAGCTGCTCTGTCACATCCTTAATCCGTGCCCCAGGGAGACAGCACACCTGGCGAGTCCATGGGTCTTCGCGACATACTTTGGCTTCGATCCCCCGCAGGAGGGAGTCTCCCACTACGAGTACTCTTCTCTTCCTCTTGCTGTAGGCCTTGGTTTGATTGCCTCCACTTGACTGACCCTCAGCCTCTTGCTCGCTGTCACGTTGGGTGCCCGGTAATCCATCCTCTGCAGGCTGTCCTCTGCTCTCGTCCTCAAGTACATGGAAGCGGTTCCATAGCTCCACTGCTTCCACAGGCGCAGAGTGTCTTGTAGTTCTTCTGCTCCTAACAGTCACCCTTTTCCAGGGAGTTCCCCCTGCGTTATTTTCCCTTGCCTCTGCAGTCTCCGACTCCGCCTCTTCCTGCCGTTGCCCTTCTGGCTCCTGTACTGTGCTTTGGTGCTGTAGATCCACCGTTCTGTCTAAGAACTCCTCGCTTTCTCTTATGCTCCTGAGGGTTGACACTTGGTGCTCCAGTCCTCTGACCTTTTCTTCCAACAGTGTGACCAGCTTGCACTTGTTGCACGTGTAGGCCATGTCGATCTCCGGCAGGAAAACAAACATTGCACACCCCTTGCAGGTCACCACCACTGCTGAGTCCTTTCCTTCCATAGTGCTCTGTTTCTGTCTTCCTAGAATATATATATATATATATATATATATATATATGGTTTTTTTTGTTTGTTTTTTATTTATTTATTTATTTATTTTATTATTATTTTATTATTTTTTTTTTATTTTTATTTTATTTTTAGGGACCTCCCCCTTGACCTCCCCTGCCAAACTCCGCTGCCAAAAAACTCCTGTTTGCTCTCCTGTCGCGCTGTTCGCTCGCTCTCTGGGAGCCTGCTTGCCTTTTCACAGTCCCAAAAACAGCTGGAGCCTCTCTCCTGTTGTGCTCCTGCTCAGCTGGGAGTCAAGAGTGTGACAGAAGCGAAGCAGAGCCGAGATCCTGCTGCAACCAGCTGCGAACTCCACAGGAAAGAAGACAGAAACAGAGCACTATGGAAGGAAAGGACTCAGCAGTGGTGGTGACCTGCAAGGGGTGTGCAATGTTTGTTTTCCTGCCGGAGATCAACATGGCCTACACGTGCAACAAGTGCAAGCTGGTCACGCTGTTGGAAGAAAAGGTCAGAGGACTGGAGCAGCAAGTGTCAACCCTCAGGAGCATAAGGGAAAGCGAGGAGTTCTTAGACAGAACGGTGGATCTACAGGAGCCAGAAGGGCAACTGCAGGATGAGGCGGAGTCGGAGACTGCAGAGGCAAGGGAAAATAACGCAGGGGGAACTCCCTGGAAAAGGGTGACTGTTAGGAGCAGAAGAACTACAAGACACTCTGCGCCTGTGGAAGCAGTGGAGCTATGGAACCGCTTCCATGTACTTGAGGACGAGAGCAGAGGACGGCCTGCAGAGGACGGATTACCGGGCACCCAACGTGACAGCGAGCAAGAGGCTGAGGGTCAGTCAAGTGGAGGCAATCAAACCAAGGCCTACAGCAAGAGGAAGAGAAGAGTACTCGTAGTGGGAGACTCCCTCCTGCGGGGGATCGAAGCCAAAGTATGTCGCGAAGACCCATGGACTCGCCAGGTGTGCTGTCTCCCTGGGGCACGGATTAAGGATGTGACAGAGCAGCTGCCAAGGCTCATGCAGCCCACCGACACATACCCCTTTCTTCTCTTCCACGTGGGTACAAATGATACTGCCAAGCGGAGTTACAAAGAAATCACGGCAGACTTTGAAGAGCTGGGAAGGGAACTCAAGAACTTCGGGGCCCAGATAGTTTTCTCATCCATCCTTCCAGTACTTGGAAGAGGCATAGAAAGGGAAAGAAAAATACTCCGAGTGAATGACTGGCTACGAAGGTGGAGCCGACGTGAGGGATTTGGATTCTGGGACCACGGGCTACACTGCCTGGAAGATGGACTGCTGGCAAAGGATGGGTTGCACCTCACAAGGACTGGGAAGAATGTGTTTGGACACAGCATGAGGAACTTAATCAGGAGGGCTTTAAACTGAATCCAACAGGGGAGGGAGACATAAACTCGGGGGTACCAATGGAAGAAGGCCTCTATGCCACAATGGAGAGAACAGCTCCAGCGGTGCCCATTGATAGTCTACCACAAAATGTAGGGGGAAAGTCGGACTATAAAGCACATAGTCTTCAATGTCTCTATACTAATGCCCGGAGTATGGGCAATAAACAAGACGAACTTGAACTCTTGATACATGAGGGCAAGTACGACTTGATAGGGATAACTGAAACCTGGTGGGATGACTCCCATGACTGGAATACAGCAATTGAAGGGTATAACTTGTTCAAAAGGAACAGAAGCAACAGAAAGGGAGGTGGAGTTGCACTGTATGTTAAAAATACATATCTCTGCACAGAGATACAGGAAGAGGAGCTTGGCAGCCCCATTGAGAGCATCTGGGTTAAAATAAAGGGGGCAAAGAATAAAACGAACATGGCGGTTGGAGTCTACTACCGACCACCCAATCAAGGAGAAGACGAGGATGGAACTTTTGAAAAGCAAATTGCCATTGTTTCAAGGAGGCACGATGTGGTAGTAATGGGGGACTTCAATTTCCCTGATATCTGTTGGGAGACTTATTCAGCCAAACATGGCCCCTCCAAGAAATTCCTGAGCTGTGCTGCTGATAACTTCCTCCTACAGAAAGTGGAGGAAGGAACTAGAGGATCGGCTATCCTTGACCTGATTCTAACCAACAGAGACGAGTTAGTGGATAAAGTGGCAGTTTCGGGAACTCTGGGGGAAAGTGACCATGTTATACTTGAGTTCTTGATTCTAACAGAAGCAAAAGCTGAGTGTAGCCAAACACGTACCCTGGATTTTAGGAAAGCCAATTTTAACAAACTCGGAACAATGATTAGTAAGATCCCGTGGCAAGTGACTCTCACGAGAAAGGGAGCCCAGGAGGGGTGGGAGTTTTTTAAAAAGGAAATTTTAAAGGCACAATTGCAAACAATTCCCACAAGGAAAAAAGGCAGAGGGCAACAGAAGAAGCCAATGTGGCTTCACAATAAACTCAAAGATGACCTGAAAACAAAAAAGGACACGTATAGGAAGTGGAAGGAAGGACAGGCTACAGGGGAAGAGTACAGGCAGGTAGCACAGAACTGCAGGAATAGTGTCAGGAAGGCTAAAGCTGAGAATGAGCTAAGGTTAGCGAGGAATGCTAAAAGCAACAAAAAAGCTTTCTTCAGATACATGCACAGTAAAAGACAGAAGAAACAACTGGTGGTTCAACTACGCAATGAGGATGGCAAATTGATAACAGAAGACAAAGAAAAGGCAGAAGTGTTCAATTCCTACTTCGGCTCGGTCTTCTCCCAAAAGAGGGTCTATGACCCCCCTGGCAAACCTGAAGTGCAGACTGAAGGGGCAGAATTGCAGCTTGAGATTGATAGGCAAATGGTCAAGGAGCACCTGATTACTCTGAACGAGTTTAAATCTCCAGGGGCTGATGAGCTGCATCCTAGAGTAATAAAGGAACTGGCAGAAGAACTCTCAGAACCACTGTCTATTATCTTTGAGAAATCATGGAGGACAGGTGAAGTGCCAGACGACTGGAGGAGGGCAAATGTTGTTCCCATCTTCAAAAAGGGCAAGAAGGAGGAACCTGGGAACTATAGGCCAGTCAGTCTGACATCAATCCCCGGGAAGATTTTTGAGCAGATTATAAAGAAGTCAGTCTGCAAGCGCCTTGAAAACAATGCAGTGATTACTAGAAGCCAGCATGGATTTGTCAAGAACAAATCCTGTCAGACTAATCTGATCTCATTTTTTGATCGGGTAACCTCCCTTGTGGACTGTGGGAATGCTGTGGACATTATATACCTGGACTTCAGCAAAGCTTTCGACAAAGTGCCTCATGATATCCTGATTAGTAAGCTAGCTAAGAGTGGGCTAGATGGAACAACTATCAGGTGGATCCACAATTGGCTAAAGAATCGGACTCAAAGAGTGCTTATCAATGGTTCCTTCTCAAACTGGGGAGAGGTAACGAGCGGGGTACCACAGGGCTCGGTCCTGGGCCCGGTGCTCTTCAACATTTTTATTAATGACTTGGATGAGGAGGTACAGGGAATGCTTATCAAATTTGCAGATGACACAAAGTTGGGTGGAACAGCTAATACTCTGGAAGACAGAAACAAAATTCAAAGTGACCTCGATAGGCTGGAGCGCTGGGCCGAAAACAACAGAATGAAATTTAACAGGGATAAATGCCAAGTGCTGCACCTAGGGAGAGGAAACCAAATGCAGAGTTACAGAATGGGGGACACTTGGCTCAACAATACTACAAGTGAGAAGGATCTTGGAATTGTGGTAGATCACAAACTGAATATGAGCCAGCAATGCGACGTGGCTGCAAAGAAGGCAAATGCAATTTTGGGCTGTATTAATAGAAGTATAGCTTCCAAATCGCGGGAAGTGATAATTCCCCTTTACTCGGCACTGGTTAGGCCTCATCTTGAGTACTGCGTCCAGTTCTGGGCACCTCACTTTAAGAAGGACATAGACAAACTGGAGAGGGTTCAGAGGAGGGCAACAAGGATGATAAAGGGACTGGAAACAAGGCCCTATGAGGAGAGACTGAAAGAACTGGGCATGTTTAGCCTTCAGAAGAGGAGACTGAGGGGAGATATGATCGCACTCTTCCAGTATTTGAAGGGATGTCACACAGAGGAGGGCAAAGATCTCTTCTCGTTCATCCCAGTTTGCAGGACACGGAATAATGGGCTCAAGTTACAGGAACCTAGATTCCACCTAAACATCAGGAAAAATTTCCTGACTGTCAGAGCAATAAGACAATGGAATCAACTACCTAGGGAGGTGGTGGGCTCTCCCAGTCTGGAGGCATTCAAGGTGCGGCTGGACAGACATCTGTCGGGGATGCTTTGACCTGGATTCCTGCATTGAGCAGGGGGTTGGACTCGATGGCCTTGTAGGCCCCTTCCAACTCTACTTTTCTATGATTCTATGATTCTATGAGAAGCTGTGAACCACAGCTGTCTGGGCCACCATGGGGCAATCAAGATGCAGTCCATGTTTTCCTTCTGCAACTTTGCCAGGACCTTTGTCATTAAAGGAAACAAAGGGAACACGTAGAACAGGCCATTTGTCCATTTGAGGAGAAAAGCATCTCCATGGGAGCCAGTGCCTATCCCAGTACGGATGCAGAAGAGGGGACAAGCAGTGTTCTGCAGAGTGGCAAAAAGGTCCATGAAAGGCATGCCCCACCTTTGGAAAGGGATGCCCTGACCTCCGGGTTCCGTTCCCACCCGTGGGGCAGGTGGTAGGATCAACTGAGAGAGTCTGCTAGGACATTGTCAGTGCCAGTGAGATGGATGGCAGAAAGTCCTATGTGCCGACGGATCGCCCAAGTCCAAATGACGATTGTCAGTCGATTCAGTCTTCGCGATTGTGTGCCTCCCTTCTTGTTTATGTACCAGACCACTGTAGTGTTGTCAGTGATAATCTGAATCTGATGGTACTGAAGTTCGGTCTCGAAGGCATACAGGGCCTTCCAAACAGCCAACAGTTTCAAGAAGTTGATGTGGTTCTGCCTTTCCACCTGAAACCAAAGACCTTTGTCTGTCAAGGGACTGCAGTGAGTGCACCAACCAAGCAGAGAGGCATCCATTGTGATCTTTTGAGAGGGGGACAGTTGTAGAAACAGGACCCCTGCTTGAAGATTGGAATGATTTGTCCACCACTGACAAATGGATGTGAACACTGCAGCCAGAAGGTGCAATCAGAACTGACGCAGGTTGGTGTTGGGACACACAGCTCTGAGAAACCAATTTTGAAATGTTCTCATTCGGAGGTGTGCAAATGGGGCACTACAGTCGCCGCCATTAATCCCAAGAGGCACTGGACTGGACAGTGAAAGCAAGAACATGAGGCTTGGATTTGCCAGCACTTGTAAGCTAAGTATTTGGTCTGGTGGGAAGTAAGCTTGCCCTGAGATGGAATCCAGTGTGGCTCCGATATACTGAATATTTATTTATTTTTATTTAATATTGAATAGACTGATTGAATAGACTGCGTAGGGGTCAGATGTGACTTTTCCAGATTGATGTGCAGGCCTAAAGTCTGCAGAAGATCTACAGTGATTCCAGTGGTACAAAGGAGCTCGGTCCTGGACAGCGCTACTAACAGCCAGTTGTCAAGATACGGGTAGACATGTAGACCTCAGGTGCAAAGGTGAGCACAAACAACCATGATATACTTGATAAATACCCTTGGGGCCGTCGCCAAACCAAACAGGAGTACTCGGAACTGGTAGACCTCTTATCCAATGACAAAGCGAAGGAACCACTGGTAGGACTCCTAGATCGCAATGTGAAAATACACATCCTTGAGGTTGATTGAGGCAAACCAATGTCCTACGTGCAAAAGAGGCAAAATTGATGTTAAAGTAGTCATCCTGAACTTTTTTGTGGTAATAAACATGTTAACATCTTGCAAATCCAGAATTGGTCGAAGCCCTTCATCCCTTTTCAGCACCATAAAATAACGAGAGTAGAAGCCACTCTTGTGGTGACAAGTGGGAACACGACAAATGGCACCCATTGATAGCAGCAAATTGACTTCTGTTTGACGGGCTGGTGAAGGTGGTGTCAAATGAATGCCAGAAAGAGGAGGGAGGGCATCAAATTCAATTCTGTATCCTCATTGGGCTATGGAAAGCACCCAGGAGTCTGTTGTAATTGAAGCCCAGGCAGAAAAAAAAAAGCAGACAGTCTAGCTCCAAAGACGGGAGTACAGCCAGAGGAACCAAGTAGAGGGGGAAGATCAAAGGCATGACTTGTTTGAAAGGTTGCCCTTCTTATGACTCTGACAATACCTAGAAGGAAGGTACTGTCGGTTTGGAGCAGCCAACAACTGAACCCTGAACGGACGATCTTCTTGCTGTTGGGACTGGAAAAACGATGGACAACAATTCCTGTGGTGCTGTTGGTATGGAAGCACAGAAGGCTGGGTCATACCCATCTTTCTGGCAGTTGTTTTTGCCTTCTGTACAGAATCTATAGCCTTATCTGTTTTCGAATTGAAGAGGCCCTCTCAAAAGGCAAATCCTCGATTCTTGAGCAGGCCTCCTGAGAAAGGCCAGCAGATTGAAGCCAGGCATGACATTGTAGGGCTATTGCTCCCATCACAGCCTTGGCATCACAATCAGCCTGGTGCCTTGGGGTGTTTTATCTGTTGCCTGGAAAGACGGAGCACTTCAGATTGAAAAAACCTAGCCAGTTCTTGTTGATCATCCGGGAGGTAGTCGCATAAGAAAAGTTGGTACCGCGACATGACCACTTGGTAGTTCGACTCCTTAAGGCCAAGTGCCACTGATGAATAGATGCGACGTCCCAGCAAATCAAGCCATTTTCCCTTCTTACCTACTGGAGATGAATTGGTTTTATGTGACCGACCCTGGGAGGATTCAACAATTGCAGAGGATGGGCAATCAAAAAAGCGATCGGCCAGGAGTTGGAGGGTCTGTACGGACCATGGCTGGAGCCATACCTCCCAGACAGAGTTGTTGGTCATTGTACAGTCAGGTATATATTTAGTACTTCAGCGTACCTTGCATCTGGCATGTATTTAGTACGATTAATTGCAGACTTGGTTATAAAGTCCACAAATGATGGCTTCTGCAGCTCACTGTGTCCTGCAGAAGTCTAGCATTACTTGCAAGTCCTTCCAAACTGGTTAATGCAGCTTTTGGAAGAAGAATAACCAACACTTTATAGAGAAATCAGAACACTTTATGCACCTTTAGAAATGGAATATGCAAACATTATGACATCTCAAACATGACAGCTTTCCTACACAATACTTGAAAGAAATAGGTAACGCAGCTTGTCAAAGTTAGCCTGTATTAATATTATGCTTTGATGATGGAAGTTGGGAGGGGCGTGGTGGATAACTGGATTTCTTTTGCTCTTTCTGAATAAGGGTTCTATCCAAATATGTCTAGAATTTCAGCTTTGATATTCATAGCCTTTCTTTTCTCTTCTGTATGAGCGATAAAGAAAACTTCCCTTTGCAACAGCTGAGTTACAAAACTGTGATGAGGAGGTGTACGTGTTAAACATGCAAAACTATTATATTGCAAGGCTTGGATGATAAGCTTTTTATTATGACTTTGTTGTCCAACCTAAAATAAGTATATAATTTATTTAACAGCAATAATATTTCCAAATATTTTGTCTGTGTGCCCCTTTAATAAGATGCTGATATGGCTTTTAATATGATTTGTTGTTGTTGGAAAAAAATAAAATGTTACGGGATTGCTAGCTGCCGTGACTCTAGCAATATAAGTATTGCTTTGTCGGATCAGACCGAGGACCACTGAATCCACTATTCTGTTTCGCTCATACACAATGCATGATAGTGACTGCCCTCCCCTGCTGGTTGTCCCTAGCACCTGGTGTTCAGAGGTAGACTGTCTTTACTATGGAGGTTCAATTTAGCTGTCAATTGTTATTATTAAATCAGTGGTTATTAGTCATTATCTATACATTTGCCTAATAATTGCCTTATAACATTTGCCTAATAATTTAAAAGCTTTCTAAGCTTGTACCATAGCTTATTTAAGGAACAGTGGGCTGCAGTGTGTGCAGTTTGGGTGACATCACAGCCGTGGCTTGTCATGTCACCCAAACCTGGGGACCATGAGTTTTAACCCACGGTCCCTGGGTTCAGATGACACGATAAGCCGCGACTGTGGCTTGAATATTCAAAATTCGCCCAGCTTTAAACAATCCACAGTGGGCATCAGTGATCATGCAAACCAGGTCTGTGTCTTGTAGATTCCAGAAATAACTCAACATATAAATTCAGACAGAGAACTTCAGAAATAATCAGGGTTGATGTATCAAGCCAAACATTAGAAATTAAACGTAAGGTCTAAGCAGAATTAGACCTAAGTAGCAAAAGTCATCTGGCTGAAAGAGTTGCATCTAAACATTTCCTTTTCAAATGACCACATGCACACAAATATAATACTTCTTAAATTGGTTACAGAAATCCAGAGCAAACGTCAGGAAAGAAAGCGAAGAAGCACAGCCAATCCAGCCTACAGTGGACTCCTGGAAACAGAGGTATGCTTGTTGTCCGGTTGGTTTGGCTTTCAGCTTTGCTTCTGGCCATACAAGGTTAAAGAAAACTTACTTCATGTAATACTAGAGTGTGTGACAAAAAAGTACATCCCTGTTATAAAATAAGAACAGATCCCTAATAGAAAGCAACTTTGAAATCTGTCATGGGTTCCTCAAAAGTGCCATGCATATTTTAAAGGTGTTAAGAGCTCTCTGAACACATCCTCAGAGTTTCCCTGATTTGGTGCCATAACAGTTAAATAAGTTCCATATTGGTTTAAATTCATAGTGCAGACATCTTAACATTACAGCATCTTAACATTATATAGTCACACTAGCATTTACCTCCCACAATTCAAGCTTATTTCACTGTTGTGAAGGTAAAAGGGAAGGACTTTTACCCACCATCTCCTATTTTGAAAAAAGTGAAATAATCTGCATTTGTAGCAATAGCCAAACTCCTCCAGGATTGATTCAAATGGGCCTGGAAATTAAAAACAAAAGTGGAAAATGCTAAAAAGGGGTTCTTTCCCCCTTCATAGTTTGAGACTCAGAATTACTGGTCCGAATCCATGCACCAACAGGGGGAGGTAGGTCATAGAATCATAGAAAAGTAGAGTTGGAAGGGGCCTACCAGGCCATCGAGTCCAACCCCCTGCTCAATGCAGGAATCCAGGTCAAAGCATCCCAGACAGATGGCTGTCCAGCTGCACCTTGAATGCCTCCAGAGTGGGAGACCCCACCACCTCCCTAGGTAGTTGGTTCCATTGTCTTATTTCATTTCATTTCATTTATTTCATTTCTATATTGCCCCACAGTCGAAGCTCTCTGGGCGGTTCACAATAGTATATACATAAAAACAACAATAAAAGCATACAAAATAGTTTAAAAGATTAAAAACCAAATTTAAAAACACAGTTTAAAATAACAATCCAAAAACTAATAAAACTGAGCCTGCAGGTGACAATCCTCCCCCCCCCCCATGCTATTCCAAGCTCCTCCTAACTATTAAATGCTTTGGCATAGAGGGAAGTCTTAACCTGGCGCCGAAAAGTAGTAAGGTTGGCGCCAGGCGGGTCTCAGTCTTATTGCTCTGACAGTCAGGAAATTTTTCCTGATGTTTAGGTGGAATCTGGGTTCCTGTAACTTGAGCCCATTATTCCGTGTCCTGCAAACTCGGATGATCGAGAAGAGATCCTGGCCCTCCTCTGTGTGACATCCCTTCAAGTACTGGAAGAGTGCTATCATACCTCCCCTCAGTCTCCTCCTCTGAAGGCTAAACATGCCCAGTTCTTTCAGTCTCTCCTCATAGGGCCTTGTTTCCAGTCCCTTTATCATCCTTGTTGCCCTCCTCTGAACCCTCTCCAGTTTGTCTACGTCCTTCTTAAAGGGTGGTGCCCAGAACTGGACGCAGTACTCAAGATGAGGCCTAACCAGTGCTAAGTAAAGGGGAATTATCACTTCCTGCGATTTGGAAGCTATACTTCTATTAATGCAGCCCAAAATAGCATTTGCCTTCTTTGCAGCCACATCGCATTGCTGGCTCATTCAGTTTGTGATCTACCACAATTCCAAGATCCTTCTTACTCGTAGTATTGTTGAGCCAAGTGTCCCCCATTCTGTAACTGTGCATTTGGTTTCCTTTCCCTAGGTGCAGCACTTGGCATTTATCCCTATTAAATTTCATTCTGTTGTTTTCCGCCCAGCGCTCCAGCCTATCGAGGTCGCTTTGAATTTTGTTTCTATCTTCCAGAGTATTAGCTATTCCACCCAACTTTGTGTCATCTGTAAATTTGATAAGCATTTCCTGTACCTCCTCATCCAAATCATTAATAAAAATGTTGAAGAGCACTGGGCCCAGGACTGAGCCCTGTGGTACCTCGCTCGTTACCTCTCCCCAGTTTGAGAAGGAACCATTGATAATCACTCTTTGAGTCCGATTTTGTAGCCAATTGTGGATCCACCTGATAGTTGTTCCATCTAGCCCACTTTTAGCTAGCTTGCTAATCAGGATATCATGAGGCACTTTGTTGAAAGCTTTGCTGGAGTCCAGATATATGATGTCCACAGCATTCCCCCAGTCCACAAGGGAGGTTACCCAATCAAAAAATGAGATCAGATTAGTCTGGCAGGATTTGTTCTTGACAAATCCATGCTGGCTTCTAGTAATCACTGCATTGTTTTCAAGGTGCTTGCAGACTGACTTTTTTATAATCTGCTCCAAAAATTTCCCAGGGATTGATGTCAGACTGACTGGCCTATAGTTCCCAGGTTTCTCCTTCTTGCCCTTTTTGAAGATGGGAACAACATTTGCCCTCCTCCAGTCCTCTGGCACTTCACCTGTCCTCCATGATTTCTCAAAGATAATAGACAGTGGTTCTGAGAGTTCTTCTGCCAGTTTCTTTATTACTCTAGGATGCAGTTCATCAGGCCCTGGAGATTTAAACTCGTTCAGAGTAATCAGGTGCTCCTTGACCATTTGCCTATCAATCTCAAGCTGCAATCCTGCCCCTTCAGTCTGCACTTCAGGTTTGCCAGGGGGGTCATAGACTCTCTTTTGGGAGAAGACTGTGCCGAAGTAGGAATTGAACACTTCTGCCTTTTCTTTGTCTTCTGTTATCAATTTTCCATCCTCATTGCGTAGTTGAACCACCATTTCTTTCCTCTGTCTTTTACTATGCATGTATCTGAAGAAAGCTTTCTTGTTGTTTTTAGCATCCCTCGCTAACCTTAGCTCATTCTCAGTTTTAGCCTTCCTGACACTATTCCTGCAGTTCTGTGCTACCTGCCTGTACTCTTCCCTTGTAGCCTGTCCTTCCTTCTACTTCCTATACGTGTCCTTTTTTGTTTTCAGGTCATCTTTGAGTTTATTGTGAAGCCACATTGGCTTCTTCTGTTGCCCTCTGCCTTTTTTCCTTGTGGGAATTGTTTGCAAATGTGCCTTTAAAATTTCCTTTTTTAAAAACTCCCACCCATCCTGGGCTCCTTTTCTCATTAGAGTTGCTTGCCATGGGACCTTACTTATCATTGTTCTGAGTTTGTTAAAATTGGCTTTCCAAAAATCCAGGGTACGTGTTTGGCTACACTCAGCTTTTGCTCCCCTTAGAATCAAGAACTCAAGTATAACATGGTCACTTTCCCCCAGAGTTCCCAAAACTGCCACTTTATCCACTAATTCATCTCTGTTGGTTAGAATCAGGTCAAGGATAGCCGATCCTCCAGTTCCTTCCTCCACTTCCTGTAGGAGGAAGTTATCAGCAGCACAAGTCAGGAATTTCTTGGAGGGGCCATGTTTGGCTGAATAAGTCTCCCAACAGATATCAGGGAAATTGAAGTCCCCCATTACTACCACATCATGCCTCCTTGAAACAATGGCAATTTGCTTTTCAAAAGTTCCATCCTCGTCTTCTTGATTGGGTGGTCGGTAGTAGACTCCAACCGCCATGTTCGTTTTATTCTTTGCCCCCTTTATATTAACCCCGATGCTCTCAATGGGGCTGCCAAGCTCCTGTTCCTGTATCTCTCTGCAGAGATACGTATCTTTAACATACAGCGCAACTCCACCTCCCTTTCTGTTGCTTCTGTTCCTTTTGAACAAGTTATACTCTTCAATTGCTGTATTCCAGCCATGGGAGTCATCCCACCAGGTTTCAGTTATCCCTATCAAGTCGTATTTGCCCTCATGTATCAAGAGTTCAATTTAGTCCTGTTTGTTGCCCATACTCTGGGCATTAGTATAGAGACATCGAAGATTATGTGCTTTATAGTCCGACTTTTTCCCTACATTTTGTGGTAGGTCTCTCTCTCCCGTCCCTGATGCCTCTAATCCAGGGGTTGCCAACCCCCGGGCCGTGGACCGGTACTGGTCCGTGGCCTGCTAGGACCTGGGCCGCATGCTGTGAGCTCTGACGAGCACGCACACACACCCTGCCGCTCATCCCTCTTCTTGCCTCCCGGCCAGCATTTCCATCCTGTCACTTGCTGGTTCTCCAGTGCTCCCTGCTGCTCTTTTTACATAAATACAATGGCAAAGTACCTTAAAACGGCCATGAATAGCAAAGGTATTTTACCATAGTATTTAGGTGAATGGCTTTGTAAGCTTCACCTGGAGGCGTTTGAGTATTGGTGATTAACTCACAATCTACATACTCAGGAAATTGATGAAGCTATCTTGAACAATATTAGAAAATAAGCAGTGAGTTGTGGGTTTTTCTTATCAGTCAGGACTCAGGAATATGTTTATAAAACATTAGAAAATAATGAGTTAGGACTTTTCCGTTAAAAACAGTTGGGGGCTTTGTTTCAGAAAATTTTAAGACTACTAAATTGGGTTTCAGATACATACTCTTTGAAGGGAAACTGCTTTCCTTTTTGAAGGGACTCTTGATGCAAATTAGTTACCTTCTGGCAAAAATGTCTTTGGTGTAGAGATAAGCAATATAAATGGCATTGAATGAATTGTAACTATGTATAATTATTTTTGGGGATCTGTTAAATTTAGTAATCCAGCCAATAGGATAACAGCGTTCTAATGTTCATTGCAAAGGGGATAGGACCGCTTGCTTACCTATATGCAATTTTAAAGTTTTAGTGGAATGATTTTTAAGTTGTAAGGTGTATGATTTTTATAAATTAGGTTACAATTACATAACTTTTTAAACATTTTATGAAATTTACATGTTGGCAATGTACTCTTGGGTAGGACAGCTCTGATTAGATTTAGCATGATTTTTAGTGCAGGGCTCCCACTGATTATGCATTATGGTGAGTTGCATAATTATTTCATTATATATTACAATGTAATAATAATAATAGGAAAAAAGTGCACAATAAATGAAATGCGCTTGAATCATCCCGAGACCATCCCCCCCCCCCCCGGTCCATGGAAAAATTGTCTTCCACGAAACCGGTCCCTGGTGCCAAAAAGTTTGGGGACCGCTGCTCTGATCCACATTATAGTTGCCAGGAGATCTGGGACAGAGTCACAAGAAACCTAGGAAACGAACTTTGCCCATGTCCCAAGGCCTTGTAATATGGCAGAGCACCAGGAATAGAGGGAAAGGAGAGAGATTCCTCCCACCTTGCCTCCCTGTCACAGTCACAATTGCTGCTGAGGAGTGGGGAGGGGTAAAGGGAGTCACTGCCAGCAACAGTGTCCCTGGAGCAGAAACAGCTGGGAAAGTGGGTGGGTGCGTGGGAGTGTATGGGAGGACATCTTCTCTGAGCCAGAGATGAACTCAGTGGGATATAATGTTTGCCATTGTATTGAAGGTGAGTGTTACAAGTTGCCAAGGTTCATATTCTGAGCCAAGGTATTATGAACTAAAGTGACATCGCTAAATTTCTAAGTGATTCTAGTTTTATACTATGCTGCCTTGCCCATCAGGATTATAGTTTAACACCAGCTAGGTTACAGCTGATGTACTAGTCCTGTGATCATTTGGGAGTTGTGGCTTATGCATGTGAAATAGATAACTGACTATAACACAAGTTTAATTTTGGCAGTAACAGATTTTCTAAAGTGAAGATATGGGCATGCAGATTATTTGCCTTTCCTCTTCCCATGCTTCTGGTGTAACATATGGGGAAGGACTTATGAAGTTTAAATAAGGAAACTTTAAATATGCACTTGCACATTTATTCTTTCTTTTTAATAGGCATTATGTCTAAAGCTACTATTCATTTCCAGGCCAAAAACTATATACTTATAAAACTTTTTCCTTTCCTTTAGTAAAAATCACTGATTTTCACATCATAACATTTCTTTCTAAACTCATATCTACCCACTGGAGTTACTCCTTCATGCATCTGACAAAAAAGGGTTATGCCATAATTAATTTGTTAGTCTTTATGGTACCACAAGGCTTGTAAAATACTAACATAGCTACCCCTGTGGAATCTGCTTCTAAACTGTAACTCTTTGGATAATTTAAAACAGGAAATGGGGAGGAGGGAGTATAAAACAGCAGCAGCAGCAACAATTCTGTATGGTGGAATGATTTCTGCAGCTGATCATCTCTGTTTTTTTTAGGCATGCCATTGGCCCCTGAGAAATGCTGTTCAAATAAAATGGAGGTCTTCGAATCAAGTAGCTTCTTAGATTTATTTGCTCATCAGCAATTTGAGAAAGATTCTGATATTACAGGCATTTTGATGATATTTAACTTACTATTGATCTGGTGGATTCATTTAAATTAAAGTTACACATTTTTATTGCTCTCTAGCTGGAAGGAAGTGTTATTTTTGTTTTTAAAAAAATCAGTTAAGTAATAAATACTCTGTGTGTATGTGTGTGTGTGTAAGATAGATAGGCTAACAGAGTAATTTCAAAATATATTTAGAGCTAAACATTTTGGCTTCTGCCCTCATAAGTAGCTATGATATTAAAAAATATTTATGGTGTCCAACACACTCATATATATATACCATAAATATAACTTTTATAAGATAATAAATATAATAGATATAATAAGTATTAATTACCTATAAATACAACAAGGAAGGAACTGCGTTATTTGGCTGCTAACAGCAGTGATCCAGTTGCCATTTAAACTGAGTTTCTGTTCCATCTGCTAAATGGCCTGCTTAGAAACAAGCTTCCCCCCACCCTCCTCACCCATCCCTGTTAACAGTGTGGAAAAAAGGAAGTAGGAAGTTTTGTATGCATGAAGCAAAAAAGGGGGGGGGCAGGAGGTAAGTAATGCACACACAGGACATTACTCCTGCATAGGAAATGTTGGTTGAGGTTCATTTTGAGTTGGTAGTCCCTTTGTACTAGCAGTGTGGGAGCCACTGTAGCATCACTCTTTTTCGAACTGCTTAGGGTAAAGTGTGGAGCCCTGTCTCATGTCAGAGGACACCACACTACATCTGCTACCCATGCCCATTTTCCCCAGTTTCTGGGACAGGTGATACTCCTGTGGAAAGAGCAGCAACATGCCCCAGAGCTTCCTGTGTTATACCAGCAATGTAGGAAGGAGCTTGCTGCAGTGACTCCCATTCTACGAGCATAGCATAAAAAGGGCCCTCATAGTTTGATAAAAGGCTGTGGTCTGTGGACTATAGATGGAGAGCAGTGCAATTTGAAGGCTGCAATTTGAAGGCTGTATGTATAATGCTTCAGTGATTCATTGAAACTGAATCATGACAGGACTGAGACTGGATTCTTGGCTCCCATGCTCCTGCCCCAGCCCTCTGTGACTGCCCATAGAATGTAATGACTGCACCAGGAAACCCTGCATTTATTTGAATATGGGATCTCCCCAACCCTCTGATGTAGAATCACTTTCTCACAAACATGCACATGTTAACATCATATGTATATGTGATTAGCTCCTGGTCATTATGATAACAGTTGCCCAGTTATATCTGGAGATAGGTGAAAGAAAAGTCTTAATTAACGCTATTCCTATAACCAAGTAGACTTGCTTCTTTTGCAGCGGAAACGTCTTGCATCAAATTATTTGAACAATCCCTTGTTCCTCTCAGCAAGAGGTAAGTTCTTCAAATTATTGGACTGAAGATACAAGTTGATACTCAACACTCATGGATACAGTATAATGCAGCCTGATATGCTCATAAACATTTCTGCTCTGGGTTTTTTAATGATTTTTTTAAAAATACATAATTTTTGAGTTTTCAGTACTTTATAAACTACTTTTCCTTTTTATTCTTCCAATTTTGCTGCTTTTATAAGATTCCACCATTTTTACTAATGTGGTATAATCCATGTGCAGCTACATAATCTTATTTAATAGAATGCAGATCTGAGAAGTATATTCTAGCCCACGAAAACTTTTGCCACAAAAAGTTGTTAATCTTTAAGACCTTTACAGCCCCATCCAATGTGGGTGCCCGTAACCCGCCGAAGTTGGAGGATTATGGGCATCCAATGGAAGGTGGGAGGAGCGCAGTGGCTAGGATTGCCTCTGCGCTCCCCTCGCCCTCCAAAACATTTAGACGGTTGAAGGAGGAGAGGCTGAGGCACCGCCTGGATTTCTCGGAGGATGACAGTGCCTCGCCCCTCCCCTCCATCTTCAGAGCCCGGCCAATGTGGAAAGAACTGCACCAGCTGTGAGCATGGGGGAAGAGGGTGCTCCGCAGGCAGAGTCCCTGTTGCAACCTTGGAAGGCATTTCCAAGGTTGGAGCGGGCCCCTGACCTATCCTATGCCCCCCCCCCATTTTGTTAGAACATTTTTGGACAGAAAATTAAAATTAGACAACTTACTGGCCAAACTCCATACTTTCCTTACCTTTTGGGTTTTGTACTAGAAAAATGTAAATGTTTATTTAATATTTGAGCTTTTAATAGAAAGTTTACAATATTTTGGCAGGAGGGGAAAAAGGATCAACCTTAAAAACTGAAAAGGAAAAGAAACTGATAAAACTGATTTCATATCATTAATATATTGCAGATTTCGTATCATTAATGTAGATAAAGCCTGAGATATTAATGCCTATCTGGTTTCTCTTTTGAGAATTCATGTAATATTGTTGTAATATCACAGTGGGACTGGATTTCACAGCTCACTAGTTGAAAATAATGGTTACATACCAAAATCTATGAGCTGCTGCTTTGTCCATCTAGCCCAGTACTATATCAGCAGCTTTTCATGGTCTCAGGTAGAAATATTTCCAAACCTGAGGTCCTTTTAATTGGACATGCTAGGGATTGAACCTGGGAGCTTTCACATGCAAGGCATCTGCTCCACCACTGAGTCTTCCAATAAAAGTATACTCGAGCACCTAGACCAATACAATAGTTAAGCAATGCACAACTCTAAATACCAAATTCTTTGTCTATATTGACAGTCTTGCACCCCTTTCATCTTGCCAGCTTATAGGATGAACTCATTTTTCCCCAGTCACTAAAATAAGTTCACAGTGTGGGTTCACTCTGCACCTCATTCTTTTTCCTGACTCTGATTAGCATTTCTGATTTCTTCAGGCACTTCTAAACTAACAGTTTTGCATATGATCAGCACATAAATCAGGACATTGATCAACTGCAAACTACATGTTCAAGGGTCTAATCCCCATTCTGATTGTTTCTAGTCCATGTGGACTACCAGAATTGTTATGAAACATACAGCTACCATTTAAAGCGACAGTAGCTTTACATTCCAGCTGCTATTGCCTTCAGTTCATTTTCCCTGCTGCCGTTGTCTTCAGTGTATATAGATACATCTTCAGTATGAAAGTTATTGAAGTGGTACTAACCTTCTTGCAAATAGTCTGGACAAATGTCTGTATTGTCCTGAACTTTCTCCATTATTGTATCCTTTTTCCTTTCATTTTTAAAGGAAATCTTTGATATATCAGCTGATTCACCATTGACATCTCTAATTTCTTCTACTAAGAAGGGCATTATCTCTTATTTTGCACAGCCCAGGTATATGACAATCCTGCACACATCACATCAGTGTAAACAAATAAATAAAACATGACCACCATCCTGAGAAAAGGAAGCATACACAAACAGAGAATGCACAAAGATTAGTCTAAGGATAAACTAAAAATGGGGAAAATGCAAGTAGGGACACTTGTACAGAATATCCTTGCTGGTTGTAACCTTCCCCTCATATATGGTATTCTGCTGTCACAGCCTACCTAAAATCCCACCAAGCTGGGAATCTAAATTCACTGCCACTAACCTGTGTTCTGCCCTTCTTTCATAATGCTAGCCAATGAGGATCCATGTTGGAAGGTATGTTTACCAACCTTAGTCTGTTATTACTTCCTGTTTAAATACTGCATACAAGAGTGTACTTTGTAAGTAGTGTTGCCACTGCCCCAGTGCAAAACCACATGGTTGTTCCTGTAGAACCAAAGTACATGTTACTTTAATGATGTAGCTAGTAGCTATGCCTTTTTTTCTTATCTACTCCAGAGTAAGCACAGGGGTTCCAATCCAGATTAGGACCATAGCATGGGTGGTGGTGGTAGGGGGACCTTAACCCTTTCCCTCACCATGGTCACAATCCAAATTGGGGGGCCCAGGACTGCAATTTTTATTTCCAAATAAAAATTAAAGAAAATGGATCCCCACCCCTGATGCTAGGGTTCCAATCCAGATTACTCTAGAATAAAAAAAAAGACATAGCTGCTACTATATCTTTAAAGTGATGTGTGCACTTACTGGCTCTGCACATTGTCATTTTGCCAAAAATACAGCCAATGTAGTAATGGTGAGAGCAAATCTCAGGTTCACACTGCTCGCTCCTCAGAATAGAACTGCACATAGAATGTAACATTCAAACTGAGCTGTTCTCTATATGTACAGTACCCCAGGTCCCATAATCTTTCCCTATATTTCCATACAGAGACAGATCACGGGTTCAGGGTGATCTCATGCATAAATAAACTTGGTACGATTTGGTTAAATACTCCCTTCAACATGGGGTAAGACAGTCTGTGCCCCAAATGTGCTCCTGCTGTTACTCCGTTGGTTGTATTCTTGGTAAACAGTAAATAAAGAAGCCATTGGATTATCCAAATCTAGTCTGTATACAGTACACTCCAGATGCATAACAATGAGTTTATCAAGCTGTTCTCACATTCATAGTAACTATTGAATGGGCGGGGGGGATGCTGCTGGTTAGACTTGGAGGTCAAGGAAAGCATCATCAACTCTCTTCTTGTCACCTACAGATCTTTCTATATGAATTCATATTAGCTGCATAACAACAGCACGTGAAGTGCTATGCTGAATATGGGCTCACAGTCTAAAGTAAGGTGGATGGGATAACTGAGAGAATAGGGCAGTGTTGATCCAGTGGGCTGGATGGAACAACTATCAGGTGGATCCACAATTGGCTACAGAATCGGACTCAAAGAGTGCTTATCAATGGTTCCTTCTCAAACTGGGGAGAGGTAACGAGTGGGGTACCACTGGGCTCGGTCCTGGGTCCAGTGCTCTTCAACATTTTAATTAATGACGGATGAGGAGGTGCAGGGAATGCTTATCAAATTTTCAGATGACACAAAGTTGGGTGGAACAGCTAATACTCTGGAAAACAGAAACAAAATTCAAAGAGATCTCGGTAGGCTGGAGCGCTGGGCCGAAAACAACAGAATGAAATTTAATAGGGATAAATGCCAAGTGCTGCACCTAGGGAGAGGAAACCAAATGCACAGTTACAGAACGGGGCTCAACAATACTACAAGTGAGAAGGATCTTGGAATTGTGGTAGATCACAAACTGAATATGAGCCAGCAATGCGATGTGGCTGCAAAGAAGGCAAATGCTATCATGGGCTGCATTAATAGAAGTACAATCCAAGGTATTACTGTATAGCTTCCAAATCGCATGAAGTGATAATTCCCCTTTACTCAGCACTGGTTAGGCATCATCTTGAGTACTGCGTCCAGTTCTGGGCACCACACTTTAAGAAGGATGTAGACAAACTGGAGAGGGTTTAGAGGAGGGCAACAAGGATGATAAAGGGACTGGAAACAAGGCCCTATGAGGAAAGACTGAAAGAACTGGGCATGTTTAGCCTTCAGAAGAGGAGACTGAGGGGAGATATGATAGCACTCTTCCAGTACTTGAAGGGTTGTCACACAGAGGAGGGCCAGGATCTCTTCTCAGTCATCCCAGTTTGCAGGACACGGAATAATGGGTTCAAGTTACAGGAACACAGACTCCACCTGAACATCAAGAAAAATTTCCTGACTGTTAGAGCAATAAGACAATGGAACCAACTACCTAGGGAGGTGGTGGGCTCTCCCACTCTGGAGGCATTCAAGGTGCAGCTGGACGGCCATCTGTCAGGGATGCTTTGACCTGGATTCCTGCATTGAGCAGGGGGTTGGACTCGATGGCCTGGTAGTCCCCTTCCAACTCTACTTTTCTATGATTCTATGATAAAGGGTGTAATAAGGACTGGGAAAGTCAACAGTGTGGTGGAAGGGGCAGAAAAATCTAGTTTCGGGAATACCCTGCTGAAGAAGCATTTGAAGGTGAAAAGGAAGATGTGTCAGCATAGGGGGAGAATTTACCACTTATAGCAGGAGTAGCAGAGTAACAAAATGAAAAAGGACCCAAATTCTAAAAATGAAGCCATGATTTAATATGCCTGTTTGGGAAAAAGAACCCAGAACAGGGTAAAATTTTGGTTTGTGAGAGCAGGCCTGCAAAACATGCAACCCATCAAGCTGAATGGTGCCCACCAGCCATTTATTGTGGCTCAATAAACATTCTGCTGTTGCAGTCCCAGGAAGGCAACAAAAACAGGTGTTTTGCTTGGTGTGGGTCACAAGTTGTGCAAGCCTGGGTATATGATAAAACCAAGATCTAGTAAGTTCTGTTATTTAAGGAAATATTTTTTTATAATGTGGAACATTCCATATTTTTCTCTTTCTGAAAAGCCATGAGGAGAATAGATTTTTATTGTGAGCTACGAACCTCATTAACTCAAAAGTTAATAGACCTTTAATTCTCCAAAAAGTAATTAACGTTACCGCTGGATTAACATAGCAATTTACTTTGACACATTTGTTGTTGTTGTTGTTTGTTATTATTTATTAACAACAAGGCCCCCAGAGTGGCTTACAAAGTTCAGTAGTAAGACAGTTCTTTTTCTTGGGTTTATATTTGGCACAGCTGATACTTTTTTCTTCCTGTATGCTGCTGCAGACCATGTACTCATCAGAAGGTGTGTTTTAATGGCTTAAATGCAAAAGCCATAATTAGGAAAATAAAAGTCAAGCAAGGGGGATGTTCCTTTAGGACAACTTGGAGTCTGTTTTACAGTCACTTCTTATTTTCCCTAGGTACTATATGAATATAGAAGTTGTTCATTTGTTGCATCACTTTAATTTTCTGGCTTGAAAACAGATAAGATTTCCTCTGTTATGGGCTATGGTGGAGTTTATCTTGACCATATGTATTAATGCTGCAAATTATAAAGAAGTAATATGTATGCTACTTTATGTTTTCTTCACTCATCAAGATGTTTTATTTAACAAATGCAATTCTTAAAGCCAGTGACGTGTTTCAGAGAAAATTAGGCTTGCTTAAATCACATTAATTTCAATGGGATTCCTTATTCTCCCTGGACTGTGACTGTCAGGGGGCAGTTCCAATTTCGTGTTCCTCCGTTGTGAGAACTGCACATTTATAATTTTCTGGACTCACACACACTCATCTCCTTTTAAAAATTGGTGTTACATTGGCTACTTTCCAGTCCACTGGTACACATGCTGATTTTAGAGACTAGTTACATATTTTTGTTAGAAGATCAGCAAAGATCAGTTAGAAGAACTCACATTTGAGTTCTTTAAGAACTTCAAGGTAGATGCTGACAGGACCCAATAATTTACTAATTTTTAATTTGTCGATAAGCCCTAGAACTTCGTCTACTGTAACTTTTTTTTGCCCTTTTTTACAGAGCTATACTACCCCCAATATGCCCTCCCTGTCCTTTCTGTAGAGTTTATATCACGGGATAACTGTATCCATTGATTCCCTCCATTCCAACAGGTTATGTTCATACCCAACATGTCTATGTTCTAGTTTGGCACCAATGCACCCCAGCACCTCCATCTTGGCTCAGAGGCTTCTAGAGTTAGCGTATAAACATCTGTATTTTATGTATCTCTCCAAATGTCTTTGATGTGTGCATCTTTCCCTATGGCTCTTTAGCCTCTTCCACTGGCTGTCATGTCATACTGAATACTCATTGCCAAGTTCTAACCCATCCCCATTTGGATGAACTGGAACATTTACAACCTCAACCCCTAGGGATGATTTGTCGTGAACCGGATGCTCCCCAGTTCTTGGCAGCTTTTCCCCAGAGGTCAGTTTAAGAGGTTTTCTGTGTCCTTTTTGATATTGAGCACCAGCAGACTGGTTCTGTCTCACCTTAAGTAGAGTGTATCCCTTTGTCCTGCTTTGGCTGAAACAGACTCAGTGTTAGAGCAAGTTATGGGGCAACAAAACAGCAAGGCAACAAAAGGTCAAGCACAAAGGTTTCAGTCCAGTGGGGGAGCAGGCTAAGGCAGGAGCAGTCAAGATGCAAGCAAAGGTCAAAGCACAGTTAAGCAGTCAGATACATTACACATTCCAGAAGCAGAGTCAAACAGGAGTCCGAGGGTCAGTAGTACAGAGGGTCAGTCACAAGGCAAGGTCTGGAAAACAAGGTACAAGGCAATAGAACTGAAAGAACGGTGTTGTTTCCAGACCTGGCTAGGCTGAAACTGCAGGCGTATATCGCAAGAGCCTCCTGAGCCCCACACATGGCTCAGCTGTAGTTTGTTATAGGCTTCTGGCAAGAGTCCATTTCCTCTTGAGTCCTTTGTAACCAAGCATTCCTTCTCAACAGAGCCCTACTGGCCTGCCTCTTGAGGTGATGACGCTCCTGGAGGTCAGGGGGTTGCTCAGCTTCTTCCTCAGAGACAGAGTCCCCTGCCCCTTGCAGGGATGGACTTGTGGCCATCCCCCCCAAGGGCCCAGGCTCCTCCTGGTCTTCTGACATTGGCTGATCTGGGGTGCTCTTGATCTCTGAGAGCTCTACCTCCTCTGAGGAAGATTCCTCCAGTGTGGCCATAACACCCTTTTATGCAGGCTCATTTCATCCCAAAATCTTTCCTAGTGCCTAAACAGTTTAAACCCCTCCTCTCTACACCACTGTCTCATTCACATGTTGATATCCTTCAGCTCTGCCCATGTAGGTGGTCATGTGCATGGAACAGGTAGCATGCCTTTTCCGTGGAAATCTTGGATTTCAACATCCCATCTAGCAAGCTAAATTTTGCTTCCAGGATTACAGAATTACATTTCCCAACAAAATTGGTGCTGATATGCATCACAGCCACTGACTCCTCCCCAGCACTTATCTAGCAACATATCTAAATGATGTGTGATGCCCGCAACCTTCACACCAAAAAGGCAAGTCACCATGCAGTCAATATGACCATCACAAACTCATCTATCTGTATTTATCTTTTAATCATTCCTTCTTTACCAACCTAGCTAGATGGTGCATGATGTCTGCAACCTTCACACCAAACAGGCAAGTTACCATGTAGTCAATAGGACCATCACAATACGACCATCTCTCTGTATTTATCTCTTGATCATTCCTAATGATCAGATCACCCACTACAAGGAGCCCTCCTACCCCCAGAGAGATATCCTTAGCAGAGAAGGATATCAGTTCATCACCTAAGAAATGGGGCCCTTCTAAAGAATTGTTTCCCTCTTCCTCAGAATGACAGCTTCCTTCCCCAAGATCTTCATACATGGTGGCAATGTGTGATAGGCGTGTTTACAAATATACCAGTCTCCCTTTTTTTCATTTATGAAATGTTGGAGGATATGATGGTTTAACTGGGTTTGATTGGCAAAATGATGAGTTTTAACGGCCAATGTCTGCTTATGAAGAGTTCCTTCAGTAAATCAACTGGACTTCCTGCATCCTTGTGCTTTTCCTTTTTCAGAATGAGATCAACCATGAGAAATACTGTTCAGCATGCAAGCATGGTGCCAACTTGCAACCCTGTGGAACATGTCCCAGAGCCTATCACCTCAACTGTTTGAACCCTCCCCTGAAGACTGTCCCCAAAGGGGTCTGGGTCTGCCCAAAGTGCCAAGAAAAGGTGAGCTGATTTTCACTGCAACCACTACCCCCACTATATGCGGCTCAGGAGCTGAGCCGCATATAGATATAAATCCTTTTAGGTATAAAAACATTGCTATGTGGTCTTCCAGCTTTTTTTTTATTTATTTATTCATTCATTCAATCAATCAATCAAATTTAAAGACCGCTTGACTATATCTAAAAAGACAAGTGACTTACGACGACTAGGACTTCTATTTGGGGAATATCCACCTTGAAATTACTTAAATCTTTCCCACAACAGTCGTCTCAATTTCTGGAACGTTATGACCCCAATCCAGTTAAAGTTAATGATAACTAAGTCCAATATAAAGCAATAGGATTTAAATTATTCATAATCAACTTTGTTCAATCATAGAATCATAGAAAAGGAGAGTTGGAAGGGGCCTACCAGGCCATCGAGTCCAACCCCCCGCTCAATGCAGGAGTCTAGGTCAAAGTATCCCCGACATATGGCTGCCAAGCCGCACCTTGAATGCCTCCAGAGTGCCCACCACCTCCCTAGGTGTCTTATTGTCTTATTGCTCTAACGGTCAGGAAATTTTTCCTGATGTTTAGGTGGAATCTGGGTTCCTGTAACTTGAGCCCATTATTCCGTGTCCTGCAAACTGGGATGATCGAGAAGAGATCCTGGCCCTCCTCTGTGTGACAACCCTTTAAGTACTTGAAGAGTGCTATCATATCTCCCCTCAGTCTCCTCTTCTGAAGGCTAAACATGCCCAGTTCTTTCAGTCTCTCCTCATAGGGCCTTGTTTCCAGTCCCTTTATCATCCTTGTTGCCCTCCTCTAAACCCTCTCCAGTTTGTCTATGTCCTTCTTAAAGTGTGGTGCCTAGAACTGGACGCAGTACTCAAGATGAGGCCTAACCAGTGCTGAGTAAAGGGGAAAAATCACTTCACGCGATTTGGAAGCTATACTTCTATTAATGCAGCCCAAAATAGCATTTGCCTTCTTTGCAGCCATATCGCATTGCTGGCTCATATTCAGTTTGTGATCTACCACAATTCCAAGATCCTTCTCACTTGTAGTATTGTTGAGCCGTGTCCCCCGTTCTGTAACTGTGCATTTGGTTTCCTTTCCCTAGGTGCAGTACTTGGCATTTATCCCTATTAAATTTCATTCTGTTGTTTTCCGCCCAGCGCTCCAGCCTATCAAGATCGCTTTGAATTTTGTTTCTGTCTTCCAGAGCATTAGCTGTTCTGCCAAACTTTGTGTCATCTGCAAATTTGATAAGCATTCCCTGCACCTCCTCATCCAAGTCATTAATAAAAATGCTGAAGAGCACTGGGCCCAGGACCGAGCCCTGTGGTACCCCGCTTGTTACCTCTCGAGGGGGGGTCATAGACCATGGAGCGGCTCAGGGCCCATGCTCCCCCTTGTCGATCGGTCTGTCAGACCTTTACTCTACAAATGGGATGCTATACTTAGATTGGTTATCTATTCCAAAATATGGGAGAGCGTTTTCCTTGGCTCGATTTAATGTTCTACCCTCCAAACTTTTGGATGGTAGATTCAATAAAATCCCAATGGAAAACAGGTGTTGCCCCTGCAATAATGAGGAGGTGGAAACTGTTGCACATGTCCTTTTTAATTGCAGCTTCTATCGAGGGGCTAGAGAAAACATTTGAGAAGGAACCATTGATAAGCACTCTTTGAGTCCGATTCTGTAGCCAACTGTGGATCCACCTGATAGTTGTTCCATCTAGCCCACTTTTAGCTAGCTTGCTAATCAGGATATCATGAGGCACTTTGTCGAAAGCTTTGCTGAAGTCCAGATATATTATGTCCACCACATTCCCATAGTCCACAAGGGAGGTTACCCTATCAGAAAATGAGATCAGATTATTCTGGCAGGATTTGTTCTTGACAAATCCATGCTGGCTTCTAGTAATCATGGCATTGTTTTCAAGGTGCTTGCAGACTGACTTTTTTATAATCTGCTCCAAAATTTTCCCAGGGATTGATGTCAGACTGACTGGCCTATAGTTCCCAGGTTCCTCCTTCTTGCCCTTTTTGAAGATGGGAACAACATTTGCCCTCCTCCAGTCCTCTGGCACTTCACCTGTCCTCCATGATTTCTCCAAGATAATAGACGGTGGTTCTGAGAGTTCTTCTGCCAGTTCCTTTATTACTCTAGGATGCAGCAAATCAGGCCCTGGAGATTTAAACTCGTTCAGAGTAATCAGGTGCTCCTTGACCATTTGCCTATCAATCTCAAGCTGCAATCCTGCCCCTTCAGTCTGCACTTCAGGTTTGCCAGGGGGGTCATAGACCATGGAGCGGCTCAGGGCCCATGCTCCCCCTTGTCGATGGGTCTGTCAGACCTTTACTCTACAAATGGGATGCTATACTTAGATTGGTTATCTATTCCAAAATATGGGAGAGCGTTTTCCTTGGCTCGATTTAATGTTCTACCCTCCAAACTTTTGGATGGTAGATTCAATAAAATCCCAATGGAAAACAGGTGTTGCCCCTGCAATAATGAGGAGGTGGAAACTGTTGCACATGTCCTTTTTAATTGCAGCTTCTATCGAAGGGCTAGAGAAAACATAGTACATCCAATCACCCAGACTTTCCCTGGACGATCCTCAGAGTTTCTTTTGTCCACTCTGCTTGACGGCTCAGATAGCTCAATTACCAAGAAAGTTGCAAAATTTTTGAATATTGCTATTGTGACTAGGCCTTTTATGCTTGTCTGATTCTGTTTTTATTTTCTAAGTTTTTATTTGAGTGTATAAATAAGAGCTGGTGTATCTTGTTTGTATTGTATTGTTTTACGTATTGGTGTGGTCGGTAGACCGTAAATAAAATATTCAATGGGCTCAAGTTACAGGAACCCAGATTCCACCTAAACATCAGGAAAGATTTCCTGGCTGTTAGAGCAAGAAGACAATGGAACCAGCTACCTAAGGAGGTGGTGGGCTCTCCCACTCTGGAGGCATTCAAGGTGCAGCTGGACAGCCATCTGTCAGGGATGCTTTGACCTGGATTCCTGCATTGAGCAGGGGGTTGGACTCTATGGCCTTGTAGGCCCATTCCAACTCTACTTTTCTATGATTCTATGATTCTAAGTAAGCCATTAATATTCCCTATTAATAGTCCTGTACAGACAGGACTGAGAAACTGACTTGCTTAAGGCCACTCAGTAAGTTCACTGTTGCTCCCTTTTGAAAGGTTGGATGCTAGGGTTTCTATATTTACTCTAAAATTACTTAAATACAAGATTTAAAAACAGGATTTTAAAATCCTTTTAAATACAGATTTTTAAAAACCGTTGTAGACTATTCGGAGTATTTGAGGTAAGAGATGAGCTAACATCTAAACCAAATCATCTAAGAAAGCCTAGATTGCTCATCTCCTGGAAAAAGTACTAGAAATATGGTCTATAATGAAACTTAATACCAAATATTGGCCATGATCCAGCCAAAGTTAAGAATTTTTATGACCCATTGATTTCACTGGGAGAAGTTTGGGAACATGCTTAAGTCTCTTCCATTCAACTCAGTGGGTCTGAAAAGTACTTAACATTGATTGGATTGTGATCTTCTAAGCACAATGGTCCCAATTTAAGTGTGCTTTCATAGCAGTGAAAGAAATAGCACCATCATTTTCTAATGCCACTGTGTTACAGAAATTCAGGATTTTCTGATCTTTATTGTGGAAAATAGTATTTAATATACATCACAAACTGTACCGTTTGTACTAAGGAAGCAAAAGAACAATTCCATTTATTCCTTCTATCTTCTATACCTCATACGATGTAATCTGAGGGCACATTAATACTGCCAAACTCCTTTGTGTATGCAGGAACATGATTGCATGGAGAGAGAGAGAAAAATGTGAACCAGATCTACATGTGTCTCTACAAAACCCATCTTCAGTGATTATGGATGCTAGAGAAAGTGCATCTGCAATCATGGAAAGTCCCCACACATACAGAGCACTTCATACTATGTTCCCATAGTTTTTACATTGCATGTATTGTTGTTGTTGTTGTTGTTATTTTATTGTATTATTGTATTTTTATTCTTATTTATTTGGTGATTTTGTTGTAGTTGTTTGGTTTTACTATTATAAACCACCCCAAGGGCATTTGCCACTTGGGCAGTATTGAAATCTAATCAATCAATAAATCATGTGGAGGAATTTGGCAGTGGGAGCCAGCCTGAGTGGTTTACAGATTACATTTGATAGACTTACATGTTAGAGGAGTTTATCCTCTCTTCATGGTAAAGCAAAATACAATTTCTAAATATATTTCCATGTTTCCATTTTACAAACACGCACCACTGTTATGTAACTATTGCATATTCCTGATATGATCAATTCTTGATCATTATAGACTTGGGAGTGAGGGAGCTAAGGGATCACATGGATTATGACTTAAGTGTGCCCTTGATTTGTTCAAATGATTTATTCCCTGAAACTGTAGGTATTAAAGAAAGATGAAAACTTGCAGTGGGCTGGAACTCTGGCTATCGTTCAATCCTATGTTACTCATAAAACAGGTATGTACTGGAGTGATTGATTATAAGAAATGGGTTTCTCAAGTGTCAGCAACTTTAAAATTGAAGTCACCTCAGGGGGTGGATTGCAAGCATCTCAGAACACATCAGTGCCTGTCTGGCTAGAGGGTTCACCAATTACTGTTCTAATACTTTATCTGAATTGGAGTTCACATGCTCAGATGAGGCCCAGACATTTCTTTGCATATGTTACATTTGAGACAAATACAATTTCTCATTTACAATTTGTAAAGAGAGGGAGAGAGAGGAAAAAACAGGGTTATGGGTGAATTTTGGCAGCCTGTTAACCCATTCATGCGAAGGTAATCTGATTATGTTGGAGCTTTCTGCTCATCTTAGCCCTTATATGTTTTGACCCAACCTGGATGAGAGCAGCAGTTTACCTTTTTCCAGGGGTCTCCAATCTTTTTGGCTAGTGGACACATGTGGAATTTTGAGAAAGTGTCACGGGCATCATCACAAAATGGCAGCTACCCCCATTCACAAAAGCGCTACTATGGTGGGTGCAGCCACTCACAAATCACCCATTTAAAAGAAAAGCAAACTCAAGAGACTGAAAGATGCCCAAGATCCTGAATATGTGGTAGAGGTGGGGACTAAGCTCCAAAACACAAACTCCTTTGAATCCACAGTTCTCTCTCTCATTCTGAATCACACATCCCCCACACCCAAACTCTCTCTCTCTCTCTCTCTCTCTCTCTCTCTCTCTCTCTCTCTCTCTCTCTCTCACACACACACACACACACACACACACACACACACCATACTCCCAGCACATAAGATATACTCAGCAGTCACTGATTTCTCTCTCTTTCCAGATCACCCCTCCAAACTCTCACCCTCTCCCTTTTTCTCTCTCTCACATGCGCACCCCCCCAAAACATGCACCCACACAGACCCTTCCCTGCTTTCTCTCCCCCCCCAGCAGGTTGCCCCACAGGCTTCCATAGCTCCTCACAATGCTCTTCACAGCCCTTCTCACCTCAGCCTCCCTTCTTCCCTTGTTTCCTTCTTCCCTGTCAGGTAATCCCCAGCCCCGGACTCCTCACTTCCTCCTCCCTCTATGTCAGGTCACTCCAAACCCTCCTGCAGTTGCCCTGCTGCCCTCTCCAAGGTTCTACTTTACCGGATAATGACAATGAGATCCATGCCATCCTTTTTTTCCTAGGTGGCTAGGAGCATCTCAAAGTGCAGCATTGGCCTCGAGCCGCTCATAATCTTTACTTCCTAAGCATGTCCCTGGGGAATAAAGCTGGCAGGCAGCTGAAGGCCAATACTTCACTTTGAAACACACCCAGCCACTCAGAAAAGCCATTTGAATGTTAAAATAAAATAAATTACCAGTATCAGCAGGGCACTTTGTGGGCATGGGAGGAGAGCATCCCATGCATACAGTAGTGCCCACAGGCGTCCCATGGATACAGTGGTGCCCACAGGCACCCTACTTTTCCCATTGAAATGAAGGGCAGCCATTAACTTCTATGGAAGAATATAAGGTGGTTGTTCTCAGAGACACAGTTGAGGTGATGGCAAGACCTCCCTTGAAGTCTCTGACATTGGAGTCACCAGGCAGTTTAAGCTCTTCCTCAATTCTGTCCCCCAAAGCAGTACTTTATTTTCCCATAGAACTCAGTACAGCTGTTGAATTTTATGAGAAATGAGGTAAGTTACAATTCATGAACATGATCAGAAAAAGTCTAATACTAGACAGCAGCAGCCTGACTTTGGCTGAGGAGGATCATGCTGGGTTGGGGATGGTAAATGCACAGAGGACATAAAAACCTATTTAGGTGACTCTGCTGGCTGTTTCACTGATGTCATATAAAATTCTTGACTGTATCTCCTTTGAAATGAAATGTTAATGTTTTAGGTGCACCTACTTAATGTATTCAACAGTAATACTAAATACATCTTCACTAGATGGGTTGAAAGAAACAGAAGAAGGGAGAAGGGCAGGGCCAAGTTATCATTTAAACTTCTGGGTATCGCATTGCATCTTAGCTGACATCAATCACCTGCTTTCTTGCCTTTGTTTCTCAGTTAAAGAAGAAGAGAAGAAGAAGTTGCTAAAGAGAAGCAATGAATTGAGTGGAGAACACAGGCAGCTAGAGGAAAAAGAACACCTTCTCACTAATGCAATGAAGGTACAGTTCCTATTTGTGGGGTTATCCTGCAAATCTGGTTAGACACATACCGGTATATGTTTGAAAGCATGAAAAGTTAGTTTTGTTACTTATTACAAGTATACAAATCTGAACGTTTTCCCTAAATTCCAGAATAACATCAAGCAAGAGGGTAGCAGCAAGAGGCTGCTTGAGAGCTGTAATAAGGAAGTAAAAGAAACTCTTCACAGTGCAGCACTGTTGTACTTAGGCCCATTGATATCGGCAGTCTCTACTCATAGTCCAGGCTTTAATAGACAAACCATAGCTGTAAAAATAGTTCCACTTTCCTTCTGTGAGTAAGTGGGCCACAGGTACCTAAATCTATCTGTGTTGCCTAATAGGGACTGGAGAAAGCCAACAGCTGTGCTAGCACAGCATCAAGAAACCATGGCATTACAGCAGCATTACTGGCAGGTGCTCTGGTCTTGAACCTTTGCATTCTGGTGGCTTTTACTGAAACATCAGCTTCTTCTGGATCATTGCCTAAATCCTTACTTTTCTGAAGGCCGCCCTGATGACTTTTCTTCCTCCTCCCATCATCGGTGCTTTTTCTCTGTTGTTCCCAGAGTCCACTGGAGCCTCACTCCGACATACTATATTATAACTTGTGCTGCACAATCAGAAAACCATGTGGTCCAGCACTTGCTGAACAATGGGTACTCTCCAGTGGTGTCATTCTGCCAAATCTAATCACACTTGCGCAACTCCACCAAAGCTATTGGTTGCGCAAGTGTTTGTGAAATGCACAAACAGTAAAGAGATGCACAAGCAAAGCTAAGACACACTAGCGGAACTTGCACAAGCGGCACACATTGTTCAAGCAGAGCTTATTGTGCTAGTAGAATGTGCTTGTTCCCATTGGGCTTGCGACATGGGCCTTGCACAAGCAGTTGCACAATGTGTTAGCAGAGCTTGCACAATTGGTAGGGGATGCGCTAACAGAGATTGCACAAACGGAAACGAGGCACGCTAGCATAGCTTGGATAAGTGGAAATGAGGTCCGTTAATGAGGTGGTTGTGCAAGCAGTTGCATGAGTGTGACTTTAGTTGGATTCTCCCCTCGCGTGTAATTACGCACCTAGTTTCTGCTAGCACAATGTCACCTGCTCTAACTCAATGGCACTGTTGAATACTGCCCAATATACCACTTTAGACTGCAGCTGCAGGAACAGCATGTTTGAATGTTCCCTATATAGAACATGTCACAGGGAGAAGTTGGAGGTATATAGCCTAGACTTCAGCACAGATTTTGCAAAGCAGTTCCAAGGACTAAGCTTGCTTGAGCAAAGCAACGCACTTTGCAGAGCAAAAGAGCTAACCAATGTTACAAAGGAAGCTTCAGTGTTACAAGTTCTTGTGGACCCTTAATTGCCAATAACATTGTTTAGGAAATTCTTAAATTTCCAGAACAAAGTCAAATTGGTCAGCTTTCAAATAGATCAGAACTAAAACTGGGATCCCCCCCCCCCCCCGTGTTCAAAATGGAAGAGTAAGGAAGCCTGCATTTATAGCATGGATGTCTAGCTGCATCCCCTATTTCAAAGCACCAGTTAGCAATGTACAAGTTTTGGTCATCTAGTGTGTGCCTAAAATATGTTGAACCTTGAAAATTAACTTTGGTATCTGCATTAATAGCTGGTCACATTTTGCTCAACTATTTCTATCATCTAGGAGGACATTATTGCTATTTCATGACATTTAAAAGAAAATGGAAGGAAAAATAATTTACTAAAACGTAACCTAGTGTGGTTTCTTTCTTTTAACCATGCACCTTCATGAGGAACCATGTACCTTCATGAGACTGTGAGGGTATGAGCTG
Organism: Shinisaurus crocodilurus; assembly: GCA_021292165.1. NCBI lineage: Eukaryota > Metazoa > Chordata > Lepidosauria > Squamata > Shinisauridae > Shinisaurus > Shinisaurus crocodilurus. Next base: position 185,908,126 of record CM037879.1, read on the forward strand.
AATTCTCAATAAACTGAAGCTAAACGTTATATTTTCTTGTGCCCCTCCAATTGAAATCAGTGGGGGGGCTGCATCCCTCTATGTATAAGTTGCATTATGTTAGAGAGTAGAATTAGAAAATGGGAAGGATGCTTACTTCATTGTTCAAATGGCTGGTGACTGCAGAAACTGACAGGTGCAATCAAAAATATTATGCTACAAAATGGCTTGGTTCCTGAGGTTTTCATTAAATTAAAATGGAGCAATTGAGATACTAGATTTAATAAAATAGAGAATTAAATTAAAAAGCAATTGAATTAAGTGGGACACATAGAGACCGAGGAGATAATGCCCTGGAGATAATGCCCTGGACTTTGCAATACAAAATATTGCATTACCTTTTTTTTATTATTAAAGTGCAAAATGAAATATAACTTATCCAAGGAAGGTTTTGGGATATTATGCCTGCATGTTTGCATTTGTGTAAGAGGAAATGCCTGTTTTTATATTTAGGTGAATGCATACAAATATTGATGGAACTTGACTTTAGCAGAGTGTGTGTGCGGGTTAGGAGATTTATAATCCTTGTCTGTGTGCCTGCACTCGCCTGTACAATCCACACACAGAGCTTCCAGATATCTGTCTCCCTCCTCCCGCAGCAGCATGCAGCGTGCAGCGTGTAGCGTGTGTGCCAGTGAACCAGCCTGGCTGCTCCGTTGCAGATTAATCCATGGAATCAGGAAACACTCTGTAAACACAGGTCTATTTCTACCTGTTTATTCACTTAGCAAGTAAAGTTCTACAGAGTATACATTTCCTAGTTACAGTCCATGTGCAGAGTATAAATGCATAGCAAGCATTACATTCAGTGGAGTTGAGTTGTGCTCACTCCACTGCAGCAAAGACGTTACATTGTAGCAGTAACAAGTCCAGCATGCATCACCAAGAAGGTGAAGTAGAAGAAGAAAGAAACAGTTCAGCTTCTCTCTAAAATGGCTTCAGACAGACAACAAGTTAACACGTCATCAGAACATACAAACCATGTGACTAGCTCATATTGTTCTCACACTCAAGTAACCCCTGCGAAAACACGAGATTCTAGAGAGACATAATAAACCTGTTTACCCCGCCATTCTGTCCCTTCCATGTGTAAACAGTGTGCCACAGCTGGTAATGTGATACATATCACAACAAATATATCCATAGCCGCCTTCTTTGTGGTCTCTGTGCATCACACATGTGGGCTCTGAGCCTGCGTGGTGCCTCATTCAGGAAACTTCTCTAGCTGAGGAGTTTAGGTGGGAACCCCTCCCACACTGTCTTAGTACTCATGTCCTTAGCGGGTTCCCACCTGTTCCCTCAGTTCCTCTTCAACCACCGTTCTGGTTGCCTCGAAGGAGACTTCTCTTTTCCAAGGTTGGACTGCAATTTTTGCTGAGGTTTTATTCGTTCTTTTAGAGTCATAGAATCATAGAAATGTAGAGTTGGAAGGGGCCTACAAGGCCATCGAGTCCAACCCCCTGCTCAATGCAGGAATCCAGGTCATAGAATCATAGAATCATAGAAAAGTAGAGTTGGAAGGGGCCTACAAGGCCATCGAGTCCAACCCCCTGCTCAATGCAGGAATCTAGGTCAAAGCATCTCTGACAGATGTCTGTCCAGCTGCACCTTGAATGCCTCCAGAGTGGGAGAGCCCACGACCTCCCTAGGTAGTTGATTCCATTGTCTTATTGCTCTGACAGTCAGGAAATTTTTCCTGATGTTTAGGTGGAATCTAGGTTCCTGTAACTTGAGCCCATTATTCCGTGTCCTGCAAACTGGGATGAACGAGAAGAGATCTTTGCCCTCCTCTGTGTGACATCCCTTCAAATACTGGAAGAGTGCGATCATATCTCCCCTCAGTCTCCTCTTCTGAAGGCTAAACATGCCCAGTTCTTTCAGTCTCTCCTCATAGGGCCTTGTTTCCAGTCCCTTTATCACCCTTGTTGCCCTCCTCTGAACCCTCTCCAGTTTGTCTACGTCCTTCTTAAAGTGTGGTGCCCAGAACTGGACCCAGTACTCATGAGGCCTAACCAGTGCTGAGTAAAGAGGAATTATCACTTCACGCGATTTGGAAGCTATACTTTTATTAATGCAGCCCAAAATAGCATTTGCCTTCTTTGCAGCCACATCGCATTGCTGACTCATATTCAGTTTGTGATCTACCACAATTCCAAGATCCTTCTCACTTGTAGTATTGTTGAGCCAAGTGTCCCCCATTCTGTAACTCTGCATTTGGTTTCCTTTCCCTGGGTGCAGCACTTGGCATTTATCCCAATTAAATTTCATTCTGTTGTTTTCGGCCCAGCACTCCAGCCTATCAAGATCACTTTGAATTTTGTTTCTGTCTTCCAGAGTATTAGCTATTCCACCCAACTTTGTGTCATCTGCAAATTTGATAAGCATTCCCTGCAGCTCCTCATCCAAGTCATTAATAAAAATGTTGAAGAGCACTGGGCCCAGGACCGAGCCCTGTGGTACCGCGCTCGTTACCTCTCCCCAGTTTGAGAAGGAACCATTGATAAGCACTATTTGAGTCTGATTTTCAACTGTGAATCAGACTGTGGATCTACCTGATAGTTGTTCCATCTAGCCCACTTTTAGCTATTTATTTATTTATTTATTATATTTATTAATCGCCCATCTGGCCGGCCACCCTGGGCGATGTACAACCAAAATAACGCAGTAAAACAATACAATAAAATATAATAATATTATATTAGCAAGCTAGCTTGCTAATCAGGATATCATGAGGCACTTTGTTGAAAGCTTTGCTGAAGTCCAGATATATTATGTCCACCGCATTCCCATAGTCCACAAGGGAGGATACCCGATCAAAAAATGAGATCAGATTAGTCTGGCAGGATTTGTTCTTGACAAATCCATGCTGGCTTCTTGTAATCACGGCATTGTTTTCAAGGTGCCTGCAGACTGACTTTTTTATAATCTGCTCCAAAATTTTCCCAGGGATTGATGTCAGACTGACTGGCCTATAGTTCCCAGGTTCCTCCTTCTTGCCCTTTTTGAAGATGGGAACAACAGTTGCCCTCCTCCAGTCCTCTGGCACTTCACCTGTCCTCCATGATTTCTCCAAGATAATAGACGGTGGTTCTGAGAGTTCTTCTGCTACTTCTTTTATTACTCTAGCATGCAGTTTGCCAGGCCCTGGAGATTTAAACTCGTTCAAAGTAATCAGGTGTTCCCTGACCTATCAATCTCAAGCTGCAATCCTGCTCCTTCAGTCTGCCCTTCAGGTTTGCCAGGGGGTTCATAGACCCTCTTTTGGAAGAAGACCGAGCCGAAGTAGGAATTGAACACTTCTGCCTTTTCTTTGTCTTCTGTTATCAATTTGCATAGTTGAACCACCATTTCTTTCATCTGTCTTTTACTTTTTCTTCTTCCTATTGTTGTTATTTCTTTCCTTTTTATTTTATTAGTTGCTTTTTCCTTCTGCGATCTCTCAGATCGCTTTTTTCCTTCGGCCATGTGGCCTTGAAGGTGCCTTTCAGAAAGTGTGTGAAGTGCAGGAGCAACTCCCTCCAACAGATGGGCACTAGTGTTTGTTCTGTTTGGGTGAGGGGTATGTGGAAGCAGGCTTGCAGGCATCGATCTGACTGTTTAAAGGCCATGCTTTGGGAAAAGACTCTAGAAGATGTTGAGGCGCCTCATCCTCGGATGGCGCAGGTTCGGCCTGCCTTGCCTGAATGACCAGCTTCTTCTCCTGCCTTGAGGGTGTCAGGGACTCCAGTGTCTCCTCCTGTGACTCTAGCCACGGGCCTTACAGACCCTCTGACTCCAAGCTGTTCCTTGGCTTTGGCTTGGCTAGAAAACTGTCAAAGAAGGCCAGGACGCCAAAGCTATCTGAGGCGCAGAAGAAAAAGAAGGACTCCAAAAAATGTGCCTCTCCAGCACGCTCAGCGTCAATCCCAGCTCCTCCACCTCTCATGAATTTTCCAACTGCTACAGTACAGTCATTGGTCCAGGACTTGATACTTATAACTTCAGCATCAAAAGCAGAGATTTGGGGCCCTTCCCCATCTCGGGACCAAGATGTGGGTATCATGGAGTTACCTCTGGCAGGTCTTCATCATCAGACATCAGTGTCACCACTGCCTCCATCTTCTCCCCCATCGTGTTTGCAGCAGGACAAACAAGGCTACTGATACGACAGATGGGCTCAGACCCAATCTCAGATGTCGGACTGGGACAGACACTTGGAGTATGCCTATGTACTATGTACATATCATCCAGTGGCCGGAGTCTTCTCCTTTGTCTGCTGGCGAAGCCTACCCTTTGGATTCTGCGTCCTGCTCTTCCATAGCACCATCTATGACGTCATCTCCTGATGCAGCGGTGGGAACACATGTCCCCACATTGCCATCTGAGGACCTGGCTTGTTTCTTGGACTAGATTCAGCAGATGGCACAATCTCTAGGCCTAGAGACTCAACAACCATCTCAAAGGGTACAGGACCCAGTCTTCAATGCCGTGCTCACTGAGGCCTCGACACCAGTCGCCATTCCATTTCTCCCGACTCTACTCCAGACCATGCATCAGTCCTGGAAAGCTCCTTCCTCATTGACCCCAACATCAAAGAGGTTAGAGAACATGTACAGAGTCCAGGAGAAACACGCTGTGTTCCTGTTTTCCCACCCTCACCCAAACTCAGTCATGGTCCAGTCTGCTGAAGGAAAGTCCCATAAGGTTCATTCTTCACCAGTCGATAAGGAGGGCCAGCAACTGGACCTTATGGGATGCAAACTGTATTATTTGGCTGTGCTTGGCCTCCGTGTATTGAACTATCAAGCCACTATGACTCGTTACCAACTTTTTTTGTCCTTCTGTGACTCTGCCGGATGATCAGAGGGAACTCGCCCACCTGTTTCAAACAGAGGCCACCTGCCTTGCCCACCAGCAGATCAACACGGTGAGGTACCAGGCGGACTGCGGGGCTAAAGCGATGGTTGGAGTTGTTGCCAGTGCTCGTTGAACCCATGTATGCATGCCGGATTCAATCTGCCCCTCCTTTCATTAGTGGGAGAACGTAAACAATCTTTATCAGGGATTTTCCTTCATACAGACTCCTCCATCCAAAGTCCTCACTACTGATGCATCCCTAACTGGATAGGGTGCTCACTGTGGGACACTAACCACACAGTATTCATGGTCCCATGTGAAAAGGCACCACCGTATCAACTATTTGGAACTGTTGGCAGTGAGGAAGGCCCTCCAGACTTTTCATACGGTCCTTCAGGATCAACACGTTCAGGTGACCACAGACAACACCACAGTGATGTGGTACATCAACAAACAAGGCACACAATCAATTCCTCTCTCAGGCCTTGCAACTCAAATCTGGGACTGGTGCATTCCACAAGGCATTTCCCTCACCGCAATTGACATCAGTATCACCAGGATGAGCAACATGACCACAAACCTCTTGAGTTGATCGTCTCATCTTACTCATGAGTGGCAGCTGCACTCTCTGTTCGACAGATGGGGCCTTCTTTCCGTAGACCTGTTTGCGACCAAGGACAATTCAGTATGTCTGAAGTTTTGCAGTCAGGCAGGAGTCGGTCCCTGCTCCCTGGGAGATGCATTCCTCCTCCATTGGTCAGGAACTTTATTCTACCTGTTCCCACCTTTCCCATTGCTAATGTGCGTCCTGGCAAAGTTAATGGCAGACAAGATGGACGGGATCCTAATCATACCTTGATGGCCACGGCAGGCATAGTTTGCACCTCTTCTCAACCTAGTGAGAGGGGAGTTGCATCATCTCCCACTGGTACTGAACTTGCTTTCTCGGAACCGAGGGCTACTGGCTTGGAGGATCTGTCTGTGACTTGCCAGCAGGGCTTCTGCCCTGCTCTCCAGCAGATCCTCCTCACTGCAAGGAAACCTGCCATGCAATCATCCTATGCTCGCAAATGGGCTGCCTTTTCATCCTTTGCGTCCAAAGCTAAAGTGGATCCTGTTAGATGTTCTATTGCCCATGTGTGTGTTCACAGCAGTATAAATTATTCCCTTACACCACATGTGCATGAAATACTGGGCCCGTTCGCATGTAACAGTGGCAAATTGTGGGTTACTTAACCCATGATTTGCTGCACTGCATGCCGGGCCGTGTGCCACTGCCATTTTGCATATGCAACCTCTGATCGAACCAATTGGAGGTAGCTCCATGTCGCCTGAACCCAGACACTACAGGTTAATTGTGGCTTAAATAACTCAGAGTTAACCTAACAACTAATTGCATGTTAACTGTGGGTTGTTTAACCCACAATTAACCTATAGTGCCTGGGTTCAGATGACATGGAGCAACGTCCAATCGGCCTGATCAGAGGTCGCTTATGTGAAGTGGCAACGGCTGTTACGTGCGAACCGGGTCACTATCAAGCACAAAAGCCATGGTATCAGTGAAAATTTTGCCTATTCACTAAGGTGATTTTCACACACACAAACACACATAGCATGGGAGCCCCAGGGAAGTGACTAGTACTACTATGTCATGGTGACAGGTGGTCGAATAAATGCTGGATAAGGGATCTCTCCCTTCTGGGGGGCAGAGTGGGATATCCAGTTGAGAAAGGTATGTGTGGAAAGATTTCCATGTACAGCTGTCCCGCACTGGATTGGAGGAACTAGAACCCGTTTACACTTTAAATCTTGATAGAATGTGGGATCGTAACAACAGCTTACTGTCCACGGTCTAAAAAAAAATCTGCACACTTACAAACTTGACATGTGTAGGCTGTGTCACATGAGCAGGAATTCTTCAAAAAGCAAGATTCCCAATCACATTGATAGGCCTATACTTGTACAAATTGTACACACATAGGCCGTGTTCAGGCAGGGTGGTACATAGAGAGGGAGCAGGGTCTGCACAGAAGTGCTCAGCTCTCCACACATTCAGGGCCCCTTCATTCATGATGGGTTATCTTTCCCCTGCCCAGGAAAGGCAGGGAACTCATTGCCAGGTCCTTTGCCTTCATCCTCGCCTCTGCCACCCCTCCCTTCCAGTTCATTCCCTTTCTTTTCAGAAATGGTTTGTCATCCAGTATTGGGGGTGGGGGCTGCCTTTTTGAGAAATACCCTTGGGCATGTAGAATTAATTGTGCAGCTCTTTGGTTTTCAGCCAGTGGAAATTAATAAAATCATAACCCTTTGTATTTGTGAATTAATTCAGATTAGAGAGTGGTTTTTTACTACTCTTTGAATGCATAAACTTGCATTCAAGAAGGAGTGGGGAGGGAAGAATTCACCCGTAAGCTCTATCCTTTAACCACTCTGATTGTGATTCCCGACAGGATACTTAAAGGGTGTTGCAATGTAACTAATTTAGTTGAGCAAGTACCTACAAAAGCCTGTTTGCAGTGGGAGTGTTTTCACACCCAACCAAATGCATTCTTATCCTTTCTCTCTCTCTTATCTGACAGAAGTGCTTAGAGCGAAAAAACAGCTTATTTGCCCAGCAGAAAGGGGTTCAGTCATCGCTGGAACGCCTCAAAACTCTCATTAGACTGATACAGAATGAGCAGATGATTCAGGTTACCATGACAACCACCACCACCTCCTCCCTGCTAACTGTCCCATGGATCAAACCATCTTCTGCCTCAGCTGCTGCCATACACAAAGCCTTGCAGCCAACACAGGGTAACGACTGACAAGGGCTGCCTGAAAATCTGGTTTTTCTTTTTAAAAAGAAATTAAAAAATGAACACAAACACACACGTACACAAGACAGGTGGAAATATTTCAACTGCATCCAGAAGAAAAGGTGGGGTGGCAGGGATATTGTGTTGGTCCATTTTTATTACACCAGCATGTTGGAAAAACCATCCAGTCCACTTTGTAGTTTGGTATCTTGGCAACTTTCCACACAGCAGATGTCCTGTTGCAGTTTCTATCACTGAGATCTTCAGTGCTTAGGCAATTCTTTCTTTTTCTGTTGTTGAGTTGGCCTTAATAAGAAAAATGAAGCAGCATATGTTGGCCAATGGGGGGAGGTGGAATGGAGTATCCTTTTGGGAGGGCAGATGGTTGAAGGAAGTTCTCATTTTGAAGGGAAAATAGTTTTAAATGCAAAGAGTTAGTGAGCTAGTATGCAGGTAGGTGGTAGAGGGGGAGCAGGAATGGAAGTTGGTGACATTTTAGAAAGTGAATAGTTTGGAACTCAACATGGTCATGGATTCCTGATCTTTAAAAATGAACAAGGTTTGTCACATTGATTCAGGTTGAACTGAATATCGGGCTGTTCGGAAAGAACTCTGTTTGTTGGACACTCACAGAGCCTTCAAAATCAAATCTTTTTTCCCCAGTATTATAATAGTTGAGAATTGCAGATATTTAAATAAAATGTATGAAATTAGCATTTCTAGTGAAATATTGAAGTATTTTCATGCTGATGCTTCTGTATATGCGTTCTGAAGTATTTAAAGAGGTATGCCTGTAAAACTCCTTAATTTTTGCAGGCCCTTTCAACTTATTTTGCTATTGATGTATTTTTCTCATGGAGTTTTTTTGTGCAAGGTTTAGCATAAACCACAATAGTGACAAATATCTTCAGCAGGCTGGATCTTTATTGTTTTTTGGGTTCAGATTTGTTTTGTTTTTTTAATAGAAAGAAAGCAAATAATATCATTGTTGCTGATTTTTTTCTGTCAAGACAGTACAAATGACATGCCAAAAAACTTAACACTTTTGTACTGCATTTTTAATGTGAAATAGAGAATGTGAAAAATGTTTTTTTTAATCCTTTTTCTTTTTCTTTTTTGGTTGTTGTTGCTTGCAGAAGTATCTGCTGAATAGTACAGGAAATAAACTGCCTCAAGGGATTGTATATTTTAATGGATATATCAGGAGATTCGGGGGGGGGGGAGGGATGGGCTGTCAAATTTGGAGTATTGATTGTGGGTTGTTTTTTTTAACTGATTCCTTTCTATAATTTTGCTAAATTTAACTACAAGTGAAACATTTACCATTAGCCTGAAAAAATGCTAGAGAGAACCTGCTTTTATTTCAAGTTTCACTAGCTAGTCTTCCTGATGCAACAAGGGCCACTCTGGCCTCATCATTGGCCAAGGGGCCTATGATGGAACCCTGAGGCTTCAAAAATCAGAAATTAGTGATGGGCAAAACCTGGCTTTTCCATTATGATTCTGTTTCTTTTTAAGCAGGAGCACCATTTCAGATTGGTGGAGAGGTTTAACACAATGTTTAAAGATTCACTCTTGGATATACAGTAGTGAAGATTAACAGTGCAATCCTGTATGTGGCAAAACAAAAGTAAAGTCCATTGAGTTCAATGAGCCTCATTGCCTAAGGCTGCAATCATAAATACACTTATTGGAGAGTAAGCCCTATTGAACATGGTAGAACTTACTTCTGAGTAGACATGCACAGGAGTGGCACAGTATTTTAACAGCATTTGTTAAGGTTACTTTTTTAGTAATTCACAACTATAACAATTTTATCAACACTAACGCAGGTCTTGTTCATTTTGAGCTTTTTAAGCAAAGGGATTTGTGCCTTTGGCATGCATACATAAGACACGGACTCACTTTAATTTTTTAAGTTAGCTTTTTGAACTAGTGAGTTGTCCAGAAATGTAAGTGCTCCTGAGAAATAATTGCATGTGGTCAAAAACACAAGGAAGGGCAAATGGTAAGTTGCCCCCATTCCCTTCCTAAATGGCGCCCCTGTATTTAATTAGATCAAAAGCAAGAATCCATTTCCACATGCCACAGGTGAAGCATCTCACACTAGCCTATCACGTGGTGCCGAAAAGTCAAGGGATTTGGCTTCTCATTAATTGACTGAAAGATAGATTGATTGGGGGTTGCCCATCACTAGGCAGTACACAGTCCCTTCAACCATTTTCACAACTCCGGGAGAAACTGTGCAGTACTATACAAATCTATTTTAATACACTTAACACTCTGTTGAACAAGATTTTTATATTCTTTTATTGATGAACAAAAGTGAACTAAGTAAAACACAGTTGTGATACATTGGTTATTGTATGCCAATTTATGCATTTGAATATGGCTTGCAATGTAAATGTTTTCAGGTTTAATTGTTATTTTTCTCTTTCTCAGATGAATTTTAAAAAGAAAAGGGAAAAGCACAGAAAGTTGATTTAATGTGAAGACTTTCTGAAGACGTGTTTTTCTGGGACTGTTAAAAGTAGTTATTTTGGAAAAGGGACTGTCCCGTGGATAGTGTGCATAGAAAACAAAGTGTTTGTCTTAAATATACCAATGTAGTTTACTTCTTTATGATGAATTAAACTTGACTGACAGATTTAATATTTGTGTGGTCACTAAAGTGTGCATATTGCTTCCAGACATTAGCTGTCCTATCCGAACTAAAGTTGAATTCTTTTGTTATGTTTCCTATTGACACTTTTTCTGGCCTGTTTTCCTCTTATTGGTGTTTAAGAGAATAATTGTGCCCTATGTGTGGAGCTCCCCACCAACAGCCCTTACATGAACTCTACCCTCTACTTGGCATGCAAACACACACACACACACACACACACACTTTCCACAGTGGACGTGGTGGCAACGACAACCAGCACAGGCCATTTACACCAAGCATTGTGCTATAAATGCACAGATTTAGAATTTGATCAGCAAAAACTATCATCTCTTGTTCGATGGAAAGGAGTTTCCAATATTTGATTTTTCATTCACTATTTACAGATCCGAGCCCAAATAAGCTCAAAAATAAACAAGCATGCCCTGAATTTGCAGCATCACAGAATAAAAGTAGCTTTACCCATTAAAGTTTGGAGCACTGATCCTATAGTTCTTTTTGTAAATGAGCAAAATGCACCTCATACATTATCTTGCACGAAACTTATAAGGTAAGCTGGTATTATCTCCATGTTGCAGATAGGCAGGGCTAGGACCATACAGCTTTGCCTAAGACCACCCAGTTCATGCATAAGCTGAGACTTATATTGGGAAATTTCAGCTCACACCTCAGACTCAACTATACAATAGGTGCATCTCTGGCTGTTTAGAGATATTAGCCAGAAACACTGGATTTTATGTCACATCCAAACTGCAGAGGAAGGACTATCTGGTGGTAACAAAAGTTTGTGTGTTGAGATTAAAGATCTAAACATATGAAGCTGCCTTATGCTGAGCTTGTTTATTTACTTAAAGCATCAGGGAGAGGGAGAGCCAAATGGAGCTGGTCTCTCAGCAGAGCTAATGGAGTTGTCTTGCCTCTCATCTCTCCCTCTGCTGCAGCTTGATGAAGTGGCTGTTGCTAGATGACAGATGGAGGACGGAGCTGGTATTAATGGCTACTAGTCATGATGGCTATATGCTATCTCCAGGATCAAAGGAAGCATGCTCCTAAATGCCAGCTGCTGTGAAATAAAAGCAGGAGGATGCTGTTGTACTCATTTATTTATTTATTTATTTATTATATTTATACCCCGCCTTTTTTCCTGCAAGGAACCCAAGGTGGCTTAAACAATCCTCCTCCTCCTCTCCATTTTATCCACACAACAAACCTGTGAGGTAGGTTAAGCTGAGAGTCAGTGACTGGCCCAAAGTCACCCAGTGAGTTTCATGGCCGAGCGGGGACTAGAACCTGGATCTCCCAAGTCCCAGTCCAACACTCTAACCACTACGCCACACTGGCTCTCTTGTAATTCTTGTAGGCTTCCCCATGGACATTTGGTTAGCCACTGTGGTACTAGATGCACCTTTGGTCTGATCTGGCATGGCTCTTCTTATGGTGAATGTTCAAAAACACCAGTGATTGTGCATGTTCACACAAAAGCACAGAAACATGGATATTCACAACTTAGCCGTGGCAACCGGGAATTTGCACATTGCCTGGTCAATGCTGATGGTGGACAAATATTTTATTATTATTTCTTGACTAGGCAGTGTGCATATTACTCAGTAAACATTGGCCATGTAATGGATCCAGATAATTGCATGCTTAGTTCCATATGCCCAAGGGAGGACTTGTGAGCCTCAAAACTTACCCCGCCACATGTGTGTACACATGTACACACACTCTCTGTTGGGGAAACCTCTTTTGAAACCAAGGGAGATTTCATTTGCAGTCTGTAACATGGCTCAGGGGTCTGCCATTTAATGGAGGGTGAATGGGTCAAAAATCCCATTGGAGCTCTTTGCAGCTTGATCTGTGCACATTGACTGGGCAATATGCAAAATCCCGGTACAAACTGTGCATTAACTCATAAGCAAAACACCCAGCAGAATAATGGATCTATGCATGGTGGGTAAAACAGACCAGCCCCATCAGGAATGGGGAAACCTGATCTCCCGAAATATCACTCTGCTTTGTTGCAACTTGTCTAGAGCAAAATTAAACTCCTGCTCCTGTGGAAATATCACTGTAAAAGATTGGACATAGGCAGGGGCATTGCTGAGCCTGGGCCCTTGAGGCCTCTTTCTCTTTCTAGATTCCCTCTGTCTCCTCCCTTTATGAAGAGGGGTCATAGTTCAGTGGTAGAGCACATGCTTTGTATGTAGAAAGTCTCAGGTTCAATCCCCGGCATCACCAGGTAGGGCTAGGAAAGAATCCTGCCTGAAACCCTGGAGAGTGTCAACAATACTGTCAGTGTCAACAATTCTGGGCTAGATGGACCAAGGGTCTGACAGTGTAAGGCAGCTTCTTGTGTATGTTCCTCTACCCACATGCTGTCCAGTCCCAGCTCCATCCTTCCCCTTCTTCTGGCCCCCAGTCTCAAACCTGCCTGTTCCTTATTTGCAACCTTCCCCTCTACTTTCAATCCTAATCTTCGCCCCTTTTCCTCTATGGCCTCTCCAGCACTCACTTCTCCCACCACCCACCCAGCATTTTGAACCCCAGCCGGACAGAATTGTGCACCACTCTTATTTTATTTTGAATTTATGGAGGTAATGAAGACTGATGAATGGGATAATTCATTGAAGGGGAAATCATTACATTTTGGAGCAGGATCAGAGTGGGAATTGAGAAATTAATTGTGGGTGACCTCCTGGTTTGCCCTTGGCTTGCTATTTTAGTGCAAAAGGTGCCATTTTTAGGTGTGTACATGTGTGTGTGTGTGGGGGGGGGTTCATGAAAACTACCAGCCATTCTCTTTTATGTGTTTTTTTTCCACACCAGTACAAATTAATTTTAAATGAAGAGGAATTACTGATTTGGGATGATCTGGGGCAAGGTGAAAATTAATGGAAAAATTATTTTATTTGCCTTGATTGTGATACCCCTGGACACAGGCTAGAATTCAGTTTGGAGCTTACGTGGTGGTGGTGGTGGTGATGACAACAAAAAACAATACTATAGAGGACTTCCGCAGGTTCGGAACAGATAGGGTGAGTTTGGAACAGATAGGGTTAACCCGCATGGAGGAAGCCCTCCCCTTGCGGCTCTAGCCAAAGCTAAGGTCAGCCGCGACCTGAATTGACATGGAAAATAGACTAGCCAGACTAATAAACTACAGGAATTTCACAGTAAAAACAGATGAGTCACAATGGGGATCACTTGAGCATAGGATAGGCTATGTAACAGGCTTGCTAGACACAGAGTAACAACACCAGAGAACCTAACTTACTAGTCTCTCTCCTGCGGTCGATCACCGGCGCCGTGCCTGGGGCTGGAGGGGCTGCTTGCTGACTGAAGTCAGGAGCTTGATCCGTGCAGAGTGTGCACCAGCTTCCAACAACCTGATGGTCAGATGTTTGCCCAAACCCCTTTCTCCAGACCCCTCCCTGTCCCAGGTGATTCGTCAGGCGTATCCCGCCCCGCAGAGGGGTTGTACCGGGTGGGTGTTCCTGAGGGTCATCTTGCAGCTCTTTGAGACTTCAAGATGTTTTGCACCTCTTTGGGGTGAATTGTAAATGTGCCTTTTGTGTAAAATGTAGATGTGACCTGTTATGGCTGTGCCTCCCTTGCCCAGGGTGAGGATTATGCAGGGTGGGGCTTATGCAGAGCAAGGAGAAATGGGGAAGCAGGAAGGAACAAAGTTATGACAGCATTCAGGGAGTGATGGGCGATCAGGCTTTCTCTCCACAAATATTTCTTTCACCACCGTTGCATTCATACAGTACTCTGCCTAGCAGAACTCTTCTGGAGTCTGTTTTATGCAGGATCCAGGATGAGCATAATGAACTCTCAGCAGGCCACTGTGACTTCTTTGCTAAGCACTTTGCAGATAAAAGTGCTGTTATGACTTGGAGTCTGTTATGACTTGGATTCCTCTTTGACTACTGTACAATTACCAGCAGTTCCCAACTTCAGATGGTATAAAATCCTCTTCCTTCAGTGTAGGCTGTTGAATAGCTCAATTCAGTATTCTCCATATCACACAAAAAGTGAAGGGAAGAACAATTCCAGGCTCCATATTGGGGTAATACCTTTAATAGGTCAACTCAAAGCTCACAAAATAGTGGTTTATGTTGACTTCTTTTAACCTAGCACACCATTTAAAATTATCTCCAGCTTTGTTACTGTAAAACAGTCTAGTTTCTTTCCACTTTTGTTTCCCACCTACCAAGGAACCTGTGTTTTTTGCCTAAGCAATAGCTGGATTTTATATTTTCAAAGATCAACCATTGTTTGTTTGTTCATCCCAGCAAACCTATGAACAGTCCTAGGTCAAACTGAAACCATCCCTGTACCTTGTAGAGCCCAACCTGAATGTCTGAAGCTCCTCCTTCCACTTTCCATCTTAAGACTGTGGCTAAATGCAGACTCCATGACACCATCCACTTTTCCTTCCATGTAGCCTGATGAAGAGTTTTGGAGAACACAAAAGCTTGCACACTATTTTGTGACCTTTGAGTTGGCCTAATAAATATATTATATGGTGATATATATATGGATTCAGGGATTTTTTCATATGGACAATATTGCTACCTTTGCTTATTGTTTCTTCCATGTAGAGAATAATTGTTTCATTATTTTGATGGCACATGGTTGTTTTTAAAAAGTCCACCTAACTTTCTGTGCTCTCTTCTGCAGACTGTGTGTTTACAAAGAGGAAGGTTATTCTGAAATGAAGCAGCAACAGTCACATCAGATGGAATGACATTTACTTTAATCTATTTTTACCCACCCTGGCTTCTTTCACCTACAGAATGAAGGCCAGGCTCCAGGAGGGACTGGTTATAAACAGAAAACACTAGGCTGCTTCTCCAAGCTATGTTTAACTTAAGCAAGATGAATATTATTAAACCCCAAGTTGCTTGCATTAAAATTGTTATGATGGAAAATTACTATAAGACTTTGAAGGCTCCTAGAAATTCCAGCAGAAATTTTAAAAATTGCTTTTCTTGGGTTTTTTGGGAGTACAGAAGAGGATTTTTTAAAAAACACTAATGGCAGTGGAACTACACAGGGGCTTTGATCATCTATTCCTCATAAAGATTTTACAGCTTGTGTTTTCATTCACCTTTATCATTTCACCTATGTAATTTAGATGGAACTTTCATCTCTTTTTCAAGCTTTGACACAACAGAGGGCTAGAATGAGTATATTCGTATTGATATTAGACAAAGTATTATCATGCTGTTATGCATCCTAAATACTGCTATGCCAGCTATTTTATAATCCTAATGCTTTGTACTTTCCCGAATAATGTCCAAATTATCCCTTGAGGAGATACAGTGGTTCTTGATCTTTCTTTGAGTACAGGCAGTCCCCAGGTTACGAACAAGTTCCGTTCTTAAGAATGTCTGTAAGTCAAATTTGTGTGTAAGTCGGAACAGCATAGCGTTCTATACGTTAAAATCAGCATTTACGCAAATTGCGTAGTGTACTACGCTATGTACTCTATGTAAACGACGTAGCGCCAGGGAACCCAGTAGTCCGTTCTTAAGTATGGGTTGTCTGTAAGTCGGACGTTCTTAACTTGGGGACTGCCTGTATGCTTTCCCCCTCGTTAAAGGATGCATTGTATAGATACAAAAAAGTTATTCTTGAGAAGTTATTCTTAAATGCTCACACAGGTTTAAGAAAAATAGAATTACAGTGAAGTTGGATGGAAGCCAAAGCATAAAATAATTTCAGCAACCTAATGTGCTACTAAGTGCCCCTATTTGGTTGAAATCAGTGGGTCTAAGCTTCCCGATAAGGGGCATAAGCATTGTGAACTTGCACTGACATCAAATTGAAGGCACTTCTGGCCCAAGGCCAGAAGTTATGATTGTTAGAGAAATTGGGATAAGGACATGGCTCAAGGAACTAGAGAAAGCAGAGCATTCCTGTTCAACTACCAGGGTCCTGCTATTTCAGGAAATCACTCCACCTGCTGGTGGTTAAGGGAATAGCTACCCAATGCACTTTATGTTGAACACTAAACCACATTAACAAAGTCACTGCTATTGGGTGGCAATATACTTGCCCTACACATATATTTCATCTTAAGAGCTGGGGGGGGCAGGAGAATAAGGGCTAATAAAGACTTACTAGCTGGATGGGCACTATAGCATGTTGCAAAAAGAGAAAAGTGAAAGTTAAATGTTACTGCTGTATTTCATTACATTTAATGTAATCTAATCACATTAGATTCTATTGCCCTTGTTGGCTAAGCTGATGTGGTGGCATAGAATGTTCAGTTCTTCAGGAAACAAAGCAGTGTAGTCCACCTTCTGTGAGGGAAGCGAATGTTGTCAGTTTAGCTAGGATTAAAAGATCACACGGCAGCAGGTCAAAGACTAGGAAGAAGCCCTGAGATGCAGGGAGTTAAAGACCTGCAAAATCCAAAGATAAGGAAGTTGAAGGATACAAAGCATGAAATGAGAAAGTGGAACTTGAAGAAAGGGTCGGAGGAGAATGAGAAGTGAGGAAACAAGAGAAAGAGACTGAGGCAGGAAAGCAAGAATTGAAGCAGCAATAAAAGTGATGATCAGAGATGGGTTTCTGAATAAACTTCACAGTGCTTAAGAATAGGAGAGGCTATGCGCTATTGGGGGAGGAAGAGAGGAGTGCTAGGAAGGCTAGGGACCTGTGGCCTTTCAGATGTTGCTAGACTACAGCTCCCATCATCCCTGACCACCAGCCATACAGGCTGGGGCTGATAGGAGTTGGAGTCCCAACAACACCTGGCGGGCCACAGGTTTACAGTTTAGATTGTGACAGATGAATTCTACTAGTTATGGCTTCTTTTTTCTTGGAGGAAAGGCAGGGTATCAATCACATAAATAAGCTAAGTTACTGCAGCATAGGAACCCTAAGGGTCCAATGAGGGCCAATATGTGTGTGTGTGCGTGTATGAATTTCACACGTTGATTCAACTAATTAGCTAATCATCCAGCTACAGGGGTTCCTGGGTCTCTCTGTTGAGGGTCGACGTGCTCTAAATATAAGAAGTGGTGGGAAACAGTCACAGAGAATACCTGTAAGGCCATGTACCACTAATTGCTGAATGGTTGGTGGCAGTGTAGGAATGGGAATTATATTATTCCCATTCCTTACAACTCCTGGCTCTTTTAAGGGGGGGGAAATAGTTAAATAGTTTGCCAAAGTTCGTACACATTTGGAAACAGAATTCAAATCACACTCAACTGGCCAAATTTGGGCAAAACTACACATGAGGAACATGGAGTTGTTGCCAAAAACTGAATCTCTGTGTTGAGTTTGCTTGCTCTGTAAAGTGTAGTAAAATGTACCCCATATCTTCTTGATGTCCACATGATTCACTGACTCCACTCTACATCTTTGGCTGCTGCTGGCCAGGTGAGGGAATGTGCAATGTGATGCCATCAGGTCATGGAGTAAGTCTTACTACATGTTACAGAGCAGGTAGAATGGAACACAGATTTTTGATGTGGTTCTTTCCTTTTCAAGGAAAACTGGAGATGTGTCTTTGGAAAATTATTTCCCTAATCTCCCAGGTTTTCACAGACATTAAAAGTGCACAGACCTTATTTTCTAGAGCCCCTGATTTGAGGAGGAAACTGCTTGTACATGGAATCTGGAAAGCCTCCATACTCACAGTGTGTCTGAAAAAATCCAGTAAGTTGGATTATTAGCACTATTAGCACTCACATGTCCTGTTAGACTAGGACTGGGGAGACCTAGGTTCAAATCCCTACTCAGCCATGAAGCTAATGAACTGTATAAGAGAACAGTTCCCTGCCCCAAAGAGCTTACCATCTAAAATGTAATATAGAGGCGACAACAAATGGTAGGAAGGGGTAAACCAGGAAGGAATATGCCATTATTTCAGTCAAACATAACTTTCAGCCTACTTTCCCCACATGGTGCAGGAAATGGTGGCTCCATGGTGGCTTTGTTCTCATTAGTAGTTTGCCAAAGAAATACTAACATTTAACATTTAGATAGCTCTGAGTGTGCAAAGTGGTTCACAGGCCCACCCCGCAAGCTCCTATTTTCTCCACTCAGAAAAAAACCACACACACATGTTTTTTGTACTTTATTAAAAAAAACTCTACTTTATTAAAAAAAAACAAGAACAGCAACACTGTGATTGAACAATAATGCCAGAATGGAATGACGATGTTTGTTGCTGCTATTTGAGGTAGTTGGGATTTTTTCTTTCTTTCTCTTGAGGAGGGTGTGTTTTCTGCTAAAAAATTAATTTAAAAAAAATTTGTGGGTGATTACACATTTGAATGAAACTCAAGACATTTGATAACGGAAAAGCCGTTTATTGAAAGGACATTTCCACACAAGGAAAACATTCCACATATTGAACAAAGACCAAATTGAAATAACAACTGAATAATAATGAGTTAAATAACTGAACCAGGTAAATCTTAGGGTCTGAGCAGGTGTATACCTGAACTTGCAATACTTGCACTGCTTGAACTTGCAATTCTAGTGAAAGCTCTACATGCCCAACACTCACAATTAGAGAGGCAACCAATTCGGTTTCATGGCAGAAGTGCCAAAGTGGGCTGCTTTGGGATGGAGAGCCCTTGGATAGAATAGGCTTACTCATGAGCATTCTTCTCATGAAGAGGTTGGCCTCCAGGTTCTTAAAAAAATTAACTTGGTATAATGCTGCCATTTTTTGTACTTATTTTGGCATCTTGCAATCAAAGGTTACATTTATTACAGTTCGATACTTCCCAACAGCTGAAGCTCTCTGTGCAGTTCACAAAACAAAACCATAAAATACAATAGTATAATAAACAATATATAAAAAAATGTAAGGTAATGCAAATATCAGAACAAAACCAAAGTAATGCAAATATCTAGAAATGCATTAACTTTTTTTTTTAACTGAAAGACTAAAAAGTCTCGTAAAATAAAAAAAGGTATTCACCTGGCATCAAAAAGACCACAACATAGGAGTCAGACGGGCCTCTCTGTGGAGGGCACTCTGCAACTGCAGTGCCACCACTGAAAAGGCCCTCTCCTTAGTAGCCACCCATTCCACCTCATTTGGCAGGGACCACCCAGAGAAGGGCCTCTGGAGATTGTTCGCACTACATTATTTATTTATTATTAATTATATTCTTTATTAATTATATTTATACCCCACCTTTTTTCCTGAAAGGAACCCAAGGCGGCTTATATAATCCTCCTCCTCCTCTCCATTTTATCCTCACAACAGCCCTGTGAGGTAGGTTGCCCATTGTGGGTTCATTTACCAGCAAAGAGCTGTGGTGCATGCAGGCTGTCATTATGAATATGCAAGCCCCAGGCAGCGGGGGTTATTAAGTTAAATAACTGAACCAGGTAAATCTTGGGGTCTGAGCACATGTATATCGAAGGAGACATTCCTTCAGGTAACTATCTAAATTGAAAGGTGCAAATTCTCTTGTAGTTTGGATATGTATTAGGGCTGACTGTAGTTCAGCAATGATAAAGAGAAGGTATTCTCCACATGATCAAGGCACTTCCTCCCTAATCTTTGCTTCACATGTTCTAGGGCAGAATGGTACCACTGAAAACATACTCTCACTTGCCATTGCAACCCAGGAGTGTCAAACACATACAACCATCTGCTTCATATGATGTAGCTATTGCTTGAATGTAACAAACTCTTGCACATTCAAAAGTAGCACATAAGGAAACCTTTCTCCCTGGCACACTCCAGGGGAAGCATTAAAAAAAATCCACCTATCACCTGGTTAGACCATGATTCTTGACCATGCCATATGAACAGGCAATCTACAGATCATATGGTGCATTCAGAAGTTTGAGGGACAAATGGGCAGCATTTGGGATTTTAGGCAGCCCCTTCTCCCATTTTGCTATGGCTTCTGTCAGCCAGTGGAGGACTGTTGTTATATACTGCTCACCTTGCACTGATGATAAAATCCCAAATGCTAGATTTCTGTCCCAGGCACTTAAAAAGTGGCACACAGCAAAGGAATAAAACAGGAATGTCCCCTCCTTGCTTGGGGATTAAATCAGCAAAAATAATACTCTTCCATCTATTCACAATGAGAATAAGTCGTAGGGATGTGCTGATGCTGGGAAGTCAAGCTCATTTGAGCTCAATGGACTTCCTGCCTGCTTCCAATCCAGTGATCAGAAGTGGGCCGAGTTGGGGGGGTTTCTGCAGACTTCTGTCTCTAAGACAGACCACGGTCTGCACAATTTTTTTAAACGCTAAGGAAATTTGTGCAAGTGGTGCCATTGCTGTAAATGTATGCGATTTGCATAATTCACGGTATTTTGCACATTTTGCGCAAATCAGCACCTGAAAAGCGCATGGATCTAGCGCAATTTGCATAAAATCAGCAGATTTGTGCAAATCACACTAGATTCATGTGCTTTTCAGGTGCCAATTTGCACAAAACATGCAAAATACCATGATTTATGCTATTTGTGTGACGTTACACAAATTGCACAAATAGTGCAAATTTGCTCAAATTTCCATAGAGTTTTTTTTAAATGTGCAAACTGTGGCCTGTCTTAGAGATGGAAGTCTGCAAGCTGGCTCAACTTGCATCATAGTGAGCCAGCACCAATGCAGAGTTGGCGAACCAGAATCCGGGGGGGCAAATCTTGAAAATCCATCTGATTTTCCACCCCCCTATTGGATTCCTCACACAAGAAAACAACAACATGGGCACTGTAATAGCAGTGAAAACCAGGGAGAAGCAGGTTCTCCCAAAAGTGCCAATCAGGTACAGATAAACCTATCATTGAGGAGTTGGCTGACAGGCATCAGGCCCAGGGGTCCCATTGCCCAAAATCTGTGTATCATATTCATATATCATAAATATATCATAAATATACCTATATATCAGAATAAACTTCTGAATAAACTTATTTATTTGTTTATTTACATATTTCACTTGTACCACGCCTTTCTACCAGAAATGGACCTCAAGGCCTTGTCTGGAATACTGTTTTTATGCACTAATTTTTTACTTGTTTCTTGAGAGGAATTTGATTATAGTGTCACATACTTGGTGGGTGGTAATGGATTGAAGCCTAAGAACCACTGGGTTGGACAATGAGACAGGAGCAAGGTCAGGACAGGAGCTAGCTGCTATAGCTGCAAAGATATGTAGGCAATGCCTGTAGCAAACTCTAAATTCAGAGGGTCAAGAATAAGAATTGTCGGCAGGAGGGGAGCTGTCCTTTGCCTTGCATAGCTCCTTGTCTTCTCCAATGAGTAGCAAAAACAGAATGAACAATAAATATTGCAAAACAGATTGTGCAAATTGGCTTAAGTTGATACAGATTCTATCGGTCAGTTTTGCTTTGCATCGAGTTTGGAATGCCTGGCACAGATTTTCCCCCATGTGCGCTCACAGCACAAAATCCTACATGTAGCACGACTCGGCATATGATTCTTCAAGATTGTATAGAGAGGTTCCACATCTGCACTTCACGTTCCTGGTGGCATATGTCACCGGTGTGGAAACTTGCCATCTATGTGATCTGGAATAGCCAGGTTATCAACTGTGCTACAAATCACAGGGTGGCATGAATTCACCACAGGTATGCCCATTTAAGCTGACTTCTCACAATGGGTGTAATGTCTTGTCAGACCTTTGCAGTCTAGGCAGAAACATTCAGGGTTGTACAACAGAACCCTATGCCTGTTTACTCAGAAGTAAGTCTCTCTGTTTACTCCCTACTCTAGCTTTACTCCCTGCTAAGGGTGCAATCCTATGCATGTTTAGACAGAAAAAGTCCCTACAGCTCCTAGCATCCCCAAGCCAGCTTGGCTGACTGGAGAATGCTGGGAATTGTACAATGTTTTTCTGTCTAAACATGCATAGGATTGTGTCCTAAGTGTGTTTAGAATTTTAGACTTAGAAAAACAACAAAGTGTTCTTTGGCAATGTAAAGACTAAAACTGTTTCTCACCACCACTCCCAATCCATACCAATTATGTATACCAAACAATATCTTTCTAGATCTGACCATTTATGACACAATAAATGTATCAGTTTTTTAAAAGCCACGAGATTCTTTATAGTCAACGCCCAGTTCACAGCCGGCTGAAGCCTCACCTGCTGCCGCACCGCCTGCCTGAGTGGGGCGGGGCCAAGAGCGCCTCTCGGCGGCGGGCCTGTCCATGCCGGGGTCTGGCAAGGAAGAAGAGGAGGAGGACGCGGGGACGGGACGGCGGGCGAGGGCTGTGGCCCGGGGTCGCTGCGAGGCTGCTGCCTGGAGCTGGGTCCGGGTCCGGGTCTGGCCGGCCGTGTGGAGCGAGGCGGCGGCCGGGGCGAGGCGGCAGGCGGCAGAGGAGGGAGGCGGCCAGGCGCGCGCGCGGGCAACAACCACCTTACCTTGAGTGGCTAAAAAAAGAAGTCCTCTCCCTGCTGCGCCTTGCGCAGGGTCGGCCCTTCTCCATTCTCCGGCGGCGTCTGGGCCGCAGCCACTCTCTGCAGGCTGCGCTGCAGCAGCCCAGTTACAGGCCAGACAGAGCCTCGGCGAGCGTGGGAATCAATGGCAAGTGCAACCGGCCACTCGGCGTGCTCGCCTCGCTCCGGGCTCCGGCAACGCCCTGCAGGACATGTGAGCGATGCGCCGCGCGTCCCTATTGGTGGGCCTATTTTGGGGGAGGGGCCTGGAGCTGCCGCTCCAATAGCCCCTATCTTAATCCGGCCCTGAAACTGCAATATTTACCGTTTTATTCTCTGCCTATCACCAACATTACAGGCAAAGCTTTGATTCCACATTTTATGATTCCATTTTTTATTGTCTTAAGCTCAACTACAGCATGTGTGTTTCCAGCAGATTATCTCTGGTAATCACTTTCTTTTCCACAATGGAAATGATCTGAAAATTGCTCTTTGATAACCAAGGATGAGTTCGCTGAGGCTATGCTGCACAAAAGCTAGAATTGTGCAATTATCATTTGTAATGAGAAACTGTTATCAAAGTAACTGCAGGGGACATCTCCAGGACTTCTCCCGGAGTTGGGGAAATTTGAAACATATATTTCTCACACAGGAATTTTGCTATAAACCCTTCTGAATAATTCATGAAACTTGATTTAATGTTACAGTTAATTCTGGCATTTGCTGCCAGAAAACAGTACTCTTTAGGGTACATCAGTTTGGGGGCAAGGGAAAAGAAAGGGGTCAGTGCAGAGCTAAACTCCTAATTAAATAGCATAAAAACAAATAGTTGGGGCAGAATTCCAAACACTTTGATAACAAGATGCCTTTTGTCTGCAAAATATCTTCCTTAATGAAGTACAACAACCAGCTTCTCACATAACAGAGTGTACTGGGAATTGGGGAAGATGATGGAGGAGTAAAGGAGTGTTGTACAGAGTTCTGCCTCTAACTCTAGGTTTGCTTTAAGAAAGCTAAAATGTAAAGCTTGTTGTGCTGTGCTATCAGCAAATGGCCTTGGCCACTTGGCTGCTTGCCAGCCTGATGCAATGTACAGCAACTTACTGGTGTGACCTGGCTGCTGGCCAGAAGAATGACACTGCACAACAGCACAGCTGCTAGCAATTAAGCATGAGATCTGCAGCCCATGAGGCTTGGTGCTAGAATTGTATTTAAGACTAGCAAATGCAGACTGAAATGTGGTGGTTGGTAGTGGTGGGTTGTGTATGTGGTGGTTGGTAGTGGTGGTTAGTTAGCTGGTTGTGTTGAAGTGTGCTGAGAAGGAAGGAGAGAGATCCAGGAACCGTTTGGCTGCCAGCCTGAAGTAGGACAAAGAACCAGCAGGAGCCCTGACACAGACGGAGGACTGCAGCAAGGACCCAACTGATACTGGAGGCAGAGCTTCTTGACTGGTTGGTTGGTGATATCGTGGTGGCTGCCTGTCTAAGGGGTGGGGCTCTTACTAGAGAACTTGGGATTGTTGTACTTTGTATAATAAGGATCTTAACTCGCAATAAAAGATGTTTGGCTTGATCCTCCTGGATTTATTATGGCATGAGAATTCATCAAAGAACCCCTGCCAAGCCCTTTGGGAAAACATTTGGCAGAACACAGAGATAGCACAGAAGAGTGGTACATCTATGCATCATGTTATTCCCAACTAGAGGTCATTTCACATAGTAACGCAGGGGGAAATCTGGCTCATGCCTCCCTGAGTCACATTCCTGTATGATAAACATGTCACATTCACACATTTTTAATACTGTTTGATGGGATTCTGTTGGTTTTGCTGCAACAGACTAACACAGCAAACACTCTTCTTCACGTTAACATTCAGAGCACTGGTCAGGAATCACATCACGTCAGTAACCACTGTGGGCCTTCGTGACAGCAACTTCTCTAGAAGATGATACATGATCACAGTAATCCTGGCAACAGTTTTTTTTAAAAAAAAATCAGGCCAGTATTATTATCCCAGTATTGCAGATGAGGAGCTGGGACTGTGAGATATTTATTTATTTATTTATTTATTTATTTATTTATTTATTTATTTATTATATTTATCAATCGCCCATCTGGCCGGTCACCCAGCCACCCTGGGCGATGTACAATTAAAATACAATAAAACACAATAAAACATAATAATTAAAACAATATAAAAAATTCTCATTAAAAACCTAACCCACCCCATATTCCCGCCTGAACAGCCATGTTTTTAATGCACGGCAGAAGCTCATCATGGAGGGGGCATGGCGAAGGTCACTAGGGAGGGAGTTCCATAATGTGGGGGCCGCCACGGAGAAGGCCCTCTTCCTAGTCCCCACCAGCCTGGCTGCTCTGGCTGATGGGATAAGGAGAAGGCCGTCCGTGGCAGACCTTGTTGAGCGGCCTACTTGATGTTGCTGGAGGCGCTCCTTGAGATAAGCTGGGCCGGAGCCGTGTAGGGTTTTAAAGGTCAAAACCAACACCTTGAATTCGGCTCGGCAAGCAACTGGTAGCCGGTGCAACTCATTAAGCACTGGCGTGATGTGATCACGCCGGCGGCTGCCCTTAATCAGGCAAGCCGCCGCGTTCTGTACCAGCTGAAGCTTCCGGACCGTCTTCAAGGGTAACCGCACGTAGAGCGCATTACAGTAGTCTAGGCGAGAGGAGACCAAGGCATGAACCACTGATGGGAGCAGGTGATTAGGAAGGTAGGGGCGCAGCTGCCGTATCAGATGGAGTTGATACAGCGCCGCCCGGCTCACAGCTGCCACCTGAGCCTCCATGGACAGCTGGGAGTCTAGAATGACCCCCAAGCTGCGGACCTGGTCCTTCAGGGGTAGATGTACCCCATTCAGCACCAGGTCAACATCCCCTAACCTTCCCTTGTCCCCCACCAGAAGTACCTCGGTCTTGTCGGGGTTCAGTTTCAGCATGTTCCTTCCCATCCATCCAGCCACTGACTCCAGGCACTTGGACAGGGTCTCAACGGCCAACCTCGGTGAGGACTTGAAACAGAGGTAGAGCTGCGTGTCATCCGCATACTGATGACACTGCACCCCAAACCTCCTGATGATAGCTCCCAGCGGCTTGAGGTAGATGTTGAATAACATCGGGGAGAGGATGGAACCCTGCGGCACTCCACAAGTGAGCAGCCGAGGGTCCGAAGCCTCCTCCCCGAGAACTACCCTCTGATACCTTCCAGAGAGGAAGGACCGGAACCACTGCAATACAGTGCCTCCCAAGCCCAAGCCCTCCAGACGGTCCAGGAGGATACCGTGGTCAACGGTATCAAAAGCCGCTGAGAGATCGAGGAGGTCTAGAAAGGAGCATTCGCCCCTATCCAAAGCCCTCCTCATATCATCCACCAAGGCGACCAAGGCCGTCTCCGTCCCATGTCCAGACCTGAAGCCCAACTGGCACGGATCCAAATAATCGGCTTCATCCAAGTGTGCCTTCAACTGAGCACCCACCACCCGCTCGATCACCTTGCCCAGAAATGGTAAATTGGAGACTGGGCGAAAGTTGTTTAAATCCTGGGGATCCAAGGAGGGCTTCTTTAGAAGCGGTCTTATTACTGCCTCCTTGAGGGCTGATGGCATCACTCCCTCCTCGAGGGAGGCATTCACCACCGCCTTGATCCCCTCACCCAGTCTCTCCCTGCAGCTCATGATGAGCCAGGATGGGCAAGGGTCAAACAAGCAGGTGGTCGGCCTCACAGATGAAAGCACCTTGTCCACTTCATCAGAAGGAAGAAGCCGAAACCGATCCCACAAAACCAGTCTGCCATTGGCCTCCTCCCGCTCACTCCCTGTGTCCACGACGTACGATATCCCACTCCTAATCCGATCGATTTTATCTGCGAAGTGCTTCGCTAAAGCCTCACAGGAGGCTTTTGACTGTTCCAGTGGGTCCGGAGCGACTGGACCGACCAGACTCCGGACCACTTGGAACAGCCTCCTGGGGCAGCACTCTGCAGACGCAATGGAGGCAGCATAGAAATTGATAGTGGCTTCTCTGTGGCCACTGAGAGGGTTTGTGGCTGAAATGAGATTTGAACAAGCAGCCTCTTGTATCACAGTTCATTCTCTTCATCATCACTTCCCCTGATGCCCTCCAGATGTTTGCATATTTATTTAATTTTTATCCCACTTTTCCATCAAAAAATTATGTTCAAGGCGGCTAACAATAAAATACGGATTAACAAAATCTTAATTAAATAGCATAAAAACAAATACATTAAAACACAATAATAAAAGAAATAAATAGCACCAACCACTTAAAACCCCATTCAGCAACAGACCAGCTTATATGCCAAAGTCCTGCCTGAATAAAAATGTCTTTGCCTGCTGGCAGAAGAACAACAGAGAGGAAGACAACTGAGAACCCAGGCAGGTTCGCATTCTGGACCAGCTGCAGTTTCTGAACAAAGGCATCCCCACAGAACATGTTGGGGTGTAACTAAGGCATGCATGACTGTGGCCAGATCAGACATCTCTGATCTGGCCACAGGCACAGTTGGGGCACTAGCCTCACCTGTGCAAATGCACTCCTGGCTACTGCTGAAACCTGGGCTTCAATTTGTTTGCCCTCATCCAGTCCATTACTGACACCAGACACTGTTTTAGAACTAGAACAGCTTCCTTGGATTTAGATGGAAAGGATAGCATTGGGTGTCATCAGCAAACTACTGGCACTGAATGCCCAAATTCCTGAACTTTTGGATTTCAGTTTCCATCAGCCCCAGCCAACATGGCAAATGGTCAAGCATGCTGGGAGTTGTAATCCAAAATATCTAAAGGGCAACAGGTTGGGGAAGGCTAATGTAAAATAAATTAGGGCCCCCTTCTGACATTACATTTGAGAATATCTGGCTCTGAGAACTGGTTCCCTGCTTTCTATTTGGCCAATTCTACCTGGTGTGGGAGGGCAGGGTCCTAATGGATCCTAATGGGTCCTAAAGCAGCTACAAAGCTGCTGCAAGTGCCTAGAGAAGCCTTTCCCACTTCCCACTTCAGATATTTTGGATTACAGGTCCATCATCCCTAGCTAGCACCAGGGTGCCACTCCATTTTTTGGTACCTGTTGGGGATGAAATGGTGGAAGTATTGTTGCCAGCACTAAAAAAACAGTGCCTCTCCGGCAAAGTGTGATTTGTGCCTCAGTGTGCCCTGCCCAATAAACACATCAAGGGGAGAAGGGAAACCAGATTTATTTGAAGCCTCAAGTAGGCTCTAGGAGTCTGGGACTCAAATCAATAGCCCCGTTTCAAGTTCTTCTTGGATCTTTTATACAGCATGGGATCAGATACAGGTTTGCATCACATACAGTCACATTACATACAGTTGCTAGAAAAACATTCTCCTGGGACTTTCTCTTTCACATACATTCAACGACTTCCTCTGTCCTTCCTGGTACATACATTTCCTTCTGTCCACACTTTCCTATCAGTACAACTCTATCTTGTCCTTTCTGTTCTTTGGAAAGTACACGCATCAGTCTGACACTAGCACCACCACCCCTTCCCCCTTCCTCCTCCTCCTGTCTTTTTACTTATTGCACACACATTCCTTTTGTGATTCCCTTATCAGCGTCCTTCGTACACACACATTCTTCGCCTCTTCTCAGGCCTTTTCCTCCCTCCCATTTACTGCAGCTGTAAACAAAGCAGCTTGCAACCTTACTTTTTCTTTCTTACATCCCAATCCACACACACTTTGCAACTTTAGCAAGCAGTTTCTTACAGAAAGGCAAGAAAACAGAAAACAAGAATGTAAGATTCTCTAGTCAGGCCTAACTAAACATTAGAACAGGGGTACAAATTCGCATGGACTCCAACAGCATGATTTTGGGTTCACTGGTGAGAGAAGGAGGAGTTAACTAATTGAGAATACCCTAGGCAAGAGTTAGGGGTGAGGTGACCTAGATGAGGGGGCTGCCAGCCACTGTTTGTGCAAGTATTGGTAAATGTCTTTGGCATGGACTATATGACTGAGAGGACTAAAAATATGAGCATGATTTCTATGGCTCCCTATGGAGTTTCATGCTTATGGGACTTTCTGCTGCCTTCTTTAATGATGCTGCTTTGACAGAAGTTGAATGTAATTGGCTTAAATTTTAATATTTTGATATTGATATATTCTTTTGCTGTTTACAATTTTAGTAATATGAATTAGTTATGAAGGCTATGTTAGCTAAATGTGGATTATTTTTGTGATAATTGTTCTTAATTTATGAAAGGATTTTATGTTTATGGGAAATTTAATCAGCGTGTTTGTTAGCCAGCTAATGTGGATATAAATATTACATTTATGAAAAGTGTTTAATGGATTTGATATATGTATGAATTTATATATTTATTTGTTTTAATCATCATCGTCATCAGATTTATTACTCAACCAACCATAATACTGTTTCCATGAGCCACTTTGAGCATAATTATGGAGAAGTGGCATAGAAATACACTAATAATAATACATTCCTGCATTGCTTGGGCAATGTCAGAAACTCCAGGTGGGAGTCCATACTGCAGTTCCTCCCTATGTCGTCATTACCCAGGGAATGGGGCGATACAAAATATAAATAAACTAATAGTAAATAATCACCATCATTAAAATAATATAACAGCTAATCAGAGAAGCACAACAATCTCTAGTATACCTTTTGATATAAAATAAGTTTTACCAGCTTCTTAAAGTAAACAAACTAGGCAAGCCAAAGCATGCCACCACTACAATGGCCCTGCTCCAAATCACCACCAATTTAACCTCTGACAGCCATTAGATTAGGAAGGGTCCACAGCTCAGTGAAGAATGCAAGCCTTGCAAAAAAGAGTCCCAGATTCAGCCTCGAACATCTCCAAAGGGATCTCAGTTGGAAGGGCTGGGAAAGATCCCCACCTGGAGATCTGCTGCCAATAGGAGCAGACTGGGCTGGGCTAGAGAGGTCTGGTCAGGCTCAGTATAAGGCTGATTCATATGAAGTGATTCAATTTTACTTATATGGATAATTTGATAATTTGGTTGGTTGTCCTTCCCACTGGAATATTCCAGTTCCTTTTCTCTTTATTTTCAAGGCTCACCAGGTACAATTCGAGAACTGAAAATCGTGGGATAGAAATCTATCAATAACTCGACAAAAAGATCGAGAGATCTATTAATAACTCAACAAAAAGATCGAGGCACCAGAGTGCTGAAAGAAGGAGTGCCTTTGGCTGACCAGATTAAATTCAGGCTGAAGACACAAGCAAGGTTGGAACTAGTCGTTTTGTTGAAAATGCTTTCCTGTGACACCTGGAAAAAGAAATACATGCAGATCACTAAAAACACAAAACATGGAGAGGGACGAACTGTCGGGCACAGCTCAAAACTGAATTTCAGGAACAATTTTATATTGTTACATTTACACACTATCCTGCCCAAAAAGCACTCTCCCCATGCCTTGGTTTACAATAAAATAAAATACACACAAAATAACAAAGTCAGAAACAATAACTGAGATAAAGCAGCAGCACAAAGCATAAAAACGATCAGTCTTAGGAAAATGGTCTGATCATAAAAAGCTTTTCTGAAAGGGAAGGTATCAATAAGCCCTTAAAGGCAAGGAAGGAGGGTCAAATGAAAAGTCATACCATTCGTGCAATGGAGAAGCAGAGATGTAAAATTCCTGGATTTTTTTTTTAAGCCATGGGTATTTTTCCAGAAAAAATAATTAGATTTGTAGAAAAATTATAATATAAGCAATACATGTTTTCTTATCAGATTGCAATTTACTTTTCTGTTTTAAGCACTTAAAATGCATTGTGTGTAGCTTAGCACACGAAAGTACACACTGCACTATATTTATGAGTTTTTTAAAAGTATAACTTAGGTTAATTAAATAAATAATAATGGACGTATCTCATTTATATCCATGCTTGCACAGGTACTAATAAGATTATTAGCAGGGTGTCCTGTTAGAGCTGTAACAGGAGAGTCCAGGGTTGGGGAGGCACTGGGACGAGACACTCTCGGTGGATAGAAGAACCCTTTCACTGAACTGAGATCAGCCGTTTGAAAGTGTTGAGACTGCTCATGTGGGGGCTAAAAGTGGGGAGGAAATGTGGGCATCTACATTGGGATGCAGCTTGTGTACATATGCACCCATGTCCCCACCACCACCACCACCACACTTTTGGCCCTCACATGAGCAGACTGCATAGGGCTATAGCAGTGATGGCGAACCTATGGCACGGGTGCCACAGCTGGCACGCAGGGACCTCTCTGTGGGCACTCGAGCCATTGGTCACCAGATCGCGAAAAGACCGTCCCCTTCTGCAAAACACTAATGATTTTGTTCTTTCTCACAGTGTGGAACAGAATGATTTTATTCTAGAATTCCTGTTACAGAATTCTTTTCTACATTGTTATCACATTTAAAAGATTTTGAAGAATGATGCACAGAGCATGGCTTGGATGTAAAGCCCTAACACTTGACCTGAGTGCTGCATGTGTTGCTCTCAAACTAACGGAGTATGAACCAAGGTTTGACAAATTATCAGCATGCATGTAATAGCAAAAATCACATTAATTGTGCAAAAGCATGCCCAATGCAAACTTTTACCTAATGCAGTGTTTGCAGTCCAAGACATAAAGTGTTTAAAATGTGTTAAGCACGTTTAGTTTTCTTGTTTATCTTGCTCATCCTAGTTCAGGTTGACTTTTACTTTTACTAATCCGACACCTGTAGAAGCTGGGAAAGGACCCGGGGTAAAGCTTGCCCCATACAATTTCAGTCTGGCATATAATCATATTACAAGTTGAGAATCCCTTATCCAAAAATATATGTGCCTAATTATTTAAAAAGTTTGTATAAATTCCCTTCAGGCTATGTGTACAATGTAGTACTATAATAATTCTTTGAGTTGATTTTTCCCCCCCACAAAAAACTGTTTGTATCATTGAAAGCTCTGTTATTGTGTTTTTCTTTTAAGACAAAAGATGTTAATTAGTTTGGACAACTGTATGAGTTGTTTTTCTAAGACTAAAACCTCAGTATTCAGGTTTAATTGCAGTGTTGGCACTTTGAAATAAATAAGTTGGTTTTGTGTTGCAGTTTGGGCACTCGGGCTCAAAAAGGTTCGCCATCACTGGGCTATAGTGTTCTGTCTTTCCTTTACACACTGGGAGCACTCAGCCTCCCTGACCTTGAATATACTGCAGAGGACTTTGGCAAGCACTGCTGTTCATTTCACACAGGGTACCCAGAAAGGTCAGAAGCAGTGTGAGAAAGACTTGAGCCTTCACAGGTGAACATTTTTTCAGAGTCCTCCACAGTGGCCACAGAGTGCATCCAGGTTCCCAAGAGCCCTGCTTTAAATGTGAATGCTCATATTGTTGGCATAGTGGGGCCCTCGCCAGTCCTTTGGCCCCAGCAAGTGAACAACCTCACTGACCACTGGTGCCAGACATGAGCTGAACTGCACAGAGTCTATGCCGAATGGAAATCTCCCCCCACCCCACCCCACCCCGGAGTTTCGAACTACCTTGACCTTTCCAAATGTAAAACACTCCCTCAGATGTTGAAGATTAAAAGGCAGGGATCAGCAAAAGCTGCAGATTTGAGCACCAAAATCAACTCAAGTCTGCACTTTACATAACAAGGGACACTCAAAAATAATTCTATGTTCTACTACCCAATTATAGGAGACATCACCAAGTACTTTTGCACACCTCATTAACACCTTGAGTGTGCTCGGCTGTTAAGAAGTTTATTGAAATGGCATGTCTATTACTGGAACAAAAAGTCACTTTCATCAATAATGCTGAAGGGAGATATGTGTAGTTAAAATAATAGCAAATGAGGTGAGGATTTTCATAATAGCTTCTGGAGATTATATTAAGCAATGACAGATGAAGGTATCCGACATATCCAGTAGTACTGTGTCAGTCAGTCAGTCAGTCAGGCAATCACTCGTGACCGAGTAAGATTGTCTTCCAGGATAAAAAAGAAAATTTACAAAAAGGAGATTTTAAAAGGAGGAAAATTCTAAAGAAAATTGTGTAGACTTTAGCGATGGGTCCGTAAGTGACTGTGGAGGCCAATTCTAGATCCACACAGCTTCCCACAGTGAGGACACAGGTTACCAGATGGAAGATGGTCTTGTAAAGGATTCATTTGACGTGCTTTTCGCTTAGCACGTTTCTCCCTTTCACCTTGCACTCGAGCTTCTTCAAAGTCCATAGAACCTTTGTGAAAGGCCAACCTCCAGTTAGATCATTCATGGGCCAGAGCTTCCCAGTTTTTGATGTTTATATTGCATTTTTTTAGATTAGCCTTAAGAACATCTTTTAACCTCTTTTAACCACCGATATTCCGCTTTCCATCCTTGGGTTGGGAATAAAGTAACTGCTTTGGGAGACGGCAGTCAGGCATTCGAACAACATGAAGTTGGCGTTGAAGGATCATTTTTTCAATGCTAGTAGTCTTTGCTTCTTCCAGTACACTGACATTTGTTCGCCTATCTTCCCAAGTAATTCGCAGGATTTTCCGGAGGCAACGTTGATGAAATCTTTCAAGGAGTTGGAGGTGACGTTTATAGATAGTCCATGTTTCGCAGGCATACAATAAAGTTGGTAATACAATGGCTTCATAAACCAGTGTTTTGGTCTTCTTACAAATATCCCGATCCTCGAACACTCTATGTTTCATTCGAGAAAACGCGGCACTTGCGGAGCTCAGACGATGCTGGATTTCACTGTCGATGTTAGCTGTAACAGAAAGATAGCTGCCAAGATAGAGAAAATGATCGACATTTTCCAGTATTGTCCCGCCAAGCTGGATAGATGGCAGCAGAGGTGGCTCTGTTTTGAGGGAAAGTGAGACAGAATTCAAGAATTGCCTTGATGAATCACACCAGAGGTCCATCTAATCTAGTATCCTGTTTCCAACAGGGGGCTGATAAACTGATTAGAAAAAAAAAAAGGTACAGCCTCCCTTAGCTCCCCAAAGGATAGATATGGTTTTAGTGCTGGAGCATGCTTTACTATTGTCACAGGGATGTTGCCAAAAATTGGTGAGTTAGTTCTCCACCCACAGCTGTAACATTTTTGGAATGGCTTGCCGTGCGGATGGCCACCATTACATGGGGAGACTCCATACCTCCTTTGCAGCATAGAGCTTGGTAATGGAGAACTTGCCACAGGAATGTTCTGGGGTGTTAACTGTTCCCTAACTGTTGAACATTTCCCCATATATAGACAGAATAGCAGAGAATAGGATCAGGCAGGTGGAGGCATGGCCATGGGTTACACCAGTGTGCTCTGCTGGCTGGGTCATGCTGGGAGTTGTAGGCCAAAAACATCTGGGGACCCAAGGTTGGAGAACACTGTGTTACACTGTACAACTTTAGTATGCACTATCTTTCAATAAAGCATCTCTGTCTACTGACAAAGGGTTTACAATTTTATATTCAAAATTACTGCAGAAAACAATATTTATATCCAGGCTTTTAAGGATGCAACTTACAAATCAAGGGGAAGCTTTAAAACGTTAGTAAGAGAGACTTGCAAATGTGTCTTTTAAACAGCTTATTGCATTGTTTGATTTTATTTGAATTTACATGATACTTTTGTTAATTTATAGAGGGGTAGTTATACCACAGTTATCACTGAGGTCATTAGTCTGCTTTGACTTTTATTATTATCAGAGGCAGCAGCAGTTTGAAACTGCTATTTTGACAATTAATATTCCATAGCATTATTAGAATTTTTAGAATAAACATTTCATCTATTACCCAAAAAACCCCAGCTACAACGCAGATTCAGAATTAAATGACAACAATCATGAGGATTTAATTCCTACTCACCATATGGAAAAAGCATATCAGAAACTTCAGAACAGCATAATTTTGCCCAGGACATCTGAAGACTCTGTGTACAATTTCTTTGCAGCTGGTCACCTGTAAGCTACTTTTCACACCTGAAAGAACATAGAACATATGTTATCTAATCTTGATAGATAATCAAAGGGGTATGTTGCCAGATAATACCAGCTTGCCTCCATTTTGGTCCCCACACTGTCATCTTGCCTCTCAGGCCTCCATTTTTTCCTGAAACATTAGCTGGTAAAGGATAAGAAAGGAGGACAGAATGCATTTACAGTTCCAGCTGACCCCGTCTGATGAAATGGCCTGGGAACTGTTGGATGCATTAAAGTCAAATTGGTGAGTGAGATTCTAAACTTTCAGTTTCTAAAACATCAAACCTATTGGAAGTAGGAATTGTAAACTTTCTATCATCTAATATGGGCCGCTCAGATCTGAAGAACTCCTCAATTTTAAGCTGCTTAGTATGGGGTGGGGAGGATAAGAATTATTATGGGAGCGCTTCCTAGGACCCTTTTCGGTAAGCATTCCAAGTAATAATGGGGATACACCAGCTTTTAAGTGTATAAATACACGTAGTCAATCCCCCCCCCCAAAAAAACAATGTTCTTTTTCCATCTTCTTCAAGCTTCTCAAAACCTCTTCAGAATTCCTTCCTACGTTCCACACCACAGGCTCGGCTCAGTTTTTGCAAGGGAGTATCAGAGTGTTTCAATAGTCTTCACTTGTTATACCTAACATAAATCAACTCCCTCTTCTTTATCAAGGTATAAACTTACTCTTCAAAGACAACAGGCCGTGGTCATTGAATCACAGTTCTCAAGTTTCAAGCAATAGACCTGTTCCTGAAATAATAGTTCTGACAAGTCTGCTTCAAATTCCAGAGGCTCAGAATCTCTGACTTCACGGAGAAGACCTAATTAGGCATTTAGTTCCCACATGTCAATTGGCGTCCTCCTCTTGTTTTAATCAAGTTGAGGCACCAGTGAAGTTCAAATCGTCTCTTTTTCCAGGTCCTGGCAGATAAATTTTTAATGGTTGCAGTCAAGGAGCAGGAGAGTGGAATGTAAAACTTACACTGTTGTAAGCTGTTGATTCTCTTCTTTTCACTTTTCCCTTTCTTGGTCCTTGCTACTTGTGCAATCTTAGTTACAGTTAGTTTGTTTTCCCAGCGTGTTTAGGAGAAACAGCAAACAGAGATAGGGTGGTTCTAACATGAACGTGGGCTCACAGTGAGTAAATAGATAAAATTCCAAAACACTAGTTAAAACCACAGCAAAAAGATAAAACTTCATATGCACAAGATAAAACCACAAACAAGGGTAAAACATGATATACAACAAAGGGGGGGGGAGATGAAAAAAAACCCAAAACTAAAAGAAAACACAGTTTAAAAAGGATTTAAAAGGGAGTGTCTAAAACAAGCTGCTGGTCCGTCGCCATCTTGGTATTTGGTAAATGCAAGAAACTTCTTAACTGGTCACTAGATGGGAACAAACTGGAGCAAGTGCCCTCTTTTAAGTATCTTGGTGTGGTTTCCCAGTGGACGGGGCATGGTCCCTACAGGTTCAGTCACCCCGCTATCTGGAAGAACATTAAATGGATTATTACGATTTTATCACACAAAAGGGGGTAATTTGGTCCAGCCCATTTTAGAAATATACAAGACCAGGGTTTTGCCAAAATTGTTGTGTTAAGTAGGCAATCACTCGTGACCGAGTAAGATTGTATTCCAGGATAAAGTTACAAAAAGAAAATTATAAAAGGAGGAAATTCTAAAAAATTGTGTAGGCTCTAGTGATGGGTCCGTGAGTGACTGTGGAGGCCAATTCTAGATCCACACAGCTTCCCACAGTGAGGACACAGGTTGCCAGATGGAAGATGGTCCTGTAAAGGATTCATTTGACGTGCTTTTCGCTTAGCACGTTTCTCCCTTTCACCTTGCACTCGGGCTTCTTCAAAGTCCATGGAACTGGTTATATGGAGCTCCACTATGGGCTATGGCCAATTTAGATCCACTAGAGAGAGCTCAAAATAAATTTTTGCATAGACCATCTTTATCTCCATTGATAAAACCATTGAAGGGAAGGCCATCATTTGCAAAGGTTTGTCTCCTGTTGTGTAATGTTGACAAGTGTATATCCTATGGAACATTCAAATTCCTTGTAAATGTTTTACAAATGTACACTGTAAAAAGTTAAGGTTATAAGGGAAATTATTTAATTTCTGAAGATCTATTAACTAAGCTCTGACCGTGTATAATGGCAAATTGCTGTGATACAATAAAGTTGTTGTTGTATGTTCCCTCCAAAAAACAAGAGACCTTCACTCACGTGTCAACCTGCCTGATAAATGGTCTTTTATATTAAAACATAGGTCGTAACAGAATTTCATATTTCTGTGCTGTACTTTAAAACTGTTCTGGCCTCAAGACTGGCAGGAAGCTTATACAGCAAAGGTTTGATGTTATGGCATTGCTAGAGTAAGAAAGATGTGAGTCTCAAACAACAGTTCTAGACAAGCACAGCTGCTATCTGTAATTCTGATTAATGTCTTCAATTAGGCTTGCTGCAAGTCACTAAACTAAAGCATACCTGGAAACACACACACACACACACCAGCCTGTTAAAAGGAAACATTTATTATGCAGTACTTCACACAAGGAGATCCTCATCAGATAAGAGCATTAATTGTTACATCAATTCCCATCAGCCAAATGATTCACCATCTGGAAATCTGGCCAAAGTGAACCTAATTCTGAACCACAGAAAACAGAGGCAAACTGTGGTGCCTGCAGTGAAACTGGGAAGGATGCAACACCTCTGAGACCTCCATTTTCAAGGGTCTAAACCAGCCCAAAGATGATGGTGAAAAGCAACTTTAAGAGGAATTACATTAATGTACACAGGACAGGACTCAAAGCAGAAGGACTGTTTCGAAGGTCAGCTAGCATACAAAGTATTAAAGAGATTCAGAAACTTTATAATCAGGGTAGGTTGCCATTCAGCTGATCAAAATATTAAGAATGTTTTTTAAATAACATTAATGTTGGTGAGCATGTATTGTTACCTTTATTACATCATTGATGAATCACTAACTCATTTGTTGAAATGTCTCCACTGACTTAAATTATTATTGGTTGATTAATCACCTACCTTTTAAAATAAACCACAGGGATCTTAAGTTTTAGCCTGACCAGTTAAAATTGACCCACACTAAGCATTAGTCAGGGATCCAAAGAACTACTACATGAGCCATTTATTGTGTGCTTATGAGAGGGGGAAGAGTACAGGGGAAGAGTACAGGCAGGTAGCACAGAACTGCAGGAATAGTGTCAGGAAGGCTAAAGCTGAGAATGAGCTAAGGTTAGCGAGGAATGCTAAAAGCAACAAAAAAGCTTTCTTCAGATACATGCACAGTAAAAGAAAGAAGAAAGAACTGGTGGTTCAACTACGCAATGAGGATGGCAAATTGATAACAGAAGACAAAGAAAAGGCAGAAGTGTTCAATTCCTACTTCGGCTCAGTCTTCTCCCAAAAGAGGGTCTATGACCCCCCTGGCAAACCTGAAGTGCAGACTGAAGGGGCAGAATTGCAGCTTGAGATTGATAGGCAAATGGTCAAGGAGCACCTGATTACTCTGAACGAGTTTAAATCTCCAGGGCCTGATGAGCTGCATCCTAGAGTAATAAAGGAACTGGCAGAAGAACTCTCAGAACCACTGTCTATTATCTTTGAGAAATCATGGAGGACAGGTGAAGTGCCAGACGACTGGAGGAGGGCAAATGTTGTTCCCATCTTCAAAAAGGGCAAGAAGGAGGAACCTGGGAACTATAGGCCAGTCAGTCTGACATCAATCCCCGGGAAGATTTTTGAGCAGATTATAAAGAAGTCAGTCTGCAAGCACCTTGAAAACAATGCAGTGATTACTAGAAGCCAGCATGGATTTGTCAAGAACAAATCCTGTCAGACTAATCTGATCTCATTTTTTGATCGGGTAACCTCCCTTGTGGACTGTGGGAATGCTGTGGACATTATATACCTGGACTTCAGCAAAGCTTTCGACAAAGTGCCTCATGATATCCTGATTAGTAAGCTAGCTAAGAGTGGGCTAGATGGAACAACTATCAGGTGGATCCACAATTGGCTACAGAATCGGACTCAAAGAGTGCTTATCAATGGTTCCTTCTCAAACTGGGGAGAGGTAACGAGCGGGGTACCACAGGGCTCGGTCCTGGGCCCGGTGCTCTTCAACATTTTTATTAATGACTTGGATGAGGAGGTACAGGGAATGCTTATCAAATCTGCAGATTACACAAAGTTGGGTGGAACAGCTAATACTCTGGAAGACAGAAACAAAATTCAAAGTGACCTCGATAGGCTGGAGCGCTGGGCCGAAAACAACAGAATGAAATTTAACAGGGATAAATGCCAAGTGCTGCACCTAGGGAGAGGAAACCAAATGCAGAATTACAGAATGGGGGACACTTGGCTCAACAATACTACAAGTGAGAAGGATCTTGGAATTGTGGTAGATCACAAACTGAATATGAGCCAGCAATGCGACGTGGCTGCAAAGAAGGCAAATGCAATTTTGGGCTGTATTAATAGAAGTATAGCTTCCAAATCGCGGGAAGTGATAATTCCCCTTTACTCGGCACTGGTTAGGCCTCATCTTGAGTACTGCGTCCAGTTCTGGGCACCTCACTTTAAGAAGGACATAGACAAACTGGAGAGGGTTCAGAGGAGGGCAACAAGGATGATAAAGGGACTGGAAACAAGGCCCTATGAGGAGAGACTGAAAGAACTGGGCATGTTTAGCCTTCAGAAGAGGAGACTGAGGGGAGATATGATCGCACTCTTCCAGTATTTGAAGGGATGTCACACAGAGGAGGGCAAAGATCTCTTCTCGTTCATCCCAGTTTGCAGGACACGGAATAATGGGCTCAAGTTACAGGAACCTAGATTCCACCTAAACATCAGGAAAAATTTCCTGACTGTCAGAGCAATAAGACAATGGAATCAACTACCTAGGGAGGTGGTGGGCTCTCCCAGTCTGGAGGCATTCAAGGTGCGGCTGGACAGACATCTGTCAGAGATGCTTTGACCTGGATTCCTGCATTGAGCAGGGGGTTGGACTCGATGGCCTTGTAGGCCCCTTCCAACTCTACTTTTCTATGATTCTATGATTCTATGAGGTCTCATGGTAGTTTTCATAGAATCAGAGAACAGTAGAGTTGGAAGGGGCCTACAAGGCCATCGAGTCCAACCCCCTGCTCAATGCAGGAACCCGTCAAAGCATCCCTGACAGATGACTGTCCAGCTGCACTTTTAATGCCTCCCTAGGTAGTTGGTTCCACTGGCATATTGTTCTAACAGTCAGGAAAAATTTCCTGATGTCCAGGCGGAATCTGGCTTCCTGTAGCTTGAGCCCATTATTTCGTGTCCTGCAATCTGGGATGATGGAGAAGAGATCCTGGCCCTCCTCTGTGTGGCAACCTTTCAAGTACTTGGAGAGTGCTATCATATCTCCCCTCAGTCTCCTCTTCTGAAGGCTAAACATGCCCAGTTCTTTCAGTCTTTCCTCATAGGGTCTTGTTTCCAGTCCCTTTATCATCTTTGTTGCCCTCCTCTGAACCCT
The DNA here is from genome assembly GCA_021292165.1 of Shinisaurus crocodilurus. NCBI lineage: Eukaryota > Metazoa > Chordata > Lepidosauria > Squamata > Shinisauridae > Shinisaurus > Shinisaurus crocodilurus. Next base: position 185,948,389 of record CM037879.1, read on the forward strand.
CTCCAGTTTGTCTACATCCTTCTTAAAGTGTGGTGCCCAGAACTGGACGCAGTACTCAAGATGTGGCCTAACCAGTGCTGAGTAGAGGGGAACTAGTACTTCCCATGATTTGGAAGCTATACTTCTATTAATGTAGTCCAAAATAGCATTTGCCTTTTTTTGCAGTCACATCACATTGCTGTCTCATATTCAGCTTGTGATCTACAACAATTCCAAGATCCTTCTCACTTGTAGTATTGTTGAGCCAAGTATCCCCCATCCTGTAACTCTGCATTTGGTTTCTTTTTCCTAGGTGCAGCACTTGGCATTTATCCCTATTAAATTTCAAGATCAAGATCACTTTGAATTTTGTTTCTGTCTTCCAGAGTATTAGCTGTTCCACCCAACTTTGTGTCATCTGCAAATTTGATAAGCATTCCCTGCACCTCCTCATCCAAGTCATTAATAAAAATGTTGAAGAGCACTGGGCCCAGGACCAAGCCCTGTGGTACCCTGCTCGTTACCTCTCCCCAGTTTGAACCATTTGAACCAGGAACCATTGATAAGCACTCATTGATAAGCATTCTGTAGGCAACTCTGGATCCACCTGATAGTTGTTCCATCTAGCCCACTCTTAGCTAGCTTGCTAATCAGGATATCATGAGGCACTTTGTCAAAAGCTTTGCTGAAGTCCAGATATATTATGTCCACCGCATTCCCACAGTCCACAAAGGAGGTTACCCGATCAAAAAATGAGATCAGATTGGTCTGATTCCGGTGCTTTACACAACATCATCATCATCCAGGGCCTCCCCTGTACTTTACAACAGGTTTAGCATTTTTTTCCACTAAAGTCTGGTATATCCCTGAATGGTGGAATGAAACCCTGTATATTTGCACAATTCCGCTATACCACAGTGCTACCTAGAGGTTGCATAGTGGAACATATAGAAAGGCAAAGAAAGACCACCACCCGGGGGGGGGGGGACATGGAAAGGAGCCAATCTTAATCCCACAAAGAATCTGGAAGCAGAAGCCTTGGTAAATGACGAGTTAAAGGCCTCATGTAGAAAAGCCTTCAGTGGGATTTTGTGGGCTCATTGGTAGAACACACTCTTTGTACCTGTAAGTTCCCAGGCTCATTTCCTAGAATCTTCACTTAAGAGCACCCTAAACTGCAAATCTGGCTTTAAGTTTCTAAACTGGTTGAGTATGTGGCAGGGGTCTGTTGTTGCATAAACACAAATCCAACATCCCTTTGGGCACTTGGAAAGTGTCACATGGTTCATGGATCCACACCTTAGTTGACTGATCTCCTGGTTCAGCTAATTAAAGGTTGCCACCCTAGCTTTAAGATAAGCAGCAACAACCTGAAAAATGACAGTAGGCATTATCCCCTAATGTCATAAAAGGAGCCTTACAGTGATCTGTGGCAACTAATGAATAATGAAGTTTGAGTGCAATGCAGTCTGGTTTTTTGTAAGCACTAACATTGCCTTCTGTGCTCCTCAGGTTACTTCAGTTAGTTAAAAATTGCCCAGTGAAGCATCATCTTGCCATTTTGCCTTGAATGCTTTTTTCCCATGGTTATGATGACAAAAAAAATAATCTGTGAAATGTACAGGAGTCATTTTATGAAAACCTTTTATAAAGCAAATACCTTGCAGCCAGATGAGCAACATACAATTGCTACTGCTGCAGGAAAAATACTAGGATATCTACAATTTCTCTCTTTTATATATGGTTTGGTGGCTTATGCTGGCTCAGCTTGTCTGAGTGTGGAAAGCTAAGCAGGGTCAAGCCTGGTTATTACTTGGATGGGAGACCCCTCCTCTAGTTTCCTGCATTGAGCAGGGGGTTGGACTCGATAGCCTTGTAGGCTATCTATGATCTATGAATCTATGAAATCTATGAATCTAATTTCTCTGAACATATAAATATGCTTTTAATAATGTTATCCACAGGCCACCCAAGATGAAGAATTTACACCTGAAACAGCTTAGACTCCATTGAAATAATTACAATTTGAAACTGGTGCAGAGAAGTCATTTTAGTATTGGAATTGTACATAAATTCATATTCATCATTTGATTGCAGCTAGCATGTGTGAAATGGCTATTACAAAACAAGCACCACAAACATGATCAGGATCACACAGCAGCCTGTGTTCAGAAGCCTCTGGTTGATGGTAAGCAGCAGTTTTCAGAACTGCACAAGAGGCTATTTCATGGCTTACACGGGGATATCAAATAGCCTATTCCTCTCCAGGGTCTTGATGCACAAGTTACTTTTTGGGAAGTGTCAGGGCAGGAGAGAAGGAAAGGATCAGTAGATTCTTTATGGAGTTCTCCTAAATACAGAAAACGATGAGCATGGAAGAGAGGGAGCAAATCACAGCTACTGCAAATATCTGCTGAGGCTCTGAAAAGTGGGTTAGAGCAACGCAGGCCGGGAAAAGGCAGTCAAAGTCATATCTGCCCATTGGTTTAGCCAAAGCTCTCTGGGCAGTTTACAACAATTATAAAATTACACAATACAATACAATTATACAATAAAAATACAATGTTACAATAAAATACAGTATAAAAAAATACAAGCAACAAAAACATTGAAAAATTTACACAAACATTTTAAAAACACTTTTAAAATTACTTACCGGTAAATAGCTAAGACAGATGTAAAAAATAGACTGGATAAAAAGATGACATAACCACCACCACCCATGTGCTATTTGCAGCAGTTAAATGCCTCAGCATAGAGGGCAGTTTTAACCTGGCGCCAAAAGGATAGTAAATTTGGCACCAGGCGGGTGTCAGTGTTCCACAGTTCCCTCCTGGGGGCGGCAGTTGGAGGAAGGCCCCAGATGACACAGAGTAGTGTCCAGGTAGACTGTGGTTGGGAGAGGTGTACCGTCAGGTATTGCGGTCCTAAGCCGTGTCAGGCTTTATAAGTTAAAACCAGCACCTTGAATCGGGCTCGGTAGCATATAGGCAGCCAATGCAAGCGGACCAGAACAGGTGTTACATGTTCGGACCTCCTGTTCCCATTTATTAATCTGGCTGCCGCATTTTGCACCAGCTGCAGCTTCCAAACAGTCTTCAAGGGCAACCCCATGCAGTAGTCAAGTTTATAGATTACTGAAATCAGGCTATCCCTGTCCAGATAGGGGCATAGCTGGGCCACCAGCTAGAGCTGGTAGAAGGTACTCCGTGCCACTGCGGCCACTTGAGACAGCATGGAGATATCCACATCCCTGCTGTCATCCTTAAGACTTTACTCAGGGAGCTCCTTGAGCCCTTATTGACTCTAAGAGTACGTGAGTTATATCTTCAACTGATACCAAATTGCAATCACATACTCTATCCTTCTTAGGAATCCCGTTAAACCGGCCCACCCAATCAGTCAAAGGAAAAACATTTAATCTTGCCCAAGTAAAGTCTACCCTCATTTTAATGTTTGGCAAGTCTACCAAATATTTTGGGAGGGATAAATATGATGGAATAAAAGAGGCATAAAAATTGTTTGATTGACAGACTGTAATCCCAGCAATCTGGGATTGCATCTCAGTGTCCTTAAGCCTTTGGATCAATATCACTTTGGCTCAATCATATCCTTGAGTTAAAAGGAAAGAAGAAGTAGAGAATCCCAGACTCGTAACAGCCAATTGCATCTTTTGCTTCCATGAATTTTGGCCCATCTCTTCTAATAACACCAAAATAAATTCTGACACCTGCTTAAAAATGATTTTTTAACCAAAAAAGCAAGGCTAATCTGAGGGCTTCAGCCTTTATGGTCATTACACCCAGTTCTGCACGAACCAATTCTAGTTTTGTAGAAACAGGAACTGCCAACAGTCTATGCAAAAATTTATTTTGAGCTCTCTCTAGTGGATCTAAATTGGCCATAGCCCATAGTGGAGCTCCATATAACCAGTTCCATGGACTTTGAAGAAGCCCGAGTGCAAGGTGAAAGGGAGAAACGTGCTAAGCGAAAAGCACATCAAATGAATCCTTTACAGGACAATCTTCCATCTGGCAACCTGTGTCGTCACTGTGAGAAGCTGTGTGGATCTAGAATTGGCCTCCACAGACGGACCCATCACTAGAGCCTACACAATTTTTTAGAATTTCCTCCTTTTATAATTTTCTTTTTGTAACTTTATCCTGGAAGACAACCTTACTCGGTCACGAGTGATTGCCTACTTAACATAACAATTTTGGCAAAACCCTGGTCTTGTATATTTCTAAAATGGGCTGGACCAAATTACCCCCTTTTGTGTGATAAAATCGTAATAATCCATTTAATGTTCTTCCAGATAGCGGGGTGACTGAACCTGTAGGGACCATGCCCCGTCCACTGGGAAACCACACCAAGATACTTAAAAGAGGGCACTTGCTCCAGTTTGTTCCCATCTAGTGACCAGTTAAGAAGTTTCTTGCATTTACCAAATATCATGATTTTTGTTTTTTGGTAGTTGATAGAAGCTCGTTCCTGCAATATAAACTGAATTGGTTCAGCAATCTACAGAAGCCCACCTGGGTACAGGAAATCAGAATGGCATCATCATCATGCAAATGAGATATAGACCAAGATGGCGACGGACCAGCAGCTTGTTTTAGACACTCTCTTTTAAATCCTTTTAAAACTGTGTTTTCTTTTAGTTTTGGGTTTTTTTCATCTCCCCCCCCCCTTGTTGTATATCATGTTTTACTCTTGTTTGTGGTTTTATCTTGTGCATATGAAGTTTTATCTTTTTACTGTGGTTTTAACTAGTGTTTTGGAATTTTATCTATTTACTCACTGTGAGCCCACGTTCATGTTAGAACCACCCTATCTCTGTTTGCTGTTTCTCCTAAACACGCTGGGAAAACAAACTAACTGTAACTAAGATTGCACAAGTAGCAAGGACCAAGAAAGGGAAAAGTGAAAAGAAGAGAATCAACAGCTGTTTACACTTTGGGCAGTGTAAGTTTTACATTCCACTCTCCTGCTCCTTGACTGCAACCATTAAAAATTTATCTGCCAGGACCTGGAAAAAGAGACGATTTGAACTTCACTGGTGCCTCAACTTGATTAAAACAAGAGGAGGACGCCAATTGACATGTGGGAACTAAATGCCTAATTAGGTCTTCTCCGTGAAGTCAGAGATTCTGAGCCTCTGGAATTTGAAGCAGACTTGTCAGAACTATTATTTCAGGAACAGGTCTATTGCTTGAAACTTGAGAACTGTGATTCAATGACCACGGCCTGTTGTCTTTGAAGAGTAAGTTTATACCTTGATAAAGAAGAGGGAGTTGATTTATGTTAGGTATAACAAGTGAAGACTATTGAAACACTCTGATACTCCCTTGCAAAAACTGAGCCGAGCCTGTGGTGTGGAACGTAGGAAGGAATTCTGAAGAGGTTTTGAGAAGCTTGAAGAAGATGGAAAAAGAACATTGTTTTTTTTTGGGGGGGGGGGATTGACTACGTGTATTTATACACTTAAAAGCTGGTGTATCCCCATTATTACTTGGAATGCTTACCGAAAAGGGTCCTAGGAAGCGCTCCCATAATAATTCTAATTTATCCTCCCCACCCCATACTAAGCAGCTTAAAATTGAGGAGTTCTTCAGATCTGAGCGGCCCATATTAGATGATAGAAAGTTTACTACTTCCAATAGGAAGTAGGATAGAAATTCCTACTTCCAATAGGTTTGATGTTTTAGAAACTGAGTTTAGAATCTCAGTCACCATATATAGAAAGTCCTACTGCTAATATTAATAATCATATAAGTGGGAATACACATGAGAATATTAATGTGACTACTACTCTCCCTAGTGATAGTGTAATTTTAGCAGAGCAATGTAACTTGGTGGCTAAAACAGTTCAAGATATCTATAAACAGCTTAATGTAATTTCAAATAACATAGATGGCCTTATATCTATTATAACAAGGGATTATAACCTTCCTAATCACCTGCTACCATCAGTGGTGCATGCCTTGGTCTCCTCTCGCCTAGACTACTGTAATGCGCTCTACGTGGGGTTACCCTTGAAGACGGTTCGGAAGCTACAGCTGGTACAGAACGTGGCGGCTCGTCTGGTTAAAGGCAGCCGCCGGCGGGACCACATCACGCCAGTGCTGAAGGATTTGCACTGGCTACCAGTTGTTTGCCGAGCCGAATTCAAGGTGTTGGTTTTGACCTTTAAAACCCTATACGGCTCCGGTCCAGTCTATCTCAAGGAGCGTCTCCAGCAACACCAATTGGGCCACTCAACAAGATCTGCCACGGATGGCCTTCTCCTTGTCCCTTCAGCCAGAGCAGCTAGACTGGTGGGGATGAGGAAGAGGGCCTTTTCTGTGGTGGCCCCCGTACTGTGGAACTCTCTCCCGAGTAACCTCCGCCATGCCCCCTCTCTGCTGAGCTTCTGTCGCTCATTAAAAACCTGGTTGTTCAGGCGGGAATATGGGGTGGCTTAAGATTTTTAAATTTTTTTATATTGTTTTAAATGTATTTTATTGTTTTTATTCTATGTACATCGCCCAGGGTGGCCGGTTGCTGGCCAGATGGGCGATAAATAAATATAAAAAATAAATAAATAATAAATAAATAAAATACTGCTACCCTTTCTAAGACCACCATTGAGAAACGGGTTGATGTTAATGCATCAAATAAGGATGAATTTAATCATTTTTTGGAACCTATTGGGGTTGCAAAGAGTCCATTCATGGATTCTAATTTACTTCTTCAGACTCACCAGGTAGCTTTAATGGTTTATCCGTATAAAGGATGTACATTATTGTGGAATAAGACAACTCAGGTTTTGAAACACCTCAGTGTTTTATTATGTCTACCGATGAAGGACATTGATCTTTCATTTATTAAAATTTTGTATGCTCCCCCTCACATGCAAAAATGCAGTTTAGTATTTAAGTCTGATAAAATTCCATCTTTATTACTTAGGAAGAAAGATTCAGAACCCTACTACCTCCAGAACAAAATTACAAAAATTAAATTACCAACATGGTAACATCAAATCTTGATAACCAAAAACTAAGGGTGAAACAGGCCATTGTCCGCTCCTCCCCAGGAAACTGTCGACCATCCCCACATGTGCAGCAGAGGCAGAAGCCCTAAAAAACCCACCCATCCCCTAAATTCAACAACTGGACTAAAGAGGTGGGCGAACACCCTCCTGGAGGAATTCACAGTAAGAATTTCATTTCATTTCATTAAAGAGGAATTCACAATAAGAATTTCATTTTTCCCAGGACTCATGGAAGGTGTTCTAAAATTCTTATCCTTCAGGATATACCGGAGCAATGCCATCACCGGGCGTGAATTAAGTTGTCTAACCTTGAGGCTGAACCACCCATTGCAAAACTTGTCTCCCAAAAGCAGCATCAGCCAAAGAGTATTTGTTCACCTTGTAATGTTTGGAAAAGGACTGTCTTCCCATCTGCATATCCAATGGTTTTTAAAAGGGGGTGGTGGTGTTGAACCCCACCCCTGTACATAATTTCCTTCTTGGAACTTAAATTGACTAATGCTAATGAGAGATCCTTTTGAGCCTATGGGCTCAAAATATCTTCAATGGAGGACCTACCCCACACGGCAGCAGACGTGGCAGCTCCCCAGACTGAATACATAGTCACCCCTTGAGAAGCCTGTTTCCCAAGACTAACGTATGCCACCTGAATGCACTCCTTAAGCCATCAGGAAATAGCTGACCCTGACACATTTTTTTTAAAAACAAAGATACATCCACGAAGGACACAAAGATGCAGATTTTCTATGTGCTGCTGTCCTATCCAGATAAAAACAGAGAGCTCCCCATACATTGAGCTTATGCCAATCCTTTTATTGTTGGTGCTTAGGATTAGTGTAAAAAGATGGAAGAACCACCTCCTGGGACCTATGGAATAACAAATTTACCATGGGGATCAGGCCGAAGCACCACTTTGTTGACATGGAAAACACATAACTGAGGATTAGAGGACTCTGACACTCTCCCCCAACTCTGACACCCTGTGGGCAGAAGTAACAGCCACTAAAAATACCATTCTGAAGGTAAGAAGTTTAATGGAAATTTTCCCCATAGGCTCAAAAGGATCTCTCATTAGCACTGTCAGAATCCAATTTAAGTTCCAAGAAAGAAATTATGTATAGAGTAGAGATACCACCACCACCCCCTTTTACGAACCATTGGATATGCAGATGGGAAGACAGTCCTTTTCCACCCCTACAGACAAGGACACTATTCAAGGCTACTGCCTGTCATTTAAGGCTATTGGGACTTAAATTTTTTTAGAGTCCTGCCTGTAAAAAGGTTGGTATTGAAAGAATATGTAATCCGTGTGCTAGCCTTGCCAGGCTGTCCACACACTGCAGCAGAGTATCTCTCACACAGCAGCTACCCAGCAGCTCAGCCACTCCAGTTGCAGATTGGACACAGGAATCACTGTAAACAGTAAACAATTGTTTGAACCATTCAATTTCATTGCAAGCATGAGATCATAGAATCATAGAAAAGTAGAGTTGGAAGGGGCCTAAAAGGCCATCGAGTCCAACCCCCTGCTCAATGCAGGAATCCAGGTCAAAGCATCTCTGACAGATGTCTGTCCAGCCGCACCTTGAATGCCTCCAGACTGGGAGAGCCCACCACCTCCCTAGGTAGTTGATTCCATTGTCTTATTGCTCTGACAGTCAGGAAATTTTTCCTGATGTTTAGGTGGAATCTAGGTTCCTGTAACTTGAGCCCATTATTCCGTGTCCTGCAAACTGGGATGAACGAGAAGAGATCTTTGCCCTCCTCTGTGTGACATCCCTTCAAATACTGGAAGAGTGCGATCATATCTCCCCTCAGTCTCCTCTTCTGAAGGCTAAACATGCCCAGTTCTTTCAGTCTCTCCTCATAGGGCCTTGTTTCCAGTCCCTTTATCATCCTTGTTGCCCTCCTCTGAACCCTCTCCAGTTTGTCTATGTCCTTGTTAAAGTGAGGTGCCCAGAACTGGACGCAGTACTCAAGATGAGGCCTAACCAGTGCCGAGTAAAGGGGAATTATCACTTCCCGCGATTTGGAAGCTATACTTCTATTAATACAGCCCAAAATTGCATTTGCCTTCTTTGCAGCCACGTCGCATTGCTGGCTCATATTCAGTTTGTGATCTACCACAATTCCAAGATCCTTCTCACTTGTAGTATTGTTGAGCCAAGTGTCCCCCATTCTGTAACTCTGCATTTGGTTTCCTTTCCCTAGGTGCAGCACTTGGCATTTATCCCTATTAAATTTCATTCTGTTGTTTTCGGCCCAGTGCTCCAGCCTATCGAGATCGCTTTGAATTTTGTTTCTGTCTTCCAGAGTATTAGCTGTTCCACCCAACTTTGTGTCATCTGCAAATTTGATAAGCTTTCCCTGCTACCTCCTCATCCAAGTCATTAATAAAAATGTTGAAGAGCACTGTGTGAGAGTTGGACTGACCCGGGTTCAAAAGCTCCACTAGCCAATGACCCTCAGTCCCAGTCACGCAGGCGGAAGGAGGAGATAACAGCAGTTAATAAAGATTAAAGAGTTTATTTGTAAGACCCAATTACATGGGATTAAGGCAAGCAATGCATCTCCTACTCACTACATCATTGCAGACTCAAATCCAATACCCCAGTGGTAAGGCTAGATGAAGTGAAGTCCAGAACAATACACATGTCGTGTCGAGACGAGAAGCAGCAGAGAAGAGAGATGAAGAGGAGTGAAGCTATCAGCAAGTGTGCTAGCTTTATACCACCTATAAATAGGATATTACTCACCCCAGTTGTACAACCTATTCATCAACATGTTGATTCCAAACCTGTCCAAGGTTGCTGAGTCATATCATCTTGAGACTATGTCTCATGACCAGAGACCTTGTATACTTGAACTCAAGTGACACCCACCAGGGCTGGTGATAATCTCGATGTCAGGTGATAATCTCGTTCTGCCTATGCAAAACCCAACATCCCCCTGCTTTTGCATTTGCGCAGAACGTGGTTATTTACCTCATACAACAGCAACAGCTTTGTTGACATCTGATGCTGTTCTTTCATCTATGGACTTTGATAAAAAAACTTCTGCAGGAATGACTTTACCTGCCAGAAAATTGAACCACCATCAAATCACTTCTGATGTATCCCTCCTTATGACACAGTTTTATTTGCAGACCCAAAACGTTGTGTATTGCTATCTGCCTGCAGCATAGCAATCCTGCCTTGGTTTCCTGAAAAAACTGTAATAGGTTTTTCACATCAATCCCAGCATCATTTAAACATTTTTTAACAATTTAAACTATTTAAACAAATGCAATAACTATTCAAGCTTTACAATAGCATAATAGCACAATACATAATACAATGTATTCAGTTCAGTTTCAGTTGAACTCTAACTTTCAGATGATTGTTTCTACAAAATCAATCAAACAAAGTATGGTTATAAAAATAACAAACTTCAGGTGTGTTCTTGTTGTTCTTACTATCACAACCACAACTGGCATTTTCTGTGAATCTGTAAGCCACCTGTGCTCTGACTTGTAACTCTTAGTCTGAAGTGTGATGTTCCTTCCAGATAACACTCAACTCCTTTTCAGAGCTCTCCAAGCATGTCCTGTTGGTCTAACAGTCTGCCCATTACACTGACAGCAATACCTGGCCTTGTTGCTTGTACAGTAAAGCTCAACAGCCCAATGCTTCTGTGTAGCATTCAAACTGCTTTTCCATCAGCATGTGCTTGAAAATCCTCAATTATTTGGAGTCTCTCACTGAGTTAACTATCTCCAAAATTCTCAATCACATCCATGATATTTCTCTGGTTTGTTGCAGTAAGTTACTGCCCTCTTGGTTCTCTTTCCCTCAACCTCTATTTACAAATAAACAGTTGATCCACCACCAAGTAGTTTCAATTCAATGAAATTCCAAACCCTGGATCAATTATATCATATTGCTTTTATCTGTCCAGAAAAAACAATAGGTCATCCAACTAAACAAAGTACATACAGTCTATGTCCTTGTTCCTTCTGTTTAACAAACAAACATTGATCTGCCTCTCTGTGCAAATCTCAATTCAGCAATGTTTGAGTTCAAAACAGAATTCCAGCCTCCAGCTGATTCTAACTTTTCCTAAAGAAAATCTCACATAGTTTTCCAAAGACTTCCTCTCATTTAAAATGCTTATGTTCCAATATTTCCAACTTGTGAAATATTCTTACATTTCCACATTCTTAAACATCAGTCTAACTGTTTCCAAAGCAAATTGTTGTTGCACTCATCTCATGATTATCCTGCTCCTTTTAACTTGAGCATAATCACAAGCAACCAATCTTGCTATTTGTCATGTAACCTTTTTCAATCTGGTTAGTTTTCACCTAAAAATCTATCTGGTAACAATGAGTTCCATGGACTGCTGTTTGTTTCACCAGCTTCCATGTTTTGTTCTTTATCCAAAGAATTCAACTCAGCTTGCATAGCCTGAAGCTATGGTTCAGCTTCCTTAACAGACAATTTTTTCACCTCTTTGAAATTTCTAGTTTCAAATGGCTTTTCCTGCAAATTCATCCTGATATCTCACAGGTTGTTTGACTCACCTGTTCCTTACCTCATCAGTTATCAGGTTCCTGTTCCAATGAAATTTGCACCAATGATGAACAATCATTTGTTTAGCCTCCTCTAAACCAAATGTGTATCAAGGTTTGTCAAATTTACCTGATTGTCTTTCAGCAAATGCTTCTCTATTCTGACTCTGAACTTGATGCATCTCCTGCATTAACAGAATTAATTTTGAAAAATGATCTCACCTTTTCATTCAGCATTATACTCAACACTTCTAGATAATCTCACTATCCAAGTGTTGTTCATGTAAAACACAATATTCTCATTTCTAGAAAAATCTCATGTAAGCTCCCTTACAGATTTCTTCTAACTTTGAGGTGTATGTACCTACATATCAGATCCAAGATCCTGAAATGTTTCTCCAGAAGATTCTTCTTCTACACTACTTTCCATAAGGTGTACAGTTCAATCACACAGAACTAAAACTTCTATTATGTACATAATAAAAACATCTAAGAGCTTCTACTCAAACCTCATTATCCAAATTAGTATCACCTCTTCTGAGTGTTTGTTTACTCTTCCACACAATCCATGTGTTCAATATCACATCCTGTTAGAAATGCATCAAAACATGCACTGAATTGAACTTCCCCATATCTGAAAAGAAAATAGGTAACATGGGTAATATGCTTGTTTCCCACCCAAGCACAAAACACCTTGACTCTGTTCAATACTTCAGCTTGCTATCTAACATGTACACAACCTGTACTTAGTGTATTGATCAATTAACATCATGAAATAACGTGCTTTTCCTCTAAAAACCATCAGAGTACCCACAAGATCACCAAGAACAAATTGAAATGAAATCAACTGGTTTTTCAGCTTGCCTTCCAGTTTACCTGTTGAAGCTAGCATCCCTTGTTTATGTGCACAAAATTACCTTTCATGTGAAAATTACAATTTCCAAATGCTTTCCCCACAACACAGTTTGCATTTTCTTTCACAGGCCTGTGAATCTAAATGATCAAACATTCATGTGATATGCATGCATGTACATGTCATACATATAAGCATTTAACCTTTTATATAGTTGCAACAGTACAACGTTCCATTTCTTTATTACACCATTACAATATAAAAGAAATAATCCATCTCTTAGCTTTGCCATATAAACATACCTACTAATTATTCAGTATTTCACATTTTGCTACAGAAAAATCCACAATATACTCAAGTCATATATAAATTCAGTACATTTCCTGACATTTCAAAGAGCATATATTACACTTTCTTGAGTCCAAGTTATCCAACTTTCAAGAAATACAGTTTCAAAAACATGACTGTTAAACTCCTGACCATTTGCATAGTCCTCTTCCTGCTTATTCATGTCCAACACAGAAAGCTTGTTTAAACAATCCACTGTTTTCTGCTCACAACAAAATAATGTGTATTTTGTTATGTCCTGGGTTAAAACACAAAGTTTTTCCCATCAGCAGCACCCCTGCTGATTTCAAGCTCCTTCTTCTGTGATCCCACATGAAGAAAATGAAGAACAGCTTTCCATTTTAAGCACAGCTTTCTCTGTTCAAAACTGCCGCGCTGTTTTTTCTCCTGCTGTTCTAAAACCACGCCTCCGCTGGTTTGATACAGCCTCCCGTGTAGTATCAGGTTTCCCAAGACACGTCCCTGTCACACGTGACCTCGCTGCGACATGATGCTCCAGACGCTTTACCCACGTCAGACGTAATCCACGCATTTGTAATCCAAGCCACTTGTTGATACAATGCAAAAGATAGCTGATCCGCTGCTGTGTGAAGAAGAAAACTGTAAATGAAATATGATCCTCCTGCCTGCAGCCTTGACTCAAATGAGTTGACACAGAGCCTCCTGGAGATTATTTCCTTGACCGATACAGCTCCTTGACAATCACTCCAGCAAGCTGTGGAAAACGAAATCCTTGTGTCCAGCGTTGTTCACTTTTCAGCCTAGTAGCTGCCCAGTAGCCTCAGATTTTGCCAAGCCTGGCACCTCCGTTCCAGCTGCTTTCAAAATGAAAAATCCTCCGTCTCTCTGTCCCGCATTCTTCAGTTGTGCTGCATTCCAAGCCGCTGTTATCAGCATCCAGCTTTAGCAACATCCATCGCCTTCCCGGTTTATTTACAAACCGTTCTTACAAATAGTAAACATTTCTCTTAACTCTATAACTGCCGAATTTTTCTGTACTGTGTCTCTGTAGGCTTATCTGCCCATCTGAGATAACCATCAGATCATTATCTGGGCCCATAACCAGATGTGAGAGTTGGACTGACCCGGGTTCAAAAGCTCCACTAGCCTAAAAGTGGAATGCTAAAAGCAACAAAAAAGCTTTCTTCAGATACATGCACAGTAAAAGACAGAAGAAAGAACTGGTGGTTCAACTACGCAATGAGGATGGCAAATTGATAACAGAAGACAAAGAAAAGGCAGAAGTGTTCAATTCCTACTTCGGCTCGGTTTTCTCCCAAAAGAGGGTCTATGACCCCCCTGGCAAACCTGAAGTGCAGGCTGAAGGGGCAGAATTGCAGCTTGAGATTGATAGGCAAATGGTCAAGGAGCACCTGATTACTCTGAACGAGTTTAAATCTCCAGGGCCTGATGAGCTGCATCCTAGAGTAATAAAGGAACTGGCAGAAGAACTCTCAGAACCACTGTCTATTATCTTTGAGAAATCATGGAGGACAGGTGAAGTGCCAGATGACTGGAGGAGGGCAAATGTTGTTCCCATCTTCAGAAAGGGCAAGAAGGAGGAACCTGGGAACTATAGGCCAGTCAGTCTGACATCAATCCCCGGGAAGATTTTGGAGCAGATTATAAAGAAGTCAGTCTGCAAGCACCTTGAAAACAATGCAGTGATTACTAGAAGCCAGCATGGATTTGTCAAGAACAAATCCTGTCAGACTAATCTGATCTCATTTTTTGATCGGGTAACCTCCCTTGTGGACTGTGGGAATGCTGTGGACATTATATACCTGGACTTCAGCAAAGCTTTCAACAAAGTGCCTCATGATATCCTGATTAGTAAGCTAGCTAAGAGTGGGCTAGATGGAACAACTATCAGGTGGATCCACAATTGGCTAAAGAATCGGACTCAAAGAGTGCTTATCAATGGTTCCTTCTCAAACTGGGGAGAGGTAACGAGCGGGGTACCACAGGGCTCGGTCCTGGGCCCGGTGCTCTTCAACATTTTTATTAATGACTTGGATGAGGAGGTACAGGGAATGCTTATCAAATTTGCAGATGACACAAAGTTGGGTGGAACAGCTAATACTCTGGAAGACAGAAACAAAATTTAAAGTGACCTCGATAGGCTGGAGCGCTGGGCCGAAAACAACAGAATGAAATTTAACAGGGATAAATGCCAAGTGCTGCACCTAGGGAGAGGAAACCAAATGCAGAGTTACAGAATGGGGGACACTTGGCTCAACAATACTACAAGTGAGAAGGATCTTGGAATTGTGGTAGATCACAAACTGAATATGAGCCAGCAATGCGACGTGGCTGCAAAGAAGGCAAATGCAATTTTGGGCTGTATTAATAGAAGTATAGCTTCCAAATCGCGGGAAGTGATAATTCCCCTTTACTCGGCACTGGTTAGGCCTCATCTTGAGTACTGCGTCCAGTTCTGGGCACCTCACTTTAAGAAGGACATAGACAAACTGGAGAGGGTTCAGAGGAGGGCAACAAGGATGATAAAGGGACTGGAAACAAGGCCCTATGAGGAGAGACTGAAAGAACTGGGCATGTTTAGCCTTCAGAAGAGGAGACTGAGGGGAGATATGATTGCACTCTTCCAGTACTTGAAGGGATGTCACACAGAGGAGGGCCAGGATCTCTTCTCGATCATCCCAGTTTGCAGGACACGGAATAACGGGCTCAAGTTACAGGAAACTAGATTCCACCTAAACATCAGGAAAAATTTCCTGACTGTTAGAGCAATAAGATAATGGAATCAACTACCTATGGAGGTGGTGGGCTCTCCCAGTCTGGAGGCATTCAAGGTGCAACTGGACAATCATCTGTCTGGGATGCTTTGACCTGGATTCCTGCATTGAGCAGGGGGTTGGATTCGATGGCCTTGCAGGCCCCTTCCAACTCTACTTTTCTATGATTCTATGATTCTAAGACCTGAATATTGCATATCACCTAAAACACAGGATTTCTCCTGAAAAGATATAGCTCGTCCCCCGTCCCCCCCTACTGGGTGAATACAACCAGAAGCTTACGCCAAAAACTGTCCCATCAGCAAGAAGACCCAAACCTTTGCTTTCCTAAGTACACCCATTATGAGTTTGAAGACATCTGTGGGGCAAAGACCGCCCCCCCCCACTGCTCTCTTTTCTCCAAAAAGGCGGGAAGGAGACTATAAGAACCAAGAGGTTTTAGCAAGCAGTCGGGAGAGAGCTGAGGGGGTCACCTTGGAACGCGGACTGCTCAAACCGGGGCTACAGCTGGAACCTCATCACAGCAGACAGGTAGTAGCTGGGACTTTGCTTTTCTATCCTTCTAGATGGGAATCTCTCCCCCCCCCCTTTTCTGTTCAGGCTTGTCAGGGCAAAAGGGACTCTTTCTCTTCTCCAGAATACAGGGTGTATTTGAACCATAGCGTAAGGATATTTTGCTGCCTGACATCACTAGTTTTGCTTTACCAACAAGTAAGACGCTGGACCTTCTCTGTATTCTTCTTCAATAAAACCACCCTTTTGTTTCTAGAGTCTGTGTGTGTGTGTGTAGGTTTGTTTAAGTGTAAAAGGAGCAAAGCGCACACTTTCCACCCCCCCAGCAGCGCAGGTTTTACCCCAGCCAAAGATCCTAAACTTTTTGTAAGAGTGTGGGGTTAGAGGGAATCTAGCGCCCAGAATTATCTGTTGTAACAGTCTCTGGAAATAAAGCCAGATGTAAAGTTTTGTGCTCTCGGGTCCTATAGGGTTTCAACATGTTCACATGTACTATCTTGTGTTTCTCCTGTGACCCTATATAGAGATTGCATATGTCCGAGTGTCTAGCTTATCACGTATTCTGTTTCTTAGGTATATAGGCCAGGACTAGGCCACCCACTTTGTAGTGTACCTCACGTGCCTTCCTATTATACCATAAACTTTGCTGCTGCTGGGCCAAACCAAGGTTGGTCTGTACCATTCGCATCATGGTATTCATTCTGTCTTGTAAACCACTGAGGTTTTCTCTTCTTGTAACTCTCCCTCCCAAGAGTTTTCCATCAATTCTAAAACTCAACCCAAATAACATAACATCACATATACTGTAGTTCTAAACCTTTAAATTATATTTTATCACATGTTTTATGGTTTTAATTGTTGTGAACAGCCCAGAGAGCTTCAGCTATTGGGTGGTATAGAAATGTAATAAATAAATAAATAAATAAATAAATAAGTACTATATAAATACAAAGTATTATTAAAACAAATCACAAATGTTTGCACATGAACATAGTGCACATGCTATGTCCCACTGATTTCCTTTGGGAAAGTACTGTTACCTAATCATCACACTACTTTCTGAAGTTAGGGAGATGACCTTTTGCAAAAAGGAATTCTAAAAAACAAGAACTGGAGATGCAATACCCCCTTTGGATCACAGCCATGTAAAATGAAGCACAGGTGAATGGCAGTGGGCTCGTGCAGAGGGGTGAGTAGCCTGGTTCTTCAGGCACACCCATGCTGCCTCCACAACTTGAACACCAACAGTGGCATAAAGGATGGGCTGCAGAGCAGGCGGGACATGACAAGAACTTCTCCTATCCCTCTGCCCCTCCCACCTCTCTGCTATGCTGTGAGGGTAGGAGGTTTGTACCAGACAAAAGAGCCAGCCTGAGGCTGATTGTTGAGGGCTAAGATGCTGCCGCTGCCGCCACTGGAACCCAAAGAAAGAAAGAAATGGTGACTTCCTTTGACAATCCCATGATGGCAACTTGCCACGGCAAGCCCGTTTCCTCCCACCTGCTCAGCCTGACCTGCACCCAGCCTCATCCCACATAAATATGCCAACTGTGTGGGAATCAATGGAATAATGGCCTTTTAAATTTCCTTTTATATAGCTCATATAGAGTGTTCAAAGCACCTCACATGGGGGCTGAGGCTGAAAGAATAGTGGATTGCTTAGGACTGCCCAGTGAGCCAGATTCGAACCAGGGATTTCTTGGCTCACAGTGGAGTCCCTTAGCCACACTGTTACACCAAGTCTCAGAACACAGAACTGGCATGGTCCCTACTAGGAGGACTTATGTTCTATGGCTGCAGTCCTAAGAACAAATCCAAGGAAGAAAGGTCCTATTGAACTCAGTGAGATTTATTTCCAAGTGAACATGTTTAGGATCAGGTAGTAAGTAATACACGAGAAAAGACAGCATCTAACACCAGCAAGGCTCCTGGAGTGTTTTTATCTTGTGTTTTCTGTAACACAGATGTTTCTGAAAATCCACTTAACAAACAAACAAAAGTAAACGGGCCTTCAATTAAACATAAATTTGTCTTCAGCAAGGCAATACATACCTGATCAGAGGTTTAAAAATGTTCCAAATAATTTTTATGAAGTTGGTTGAATGTACAATGTAGAATGCTTTCAGATTTTTCTTATACCTGCAGAAAAGAAAATTGAATTGTTAGGGGGTCTTCTGAAAGTTACATGCTGTAGTTCAGAGGAGCTGAAATTGAAAGAAAAAGGATTTTATTACTGGAACATTATGCAGCATTCCTTTCAAGTACATCTAATTCAGAGGAAATTGAATGTAAAATGAACAGAGGAAATGGTCAGTCCTGATGGAACTGAAGTAGTGAAGATTATACAGCTATTACATTACAAACCAGTATCTAAATTGTTTTGAGGGTGTAATAATGATGGGGAAAAGTCTGTCTAAATGATAAAAAGATTGTGGGGGAAATGGAGAAGAAAAAAGAAAGAAAGAAAGAAAGAAAGAAAGAAGGGGAAAGGTCCATAGAAATTCAAGTAAAACAAAGTATTCCAGTTTCCACTATTCTCTATTAGAAAAAGAAGTTTCACACTGCAATGAGTTTCCTACTTCTTTAAGATTTCTTTAAGTATTTGTTTCTGATACATTTTGCTTTGCAATGCATTCCTAAAGATACCTGGAACAGATCATTGACCAAAAGCAGTTCGGTCAAGACCTTTTTTTACACACCATTGAGATATCCTCATTGGAAATGCAAGCATGACGTTTTGGAAGCAGTTACAGGAAAACTCCATACTGTACATGACAGACACAACTGCTGTTATTTCTGTCTAATATTAATTTTTGTAAGCCACTCTAGGAGCCTTTTTTGGCTGAAGAGAGGGGTAAAAATGCTGTAAATAAATAAATAAATTTCAAAATCATAGGAACATAGGAAGCTGCCTTATATTGAGTCAGACCATTGGCCCATCTAGCCCAGTATTGTTTACACTGACTGGCAGCCATGGCTCTCCAGGGTTTCAGGCAGGATTCTTTCCAAGCCCTACCTGGAGGCTGGGGATTGAACCTGGGACCTTCTGCATGCAAAGCATGTGCTCTGTCACACTGAGCTATGATCCCTCCCTACAGCACCTGATATTCCAAGGTGGTCACCCATCCAAGTACTAACCAGGCCCGACCCTGCTTAGCTTCCAAGATCAGACGAGATCGGGCTGTTCAGGGCTGTTCCCAATCCAATCTCACAATGGACTGATTGTCTCTCAGTTTCACCAAGGAACTGGTGAAACAGCACCCTGCAATAATGTTGCAAAGTTGTGCTATAAATGTAAAAGCAGGAAAGTTGTTCCTGGGGATTCTTTGGTATCATTGTTCATACCATGGAGGCAATGATTGCTTTGGGATTAAAAATAGCTTGTTTGAAGCGCAAAGTAGCAATGTAAAGCGAGCGGGACCTTACCTGCTCTCGGTGGTGCTCCGGAGCACCCCCTGCCCGCTCTTGGCACGCTCTCGCCACTCGCAGTGCCAGGGAGCCGGATGTGACACAACGGGTTCCCCATCGCGTCACTTCCGGTTCCATGGCACTGCGTTTTTAGTGTAAAAACCAGGGCAACACAGCTTAAAACGGCCATGAACACGAATAGCAAATCGCGGCTGTTTTAAGCTGGGTTGCCCTGGTTTTTATGCTAAAAACACAGCGCCAGAGGAACAGGAAATAGACGTGCTGGGGACCAGAAGCTCCTTTCCCCGGCACGTCTTGGATCGAGCGGCCAGGTAAGTTGCAAGAGTCTCAGGGGAGGCGAGCGGGCCGCTTTTGGCCCACTTTTAGCCCCCCCGAGACTCTCAGATCCATCCCTAGTGCAAAGTCACCATTCTGAAAAGGTGACAACGTCACTTAGGAGAACAGGTATGTGCCCAGTTTGGGATGTGGCCTTGGGACCTTGTGTAATCTTATTTTGGATTGGATTTTTGGAATAAGATGTAACTCCAAAATTTGTATCGTCTACTCCTATTTCTCTTTTCTTTTTTCCACCACCCCTCCCCCACTTTTCCTCCTCCAACACTTCATTGCACCCCTAGTAAGCCTTTTTCAAACGTGTTATGTACTGCAAATTAAAAAAGCGAAGGACTTGGTACCTGAACCAAGTAGTGCTGGATTTCGTACCTTGGGGGGGGGGCTCAGCTCTCCACGCCATGGAGCCCCCCCCGATCCTCGTATTCTCTGTGGTGCGGAGGGGCTCTCTAGCCGCTCTCTGTGCCGCTTGGGCAGCCGCGCCACTCAGGCAGTCGTGCCGCTCGCGCGGGCTCCCGTCACATCACTTTCAGCTGGCTGGAAGTGACGCGACGGGCCCTGCACCGATGGGATGAAACCTGCGCCATGGTTTTTGGATAGAAACCAGGGCACCAGGGCTTAAAACAGGAGCCCTGTTGCCCTGGTTTCTATGCAAAAGCCACGGCGCAGGGCCCGTCACGTCACTTCCGGAAATGACACACTGGGAGCCCGTGCAGGCGGCACAGAGAGCTGGCGGCAAGGTAGGCCCGCGAATATCGGGGGGTTGCGAGCAGGGCCAATTTCAGCTTCACTCCAGCCCCCCGATATTCACGGTGACATCCCTAGGACCAAGACCTCTAGCCACTGCCCACAGGCTCTGCAGGATAGAAAGCATGCTTTTCCACCTTTCTCAGTCAGAGGTGATGTTCCTTTAAATGATTCCAAAATTCGCATCCACCCACAGTCCCCCCTCCCCACCACCTTACCTGGCTTTATTCATCCTGGCTCCGTGGCCATTTCTTCTGCTCTGCAGAGCTGCTCCCCTTGTTCCTTTGGCAATGCCTCCCAGAGGACAAAGAGGAGCCCATCCCCCCACTCCCCACCGTCCATGCTCCTTTGCACCCCTTTCCTACTGCTAACTGCTCCATTCACTGCGGCTTTCCTCTGCCCCCTCTCCCAGCCTGCCTCCATCCCCACTAGTTTTTCAAATCACCCTGTCTCTTCAGCAGGAAAAGATGGCAAGACAGGACCAGACTTTAAGTTTGGGAAGCCTAAAACTCCAGAGATGGCTCGCAGGGAAATTTTATTTCCAGAAGCAAAGAGATTAATTTTCAACATGCTTACTGACCAGAGCAAGGAGCAAGATGAGCTCGTGCAGCACCCTCAAATGAGATTGGATCCAGAATCTCTGTTGGCTCTACCTAACTTTTAGGCAGTTTTTACAGAGGAAGGTGGGCATCCTGTCTGCAGAGGAATACTCATCATGGTCAGGCATGAATTAAACTGGGGCCAGAGCATATTGAAAATGTCTACGTGTATGGACAGAGACCATGAGGCTGTTTTCACAGCTGCTGTAGCTGACCAGTTACCCAAAAGTGCTGTCTTGTTCAACCATGGGCACTTCCACATACAGAAGCAGTTTGGACCTCAATTCTTGTGATTGAGGATCTGCCACACCTCTTTCAGGATGTCCCAGGACACTTTTAACCTAATTGCATCAGAAACCAACCCAATAATCCACCATTCTGACACAGTAATGAGCAGGGCAATAATAACCCATCATAGATTAGGCCTGACTCTGTATAAACTGGTTTTCATCTAGGGCTACCTCCCACAAGCGTTATCTTTGGAGTGGGGAAATCAACAAAATCAACCTGCAAGATCTTCTGGGAGATGGTACATGTTCTGAATGAGCTCCATCTCTCCGATGTGATAAAGGTGGGATACGAAAGGAATATGTAAGGATTCTGTGATCTGGGATTTCCTCGGGCCACGGTGGCCCTAGATTCTTCCCACATGAGAATTTTGGCTCCGTAGGGAAGGTATGATGAGTACTTCAACAGGAAACATTTTAGCATGGTGCTGCAAGAACTTGTGGACTCTAACGGCAGATTCATGGATGTCTATGCCAGAGTATCAGGGTGGTCTCTTAATACTGTTATATTTTGGAACTCTCCAGTAGCAGATAAGCTTGCCAAGCGAACATTCTTCTCAAGTCCACCAGCCATGGTGTATGGGCACATGGTTCACAACCCTTGTTCTCTGAGACCAGGCCTTTGTGCTCCGCATACAGTAAAGAGGAAGAACTTTGACTATTACCACAGCTATGCAAGACTGTGTGTGGAGCATGCCTTTGGGTGCCTAAAGGCTCATTGGTGCTTCCTCTATATCCTCCTTGATGTGGATGAGGATATAGTTCCAGATGTGATCGTGGCTTGCTGCATCAACCTGCAGCTTCCTGGATCAGAATCAGAGAACAACACTGTGGCCATTGATGAGCACCCCAATGAACCACCACGTGTTCCACTTAACCCACCAAAAGAGTCTGCCACACGGCGTGAAGTGCAAGAAATCAGGGCAGTGATCATGGACTGGATTTGGGATCATTACCAATGTGTGTACCATGCCTAGGTGCCATGCCCCATGGTTGAAGAGCTGAGTCTCAGAACTGTGAGCAGAATTCCATGTCAAGACAAAACTCTAGCTAGAATGCAGCGGTAAGGCTACCCGCCCCCAACATAGCCCCATTGTAACCATGTTAATCATACAGGCCTGTGGCTCGCGCTGGCTCAGCTTGTCTGAGCGTGGAAAGCTAAGCAGGGTCAGGCCTGGTTGTTACTTGGATGGGAGACCCCTCCTCTAGATTCCTGCATTGAGCAGGGGGTGGGACTCGATGGCCTTGTAGGCTATCTATGATCTATGAATCTATGAAATCTATGAATCTAATTTCTCTGAACATAGGCAGAATGAGATTACCACCTGACATCGAGATTATCACCTGACCTGGTGGGTGTCTCTTGAGTTCAAGTATACAAGGTCTCTAGTCACGAGACATAGTCTCGAGGTGATATGACTCAACAACCTTGGACAGGTTTTGGGATCAACATGTTGATGAATAGGTTATACAACTGGGATGAGTAATATCCTATTTATAGGTGGTATAAAGCTAACACACTTGCTGATAGCTTCACTCTCTCTTCCACTTGCTGTCTTGCTCGTCTCGACTCGACATGTTCTGGACTTCACTTCATCTAGCCTTACCACTGGGGTATTGGATTTGTATCTGCAATGATGTAGTGAGTAGAGATGCATTGATTGCCTTAATCCCATGTAACTGGGTCTTACAAATAAACTCTTTAATCTTTATTAACTGCTGTTATCTCCTCCTTCCGCCTGCGTGACTGGGACTGAGGGTCATTGGCTAGGGGAGCTTTTGAACCCGGGTCAGTCCAGCTCTCACAGGGAGACCCCTCCTCTAGATTCCTGCATTGAGCAGGGGGTGGGACTCGATGGCCTTGTAGGCTCCTTCCAACTCTATCAGATCTATGAAATCTATGAACTCTGGTTGATGGGGCCTTTTCATATGTAATCCAAATAATCGCAACTAACACCTGGGGTTCATTATCCCTTTCCCAACTGCCCCCTTCCGATCTCCTTGTGTAGCATTTCCCATAAGAGCTAAACCTCCAGCCAGTGCAGTTCAGAGTACTTAAGTGCCTTACTAACAACTTAAATGGTAATAGTCTGGACTGCTATCATGATGCAAATAAATGTCTACAGAAGATGCTACTAATACTGTATACAAAATAAAGTTTTTTAAAAACTATAACTGCGTCCTCCACATACACAAATATAAAAAGTACTACAAAAGTGGCTGTGCGAGGGGAAACTTGGCAAGTGAGAGGCCGAAGTCAAACTGCTGCTTCGACAAGGGGAGGGAAGGGAAGGGAGGGAGGGAGAGCGGGGGATGGGGGGAGAATTCAAGCCACTGTTAGGGATCTAGCCAAATTGGGTTGGGGGGGGCAGTCGGTCACGGCAACTGGCTTCTCCGCAAGAGGTGGCAACTGGCTTCTCAGCTCTGTAGGGAAGAACCATATGAAGCTTGAAATTTGCAATAAAGTAAGTGCTCAGGTAACACAATTTTATTCATGGGGCAGCTTTCTTGATTTATCAATCTGCCCAAGGGCGGGGGAAGGGTGGGGAAAGTTTCCTTTGTGAGCCAGCAAAGTCCAGTCACGCCCAGAGCAGTATTGTGGAACAGTCGCACCAAGGCTGCTGATGTGGGGAAGGAGCAAAGGACCGCAAGATGTTGATTTTGGCTCAAGGGCTCCTGGGATACTAGCCTGAGGCAGGAGGTTAACACACTAAAAAACAAGCCACCTACATCCTCATACAAGCTGATCATCTGTCAACACGATCATGGATTATTACAGTCGGGAGGTATAACAACGAACCTGCCAGACTAATCTGATCTAATTTTTTGATCGGGTAACCTCCCTTGTGGACTATGGGAATGCAGTGGACATAATATATCTGGACTTCAGCAAAGCTTTCGACAAAGTGCCTCATAATATCCTGAGTAGCAAGCTAGCTAAAAGTGGGCTAGATGGAACAACTATCAGGTGGATCCACAATTGGCTACAGAATCGGACTCAAAGAGTGCTTATCAATGGTTCCTTCTCAAACTGGGGAGAGGTAACGAGCGGGGTACCACAGGGCTCGATCTTGGGACCAACATTTGTATTAATGACTTGGATGAGGAGGTGCAGGGAATGCTTATCAAATTTGCAGATGACACAAAGTTGGGTGGAATAGCTAATACTCTGGAAGACAGAAATAAAATTCAAAGCAATCTCGATAGGCTGGAGCGCTGGGCCGAAAACAACAGAATGAAATTTAATAGGGATAAATGCCAAGCACCTAGGGAGAGGAAACCAAATGCAGAGTTACAGAATGGGGGACACTTGGCTCAACAATACTACAAGTGAGAAGGATCTTGGAATTGTGGTAGATCACAAACTGAATATGAGCCAGCAATGCGATGTGGCTGCAAAGAAGGCAAATGCTATTTTGGGCTGCATTAATAGAAGTATAGCTTCCAAATTGCGTGAAGTGATAATTCCCCTTTACTCGGCACTGGTTAGGCCTCATCTTGAGTACTGCGTCCAGTTCTGGGCACCACACTTTAAGAAGGATGTAGACAAACTGGAGAGGGTTCAGAGGAGGGCAACAAAGGGACTGGATAAAGGGACTGAAAACAAGGCCCTATGAGGAGAGACTGAAAGAACTGGGCATGTTTAGCCTTCAGAAGAGGAGACTGAGGGGAGATATGATTGCACTCTTCCAGTTCTTGAAGGGATGTCACACACAGAAGGGCCAGGATCTCTTCTCGATCATCGCAGTTTGCAGGACACGGAATAATGGGCTCAAGTTACAGGAACCTAGATTCCATCTAAACATCAGGAAAAATTTCCTTACTGTCAGAGCAATAAGACAATGGAATCAACTACCTAGGGAGGTGGTGGGCTCTCTCAATCTGGAGGCATTCAAGGTGCAGCTGGACCGCCATCTGTCGGGTATGGTTTGACCTGGATTCCTGCATTGAGCAGGGGGTTGGACTCGATGGCCTTGTAGGCCCCTTCCAACTCTACAGAGTTTTTAAGAATTGTCACTAAGCAGTCTTTTGAAAACTCCGAAGAAAATATTAGTATTCCCTTATGTGCAAAATATCCCTTTAATAAATTACTTGTTTAAGGCATGGCTAGCTGGGGAATGCTGGGAGTTGTAGGACTTTTTTCCTGTCTAAACATGCCTCTTCTGTGGGTTCCCATTTCACGCCTAAGCTTCTTATACCACCAGGTGGTTTTAAAGTGTCCTAACAGAATTGCTGGCAGCGGAAAAGGGCCAGCTTGTGGCACTCTTGAGTTATAATGGCAGAGAGTTCCTTAGGCCCTGAAATATAAGCATTTGCTATAAATAAGAAACCCCATAGGTGGGATTACCCAGTGAAGTAGCAGTTCCCCCCATATATGGTGGCAGTGCTGGGGAGAGGAAAATCCTCCATAAATCCTTTGAATGCATTAGCAGCCATTAAGTTCAGATGGCCATACCGAAAAAGTTGTGCACAAAAACACTTTTTGCATATTGCACATTTTAGTACCCAACCCCCTTTTTACACATCAGTTGTTTGGGTTGTGGTCTGTGTTGGGGATTGCTAAAAAAGCTGGGAGAGGATATTAAATTCTCGTGTTTGCGAGTACAGCAGAGCTTACCCCAACTACAGCGGAAAAACGTGGATGTGTGGAGCTGCTGGTTAGAGCAGTAACAGCATTTGGCAATTACAGGCTGTCCCTTTGGACAGACTGGAACTTTACCTGGTTTCCCCCTTTATGCTACCAATAAGACAAACAGTCTTTTGGAGGCTAAAAACAGAGTTTACTCACTCAGATCTTGCAGATTGGATACAGGCAGGCTTAAGAAAGTGTGGAGGAAGGGGGGGCTGGCTGACCCACCACACCCCCACCCTTTCCTACCCAAAGGACCCAAAACCCCCAGAGATCTCAAGGTACCAGATTGCCAGCCTCAGCTGTCTGCAATCCTACTTGAATCTCTGTTCAGGGACTTGCCCTTTGTCTGTAACCTGGATTTAGATACTGAACCAAGCAGAGCAATCCACAAACACCATGTGGGGTAAAAAACCAAAGGAGGTTTATTCTGGTAGCATTTTACAACAAGAAATAGGGAAATGAGGGAAGGACACAAAATTAGAGAGAGACACTTTGGTACAAAGTAAAGCTGCAAAATAACAAAACCTACTTCTTTATATCTCCCAGGCACACAACTCTGTTACCTGGGGGTCAGTTCTCTTCCAGGGTTAGATCCAGTACAGCCTTGCTGCCCGGGAGGACTACTTCACCTACCCGAAGGTCCGAGATGGGTAGCCATCTCGGGGAGCACATACCAATAATTCATAAAAACTGTATGTATTAAACTAACCTTCAACCTTAATAGTTTTTGATAATAAGGTACATGCTAGTGCAGCAGTTGTAACTCAAGCAGATTACATGATCCTGGTGAATTGTTTTGACTTAGGAAAGAATCTCTTCTAAATTATCTGGTAATATATAGAAGATACCACTTGATGGGCAGATATATCTATATCTATATCATCTATATCTATATCTATATCTATATCCAAGGCTTGCCTTTACCAGAGCCCTCATTCAGCTAATTTCACCAGGAGCTACCTGGGGTTGGATCCTGAGGCCCCCCGAAGGCTTGGACCTCTGCCTGGCTTGCTGCCATTGCTCCACAGCCAGCAACCATGCGACGAACCAAAGGCAAAGACCAAAACCCACATGTTGGGAAATATACCTTCCCCCCCTCCCCTCCTTTCTGTAGCTTTGCTGCTTCTTAGTCAATCAGGATGAACTTCACCTGGCCAGGCAGGGAGGGGAACTCATGACTTACTGGGCCTGAACTATATTTGCATTTGAAAGCCGTGTCTCCGGCTCTTCAGGACTTCCAGGCGCCATCGCCTCCTCCCAGCCTTACTTGGTTTACACATGAGGAGGCATGTGCGTGTGTGTGCAGGAACCCTCAAAGGCTCTTTTTTTACAGTATTTACAGCAGGAATCATCTGGTAGCTGATGTGTTCTGAACTTGGGAAAAGTTCAGGACTGCTTCTCCAGCTACATCTTCAAACTTGCTGCACTTACAAGTTCATGGCTCAGACTGTTTTACCGGGGCAGGAAGAGAAGGCACTGGCTACGCCCACATCCTGCACCATGGGAGGTCTGGATAATATTCACAGAGTGTCTGCTCTAGGATGCAGAGACTCTGTGGTCCCAATTACGTCATGCACCCATATATGGCTTGAGGTTTTGACTGCTCACCCCCAACAGTCTGTACTGATGTTTTGGTAGTTTTCGTGGAAATGGTTTTTAGCTACATTATATTTTATATGTTTTAATAATTTGGGGGTAAGTTGCCTTGGGTCTTTTTTAAAAGAGAAAGGTGACTAAGAAATCCATTAAATAAGCAATAAAGAGGAAACAATCCCACTGTAAAGATGTTCCAAGAAGAAGCCAGTCACCTCACACCAATCCCCCACCTTTCTGTGTCAGTCAAGCCAAAGACAGTTGGTTTTGTTTGTGTCTGGGAAGCCCGCACCTGGGACCATCCTCCTCCTTTTACAAGGTCCTCTACACTCACGTCTGTAAATGCCTGTACACTCCAGCCCTTTCCTCTTGCTTTTGCTGTTCTGGACACATCACCAGTGCTTCAGCCTTACACTAATGTGCAACTTCCTTGTTGGTGCCTGCCCCTCGAGCCCTTCTTTTTATGGTTTAACCCTTCTTTCCCCAAGGCACCTGAAGGGAAGGGAAGGGAAGCGAGCGAGCCCGTGGCTGGGGAGGGGGGTGCAGTGCTTCTGGGGAAAATCGGGAATCAGCGGGACAGGGAGAGAAGCCGGGATGGCTAAAGTTTTCTTGGGACTATCCCGGCAAAACCAGGGCACTTGGAGGGTATGCTGCACTCTCTTTAGAAAAAAAAAAATATTATGACTTCATTGGTGTTTGCCTCTCCCACACTTTCTCCTGTAGAAAAACAGAAGAGAAAGATACTGAGATTAGAATTCAATGATGGGGGAAAGAGCATGATTTAAATTTTTGAACAGGGAGAAAAGCTAAGGATGCATTGGTGGCCCATGAGGCCTGAACCTCATCCTACATAGTAGTTAGGCTTTATAAAAAGCTTCTGTTGCTGCCAATTTGGGTGCAATTTTTTTAACTGATAGGCAAAGTGAATTGTTTGTATATTAAGAACATAAGAATTGTCCTGCTGGGTGACACCAAAGGTCCATCTAGTCCAGCAGCCAGCCACATGTTTCTGGATGTTCACAAGCAGGGCATGAAGGTGATGGCAACCGGATGTTATTTGTTCCAGAGACATCCATTACTCCAGCATATCACCTATGACTATGGAAGCTCATTGTCACATAGAATGATGTGCATATACCCAATGTCTTTTGTGTGTGTGTGTGTGGTCATTTATGTATATATATTTTCTATATAAATATAGTTTTTTAAAAGTCACATTTCTATATTATTATATGTTAAAATTGATTTTTCAAATGATGGGCCTCCTAATGAGATGGCCGTATGGTTATGTTCACTGGAACATCTTCAAAAGATAATATACAATCAGGCAGTCTCTAGCCTCATTCAATACTTGTCTGTTTAGAGTAATGACTCCCATTTGTGCCACAATATGTGATGATAGCACTATTCCAATATCCTAGAATTCCACGGGGAGCACATACCAATAATTCATAAAAACTGTATGTATTAAACTAACCTTCAACCTTAATAGTTTTTGATAATAAGGTACATGCTAGTGCAGCAGTTGTAACTCAAGCAGATTACATGATCCTGGTGAATTTTTTTGACTTAGGAAAGAATCTCTTCTAAATTATCTGGTAATATATAGAAGATACCACTTGATGGGCAGATATATCTATATCTATATCTATATCTATATCTATATCTATATCTATATCATCTATATCTATATCTATATCCATATCTATATATCCATCTTAGCTAACTGCTCAAAATCAATTGCAGACATGCTTTCAGTATACAAAACTAGTCTGTGCAGTCAATGATGTTTACTAGTTGCTGTACTGATTGTTCTTTAGTCTTTGATCAGCTCTTAAAAACAAAAAGTATTTATCAGAGAAAGCCTTCTCTTAGCATACTTCTAAGGGCCCAGCCCTTAGCACTGTTGCAACTGTGCTAGGAGGGTCATCATGGCAACTAGACTCAGTTATATCTCCAGTTATATATTGGGTTTGGTTCCAGCTTCACAGAAGCCTAACTTCAGCAACTCAACAGTTGCTGGTTCTCTGGAGTTTCTGCTTGTTCCCAGCTTTGGAAGCAGGGTTATACCAAATAGCCATTCTTGTACAGGGGCTTCCAGCAACCACTGCAGATGCAAACTGATTCCATTATTGATCCTTACCAAAGGCTACACAGGCAGCATGGCACAACCTTTCTCTGAGCCTGTTCTTGGTTAGGGAAGGGACACACACATGCACACACACCTTACTTGTTTATTTTTAAAATGTATCAGATGTTTTTCCAAGGCTTTGTCCAATGCAACTGAAAATGCACACTGGAGAGCCAGTGTGGTGCAGTGGTTAGAGTGTTGGACTGGGACTGGGGATACCTGGGTTCTAGTCCCCACTTGGCCATGAAGTTCACTGGGTGATTTTGGGCCAGTTGCTGACTCTCAGCCTAACCTACCTCACAGGGTTGTTGTGATGATAAAATGGAGAAGAGGAGAAAGATCATGTAAGCCGCTTCGGTTCCTTGCAGGGAAAAGGTGGGTATAAATATAATAAATAAATAAAATACCATTAAAATAACTGAAAATCCTAAGCAGGAGCAAAATCATAGCATTGATATAAATATTTCATAGCCAAAAAATAAAATATCCAGCTCATAGCCCAAAATGGACTTAAGAACAGAAATGTTCTTACTTGCCTCCCAGCCATGAAATGGCTACGCTAAGGGCAGGGCTGATCAGTTGCGCCTGCTCATCCAGACATGGACGACTCAATGTGTCAGGAGGTGTGACCTGCCCATAGCTCCAAATTGACCCTACAGATTCCAGGGAGCTACCTGGAAAGTAGCCAGAAAGTAAAGCTCTGCGTCCTTTTTTAATAACTCACACCCACTGTGCCATCACCAAAGATCTACATAAGCAAATCCTTTCCCATATTTTCTAAACATTGCAAAGTTGCCAAAATGTCCCTCCAAACCTGGAAAGGAATTAAAGCAAGAAGAGAGATGGGATCATGAAACAAACAAACAAACAAACAAACTGCTTTGTTTTCAATATATTTTCCCCAAAGACTTCCAATTAGAAAGTTTCTAGTTGCAAGAAAAAATTACTATAGCACCCTAGGAAATTAATTTCGTCCTGACCACAGCATTCTCTGTTCCTAAGAGATAACATAATGTCCTTAATAGCACTCGACAGCTAGTATTCCCGTTTATAGTGAAGTGCCAGAATTAACTCCCTTCCTCACCACCTAAGGGGGGGGGGGGGATGCTTCACAATAGAATTTTGGAAGCTTTGTACAATAAAGCCCAATTTGTATCATTCCTGACGAGTTCTACCTTCTGACAGCCTAGAAAGACTGTTGTACCTCACATGCAAACAAAGTTTCTAGATACAAGAAAAAATTACTTGTAATTTTAAACAAAAATGAAACTGCAAATACAACAGTTGTTTTTTTTAATGAACCATATCCATGGATGGATAGATGAAACAAAGCCAAAGGATTCCTTGTAATGTTTGTTAACTCTTTGATGCTTCTTCTTTGTTTCTCTAGATGTCAGCCACACCTCTTAGTTAAATTTAAAACAGAATACTATTTGTGGAGAAAGCCCAACTGTAAAAGGAACATGAACACACACAACACACAACGCACGCACACATTTCCCTGCCAAGCTCTGTCTGCATAAATCTCTCCACAGGGGATGGGAGGGGAACTGGAGGTGCTGGCTCCGCCAGACGAAACCTGCAGACCAACAAAGAAGTTCTCGGTCGGAATCCACAAAGGAGAGTTGTGGACCATCAAGAAGACAGGGCAGCCACTATGAGCTGTAAGATACACCCCGGACCAGGAGACGTCATCTTTTCCCGGGCAGGCATAAGCCCACCTGCCACACAGGGGGCAGGGATAAGCAGGGGGCGGGAGAGCGGGAAAAGGTGGGGTAGAAAACCCCCGTGCACATCTTCTGGGAGTTGTTGGGAACACGGGTCGCTTCGGCAAGTTCATCCCCAGTGGTGGCTGGGATAAGCTGTTCTCTTCCCCGGATCAGGCGGATCCGGAGCCAGGCATGAAACTGACCAGCGCAGAGTCTCTGGTCTAAGGTAACTGACTTTCCTCAATACGCTAGCCTGGGAACCCATTCATTGATAAACTCGGAGATCACGTCAGGTCATGCTGATGTTGTAGCATACCTAGAAAGTTATTAGTTCCGCTCCATTTAACTTGTAGTAAATAAAAGCCTTATATGGTCATACAAAGGGCTCTGGAGTTTCCTTTTGCTGCACAAACCTCCTAGTCAATTTCAATCGCTTGTACGGGCTGTAGCTCAGTGCCGGTTAACCCGTTAAGCGCCGAACTCACGCAGAGGACCCGGGTGCTGGTCCTCCACACTATTTATCTGGATCTTTAAAAGAAAAGGCTATCTTCACACATCCCTGCTCTCCACTGATAATTCTTCATTTCTTCTAACAGATGCAACACAAAATATCAGTGTACTTTAATATGGGAAAGTATAGTTTGCATTCGTTAACATCTTGAGAGAAGCTAAATCATGAATAGGTTTCAGAGGATTATTAATTTTTAAAAATCAATATTAATATTGCATGTTTACTACAGGATAGTAAGAAATATAAAATGCAGCCAGATAGGGTTTACGCATGCTTCTTCTGGTCAAGTTATTGGCATTACTGGGGAGAAGAAAGGTAAGATTAAAGGGCTGAAACACAAATATTAAGTGGAAGACCGACAACCTGGTCTTCTGCGCGGGTTCAATACTAAGGGGGTAGCGAGTCCTAGGGCGGGCCTTCTCCGAGGTCCCCAGCGACTATCACCCTTAGCCCAGAACAAAGGGATAACTTATAGCCACAAAAGTATCTTTTATAAAACAAGTTTATTTACAAAATCACCTTCACAAACCCAGACACACGCCAGCAATACAGCTTATCAGTACGGTACAAAGTAGCAAGCAAGAAGTCTCAAGGACACCGTGATTTCAGGGCTCTCAGCTAGTTAGTTTAGCTCGGGCTCCAGCAGAGGCCCGGTCAACCGCATGCTGCTAGCTGGGTTCCCGGCGGAGGTCCGGTCTACCCAAGCGGCTAGCTGGGTTCCCGGCGGAGGTCCGGTCTACCCAAGCAGCTTGTGAGTGATTTCAGCTTGGTTTCCCGGGGGTCCGGTCAACCCAAGCGGCCAGTGATTTCAGCTTGGTTTCCCGGGGGTCCGGTCAACCCAAGCGGCCAGTGATTTCAGCTAGCTGGAGCACGCCGGGTGCTGCTACCCGGGGTTGCCAATCCCTTCGTTCCCTTACCCCAAGCATGGGGCAAGATTGCGGATCAGGTCCAACAACTCAGTTCCCTTGCGCAGGGTGTTTCAGGTAGCCCCTCCCTCCGTAATCAGGTGGGTTGCCAATCAGGTGGGTTGCCACCCTCCCTGAGGGGCGGCCTTTTGGGACAGGTGGGGTGACGCCTTCCCCCTGTGGGGTGGGGTCCCTTTGAAGCCACTTGCTTAATGGTCCCATCCTGTGGTGTTGAATGGTCCTTTCTTATGGGTGCTGAAGTGTCTGCTCTGGCAAGGTATTCAAGTCTTATGTAGATGGGGGCTGATATACGAGAGCATTGACGAACCTGGCGATGCTTCCTGTCTTCCCCCCTGGGGTGATTCTATGCAGATATTGTTTGTCCCCTTTGGTCTCTGTGGAGACTGGCTGTCTTCCCCCCCTGGGTCTCCTTCCCCCCACCTTGGTGAGTGTGTGTGTGTCAGAAAGGGGGCTTAGGTTGGCTTTCTCCACATATTACCTGTTCAAAGAATAGAAGGGATTTTTTCCTTCAAGATCTGCAGTGATACAGGAATTTGTTTTGTGGACCAGGACATTACAGTTACTAGGATTGTTCCTTATGAATTAAATGTGTTTGCCGGTCACTAATTATCCTAGCTCTCAAAGTATACTTTGTTAAGGATACAGAAAAATGAGAGGGAATGGAAGGCTGGTGATACCTTGTTACGTCCCTTTGACTTGAGTCCCAACTCTCAGAGTACAAAATAATAAAAACAAAGCTGACTATCAGAGATGAAGTATTTGGAACGAGTAGGATGAACTGAACTTTTACTGGAAAGAATTCCTTTTTGAAACCTTGGTTTAGGGGAGGAGTTTTCTTCTAAGAGGGGTTATCTAGGGTACTAGTAGGATCTTTCTTGCCATGGGTAATGAACACAAAAATGTGTGGTATGCAAGAGGATTTTCATGTGTATACATACCTTTGGTGGAAGTCTGTAACTTCAAGGGATGTTAATTAGTATTAAATGTGTTTGCTGGGGGGGAGGAGCCTGCCAGCAATGGGTGAAGAGTCATTTCTTGGGAGCTCCCAGTGCTGAAGTAGCTTGAAAGCAAATTCCAGCCTGTTTATGGTCTAATTTCGGTAAGAATAAGCTAATTATTTAATAGTAGGAGGGGAGAAAAACAAAAACAAAAAAACTTGCTGCTGAAAGCTGGCTGGATTGCAGCCTATTTCAACTTTAAAGAATCAGAGTATTTTTTTTCTCTTTAAGGACTGCAGATTATAAGTGAATTAAAGAGTGATGAACTCTCTTTGAAGCTTGCTCTAATGTTTATTTTGTACATGCGGAGTGGAAGACCAAGAGAAAGAAAGGAGTTTACTCCTTTGTGGACCCGGCGGAGAGAAAGCATCCTGATCAGATCAAAGCCTTTCCAGGGTTCAGAGACTAACTAGAGACTAACTAGAATCTGTCTGCCGGAGGGTGGAAGTGAAAAAGAATTTTCCATGAGTGATAATATGGCTAGGAGTGAAAAGGATTAAAAAACAAAAGAAGAGCCGGTTAACTATGAGTGAGAATGGCAAATCAGGGGTCAAGGCAGTGGATGCCAAAGGGAAAGTACCACTTTCCCTTACCAAGAAGGGGGTTTCTGAAGCTCAGAGCATGGAGTCTGAGTCTTTTTTCCCCTCACTTTGTAGACAAGATCAGTAGGGAGATTTCTCAAGTCAAGCAGGAACTTGTGACTGGGTTTCAGAAAGTTCAAGATGATATTCTGTTCCTGACTCCCAGCTGAGTCTGAGCAGAAGCACAGGAGAGAGGCTCCAGCTGTTTTCAGGGCTGTAATAGGCAAGCAGGCAAGTGAACAGAGCGAGCGAACAAGGAGAGCAAACAGGAGTTTGGAAGCGGAGAAGTACAAGAACAAGTGCTGCAGTACAACAACAAGTGCTGCAAGGGAAGGGCATGGCTTGAGAGCTCATTCTGTTGAGTAGAAGCACAGGAGAGGCTACCTGCTGATTGCAACTAGCTGGGGCTGATTGCAGGGCGAGGCCTGAGAGCTTAAAGAGAAGGGCAAGGCCTGGGAGCTCATTCTGTTCCTGACTCCCAGCTGAGCAGAAGCACTGTTGCCCTGGTTTCTACGGAAACTACACAGCACTGGGTCCCGGCGCGCTGGCGCAGGGCCCCGTCCTGTCACTTCAGGCCAGCTGGAAGTGACGCAATGGGACCGGCACGGCAGACTCGACGCGGAAAGGCGAGGGAGTCCCTGGAGTCCCGGTAAGGCCCGCTTACCTCAGGCGGGCATGAGCGGGGCCGATTTCACCCCGCTACGCCTGCTTGTGGCGAGCGGTTATATCCCTAGGTGGAACAGCTAATACTCTGGAAGACAGAAACAAAATTCAAAGAGATCTCGATAGGCTGGAGTGCTGGGCCGAAAACAACAGAATGAAATTTGTTTGCAGTCAATACCTATGCAGTCAAAACCTATGGCTCGTGTTTCACCAGGTAGTTGGGTGAAATGGTTAAGATCACTGATACCTTCTAGTGTGGATTCCCTAGAAGGTACTCATTGAATAATTAGCGGAGCCTGAACAGGCAGTGGGCGTAGCTATCAGCTCTTCCTCTTTCTGCTGGGACTCGAGTGTGTGGTTGCAGGAGTTGTTGGCTCCACATTGTTCTAGCAGCAGCATGTAACTAGAGTTGCAGGTCTGAACTCCATAAGTTCAGACCCCAAGTATTTCCAAATGTACTGTAACCAACTGTAAGAAACGCTTTTAAGCCTGCCTGAATGAAACTGCATAATCTGAGTGAGTAAATGTTACTTTTAACTTTTACAAGACTGTGTGTGAGGGATTGAGGCCTACACAGGATTGGGTTTGTTGAGGCCTACACAGGCTTCAGTTTGTTGAAGCCTGAAGGCCCAAACACTTCCCTCGAGTAGTGAAGCCTGAAGGCCCAAACACTTGGATGGGAGGGGGAGTTTGAGAGTTTTAGTTTACCCAATAGAAGTTAAGAACTAGATCTCCTATTCAAGGTCACATGATTATAACCTTCCATTCCTGGGAAGGCTATATATGTGGGGTGTGGTCAGCTAGCAGTTAGTGTGCTGAGAAGAGAGCTGGAAGCAGCAGCAGAGAAACAGCAGAGAGAAGCAGAGAGAGAGAAAGAGAAACTGGCTGCATAGGATATAGGTAGTCTGAAGTTAACATTGGATTGTTTGTTTGTTTGTTTTATTTTATCATACTTGCTTTTGAATTATAACCACTCTATTAAGTAAAGACCCTAATATTATAAGTAAAGTGTTGTTGTTTAACCTGGAGTTTGGAGTGACTTATTCACCACGTCTACAGCCTACACCCATGCTATTGGAAGCTGTAAAAGGACTTGATCTCCTGGAACGGGAGGGGCTTTGAGGAGAGGCAGAGATCTCCCAAAGGAAGGTTAAGGGGTCCCTGCAGTAGCGGAACCTTGACACTGTGTCTCTGATTATTGTTCTGAGGGAGAGAAAAGGGGGCAAAACCAGGGAAATCCAGTCTGCCTTAAAGCATCCTGGATTACCAAATGCTAGCTGGCTAACACTAGCCAAATCTAAGCTTCTTTTAAGCTGGAAAGGGACTCTACTCTGCTGATCTCACTAACGTGAGATAGGAAGGATATTACTCCACAATATATCCTATCCTAGTATCTTTTTCAAGTCCCAACAAAATTTAATAGGGATAAATGCAGAGTGCTGCACCTAGGGAAAGGAAACCAAATGCAGAGTTACAGAATGGGGGACACTTGGCTCAACAATACTACAAGTGAGAAGGATCTTGGAATTGTGGTAGATCACAAACTGAATATGAGCCAGCAATGCGATGTGGCTTCAAAGAAGCCAAATGCTATCATGGGCTGCATTAATAGAAGTATAGTTCCAAATCGCGTGAAGTGATTTTTCCGCTTTACTCAGCATTGATTAGGCCTCATCTTGAGTACTGCGTCCAGTTCTGGGCACCACACTTTAAGAAGGATGTAGACAAACTGGAGAGGGTTCAGAGGAGGGCAACAAAGGGACTGGATAAAGGGACTGAAAACAAGGCCCTATGAGGAGAGACTGAAAGAACTGGGCATGTTTAGCCTTCAGAAGAGGAGACTGAGGGGAGGTATGATCGCACTCTTCCAGTACTTGAAGGGTTGTCACACAGAGGAGGGCCAGGATCTCTTCTCGATCATCCCAGTTTGCAGGACACGGAATAATGGGCTCAAGTTACAGGAACCCAGATTCCACCTAAACATCAGGAAAAATTTCCTGACCGTTAGAGCAATAAGACAATGGAACCAACTACCTAGGGAGGTGGTGGGCACTCTGGAGGCATTCAAGGTGCGGCTTGGCAGCCATATGTCGGGGATACTTTGACCTAGACTCCTGCATTGAGCGGGGGGTTGGACTCGATGGCCTGGTAGGCCCCTTCCAACTCTCCTTTTCTATGATTCTATGATTGAACAAAGTTGATTATGAATAATTTAAATCCTATTGCTTTATATTGGACTTAGTTATCATTAACTTTAACTGGATTGGGGTCATAACGTTCCAGAAATTGAGACGACTGTTGTAGGAAAGATTTAAGTAATTTCAAGGTGGATATTCCCCAAATAGAAGTCCTAGTCGTCGTAAGTCACTTGTCTTTTTAGATATAGTCAAGCGGTCTTTAAATTTGATTGATTGATTGAATGAATGAATAAATAAATAAAAAAAAAGCTGGAAGACCACATAGCAATGTTTTTATACCTAAAAGGATTTATATCTATATGCGGCTCAGCTCCTGAGCCGCATATAGTGGGGGTAGTGGTTGCAGTGAAAATCAGCTCACCTTTTCTTGGCACTTTGGGCAGACCCAGACCCCTTTGGGGACAGTCTTCAGGGGAGGGTTCAAACAGTTGAGGTGATAGGCTCTGGGACATGTTCCACAGGGTTGCAAGTTGGCACCATGCTTGCATGCTGAACAGTATTTCTCATGGTTGATCTCATTCTGAAAAAGGAAAAGCACAAGGATGCAGGAAGTCCAGTTGATTTACTGAAGGAACTCTTCATAAGCAGACATTGGCCATTAAAACTCATCATTTTGCCAATCAAACCCAGTTAAACCATCATATCCTCCAACATTTCATAAATGAAAAAAAGGGAGACTGGTATATTTGTAAACACGCCTATCGCACATTGCCACCATGTATGAAGATCTTGGGGAAGGAAGCTGTCATTCTGAGGAAGAGGGAAACAATTCTTTAGAAGGGCCCCATTTCTTAGGTGATGAACTGATATCCTTCTCTGCTAAGGATATCTCTCTGGGGGTAGGAGGGCTCCTTGTAGTGGGTGATCTGATCATTATCAGATCTGGCCAGACATCCAGCCACTCTGAGCGATGTACAATCCAATAATACAAAATATATATCTTTATCTTAGTCAGAATTAGGATAGAAATTATATCTGAGCGTTTGGATGATCTGAGCGTTTGGATGTAGTGGGTGATCTGATCTCACATACATTGAAAAATAATCCCATAAAGGAACAAAAGAGCTTAACCCAAACAGTGAGGTGAAATCATTCTGAATCCACCAGGTGGCATCGGTCATCATCTGGAATGATGACCGACGCCACCTGGTGGATAAAAACTGTAAAACAACAACCTCCCAGCCCCCACAAGGAACACAGACAGGAAATACCAGTCGAACTTCGAACTGCCCCTGCCTTCTTACATAACAATTACTTGAATTTACATTTCTAATGCGCCTACGGGAAGGGAGAGCTCAAAGCCAGGAGCATTTTCGAGAGAGGAAAATAACTCTGCTTTCCTTTCTGTTGCTTCTGTTCCTTTTAAACAAGTTATACCCTTCAATTGCTGTATTCCAGCCATGGGAGTCATCCCACCAGGTTTCAGTTATGGGTATTAATCTTTTAATCATTCCTTCTTTACCAACCTAGCTAGATGGCGCATGATGGTCTGCAACCATACAGAGAGATGGTCGTATTGTGATGGTCATATTCAGGGCTTTTTTTCTGGTGGAACTCACCGGAACTGAGTTCCAGCACCTTTTCTTCTATTAATTGCATTACAATTTAATCGCCATCTACTCCCGAGGAAATGTAATCCAAGAGTTCCGGTACCCTTTTCTCCAGAAAAAAAGCACTGGTCATATTGACTACATGGTAACTTGCCTGTTTGGTGTGAAGGCTGCAGACATCATGCACCATCTAGCTAGGTTGGTAAAGAAGGAATGATTAAAAGATTAATACCCATAACTGAAACCTGGTGGGATGACTCCCATGGCTGGAATACAGCAATTGAAGGGTATAACTTGTTTAAAAGGAACAGAAGCAATAGAAAGGGAGGCGGAGTTATTTTCCTCTCTCGAAAATGCTCCTGGCTTTGAGCTCTCCCCTCCCGTAGGCGCATTAGAAATGTAAATTCAAGTAATTGTTATGTAAGAAGGCAGGGCCAGTTCGAAGTTCGACTGGTATTTCCTGTCTGTGTTCCTTGTGGGGGCTGGGAGGTTGTTGTTTTACAGTTTTTATCCACCAGGTGGCGTCGGTCATCATTCCAGATGATGACCGACGCCACCTGGTGGATTCAGAATGATTTCACCTCACTGTTTGGGTTCAGCTCTTTTGTTCCTTTATGGGATTATTTTTCAATCTATGTGAGAAGCTTTAGGTGGCATATAAAGATAATTAAATTAAGGTCAATAGACTGCTGCCAAGAAAACTATGTATTGCAGGGACACAAAAATTCAAATTCCTGCTGAGCCCTGAATTTCACTGGCAGACATTGTGCAATTCACCTTCTCTCAGTTTACCCTTTCTCAAAGGGTTGTTCTAAAAATAAAATAGAATAACTCCACATATGTTGCATCATTCAGTGCCTTGAAAAAAGGATGGTACAGTTGTGAAAAATAAGATAGAAATGTTTAATCTTGCCATGATTAGGCAGATATGTATGCCTAGACAGAGGGCTAGTGGGAGCCAAGGGGCAAAGAAGGGTACTTTGAATATTTATCATGCATTAAAAAAGGTGGAAGACTAGAGTATCATGACTGGGTGACCTTTTGGGGCCAGTCCCTGACTCTCAGCCCGACCCCCACCTTGCAGGGTCGTTGTGAGGATTAAAGAGGGAGGAAAGAAACCCACTGCCGCTGGGTGACCTTTTGGGGCCAGTTCCTGACTCTAAGTCTCAGCCTCACCCACCCACCTCACAGGGTTGTTGTGATGAAAAAATGGAGAGGAGGATGATCATTCACCCAGCAGTTCAGATACAGTATGATCCAAACGCTCAGATATAATTTCTATCCTAATTCTGACTAAGATAAAGATATATATTTTGTATTTTATTGGATTGTACATCGCTCAGAGTGGCCGGATGCCTGGCCAGATGGGCGATTCATAAATATAATAAAATAAATAAATAAATAAATAGGCATATGCATGCTAGTGTAGCCACTTTGAATACAGTTTAGGCCTATTGAAAACAATCTTCTAATCTAAGCCTGATCAAGTCCAACCCCATCCACAATGCAGGAAACTGGAGGAGGGGTCTCCCATTCAAGTAATAACTCATCCTCACTCTGCTCAGCAGCTCTGCACTGCATAGAGAACTTCTCCTTCCTTCATGCCAATTAGGACAATATAATTTTATTTTGAAGGATTAACTTGGGTTGCATGTTAACTTCTTCAGTGCCCCCAGACATGATGGTTTCTCCTGTAGACCAAGGTGTATGTATTTTTTCTTGTGGAGGAAGGGGGGGCTGGCTGGCCCGCCACACCCCCACCCTTTCCTACTCTAAAGGAACTAAGACCCCCAGAGATCTCAAGGTACCAGATTGCCAGCCTCAGCTGTCTGCAATCTTACTTGGATCTTTGTTCAGGGACTCGCCTTATTCTGTAACTTGGATTTAGATACTTAAGCCACAGAGTACTACAAAACTTATGTGGGGTAAAACCAAGACAAGGTTTATTCTGGTAGCATTTTACAACAAGATTAGGGAAATGAGAGAAGCACACAAAATAAAGAGAGAGACACTTTAGTACACAGTAAAGCTGCAAAACAATAAAACCTGATTCTTTAATATCTCTCAGGCACACACCTGTTACTTGAGGGTGTTCTCTTCAAGGGTTAAATCTAGCACAGCCTCGCTGCCCGAGGGAGATTACCACACCTACTCGAAGGTCTGAGATGGGTAAAACTCTCACAAGGTTTGCCTAGCTAATTTCTAGCTAATTTCACTAGGAGCTGCCTGGGGTCTTTGGCTTATTGCTATTACCATAGCCGGGTAGAACAAAGACCAAAACCTACGCTTTGGGAAATATACCTTTTCCCCCCTCCCCTCCTCCTTGTAACTCTGCTGCCTCTCAGCCAATTAGATTGAACTTCACTTGGCCAGTCAGGATGAGGGAGGCTCATGAGTCATGCCTCATGGCTTGAACTATTTACATATGAAAGCCCTAGGCCAGCTTCTCTAGGCATCTAGGCGCTGGGGCTTTCGTTTTTTCTCAGCCCCTTCAACTGGCCCCACTTGGTTTACACATGAGGAGGCGTGTGTGTGTGTGTGCGCGCGCATGCATGCAGGAACCCCCAAGGGCCCCTTTCTCTACACGCTAACTATGCACACCCCACCCCAGCTGGTTCACACATGAGGTGTGTGTGTGTGTGTGTGTGTGTGTTTGTGTGTGAACCCCCCCAAAGGCTCTTTTCTTCACATGTCTATATTTACATTTCATACCAGAACAGATCATACAACCCCCAGGATTGTGTGTGAGCAATTAAGAGCATCTTCACGTCCCTTTGATTTCAACAGAGTCAGGCATATCAATGAGACCTAAAGCAAACATAGCCTTGGTTGG
Source organism: Shinisaurus crocodilurus (assembly GCA_021292165.1). Taxonomy (NCBI): domain Eukaryota; kingdom Metazoa; phylum Chordata; class Lepidosauria; order Squamata; family Shinisauridae; genus Shinisaurus; species Shinisaurus crocodilurus. The sequence goes on from CM037879.1 coordinate 185,990,138, forward strand.
ATAGTGTCCAAAGTCGTGTATTACACATCTCACTTCTCATCAAAGAATCCACACAGGGGAGAAACCATATCAATGCTTGGAGTGGGGAAAGAGCCTCAATTCTATGAGTCTATCATAGACTCATAGAATAGTAGAGTTGGAAGGGGCCTATGAGGCCATCGAGTCCAACCTCCCACTCAATGCAGGAACCCAAGATTAAGCCTGGAACAGGAGACTTGTAGTGGTATTCAGATGTCTTGGGAGGTGGGGGTTGAGGGGAAGGGGAAAAGACAACTTTTCTCCCCCCCCATCTTATGTAGTGCCAGAAGGCTCTGTGGGTTTTTAATCTAATTTTTATTTCATGTTGTAATTATTGCAATAAACAGTATATATTTATCAATAAACTGCCAAAGCTGTACATCCTTCTCAGGCTGTTTAGGAACATTAACAGATTTTTTTAAAAAATTACAATTACATTATGCAGTCACATTATATGCATCTGGGTACCTAGGGCAGGGGTGGGCAATGATGTGGGCTCCAGGGGCCAATTTTGACCCCAATTGTGGTGGTGGCAGCAGCAAAACCATCTGTGGGTTGTTGCTGAATTTCAGCAGTAAACTTAAAAGGCTAAATTTAGCTTTAAAACAAGGTGTCACAGCTAAATTTGGCCTTTTCCATTCACCGTCGCAGTTTTCCACTGAAACTCAGCAGCAAACCTCTGATTCTATTGCCGCTGTCACCAACACAGCAGCAGCAAAGGCTGCAGAGGGCACACTCCAGGCCTCAGCCCACCCCTGACTGAGGAAGGCCCCGAATATGTAGAAACCACTTCCTTATTTTTAGGTGGCACTGTTTTGCTTCCAAACTGATATGTCCTGTCCTCAACTACCTGAGTTCACTGTTAGAGGGAATGATATCTTGGTTTTTTTCTGGAAGGTTATGTTTCTCATTCCTGAATGTAGCATATCTGCAGTCTTTTTTTTGTGAATCTATTACAGATTGCATTGGAGGTGGGATTGGTGAATTAAGAGAGACAGCATGTTCTTATGATTAGCATGTTCTTAATATGAAAATGATGCTTATCACAGGTGCAACATCTGCCTCATGGACTTTATGTCTATGCTTTCTTGGGAAGTGACTTGTTTAACAAAGGAAACAGAGCCTCCTGCTGAATGAGAAATTGCCTCATTCACACTCACACCAGCTTCTCATCCTATTCATTCACAGCATCAAAGAATCAGGCTTTGAGCAAAGCTCCAGCCTTGGGCCTGTAAGAATTGTAGAGTGTAATTTACTCTGTTAGGGGCTGCAGAAAGGAAAAGTGTGGCATCTCCCGAGAGAGAGATTTTCCCCCAGAGGTGCCTTGAAACAGAATAAATCAAGTAAACTGTGACATCTTTTAGAACTTATTCTATCAGTTTTTCCAGCTGAGAAAAGAAGAGTCTAGTGCAGTGGTTCCCAATCTTGGGTCCCCAGATGTTGCTGGCCTGCAGCTCCCAGCATACCCAGCCAGCATGGCTAATTGCAAGGGATTATGGGAGCTGTAGTCTAGCAACATCTGGTGACCCAAGGTCTAGTGAATTGATGTATATATACAATGTACAGGGGGAAGACTTTACTTTATTTAATTCACTGTTTTAAAAGCTTCCCATGCTGTGCATATGATAACAAAACACTACAACACACAGGAGTTCCCATACTTTGTCATAGTCTACTCCACAAGTTGGTAAAAGATGTGTAACTGAGACTCAGTTTATATATTCAGCAGAATCAAGTGATTATTCTTTTCCTGGATGAGGATTACTTGTGTGGAGAGAAAGCCTGATCACACACTGCTGAACCCTGACATATTTCCCCCCCTTGCTGCTGCCACCCATCTCCCTCCATCTGCCTGCATAATCCCCACCCAGGGCACAGGAGACACAGTTCTGGGCAGACCAGTTCTACATAGCTACATCTGCATACCCTCAATAGGGCACATTTACATCTCAAGGAAGTGCATAACATCCTGAAGGCGGGGAGCGCAGTCTCAAAGAGCTGCAAAGTACCCCAAAGTATCCAAGAGGTGCCAGCACCCAAGAGGCGCCACCACCCCGCTGGGCAGAACCAGCCCAACTGGTCATCAAGGGTGGGGAGGGGGCGAGGGAGGGTAGAAAAAGCACATCCTGGAAAACAAAGGTTTGTTGGGAGCAAGGTGCAGGCTCGCACAGATCAGGTCTCTGGCTCCGGTCAGAACCAAGCTACCTCCAACCCCGGACGTGACGCCTGGAGACCGGCTACACAGACTGCTATGCTAGCTCAGTAAGTCAGATTCTCTTATGTGAAGTTATTCTCTGTATTACGCAAGCCTATACCTCGTATGTGTATTGAAGTCTTACGCTTCAGTGATTTTTATGGACTCTGTTGTTTATAGTGTGAAATTCCTGGTAGTCTATTAGTTCCACTCCATTAAAGGTGCTTCAATGCTTCTGCGTCTGCTTCAATGCCTTCTGCTTCAATATGATTCCGTGTCAATGGTTGGTCGCGGTTGAGTTTAAATTGCACAGCAGCCACGTAAAGAGCATTTTCTCGGTGCTGGTTAACCCTTTAAGTCCCAAACTCACGCAAAGGACCAGTCCCAGTCCTCCACAACTTGTTTAAATGCTTGTGGAGCAATTGTGTAAACCAGAGGCAGAGAACCTTTTTCCTGTTGAGTTCTGCATTATCTCATACCCTCCAACATTTCTCAGATGTAAATAGGGACACACACGTGAATTTGTAAGAGGTCTGGTTAAGCAACATGAAGGTGTGATCAAGAGGGCGTGGCCAGGCAACATGAGGGCGTGGCCAAGGGTATGGCCAGGCAACCAAAGGGCATGGTCAAGTACAAAAGTTATTATAGGAAACACACAAATAATTATATATTATAATTGTTACATTAAAGGCTCTAGCCCAGGGGTCCTCAAACTATGGCCCACAGGACACATCTGGCCCGCCAGGTCTTTTCATCCGGCCCGGCGGCCGATCTAGAGGCTCCCTGAGGGGGAAGGGGAAAAGTGGCAACTGAGCTGGCGGCGGGCCGCAGGCCGCCTGCCCGCCTCTCTGCGGGGTAAGGGGAGGCTGAACAGGCAGCGGGGCACGGGCTGCCTGCCCACCTGCCGCCCTGCATCTCCTGAAGGGGGGGGAAGGGGAGGAGTTGCAGCTGAGCTGGTGGTGGGGCGCAGGCCACCCGCCCGCCCGCCCGCCCGCCCCCTTGCGGGGTAAGGGGAAGCTGAGATGGTGGCGGGGCGCGGGCCGCCTGCCCGCCCCCCTGCGTCGGAAAGGGGAGGAGGGGCGGCTGAACCAGCAGCGGGGCGCGGGGCGCTTGCCCGCCCGCTGCCCTGTGTCTCCTGCAGGGGGGAAGGGGAAGAGTGGTGGCTGAGCTGGTGGTGGGGCGCAGGCCGCCCACCCCACCCCCCTGCGTGGTAAGGGGAGGGTGAACCGGTGGCAGGGTGCAAGGTGCCCGCATTTCTGAAACCAAAGATAAACAGTATGCTCATATTTTCCTTTCCCCAAAGGGACTTTAACATACACATCCTGGCAGATGCTGATGTTTAAAAGTTCCCAAGCGCCTTTTCCCTCTGTGAGCAAAGGTGGCTGATGAACTATAGGAAAAATCTGAAAACTTTTCACAGAAAGGGCTTAATCCACTATCTGAAATTCATGGAAGCATTTAGTCATTATTCAAATAAAAAGTGGCATTTGCCCATTAACATATTTTCATCAACAAAAAAGCAAGATGCTGATCCAAGGAATGATCTATGCAGTCTTATTAATATGGTCAGGGAGTTTTGCCTGTTATTTTCCTAGGAATTGCCACACGAGTCAATTAAAATTATGTTTTAGCTGGCATTCTAATGAAACTGGGCATCATTAAGAAATCATTTTTCTGTGTAAAGGGAACACCAAAAGTCAAGCATTTTATGCAGCCCTCATGACTGTCAGCTTTTGCTTTACTATGGAGGAAAAACAATATCATTTTTTCCCTGTGTAAAATGCCCAGCAATTTTTTTCCTGTCTGTCAAAATGGCTGTAAATAGTAATAAGAATGTTGCTTGCCTTCCTGTGCATTCGCATATTGAGAACATTTCTTTTATTAAAACACACGCACTCCAAAGCCTCCAATCCAAGATGCTATAGTTCAGAGGCTTGAGTTCTTTTGCTGTTGTCAGTCAGGCTTCATTTCAAGAGGAAAAACACCTTCTGAGAGCAGATTTGCAAGTGAAATTGTGTTCAAAGCTTTGCTTTAATTCAACCACTTCTTCCTACAGAAAATGGAGGAAGGAACTAGAGGATCGGCTATCCTTGACCTGATTCTAACCAACAGAGACGAGTTAGTGGATAAAGTGGCAGTTTCGGGAACTCTGGGGGAAAGTGACCATGTTATACTTGAGTTCTTGATTCTAAGGGGAGCAAAAGCTGAGTGTAGCCAAATGTGTAACCTGGATTTTAGGAAAGCCAATTTTAACAAACTCAGAACAATGATAAGTGAGGTCCCATGGCAAGCAACTTTAATGAGTAAAGGAGCGCAGGATGGGTGGGAGTTTTTAAAAAAGGAAATTTTAAAGGCACAATTGCAAACAATTCCCACAAGGAGAAAAGGCAGAGGGCAACAGAAGAGGCCAGTGTGGCTTCACAATAAACTCAAAGATGACCTGAAAACAAAAAAGGACACGTATAGGAAGTGGAAGGAAGGACAGGCTACAAGGGAAGAGTACAGGCAGGTAGCACAGAAATGCAGGAATAGTGTCAGGAAGGCTAAAGCTGAGAATGAGCTAAGGTTAGCAAGGGATGCTAAAAACAACAAGAAAGCTTTCTTTAGATCATCATCATCATCATCATCATCATCATCAGGCGATCACTCGTGACCGAGTAAGATTGTCTTCCGGGATAAAAGGAGGAAATTCTAAAGAAGATTGTGTAGACTCTAGCGATGGGTCCGTAAGTGACTGTGGAGGCCAATTCTAGATCCACACAGCTTCCCACAGTGAGGACACAGGTTACCAGATAGAAGATGGTCCTGTAAAGGATTCATTTGACGTGCTTTTCGCTTAGCACGTTTCTCCCTTTCACCTTGCACTCGAGCTTCTTCAACGTCCATGGAACCTTTGTGAAAGGCCAACCTCCATTTAGATCGTTCATGGGCCAGAGCTTCCCAGTTTTCGATGTTTATATTGCATTTTTTTAGATTAGCCTTATGAACATCTTTAAACCTCTTATACTGACCACCGATATTCCGCTTTCCATCCTTGAGTTGGGAGTAAAGTAACTGCTTTGGGAGACGGCAGTCAGGCATTCGAATACATGCACAGTAAAAGACAGAGGAAAGAAATGGTGGTTCAACTACGCAATGAGGATGGCAAATTAATAACAGAAGACAAGGTAAAGGCAGAAGTGTTCAATTCCTACTTCGGCTCGGTTTTCTCCCAAAAGAGGGTCTATGACCCCCCTGGCAAACCTGAAGAGCAGATTGAAGGGGCAGGATTGCAGCTTGAGATTGATAGGCAAATGGTCAAGGAGCACCTGATTACTCTGAACGAGTTTAAATCTCCAGGGCCTGATGAGCTGCATCCTAGAGTAATAAAAGAACTAGCAGAAGAACACTCAGAACCACTGTCTATTATCTTTGAGAAATCATGGAGGACAGGTGAAGTGCCAGATGACTGGAGGAGGGCAAATGTTGTTCCCATCTTCAAAAAGGGCAAGAAGGAGGAACCTGGGAACTATAGGCCAGTCAGTCTGACATCAATCCCCGGGAAGATTTTGGAGCAGATTATAAAGAAGTCAGTCTGCAAGCACCTTGAAAACAATGCAGTGATTACTAGAAGCCAGCATGGATTTGTCAAGAACAAATCCTGCCAGACTAATCTGATCTCATTTTTTGATCGGGTAACCTCCCTTGTGAACTGTGGGAATGCGGTGGACATAATATATCTGGACTTCAGCAAAGCTTTCGACAAAGTGCCTCATGATATCCTGATTAGCAAGCTAGCTAAAAGTGGGCTAGATGGAACAACTATCAGGTTGTTGGCTACAGAATCGGACTCAAAGAGTGCTTATCAATGGTTCCTTCTCAAACTGGGGAGAGGTAACGAGCGGGGTACCACGGGGCTCGGTCCTGGGCCCAGTGCTCTTCAACATTTTTATTAATGACTTGGATGAGAAGGTGCAGGGAATGCTTATCAAATTTGCAGATGACACAAAGTTGGGTGGAATAGCTAATACTCTGGAAGACAGAAACAGAATTCAAAGCGATCTCGGTAGGCTGGAGCGCTGGGCCGAAAACAACAGAATGAAATTTAATAGGGATAAATGCCAAGTGCTGCACCTAGGGAAAGGAAACCAAATGCACAGTTACAGAATGGGGGACACTTGGCTCAACAATACCACAAGTGAGAAGGATCTTGGAATTGTGGTAGATCACAAACTGAATATGAGCCAGCAATGCGATGTGGCTGCAAAGAAGGTAAATGCTATTTTGGGCTGCATAGCATCCAAATCACATGACGTGATAGTTCCCCTTTACTCAGCACTGGTTAGGCCTCATCTTGAGTACTGCGTCCAGTTCTGGGCACCACACTTTAAGAAGTATTTATTTATTTATTTATTATATTTATGAATCGCCCATCTGGCCAGACATCTGGCCACTCTGATCGATGTACAATCCAATAGAATACAAGAAGGGACACACACACACACACAGTATAAAACACAATTAAAAACAGAACAAAACTTAAAAAGAATTATCTAGACAAATTGGAGAGGGTTCAGAGGAGGGCAACAAGGATGATAAAGGGACTGGAAACAAAGCCCTATGAGGAGAGACTGAAAGAACTGGGCATGTTTAGCCTTCAGAAGACGAGACTGAGGGGAGATACGATAGCACTCTTCCAGTTCTTGAAGGGTTGTCACAAAGAGGAGGGCCAGGATCCCTTCTCAATCATCCCAGTTTGCAGGACACGGAATAATCGGCTCAAGTTACAGGAACCCAGATTCCTCCTAAACATCAGGAAAAAATTCCTGACTGTTAGAGCAATAAGCAGTGCTTCTTTTTCTGGAGAAAAAGGTACCGGAACTCTTGGATTACATTTCCTCGGGAGTAGATGCCGATTAAATTGTAATGCAATTAATAGAAGAAAAGGTGCTGGAACTCAGTTCCTGTGAGTTCCACCAGAAAAAAAAGCCCTGGCAATAAGACAGTGGAACCAACTACCTAGGGAGGTGGTGGGCTCTCCCACTCTGGAGGCTGGGGAAGGCTCTGCTATAGACTCCCTGCCAGACCCATGGGAGCCACATTCCCCTGGGAGCTTCTTCTCCCTGCATATGTGCCTACTTGTTTCCCACCTAGTCTACCTGTATTTTTTATAAATATTCCCAAATTTTATGTATTTCCAGTACACTCTCTTCCAAAAGAAGTTTATTCCACTTAAATCAAGAGGACATCATTTCACTTGTACTGTGGACTGGGATTCTTATAGCTCATGCTGAAATCTTTGCTCAATGTGTTGACCAAAAAGCAGATTAGGAAACTCACTCAGATGAATATCTCTGACCTTGCAGCATTGAGCCAAGCACTGAAGTTTCGGGGTGGGAAAGCAGCATATACATATTTTTCATAAAAACTGCCAGCAAGCATCACTGACTCACTTAGCAGTTAAATTTACAGAACAGTTACAGCATTGAGCAGTTCTATTTATTGCTTCATTGCCACATGTTTCCAGAAGACTATGGCCTGGTTCATACATGCACGTATATCGCTTGATTTCTCTACACTGGATTATTGTACACTTGATAACTGGCAGCTGCATGTATGAACTGACTTCACTGAAAATGTACTGTATTTTATTCTTTTAAATATCTGAATTGTATTTTATTCTCTTAATTATTTGTATTGTATTTTCTTCTTTTAACTGGATCTTGTCCACCCAGAGAACACTTGTTCTTGGGCAGATCAAAAACAAAATATATAAAAGCATTGGGTTTGAGGTGATGTGAACTAACATAAACTTTCTATGTTTGGTGTGATATCTATGACGGCCCATTCATACATGCAAATCACCATAGATCAGTGTTCTCCAACCTTGGGTCCCTAGATGTTTTTGGCCTACAACTGGCTGGCTGGGGCATGCTGGGAGTTGTAGGCCAAAAACATCTGGGGACCCAAGGTTGGAGAACACTGCCATAGATGCTACAGTTATTGAAGTGATGTCCATGTATGTTTGAACCAGCTGTAAGGGACTGAGAACTTGGTATAATGCTACAACATTCAATCAGTTAGCAGTAAAATTGTTTATCTTTCTATGCAGTGCAAACATTTCTAGTCAGTTCAGTCATATTTTGATAGGCACAGAAATTTAAACCTCACGGTTAGATTAGGTTTATGCTGCCTTAACACTCACTTTGTCAAATTCCAAGATGTATTGGGAAATTCAAAATTCCATTTAGTGCTGCTCTCTGAGTTTAGACTCCATGCTACAGCATGGTTTTCACTGTCCTCATTGCTGAGGTGAATGCTGAGCAGAAAAAACTTGGCATACAAATTAAAAGGCCAACACAAACCAACGCAGGTTTGCCCAGTGGAAGCAAATGGGCAACGGATGAGCTGATGTACACTCAGATTGTACAGGCTGCCAACAGGAATTGCAATCACAGCAAATTGGCTTTGAGGCCAGCCAAAAATAATTTGCCAGTCTCAGCAATGCAGCTCATTGAATTTTCCTTCACATGCCTAGGAACTCATGCCAAACCCAAGTGCATACATACCAGGAATACTAGGTGGTAATTAAAGCAAGTGTTCAGTGCTGCAAACCTCACTCACTCAAATGCCCAAATGATGCCTATTCTTAAGATTGCCATAGAACTCAGTGGCACTTTTTAGATTATAAACTTGCAGGCAGGGGCAGTCTTATTTTAGATTGCAGTTATGCTGCCCCAGGAGCCTTTTTGACTGAGGATTGAGATAAAAATGCTTTAAAGAAATATGTGAAAAAATGAATGAAAGAAAGAAAGGGAGCAAGAAAGGGGCAGAGCCACCACCTGATGTCATTTGCATGAAAGCAGGTCCCATTTCAGTCTTCCGAAGGCCCTAGTCGGCAAGCACAGGCCACTCCATAGATAGCCAGCAATGAGAAACCCTGAGCTACACTTCTCAGTACTCAGCTGTTGGATGGCATCCAAAGTCTGTTTTTCTGTTTAGCACCTCAACAAGGTTTGTGTGCCTGTGGTTTGCCTAAACAACAAACAGCAATCCCCATATCTCCAGCAGAGGGCAGTTATTTGATGGCAACCATTTGATGGTTTCCCTGAGACTTACCCACTGGAAGAAGAAACAAAAGCATGAATGAGAAATGACAGTGGGTTACAGCGGCAGAATTATCTTTGCTGCCAACCCTGCTTTGTGATGCCATTCCTGCTGCCTGTTGATTTAGAGCAGCTTCCTCATTTATCACCAGCAAAGTGCCACGCGCCCCGTTGAGAAGCAACTTGTGCTGTTTATACAAGAACAAACGTAGACAAGAACTATTTATCATGCCAAAATGATGGCCACACAACTGTTACTTTAAAAGGGGGAGAACATGGAAAACTGTTTTTCTGAAATGAAATGAAATGGTTCAGATTTATATTCATCATTCACTAAGGGCCAGATATTTGAGAACCCTGGACCAAATTGGGCCCCCTCAGGAATACACCTCCTCTGCCAGTAGCAAGAGAGGCATATACCCTCCAACATTTCACAGATGAAAATAGGGGCACACATGTGAATTTGTAAGAGGTATGATTAAGCAACATGAAGGTGTGATCAAGAGGGCGTGGCCAGGCAACATGAGGGCGTGGCCAAGGGTATGGCCAGGCAACCAAAGGGCATGGTCAGGTACAAAAGTTATTAGAGGAAACACACAAAATCTTATATATTATACATTACATTATATATTATATTATATATTATTTTATAATATTTTATTAGTGGCTTAAGTATATATTTTTACCTTACTTAAACCCTTAATTGTTGATATCTGGTGTTTTTCATGGGGGGGGGGGGTCAGTGCTTGCAGGGCAATCTCTTTCTTTTAAACTTTTTTTGTCAGGATTGGTCACACATTTTCAGGGCAGTTGGAGAAGGAGAAGAAGGAGTTGCGGAGGAGGGGGAGCTTTGGGGTGGGGGAAAATACAAAAAGACACATTGGGGTTTTGATCCCCTTCAGTATTTTGCTCCAACACCTCTGGTTTTTAAGCACAAGGAGTAACTTTGAGGGGCTGAACAGCTTTGTTGTTGTTTGTTATTGTAGAAAGGCCCCAGTTTAAAGCACTTTTTGTGCTCTGTTCACACAATTTAGATTTAAAGAAACACTTAAACTGGAATAACCTTACAGAATTTAACTAACTTGAATTAAGTTAAAACAAACAGAGCAATCCTATGCACAGTTACTCGGGAGTAAGTACAAATGTCTTTAATGGGACTTACTTACCGGGGGCCTGGTCAGAGGCAGAATTTATGTCAAATTTATGTCTGGCGTTTTCTATGTATGTCACCTTAAGAATGAACATGAACTTTCACTTGTGTGACTGAGAAAGTGGCTGGGGTGGGAGGAGGAAAATAAAGAGAAAATAGTAATTGTATTGCTTGAGGTTTTAAGCCACAGGACTTTGGGGTGTGTATCATGGTATCAGTGACACTCCAATGTGTTACTGATCTTGGATCAATACAGTTGAGTTAGGACCTAGAATCAGCTTTCCCTGTTGCCCTCCAGATGTGTTGGATTACAACTCCTATTGGTCATGCTGGCTAGGGATTATGGGAGTTCTAGTCCTATAAACCTGGAGGGCAACAGGTTGAGTAAGGCAAGGTTGGATAATTGCCACTTTGTGTATTCAGTAAGCACCAATGATGAAGTGCAAGGTTTTTCAGGCACTTTGCAAGACATACTTTTCTCCCTGGCTCAGTTCTTAGGGAGATGGAGTGCCATCATAGAAGAGTTGGAAGGGGCCTATAAGACCATCGAGCCCAACCCCCTGCTCAATGCAGGAATCCAGGTCAAAGCATCCCTGACAGATGGCCATCCAGCTGCACCTTGAATGCCTCCAGAGTGGGAGAGCCCACCACCTCCCAAGGTAGTTGGTTCCATTGTCTTATTGCTCTGACAGTCAGGAAATTTTTCCTGATGTTTAGGTGGAATCTAGGTTCCTGTAACTTGAGCCCATTATTCCGTGTCCTGCAAACTGGGATGATCGAGAAGAGATCCTGGCCCTCCTCTGTGTGACAACCCTTTAAGTACTGGAAGAGTGCGATCATATCTCCCCTCAGTCTCCTCTTCTGAAGGCTAAACATGCCCAGTTCTATATGGGGCTTACTTATATGCAATCTGACAATTACTTGTGAATGATTAACACCCTCCTGGGGCATTTGCTCTCAAGTAATCCCCTGGTAAGGTGAGAGAAGAGGGTGACAGGGTTCAGCCCTTCATAAATGGAGCAGCTTGCAAAGAAGGGCTGAAGCTGGTGCCTCCTGTCCTGTCCATAGGCAGCCTGGATCCTTTGCTGTGGGGGTCCTTTGTTGTGGGGGTCAGTTGCTGGATCTTTTGCTGTGGGGGTCAGCTGCGTTCAATGGTATATCTCAGAAATGGAGTGGGGAGAGAAAAAGAGAGAGAAGCCGCCTTTCTGTCCTTTCTTCCTGCTTATGTGTTTCTGAAGAAGGAGTGGGAAGAATGGCTTCATAGTAGGATGGGTTAAATCCTGCCTCCTAGTTTCCTTCTCTCCATGCTAGGGGAAAGGGGCAATGTTTCTCAAGATGCCTGTTCAGACATCTTGAGGAAAACTATGGAAAAAGTGAGTCACTCTTTATCAAGAATCTTGCATTCCTCACAGCCAATGGACAAATGGTGCATTAAACAGTGACTCTACAAGAGAGGGGCTTGAGGATGCCATTTCCAGGAAATATATAGGCCAGAAAACTAAACAGCTGTACAGAAACTGATCTCCTCTCCTGGCTTGTACTATGTCAGAATCTAAAACTGACTCAGCAGACAGGATGCCATTATACCAAATGTCATGAACAGGTATGGCGACCCACCACTGCCAGCAATCATGCTGTACCATGATGGAGGGCCAATGGGAGAGACAAATGACTTTTCAAAAGGCCCAATCACCTCATTTCAGCTCGACAGCACTAGGTATATACAAAGCAGGAATGTTTGGATTTCTAGGTACGGATTTGTAGCGAGGGTTTCGCTTCCACTAGTATGAGCAAAATGCTCTTTCTGGCTGTGCTTCACAAGAAGCATTTGGATATTCTTTTAAGGATTATGCTTAACAAAAATCACCAGACATTGCTTTTGTACAGAACGCTCAGGAAACAAGCTCTCAACCATATTATGTAGCACACTATTTATTCAATTTTTTTCAAACTTTCAGTTGTGGATTGGTAAAATGAGTGCTAATGTAGGGGAAAATGTTAAAAATGGCCACTATAAACCATCAGATTCTGCTATATTCGGCACAACCTCTTTAAAAATGAAAACAAACTTCTCTTACTTCTGAATCCTAAAGAAATGTTAAATTTTGAACAGCAGTCTTTGCTTTCACGGAAGTGTTTGGAAGTGATGAAAATGAAGGGACTAGTCCACTCCAACCTTGGGTCCCCAGATGTTTTTGGCCTACAACTCCCAACATCCAAAACATCTGGGGACCCAAGGTTGGAGAACACTGGACTAGAGCAGTCTTTCCCAGCTTGGTGACAAGTGGCCACGCTGGCTGGAAATGCATTAAACAGTGCATGGGGGTTTGCAGTCCAACACACCAGGAAGGCAACAGGCTGGGGAACGTTGGACTAGACCTGTTCATGAGGCTTCTTTAGCGTGTTAGGAAATGTGAGCTTATCAACAATGCTTGACAAAGGAGAGTGTTTCCTATTTTCAGGAACATTCAAAGGCAGCAAGAAGTCAAAGGGCACATTTACACGCAGCATTCTCAGGTGTGTGTGTGTGTGTGCGTGTGCTGGGGGCTGTTTCACATATGCATGTTCATTACAAGATGACTGTAACATTACATGACGACTTGTAAGTATGAATGATCAAGCACCACAAATATAATTTTCATATCACTGCACACTACTTCAAACTTCAGTGGTACTGGGTCCATTAAGTCAGGATCTTGTTGATTTCAATGTGACTTATGGGCCACAAATTTTAACTGAATCTAACGCAATAGCTTTTTAAGGGGGTCGGTTCAAATAGCCGTCTACATCAGGTGCTGGGTAACCCAGTGATGACAAATCAAGTGAGGTATGTGAGCACATTAAGCCTAACCATTGATTTGCTCTTTCAGTGTCTCTGATCCACTATATTCTGCCCTACACTGTTTCCCTGCTTGCTTGCACTGCAGATGGGGGAAAACAGGAGTGGACTCATTCCACCACTACTGCAACAGTGGCATGGAAATCTCCCCTGCCCCAATAGTCCCGCTTCTTCTGAAACTTTCCCCTGCACTTTTAGTTTTATGCTAAACTATCACAATGGGAATTCTGGAAGCTCTCATGCAGACACATCCTCAAGCCCAATTCATACACTTCCTGTTAAGAGTGAGAACCACTTCCATCTCTTTGGGGCCCACGCCACACTGGTAATATCTGTCAACAGGAGTTTGTTTATTTATTTATTACATTTCTATACCACCCAATAGCTGAAGTTCTAGGCAGGCTAGGCGAATGGCATGGTTAATTCCCAAACTAGGAGCCATGCCACCTGCTAGTTGCACGTGGGTCCTATTCACTGACATTACTGGTGTAGCCTGGGACCCAACCATGTGGAAGGAGCTCCAGTGCCTAGTGGGTAGCATAGCAATTAGGCCTAAGTGGTGGATCGATGGGAAGGGAACAGTGGTGGCTAAACTTTTTGGCGAGGGTGCCACAGGTCAAGTCCAGAGTATGAGAGAGTGCTGGTCTAGTGTGCACTACAGTACACATGCAGCCCTCCCCCCCCCCAGCTGTTCTGCCTCTTGCCCATTGAGCCATGGAACAGGTAGCAGTATAACAGAGTGGACAGACTGGAGAACGTGCCTAATATCCTACCACGTCCCAGGCCAGGTCTCTTCTCTCACAAATGCCTGCTGCCTCTGTCCTAGGTGCCGCCTCTGCCACAGGTTGGCTGACTGATGGAACGGAACAGAGTGTTGTTTTTATGAGCTTTGCCTGCAACTGATGCAAGCTGGTAAAGCTCCACTGAAGCCGGCAGAAGTAAGTAACTAAGGTTCACTGGTATTACCATGATCCAAATCAATTTTATCCAATTTTTAAAATATGTCCCTCTTATGGTAACTCTGGTCTGAGGGGCATCCTCTTTATTTGAATTTCTAATTACTCAGGAATTTCAGATGAACCTCTCACATCATCCACATAATAGAGGTTCAGTTGAATTCAAAAGCACAAACTAGAATTCTTATCCAAAGTACTTCAGACAATGCTCTGCCTGCTCACATCCACATTGTACCCTGATGAACTGGAGCAGCTTTGGCCAAATTCAATGAAAATCCCATCAGAATCTGACTCAATAGACTCCAAAATTTGGTCCACTATATTCTCAGGGCTGGCTGTAGGGGCTATGGCAATCAAGTCTGAGTCCCTGGCCAGCTCAAATGGCCTGTTTCGGTCGTCTCTTACATAACAGAGTCCTCTTTGTTGCTCAGGTGCATTGAGGTTGCTAGTGCACTGCACTGACCCGGCAGAAAGCCTCTCCGATTCTCCTGACTGTGAGTTCTTCATGGTGGCCATAGAGCTCTTGGAACCATTGTCCATGATGGTTGTGAGATTGGAGTAGCCCTGCATCTCTGTGCAAGTAGTCATTTCAGAAACAGAATGTCGTCGGATGCCAGTGCTGTTTGGGGCGGCACCCTCCATCTCGTACTCAGCGACTGGGGTCAGCAAAGGATTGTTGTAACTTTTGGATCTCACCACAGGGTTCTTGGTAAGGATTTCCCCTGATTTAGAGCGTCGGAAGAAGCGCTTTTCTGTTGACAAACACAGAGAACAGTTAAAATCTTCACACTGCACTTTTCTTGTTAATACCACCAACAGGCTGTGGTCCAACATTTGGCTGATAGCTTCAAATCAATGGCTGGGTTCATACCACATGACAAGCCACACTCAAGATTGAGTGCGGGTTGTTGTTTAACCATAGGTTGTTGTGTTGTGTGAACCCAGCCGTGCTAACAAACCATAGTTTGTTAACCATGAACAACCCATGAAAAGAAACGGTTTGTTGTTGGGTTGTGAACTGTGGGTGGTTTGTTAGCGTGGCTGGGTTACACAACACAACAACCCATGGTTCAACAACAGCCCACGCTCAAATCATACTCAACCTTGAGAATGGGTTGTTATGTGTGAACCCAGCCAATATGTGAGCTTCAGACTTCCTCACGTCTGCCACAGGTACTCTCATCTCCTTCTTTTCCCTACCTGTTCAGACTCCTCCCTCTGGTCTTCTCTTTTCGTCAGTCATCTGTGCTGCTGCTCCTTCTTACAATCCTCCTTTCCTAACATTGCTTCACCTGCTGCCTTTTCAGATCCCTGTCTCCTCCCCCCTTCAACTCCTGTTTCTTCTACTGTTTCTCCCCAGGCTCTTCTGTTTGCCTCTCTAGGACATGAGCAGCAATGTTAATATCTACGGCCCAGGGAGGGGAAATCCTCCATCATCACCCCTCTCTTCAAAGCCTTCATATCTCACCACTGCTTAAAAAAAGGAAAAAAGAATCTTATGTTTATTACATATTAGTTTTCTCCTATTGTCATCTGCATTATAGGCAGGATTTAAATATAACTAAATAATAAATCATGATCAGCTTGGCTGCTGGCAGCCAGAGATGCCTGTCTCTTCCCTCTGTAAAATTAGGACAGCTCTGGCTAGAGGCTTTGTCACTACTGCTGCCACCTCTAACCATCAGAAAATCCCACCATGCCTTACAATAAAGATTCTCTGGACTCTGAGATTCTAGATTTGAATCCAAGCACTGCAGTACCATTATGAACACCAAATATTTACCCTGAGATTTCCATTTCATATCCTGAACCACTTCTTATGCTAAAGAATCGATCTAGAAGTGTAGATCTAGAAATCAGGGTTCAAACGTGTGGCTGAAATATGCTTATTTATTCAGGCATTCATAAATTGCATTCTCTGCCATGAAATGTCACCATCGTATACACATTTAAACAAACAAAATAAGATCTGTACTTGCTTTGCCAAAATTTCAATGGAAGCAGAAGGGTGGTCAGGAGATCCTGGGCAATGCTCTTGCTTTATACACTTAACACAAATCAGAAGACCACAGGGAACATAGTTTTAAAAAAACAAAGTAGACCATGTGACCTCTCTGTCCATTAGGGAATTTTATAACTTCTGTTATCAATTTCAGCTTTAAAATATACATTAGTTCATATTCTTATCCTGTTCTTCCTTGAAGCAACTTACACAAAACCCCCAGGGGTCTCCTATCCAGAAACTGATGCTATCCACAACTTTTTATCTTCAAGAAGGTTAGGCACGGCCAGACCAATCACTGGAATTCTCTTTCAGATTGGCCACTAGGTGGCACCAGTTTAATACGGTTACTTGCAAGGGAGCAAAATACTACCATATTTCTCTTTTGGACATGGGATTTATTTATTTATTTATTATATTTTTAAATCACCCATCTGGGCGGCCACCCGGCCACCCTGGGTGATGGTTTTCAAAAGGGGAATTATAATAATGGGGTTATGAACTTTTCCACATCAAGGATCCACCTTTAAATACAAAATTTAACATGGTAGCCACTTTTTAAAAAAAAATATTTTCTCTCTTCTGATTTTCTTCTGTTTCCTGCCTCATGCAACCTAGCCAGGGTGTTTATATTGGTTTGTTTTTTGTAAGCCACCTTGGAATCTATCTTTAAAAAGGGGGCATAAAAATATTCGAAACAAACAAATAAATAAAGTTTGGCTGCTAATGCAGCCATTTTAGATCCCCCCCTCCCCCTGTGCATGGTTCTTTTTTCTTTTTCCTCTTGTGTACTCCATGACAATCAGTGGCAGAGAAGAGAAAAAAACAAAAACAGAACAGGAGCAGCGCTAGTGATACGCTTTGCCTTATGACCTATGCATAGTGACCTACTTGTACGTCACAACCTAACAACTAAAGTCTAATGATTATAACACATAATCATGCCTACAATGATCTTGGAAGCTTTGCCCGATCAACAGATTCCCACACTTCTGATAGCAGAGCAAGTGTCTTGGGGAAAGGAAGGTACATTTCCTCCAGGATCAAGGAATGAATTACAGGCAGTCCCCAAGTTAAGAACGTCTGACTTACAGATAACCCATACTTAAGAACGGACTTCTGGGTTCCCCAGTACTGTTGTTTACGTAGAGTACATAGCGTAGTATACTACGCAATTTGTGTAATTTACACAATTTGCGTAAATGCAGATTTTAACATATAGATTTCAACAACTATGCTGTTCCGACTTACGGTACATACAAATTCGACTTAAAAGACATTCTTAAGAACGGAACTCGTTCGTAACCTGGGGACTGCCTGTATTCATTAATTTCCTCCAGGGCATCCCTCCTTCTACATGGAAATTCAGATGTGTAGGCTGCCCAGTTCACATTGTTCTTGCTCTTTATGGACTGGGAGGACTCTGCATGTCTGGGCTATGGAGGCACTGCAGTTTTTTCCTGTGCTTCCCTACTAAAGAGGCAAGCAGGCAAAACCACTGTCAGAATTAGCTGTTGAATATTAGGTCCAGTGTGGCCTGACATTCTTCAGCTTTACTTGCCAACTCTACCATTTTCCAAGTAAACTGGGAAGGAAGTTGGTAAAGCACACACTGACCCATCCTTGGTTCTGGATCAAGTTCACTGTTTACCAGGAAAGCAGTCATGTTGGCAGGCATGCTGGTCCCCTGCTTGTCAGTCAGGTGAAATCTCCTGGATAAGCTGGACTTTGCTTATTTTAAACCACCCTTCCCAAACCTGGTGTCCTCCAGATGCATTTGACTACACCTGCATAGCTGGCTGTGGGATTATGGAAGCTTTGTCCAACACATTTGGAGGGCACCAAGTTGGAGGAGTCTGATTTAAACAGATGTCTAACATTAACTTTGGCATAGTTTTTATGATCCCAGCTAGAAGACACTCCTGTTTTCTTTATTTAACAGGCAAAAAAACTTCTCTGCGCCTATAATGGTGTCTGTAAGAGACATACCATGTTTGAGAAACCTGTATTAATGTTACCTAGAATACACGAAGAGTGTGTGATGGGTCCATCACTGGAGTACAAGCCATACGTGCCCAAGTAAGGGGAAACGACCTTCTGCAACAGAGTTTCCAGTTTTAAATAGTCTTCAGTCACTCCTTTTGATTCATGAACACCCTAAAGAACAGATAGTAGGGAGGGGAACCCATTAATATTAAAGTTCCAGGATCAAGTTATTCATTAATGCAAAACAAAGCAGATATACTTCAGTTGTCTATCAAATATAACTGTTGGATTGACCTTAAACGTATCATTGTGGCCTGTGTGTCAGATGCTGCAGGGCTCAAACCCGTTGACTGTACACCAGCTCCCTGTACTCCTGGCACTGATGGTATAGGGAGCAACTGCAGGCAGCTCAAGCATGGAAATTCACACAGTAGCCCAGAATCCCCCTCTCCCACGGACAGCAGTGAGCCAGGCCCCAGTTTCTGTATGGAATAAGGCTGCAGGCCCAACCGTGGGCAACATCTTCAAGAAAGGCCACCAACTTGTCTGTCTGCATAGCCAGACTGTTTGTCTTTCACCCATCTGGTTACCGCTTGCCTGCTGCCCCAGGGCTTCGGAGCACTTGCCTGCCCTTAAGCCTGCACCCGGGCATCAAAACTGTTTTGCTTCGTGAGGCTTTTTGTTCCAGAGGAGAGCTACTCTGAGAGTGGGGCTGCCTGTCTCTTCCTCCCCAATGTAAGATGCACAGGATATGTAGTGTTGTGTTAGTAACATTGCTCAAAGTCTGCAGTTACCAAATTCACTGAATAAACAGCATTTACGGTAGAGCACACAGAAGCCTGTACCCCCTCCAGCTCTGTAACTTTTGCAGGCTGTAGGTAAGCCCATGTACCAGCCGCATATTCCCATGTTCTGACCCCACATTCCAGACCCTTCCAGCATTTTGTACAGAACGCAGTGCTCCAGGGCGCTCCCCAGACATTTAGGCAGACTAGGCCGCTCATAGATATACTGCACTACTGTCATGGTCCACTAGATGTCAGTGCAGTTCCTTCCCAGTTGCCTGCTTCCCCTGCCTAGCTGTCCACATTCTGTCAAAAGTCTGCCTCACCGTCCCTGAAATAATGAATATTAGGCACGTTCTGGTGAGCTGCTTTAAAACAACTGTCCAGCCTTCCTCAGCTTCGGGCTTAAAAATCTGAGTCTGCTTCTTAACCACAAGAAGCCATATAGCAGGCAAGAGAAAGCCAAAAACATCCAGAGTAACCAGTGGGCATTTTCACCAATGAGGCTTAATTCTTCCTGCAATTGGTCTGTAACATAACACAAAGGTAAAATCTACAACGTTGAGTACTTTCATTCACATTACAAATGCCTCTCGTCAGCTTTCTCTTCTGCATTAAAAATGATCAGATTCATAGATTCATAGATCATAGAGTTGGAAGGGGCCTACAAGGCCATCGAGTCCAACCCCCTGCTCAATGCAGGAAACTAGAGGAAGGGTCTCCCATCCAAGTAACAACCAGGCTTGACCCTGCTTAGCTTTCCACGCTCAGACAAGCTGAGCCAGCGTGAGCCACAGGCCATAAATCATAAGGAGTGTCTCAAAGGGAATTGCAAATACTTGGATCTGCTCCTTAACTAAGGGCTCACTCTGAAGATATGCAAAAAGCTTACTTTGAAGGGCGATGAAGACACTTCATCAAACCCATTCTCATTTCAGCTTGAGAAATTCATGGTTCCTT
This sequence comes from Shinisaurus crocodilurus, assembly GCA_021292165.1. Classification (NCBI taxonomy): domain Eukaryota; kingdom Metazoa; phylum Chordata; class Lepidosauria; order Squamata; family Shinisauridae; genus Shinisaurus; species Shinisaurus crocodilurus. Next base: position 186,010,113 of record CM037879.1, read on the forward strand.
GAGAAAGTAATATACACTCATTTAATTTCTCTCATCTATGCAAGGGTGCTTGCACAGATTATTTCATAAGAGCCAGCGTGGCGTAGTGGTTAGGGCAGGGGTCCTCAAACTTTTTAAACAGGGGGCCAGTTCATTGTCCCTCGGACTGTTGGGGTGCCGGACTATAGTTTGAAAAAAATATGAATGATTGGATCAAGTAAAAAAAAAAAAGGACCCGGGTCCTTTTTTTTTACTTGATTAAATGGAAAGTTATTATAAATTAATAATAAATTAATTATATATTAATTTGCTGTCTAAAATTGAAATACATTAAATTTTCAAAAGGTATAGAAAGACTTGATTTGCACACTGCACATAACTTATTTGTAGTGCAAAAAAACAGGAAAAAACAATACAATATTTAAAATGAAGAACAATTTTAATCAACATAAGCTTATTAGTATTTCAATGGGAAGTATGGGCCTGCTTTTGGCTAATGAAATGGTCAATGTCCAGTTCCATATTTGTCACTGCTAGTCGTAACAAGTGATGCAAGTGTGCATCAGTTAGTCTGGATCTGGTTGGAGATTTCAGATGTTTCATTTGGGAAAAAGTCTGTTCACAGACATAGGTGCTGCCAAAGATGGTTGCCATTTTGAGTGCATGGTTCCTGAGATTAAGATATGTCTCAGAGGGGAGAGATGCATAGAAGCTGCTTGACATAAATGTGCATAAGATTGCAGCCTTACAGCCTCATCTTATGCATGTCTACTTGGAAGTAAGTTTCACTGAATTCAAGGAGACTTTCTCCCCAGGTAAGTTTACAAAGGATCACAGCCTTAAAAGTACAAACCCATTCCCTGGGGTAGGTCAGGAAGACCTGATACCCAGAGAACATAGTGAGAGGGTTATTGTGAGGATAAAATGGAGAGGAGGAATTTTATGTAAGCCACCTAGGGTTCCTTGCAGGAAAAAAGACAGGATATAAATATAACAAATAAATAAATAAATAAATAAATAGTGAGTACAACTCAAATGATTGTCATTTCAGTCACCTCAATGGCACCAGATTGTCTTCTAGATGTTTTGTAGCCTGATCCTAAGGATTTTTACTCAGAAGTTAGCCTTACTGATTTAAATGAGAATTATTGTAAGTGGTTTGTGTTTCAGCCAGGCCCAGCAATCCTAAACAATATACTCGGAACAAGTACTTCCAAGCAAGCATGTTTAGTAAACATGCTTGCTTGGAAGTACCGTATTGTTCCGAGTATAGGCCGCTCCTGATTATATGCTGCACCCTTAAAGTTTGGTGCTATTTTAAAATTTTGGCAATAATCCTGACAAGTACTTTCCCCCTCTCTTTTTATAATAAGAAAGCCAATATATTATTGTTTTAATATGATAACCACTGCCTTCTGAATATAAAAACAACAACAACCCTTGATTCCAGGTCATTGGTAGATACTCAGATTCTCATGTGCTTGTGTGGTTCCCCTGTCACTTTCCTTCTCCTTTTCCGATCAGTCCAGACACAACAGAGATTTAAAGGTCATAATACAACCAAAAGATAATGGGAAACTGTCTCTCTTAATGGGAATAATGATAGGAACAGGAAAGTATACAAGGGACCTGCCCAAGGTCACGCAGGGATTTGAGGGCCAATAAAGGTGTTCAACAGCATAATCTTAGTCAAGTCTACTCAGAAGTAAGTCCCACTAATTTCAATGAGGCTTACTGCTGGAGGCTTATTCCCTCACATTCCATTGCAGAGGTAGAAGGGAGGTACTTCACCTGCAGTGATCTCAACAGGGAAGCTTCTGTGTGTGTGCTGTGCTCCCCGCAATTCAGCTTGGCTCTCTTCCGTACCTGTTTCTAGGTCGCGAGGCAGCTTGGTTAGTTGAACCGAGAGCTCAAGCCAGGCAGCGAGCCGGCTGCCTGTTGTTCTGTTGCTACTGCTCCCCTTTTTCCCACCTGCCTTTCCCAGCTTGTGCGGAGCCCCACGCGATGCTGGGAGGAGGAGGGGGGGGAGGAGGAGGAACGAGGAGCTGCCACCGCCTCAGTGAAGGGATTCGAGGCGCCTCTGCGGACACCGAGAGAGCGAGCAACTGACTGAGGGATGCACTCGCAGCTACCCCTTCTCGTCCCCCTCCTCCTCCTTCTCCCTCCCATCCCTTCTTCCCCCGCCACCTTGCTGCTGCCTCCGCCACTGCCGGGTTCAGCCACCCCTCCTCCCCTTCCTCCGCAGGAGACGCAGCGAGATGGGCAGGCGCCCCGCCTCAGCCGCCACTCCTCCTCTCCCCCCCCCGCAGGAGACGCAGGGCGGTGGGCCGGATTAAAAGGCAAGGCGGGCCGGATGTGGCCCTCGGGCCTTAGTTTGAGGACCCCTGGGTTAGGGTGCTGGACTGGGACTCGGATCCGGGTTCTAGTCCCTGCTCGGCCATGAAACTCACTGGGTGACTTTGGGCCAGTCACTGACTCTCAGCCTAACCTACAGGCAAATGCTATTTTGGGCTGCATTAATAGAAGTATAGCTTCCAAATCGCGAGAAGTGATAATTCCCCTTTACTCGGCACTGGTCAGGCCTCATCTTGAGTACTGCGTCCAGTTCTGGGCACCACACTTTAAGAAGGACATAGACAAACTGGAAAGGGTTCAGAGGAGGGCAACAAGGATGATGATAAAGGGACTGGAAACAAGGCCCTATGAGGAGAGACTGAAACAACTGGGCATGTTTAGCCTTCAGAAGAGGAGACTGAGGGGAGATCTGATCGCACTCTTCCAGTACTTGAAGGGATGTCACACAGAGGAGGGCCAGGATCTCTGATCATCCCAGTTTGCAGGACACGGAACAATGGGCTCAAGTTACAGGAACCCAGATTCCACCTAAACATCAGGAAAAATTTCCTGACTGTTAGAGCAATAAGACAATGGAATCAACTACCTATGGAGGTGGTGGGCTCTCCCAGTCTGGAGGCATTCAAGGTGCAACTGGACAATCATCTGTCAGGGATGCTTTGACCTGGATTCCTGCACTGAGCAGGGGGTTGGACTCGATGGCCTTGTAGGCCCCTTCCAACTCTACTTTTCTATGATTCTACCTCACAGGGTTGTTGTGAGGATAAAATGGAGAGGAGGAGGATAATGTAAGCCGCCTTGGGTTCCTTGCAGGAAAAAAGGTGGGGTATAAATATAATAAATAAATAAATAAAATACAGAGAGAGGGATGTTAATATTTCTGGCTGAAAAGTGGTGAAGTGCATACATATAAGGCTGGCAAAACATGCAACCCATAATGAAGAATGGAGCACAATGAACTGCAAGGCTGGTGTGTTTGGGGCCCCGCAACACATGGGACATTTAGATTGGAAGTTTGGATTGCAATCAACAGCTGAATCCCAAGCAAAGCCACCTTGAGTGCCAATTTCTTGGTAGAAAGGCAAGGTACAAATAAAATAAAATAGAAGGACAAGTAAGGGGAAACTCCACTTACAATTAATTACAGAAAGACCAACAAGTATAAATCCTTGGGGAAGGAAATAATTGTGGCACGGGCCAACGTACAAAGCTGTGCGAACACCATGCTCTATACATACACAAACACACCATTTAAAATTCTGCACCCACGCAATCCAAATTTGGTGACCTGTATTAATTATGCAAATTTGCTTAATTCTTCATACTCTGTTTATTTTATTCTAGGTCCCCCAGAAATTTTCCATTTGGACCCAGAGTGGTGGGCACCAATCCTGGCAACATTATTTACAACAATTAATTTAAGCGGAATATTACCAAAGGGTTGGACATCTAGCATTATTGTCCCAATTTATAAGAAAGGTGAGCGAGGGGATCCACAAAATTACCGCCCACTAAGTCTACTTGATGTACCTGCTAAAACATACATACAGCATCTCTTAAACAAATTAGACAATTGAGTTGAAGAACATCAGGTTTTGTCCCCGACGCAGGCAGGCTTTCGTAAGGGGCACAGCACGATAGATCAGTGCTTTGTCCTGAACTATCTTATCCAAAAACATGTAAACAGTCCCTCGAAAAAGCTTTATGTCACATTTGTAGATTTCTCATCAGCATTTGATTTGATAGACCGACAATGCCTATGGAAGAAATTAGATGCCATTTCAATTGATAAATGCCTGCTGCTTCTTATGCAACAACTTTACACTAAAACTTATATCAGAATCCGAGTTGGCACCGCAGGTTCCCTTTCTGACCCAACAGTACATTGATACCAACAGTAAGGGGAGTCAAACAAGGCTGCATCCTGGCACCACTCCTATTTAATCTTTATATAAATGACATCACACAGGAGCTTTCTTCTTCTGCCAACTTCCTTCCTGTGGTTGGGAAACAGAAGGTCCCAGTCCTGCTTTACGCAGACGATATGGCTCTTATCTCATTCACCGAAATTGGAATGAGAAGATTACTCACCAAATTTGGAAATTACGGTAGGTGGGAAGGTCTATTCATCAATTACAGTAAAACAAAAGTGGTTGTGTTTGCCAAAAGGCATGAGCTGCATAAATGGACCTTGGATGGACACAGTATCAAACAATGCCGCTCATTCAAGTACTTAGGGCTTAATTTCTCCAAAAACAGCCTATGGCATACCCATTTCGAAACAATTACATCTTCAGCTGCTCATTTATTGGGACCTATAAAGAGACTGCACTATAGTGAGGGCTATAGTTTAGTAGAACCAACCCTAAAGATCTTTTTAGCCAAGATTGTGTCCCACCTTTTATACGGTAAACCAATCTGGGGCAGCCACTGCATTGAGGTAATACAAAACAAGTTCTTGCGAACGCTCTTGGCAGTGTCACATAGTACACCTGGTGCATTACTAAGAACCGAATTAGGTCTCCCTTCTTTAAAAGCATGCATACATAAATCCATAATACTGTATTGGAAAAAACTAAACTCACTGCCAGAACAGCATTTAGCAAAATTATGCCTTCTGGACCTGTAGAATAGAGAAGGTTGGGTAAAATCTTGCAGATGCCTGATGCTGAACTACTCAATTCCCTCAATAATGACAATACAGGATGTATCTGGTCATAAGATCCGAGGCACTGTGTTTGGTGAAGTTGCCAAAAGAGATCTCGAATACATAAAAAACTGTAAATCTGCCACTTGGTACACCAAAATTAAAACAGACCATAAAAGGGCAAGCTATTTGCGAGAACTACATTCTTCCCTGTCAGGCATGCTTTCACCCAGCTCAGATTTGAAACGATGCCCACCGAGTGTTTGGCTGGAAGATTTTCCAGCAGACCTGCAAAGGAGCGCCTCTGTATATGCGAGGCAGGGCATATCGACGATCTTGTACATTGCATTCTCTACTGCCCACTCTATAAATTCACCTAGGGCTAAATTCATATCTCCTTTCCAGGCCACGTTGGAAGGTCAGTCAGACGACTTTGAAATTAGATGGCTGTTGGCTGACGTGGATACATTGATCAGTTATAGGATTGCTTTATTTGCACTAGCTGCAAGAAAAATAAGGGCTGCCTTTCTAAGCCACACTATTGCCAAACCCTAAGGGGGCAGCACAGAAGGAATATTTTAAACTCTGACCATTTTACTGTATTTTTGTTTTATTTTATTGTATTAAATGTTTTTTGTATTATGTAACTGTATTGTGATGGCCATTGGCTACAAGCAATAAATTGTGTTACTACTTACTACTCATTCTGCTCTTGCTCTGCCCGCCCCAACAAAGTAATGTCTTTGGCACCACTCTGGCTTCTGAGATATCAGCGTGTGTATGCAGCTCACATACTTTCAAGCATATATTCATGGCTAGAAACTTATTCTCGGTTATAAATGAAAGCTAAGGTTCTTAGGAAGTACTTTCTGCACCCGCCACTACCACATTGTGCACTTTTTCTGTGCTCCTCTGGAATGTCATGCACACTGCTCCAACATGTTCCAGGTAACTAGGTTGCGCTCCTAGTTTGATTCTTTCATTCTTTCAGCAGCAAACTTGGTGGTCCTGTGTTTATCCGTTTGGCAGTGAAATGGGGCCACCCACAGACATAGTAATAGTTTCTCCATACTTGGAGGACACCTCAGATATGCAGAATTAGTGCTCAGCTAAAAGTTCTTTTGAAAGAACTTTAGGTTTCAAAATTGAGGAGTGGGTGAAAAAGGGGGGAAAAGAATGATGGGCTCCAATTCTCTAAAAGTTCTGAGCCCTCTCTTACTTGTGGCATAGGCAGCATTGGTGGTCCCTTTTATTCTTTTTTTTATAATTAAAAAAAACCTACATTCACTGCTGCCTCCATCTGCCATTTTCCTGCCCCCCCCCCCCCCGAGTGCTCCCGGACAGCAGTCCCCATTGGGCCAAAACTTTCAGGGAATTTTGGCAGGCCTTCTGAAAATTGGACAAAATGCCCAGTGCCCACCTCATTTTTGCCACCTATGAATGGGATGGAGAATTTGATGGGGGTGGGGTGGGATCTAGGTGCAACACATTGCAGAATGTTCCAGGACATTATTTGTTGGTAACATCTGCAAAGGATCACCCATTGGAAAGTTGTGCAGGCTGTCTGTTTTTACAGCCTGCACAACTTATCAACAAAGGAAAACCCCCCAGCACAAAACCAACCTGAAAAGGACCCATGTTCACAGGCTGCCAGGACCTAGGGAATGCTGAAGAAAGTTGAGGGCCAAAACAGACTTTTTAAATCTCTATATAGCAGCGACATCGTCCCCCCTTTTTACTCCAGAGTAGATGCAGGGTCCCTGTTTAGGATCATAAAAGCTCCCCCTATTCCTTATGTTAGGGCCATGATCTGGAATGGACACCCTGAGCCTACTCTAGAGTAAAAATGAAGGGATAAAAGATGTAGCTGCTAGATATAGATTTAAAGTAAACTTTGTTTTGGCCCTCAGTTGAAGAAAGGAAGAAGAAAAAAAAGCAGTTGGTGAGGGAGGAGGGCAGATGGAATTGGCCTGCTGAAGCCCCAACAGCTTTTAGTGAAGAGCCACTGCTCAGTGGTGGGACACACGCTTTGCCTTCAGAAGGTCCCCGTTCCAATCTCTGGCAACTCCAGGTAGGCCTGGGGTGGGGGGCAGTCTGGAAAGCCGCTGTCAGTCCGTGTAGACAGTATCGAGTTAGATGGACCAATGGTCCGATTCAGTGCAAGGCTCCTTATGTTCCTGTAGCGCACTGTAGAGGATTTTGGGTCAGGGAGACACGCACCGTGAGCTGAAAAAGCACCAACCCTGAACTACGTATATGAGCAAGTTTCTAGTGGAGAGACACCCTTTTTTTCTGGGTCTCCAGTACTCACTCTGCTATATAGTAATTCAGTGATCAAAAAAATCTGTTGGTTTAAGATGAGAGGTAAGACTATCTGATATTAATTGTTGTTTACCACCCAGAGAGCTTTGGCTTTTTGGCAGTATAGAAATATAATAACTCGCTAGCCAACTGCTGGCTCAAGCTGTGCAAAGTCAGGAAATGAGAAGCTTAGGCTGATGCCTTAACAGACGTGCCCCATGATCAGTGATGCTGTTGTGCAAGGTCACAAATTGTGCTTGCTTACAACTTACCCTCCGTGCACCCACACTTTTCCTTGGTCTTTCAGGCCCAAATCCAGGTGGGGAGGACGGAGTGTCTGGGGCCAGCAAAGATGCCCCACGTTGTCCTCGTCCTGCATTGCCTTATGAAGCACCTTATGGTCTGGCTAGACTAGGAATCCTCCTGAGAGTTGACCCACCCATGTCTGATGATGTTTGGCATCATCAAGCCTTCCCAACCTGATGGTGCCCTCCAGATGTGTTGGGCTGCATTTCCCATCATTCCCAGCCACTGGCTATGCTGGCTGGGAATGATGGGAGTTGTAGTCCAACACATCCGCAGGGTGCCAGGTTGGGGGAGGCTGATGTAGATCATGGATGCCAAGCTTCAAGTTATTAGCTCAACAGGTGTCATTTTTATAAGCAATAGAATTTTGAGGCTTATGATGGAACCTTTTGTGTCTCTCTCTCTCTCTCATTATTTATTTATTTAATACATTTTTATTTATACCGCCCAATAGCCGAAGCTCTCTGGGCGGTTTACAAAAGTTGAAATCATAAAATACAATATAAAATATAAAATTTAAAACCACAGATTAAAAACAAACAGCAGAGCTAGGAGCAGCAGTTACAATAATGGAATTAAAAACAATTAGAATATTAAAATGATTAAGATCATAGAATCATAGAAAAGTAGAGTTGGAAGGGGCCTACAAGGCCATCGAGTCCAACCCCCTGCTCAATGCGGGAATCCAGGTCAAAGCATCCCTGACAGATGGCTGTCCAGCCGCACCTTGAATGCCTCCAGAGTGGGAGAGCCTGTTAGGTTTTGCATAGGCAGAACGAGATTACCACCTGACATCGAAATTATCACCTGACCTGGTGGGTGTCTCTTGAGTTCAAGTACACAAGGTCTTTGGTCACGAGACATAGTCTCAAGATGATATGACTCAGCAACCTTGGACAGGTTTGGAATCAACATGTTGATGAATAGGTTATACAACTGGGGTGAGTAATATCCTATTTATAGATGCAGGGTCTATGGTATAAAGCTAACACACTTGTTGATAGCTTCACTCCTTCTTCTCTCGTCTCGACTCGACATGTTTATTGTTCTGGACTTCACTTCATCTAGCCTTACCACTGGGGTATTGGATTTGAGTCTGCAATGATGTAGTGAGTAAGAGATGCACTGCTTGCCTTAATCCCATGTAACTGGGTCTTACAAATAAACTCTTTAATCTTTATTAACTGCTGTTATCTCCTCCTTCCGCCTGCGTGACTGGGACTGAGGGTCACTGGCTAGGGAAGCTTTTGAACCCGGGTCAGTCCAGCTCTCACATCTGGTTATGGGCCCAGATAATCAGTAGAGATAAGCCTGATGGTTATCTCAGATGGGCAGATAAGCCCACAGAGACGCAGTACGGAGAAATTCGGCAGTTATAGAGTTAAAGGATTTGTTTACTATTTGTAAGAACGGTTTGTAAACAAACCGGGGAAGGCGATGTATGTTGCTATAGCTGGGTGCTGATAACAGCGGCTTGGAATGCAGCACAACTGAAGAATGCAGGACAGAGAGACGGAGGATTTTTCGTTTTGGAAGCAGCTGGAACGGAGGTGCCAGGCTTGGCAAATCCAAGGCTACAGACTGTGAAAAGAAGCTGGAACGGAGGTGCCGGTTCGGGCAGCTACTAGGCTGAAAAGTGAACAACGCTGGACACAAGGATTTCGTTTTCCACAGCTTGCTGGAGTGATTGTCAAGGAGCTGTATCGGGCAAGGAAATATCTCCAGGAGGCTCTGTGTCTACTCATTTGAGACAAGGCTACAGCAGGAGGATCATATCTATCAGCTATCTTTTGCATTGTATCAACAAGTGGCTTGGATTACAAATGCGTGGATTACGTCTGACGTGGGCAAAGCGTCTGGAGCGTGTGTCGCACTCGCAGCAAAGTCATGTGTGACAGGAACGTATCTTGGGAAACTTGATACTACATGGGAGGCTGTATCAAACCAGCGGAGGCGTGGTTTTAAAACAGCAGGAGAAAAACAGTGCGGCAGTTTTGAACAGAGAAAGCTGTGCTTAAAATGGGAAGCTGTTCTTCATTTTCTTCATGTGGGATCACAGAAGAAGGAGCTTGAAATCAGCAGGGGTGCTGCTGATGGGAAAAACTTTGTGTTTTAACCCAGGACATAAACAAAATGGACATTATTTTGTGTGTGAGCAGAAGCAGTGGATTGTTTAAACGAAGCTTTCTGTGTTGGACATGAATAAACAGGAAGAGGACTATGCAAATGGTCAGGAGTTTAACAGTCATGTTTTTGAAACTGTATTTCTTGAAAGTTGGATAACTTGGACTCAAGAAAGTGTAATATATGCTCTGGAAATGTCAGGAAGTGTACTGAATGTATATATGACTTGAGTATATTGTGGATTTCTCTGTAGCAAAATGTGAAATACTGAATTAGTAGGTATGTTTATATGGCAAAGCTAAGAGATGGATTATTTCTTTCATATTGTAATGATGTAATAAAGAAATGGAAAGTTGTACTGATGCAACTATAAAAAAGTTAAATGCTTATATGTATGACATGTACATGCATGCATATCACATGATGTTTGGTCATTTAGATTCACAGGCTTGTGAAAAAAAATGCAAGCAGTAGTTGTGGGGAAAGCATTGGGAAATTGTAATTTTCACATGAAAGGTAATTTTGTGCACATATACAAGGGATGCTAGCTTCAACAGGTAAACTGGAAGGCAAGCTGTAAAACCAGTTCATTTCATTTCAATTTGTTCTTGGTGATCTTGTGGTACTCTGATGGTTTTTAGAGGAGAGGCATGTTATTTCATGATGTTAATTGATCAATACACGAGGTACAGGTTGTGTACATGTTAGATAGAAAGCTGGAGTTTTGAACAAAGTCAAGGTGTTTTGTGCTTGGGTGGGAAACAAGCATATTACCCATGTTACCTATTTTCTTTTGAGATATGGGGAAGTTCAATTCAGTGCATGTTTTGATGCATTTCTAACAGGATGTGATATTGAACACATAGATTGTGTGGAAGAGTAAACAAACACTCAGATGAGGTGATACTAATTTGGATAATGAGGTTTGGGTAGAAGCTCTTAAATGTTTTGATTATGTACATGATAGAAGTTTTAGTTCTCTGTGTTGAACTGTACACCTTATGGAAAGTAGTGTAGAAGGAAGAATCTTCTGGAGAAACATTTCAGGATCTTGGATCTGATATGTAGGTACATACACCTCAAAAGTTAGAAGAAATCTGTAAGGGAGCTTACATGAGATTTTTCTAGAAATGAGAATATTGTGTTTCACATGAACAACACTTGGATAGTGAGATTATCTAGAAGTGTTGAGTATAATGCTGAATGAAAAGGTGAGATCATTTTCAAAATTAATTCTGTTAATGCAGGGGATGCATCAAGTTCAGAGTCAGAATAGAAAAGCATTTGCTGAAAGACAGTCAGGTAAATTTGACAAATCTGATACACATTTGGTTTAGAGGAGGCTAAACAAATGATTGTTCATCATTGGTGCAAATTTCATTGGAACAAGAACCTGATAACTGATGAGGTAAGGAACAGGTGAGTCAAACAACCTGTGAGGTATCAGGATGAATTTGCAGGAAAAGCCATTTGAAACTTGAAAATGTCAAAGAGGTGAAAAAATTGTCTGTTAAGGAAGCTGAACCATAGCTTCAGGCTATGCAAGCTGAGTTGAATTCTTTGGATAAAGAACAAAACATGGAAACTGGTGAAACAAACAGCAGTTCATGGAACTCATTGTTACCAGATAGATTTTTTAAGTGCAACAACAATTTGCTTTGGAAACAGTTAGACTGATGTTTAAGAATGTGAAGATGTATGAATATTTCACAGGGAAATATTGGAACATAAGCATTTTAAATGAGAGGAAGTCTTTGGAAAACTGTCTGAGATTTTCTTTAGGAAAAGCTAGAATCAGCTGGAGGCTGGAATTCTGTTTTGAACTCAAACATTGCTGAATTGAGATTTGCACAGAGAGGCAGATCAATGTTTGTTTGTTAAACAGGAGGAACAGGGACATAGACTGTATGTACTTTGTTTAGTTGGATGATCTATTGTTTTTTTCTGGACAGATAAAAGCAATATGATATAATTGATCCAGGGTTTGGAATTTCATTGAAAATGAAACTGCTTGGTGGTGGATCAACTGTTTATTTGTAAATAGAAGTTGAAGGGGAACCAAGAGGGCAGTACTTACTGCAACAAACCAGAGAAATATCATGGATGTGATTGAGAATTTTGGAGATAGTTTAACTCAGTGAGAAACTCCAAATAATTGAGGATTTTCAAGCACATGCTGATGGGAAAGCAGTTTGAATGCTACACAGAAGCATTGGGCTGTTGAGCTTCATTGTACAAGCAACAAGGCCAGATATTGCTGTCAGTGTAATAGGCAGACTGTTAGACCAACAGGACATGCTTGGAAAGCTCTGAAAAGGAGTTGAGTGTTATCTGGAGGGAACATCACACTTCAGACTAAGATTTACAAGTCAGAGCACAGGTGGGTTACAGATTCACAGAAATGCCAGTTGTGGTTGTGATAGTAAGAACAACAAGAACACACCTGAAGTTTGTTATTTTTATAACCATACTTTGTTTGATTGATTTTGTTAGAAACAATCATCTAAAAGTTAGAGTTCAACTGAAATTGAACTGAATGCATTGTATTATGTATTGTGCTATTAAGCTATTGTAAATCTTGAATAGTTATTGCATTTGTTTAAATAGTTTAAATTGTTAAAAAATGCTTAAATGATGCTGGGATTGATGTGAAAAACCTATTACAGTTTTTTCAGGAAACCAAAGCCAGGATTGCTATGCTGCAGGCAGATAGTAATACACAACGTTTTGGGTTTACAAATAAAACTGTGTCATAAAAAGGGATACATCAGAAATGATTTGATGGTGGTTCAAATTTCTGGCAGGTAAAGTCATTCCTGCAGAAGTTTTTTTCAAATCAAAGTTCATAGATGAAGGAACAGCATCAGATGTCAACAAAGCTGTTGCTGTTGTATGAGGTAAATAACCACGTTCTGCGACAAATGCAAAAGCAGGGGGATGTTAGGTTTTGCATAGGCAGAACGAGATTACCACCTGACATCGAGATTATCACCTGACCTGGTGGGTGTCTCTTGAGTTCAAGTACACAAGGTCTTTGGTCACAAGACATAGTCTCAAGATGATATGACTCAGCAACCTTGGACAGGTTTGGAATCAACATGTTGATGAATAGGTTATACAACTGGGGTGAGTAATATCCTATTTATAGATGCAGGGTCTATGGTATAAAGCTAACACACTTGTTGATAGCTTCACTCCTTCTTCTCTCGTCTCGACTCGACATGTTTATTGTTCTGGACTTCACTTCATCTAGCCTTACCACTGGGGTATTGGATTTGAGTCTGCAATGATGTAGTGAGTAAGAGATGCACTGCTTGCCTTAATCCCATGTAACTGGGTCTTACAAATAAACTCTTTAATCTTTATTAACTGCTGTTATCTCCTCCTTCCGCCTGCGTGACTGGGACTGAGGGTCACTGACTAGGGAAGCTTTTGAACCCGGGTCAGTCCAGCTCTCACAGAGCCCACCACCTCCCTAGGTAGTAGGTTCCATTGTCTTATGATTAAAATGCCTGGGAGAACAGAAAGGTCTTCACCTGGCGCTGGAAAGAATACAAAGTAGGCACCAGGTGAACCTCTTTGGGGAGCTCATTCCATAACCGGGGTGCCACAGCAGAAAAGGCCCTGCTCCTGGTAGCCACCTGCCTCACTTCCTTTGGCAGGGGTTCTCAGAGAAGGACCGTTGATGCAGATCTTAGTGTCCGGGCAGGTACATTTGGGAGGAGACGATCCTTCAGATACCCTGGCCCCAACCCGTTTAGGGCTTTAAATGTTAGCACCAGCACTTTGAATCGGGCCCGGAAACAGACTGGCAGCCAGTGAGGATGAGAAAGTACTGGCATAGTATGTTCTCGTTGGCCAGTCCCCGTTAACAATCTCGCTGCCGTATTTTGGACCAGCTGAAGTTTCCGGACCATTTTCAAAGGCAGCCCCACGTATAGCGCATTGCAGTAATCCAAACGAGGTTACCAGAGCATGGATAACTGAAGCTAGGCTATCTCTGTCCAGATAAGGATGTAGTTGGTATCTCAGCCTAAGCTGATAAAAGGCGCTCCGTGCCACCGAGTTCACCTGTGCCTCGAGTGACAGTTGTGGATCCAAGAGCACCCCCAAACTACGAACCTGATCCTTCAGGGGGAGTGCAACCCCATCCAGAACTGGTTGAATATCACTTAGCCGGGCAGATGAACCACCCACTAACAGTACCTCCGTCTTATCTGGACTGAGTCTGTTTATTAGCCCTCATCCAGTCCATTACTGTGTTCAGGCACTGATTCAGAACAGCCACTGCCTCACCTGGATTAGATGAAAAGGAGAGATAGAGCTGGGTGTCATCTGCATATTGATGACACCTCAGCCCACACCTCCGGATAACCTCTCCCAGTGGTTTCATGTAGATGTTAAACAGCATAGGGGATAAAATAGAGCCCTGTGGCATCCCATGGCATAACTGCCAAGGGACAAAGCAGTAATCTCCCAGCACCACCTTCTGGAATCGGCCACCTAAGTAGAATCAGAACCACTGGAGCGCAGTGCCTCCAACTCCCAACCCAGACAACCTATGCAGAAGGATACCATGGTCGATGGTATCAAAAGCTGCTGAGAGGTCCAAGATAATCAACAGGGTCGCACTCCCCCTGTCCCTCTCCCGGCAGAGGTCATCCCACAGGGTGACCAAGGCAGTTTCCATTCCAAAACCAGGCCTGAATCCAGATTGAAATGGATCTAGATAGTCCGTTTCATCCAAGAGTGCCTGGAGTTGACCAGCAACCACCCGCTCAAACAGGAATGGGATATTAGCTACCGGCCTGTAGTTACTAACATCATCCGGGTCCAGGTTAGGCTTTTTGAGGAGTGGCCTAATCACCGCCTCTTTCAAAGAGGCCGGCACCACTCCCTCTCTCAAGGAGGCATTTACAACCTCCTGGACCCAGCCAGCTATCCCCTATTTGATGTAATAAGCCATGACGGGCAAGGGTCAAGCACACAGGTGGTCGACCGGACTTGGCCAAGCAACTTGTCCGCATCCTCGGGCCTCAGTAACTGAAATTCATCCAATAAAAGCGGACCAGACGGTGCTCTGGACACCTCTACTAAAGGAGCTGCACTAACTGTGGTGTCCAATTCATGACGAATTTGAGCAACTTTATCTTCAAACTGCTGTGCAAACTCGTCACAGCGTGCTACTGAGGGTTCTATCATTTCTCTCGCTGGCCCAGAGTGTAAAAGGCCACGGACCACTCGGAAAAGCGCTGCTGGACGGCACTGAGAAGGTGCAATGGTGGTGGAAAATAATTCTCTCTTCACCACCCTCACTGCCACAGAGTAGGCTCGATAATGAGCTCTAACCTGTGCTCAGGGCCGGTGCTACCATTAGGCCAACCAGGCAGCTGCCTAGGGCACAGGGCTAAAGGGGGCGCCAGAAATAGGGAAGGCGGGCTCAAGTGAGAAGGGGCGGCGCTAAATATCTGATCTTGCCTAGGGCACCAAACTGCCTTGCCTGTGTTCGGTCAAATTCAGCACGAGTTCTCCTCCACCTGTGTTCCAGCTGTCTTCCCTCTTGCTTCATTGCCCTTAGCTCTGGTGTGTACCAGGGAGCTGGCTGGGCTCTGCCCAGAGGGAGAGGGCGCTTGGGCGCGATTGTGTCAACCGCCCGGGTCATCTCTGAATTCCACAGAGCAACCTGGGCTTCAACAGGACCACCAGCCATACCAGCAGGAAAATCCCCCAGAGCCCTCTGGAATCCATCGGAATCTATTAACCTCCGGGGGCGGACCATTTTAATAGGCCCCCCACCCTTGCGGAAGGGAAAGGCTGCTGAAAGTCTAAACCTCAATAGGAAGTGATCTGACCATGACAGAGGAAAAGATGTTAATTCCCCCACTTTCAGATCACCATTCTCCTGCCCAGTCGAGAAGACCAGATCAAGTGTATGTCCTCTTACATGTGTTGGGCCGATGACATGTTGGGACAGCCCCATGGTCGTCATGGCAGCCATGAAGTCCTGAGCCGCCCTGGACACAGCAGTCTCGGCATGGAAGTTGAAGTCCCCCAGAACAGCTGGGAGAGAGTAACCCCACCCAGTTCTCGGTAATACATACCAGGTCAGTCCCCTCATCCACAATCAAATCATGGATGAGGGAGATTTTATTTTGGACTGACCTGGCATTCAACAGCAGCACCACCAGACCCAAGGGCAAGCTGGTAAGGCTACCATAGAATCATAGAAAAGTAGAGTTGGAAGGGGCCTACCAGGCCATCGAGTCCAACCCCCTGCTCAATGCAGGAGTCCAGGTCAAAGCATCCATGACAAATGGCTGTCCAGCCGCACCTTGAATGCCTTCAGAGTGGGAGAGCCCACCACCTCCCTAGGTAGTTGGTTCCATTGTCTTATTGCTCTGACAGTCAGGAAATTTTTCCTGATGTTTAGGTGGAATCTGGGTTCCTGTAACTTGAGCCCATTATTCCGTGTCCTGCAATCTGGGATGATCGAGAGGAGATTCTGGCCCTCCTCTGTGTGACATCCCTTCAAATACTGGAAGAGTGCGATCATATCTCCCCTCAGTCTCCTCTTCTGAAGGCTAAACATGCCCAGTTCTTTCAGTCTCTCCTCATAGGGCCTTGTTTCCAGTCCCTTTATCATCCTTGTTGCCCTCCTCTGAACCCTCTCCAGTTTGTCTATGTCCTTCTTAAAGTGAGGTGCCCAGAACTGGACGCAGTACTCAAGATGAGGCCTAACCAGTGCCGAGTAAAGGGGAATTATCACTTCCCGCGATTTGGAAGCTATACTTCTATTAATACAGCCCAAAATTGCATTTGCCTTCTTTGCAGCCACATCGCATTGCTGGCTCATATTCAGTTTGTGATCTACCACAATTCCAAGATCCTTCTCACTTGTGGTATTGTTGAGCCAAGTGTCCCCCATTCTGTAACTCTGCATTTGGTTTCCTTTCCCTAGGTGCAGCACTTGGCATTTATCCCTATTAAATTTAATTCTGTTGTTTTCAGCCCAGCGCTCCAGCCTATCGAGATCGCTTTGAATTTTGTTTCTGTCTTCCAGAGTATTAGCTGTTCCACCCAACTTTGTGTCATCTGCAAATTTGATAAGCATTCCCTGCACCTTCTCATCCAAGTCATTAATAAAAATGTTGAAGAGCACTGGGCCCAGGACCGAGCCCTGTGGTACCCCGCTCGTTACTTCTCCCCAGTTTGAGAAGGAACCATTGATAAGCACCCTTTGAGTCCGATTCTGTAGCCAATTGTGGATCCACCTGATAGTTGTTCCATCTAGCCCACTTTTAGCTAGCTTGCTAATCAGGATATCATGAGGCACTTTGTCGAAAGCTTTGCTGAAGTCCAGATATATGATGTCCACCACATTCCCACAGTCCACAAGGGAGGTTACCCGATCAAAAAATGAGATCAGATTAGTCTGGCAGGATTTGTTCTTGACAAATCCATGCTGGCTTCTAGTAATCACTGCATTGCTTTCAAGGTGCTTGCAGACTAACTTTTTTATAATCTGCTCCAAAAATTTCCCAGGGATTGATGTCAGACTGACTGGCCTATAGGTCCCAGGTTCCTCCTTCTTGCCCTTTTTGAAGATGGGAACAACATTTGCCCTCCTCTAGTCATCTGGCACTTCACCTGTCCTCCATGATTTCTCAAAGATAATAGACAGTGGTTCTGAGAGTTCTTCTGCCAGTTCCTTTATTACTCGAGGATGCAGCTTGTCAGGCCCTGGAGATTTAAACTTGTTCAGAGTAATCAGGTGCTCCTTAACCATTTGCCTATCAATCTCAAGCTGCAATCCTGCCCCTTCAGTCTGCACTTCAGGTTTGCCGGGGTGTGTGTCATAGACCCTCTTTTGGGAGAAGACCAGGAACCATCTGGTTGGGGGAAGAACCAGAAGAGGGGATAGCCATAAGGTGTCTAGCCCCCCTTCTCCTCACCTGGCTTGTTAATCCCCTAATGCCATACCTCCCCCTACCTGTGACCACAGCAATAGGAGCACTCCTTCCTCCCCCTGAAGGGACACTACTGTGCTGGCAGCTATTCCCAAACCTGAGCCATTTTGCAATATATAGCACAGTGGGGGAAGCCTTTTGGGAGGTGGGATTTTTTTTGGAGGGGTTCTTTTCCCTCCCCCTGAAATCTCCCACCTTTTCTGTGACCTCCAAACAGGGCTAGGAGGATCCTGTTCCAGGGTGGCTGAAGCTCTGAACAAAAGCACTCCAATTAGTGGCTGGGGATACACCACAACATTTGGCTGGGGCTCTCCACTTGTTATTTGACTATGAGCATCTGCCAATGCTACCAACATGTGCCATTAGTTGCCTGGGTAGACAGTAGTCTGCTGACAGTAGCTTGATGAAGACTGCAAAGGATCTCGCATAGGAAAATTGTGCTTCTACAGCCTGCTCAGCTTCCTTATTGCAAAATCCCTTTTGCATGCTGCAGTGATGTAACATCTTGTCTCTTGTCTTGAATCTCTGATGGTTTATTCCCATGTGCAAGTCACCCCATGATACTATAGTCATAAAGGTATAAATGTACATGTGTGAAGAAACCTATTGATTTTAGAGAAATATTAGCACATATTTTGCCTGCTAGCAGGCATGGGGCAATAGTTCAAAACAAAGAAGGGGGGGGGGAGAAAAAAAGCAGTAACTCAAATTATCTCAATTGCTGTGTAACAAGACAGAATTACATCAAAGTGATGGTATTTTACTAGATTTCTTAATTCACTAACTCTAGTTTCCTGCATTGAGCCAGGTGGGTTGGACTCGATGGCCGTGTAGGCCCCTTCCAACTCTATGAATCTATGAATCCTGTTTTGCAGATTGCAGTTTGCTGCTCCAGTCTTGGATCTTGGTCCAAATAGGGAGACATGAAACTGTAGCATCTCTAGAATGCGCAAGGGGGGGATTGCAGATTTGGAAATGCCCTTAGGTCAAATTTCTGTGCAGGGGAAAAGGCAGCACAAGAGGGAGGTGGCTAGTCTTTTCCACACATACAGGGAAAATGGGTAGTATCATGCATTTCCCTTCATACCTAGATCAGCTGTTCTCCAAAGTTGCTCCTGTCAAAGACATTCTTCTAATTTTGTCTGCTGACTTATGTTATTTCATCCAATGCAGATAACTTGAACATTTATTTTTAGCCGTCAGGAAACAGCTTTAAAACAACAACAATGGCAACACAGGAGTGTAAGAGTTTACCTGGATGAGGATGGCAGGAGAACATGCCTCTTATAATCAAGGTACTTACTCATCAAGTGCCACTGAAAATCACATACATGCAGCAGGAATTGAGGCATGTTTGTAAATAGCCACTTGCTTGGCTGCCCTGTGGCAAGTAAGAATCACCTCCAATTTTACAATAGTTGCTTTGCTTTTGGGTTGCGAAAGGGATGTATGAGAAATTTGTTTTTCAGTTCAGTTTTGATCAGGGTTTACCCACCTTCTGGATTGAACACGGACTTGGATGCAATCTGTGGTTGAAGTCCGTACATTTCTAAGCTTGCAATGTGATTTGCAGGCCAAAAAAATGCATTCGACAGCATGCGTACATTTGAAAAATGCACACAAATACACTTTAATCAATGGGAGAGGAATGCATACATCTCAAAGATGTGCTCAATTGATGTGTACATTTGGGGGGAAATGCACGAATATATGCTCAGATTTTTATGCGGGGGGGGGGAAACAAAGCTCACAATCTGATACAGACTCGAGTCAGAATGAGTTTTGAGATGGAATTTGGAGAACTTCAGCGAGCTCGAGTTTTGCTGATTCACACATCCCTGAAAGTGATTGACACAGAAATGTAATATATGTAGATAGGCTAGCCAAAAAAAGGGGAGGGGTTAGTAAACGTTGTGAACTTACTTGCTAGGCTGCTTTAACTGAAGGTAGAATTGAATTTAAGCCGCAACCTCAAATCCACACCTGAGCTATGGGAAAGCAGCAATGGAGTGATAATCCAGAAGCCATCTGCACCCCCATCAACCAGAGTTCATAGATTTCATAGATCATAGAGTTGGAAGGAGCCTACAAGGCCATCGAGTCCAACCCCCTGCTCAATGCAGGAAACTAGAGGAGGGGTCTCCCATCCAAGTAATAACCAGGCCTGACCCTGCTTAGCTTTCCACGCTCAGATAAGCTGAGGCAGCATGAGCCACAGGCCTGTTGTACAAATGCCCTCACATTTCAGAAAAAATAATAATGATGTGTACATAACTTTAGAGATGCCTGCAGGGATTGTTTTCAAGGTAAGAGCTGGTTCCTTCTTGCTTATGGAAACCTAAGCAAATATTTTCCCTCCTTAATGTTTTATTGATTATTTCACACCATGTGGCAACAGACTGGCAGGTGGTAAGGGGCTGTAACAAGAGCTTTAAATGTGAGGTGAAGACACTGACATGGCGTTTACAACTTTTCAAAACGACTATGGCTCCTTTACTGAAGTCTCATTTAAAAAAGGATACACAAAACATTGCTGTGGCATGAAGAGTGTGCAAAAGTGTCTGCTATGGACTATGCAGAGAAATACTACCTTTGCCCCATCCTGGACATAGGTCGATGTTTCAGGTCTCAGGGTGTCACCTGAAGTCCCAGGATTTCCTCCTCGGGGTCTCAGGGGAAAGGAGTTCAATATTGTGGTGAAACTATTTTCCACAGCCATCTCCTCCCTCCCTGAACCTGAAGTGCTGACTCCCCCCCCCCCCCAAGCAGCTGCACATGCAGAGTAGTGCTAGAGACAGAGCTATGATATGCTCAGTGATGCAGTGGGAGGCTTGCCAACTTTCCAGTAGGCTGGGGCTCCCCTGCACATGTTATTTGGAGTGATTTGCTCTGAAATTTGCTTTATTAGGAGGGACAGCCAAAGACATTGCGGTGTCTGAGCTAGAAAACCCAAATGACACTTGCACAGCCATACTAATTCCATATCAGTATGAGGATGCCTTATATCGAGTCAGCCCATTGTCCATTTAGCCCAGGACTGTGAATTCTGTCTAGCAGCAGCTCCTTCTTTCTTTTCTTTATAATCGTTTATATTCCACCTTTACACACACACACACACACACACACACACAAGATGCTCAAGGTGGCTAACGAAAGAATTTACATAAAAACAAGTCAAAATACAAATAGCAAGATAACTTTTTAAAAAGCATAACAATTAAAATACCAGAGTAAAGTCAACATAAAATCCTACACAGTCTAATGGAAAAGCTTCCCTCAGAAGAAGGTTCTTGTCAACCTTGCTATCCAAGATTTCAACAGGGATGCCAAGGACCGAGCCCAGGACTTTCTGCACACAAAGCATGTGCTCTGCCATTGATCTATGGCCCCTTCTTTAGATATATGAAGTGGCCTTATACCAAGACAGGCCATTGGGCTACCTACACCAGGACAGTGTGCTCTACCACTGAGCTAAGGCCCTCCCGTGTTAACATGGGGCACAATCTACAGGAAGTTGTCCTGTGCAAATTCCGTTGAACTTGCAGTTTTGGAATTGTTTAAAAAATATGTATTTCTTTTAATTCACAAACTTGCATACCTCTATATACCTAGGAGCCCCCCAAGTATGTAGATGACACTCCATTAGAAACAGAGTGGCCCTGTTTCACTTCCAAACTGATACACACTTAGCCATCTGAGTTTGCTACTAGAAGGATTACAGACATATAGCATATTATCATAGAGGAGATCCAAGGGAAGAGAAAAGGTTTAACGAAAAGTCTACTTTAAACAGCTATAGTTGGCTTACTTAAGTTTCTTTGAAGAGATATCCAAGACAGTGCTTTTGAAGATTTGTGAATGCTGGCTTGAATCCTGTCAAGCACTTGTGAGGATAAAACACACACACACACACACACACACACACACACACGCACGCACGCACGCACGCACACACACACACACAACTTCCCCCTACACCTCTGCTCTACAGCTAAAACATTAATGAGTTTTTCATTTTGATGGATTTCAGCTTTCAAAGGCCTTTCTGCAGCCTTATCCTCTGTGCAGAAGTAAATCAGGTTGACTGGGCTTTTTCTGCTTTTGAAGTACAACTGATAGGAAAGCTCCATAAGGTTGTAAAGAGCAACTATTTTTTGCCATCTTAATAATTAGGCTAGTTCCTTACACGTTAACACCATCAGTTTTAACATTAAGAATGTAGTGACAACTTCTAAAGGCAAACTCATGTATGACACAGAAGCCAGCATGCATTTTAATATGTGGGATGCCCCCTATATTCAAAGGAGTAATTGCCTTGAAGCTGCTTCTCCATGTTGTGGTTTACAGTGCCTTGCAGAAGTATTCACACACACACCCCTTTGACTTTTCCACATTTTGTTGTGTTACAACCTGGAGTTGAAACAGAATTAACTGGCATTACTACCACTTGATGTATGCAAGATACTCAACACTGTGAAGGTGCAAAATATTTTTATTGTGGCACAAAAGTTAAGTAAACAAAAACAAACTGGCACTGGTTGGTTGCATAAGTATTCACCCCCTTTGCTGTGACATGCCTAAATAAGCTCTGGTGCAACCCACTGCCTCCAGAAGTCACATACTGTATTGTAAGTAGTTGAATGGAGTCCACCTGTGTGCAGTTCCAGTGCCACATGATATCGGATTAAATACAACTGTTTCTGGAAAGCCCCAGAGTTTGTCGGAAAGCATGTCTTAACAAACAGCATCATGAAGACCAAGGAGCTATCAAAACAACTCCGGGATAAAGTTGTGCAGAAGCACCAATCAGGGTTGGGTTATAAAAAAAATATCCCAAACTACAGAGCACTGTTAAATCCATTATTACAAAATGGAAAGAATATAGCTCAACCGCGACTCTGCCTAGAGAAGGCCATTAATCAAAACTCAGTGACCTGGTAAGGAGGGCATTAGTCAGAGAAGCAACCAAGAGGTCAATGGTAACTCTGAAGGAGCTGGAGAGATCCACAGTTGAGATGGGAGAAACTGTCCATGGGACAACTATCACCTGGACACTCCACAAAGCTGGGCTTTATGAAAGAGTGATGAGAAGAAAGCCATTGCGGAAACAAACCTATATCAAAGCCCAATTGGAGTTTGCAATAAGGCATGTGGGAGACACAGCAAGCATGTGGAAAAAGGTTCTCTGGTCTGATGAGACCAAAATTGAGCTTTTTGGCTTTGCCACAAAATGCTATGAGTGGCGCAAAGCCAACAGTGCTCATTGTCCTGAGAACACCATCCCCACGGTGAGGCATGCTGGTGGCAGCATCATGTTGTGGGGATGCTTTTCCTCAGCAGGGACTGGGAAACCAGTCAGGATTGAGGGCAAGATGGATGGAGCCAAATACAGGGCAATTCTAGAGAAAAACAGTTTCAGTCTGCAAGGGACCCGGGACTGGGGCGGAGGTTCACCTTCCAGCAGGACAATGACCCTAAGCACACAGCCAAAGTAACACTGGAGTGGTTTAAAAACAAGAACCTGAAAGTCTTAGAATTGCCCAGTCAAAGCCCAGACCTCAATCCGATTGAGAATCCGTGGCGAGACTTGAATGTTGCTGTTCACCAATGGTCTCTGTGAAGGATTGAGGCCTACTCAGGCTTAAGTTTGCTGAAGCCTGGAGGCCCAAACACTTCCCTCGATTAGTTGAAGCCTGAAGGCCCAAACACTCCAGGATGGGAGGGGGAGTTTGAGAGTTTTAGTTTACCCAATAGAAGTTAAGAATTATATCTCCTGTTCAAAGTCACATGATTATAACCTTCCATTCCGGGGAAGGCTATATATGTGTGGGGTGTGGTCAGCTAGCAGAAGAGACAGCAGAGAGAGAAGGAGAGAGAGACTGGCTGCAGAGGAGATAGGTAGTCTGAAGTTAAACTAGAGAACCTTGGATTGTTTGTTTGTTTTATTTTATCATACTTGCTTTTGAATTATAACCACTCTATTAAGTAAATACCCTAATATTATAAGTAAAGTGTTGTTGTGTACCCTGAGAGTTTGCAGTGACTTATTCACCATGTCTAAAGCCTACACCCATGCTACTGGAAGCAGGCAAAGGATTTGATCTCCTGGAACGGGAGGGGCTTTGAGAAGAGGCAGAGATCTTCCAAAGGCAGATCAAGGGGTCCCTGTAGTAGCGGAACCTTGACAGATGGTGGCAGCGGAGCGATCCAGAACAGTGAGATTAAGCACTCCAAACAGTAATTGTTTTTTTTTACTAATAGAGCTGGCAAAAGCAGTGTATGTTTTAACTTCAGGACTGTGGAATAGGGACCCAGTGAGGCAATTAAGATGAGCCAATATCTCTCCATGAACAAAACTGCCCTGATAGAGCAGTGTAAGAAGGACAATTTGCCATGGGAGGAGAAAACAGTAGAAGAACTGAAAGTTATGCTGATCTCCCAGGCGGCAATAGGAGGAGCTGCACCCTCTAGCCCTCATAGAATCATAGAATCATAGAAAAGTAGAGTTGGAAGGGGCCTACAAGGCCATCGAGTCCAACCCCCTGCTCAATGCAGGAATCTAGGTCAAAGCATCTCTGACAGATGTCTGTCCAGCTGCACCTTGAATGCCTCCAGAGTGGGAGAGCCCACGACCTCCCTAGGTAGTTGATTCCATTGTCTTATTGCTCTGACAGTCAGGAAATTTTTCCTGATGTTTAGGTGGAATCTAGGTTCCTGTAACTTGAGCCCATTATTCCGTGTCCTGCAAACTGGGATGAACGAGAAGAGATCTTTGCCCTCCTCTGTGTGACATCCCTTCAAATACTGGAAGAGTGCGATCATATCTCCCCTCAGTCTCCTCTTCTGAAGGCTAAACATGCCCAGTTCTTTCAGTCTCTCCTCATAGGGCCTTGTTTCCAGTCCCTTTATCATCCTTGTTGCCCTCCTCTGAACCCTCTCCAGTTTGTCTATGTCCTTCTTAAAGTGAGGTGCCCAGAACTGGACGCAGTACTCAAGATGAGGCCTAACCAGTGCCGAGTAAAGGGGAATTATCACTTCCCACGATTTGGAAGCTATACTTCTATTAATACAGCCCAAAATAGCATTTGCCTTCTTTGCAGCCACATCGCATTGCTGGCTCATATTCAGTTTCTGATCTACCACAATTCCAAGATCCTTCTCACTTGTAGTATTGTTGAGCCAAGTGTCCCCCATTCTGTAACTCTGAATTTGGTTTCCTCTCCCTAGGTGCAGCACTTGGCATTTATCCCTATTAAATTTCATTCTGTTGTTTTCGGCCCAGCGCTCCAGCCTATCGAGGTCACTTTGAATTTTGTTTCTGTCTTCCAGAGTATTAGCTGTTCCACCCAACTTTGTGTCATCTGCAAATTTGATAAGCATTCCCTGTACCTCCTGATCCAAGTCATTAATAAAAATGTTGAAGAGCACCGGGCCCAGGACCGAGCCCTGTGGTACCCCGCTCGTTACCTCTCCCCAGTTTGAGAAGGAACCATTGATAAGCACTCTTTGAGTCCGATTCTGTAGCCAATTGTGGATCCACCTGATAGTTGTTCCATCTAGCCCACTCTTAGCTAGCTTACTAATCAGGATATCATGAGGCACTTTGTCAAAAGCTTTGCTGAAGTCCAGATATATAATGTCCACAGCATTCCCACAGTCCACAAGGGAGGTTACCCGATCAAAAAATGAGATCAGATTAGTCTGACAGGATTTGTTCTTGACAAATCCATGCTGGCTTCTAGTAATCACTGCATTGTTTTCAAGGTGCTTGCAGACTGACTTCTTTATAATCTGCTCCAAAATCTTCCCGGGGATTGATGTCAGACTGACTGGCCTATAGTTCCCAGGTTCCTCCTTCTTGCCCTTTTTGAAGATGGGAACAACATTTGCCCTCCTCCAGTCGTCTGGCACTTCACCTGTCCTCCATGATTTCTCAAAGATAATAGACAGTGGTTCTGAGAGTTCTTCTGCCAGTTCCTTTATTACTCTAGGATGCAGCTCATCAGGCCCTGGAGATTTAAACTCGTTCAGAGTAATCAGGTGCTCCTTGACCATTTGCCTATCAATCTCAAGCTGCAATTCTGCCCCTTCAGTCTGCACTTCAGGTTTGCCAGGGGGGTCATAGACCCTCTTTTGGGAGAAGACCGAGCCGAAGTAGGCCCTTTTGGGAGAAGACCGAGCCCTAGTGTAGCAGGACCCCAAACAAAAGAATGGGAGCTCCGTGAACAGGAACTGCGGCTAGGGGCAAAGCAGAAGGAAGAAGAGACCCGGTTAGAATGGGAACGGCTTCGGCTGCAGCAGGAGCAACTTAAGGCCCAGGAAGAGCAACGCAGACATGAGGAAAAGCTGCACGAGGAGAAACTTCAAGCCCAGAAAGAGCAACTTCAGGCCCAGAAAGAGCAACTTCAAGCCCAAGAAGAACAACGCAGACACGAGGAAAAGGTGCGGCAGGAGCAACTTAAGGCCCAGGAAGAGCAACGCAGACACGAGGAAAGGATGATGCAATTGAAACAGGAGCAGCCTGTCAGAGTTACCCCGAAGGACTTCACAGCATACACCCCAGGAGAAGACCCACAAGTGTTCCTGACCACTTTTGAAAGGGCAGCACAGAAGTGGGGATTGCAGGAGGGTGATTACATGAAGTTTGTGCCTAATTTAATCAAAGGGGAGCTGGCAGAGATTTATAATAGTATGCCAGAGGGGGAGGCTGTTTCCTATGCTCAATTCAAAGAAACGGTGTTTAAAAGGTTCAGGTTAGGCCCTGAGCAGTTTAGGAAAAAGTTCAGAGGGTTAACGCCTCAACCTGGTAAATCTATGGTAGAGTTTGCAACAAAATTAAAAAACCTGCTACTAAAATGGGTGGATGAAGCAAAAGCTGACAACAGGGAAAAGGTGCTAGAGCTTATGGCTCTGGATCAGTTTTATTTTCGGTTGCCCAGAGAAATAAAACTGAAGGTTAAGGATAAAGATCCTGAAACTGTAAACCAAGCTGCAGAAATGGCTGACAAATTGATTGAAAACCGGGAAGGGTTAGGCCCCAGGATTGAGTCTGAGAAGAAGGGGGGGAAATGGGAAGCCCCAAGTAAAAAGGAGTTCAAAAAACCTCCTTTTGATCCTTCTCACCCCAGAGACCGTGCCTGTTATTCGTGTGGTCAGACAGGCCACATCAGGAATAGCTGTCCCAAGTTACAAGCAATAACACCAGCTAACCTAGGTAGTCCTAAACCCGAACAAACTTAGCCACAAGGTGTAGCAAGCATAAAAAAAACCTTATAATTGTGGATTTGTGATCACCAACAGGGAAGAGGTTAATAATCAGTTTAAAGAACCTGTTTATGTAAAGGATAAGACCATTATGGCAATGTTGGATTCTGGAGCTGATGTTTCTCTGATCCGAGCAGATTTGGTGACACCTGAAGATTTGGTACCAGGAATGTCTATTGAGATCCAGGGAGTGAATGGTCCCTCCTTTGAAGTCCCAGTAGCAAGGTTATCCATAGAATGGAGGGGATGGAGGGGTCTGTATGAAGTTGCGGTGATGGAACCTCCAACCCAATTTGCCCCTATCATTGTGGGAAAGGATATAATGGGCCCAGAAGCTCAAATATGTGTGGTAACCCGCAAGCAAAAGGAAAGGGAGGAAACTTCAAGACAGGACCAGGTAAAAGCTGATGGGGTAAAAGAAAAGGTACTAGAGGTACAACCCACAGTGATTCCGGAAGGTCCAAAACCAACCCCAGACCCTCCCCAAACCGAAACAACAGAACAAGCCTCCATGCAACCTGTAGACCTGAAAGCCAGTGAAACAACCGAGGCAGGTGGTTCTGTAGAGGAGAAGGCGCTAGAGACCCCTTTTCCTGATTTAAGAGGAGTAGAGGAATTCAAGCAGGAAGTCCTCAGTGATCCTAGTTTGGAGCCTCTGAAAAGAGTTGCTCTCCCTCAAGAGAGACCCTTCTCTGAGGAAGGAAGGGAGCAGATTATTTGGGAGAAAGGATTGCTGTATAGGCTGTGGTTACCAAAAACCCAAGAGTTAACCTGGGAACCACTAAAGCAACTGGTAGTACCTAACCAATTCCGGCTAAGGTTGCTAGAACTAGCCCATGATGTGCCATGCGCAGGGCACTTGGGGAAAAACAAGACTAAACAAAGGCTCATGGCAAACTTCTTTTGGCCTGGAATTGCTAAGCAAGTAGCAGAGTACTGCAGGTCTTGTGAAACCTGTCAGCGTGTGGGGAAGGCAGGGCATCACAGTAAAGCTCCTTTACAGCCTCTGCCTAAAGAAGCTTTCTTTAGGGTGGGCATGGATATTGTAGGGCCTTTCACTAAACCCACCCGCAAGGGAAAAAAGTACATCCTCACAGTGGTGGATTTTGCCACAAGATACCCGGAAGCTGTAGCACTAGCCTCTATAGATGCTCTGTCTGTAGCTGAGGCTTTGCTAACTATATTTTGCAGAACTGGATTTCCCTCTGAAATCTTAACAGATTGTGGGTCAAATTTCCTCTGCGAGATAATAGAATGCCTGTGGAAGTGTTGCGGAGTAAAACACTTGAAAACCACTCCTTATCACCCCCAATGCAATGGAATGGTGGAAAGATTTAACGCCACACTCAAAGGAATGATTAGAGCTTATGTAAACACACCCCCAAATGACTGGGATGACAAACTGCAACACCTACTCTTTGCCTACAGGGAAGTTCCACAGGAATCAACGGGATTCTCACCTTTCGAGCTGTTGTATGGCAGAAGAGTGAGAGGCCCTCTTGATCTCCTGAGGGAAAACTGGGAAGATAAACTCATAGAAAACAAAACCTCTGTGGTGGATTATGTGTTAAAACTTAGACAAACCCTAGATACACTCTGTAAACTAGTTCAAGCCAATGTAACCAAAGCCCAAGAGGTGCAAAAGTTCTGGTATGATCAAAAGGCACGCTCTAGAGTATTTGAGGTAGGGGATCAGGTAATGATATTTCGTCCTCTGCGCAAAGACAAGCTTAAGGCTGGATGATTTAACCTATGTGGTGGTTAAAGAAAAATCTGAAAAAAGACCAAAGGTAGTACATGTAAATATGATGAAGCCACACTATGAGAGGAGTAGAGTAGTTTTACAGGTGCAGAAGGTGCCAGAGGTAGTATACTTAGGGCACAGGGTTGGAAATGGTCATATCACACCATTATGGGACAAGGTTGAAGCTATCAGAACCTGGGACATACCTACAACCAAGAAACAGGTCAGGTCATTCTTGGGATTTGCTGGGTATTACAGGAGATTTGTTCCCCATTTTGGTGAAATTGCTGGACCTTTGACTGATTTAACCAAGAAATGTAAACCTGACAAAATTGTGTGGACTGATGAATGTCAGAGAGCTTTTGATAGACTAAAGGACATTTTAAGCTCAAAGCCTGTGTTGAGAGCACCTGACTTTGAAAAAACCTTTATTGTGGCTACAGATGCCTCTGAGACTGGCATAGGTGCAGTATTGTTACAAGACTAACAATACACCCAGTAGCCTACCTGAGTAGGAAGCTTCTACCCAGGGAGAGAAACCTGTCTACGATCCAAAAGGAATGTCTGGCAGTAGTGTGGGCTCTGGACAAGCTCAAGCCTTATGTTTTTGGACAAGAATTTACTTTATGGACTGATCATCATGCCTTGCAATGGATACAAACAATGCAAAATACCAACTCCAAGCTTCAGAGATGGTCTTGGAAATTGCAGGAATTCCAAATGAACATTGAACATGTGCCTGGGAAGGAGAATGTGATAGCCGATGCTTTGTCTAGGA
The DNA here is from genome assembly GCA_021292165.1 of Shinisaurus crocodilurus. Classification (NCBI taxonomy): domain Eukaryota; kingdom Metazoa; phylum Chordata; class Lepidosauria; order Squamata; family Shinisauridae; genus Shinisaurus; species Shinisaurus crocodilurus. The sequence continues at coordinate 186,039,578 of CM037879.1, forward strand.
AATAACCAAAGAACAGTTGCCTTTTTGTGTAGGTTAACGTTTCACAATTCTCTTCTGTAAAAGGGAAATTGTTCCACTTGAGGAGAAGGGGGGGAAGATGTGAAGGATTGAGGGCTACTCAGGCTTAAGTTTGCTGAAGCCTGAAGGCCCAAACACTTCCCTCGATTAGTTGAAGCCTGAAGGCCCAAACACTCCAGGATGGGAGGGGGAGTTTGAGAGTTTTAGTTTACCCAATAGAAGTTAAGAATTATATCTCCTGTTCAAAGTCTCATGATTATAACCTTCCATTCCAGGGAAGGCTATATATGTGTGGGGTGTGGTCAGCTAGCAGAGAGAGAAGGAGAGAGAGACTGGCTGCAGAGGAGATAGGTAGTCTGAAGTTAAACTAGAGAACCTTGGATTGTTTGTTTGTTTTATTTTATCATACTTGCTTTTGAATTATAATCTATTAAGTAAATACCCTAATATTATAAGTAAAGTGTTGTTGTGTACCCTGAGAGTTTGGAGTGACTTATTCACCACGTCTAAAGCCTACACCCATGCTACTGGAAGCAGGCAAAGGATTTGATCTCCTGGAATGGGAGGGGCTTTGAGAAGAGGCAGAGATCTTCCAAAGGCAGATCAAGGGGTCCCTGTAGTAGCGGAACCTTGACAGTCTCATCCAACCCGAAATAACTGAAGCAATTTTGCAAAGAAGAATGACCAAGCATTGCAGGATCCAGGTGCGCAAAGCTGATAGAGACTTACCTAAGAAGACCTGCAGCTGTGATTGCTGTCAGAGGTGCTTCTACCAAGTATTGACTCGGGGTGGTGGTGGTGAATACTTATGCAACCAACAACTGCATAAGTACTTTTTTGTTTTTTTTTACTTAACTTTTGTGCCACAATAAAAAATATTTTGCACCTTCACAGTGTTGAGTATCTTGTGTACATCAAGTGGTAACAATGCCAATTAAATCCATTTCAATTCCAGGTTGTAACACAACAAAATGTTGAAAAGTCAAAGGGGTGGTGATGAATACTTCTGCAAAGCACTGTAGCTATTGGCCAGGGTGGGTGCCTACTGGCAAAATCCAGCAGGCACCCACCCTGTACAGTGCCTACTTACCTAGGATAGGCACTGTACAGGTGGATGCCTTCTGGATTTTGCCAGAAGGCACCCACCCTGGCCAGTACTTACCTCAGGGTCCCCCTTGTGCTAACCCAAACGGCCTGATTTGCACAAACCGGGCCGGTCAGGTTAAAAAAAAAATTGAGCGCAATTATTTGTACTCAATATCAGAGCTAAAATAAATATTTAAAAAGGGAGGGCAACCACAGGCAGCCCTTCCAAGGTACCACTGGGGTACCCTGGGGAAGGGGCAGCTGACGGCCGAAAAAACTGGGGATCGTGAAAATTGCCCTGAGAGGCAGCTCTTGCGAGTTAAAAAAAATGGTTTAAAAATCAGAACACAAGCCATGGCAAGCACAAAATGGCTCATGATGGCAGCTCCAGAAGGGGGCGATGCCTTTGCCAGCTGCCCCCAAGTGCTGCTCCAGCACTTCTGGGGCAGCTGTCAATGGTGGTCACCAGCTAGCTGCTTGGCAAGAGCAGCAAGTATTTTTGCCACTCCTGTCAAGTGGCTCTGTAGCAGTTTGGGTTACCCCTGGCTTGTCATGTTTGGATGACATGGAAAGCCCAGGGGTGGCTACTAAACCCTACAACAAGCCATGGCCTGTCTGGGCGACTTATAAGCCCAGAAACTGGGCTTATAAGCCACCCCGAATAAGCCATGGAGGGTTCACATGACACACTAGTCATGACATGGCTTGTCATGTCATGTGAACCCAGTCACTGACTTGGTTAGCATGTCATGGCGGCAAATTGTGGGTTAATTAACCCATGATTTGTGTGGATGCACACTGTGTGCAAGCCGCTTCCAGATTACATAAACGTCCCAGAATTAGCCTAACAACAAATCGTAGGTTAACTTTGGGTTGTTTAACCCATGAACAACCCAGAGTGTCCAGGTTTGGACGTCATGCTAACAACCTATGAACTGGACTGTTCATAGATTGTTTATGCAAACCAGAAACGGCTTGTGTGCATTGCACATCCCGATAAATTGTGGATAAATTAACTCACAATTTGCCAGTGTGACATGCAAACTGGCCCATTACTTTAAAGCTGTGGGCTGGTTCGCATGTCATAAGCCATGCTGAAAAGCCATGGTGGGTTGTTTGTTTGTTCACTAACCCACGTTACTCCCAACAGACGATCAGACACTCAGCAGCTTGTCATGGGTTGTTTTCCCCTTAGCCCTCCTGTCTGCTCCCGGCATATATCCCAGCAGCCATCGTAGCTTTGCAACATCAGCAGTCTTCTCACTATTGGTATATTTTGTTTTGCCTTTTGCCAGCTCTGGAGGGAAACTTTTCCACCCCCTGCCCCCATCAGATTACTACCTGCAAAAACTTCTGTGAGAAATAAGAGTTAAACCAAGCGTGCTTTTAAAAAAAAAAGCCTTTTGTGGTGTCCGCCAGAAAAGTGGTTTTTGTTCACCCTCTTCCTTCTCCTTCACCCACCGCCACCTGCAAAGACTATTCTGAGCAATAAGAGTAAAAGCCTCCCCACCGCAACAAGAGTGTGATTTCTTTTTAAAAAGCTTTTGGCTGCCCTTCGATTTAAAAATAGGGGGGGGGGCTCCTTGGCTGCTCTTAGAAGCCAGGACAAACTACGTTCTGCACCGCCCCAATTCGGGACCATGGTGATTTGGAAGGGGGAGTATATAAGCGTTTCCCCTCCTGTTTTCATGCCACCACCCCCCGCACATTTTGAGACTTTTTTTTAACTTTCGCAACCCCTCCCCAAATTGCCATGGTCCCAAGGGACCATGCACACTTACACACATAGCTCTGCTAGGAAGAGGAATATCTCGGTTCACAAGAGGAAAAAGCCGCTCACTATCAAATGAAGTGCAGAACTAGAGGAATCATAGAAAAGTAGAGTTGGAAGGCCATCGAGTCCAACCCCCTGCTCAATGCAGGAATCCAGGTCAAAGCATCCCTGACAGATGGCGGTCCAGCTGCACCTTGAATGCCTCCAGAGTGGGAGAGCCCACCACCTCCCTAGGTAGTTGGTTCGGACAACACAACAACCCATCGTGGGTACAGCAACCCCTACAACAACCCTCAAACAAGCCACCCTGCGGGAATCCATCTGGGTTCACATGACATCCCATTGTGGTTATCAACCCACTATGGGTTGTTGTGTTGTGTGAACCCAGTCTGTGTCTAGCAGCTATATGTTTTCCCCTCTTTCATTTTTACTCTTAAGTAGGTGCAACCTCACTGATTTGTATCAGGACCCCAGCATGGGTGTGTCTATGGGGGCTTTTATGATCCAAATCAGGGCCCTGCACCTACTCTGCAGTAAGTATGAGCAAAAGAGATAGCTGCTAGACACAAATTTAAAGTAATGTCTGTTTTGCCCAGTCACAGAACTCTTGGTGCTGCTGAGGGGCCTCCAGGGTTAACTCTGGAGCTGGAAATTACCCTTGCAAGTGGAATTCCTTTCAGCATGACCTTGCCCTTTCTTGAGCTCGAACTGGCCCTCTTCCAGGCATTCATAACAAGGTTGGATTCTTTCATTCTGTTATACTGTAAATAGAGCTTCCAGTGTTGTCCAAGCACATTATCTATAATCAGGCTCCACTGTAATTGGCTTATGTCACTGCTGACTCTGTGAAGCTTCAGTGATGACGGGCATTACTGAAAAGCTTTTCAAGCCTCATTGGCCCAGTGGGAAAGAACCTTAGCTTGGGTGTTCTCCCTTCATTCATGCTGCTTGCACAGACAGCCTTTGGTCCATAAGGCACACTTAACACAGGAGAGGGGAAAGGGGACAGGAGTGTTTGGGGACAGTTGCCTGCAGATAAGCTGAGCTTTCAGCTATCAAGCATGTCATGCTTTCATTTCCATGCCTGTCAGCTGCTTCTCCTGCTACTGCCTTTTCATTGTCTCCGACTGGAAAATAGGAGGACAGGATGATACAAAGGAAGAACAGGGAAAGAATGAAAGCAGATAAAACCATCCCCAAACAAAGCAAAGTGAAGAGAAGATCAGAAAATAGAAAGGATGATGAACTGCAAAACTGGAAGGTGATGGGAAAAGGGAATTATGTTCAGTTAGTACCATCTATAGGTGTTCATTCTAGTACTTGTATTAGCCACAGTACTGCAGACAACAGAGAAAGCAATGGCAGTCAAGGTGAGACAAGCGGCTAGTCAGAAATCCTCACTGTACAAAGCTGCCAGTTAGTATCAAATAAATTTTAATTCTTTGTTACTATTTGCCTTTAGAGAAGAGCACAAATTAAGCCTTACCTAACAGGGAGTTTACCCCTAGATACTTTAAGATCATACATGGAGAGCCTACTTAGAGTGTTCCCACCTTCAGGAGGTAAGTAGCTACAAGGAACAGGGCCTTCTCAGTGGCTGCACCCCCAGATAGAGAATTAGAGGTGAGCTGAATTTTCTCCATTTGATTTTTTGCCTCGAAAGGAATGATGTCAGTGGGTGGAGGGAAGAGGACCTCATCCAAGCCCTCAATCCCACCTTTTTCCATGTCAACTCCCAGGTATTTGCTGCCACTATTTTTCCACTGTTTACTCCCCTGCCGCTTGGTGGCCACTTGCTTCTCTGTTTCATCCACCATCCCAGCTACTCAGGGATCATGGCTATGTCGCCACCTAGATGTAGCTCTGTGTGGACATTGCTAAGGACAAATGATGCCATTTGGAGTAAGGGCAATGCTTCCTGTGGACAATCCTAGTCGATCAGGGATCATTCACAATAAGGGAAGCAAACACTTTTTCGGCCCTTTTGTGACAATCTCTGAAAACCTAATGAAAGTAGCGGGGAGGCTTTCAGTTCTAATTAAGATTTTTGGAGAACTGGCTCCAGCATTTCAGCTCAGCACTACACGCTCTCCACAAAGGTCCACCAGGTGTACTCATTAATGAGTTCCCACGCAAAAGCCAACATGGCTTATTTAGCAAGCTTTCCCAAGTAATATTCACTTTGTTTTTACACAATAGATACACTTTTTATTTTTTATCTTGTGGTTTTATTGGGATTTTGATGTGATTTCACTGTGATTTTTGAAAGCTGCTTTGAGAGCCTCTATCAATTGTCAAATAAATTAAAAAAAGGAACATAACTTTACAGTTCCAAACATTCCAGCAATATTCATCAGAAACGCACACAGATCTTCACAAAAAAGGAGTGTCGTGTCAACACACTGTCTTCTAGAATTACTTTTGTAAAAACTTGGGAGTAAACGGACTGGTAGTGAATAAATTCCTTATACTCTCTGCCAATTTGAGAGCCATTTTTGAAGGAAAGGTGGGATATAAATTTAATAAATAAATAAATGATAAGTAACTCAAAATTTCCTCAGCAGATGCATTAATGTTCCAAAAGCTTCCCCAAGGGTAGGAAGTTTGAAAACTACTGCTCTAATCAGATCTGTATATAAGATGGCAAGTATTAAGTGAGATCCTTCTTATGCAGGAGTAACTTTCATGTAGGAATTTCATCATCTGGTAAGTAGAGCAGTCATTTCATTTCTATTCCCTTGTGCATCCAGGCTCTATAGGCTGTTTATGAAAGTGAGGCCTAGTTGACACATGCAGTGGAGTGAGGTGGTAGAATGGACTCCATCACTGCAGGCAGGAGAGGCCATCATTTTTGTAGTGTGTGAGCATTAAAAAATACGAACTCCCACCTATAGCTGTAGTAGTACAGAACTTTCTACCAACTCAGAACTCAATTCCACCTCATTCTGTTGCATGTGCAGACTAAGACATATACTCACAAAGGAAATGTTTTGTTACTCTTAAGAGTAAACCACAGGAAACTTTGGCTAAGATTGAATTGTGAAATTAAAAGGTATTTTCTTATTTATTCTTTCATTAGGGTTTACAGCACAGCAGATACACACTATGACCAGGTTCGCATATAATGACAACCCTGAGTATGCGTTCTCCTTGCACTGTGGGTTGTTGTTGAATCATGGGTTGTCCTGCACTATGGTTTAACTATGGATTGTTAACCATGAACAACCCAGAGTTCACAACCCAACAACAAACCATGGGCTCTCTTCCTGGAGTTTTTAACCCATAGTTAAACCACAGTGCAAGGTTTGCATATAACAACAACCAGTGATCCAACAACCAGTGACACCGAGTTGTCATTACATGTGAACCAGGCCTACGGTTGTTTTCTCCATTTCCACACTTTAAACGCACAGTATTAAACACAACTTTGGCAGCTGCTGACATGACACCCCTGCCCCCTCCACACTTTGAAGTCTTATAACACAGAGGTAAGCATGTATGAGCAAAAAAAGTGGTTTTGATGAGGCTTCCCTGCTATTGCAACTTCCAGATAAATAAATCTAGCCACTCGCAGCTGTTTTAAATACACATTTACAACAACCACAGAGCCTAATTTTGGGGTGTAATAAAATTATCCTCCCACTACATGCCAGGATGGTAACAGATGAGTAGCTCACTAACTGCATATACACACCAATGTGGTAAGTCACCATTTGGTAGACATTAACCTATATCCACTCATTAATCTATATACAGTAATACCTTGGATTGCAAGTAACTTGGTTTGAGAGCATTTTGCAAGACAAGCAAATTTTTAAATATTTATTTATTTATTTTTTACTTGATATGCAAGCGACGTCTTGCAATACAAGTACTGTAGTACAGCTTAAATTAAAAATCTCTGTACAAATTTTTTTGGGGGGATTTCGTTTTGATATAAGAGTGTTTTGGATTACAAGCACGTTTCCGGAACGAATTATGCTCTCAATCCAAGGCATGACTGTGGAGCTTTTGGGGGTTCCTGCATGCAGGCATGCAGGAACACACACACACACACACACGCCTCCTCATGTGTAAACCAAGTGGGGGCTGGGAAGAAGCGAAAGGTGCATGGAACATGGGATGGGGCCTGGCGTCTGGAGGAGCAAGGCTGAGGGCGTTCATGTGTAAATGTAGTTCAAGCCATGACTCACGAGTTCCCTCCCCCCTGCCTGGCCAGGTGAAGTTCAAATTGATTGGCTGAAGCAAGAAGGCTACAGAAAAGGGGAGGGGGAAGAGCTATTTCCCCACGTGTAGCCTTTGTTCTTGGTCTTAGTCCTTTTGGTAGCATGCCCGGCATGGCAGTGCGCCAGCGAGGGGCCCAAGCCTTTAGGGGGGGGGGCCTCAGGAATCGACCCCAGGCAGCCCTGGTAAAAATTGGCTGGTTTGAGGGCTCTAGAAAGGCAAGTCTTGTGGAGGGCTATTTATCTCGGACCTGCGGGTAGATAAAATAGTTCCCCCCGGGCGGCAAGGCTGTGCTGGATCTAACCCTTGAAGAGAACACCCTCAGGTAACAGGTGTGTGTCTGAGAGATATTAAGGAATCAGGTTTTATTGTTTTGTAGCTTTACTGTGTACCAAAGTGTCTCTCTATTTTGTGTGCTTCTCTTATTTCCCTAATCTTGTTGTAAGATGCTACCAGAATAAACCTTGTCTTGGTTTCACCCCAAATGGGTTTTGTAGTGCTCTGTGAGTTCAGTATCTAAATCCAGGTTACAGAGAAATTGAAGGCGAGTCCCTGAACAGAGATTCAAGTAGGGTTGCAAGGAGCTGAGGCTTGGCAATCTGGTACCTTGAGATCTCAGAGGGTCTTGGTTCCTTTGCAGGGAGGAAAGGGTGAGGGTCTGGCGGGCCAGCCAGCCCCCCCTTCCGGGCCACATGGTGGCAAGCGCTGGGATTCCTTTGAGTTAGGAAAGGGTGGAGGTCTGGCGGGCCTGCCAACCCCCCCTCTTCCTCCACAATGACTGTATATAAAAGAAAGTGTCCTGACTGACTGACTGACTGATAAACGCCCAGCTCAAACTATTTAATCTAGGAACGTGAAATTTTGAAGGAACATTGCTTTTATGATGTAGAGCCCAACTAAGGAAGGATTTTTGGAAATTCCATCCCTAAGTGGGTGAAAAAAGGGGGCAAAATCACCCCACTCTCATATCTCCTATGGGCAAAACAACAGGGCAGCAGTTATGCAAATCGGCCTCACCTCAGAATTCCTGCAGGAGCCAATAGGAGCAGTTATGCAAATAGCCCATAGGTTAAATAAAATAGATAGTAATTGTGCTCCATTGTGTTGGAGAGGATGCCAGGAACTTGGTACTTATGCTCATATGTGGTGGAGCTGTAAAAGCGTATTGGATTTTTGGAATAAAATTTTTGGAGAAATTTCAGAAATTATTGGTATTAATGTGGAGGTCTGTCCAAAATTAGCATTGTTATCAATAACAGAGAAACTTTTGTGCTCACAAGAGAAAAAGGAACTAATTGTAAGCTTATTAGCGGCAGGGAGATTATTGATTGCAAGGAATTGGAAAGTTCAACATCAGTATTTAATAATAGACTGGTATAAAGAGGTTTGGGATATTGCTTTAAATGATAAACTAACATGTAGTATTAAATGTAAAAGGGGACAATTAAAGAAAAATAATTTTAAGGAAATATGGGGGTCATTTTTAGATTATGTTTTAGTAAAGGGGAAAGGGAGTAAGCCATGTCATGATATGATGTATTTTTGGAATATAGATTAATAATGGATTATGTGGATAGAATTGGTTTTGGCCCCGGGGTGACGGGTGCACTTGTAGTGTATGATTTGTAGGTTTATGTTTTTTTTGTGTGTGTATGTGTGTTCTTTTAAAAATATAAATAAAATGTAAAAAAAAAAAAAAAAAGCAAATAGCCCATAGGACACTTAGAATGTTCGTATGAATTCCTGCAGGGGCCAATAGGGCTGGGTATGCAAATATCCCCTCGGCCATTTAGAATGTTCTCTGAGGGGGTGAAAAGGGAGGGAAACTTTTTAAAATAACTGCCTGACTGAATGACTGCTGTGTGCGGGGCATCGTCGCATAGGCTCCATCACGTTTTTACGGATCCGCCCCAAACTTGGCATGCAAACTCTCCATCATCCAAGAACAAAGACTGGCAGGTTCAAATCTCCGAAAAACCCTCGCTGCACCTGTACGGCCCAAAATAGATGAGAGCCAATGGCGTCAGTTGGAATGTTTGCAGGGGCCATTCAGGAGTGGTCATGCAAATTGCTCCAGCGACATATAGAATGTTCATATGAACTGCCACAGGGACCAATCAGGAGCAGATATGCAAATCTCTCCAGCGTCAAAACAGAATGTTCATATGAACCACAGCTGGGGTGGAGCTGGGATTTCATTGTTGGGAAGTCCCGGGGGAGGGGGGGAAGCTGGGATTTCATTGCATAGTCCTGGGGTGGGGGAGCAGGGATTTCACTGTGCAGGCCCGGGAGGGGGCAGGGATTTCATTGTGCAGTCCCGGGGGGGGGGGAGCAGGGATTTCACCGTGTAGCTTGGCAGCCCCATTGAGAGCATCTGGTTTAAAATGACTTGGATGAGGAGGTACAGAAAATGCTTATCAAATTTGCAGATGACACAAAGTTGGGTGGAACAGCTAATACTCTGGAAGACAGAAACAAAATTCAAAGCGACCTCGATAGGCTGGAGTGCTGGGCCGAAAACAACAGAATGAAATTTAATAGGGATAAATGCCAAGTGCTGCACCTAGGGAAAGGAAACCAAATGCAGAGTTACCGAATGGGGGACACTTGGCTCAACAATACTACAAGTGAGAAGGATCTTGGAATTGTGGTAGATCACAAACTGAATATGAGCCAGCAATGCGATATGGCTGCAAAGAAGGCAAATGCTATTTTGGGCTGCATTAATAGAAGTATAGCTTCCAAATCACGGGAAGTGATAATTCCCCTTTACTTGGCACTGGTTAGGCCTCATCTTGAGTACTGTGTCCAGTTCTGGGCACCACACTTTAAGAAGGGCACATAGACAAACTGGAGAGGGTTCAGAGGAGGGCAGCAAGGATGATAAAGGGACTGGAAACAAGGCCCTATGAGGAGAGACCGAAAGAACTGGGCATGTTTAGCCTTCAGAAGAGGAGACTGAGGGGAGATATGATCGCACTCTTCCAGTACTTGAAGGGTTGCCACACACAGGAGGGCCAGGATCTCTTCTGGATCATCCTAGTTTGCAGGACACGGAATAATGGGCTCAAGTTACAGGAACCCAGATTCCACCTAGGCATCAGGAAAAATTTCCTGACTGTCAGAGCAATAAGACAATGGAATCAACTACCTAGGAAGGTGGTGGGGTCTCCCAATCTGGAGGCATTCAAGGTGCAGCTGGACAACCATCTGTCAGGGATGCTTTGGCCTGGATTCCTGCACTGAGCGGGGGGTTGGACTCGATGGCCTTATAGGCCCCTTCCAACTCTACTATTCTATTATTCTATGAGTGGGAGAGGTTGAGACCACAGCAGATAGTAAAGTAATAATAATAAGGAAACAGATCATCATCATAATTGGAAAAAGTGCTTTGCAAAAATTATCTAAGTAATAACAGGCTAGTAAGGTAGATCCATATTATTATCCCTCATAATACAGATATTTCTGAGGCAGAAGACTGAATACTTGGCAACAAACCTAGGTTTGTGACCAAAGGTACACATTGCTTTTGGGTGGCACGTTATACCCATGATAGAGATTGTATAGCCAGAAAAATCCATACCTGTAGGATAAGTAACATTTGAACAATTGAAGGAGGAACTCTTGCTCGGGAACGGGACAAAGCATCTTCCAATTTAATATTGAGAGTTATAATATTCCTGAAGTGCAACAGAGCCAGTTGGCGGACAGATGGCTCCTTTCCCTAAAGGAAGAAAAACAATCAAGTGTAATTTCTCAACCATTTGAAGATTATTTGCTTTGAAATTGTTATGTGGAAGCCAGATAAGCATATTGAAGTCCCACTGATTTAACTGGTTGATTGTTACATGCACACTTAGTCCCACTGAAATAATTGGGATTCAAAATGCTTAACTTTTGATGGATCATGCTCCTGTTTTCTGCTTTAGGTTTTCTGCATTTATAAAAGGTAGACAAATTTTCTACCTATTTATATGCTTATCATTACCTTCTACTTGCATTTGTTAGCATAGCACATATTTTTGTCAACACATCAAATCTTTGCAAAGTGGGGCAGCCTGCAACAGAATGTAGGAAAACATCCCTGAGCTACATGGCTTTTAAGAGATAGACAGTACAATATATTTTACATTAAATTTAAGCCACAGAAGTATTTCTCAAACTGTGTTTGCATCCACTGTGTATGTGGAATTCCAGTGGAACAATTTCCACACGCAACTTGTATGTCTGATTTGAGACATAGTACTGAAATCACTCTCAGCACTATATGGAAAACCAGGTTCCTGTGAAATCAAGACAAAATGGAATTTCAGAATGCGGGGGGAAAGGAATTTACTTTGATGATAACCAAATAATTGTGGGAAAATTACCATCTGGAAATATTTGTTTTTACTGAAAAATTATATATTCTGGAATCTATGAAAAAAATTGATCTACCTTTCATAATTTATATGGTCAATGTAAAATGTCTTATTTCTATTGTGTATGTTTTGCAATGTGAAAATGTATGCAGAAGAGATTTAAGGTAGTAAGGGCGCAATCCGATGGGGATGCCCATAAGCCTCCAAACTCGGGAGGATTACGGGCATTCCGTGCAGGGCGGGAAGAACGCGATCTTCACTTCCCCACTCCTCCTGCCCTGCAAATCAGCTTGAAGGCTGACTTCGGCCGTCTAGCTTCAGCACTTCAGATGGGGAGGGAAGGCTGAGGTGCCACCAGGATACATCGTATCCTGGCAGCCCGGGCTCCTCCCCTCCCCTCCCCTCCCCTCCCCCTTTACCTCTTCTCTGAGGTTGTTCTTACAACTTTGCAGAAGCAGCCAGGGTGGCTCTTTCTGCGCCAACTGCGAGGGAGGGGAGGGCCCCCCCAAGCGCGGACCCCCAGCTCCAAGTTAGGAGCGCTTTTCTGTTCTCAGACCTGGTTATCTGAAGAATCTTACGGCCCCCTAGAGGCTGTCTATTAGATGCTGACTGCTACTATTTTTCTCCTCCTCGTTTGCAGTGGTTTTTGGGGTCATGTGAATTCTGCACCTCTCCATATTGCATAGCAAAAAAAGAAAAAAAAGATTTACCATTCTATGAGATAAACTGCAAAATCTGAAATCAGACTATATTGCATAATTTAAGGTAAATCATTAGTTGTTCCTAATTAGGAAACAGAATTGGTCCATGATAGACAATCCAGAATTCACCCAAAGAGCAATGAAATTTAAAGTTTGGAAAGTGCACTACTGTTATAAAGATTTACTTGTTAATAAAGTTCTTTCTTACACTGAGATTAAAGGAGGGAAAAGTTGAATGGAGCCAATACCCTATTGTTTGAATTTTTGCAAATCAACTCTTTTTGGACCATTCCCTGAAATTGAATGCACAGCTCAAACAAGAAACAACTTTTTAGAAAATACTTAAATAACATCTCTCATATAAAAATATATAAATTATTGTTACAACTCAAATGTGAAACAGAACAGGGGAAGTAATACATGATTCACTGGATTCAGGAGATAGGGGACAACATCTATATATATAAAAGAAGTCCTGACTGACTGACTCATCAATGCCCAGCTCAAACTGTTTAATCTAGGAACGTGAAATTTTGAAGGAACATTGCTTTTATGATGTAGACACCAACTAAGGAAGGATTTTTGGAAATTCCGTCCCCAAGGGGGTGAAAAAAGGGGGCAAAATAACCTCACTCTCATATCTCCTATGGGCAAAACAACAGGGGAGTAGTTATGCAAATCGGCCTCACCTCAGAATTCCTGCAGGAGCCAATAGGAGCAGTTATGCATATAGCCCATACAACACTTAGAATGTTCGTATGAATTCCTGCAGGGGCCAATAGGGGTGGGTATGCAAATCCCCCCTATGCCATTTAGAACGTTCTCTGAGGGGGTGAAAAGGGAAGGAAACTTTTTAAATGACTGAATGACTGTTGTGTGTGGGGTGTCGTCACATAGGCTCCATCACGTTTTGACGGATCTACCCCAAACTTGGCACGGTCACTCTTCATCACCTGTAGACTCTCAGGATTAACCTGATTTTTCTTTAAGATCAGATGCTTCTGTCAGAAAAGTTTTCTGCTGCCAGCACCCAGCCGAAACGTTACACTTTTAGTCAGAGAATGACTCTTGTGTGGGGGGCATCCCAAATCCTGTGTGTCTGTGTGTACGGGCGTTTGCGTGCGTCGCATGGGCTCCTACACGGTTGGACAGATCTGACCCAAACCTGGCATGCATACACTCCATCACCCAAGGACAAAGACAAGCAGGTTAAAATCTCCGAAAAAGCCATCACCAAGCCTCTACGGCCCAAAATAGATGATAGCCAATGGCGTCACTTGGAATGTTTGCAGGGGCCATTCAGGAGCGGTTATGCAAATCACTCCAACGACATTTAGAATGTTTGTATGAACTGCCGCCACAGGGGCCCAATCAGGAGCGGATATGCAAATCTCTCCTACGTCAAAACAGAATGTTCATATGCACTGCAGCACTACACGTGGGGGGGGGGATGACACACAGGGATTTTGTTGCTGTGCAGTCCTGGGGGGGGGCAAGCTGGGATTTCATTGTTGTGTGGACCCGAGGGAGCTGAGATTTCACTGTTGTGTAGTCCCGGGGGGTGGGGGGGAAGCAGGGATTTCATTGTGTAGTCCCAGGGGAACAGGTATTTCATTGTGTAGTAACGGGGGAGCAGAGATTTCATTGTGCAGTCCCGGGGGAAAGGGAACAGGGATTTCATTGTGTAGTCCTGGGGGGGGGAGCAGGGATTTCATTGTGCAGTCCCGGGGGGAAGCAGGTAGTCCAGGGGGGGGGAGCTGGGATTTCATTGTGTAATCCCGGGGGAACTGAGATTCCTGGGGGAGCTGGGATTCCATCATGTTTCTTTTAAAAACAATTGTACCAAATCCTAAAATCCACAGGAGCGAAGCGAAGCCGCGGGCAACAGCTAGTTCCCATTTATATTTGGGAGAACTGGTGGATAGGGTCCTTTATGTAATGGCACTCTCCTTGATGAGCTTCTTTCCAAGGAGGTCAGATTGTCCCCATACATTTAGGAACTGACGAAGCCCCCCCCCCCCTTTTTTTAAAAGAAAGTTATTTTCCAATCAATTTTAGGACAGTAGGCAGCAGCTGGTCTGGAACTATTTATTACTGAGTTTGTTCTATGATCTTGCTGTTTAGGTGCTGCTGTTTTCAACTCTCTTTTAGGATACTGCATTTTAAACAGAAGTTTTATTTTTAACGTTGATATAACAGCTGCTACGTTGGGGAACAATTTGGTTATGAAGCAGGATTGTTTTTGCATGGCTTATGGTGTTGATATGGTAAATACAACAGAGATATTTTGGAGTCCAAATCAAGGAGAGAACCTAGGGCAATTCCTGGCTGAAGGACCACTGAAGAATTTTTAGAAGTTGGTGTTCTGCAGATCAAGGCAGAGCTTGCATCACATTCTACAATTGCCCAATTGTACAAACATTTGTGCTATTACAGTGTTCTGAATCTTTGCAGCTTACAGCATAATCCAATGTGGCTGCCCATAATCCTCTGAATTTGGAGGGTTACAGGCATCCAGTGGAGGTTGGGAGGAGCATGGAGGTGAAGGTCACCTCCATGCTTCCCCCCCCCCCCCTGCAAAAGACTTAGACGGCTGATTTCGGCCATCTAAGTCTTTTACCCCAACTCATGAGGTGAGACTGAGGTGCTGCCAGGATATATTGTATGCTGATGAAGCCTGACTCCTCCCCTCTCCACCCACCCACCCCAGAACACCCACAGAATGCCATCTCCAAGGCCAGTTTTCCAACTTTGAAGCCACAGGAAGCGTGGTTCTTTCCATGCTGGCTGCAAGGACAGAGGGAGAATGCTCTGAAGTCAGAGTCCCAGCTCCAACCTTAGAGCGCTTTTCCGAGGTCAGAGCTGGGACTCCGACTTCTCCTATGGCCATCTAGACTCTTCTCTACTGGCCACAGGATTGTGCCCTGAGTCATTTTATTAGGGGGTATCCAAATACATCCATCTCAGCGATGAATTTCACTTGCTTTTCTTAGAATATTGTTTTATGATATATTTTGTTCGCATTTCCCCCCTAAAATCACCAACTTTGAAACTTATCTGTTTCAGAAGTGGCTTGTCATACAGTGTGATGTGGTGGTGGGTAGAGCTTCTCTTCAGAAGCTACAAGTCCAGGAGTTCGCCTGTGCCTATTTAGATGACATCGCCATTAGACGACATCCACTTGGGAACAACAGTTAGAACATGTCCGCACGGTATTCCATAAGATTCACCAAGCCGGACTGACAGTCAAGGCAAACAAGTGCCAAGTCAGGTTGGGAGAGGTAGAATACCTGAGACATAGGGTGGGGGGTGGCAACATCAAGCCCTTAGAAGCCAAAATTGAGTCGGTAAAGAACTGGCCTTGCCCGCAGACCAAGAAGCAGGTCCAAGCATTTCTTGGGCTAGCTGGCTACTACCATAAATTTGTACCCCATTTCAGCCAGCTAGCCGCCCCCCTCACTGATCTCTGCAAGAAGTGGCAGCCGCTCAAGGTCCAGTGGTCCGATGCCTGCCAAGCTGCTTTCGATGGGTTGAAAGCCTGCCTCATTGCAGCCCCCATCCTCCAAGCACCTGATTTCGATGCTCCCTTTGTCCTACAAACAGATGCCTCCAAGGCAGGAATGGGGGCTGTCCTGCTGCAGGAGCATGAGGGGCAAGAGCTGCGTCCCGTCACCTACCTTAGCAAAAAGCTCCTGCCCTGGGAATGCAGTTTAGCCACAGTTGAAAAAGAATTCCTAGCGGTAGTATGGGCGATCACCAAGCTCCGACCCTACCTATGGGGATGGCCGTTCAAGCTGCAGACCGATCATTCCCCCCTGTGCTGGCTTGTCTGGGTAAAGGGCTCCAACCAAAAACTCTTAAGGTGGAGCCTGGCTTTGCAAGACTTTGATTTCTCAAGGGCAGTGCAAACATCCTTGCAGATGGACTATCTCAGGCTTTCTCTCAAAGAGAAGGTAGATGGGGATTGGGGTGTCCAAGAACCCCAATCCCATCTTCCCCAAAAGGGGGGATGTGGAGAAAGCCAGGTCAGGTACACGCACACCCCACTTGCAGCAGCAGCTCAGGTATCCACCTTTCACCTTGTTTACCGCACTTGTTTTCCTGCAATGAGGCTCACAATGGGACACATCTGCATACCCCCAGGCAACTTCCCTCCCCTGGCAGCCAAATGAGCTGTGAAGCATTCCCAAACAACAAGAGGGGCGCCAAGGTGCCTGGTGGTCTCAAAGAGTGGCAAGTACTCTCAAGCCCCCCTAAGCCCCCAGAGAAACAGGTTATTCCTGACTCATTTCAATCGATCACAAGGGGAGGGGGCGCAGGAGGGAAGAGGGGGCCACAGAGAGGGTACGAAGAAGGGGGTCTGTGGCGGGAAAAGTTGTTGGTCATGGGCAGCAAGTTGTGCGGAGGTCCAGGGCTTCGGTCCAGTCTCAGGATCCAATCCCGGGAAGATCCCAGTGAAACTAGCTGAATTCGCCCGGTCTCTGGCATACACGGCTTTCGAGGAACTAGGGTCATTCCAGGTAAACCTTGTGTGTACTACTGCTACTGCTTGCTCTAAGCTGCTGTAAATTAGAGGCGCGTGCATTGCGTATTGTTTCTGTATATGTTTTGATATGCTCAATTAAACTCTGTTTACCTAAACAGTGTTGTAGCCTCCATTCATAAAATTGCTTCATTCACTGTTCTAGCATTACAATTGGTCACGGCTCCCTCCTAAGCGCCTGAGAGCCGCATATAAAGGGCTAACTTTGCTCCTTTGGTTCCCAGTGAGAGTGTTGGACTGGGACTCAAGAGATCCAGGTTCTAGTCCCTATTCGGCCATGAAACTCACTGGGTGACTTTGGGCCAGTCACTGACTCTCAGCCTAACCTACCTCACAGGGTTGTTGTGAGGATAAAATGGAGAGGAGGAGGAGGATTATGTAAGCCGCCCTGGGTTCCTTGCAAGGAAAAAAGGCGGGGTATAAATGTAATAAAGAAATAAATAAATAAATCTTGGCAGTTGGAGGTACTGGGCACAGCTAGGTTGGGAGAATGGGGGGACATTTTGAAAGTCAAAGCTATAATTTTCTACTGACAGCTGGAATACCACACCATGTAGAGAAACATGCCTACACAGGGAATTCCATCTTTTGAAAGTTTTCACCATTTGCTGGAGTACTTGCTCATCCAAGTAAGTGTCAGTTTGCCCCACTGGGATGGCTGAAAATTTGTTGTTCAACCAGCAGAGTTGGTTCTTCTGGATCCTAAAGTGATGAAGTCATACTTTACCTGCACGGGATAGAATATAGCCTGAAGCATGGGCAGGACATCACTGAAAAAGAAATCCCATGTTTCAGCCAAGGTATCCAACAGTTTCTGCCCTAAGAGTTGAAAGAAAAAAGTTTAATCAAAAGGCACAGACCAAAGAATTTGTAAAATGGAAGTATTTTGTATACAGCTGGGAAAGCCAACTGCCAAATGCACGCATCCCATCTAACTTTTGAGCTGTGAAAGTGCTTATTTTTAGCTCATCTCTCTTTAAAGTACATGCAGGGGAGGAGATAGTTTTGTGATTGCCCTTTCCATATATTTTAAAGAGACAGTCAGCTAAAACATAGATGTGCATAGCGTTCAGAATGTATTTTGTATGTGAGGGATCATAACTGGGTATATGCAGTAAGTATTCTTGGGGAGACTTGTACTTACAGATATGGGAACCCCCCTTCAAAACATTACAGCAGGGATGGGGAATATGTGACTGGCCCTCCAGATGTTGTTGGACTACAACCCTCACTATTGACTATGCTGGCTAGAGCTGATCAATGTTACAGTCCATCAGCATCCAGAGGGCCACATGTTCCCCATCTCTTTATTACAGGGAAGTTCATGGGGAGACACACAAAAACTGAGTTCGGAGGCTCCAGCTGTTCTTGGGGCTGTGATAAGGCAAGCAGGCTCCCAGAGAGCGAGCCAACAGAGTGAGTGAACATGGAGAGCAAACAGGAGTTTGGCAGCGGAGTTCGGCAGGGGAGGTCAAGGGGGAGGTCCCTAAGAAATTTTCTAGATTGTTTGTTTTGTTCTAATACCACACACTTATAGACCAGGGGGGACTCTGTTGTTGACATTCAGGGAAGACAGGACAAGGCACCGGCCATTCCAGTACGAATAGAACGGCAGAAACATAAAGGGAACAGAGAACTATGGAAGGAAATGACTCTGCAGTGGTGGTGACCTGCAATGTGTGTGCAATGTTTGTTTTCCTGCCGGAGATCAACATGGCCTACACGTGCAACAAGTGCAAGCCGGTCACGCTGTTGGAAGAAAAGATCAGAGGACTGGCGAGTGTCAACCCTCTAGGGAATAAGAGAAAATGAAGAGACCTAGACAGAACAGTGGAACTACAACAGCAAAGTGAGGTACAGGAGGCAGAAGAGCAACAGCAAGCTGAGGCAGAGGAGGAGAATGCTCAGGTGAGGAACAATGAAGTAGAGGGAACTCCCTGGAAAAGGGTGACAGGAGCAGTAGAACTAGAAGACATTCTGCACCAGTGCAAGCAGTGGATCTATGGAACCGCTTTCAGGTACTTGAAGATGAGACTGTCTAGGAACGCTTCATTTTCTCTTATTCCCTGGAGGGTACTTGTAGATGAGGACAGCCTGCAAAGGAAGAATCACAGAGCACCCCATGCAGCACTGAGCAAGAGGCTTAAGGTCAGACAAGTGGAGGCAATAAAATCAAGGCCTACAACATGAAGAAGAGAAGAGTAGTAGTTGTGGGAGACTCCCTCCTGCATGGAATCAAAACCAAAGTATGTCGTGAAGTCTGATGGACTCAACAGGTATGCCGTCTCCCTGGAGGATGGATTATTAGAGATGTGACTGAAGGGTTGCCAATGCTCATTAAGCCCACTGACTCGTATCCCTTTCGTCTCATCCACGTGGGTACAAATGATACTGCCAAGCGGAGTTATGAAGAAATCACATCAGACTTTGAAGATTTGGAAAGGGAACTCAAGAACTTTCTCATCCATCCTTTCAGTACTTGGAAGAGGAATAGAAAGGGAAAGAAAAATACTCCGGGTGAATGACTGGCTACAAAGGTTGTGCCGATGTGAGAGATTTGGATTCTGGGACCATGCTACACTTCTTGGAAGATGGAATGCTGGCAAGGGATGGGTTGCACCTCACAAGGACTGGGAAGAATGTGTTTGGCCACAGCATGAGGAACTTCACCAGGAGGGCTTTAAACTGAATCCAACAGGGGAGGGAGACATAAACTCGGGGGTAACAATGGAAGAAGGCCTCTGTGCCACAATGGAGAGAACAGCTCCAGCGGTGCCCAATGATAGTCTACTACAAAATGTAGGGAAAAAGTCAGACTATAAAGCACATAGTCTTCGATGTCTCTATACTAATGTCCAGAGTATGGACAGCAAACAGAACAAACTTGAACTCTTGATACATGAGGGCAAATACGACTTGATAGGGATAACTGAAACCTGGTGGGATGACTCAATGGCCTTGTAGGCCCCTTCCAACTCTACTTTTCTATGATTCTATGAAAATAAATGGGGCAAAGAATAAAACGAACATGGCGGTTGGAGTCTATACTTCTATTAATGCAGCCCAAAATAGCATTTGCCTTCTTTGCAGCCACATCACATTGCTGGCTCATATTCAGCTTGTGATCTACAACAATTCCAAGACCCTTCTTGCTTGTAGTATTGTTGAGGCAAGTGTCCCCCATTCTGTAACTCTGCATTTGGTTTCCTTTCCCTAGGTGCAGCACTTGGCATTAATCCCTATTAAATGTCATTCTGTTATTTCAGCCCAGCGTTCTAGCCTATCGAGATCTCTTTGAATTTTGTTTCTCTCTTCTAGAGTATTAGCTGTTCCACCCAATTTTGTGTCATCTGCAAATTTGATAAGCATTCCCTGCACCTCCTCATCCAAGTCATCATTGTTTCTGCACAAATACCATGGAGCTGCATGGCCAGAGAGGGCAAATCCGTGGCTGCTCTATCCCCCAGGTCTCTATCCCCAAGTCTGTCTAGCAACAGGCACGTTGACACCAGCCTCGCTGTTACAGGCTGCTGTCCCGTCCCAGCTCCCTCCAAGTGTTTCCCAGCCACAGACAGCAACCTGTTGACTCCTTTCTGTCCCTTCTCACCTGGAGCACTCAACTCTGACCTTGGAGCTCGCTATTTCAAGCTGTGGCTAGCCGCAACGTGAGAGCCTGTTGCTCTGCTTTCGTGTTGGTTCACTCAGATCAGCCATAGATTTTGAAAACAGGGAAGCCAAACCTGAAACTCACACATACTGCTGTTTCCTCCTCACATTAGAGGTGCACCCATGATCAGTCCCCTGGCCCATGTCACCCGAGGCACTGTTTTGTCTAAGCCCGTGCTCGTGGCTGTAAACACCCGCGAGAGCGTCCTCGCTCCAGCGTGGGAGTCATGTCCCTGCTCAGTGACACCCCAGTGATATCAGGATGGAAAGACTGTCATGACTTCCCACAGGGGCCAGCCTTCTTTAGCCAGTCACTTGGACACTGGGCACTGGACACTGCCTTCTCGCAGCTTTCCCTCTAACCTCACCATGGACTCTGGTGAGGAGGCTGATACTGATACCCCCCCCCATACCTGCTCACTCAAACCACTGTTGCCTCTCAAGGCGCCTCTCAACAAGTGGCTCCCTCTAGAAGTGGAGATGCCACAGAGGGTCAGGCACTTGGCAAGCAGAGGCAGCGGGTGCAGTATTAGACTGAAGAAGAAATCGGGGTGTTTGTCGACCTATGGACCAGCCCAGAGGCACAGTGCTATCTGAAAAGCACCAGGCATGACCACCGCTTCCCATGGTTTTCTGAGGAGCTGTCACAATGAGGCTACTCATGTGCCCCCTCGCAATGCAAGGACAAACTTCATTCCCTCAAGAGGAAGTTAAAGGAGGTGGTCGCACACAACACTGCCTGGATGGGAGACTGTCATGCAAGCTCTATGGAAGAGGAGAGTCTAAGCGAAATAAGATTGGCTTCCGCAGTTTTCCACCAACATTCACATGGCTATTTAATCATATGGAGGTTTATAATTTGCGGGAAAGGTAAATGGCCACACTGGAGGCTGCAGTTTGCTCAGCTGATGTGCCAGACAAATTTCATTTCCTTGTTCAGCAGGCGGGAACATTAGATGATTGCTGAGGCAGAAGCAGGCTGTTATTATGGGTTCTGGTCTGAAGCCAGTTGAAGAAAGAATTTTGATTCTGATGTCCTTTTGGACGAGGCTCAGTGGACATAATGGATGTCTCGATTACCTTCATAAAACCGGATCTTGTCCCTCAGGATCACCATGCCTTTTGTAAGCAACTGGTTCTGTAAATACAGCATAAAATAACTTTTCATTTCTCTTACCCTGCAATCCTAATTATTACTTTTGTTTTTCTGCCATGAGGTTCTCTCTCTCTCTCTCTCTCTCTCTCTCTCTCTCTTTTAAAGGCAGCTCATAGCTTCTGGTTTAACTTTTGGGCCATGTAGATAGTAACTGCATTGGATGGGATTTCCTATCTTAACATTTTATGACTCTATGAAGGCAAGATGATTAGGCCTTAAAATAGTCAATATGCAGACAAACTAGAATTAGACAGGGTAGATCTTACAGCTTGTAGAGCTTGTAGCTGGGAAGGGGGCAGTCAGATGTTGGATCCCATCCAACCCCCTGTACTGCTCACTTGGTAATTTTCAAACATTCTATTGACAGAGAATCCTCTCTGCACTGACTTGTCTGCCAGGAAACCCTGGCATGCTGGCAGAGGATTCTGGGGCATGTTCTGGGGTACGCACTCAACATACATGGGGACTCACTGTTGCCTCACATTAACGGAGCGTGCCCTAATCCCATCCCGACACTCCTTCATCTGTCTGGATTGCAAGGGAAGATCAGCAGTGATGAGGAAGCTTTCTTTAGGGGAGGGGTGGGCAAATTGTGACCCTCCAGGTATAGTTGGACTGCAACTCCCATGATCCCTCACCATTGGCTATGCTGGCTAGGGCTGATGGAATTCGCAGCCCAACAATATCTGGAGGACCACAAGTTGCCCTCCCCTGCTTTAGGGGAAGCTTGTTCACCATCAGTGAACTTTTGTTGAGGAACCCTTAATGTGTTTCTTAGAAATCCAACAGTGTCCTGAAGACAGTTAGTTTTAAAAACCCTATGCTAACCCACATAACAAAGCTGGCTTAGAAATCATGAAGGTGGAACACATTAGTTGCTTTATTTTGATGTTGTTTTTCAATAGTGGAGCTGGTAGGATTTCCCCCACACACATCTCCTCATACCTATGAGTTGTAGAAGATGCACTAGATTTCCTGGTTGAGTCTGTAGAAGCCAGCTGGAAGCATACTAGTTGCTAAGGCAGTGGGGAGGCATCCCTCAGCCACACAAGCTTGCAGAGAATTGGGGGTGGGGGTGGAGAGATGAGATCTGTAAAACCTTCTGGCAAGTATTGGAACAGCTGTCAGGCCTGAGCTGAGGAGGATTCCTCTGCTTTTTTTCTAGCTACAATGGGTGCATTCGCAATAAGCCATGGTGGGTTGGTTGTTGGCCAAAAAACCCACGGTGCACCTGACAGACGACTGGACTCACTGTGGATTGTTTGCTTCCTTTCTCCCCCTCAGTTCTCCCCCAGGTATTCCAGGGGACACCACAGCAGGACTGACTTACGTTCCCCCTCCCTGCCATAATTTTGAGCTGTTTTTGGCTTGTTGTGACTTTTGTGCACTTTACCCTTTTTTTTCTAGAGATCGTGAAAGCCGGCTTGACAGCCAAATTTCTCAATACCCATTTTGACAGCCACTGAATACATGTTTTTCTTGTAAACCGCCCAGGGAGCCTTTTGGCTGATGGGCAGCAAATAAATATATTAAATAAATAAAAAATAAATGTTCAAAGTGCCCGAGTGGCAACTTGGAGGGGCTGCCAGATCATTAAAAAAAAAAATCTATGCTCACACAATGTGTGCAAATAGGTTCATTCTGTGTTTAAAATTTAGCTGCACTTGTGCAACTGCAAAGGTTTGCAGTTCCGTGAGTGAGGGAATTTGAAGCCTCCGCTGGAGCAATGTCCTGGACGGTATCTGCTGCCGAGGTGCAGCAGGTACCAACCCTGGACATTGCCCCAAAGAACCTCCGAATAGATCCCCCCCATTGCTTTCTCTTGACAGCTGTCAAAAGGCAAGCTGTCAAGAGAAAGCAACACTGCAAGTGATCTTTGCTTGCGAAAAGGGGGTGGAGTGATTTACACCCCCCTTTATGGCAAGATCCTCAACTTTTTCGGGGGGCCCTGACAGTACACAGGCTGGTGCACATTTTGCACTTTCCCCCTGAGACTCTAGGTGCTCGGGAAAGTGCAAAAGAGCACCCTCCTTTTTCTGGGGAAAAGGAGTTTTGACAGCTAGCTGTCCAAAATTTGGGTCCCCTTTAAAAGGGGGGTTTGACAGGGCAATGGGTGTTTTTTGTCAGGGACATATGATTGTATATGTCCCAATAAAAAAGCAACAACCCATTGCCCTGTCAAAAAACCCTTTTAAAGGGGACCCAGAGTTTTGACAGGGAAGGGCAGGCAAGCCAGTGCCCGCCACCCCCAAGTGCTGTTTGGGTATTTGTGGGGCAGCTGGCACTGGTGGATGCCTGGGCAAGCATGGCAAGAGTAGCAAGGGTTTTTTTTGCCGCTCTTGCCAAGAGAGTGGCTAGTTGATCCCCGGTACCCACAATGGGGTCAGCCACTTGGGTTCAGGTGACACGACCATCCATCGTGGGTACAACAACCTCCAGAACAAGCTATGGGTTGTCAGGGTGGCTTGTTGCCCTCAAAGAAGCCACCCTGCAGGAATCAGTCTGGGTTCACACAACATGACAAGCCATCATGGGTAGCAACCATGGGTAGTGACTGAAGATGTGAACTGAAATGTTTGGTGGCATCTAGAGATTGCTATAGTGTTAGCTGTTCCAATTTGACAGCCCTGATAAGATACAAAACTAATCTCTTTGATAAGATACAAATGCCAATATGTTTGTACATGATGTTCTGTATGGATTACTGACCATTAATGATAACAGTTATAATGTTTTGGAAAACTATGACTACTAAATTTCCTTAATAAAAATGCTTCAAGATCATCATTATTTTCAAATATAATGTACGTTTTATGACAATGGCCATAAATAATAATTAACTTCCAAACATACTTATTCTTCCTAGCATATTTAAGCACATTTTTGCTATGCCTCTGGAAATTAACTAAATTAACATTTTTTTGTGTTATCTGAAAGTTTTATTATTGAATATAAAAAATAACAGCTATGTTCTATTAGTGCATGTGATCAGTTTCACATATATGTTATGTCTGGCACATTTTAATGGTTGGTACATTTTAATGTTATATCAGTTTTTGTAATGTTTATATCACTACTTTGGAAATATTCCCCTAAATATTTTTTTTCTAGCTTTCTGATATGTGGAGTACATGGGCTGTATCCAATGCTGGCACAGTGCTAGCACTAATGATGTTGTGCTAGCAGAAACCAATGCTAGCACAACGTTAATGCTTGGTAGGCAAATGGAAAAAGCAGTGATTTGCCACCGAATTTCAGTGGTGGGTTTGCCACTGAATTTTGGCTGCTTTTGCTCTTTGCCTAGCAAGCGCTAATGATGTTGCACTAGCATTGGGTTATGCTAGCACTGTGACAGCACTGGATACCACTCCATGACTTGAATGGATGTAAGAAAACAGATTTTCAGCACAATGCTACTGTATGCATCTCTTCAGAAGTAAGTCTGTTTAAGCTCAAAGGGACTTTCTCCCAGGTAAGTTTGTACAGGATTGCAGCCTTAATTGCTTTTACAGTGACTTTGGCATGCAATCACATTTTTACTTGACTAACACTAGTTTACTTTGTGGAGGATTTATTTATTTATGGTATAAAGCAGCATTCATGTGAGCTCCTACCTGGTGTCTGACAAGTTGACCACCTCAGTGAGAACTAGTCATTGGAACATGCTGTTTATATATTCCAAATAAAGCCCTCCAGTATCCTTTCTGAAAACACTTATTTTAAGAATGAAACGTCTTAAGGCAAGGCCCAGTGTGAACGTTCAAACAACCTAGCATGTAAAGTTTTTGAACTTAAGTTTTTTGGATGGAGATAGTTTGGAGGATGGAGCTGGAAATATTTTGTCCAGCAGCCAGCTTCAGTTAACAATGCAAGATCAATGCAAAGATTAATCACAACAAAAGAGCAAACTGTACAAACCTGTAAATATTCAGTAAAAAAGGATCCCAGCTCAGTTTTCAGTAGCTGCCTGTATCAAAGAGATTTTTTTTTAAAGTCCATTGTTTTAATCCATTTTTAAAATCCATTATTATGTACTTTACAATAATGAAGTAGGTCCTTGCCTATGAAAACTCATGCCAAATAAACATGTGCCGCAATACTCTTGGTTGTTATTACACTATAGATGCACTGTATATCAGAAAGTGCACATTGTCTTTATTGATAATAGCAATATGTAAAATAAAATGTATATATAGAAGAGACATTGCTCAACCTTCTGTCACACTTCAATGTGACCAAGAACAGGACCCCAGGATTAGGTTATATAGAGGAAGAGGCAGGGCACAAGAGAAGCTCTTTTAGATCAGAGCAAGAATCCATCCAGTTCAATGTTTTGTTTTAGCAGTAGCCAGCCAGATGCTTCTGGGAAACTAATTAGCCCATTATCATTTTAGCTGCTCTTTTTTAAATAACACCTTTTCCAGCTTTACAGTATATCAGCTTTCAGTATATCCTCCAGATGGTTTGAACTACAACTCCCATCAACCCCAGCCAATATGGCCAATGGTCAGGAATTCTGGGAGTTTCAGTCCAAAACATTTGGAGGGCACCAAGTTCAGTAAAGGTGATTATTTATACTTTCTGAGATACTGTGTACAGTTTTGGCCACTCTGTTCTAACATGGCTGAATTACAGATTTATAAAAAGCCATTGCATTACTGGCAGCTTTATTATTCAATACCTCTTCCAATAATCCAAGCATGGGATTGCCTTTTTCATAGTTGCCGCACACTGAGATGTTGTTTTTATTGAAGTACCCACCATGACCCCAGGATATCTATTTTGCTTAATCACTGCAAATTCAGATCCCATCCATATACAGTAATACCTTGGATTGCAAGTAACTTGGTTTGAGAGCGTTTTGCAAGACAAGCAAATTTTTAAATATTTATTTATTTATTTTTTACTTGATATACAAGCGACATCTTGCAATACAAGTACTGTAGTATGGCTTAAATTAAAAATCTCTGTACAAATTTTTTTTGGGGGATTTCGTTTTGATATAAGAGTGTTTTGGATTACAAGCACGTTTCCGGAATGAATTATGCTCTCAATCCAAGGCATGACTGTACGGGTGCTTCCAGATGGACAGCTCCTAAAGCTACCACTCAAAAGTCATTGTGCAGCTATTCTGTCTTTTCTTCAACATATTTTTTTTGTGGTAAGAAAAGAGATGGAGGAAGCGGTGGGGAAACACGGGAAGGCTACAACGTTGCCTGGACACCATGGAAAATTGTGAATGAGGCAGGGCAACTGCATGATCAAAGCCTCATCTAGAAGCACCCTATATATGAAGTTAGGATTTTTTTACCCTAATGTACATCACCACTTTGCACTTACTTACATTGCCAATGGGGGAGGGGTTGTGGCTCTGTACCAGAGCATCTGCTTTGCATGCAGAAGGTCCCAGGTTCATTCTCTGCCATCTCCAGGTAGGGCCAGGAAAGAAACCTGCCTGAAACCCTGGAGAGCCACTGCCAGTCAGTGTCAACAGTTTTGAGCTAGATAGATCAATGATCTGACTCTGTAAAAGCAGCTTCCTATGTTCACTTCCTTGAACAAAATTAGCAGCTCCTTTCAGTTACTTTAGTAAAACAAACAAAAATCTCTGGAAGATCCTTATTCTGGACTTCCATGTCACACATCTAGCTTGGCCATCAGAGTATGCAAGGCAGAACCTTAAAGTATACCTTTTGGGATGTAAAATTGAGTGTGCCTCCAATTTTAAATCAGAAAAAAAGAATAAAAACAAATTCATCTCAGCTATCAGAAATTTAGGAAACTGCCATATACAAATGACTCAGAGTGAAAAACTGAACCTTTATAAAAGAGGCAAGAGTGCCTTTATGCTAGGCAAGGAACACAGCAGTGGTCAGCAAAATAACTCTGGGATGTGCATCGTCTGTAACCAGCATCTTGAAGCAGCTAAAAATACCCCAAAGCTTGAGTCACTGATATCCTGCCTTGTCACCATTTCCTCTCTTCTCTTGCCTTCCTCAATTTTCAGGCAGGCTGTCCACTCCCACCTGACTCTCTCTTCCAACTCCATTCTTGACTCCTTACAATCTAGCTTCTAGCTTTCCATTGCTCAGATGCCCTTGCTCAGATCACGGATGATCTTCTCACTGCCAACCCAATGGTCTCTTCTGTGTCTCTGTCCTTGTTCCTCTTGACCTGTCTGCTACCTTTAACACCCTTGTGCTTAGCTTCCTCTATGCCTTCGGTTTCAACAACTCTGGTAGCTTGTCCTCTCATCTGTCAGATTGTTTATTCTACATTCCCATCAGGGTAAGCTCCTACTCTGCCTGCCTTTTTTTGTTGGGACTCTCTTAGGGTTCTGTTCTGAGCAACTTACTTCTCTCCCTATATACCAGGGCTCTCCAACCTTGGGTCCCCAGATGTTGCTGACCTACAGCTCCCAGCATTCCCAGCCAGCATGGCTAATGGCAAGGGATTCTGGGAGCTGTAGTCCAGCAACATCTGGGTACCCAAGGTTGGAGAGCCCTGCTACATACTCTCTCCTTGGATAACCTTATCAAATCTCATGCTGTCAGTACTACCTATATACCGATGACACCCAGCTCTACCTCTTTACCACAGATCTCTGCTCATCCATCCAGTCCTGCATGTCCACCTGCCTATATCATGTATCAACTTGGATGTCTTAGCACTATCTCAAACTCAACATGTCCAGGAATTAACTACTAATCTTTCCCCCCAAGCCTTCTTCTCATTAATCTCTCTCCATTTCCCCTATTGAACTAACATGCAACATGGGCTGAATCTTTGAATATTCTCTCTTGTTTATTCTCCACATTCAATCAATTGCCTAGCTGTTCTACTACACCAGTGTTCTCCAACCTTGGGTCCCCAGATGTTTTTGGCCTACAACTCCCAGTCGCATGCTGGGAGTTGTAGGCCAAAAACATCTGGGGACCCAAGGTTGGAGAACACTGCTCTAGTTCATGGTTTGGTTATCTCCCACCTTGACGACTGCAACTGCCTCATCTCTGGTCTTCCTCTGGTCTCTCCTCTATCTGAAGCTGAAGATATCATGCCCTTCCTCAGATCCCCACTGGCCTCCAACCCCTTCTGCATCCAGCCAAATAAGGCATTCCTTGTCCTTACTTTTTAAAGATATCCCCAGTCTTGCCCCACCTTATGTTTTGGCCCTTGTTTCTCATAATATCCCCAGCTTGACCCCTGCTCCTCAGCTCTACCACCTTCAGTCCTTTAAATGACTCAGCCACTCTCCCTATATGTGGAATTGTCAACTTTAATATGTACATGGTGCCACCTCTCTTTATTCAATTTAGATCTGAAAGGAGAGAAAACTAAGGGGACAATCCAGTCTCTCACTGTTTCAGCCTCTGCATGTGGGAGTCCTCTTCAACATTAACAGTTCAGGATGGGACAGACATTTGCTCTCAAATATAGAGGAAATCTACCCCAGCAAAACAAAACAATTCCAACCAGTCCTTGGGAATGATAGCACAGATTCTGACCCCATCTTCAGAAGGACAAGCTTGTCTCAGCTATACCAGCCATGAAGAGTTTGTTCACGGCAGGAATTCCTACTGTCTATGCTTCTTTTCTTCCTTTCCTTTTACTCCAAGCCTTGTAAAATTAGCCCAAGAAGGTTACTAGCCTGCAAAACATTTGAGTCTGCTTTTTTTAATAAGTGAGGCTGGTGGAGGATGGAGAGAGTGTTTGTTCCCTTCTTTGCCAGCCCCTCTTACATGTAAAAAGCAGTC
The DNA here is from genome assembly GCA_021292165.1 of Shinisaurus crocodilurus. Classification (NCBI taxonomy): domain Eukaryota; kingdom Metazoa; phylum Chordata; class Lepidosauria; order Squamata; family Shinisauridae; genus Shinisaurus; species Shinisaurus crocodilurus. The sequence continues at coordinate 186,068,861 of CM037879.1, forward strand.
GAGTGAAACATTTTGCAGGCTAGAAATGCAACAGATGGGCAGAGAAGGCACAGAATGGTCCATGGCTCCTCCACCAGCCCACTGGGTTTCTTGTCCAGATATGCAGGAGGGAGCTTTGCTTCCTGCACATTCAGCACAGAACTGCAGTCAGGTGCAGAAGAGGAGCAGAGTGCTCTGTCCTCTGCTGTCAGCCTGCTGTGTTTCTATGCTAGACATGTGGGAGGTTCACCTGCTCTGCATCAAGCACAGAAACATAGAAGGCTGGCAGCGGATGGAAGCAAGTTCCTTTCCTCCTCTGCTGGCTCTCTTGCTTTCGATGATGGATGCCCAGGAGGGGGCAGCATGAAAATGCAGCAGGCTGGTGGTGGAGGACGGAGGGTTCATGCCTTCTCTGGCAGTCCTCTTGGTTTCTACACTGGGCAAGGAGGCAGCCAAAGCACCTTCCGCTACACCCAGCCTAGAAATGCAGCAAGCTGCAAGAGGAGAGGTGAAGTGCTGTCCTTCCATCCTCCAGCAGTCCACTCGCTTGCCTGCGTGTTACCTGTTTGATCTGTAACTCTGTGTTGGTTCTCAGTTGAAACCATCTACATTCTTTTACTTAAATATCCCCAAGCTTGGTGAATATCCCAAATGGTGAAGTTAATACAAAGACAAATACTGCCATACAAACTACAAGCAACTTTCCAATACCATTCCAGACATTTTACACATGCAAGTGCTTTGCAAAAAGCTCCCCCGTTGCAGAAAATATTGTTACTCCAAACAAAGGTGTAAGTTCATTTCAGTTGTTTATTGTTCTTCTTTTTTTACTCTGAGTACAACATACTGGTAACTTGATGTCAAAACAATTGTTCTTTTTTAACCCTGAGTATAACATACTATTAACCTGATGTCAGAACAATTGACCCAGCAAAATCAACCTTGCAGGACAATTCTCTGACCTTGAAGACACCTTTGCAGTTGCCATGGAGATTTCTCCTCATAGTGAATGAAACCCAGACTGGCAGTAATATTTACAAGGGCTCAGTGCATTGCATTGTGAACTTCCATACCCTTGCTCCGCATTCCCAATGGTCACCTGGTGAGGCGGGAGGCAGGGAGTTAATTCTCAACACCATAGTAGTGCTGGCATGTTGAATAGACATGCCATCCAGGCAAACAACATGATCAGACCTTGCAAAGGCAGCTACTGTGACATGAAGCCCAACCATGTGCAAATGGGAGTTTTTACCAGCTACTAGGTTGCCTAACTTAATTCCTTGGGGGCAAGGGGTTTGTCTTGCTGGTGCTGCTCTATATGCTCTCATTTACACTAAAGGCACTGTAGAAATCAGCCTTCCCTGACCTGGTGCCCTCTGGATGTTTTGAACTACAACTCCTAGAATCCTGACCATTGGCCATGTTGGCTAGGTGCTGATGGGAGTTGACATCCAAAACATCTGGAGGGCACCAGGCTGGGGAAGGCTTGTATAAATCAATAAAATGCTAAAATGCAGAGAGCACTTATGAAACGAGCCAGTGTAGCGTAGTGGTTACAGTGTTGGACTGAGACTTGGGAAATCCGGGTTCTAGTCCCCGCTTGGTCATGACACTTACTGGGTGACTTTGGGCCAGTTACTGCCTCTCAGCCTAACCTACCTCAAAGGGTTGTTGTGAGGATAAAATGGAGAGGAGGAGGACTATGTAAGCCGCCTTGGGTTCCTTGCAGGAAAAAAGGTGGGGTATAAATATTATAAATAAAATGTTTTTTAAAAAAGAACCTGCAAGGATGACTATGTCTTGGAACAGGTGTGTAATCTCTGATTATTTGACTCACCTGACTCCTTCATTGAGATTGAAAAGCTCATGTTCTGCAAGCCCTTTTCGCTGGAACACTGCTATTACTCCATTATGGATACTGAAAGAAAGAGGTTAGGAAATACGGTAAGTTGTTAATAATAGTAAGAAGCCTTCAGCAACAAACCCACTCCACTGCAGGGCAGGGGTGAGAAAGCCTTTGATCTTAGACAGCAAGAACACTCAGGGTGGGAGGTAGCATTACAAGAGCAAAATCAGCCTGCCCGAAAGACCTGAAGTAGATTTTTGGGAGGGAGTCTGTTCCGAATGTTTTAGGCTTTCCTCTCCTGTCTAGAAATACTGCAGTTCTGATTGGTGGGGTGGCGGCTGGCTGCACCCTCTCTCTCTCCTTCTCTCTCTCTGGTGTTGCTCAATATTGTGTTTTAGTTTCTTTTTCTCTCTATGTGTAAAGCTGCTCTCGTCCCCCACCCCCGGTCTTCTTTTGCTTCCCTTCTCCAACACTATCTCCTGGAATTCAGCAGCAGCTACTCCTAAGAATGTCTGCTGCTCCTGGCCACTACCCCTTACCCTAATAATATATTTCTTCCAAATACCTCTCAATCAACGAGCTCCTACCATTTCATTCCAATAGCAGGTCAATTTTTTAAGAACAGGAAGATTTGCTTTGTAAATGGATTGACTTACAGCATGCATGGGAGAAGGTTCAATGAGAGTTACTTCTGAGTAGACATGCATATGATTGCACTTTGTGTGTCTACCTCTGCAGCCTTCCTTCATTGCCTAGCCTCACTTGCAACTTGGCATCTCTCTCTCACTACCCTTTTCAACACTGGAAAAGAGAGAGGTGGGGAAGGAAAGACTAACTCCCTTTGTTTTGGGTTGTGAAGGGGAGCTGCTGCAGGGAAGTAAGAAAAATCTGAAGTGAATTTTTTTGGGAGAGAAAGAAAGACTGTGTCTCCTAGCTTTTTAATGCTGGTTTTGAAAACAGATGCTTGCTGTGCTATGCTGGGGCTTGCCAGGGAAATGGGGGCAGTGTTTCATTTTCAGAAAGAGACCTGCAGGGGACTCAGGCTTGTATTTGTTGTTATTATGTACATCGCCCTGAGAGCTTCAGCTATAGGGTGACTCATGGAATGAATGAATGAATGAATGAATGAATTCTCCTTAATTCCTTTGGAAGGATAGGCTGCCACTTGCTGGGTGGAAAGGGATAGTGATTGTAAATGTGTTTAGAGGCACTTTCACTATATTTTTGCTGCCTAGTAGAAATAATCTCTGGCTACTAAATCCAAACATAATTTGTGGACCCCTGATAAACAGGACAGGAAGGTGCATGTGCAACCACATTCATGACAAGCTGCATACTACACATCTTTTAACTGCAGATCTTACAACCTTTATTTTTAAGAAATGCCTACTGATTACTTCCTAAGCACAGGAAGAGTTGGGACAAGACCCACAAATGAAATGGAGTTAGTCTGGTACAGACAAAACAGGCTGAAATCAGTAGGATGGGAAGAAAGAGGAGCTCAAATTGATATTTCTGTCGGATAAGCACTCAGAATACCTTTGCATTCTCACCATGCAACGTAGGCTTCAAGGAAGGAAACCAAGGCGTAAAATGAACATCCAAGTCCTTCAAGATCCTATTAAGCAAACTCGTCTTCAATTGAGGACCATTGGTCTAAGCTGAAAACCTCCATTACTGCAGCTTGTGAACAAACTATTGGATATGAAACTAAGAAACATCAGGATTGGTTTGATGAAAATGACAATGAGATTAAATATATAATTGACCAAAAAAGGAAAGCCTTCCAAATATGGCAAAATGATATTAACTGTGCTGCCAAGAAAAAAACCTACGCTAGCGCAAAGGCTGAGGTCCAAAGAAGAACAAGAGAACTTAAGAACGCTTGGTGGAAAAAGAAAGCTGAAGAAATTCAACAACTTGCAGAATCCCATGATGCACGGGGCTTTTTTAAGGCCACAAGGGCCATTTATGGACCAAAAACCTATGGTACAAACCCTTTACAATCAAAAGATGGCACCAAACTCTTAAAAGACAAAGAGTCTATTGCACTGCGTTGGAAAGAGCATTATTATGACCTTTTAAATCGTAAATCTAAGGTGGATAATGAGATTTTTTCGCAAATCCCGCAAAAACAAATTAAAGAGGAACTTGCAATACTCCCCACTTTGGATGAAGTAAAAAAAGCCATTAATCAAATGAAGAACAACAAAGCTAGTGGACCAGATGGGATTCCTGCTGAAATCTTTAAAGAAGGGCCCCCCGAACTTGTACAACATCTTCATAAACTCATCGAAAAAATCTGGATAAGAGAAGAGATCCCAGAAGACTTCAGGGATGCCATAATTATCACCCTCTTTAAGAAGGGTGATAGAACAGACTGTGGAAACTATCGGGGCATTTCTCTCTTAGCAACCGCAGGTAAAATATTTGCTAGGATTCTCGCAAACCGTCTTCTATCTATTTCAGAAGAGATCCTCCCTGAAACTCAATATGGTTTCCGCCCCTCTAGAGGGACAGTAGACATGATTTTTACTGCACGTCAGCTCCAAGAAAAATGCCGGGAGCAAAATCAACCCCGAGCAAAATCAACCCCTTTATATGGCATTTATCGATCTGGCTAAGGCCTTTGATACTGTAGACCGTACAGCTCTCTGGACTATCCTTATGAAAATTGGATGCCCCAATAAATTTGTGAATATCTTGCGACTTCTCCATGACAACATGACGGCAACGGTTTTGGACAACAACGGCTCTCATGGTGCTCCATTTAAAGTGGGATCAGGTGTTAAACAGGGATGTGTTATCGCCCCAACATTATTTGCCATTTTCATCGCCATGGTTTTACATCTTGTCAAGGGGAAACTTCCCACCGGTGTGGGAATTATATATCGAACAGATGGAAAGCTTTTTAATCTCAGCAGGCTGAAAGCAAAAAGTAAGGTAATTACAACCTCCGTTGTGGAACTTCAGTATGCTGATGATAATGTGGTCTCCGCACATTCAGAGGATGATCTCCAAACTATCCTAAATGCTTTTGCAGAAGCATACGAAAAACTTGGTCTCTCACTTAACATCAAAAAAAACCAAAGTGCTTCATCAGCAAGTGCAAGCCAATCCTTTGGTGATGCCATCTATCCAGCTTGGCGGGACAATACTGGAAAATGTCGATCATTTTTTCTATCTTGGCAGCTATCTTTCTGTTACAGCTAACATCGACAGTGAAATCCAGCATCGTCTGAGCTCCGCAAGTGCCGCATTTTCTCGAATGAAACATAGAGTGTTCGAGGATCGGGATATTTGTAAGAAGACCAAAACACTGGTTTATGAAGCCATTGTATTACCAACTTTATTGTATGCCTGCGAAACATGGACTATCTATAAACGTCACTTCCACCTCCTTGAAAGGTTTCATCAACGTTGCCTCCGGAAAATCCTGCAAATTACTTGGGAAGATAGGCGAACAAATGTCAGTGTACTGGAAGAAGCAAAGACTACTAGCATTGAAAAAATGATCCTTCAACGCCAACTTCAGTGGACCGGTCATGTTGTTCGAATGCCTGACTGCCATCTCCCAAAGCAGTTACTTTACTCCCAACTCAAGGATGGAAAGCGGAATATCGGTGGTCAATATAAGAGGTTTAAAGATGTTCATAAGGCTAATCTAAAAAAATGCAATATAAACATCGAAAACTGGGAAGCTCTGGCCCATGAACGATCTAAATGGAGGTTGGCCTTTCACAAAGGTTCCATGGACTTTGAAGAAGCCCGAGTGCAAGGTGAAAGGGAGAAACGTGCTAGGCGAAAAGCACGTCAAATGAATCCTTTACAGGACCATCTTCTATCTGGTAACCTGTGTCCTCACTGTGGGAAGCTGTGTGGATCTAGAATTGGCCTCCACAGTCACTTACGGACCCATCGCTAGAGTCTACACAATCTTCTTTAGAATTTCCTCCTTTTATCCCGGAAGACAATCTTACTCGGTCACGAGTGATCGCCTGATGATGATGACATCTGGGAAATCCATGCCCAGCCACAAACTCTGGCTCTGTGCAGACATAATCCTTAACCATGATTAGATAGTTTAAACATTACATCTGAATACTTAAATCATGACTAGCAATTGGCCACAGGCCAGGATGTGAAGTTCACAGTCTGAAGCAAGTTCACAAATCATGGTTAAATAGTACATCTGCACCAAGCAAACTACAGGCATACCTCGGAGATATTGTGGGTTTGGTTCCAAACCACCACAATAAAGTGAATATTGCAATAAAGCGAGTCACGTGATTTTTTGGTTTCCCAGTGCATATAAAAGTTATGTTTACACTGTACTGTAGGATCGGCTATCATTGACCTGATTCTAACCAACAGAGACGAGTTAGTGAATAAAGTGGCAGTTTCGGGAACTCTGGGAGAAAGTGACCATGTTATACTTGAGTTCTTGATTCTAAAGGAAGCAAAAGCTGAGTGTAGCCAAATGCGTACCCTGGATTTTAGGAAAGCCAATTTTAACAAACTCAGAGTCAGAACAATGATAAGTAATGTCCCATGGCAAGCGACTCTAATGAGAAAAGGAGCCCAGGATGGGTGGGAGTTTTTTAAAAAGGAAATTTTAAAGGCACAATTGCAAACAATTCCCACAAGGAAAAAAGGCAGAGGGCAACAGAAGAAGCCAATGTGGCTTCACAATAAACTCAAAGATGACCTGAAAACAAAAAAGGAGCCAGCAATGCGATGTGGCTGCGAAGAAGGCAAATGCTATTTTGGGCTGCATTAAGAGAAGTATAGCTTCCAAATCGCAGGAAGTGATAATTCCCCTTTACTCGGCACTGGTTAGGCCTCATCTTGAGTACTGCGTCCAGTTCTGGGCACCACACTTTAAAAAGGACGTAGACAAACTGGAGAGGGTTCAGAGGACGGCAACAAGGATGATAAAGGGACTGGAAACAAGGTCCTATGAGGAGAGACTGAAAGAACTGGGCATGTTTAGCCTTCAAAAGAGGAGACTGAGGGGAGATATGATTGCACTCTTCCAGTACTTGAAGGGTTGTCACACAGAGGAGGGCCAGGTTCTCTTCTCAGTCATCCCAGTTTGCAGGACACGGAATAATGGGCTCAAGTTACAGGAACCCAGATTCCACCTAAACATCAGGAAAAATTTCCTGACTGTCAGAGCAATAAGACAATGGAACCAACTACCTAGGGAGGTGGTGGGCTCTTCCAAGCTGGAGGCATTCAAGGTGCAGCTGGACAGCCATTTGTCAGGGATGCTTTGACCTGGATTCCTGCATTGAGCAGGGGGTTGGACTCGATGGCCTTGTAGGCCCCTTCCAACTCTACTTTTCTATGATTTCTGATTTCTAAAGGACAAAGGCAGAAACCAAGCTTCTCTGAGAAGTCAGGGAGCAGGGTTCAGTAGAGCAAAGCACTTGATTGAATCAGGGGAGGGAATGCTAGATGTTGCCTAGCAACAAGTTAAAAATTCAATTCCCTATCTCCCTGACGGTTAGGCTGTTCTACAGTTAACCGACTTAACTGACGCTAGGGTTTAGCAAAGAAGACATGTTCTGTGGTTTTCCTTACCTCACAGTATGAGTAACATTTAAGAAGCTGCACTTACAAAGTCTGTAACCATCAAGTACCTAAGTAATCTTATGTTACTGTTATTTATTTTAAAAGCATCTATTTTAGAAACAAGCCTGTGTGTGTGTGTGTGTGTGTGTGTGTTGGGAGAACTCTGCTGCTGCTCTTGTGCTCTACCATTAGTCTGAACATAATGGCAAAGAAGCCTTTGCCCATATCTCTGCTTGCACAGGAGTAAGTATCCGAGGTGCATATTTGGAAAGAAGCAGCGCAAGATCAGGGCTGGACTAAGCCCCTAGATGGACAAGAAGCTGGACTGAGCCCCTAGATGGACTGCCAGTTGCATCTCCTATTCTATACTTTATGGGGAAATAGACGGCAGAACATTTACTCTGTTGTGCTGCCATAACACAACATACGTTTTCCACAGTGGGGGAAAACAAGCCTACATCATCAGCACTCAAATCATACAGCACATCTTAGAGGGGCATAAAACATAATGCAGACAGGGACTTCAGTGCCTCTATCTGCCACACGCAAAAGTGGGGAATCGGAAAAACATTAGGCCTTTCTCCACCCCACCCCACCCCACCCCACCCAGGGCTTTGCCATGGTGATAAGCTGTTTCCCAGGGTAAAAGCTCCAAAAATGCAAAGAGAAATGGCAGTAATGCTTTGTTTCAATGGTTGTTGTGTTTGGGTAACTCTCTGCAACAGTCACAGGTTGCAACAGGACAGCCATCTGCAGAACTGCTTATCACTCATCGCCAAAACATGCTTCCGATTTCAGAGCGCAGTCTCAGAAACTCTGTTGAGCAACAAAGGGACTGACAACCAGAGGTTCCAGCCTCATCATACCAGTTACAGGAAACTAATACTGGCAGTCAGGCTGGGGCAGTGAGGCCATTATCCAGCCATGCAGAAATGCATGAACACAGACCAAAATAGAAAACATGATTTGTTTTTTCTTTTCTCTCCCCCACCGCCACGCCCCACTTTCAGTTGAACTGTGTTTCAAGCGGGTTAAATAGCTCTTTGTTTGAATTTCTCTCTCTGAGACACACACACACAATGGAAACACAGTTCAGTGGGCCGGCATGAATATACACACCACAGTGACATTAAAAAAGATGAGCAGCTAAATGTCTCTATACATAGCCATTCAACCTAGGTGCAATTCACATGATGCGGAACATGAAATACATGTTCCCATCAAGTTGCCAAGATGCAAACATTTATAACTTTATTGGATATATGCAGAACAACTGCTTGGTGATGATTTACTAGTGCATTATAACAATCTTTCAACCACTCCTCACGCACCTTGTGGGTTAAAGTATCATAAAACAAAACAGTCTGATGTGTTATGTCTTCTTGGATTAGTTCACCAGTTGACAATATTTGTGTCTATTAAATTGTAAAACTAGAATTCTCTGCCCATGCAATCCAAATTCTGTTCTAAGAAAAGCCATCCTTCAACTTGTATAAATTATGCAAACTGAACCTGCTCCATTTGTTACCTTGCAGAATGTTTTCCTATTATTTTGCTTGGATATTCAAGGGGAAAAGCAACGGTGTTGAAGATCTACCCTCAGCCACTACAGGGCCTGGCCTTATTCACCTCTGATATTTCAACAGATGTTGATCACATATTTCTAGCATATCACTACCCATAAGGGCTAGAAACTGCTGGGTTTAAAAAAAATGAAAACTGAGATTATCAGGAATTTGAATTCTGCACTCAATATCCCATACTGAACTTTTCCTGTACTCCCTTTGACACATGGCACACATATCCCTGGATATAGTGATCTGAAATGTATTTTTCCCCTACAATATACTTTACAAAGAGTATCTTTAAATGGAAAGAGTGGTCCTATTGAACATATGATCTCCTCACCACCACTGCCGGGGAGAAGAGCAAGCCAGGCAGGTGGGTCCAGCTCTGCTGCTGCTGCCGCCGCCTGTGCGAGGCCAGCCCACCCCACCGCACCTGTGGGACTGCTGCCTGCCCCCTGCAGACCCGGGCTCAGCCGGGAGCCGCCTTGCCCCACCTGCAGCTGCTTGACTGTGGGGCCAGAAAGACCAGGCCCCAGCTGACCCGGGCATCTCCTCACCACCACTGCCGGGGAGAAGAGCAAGCCAGGCAGGTGGGTCCAGCTCTGCTGCTGCTGCCGCCGCCTGTGCGAGGCCAGCCCACCCCACCGCACCTGTGGGACTGCTGCCTGCCCCCTGCAGGCCCGGGCTCAGCCGGGAGCCGCCTTGCCCCACCTGCAGCTGCTTGACTGTGGGGCCAGAAAGACCAGGCCCCAGCTGACCCGGGCATCTCCTCACCACCACTGCCGGGGAGAAGAGCAAGCCAGGCAGGCGGGTCCAGCTCTGCTGCTGCTGCCGCCGCCTGTGCGAGGCCAGCCCACCCCACCGCACCTGTGGGACTTCTGCCGGGAGCCGCCTTGCCCCACCTGCAGCTGCTTGGAAGGGGACTATAAAGACCAGGCCCCAGCTGACCCGGGCATCTCCTCACCACCACTGCCGGGGAGAAGAGCAAGCCAGGCAGGCGGGTCCAGCTCTGCTGCTGCTGCCGCCGCCTGTCCCACCCCACCGCACCTGTGGGACTGCTGCCTGCCCCCTGCAGGCCCGGGCTCAGCCGGGAGCTGCCTTGCCCCACCTGCAGCTGCTTGACTGTGGGGCCAGAAAGACCAGGCCCCAGCGGGGGTGGGTCCGCCGCCGCCGGGGTCGCCACCGAAGGGGCGACACCAAAGGGGGTCGCCCCTTTGGGGGAGCCACTTCGGGGGTGGCACGAGGGCGAGGGCCTGTCCCCCTGCTGCTGGGGATATAGGTGGGGCTGGGAGTTTTTAAGAGGCCCTTCCTTTTTGAAGGGCTGGGGCTTTTTAGGGGTTGATTTTAGGGGTGGGTCTCCCGCCTGATTGGCGGAAGCGAGGGGGCATGTGTCTCTCCCAGGGAGATAGTGGGGGGAGTTCTGGGGGGCAAACGGTACCAACGTTGAGCGGCAGGCGCTGGCAGAGCGCTAGGGGCAGGCCACGCCGAGTAAGGGGAACAAGGGATCGATGCTTAATATCTATCCCTTGTTCCGGGCCTGCCCAGAGCCAAGGGATAACTGGGGGATGTGTTGCTCCTTCCCCCGCCTTGCGTTTGCTGTTGTGCAATGCCAGGTCCGTTACCCAAAAAACATCTCTCATCCATGACTTGATCATGGATGAGGGTGCGGACCTGGCATGTGTTACGGAAACCTGGCTGGACGAGGCCGCTGCTCCAACTCTGGCGACCTTGTGTCCGGCCGGTTTCTTGTATGCCCAGCAGCCAAGGGTTGGGGGACGGGGAGGGGGAGTGGCTGTTATCTACCGGGAGTCCTTGGTCCTTACCAGACTCCCTCTCCGGGAGACCAAGTTTATTGAGTGCATGTACTGGAGGTTGGGTCCAAAGGGCAGTCTGGGGATTCTGCTCGTGTACCGTCCACCCCGCTGCACGACAGACTCCCTGGCCGAGGTGCTGGAGGTGGTCTCTGATGTGCATGTGTGGTCCCCCAGGCTATTGGTGCTGGGGGACTTCAACGTGCATTCAGGGGCTTCCCTCACTGGGGCACCTCGGGACTTCATGGAGACAATGGCTTCCTGGGAGCTGCACCCTGTAATAACTGGACCTACCCATGTAGCCGGTCATGCACTGGACTTGGTTTTTGTTTCTGGAGAGGGGGGAAATGATCTGGAGATCGGGGGTATATCCACCACCCCCTTGTCATGGTCAGATCACTATCTGGTGGGGTTGGATCTCTCGGTGCCACAACCCCTCTGCAGGGGTGAGGGACCTATTAGAATGGTCCGCCCCAGGCGTCTTATGGATCCAGATGGATTCCTGAACGCGCTTGGGGAATTGGAGCACACAAACGGTAGCTCGGTCGAGACCCTGGTGAATGACTGGAATGCTGCAATCACCAGGACATTAGACCGAGTTGCCCCGAAGCGCCCTCTTCGCCTAAACAGAGCTCGCACAGCACCATGGTTCACTCCTTCGCTGCGAGCTCTGAAACAAGAGGTGAGAAGGCTAGAGCGCCGATGGCGAAATTCCCGCTCTGAATACGATCGAACACAGGTTAGAGCTGCATCTTCAGCCTACCGGGTGGCGGTGAAGGCAGCAAAAAAGAATTTCTATGCTGCCTCCATCGTGTCTGCAGAGTGCTGCCCCAGGAGGCTGTTCCAAGTGGTCCGGAGTCTGGTCGGTCCAGCCGCTCCGGACCCAATGGAACAGTCGAAAGTCTCCTGTGAGGCTTTAGCGAAGCACTTCGCAGATAAAATCGATCGGATTAGGAGTGGGATATCGTACGTCGTGGACACAGGGAGTGAGCGGGAGGAGGCCAATGGCAGACCGGTTTTGTGGGATCGGTTTCGGCTTCTTCCTTCTGATGAAGTGGACAAGGTGCTTTCATCTGTGAGGCCGACCACCTGCTTGCTTGACCCTTGCCCGTCCTGGCTCATTATGAGCTGTAGGGAGAGACTGGGTGAGGGGATCAAGGCGGTGGTGAATGCCTCCCTCGAGGAGGGAGTTATGCCATCAGCCCTCAAGGAGGCAGTAATAAGACCGCTTCTAAAGAAGCCCTCCTTGGATCCCCAGGATCTGAACAACTTCCGCCCAGTCTCCAATTTACCATTTCTGGGCAACAGGCCCGGTGCAAGGCAATTTGGTGCCCTAGGCAAGATCAGATATTTAGCGCCCCCCCCCCTTCCCACTTGAGCCCTCCCTCCCTCCAGCCCTATGCCCATTATGAAATAAATTTCCCTCCCTGGGAACTGCCGAGCCCCATAGAAAAACTTTGTGGACTTTGAGACTTTTCCTTTGTGTTCACGAGGAAAGCAAAGAGGCAACATCAGCCCAGCTATGCCAGGAACTCCCAAGGGCCTTCTCCTACTCCATATATATGTAAAAGCCTGTCTCCTCCTGCAGGCAGCACAAGGGATATGAAAAAAGGATGTGAGAGAGGTGTGGTGGCGCTACCTGTGAGGAATAGAGACAAAAGGGCGTCTTGCAGCCTGTCCTACCTCGCAGGGTGGAGGTGCAGAGACACCGGTTTGACTCGTACACCTTCTGGGTTGCAGGGGGGGGGGATGCATGTAGTAGAAACATAGCAAAGAGAGAGCCCGTGGATCATCTGGTTCAAATTTAGGAGGGGATTTACGAAACTTGCTACTTCCCCTCCTCTCTCTATCATTTTGTTGCAATATTTCTTTTTCAGAATAATGTATATTATCCTGTCTTTCCCTTTACCAGCCTAGTGCTCAAGGCAGACAACAATATTCAAAGTACAGTAAAGAAAACATCAACAGCTCAGGGCACAATCCTAAACACGTTGAGGCAGAAAAAAGCCCCGCAACTCCCAGCATTCACCAGCCAGCATGGCTGGCTGTTGGAACGCTGGGAGTTGTGGGGCTTTTTTCTACCTCAACGTGCATAGGATTGCGCATGGCTGGCTGGGGAATGCTGGGAGTTGTAGGATTTTCCCCCCCTCCAAATACGCATAGGATTGCATCCTAAAACCATTTAAAACCAAAACACAGAAACAGCATGGTAAATAATTAAAACATTGGAGCCCCAGCTAGCTTAAAATACCTTTCCCTCCCTCCCTGGTTGCTGGAAATAACTGCTTTCAGGGGACCTTGAGCTGAGGAACCTGAGGCTCACGCGAGGGAGGGAAGGCGAAGGAGGTGTTTGCAGGTGCATCCTTGAGAGGGAAGGCGAAGGAGGTGTTTGTAGGTGCATCCTTACAGCCGCCCACCAGCCTCCCATCATTGGCCCCTGCCCGCCTCCCCTCCTCCAGTCTGTAGCCTTCTCTGCCTCTTTTGATGCTGGTTGTGAGGAGGAGCCTGCCTGCTGCTGTTCCTGGTAACGAGCTGGAGGAGAGAGAGGGAGGGGTGCGCTTCTTTCGCCTTCCCTTCCCCGCCACAGGACATGATTGGTAAAACAAACTTGGTAAAATACGTGATGTATTTTTTTTCCCCCAAGGCATTTCTGGCGCCTCCTTTAGCCCAGCGCCCTAGGCAGCCGCCTAGTTGGCCTAATGGTAGCACCGGCCCTGCTGGGCAAGGTGATCAAGCGGGTGGTGGGTGCTCAGCTGAAGGCACACTTGGATGAAGCCGATTATTTAGATCCGTGCCAGTCGGGCTTCAGGCCTGGACATGAGACGGAGACGGCCTTGGTCGCCTTGGTGGATGATATGAGGAGGGCTTTGGATAGGGGCGAATGCTCCTTTCTAGTCCTCCTCGATCTCTCAGCGGCTTTTGATACCGTTGACCACGGTATCCTCCTGGACCGCCTGGAGGGGTTGGGCATAGGAGGCACTGTATTGCAGTGGTTCCAGTCCTTCCTCTCTGGAAGGTATCAGAGGGAAGTTCTCGGGGAGGAGGCTTCGGACCCTCGGCTGCTCACTTGTGGAGTGCCGCAGGGTTCCATCCTCTCCCCGATGTTGTTCAACATCTACCTAAAGCCCCTGGGAGCTATCATCAGGAGGTTTGGGGTGCAGTGTCATCAGTATGCAGATGACACGCAGCTCTACCTCTCTTTTAAATCCTCACCGAGGTTGGCCGTTGAGACCCTGTCCAAGTGCCTGGTGTCAGTGGGTGGCTGGATGGGAAGGAATATGCTGAAGCTGAACCCCGACAAGACCGAGGTACTTCTGGTGGGGGACAAGGGGAGGTTAGGGGATGTTGACGTGTTGCTGAATGGGGTACATCTTCCCCTGAAGGACCAGGTCTGCAGCTTGGCAGTCATTTTAGACTCCCAGCTGTCCATGGAGGCTGTGAGCCGGGCAGCGCTGTATCAACTCCATCTGATACGGCAGCTGCGCCCCTACCTTCCTAATCATCTGCTCCCTTCAGTGGTTCATGCCTTGGTCTCCTCTCGCCTAGACTACTGTAATGCGCTCTACGTGGGGTTACCCTTGAAGACGGTTCGGAAGCTACAGCTGGTACAGAACGCGGCGGCTCACCTGGTTAAAGGCATCCGCTGGCGGGATCACATCACGCCAGTGCTCAAGGAGCTACACTGGCTACCAGTTGCTTGCCGAGCTGAATTCAAGGTGTTGGCTTTGACCTTTAAAACCCTATACGGCTCCGGTCCAGTCTATCTCAAGGAGCGTCTCCAGCAACACCAAGTGGGCCGCTCAACAAGATCTGCCACAGACGGCCTTCTCCTTGTCCCTTCAGCCAGAGCAGCTAGACTGGTCGGGACGAGGAAGAGGGCCTTCTCTGTGGCAGCCCCCGTACTATGGAACTCTCTCCCAAGTGACCTCCGCCATGCCCCCTCTCTGCTGAGCTTCCGCCGCTCATTAAAAACTTGGTTATTCAGGCGGGAATATGGGGTGGGCTAAGATTTTAAAATTTTATACTGTTTTAATGTATTTTAATGGAGAAAAATGTTTTAATGTATTTTGTTCTGTTTTATTTTCTGTACATCGCCCAGGGTGGCCGGTTTGCCGGCCAGATGGGCGATAGATAAATGCAAATAAATAATAATGATGCTGATCCACAAGAGGTACGTAATTTGTATTTTTCTGGAATTATTATTATTTTTTTCTATACAAGGGTTGGTTCCATCAATGTAGCTATACTAAGGTACCAAATAAGTTATACTGCTTCTAGGTTATTCCATTTTAGTCCACCCTTCTTGCAAGGAGCTCAGAGGTTACTCCATTTTAACTTAGGCTGAGAGAGAGCAACTTGCTCAAGGCCACTCAATCAGCTTCCTGGCTAAGCAGGGATTTTGAACGGGGACTCCAAGTCCAAAGCATTATCTGTTACAACAGCTCACTTCCTTTCTTCTTTTATTTTTAAAAGAAGCTCTTCTATATCAGATTTACACAGGTTGCCATTTTAATTTACTATTAAGTATCACTAGCTTTGTTAACAGGGACTGCCTACAGGGAGCATGAGAAGCTGCACTGGCTTCCAATTTGTTTCTGGGTACAATTCAAAGTGCTGTTGATGACTTTTAAAGCCCTGAATGGTCACAGCTCTTGAATACCAAACCATCCATAACCATACAACAAAGGTATGGGTTATTTATGAGCAGCACCTGAGCTAGAGAAAGTGGTGGAATTCTAACTCAAGAAGGAGACATGCCCCCAAAGATGATATGAGACCACCACTACCCATCTGCCACAATCCAGGTAAGTGGAATGTGCCGCAAGCACAAAACAAGAACGAGAAAAGTGCAAAGCCAATAACTCAAGCACATGAATTCATCCACAGACTACTCATCATGTCAAAAAACATTATAACACACACACGTGTGTGTGTAGCACATTATCAGGGAATTAAGCATTTGAAAAAGGAGTGAATTTTTCTAGCCTGATTTTAGAACAGGTATGTGGAGCCTCCGGCCCATGAGGCCTCCCCATCCAGCCTGCCGAGGCCCTGGTGGAGGCCCTCCCCCTCCCAGGAGCCCCTCCCTTTCCCTCATAGAAGGGCACTCCAATAAAGCCATCTGGGCATGGAGGAAGAAACCACCCACATTGCTCTCTCTGCATAGAGGAAAGGACTGCCCCTTGTTTTCTCTCTGCAGACCTGATCTCTTTCTCTCCATTGCTAAACCACTCTCTGAGCACAGGGAAGAGGGGAGTCTGTTTCTCCATGCAAAGAGAAAGGAGAGGGATCCAGCCATGTTTTTTCTCTGCATGGAGAAAAGGCAAGTCTCTTTATCAGTGCAGACTGATATTTGACAGCCACGTAGGTAGCTCTCCTCACTCACACCTTCAGCACCATACAGTGTGCTAATACTGAATACCATCTCCCCTAGGGCTCTTTCACAAGGGATCCATCCCAATTTCCATTCAATCACAACTCTAATTATAATTATTGATTTTTTTAAAAGCCATTTTCACATCCTAACATTTCCAATAAAGAAAAGAACACAATACAATGCACAAAATGAAAGAGACCGGCGGGGGGGGGGGGGGACTAAGCTTAAAATGCGGGCAGATTCTTGCATTCCTATTGCAGGATGGGAGCCACCAGTGTGCTGCATCACCCTAGTAATAACGCCGGTGTATCCAGGAATGACATATGAACAGGAAGATGACATAGTTACTTCTTACGGCTCCAGGGAAAAGTAACATTAATGTGGGAAGTAGCCAAGGCATCCACCAGTCCCACATGACATTTGGCAACATGGGGCTGTCACAGCACAAGGATAACAATAAGAATCAGTTCTAATAGAAAATCCAGTCTGTTCTCAAACTCCCAGTGTTTTGCTACATATAGCCAAACTGGCCAGAACATGGAAAATATTGCAAGTTCCAATCTAGGGGGGAATGCAAACAAACTCCCTTTGTTTATCGTACTGTCTATGTGAGATCAAGATGTTTTCATACATTTAATCAGAAGAGGCATTACTGTGAGAACAGCATGACACAGACAGCACTTCTCTTCCCAGGGAGCAACCTAATTTCTTCCCATTCCAGACATGAAATAATTTGCACTAGCTTATAAGTAAGCGATCAGCATTTTGAGGCAAAAGATCCCTCAAAAGTGGAAAATCTTAGTTACTAGAAAAATTATTATTGTTGTATTTATTTATTTATTTAGCACAATCAATATGCATGGCACTTTTGAGAGTACAAAAGGACAGGCCTCTGCCACTAAGGCAGCGGTCCCCAACCTTTTTGGACCTGTGAGAAAATTTGGCAAGTTAAGAAACTGCTGTGGGCACCACCACAAAATGGTTCCCATGGAGAATTTCGCTAGTCACATAATGTCTGCCGTGGGTGCCTGGCTTGTCAAAAATGAGCTAATGAGGTGGGCAGGGGGGAGAGAAAGAGCAGGTAAGGAAGCCCCGCTCGCAATGAAGCTGAGCCAGCCTAGTCCCCATATGATAGAGCAGTAACAGGGACTTGGTCAGCTTTGCCATGTTTTCGCCTACCTCACCTCCTTCCTGCAATGAGGGGTGTTGATGAGAGGTGTTGGCACTCACCCATGTGTGGGAATAGTGCCACTTTCCCCAGCATGGGTAAGTCCCAATGCCTGCTGCCCCTCGTCCCTTCTGCTGCTTTCTCCAATCTGAGATTGGGGAGAACAGCAGGGAGTCCCACTGCTGGTGTGGGGCAGCAGGGGAATCCCCACTGTTGCCTCCAATCGGAGATAGAGGCGAGGGGATGGCCTCCGAGGGGATTCCTCCTGGGGGGGGAGTGGCATGTAGTCTAAGCCCTGCCTCTTGGAGAAACCCGAACAGGTTGCGTGGGTTGGATTGGGGTGCCCCATGGGCCAGATTAGGCCCATGGGCCGGAGGTTCTGCACCCCTGGTCAGAAGGGAAAGAATATGCTATGATTTCAACTGCACATAATTAAACCTTGATACTATAGAGCAGACACAGGGAATGTTTTTCAGCCCAAGGGCCACTTTACCTGTAAAACCAAAGTAAAAACAATGGCTGAAGGTGGTGGAGCTACAGGAGTGAAGGCTACAGTCAGGGATGTATAGGGAGATAGAAGCAAAGAGGTAAGCAGGGGACAAGACCATGAAGGGCTTTGAAGTTAAGGACAAGGAGCTTGTGCTGAATCTGTCTGAGAGTGGACAGGAAGCTGGCAAGAAGGCCAGGTAAAGTTAAGGACAGATGTCACATGATCAGAACAAGGAGAGAGATGAATGGTTTTAGCAAGAGAATGCTGGATAGAGGATGGCTGTCATAATGTCAGATGAGGTGTGTGCATAGAACAGGCCTGTGGCTCATGCTGGCTCAGCTTGTCTGACTGTGGAAAGCTAAGCCGGGTCAGGCCTGGTTATTACTTGGATGGGAGACTGCACCTCTAGTTTCCTGCACTGAGCAGGGGGTTGGACTCAATGGCCTGTAGGACCCTTCCAACTCTATGATCTATGAATCTATATACTGAGAGGACCCAACAATTACCCAATAGGAATGAATGGCAACATTACCTACATGATTGGAGTAAGGCCTTCTCCCTGTGCTGGCAAAAAACTTCATTTATTTTATCTTTGCTAATTCAGCTTCCTTTTGACATGACGTGTCCTACACTGCTATACTCTTATTGTAAGAGTCTATGTTTTATGTTCTCTTTTGTTCCAGTTCTTTTTAACCATGTAGATTATATTATTTCATTCCCTTGAATTGTATATTAGACTAAGGATTTCACAGCATGTGGGGTTCTGCTGTTTTGATCTCATCAGTAGGTATGGGGCAGAGCCTTCTAAGTTGTAGTACCAGAACTGCAGAACTCTCTGTTAAAGCAAATCTATTCAAGCCTGACACTGCACTGCTGGTGTGGGCCAGCAGGGGAATCCCCACTGTTGCCTCCAATCGGAGATAGCGGGGAGGGGATGGCCTCCGAGGGGATTCCTCCTGGGGGGGGAGTGGCATGTAGTCTAAGCCCTGCCCCTTGGAGAAACCCGAACAGGTTGCGTGGGTTGGATTGGGGTGCCCCATGGGCCAGATTAGGCCCATGGGCCAGAGGTTCATGTAAACCTTTCTTAAGGTTTACGTCTTCTATCTCTCGGTCTCAACCCTGTTGCATCTCCCTCTCCACACACCCCCCTAATACTACAGATTAACCCCACTAGTAACCACTCTTTTCTAAGTGGCACAGACTCACAAAAGTAAATACATATTATGTTTGCTCTTGCTTTATACTAAGAGAGACAGCTACCCTTTTGGCCTCAGAGTGAAAGGGCAATGACTCAGCCCTGAAGGCTTTTACAACCAATCCACCCCCCTGGGCCTGCCGGCCTTGTGGAAAAGCAGAGCGTGAGATGGAAGATTTTAGATCCTGCCTCTGTGTGCAGACGCCCATAAATCTACAGACAGAAGTCCAGACCTGTATCTGCCATCAGCAGCATTCCAAGCGTCTCGGATTTCATCCAGCTCGCAGTCTCCTGTTGCAGCTGCTAGTAATAAGGAAATAACTCCGTAGACTACAACAGGTTTAATTGCTACCTGTTTATTACTACATCAGAGTATACAATCTCCTTCTACATTACAGTCCATATTGCAGAGCATAATGCATAGCACGCACTAGTCCAGTGGATCAAGTCCACCCCAGCTCAGACGTTACATGTTTGCAAGTCCAGCAAGCAATTAGTCAGAGCATCAGAGAGAAGAACCAAAGAAGCAATCCATCTCTCTACTAAAATGGCTACAGAAACGAAACCTAACAAATCATACAACGTCATCAGAAAGTACAAACCATGTGATCAGCTCGTATTTCTTTCACACCTACTTTTCCCATGAGAACAGGACAGTAGTGACAGACTCAACATGACTTGTTTTTCCAGCCATTCTGTACCTTTCCAAATGAAACAATTGTGCCACAGCTGTTGTTTTGTTACATGTCACAACACAGAGTTCCTCAGGCCAAAGGTCAGAAACCCTGGAATTAAGTCTGTGTCACTGTTTTATGGTCAGTTTTTATTTCAGCAATCTGAGTTTATTCCTGGGACACCATAAAACGAGCAGCTAAAGACTCCACAAAGGAAGAAAATAAGTTATTTTAATCCTATGCGAATACTGTGTGCTTTAATGAAACTGGAAGATAAGTCAAATTGTGCTGATGTTTGTAGTTTGGTTGGTTTTCTTGTGTTGGCTGTGGAACACGCACTGTAAGCAGGTTTGGGGGTTCATGGGAAAGCTGAAGAGGCCTCGAAATTATAATGTATATATTTGCATAGTAGAAACTTGGCAGCAGACTCTCTTTGATCTGACAGATTCACTTTAACTTGGGAATTCAGGATCCAAGAGCTGGGTCCAATGGTGAATGCTGTAATGAAAGAGTTCACTGCTCCACTTCCATCTCAGACAGCACTGGGAAAAATGCCTCATCAAAAAGTGTAGCCAAACACCAGGTATTGTGCTTGCCATTTTTTTGTCTTGAGTTCAATTTCAAGCATTTGTTGTTGTTGAATAACCCAGGTATTTTGAATCTTGGGCTTACAAACATGTTCTTCTATTGATCCCACATTCTGAACCTCCAGGCCCACCTGCAAATACATCAACATCCTCCAGAGCCCCATCCTCTGCCCCATCAAAAATTCAGATTCTGACTCCCTGTCAAAACTTGCATTGCCCACAGACCAGGTATTTTTAAAATCTCAAGTTGGCAACCCAGAGACTTTCTCTGTTCTTTTAAGATTACTGCAAAGAAATGGGGAGATGAAGCAGATGCAGCTTCTCTTCCACATTTTCCCTTAAGTCCTTTTGTCTCTTTCACACACAACCATTTCCCAACCATCTGTTGTGTGGACAGGACTCCAGCCACGTCAACACACAGGACAGGGAGAGGGACAAAAGGGTGGTGGGAGGGAGGAGGCTGCTACATCTCCTGCTTCTTTATGGTAATTTTAATAATTTCTGGGTTGCAATCAGGTAACCCTATGAGTGAAGATTCACTTTGAAAATGTGTCCTCATTCCTGAGGTGAGTCAGGACAACAGCTTCTCCTGTGGAAGGAAGGTAAGAGATTCCTGGCATGGAATCATTGAGTTGGAAGGTGCTTTGGGGACCATCTAGTCCAACCCCTTCTCAATGCAGGATGCAACCACATCCCCCTCCTGGCAGTTGGCTATACAAGCCTCTGCTTAAATATTTCCACTGCCTCCTGAAGCAGTCTGTTTTGCATGCAGCAATGTCTAGCACCAAAATCAGCACATGCTCAGCAGCCATTTGGGGGCAGATCTAACTTCCTTCATCTCTCAGCCTCAATCAAGCCATGACATAATAACCTATATGAGTGTTAACAGCGATAAGCCAAAGCCAGACTAAGGCAACCACCTTTGCTACTGGCCTTGCTTGACACAGAGAATTAGCCAGTTAAACATCTTCTGGCATGGAGTTACATGTGTCAGGCTGCCAGTAAAAGAAGCCGTTGGATGCTGTTTAGACTATATTAGATATTAAAGGTCTCTGGTTTCCGGATCAGAATGACCTTAAGCCAAATGTCTCTAGTCTTGCTTGCTCAAAAGCTTAAAGGATGATGGAAGTTTCTGTCGGGCACCCAAGGCCTGTTGTCTGTTATAATTAAAATTTGCTTTAAGGTGGAGATGTGATTTGTCAAGAGAGATTATCCTATGGCTTCCAGGAACACTACTGCCCTAGCTGTAGGTGGTGAAACTATCAGCTAAGAAACTGGGACATTTCCTGGGAAACCACTGAAATTCCTGTTAGGAAAGATGCTTTTTTCAACGTATGAACTGTGGCTTTACACAAAGATGGTTTGGTCAACATGGGATATGTGCACTTCTTAAGAGTATTTGGTAATAATTGTTTTTCTGAGTTTTATTTGTTTCCTGAAATTTGTTTCCTGAAACAAATATATAATTTTAATATGTAACCTAACAATTGACTCTCATGTTCCACAAACAGGATATAAGCTGGAGGCAGAAATGTTAAAACTATGCATTGGCTTCCTCTGCAATGTAACCCCCTGAATAAACTTGGCCACACTTTATCTGTCTATGTGCCTGCCTTTCATAAAGCAGCAGGCCAAACACTTAGGGTGTGTTCGCACGACACGGGAACCACGGGGGAGCAGAAGTCCCCCGCGGTTCCCGTGTCATGCGAACGCCGACCAGGGGTGCCCCCACGGGACAGCCGCGCACAGGACGCACACAAAGTGACCATGGTCGGTAGAGGGGTAAGCCCCTACCGCGCGTGGCCACCCTGCTGTGCGAACATTGGGCGGCCGTCCCACGGGGGCCGCACAGAGTCGGCAGCCCAGAGCGGCCGCCGCTCCATCCTGTAGGGGCAAGCAGCCCCTCTGGGCATCCCGGGCCCCGCCCCCTAGCGCTGGGAGGCCCACACTGCAGTGGGGGGACTGCAAGCTCCACCGGGGTCCACCCATGCATGCGGGGCGCAGGTCATCTGTGGTGTCCCGCCGGACCCCACAGATCGCCCCGTGGTGCCTCCCCCGCCCGTAGCCTGGGTCGTGCGAACCGACCCTTAGTTTAGCAGAAAGGACTAATCCATTCTTTCCCTTTCCTTACAGATATCGTGTGTACAGAGAGAACTTTGCTTATGCACAAGTAGATCTGCCGCTTCCCCCCGATACGGCTCCTGTACTTTTAACAGCAGCCTAACATACAGGAATAAGGCACATGAAGCTTTTCTTTGCATATAGATAAAGTGCTTAATTTCTTTGACTGTGTTCAGAGGTCAACAGTTCAGTGTGGCATGAATGAGATGCAGTGAATGTGCTCTCACCCTCCCCTCCCCTCCCCTCTCTCACTGGCAGGGCCTCATGAAGGGTTTGGAAGCTTTTGCTTCCAAACCACAGCTTGTCATATCATCTGAACCTGGATGAACTGTTGTTAAGGTTAATTATGGGTTATGAAGCTGGGTTATTCAAACCAAAGCAAGAGCATCCAAGGAGTCCGGGAGAGGGAGGGAACATACAAGCCTGAGGCTCACTATGGCTCACTGATGTCATGCTAAACTATACTCCCATAATTGCTATCCAGCATGGGCATGGTTTAGTGTGACATCTGAACATGGCCAGTGTGTGAAGAAGATACTGTCCCCCAAGGTGGAAGAAGGCTGCAGTTTCTTTAAGAGTGAAATAGAAGGAAAAATCCACTAGGTGTAAATTTTCTGCCACTGTAGCACTGTGTTGGGAAGAAAACACACACACACACACACACACCTGTTGAAAAGCTATGCAACACTTAACGGTATAGGAGCCCACTCAGAACAGCTTCACCTGCTAACTTTGTGTGCTGGGAAACTTTAAAGGCACAGGAACTCTACAAGAAAGAAATGTGGCAGCCTTAGCAGCATTTAGCCCGCAGCTGAAACTGCTTTAATGAACTATCTTTAGCCACTGCCTACACGCAACAGCTAGTAGCCTGTTTATCAGAGAGGCCACATGAACAAAATATTAGGAGCCCAACAGTTGCAATGGATTTGCATATATCATATAACTAACTATGCTTGGATGTAATTTTGAGGCGCACCAAAAGATGCTGAATGTGAGCTGGTGGAATCTTGTTCATAAGGCGTCTAGCATTGTTGTGTGGAAGAGCTCCAGTGGCATTAACAGCTACACAACAGACAAAAATTGAAGAGGTGAAACTTTCCCCCATCACTGCACCTCTAAGATGGGATGCACAAGTTCCACGTTGTGGAACTTCAGTATGCTGATGATAACGTGGTCTCCGCACATTCAGAGGATGATCTCCAAACTATTCTAAATGCTTTTGCAGAAGCATACGAAAAACTTGGTTGGTGATGCCATCTATCCAGCTTGGTGAGGCAATACTGGAAAATGTCGATCATTTTCTCTATCTTGGCAGCTATCTTTCTATTACAGCTAACATTGACAGTGAAATCCAGCATCGTTTGAGCTCCGCAAGTGCTGCATTTTCTCGAATGAAACATAGTGTTCGAGGATCGGGATATCTGTAAGGAGACCAAAACGCTGGTTTATGAAGCCATTGTATTACCAACTTTATTGTATGCCTGCGAAAAATGGACTATCTATAAACGTCATTTCCACCTCCTTGAAAGATTTCATCAACGTTGCCTCCGGAAAATCCTGCGAATTACTTGGGAAGATAGGCGAACAAATGTCAGTGTACTGGAACAAGCAAAGACTACTAGCGTTGAAAAAATGATCCTTCAATGGACCGGTCCAACTTCAATGGACCGGTCATGTTGTTCAAATGTCTGACTGCCGTCTCCCAAAGCAGTTACTTTATTCCCAACTCAAGGATGGAAAGTGGAATATCGGTGGTCAGTATAAGAGGTTTAAAAATGTTCTTAAGACTAATCTAAAAAAAATGCAATATAAACATCGAAAACTGGGAGGCTCTGGCCCATGAGCGATCTAAATGGAGGTTGGCCTTTCACAAAGGTTCCATGGACTTTGAAGAAGCCCGAGTGCAAGGTGAAAGGGAGAAACGTGCTAAGTGAAAAGCACGTCAAACAAATCCTTTACAGGACCATCTTCCATCTGGTAACCTGTGTCCTCACTGTGGGAAGCTGTGTGGATCTCACAGCTGTGTGGATCTAGAATTGGCCTCCACAGTCACTTACGGACCCATCGCTAGAATCTACACAATTTTTTAAGAATTTCCTCCTTTTATAATTTTCTTTTTGTAATTTTATCCTGGAAGACAATCTTACTCAGTCACAAGTGTTCGCCTACTACAAGATGGCAATGGTGGTGGGCTCTCCCACTCTGGAGGCATTCAAGGTGCAGCTGGACAGCCATCTGTCAGGGATGCTTTGACCTGGATTCCTGCATTGAGCAGGGGGTTGGACTCGATGGCCTTGTAGGCCCCTTCCAACTCTACTTTTCTATGATTCTATGATTCTATGGGATGCCTAACTTCTGCCTGTTAAAAGCAAAGGAGCCATGCCAGAAAAACAGGAGGCATTCTTACTTGTAAGCATACTGCAGCATTCTTATTCTAAAATTATTTTAGTAACTAGAAAAGCTGGAAAACAACAAATTGAAGTATTCACTAGGAGACAGGGATGCCGTATCTTTGCAAAGCTTGCAGAAGGAAGAATGCTGGCAGGTGCACCCTTTCCCACCATTACAGTGCTATGGTGGGAGAGCTGAAATGCTTTGTTTTGCACAGTTCTTAATGGTACAGAAACTCTGTCCCATATTTATACAAATTTGATATGGACATAGGGAAAATATAAGACTGACTATGAGATTAAATTGTGCAGAGCAATAGACAATGGCTTCAAGCCTTACTTAGCACATGGAAGAGGCATGGCTGTGGAGTAACTGAAGCTCTAAAATACATTATAAACTTGGTATTGCTTTAATGCTGCTTTAACTATCACAACTTCCTCCATACCACAAATCCTAGGAACTGTAGCTTGCTGACGTGCTGAGAATTCTGTTAGGCACTCCCCCTTCCCACCCATCCCTAAAACCACAATTTGAAGGATTTCTTAGGAAGAGGAAGTGACTGCTAAAGTCTTCTGTGGGGACATACTTTGAGTGGCTTTGTTCAGTGATTCACATGTCCTAGACTGAGAATCCAGGGTGGCCTAATTTTGACCCCAAACCAACTACTTCAAACTAGGGATGCTAAAGGATTTCATTTGGTCCACATTTTAAGTGAACCGACCTAATTCACACATCCCAGAACGGATATGCGGATCAGAACACAGTTATCCTCTGGACTGGAGAATAACCATGAAGCAATTCTCAGCTCAAAAATGCACACACAAATGCATATTTTAGGGAGAAATGCATACAAAATTTAGATGCAGGTGTGATGGACACCTGGAGCTCTGCCTCTCCCTTCCTGGGAGCGCAGAGCCAATCACAGCTCTCGGAATGTTGGCAAGGGGCCGAGAGCGGTGAGACTGTTATTCCGGGCTGAGGGTGGGAAAGGGAAGACATCCAGGCAGGGACCCAGAATCAACAATGGAGGCTGGAGGTGTCTCCTCAGCTTGGAGTGGGAATATTGTAACTGTTTAGCTAAGCCAGCACCTGAATGTATCTTATGTTTCCACCTGCAAAAAAAGAATCCTGTTTTGTTTTACTGTTAACCCTTGGTGTGGGGGTGAGTGACTTAAGGGCAGGAAGAGAGAGAAATCTCTGTGGAGAAAGGCGGCAGGTCATTACCCTCGTTAGCCCGAGGCGGTTGGGGCCAAAGACTCGTGAGGAGAGGGGAGTGTCCCGGGCCACTGCTGGTGTGTCTCTGAGGGATTGGAGAGGGGAGCCTGAGTGAAAGAGGCCGGGTGTCTTCTGCGAATCCCGGGTGGGAGGCAAGCAGCATACCTGAGGGGAACATAGTGCCCTGGGGGCATGGCCTGGGTATAAAGGCCCATAGCTTGCACAAGGGAGCTGTTTAAAACAAAAGGGTACGGTGGCTAAAACACCCGACACTACTGAGGGCTTCCATGAATGTAGGGAGAGGCGAGTGGCAACGGTAAAATAAAAAGGTTGTGGTGGTGTTGCCACAACGGGATTTCGTGTAGGTTTTTTTGTTAGGTTACAGAAAACGGGATGAAATGGACTTAAAACTGAACACACATGAAGCAGACATGGACTTGAAACTGACATTCATCTTTCTCTACTTCAGACTAAAGATGGTTGCTCATATGATTGTATTCTCCTCCATAAAAAAATAAATAAAGCCTTGCAGTAGAAAACTAACATGCCCAGGAGAAAGCTACTCTCCTTCTAAGCTTTCTAAGCTTAACTTAGAAGCTAACTCTACTGTCTAAGCTTTCTGTCAAGAGATTTTTTTCTGATGGGGGGGGAGGGGGAGGCAGAGGACTATTCAGTCATGCAAGGCCTCACTTGCATTCTGAGATGATACAGTGCAGACACACATTTACCTCCCCAGTAAGAATTAGGCTTAAGTTTCGTGGGAAGACCAAGTTCTGACTACTACTTTTCCTGAGGGGATATTCCTCTTTGACTGATGTCCTATCCATTCAAAGGGCTATCCTTTCTGCCTTTCTTCATTAGAGTTGCTGAATTTGGCAGAGTTCCCCTTGCTTGAAACAAAGATATACAACCTCACTCTCTCCCACGCAGGTAGCACACACTTGTGCAGAGCCACTAAAATTAACCAGGAAAGCATTTGCTCATGCTTAAAACATCAGTACATCAAGTTCTAATTAGAAGTTCAAGGCATAAGGGGCAAGAGCTCCATCCCAGAACACCTTTGTGGTGGATGCTGCTTCTGTCATTCTTCCTTTCAATCCCCCCTTTTGCACAATGCCCTAAACCTTACTGAAACTAAGCTAAAGTTGTGAAACTGAACTAAATGCATATTCTTTCTGTATTTACTCTTGCCTTCATCTTCTTCCCCTCCCTCTATGGCTTCCCCACCACGTGGTTTTAACCTGTAAACCCTTTGGGGCAGGAACCTGTCTTTTTGATGTTACACTGTAAAGAACCATGCACAATTATGGCAGAAAGTTACTAGTAGCAATAATCAACATCATAATGGAAAGCTGCACATAATGGAAAGCTAGCATTAGGGATAATGCTAAAAGGGCATGAAAAATCTGCAGAGGGTAGCCATCTAAGCCTGTTAAAACAAATACAGGAGAGTCATGTGGCCCCTTAAAGATGAACAGTGCAATCCTATGGTCACTAGACAGTGTCTAGATGGCCACAGGATTTTTCAGATACCCAGCTACAAGGTCGGAAAATCACTCCAACCATGTATCTGGGGATTCGTGCTCAGATCCCCCTTCCCCACTTGTAGCTGGTGTGGAAAGAACTGCACTGGCTGCTTCTCCAAGGTTGGAGAAGGGCTTTTGAAGGCATTCCAGGGGGCAGGAAGGGGAGGAGATGGGCACCGCCAAGATACTACATATCCTGGCAGCACCTTAGCCACCTTCCCTCCCCCTCTGAAGTGCTGAACTTAGACGGCTGGTAAGTGCTTTGCAGGGTGGAAGGAGCATGGAGACGACCTTCGCCTTTGTGTTCATCCTGCCCTGCATAGGATGCCCATAATCCTCTGAGTTTGGAGGGTTACGGCATCCTGACTGGATTACGCCCTAACAAATTTATTATAGCATGGCCAATTGTGGATCCACCTGATAGTTGTTCCATCTAGCCCACTTTTCACTAGCTTGCTAATCAGGATATCATGAGGCACTTCGTCGAAAGCTTTGCTGAAGTCCAGATATATTATGTCCACCGCATTCCCATAGTCCACAATGGAGGTTACCAGATCAAAACATGAGATCAGATTAGTCTGGCAGCATTTGTTCTTGACAAATCCATGCTGGCTTCTAGTAATCATTGCATTGTTTTCAAGGTGCTTGCAGACTGACTTCTTTATAATCTGCTCCAAAAATTTCCCAGGGATTGATGTCAGACTGACTGGCCTATAGTTCCCAGCTTCCTCCTTCTTGCCCTTTTTGAAGATGGGAACAACATTTGCCCTCCTCCAGTCATCTGGCACTTCACCTGTCCTCCATGATTTCTCCAAGATAATAGACAATGGTTCTGAGAGTTCTTCTGCCAGTTCCTTTATTACTCAAGGAGGCAGCTCATCAGGCCCTGGAGATTTAAACTCGTTCAGAGTAATCAGGTGCTCCTTGACCATTTGCCTATCAATCTCAAGCTGCAATCCTGCCCCTTCATTCTGCACTTCAGGTTTGCCAGGGGGGTCATAGACAATCCTGTGTTTGCAAATGGATTGACAATTGCAATATTTATTTATTTATTTATTACATTTATACCCCGCCTATTTTCCTTCAAGGAACCCAAGGTGGCTTACATAATCCTCCTCTCCATTTTATCCTCACAACAACCCTGTTGTGAGGATTAGGCTGAGAGTCAGTGACTGGCCCAAAGTCACCCAGTTAGTTTCATGGCTGAGCGGGGACTAGAACCCAGATCTCCCGAGTCCCAGTCCAACACTCTAACCATTTTTTTTTTTCACTTTGTAAGCCACACTGAATACATTTTTTGGAGTGGAGTAGAAAAAATAAACGGATTGACTGAACTATTTGAAGGAAAGGCCTGATTATGTCAATGGAACATGGGACAGATTTATATGTTACACCATTTATATGTTATGTGGAGGCTGTAAAAAGTGCTTGCCTCAACAATGCTCCATATGGCAGAGGCAACTTTTAAAAGCTTCTTCGCTGGTTTGTTGGTGCAAACACGTGAAGCCTCCCCACACCATCCCAGACCCCACCAGGTTTTTAAATGTTATGCCTAACGACTGTGGAGAAATGTGATTTACTAGAGTCTACAAGAGGAATGTAACTTTAAAATCATCCCTAGGATGGTTTCAGAAGTTACACTATGCCACGAGTAGGAGACACAGACAGGAAGTCAAGTGCACTTCCTGTTTCCCCCTACATCTTGCACCATTCAAAGGCAGTGCGGTTATCCTTCAGATCACAGCCATGCAGCGCAATCCTATGTGTAAACTCCATTGAATCATAGAATCATAAAAAGTAGAGTTGGAAGGGGCCTACAAGGCCATCGAGTCCAACCCCCTGCTCAATGCAGGAATCCAGGTCAACGCTTCCCTGACAGATGGCTGTCCAGCTGCACCTTGAATGCCTCCGGAGTGGGAGAGCCCACCACCTCCCTAGGTAGTTGGTTCCATTGTCTTATTGCTCTGTCAGTCAGGAAATTTTTCCTGATGTTTAGATGGAATCTGGGTTCCTGTAACTTGAGCCCATTATTCCGTGTCCATTGGTTTCTATAGGGAGCTTAGTTCCAAGTAAGGGCCTAACTACATTAGATGAATGTCCAAGTATGTAGTGAAACCCATTTTTAAGAGAAAAGCCACCAAGGGGAGGGCGGATTTTGAGCAGAGAAGCAGTAGGAAGGCATGGGCCAACCACTTCTCCACTTTTAACTGCCTCCTCCTGAAGCAGTTTTACTTATGCAAAAGAGAGGTGGGGGAGCCCACTGAAGTTTCATATTACCACTCACATTGTAACATTTAGTAAGGCTCTAAGTGTACATAGGACTATTGTGAAGGACTGCAACCGGTCCTTTATCTCAAGACGAGAGCTCAAGCCGTCTTGGCTCTGCCGTCTTGACACTGATTCTCTCAGGGCTTTTCCCTTAGTCTATACACTGGACTTGAGCACTGAACCACAGAGGAACTACACACACCGTGTGTAGAACCAGGAAAGTTTATTTAAGGTAAACCGATTACAATAAAAGGTGGGAAATGAGGGAAGGGGAAAAGGCGGCGAGACACTTTGGTATACACAAGTAGAGCTACAAAACAACAAAACTAGTTCCTTTACTATATAAACACCCAGGCACTTCCTCTTTGCCTGGGGGGTTAGTCTTCTTAGGTCCTGCCTCAGCAATACTTAATATGGATGCGAAGGAGCACGGAATAAGACTTTTTATTCCGTGCTCCTTCGCATCCAAAACAACAACAAAACCCCAAAGCCACAGCTGGCAGTATCGATTTCCCCTGCCCCTCCTTTTGGTAGCCCGGCTCTCCTTGCCCAATCAGGATGAATTTCATCTGGGCTAGGCAGAGGAGGGGTGACTCCTAGGTGTCGGAGGGGTGAACTCCTGACCATGACTTGGGGAACATTTGCATGAAAATACATGGGAGACTCTGAGGCGGCACAGGGCCATCAGAAGAAACTATGTACATTTGCAGGAGATTCTGAGGCCCAGAGCCATCAGAGGAACTATGTACATTTGCATGAGGTTCCCAGCCTCTGGCTGGGATTACACTTGTTTACACATGTGTGGTGGAGGACACCAAGGGTCTGCTTTTCTTCACAATTATTACTTAACTCTATCTGCTAGTCTCTTTTTGCCCAGTACATACAGCCTATGTTAATAATAACAAAACCTTACTGTTGATATAGAGAATTATGGCAATTTTGTTGCTGATATATAGCAAAAATGGCACAATTCCTTCAGAAAATCTCTCTCTAACTACTACGATTTCTTTCTGGCTAAAATATATTTAACAATTCACTTAAAGTGTTTATGTTATGTTTTTGACAATCATCAGAAGGTATGCGATTTTTCTCTTTCCAAAAAACAAAGCATTCCATTATTTCTCCTTTTTTGATATTGGGTGGGTGGGTGCGGAAGTGGCACAACACCTGCTTTCACAAAGAACAAAGCAACCAGAAAACACAATAGCCAGCAAGATAAAAAGAGTTCCCTGGATCTTCTTAACTGTCACTGCCAGCCAGAATGAAAAGAGCATGAGAAAAATTATATCTTTCATATCACCATGAATGGAATGGAGAGAAGAGTGAATGCCCTGGTATTCCCCACCCCACCCCGAAAAAAATCAGACCAAAACTCCAAACTATGTTATG
Organism: Shinisaurus crocodilurus; assembly: GCA_021292165.1. Taxonomy (NCBI): domain Eukaryota; kingdom Metazoa; phylum Chordata; class Lepidosauria; order Squamata; family Shinisauridae; genus Shinisaurus; species Shinisaurus crocodilurus. The sequence continues at coordinate 186,100,043 of CM037879.1, forward strand.
CTTTGGATTTGGCAGCAGTGGTGTTTTGTTTTGGTGGGTTGCATTATTATTATTGTCTTAGCCTGAGTCTGAAGTGATCATTCTGAAGTTAACAGTGTTAGTCATGTTGGCTATTGTGAGGAAATTCCTGGTGAAGAGGAGGGGGAGGGGTAAAAGAGATATGTAAGGTCCTACCTGTTCCAGGTGGCGTTGGAGCAGGCCCGTTGCTGCTGGGTCTCCCGCTCATCCAAGGCTGCTGGCTCTCTCTTACCCAGATCACTGAGGCTGGGTGAACTCATGAACTTCAACCTGCGAAGAGTCCTCATGGTCAAATGTGTTGTTTTGTGCGTGGCAGCTAGAGAAACACCATCCTTTTTACAACACACACACACACGCAGCTGGAGCAGCAGCACCAATGCGAGCAGTTCTCCGTTTGCTGTTCAAAAATGAAACTTAAAAAAAAAGAAGAAGAGAGAACCAGTCTCTACAAAACACACCTCCACCAGCAAGAAAACAAACCTTTAATCAGATCAACTCTGACATCATAAATTGTGGTTAATAATTTCTCCAGGTTGTTTTTTTAAGCTGAATATCTCACTGCTGTTCTGTACATATTAAGTAGACCTTTCAACCAGAACTTTGCATTAAAAAGTTTCTCTTCCATCCACAAAAAACAGAGGATCTCATTCGACATGCATGTTCCACCGGCTGTAGTAAAGACTCCTTTGCTCATTGAATTCTCAGAGACTTCCCTCTGCCACCTTCTTCTCTAGAAACTGTGGGGAATCTACCCACTAAATGTGACGTATAGAGATTTTACAGGAAAATTTCATAACTACTAATGCTTTGCCACATTACGACATACAGTCTCTTTCTCTCTCCCTTTCTCTCCCTCACACTACAGCAAACAACAAATCTGCTAGTTGCCTAAGAAGTTGTTTAAGCTGAAAGCATGAGGTAAGCCACATGAGCAAGACTAGCCTGTTTAAAGAGTCGGGTGCTTTTTATAAAGGTATTGCAGAGACACGCTGCAGTATTGATTGCTGGGGGGGGGGCTTCCTCCCCCCTCCAGCCTGCAGTAACAGCTTTAGGGACACAGCTTTACAATTAGGGACATATTTTGTCTGAATGTTAACCGCAGATGACTCAGTTTGAAAAGAAAAAAAGGGAGGGAGGGAGGGAGGGAGGGAGAACATGCCACTGTATGCAATCCAAGTCTGACTTGTTACTCAGACTTGGATAAAGCTGTGCATTATCCACAGATCCACCTGTTAACTGTGCAAAAATGGAATTTCAGTATGAGGCATGGATTATGAGGCATTGATCCCAGCATTTTGAGACTTTCTAGTCTCATCTAAAAATATTCTCCAAACTTCCTGGTACACAGACAGTTGTTGGAAACCTATAGGCAACTATTTGGTGACAACCCTCTCCTTCTAATCAGAAAAGAAGAGCAGTGGCATTTGCATTAAGGACATCTTCTCCTCTGATAGTTCACTGCTCATGCAAATAGATTGCTTGCAGGAACAGTTTATTTGGTAGATAAGCTCCAACAACATCTGCAGCGTCTCAGTGTTGCTTCACATGTTACAGAGTAGCGAACAGACAGATGTTCACCTGGTGCTCTTGAGTAAACTCCAATTGCCTTATTTGCAAGTAAGCCTGCATGGGGAGGTTTAAACTCAATTTATTACACAGGGCCTAGTGTTTATTAATAATAGTTTCATTATTAACAACCACCCCATAACATGCATTTATTTATTTAATTAATGCATTTCTTTGCTGCCTTTCGAGACTGCCGTCTTCCCAAGGTGGCTTACAATATAAAACATACAATTCTACAAGGGTTTATTTCAGAGAAAAATGAAACTAAGAGACAAAGGCCAAACATATGCCGCACAGCATTGCAACAGGCTCAAGCTCCCCCATGGCAGCTTCATCACCTTGGAAATGTGTTAAGCAATCCTCAGGAGCTAGCATATGAACTGGGCTACAATCTTAAGCACACTTAGGGCACAGTCCTATGGAGATGCCGTAACCCTCTGAACTCAGAGAATTGCAGGCATCCTATGGAGGGCGAGATGAGCATGGAGGTGAAGGTTGCCTCTGTGCTCCTCTTGCTCTGCAAAGCACTTAGACGTCCGATTTCGGCTAAGTGCGGCACTTAGGAGGGGAAGGGAAGGAGGCTGAGAGGCACTGCCAGTATATGTTGTACCTTGGCGATGCCAGTCTTTTCACCTCCCTGCCCCCCAGAATGCCCCCCAAAGCCCATCTCCAAGGTAACTCTTACGACCTCGGGGAAGCAGCTGGAGCGGTTCTTCCTGCGCTGGCTGTGAGGTGGGGATAGAGGGATCCGAGCACAGATCCCCAGCAGTTAGAGTTGTGAAATCTAGCCTCGCCGGGGCAGAACGAGGCCAAATTTGGCCCCGCTCATGCCCCAGCGAGGCCTTACCTTTTCTTCAGGGCGGCTCGCGCACTCCACGGAGAGTCGCCCGCGCTGCTGGTTCGGGCGGAGAGCTGCCCGCGCTCCCCGATCCGCCGCGTTGCGTCACTTCCGGTATCGGAAATGACGGGACGGAACCCTGCGCAGGTGCGCTGGACCCCTATGGTCCGTTCTGCGCCTGCGCAGGGTCCATTTCCGGGCCCGAAAGTGGCGAGAGAGGTAGGGGGATCGCCGCTCGAAAAAACGAGGCAGGGAGGGGGGCGGGGAAATAAGGCTCGGGCGGCATGCCCAGCCTTATTTACACTGCTACGCCAGGTACAAGTTCAGAATGATTTTCTGACCTGGGCATCTGAAAAATTGTATGGCCATCTCGACACTGTCTAGCAGCCATAGGATTGCGCTGCCCCTGTGTGGAGTAAGCCCTACTAAACACAGCACAACTTTCTTTCAATTAGACATGAATAGGATTTTGCTGTACAGTAAGTGATTCACACTTATTTTTTTGTGCTCGATGCTTATTTTATTTAGGTTGCTTTAGCTGACGCACCCCAAATTAGCTTATGCTTAGAATAGGTAACTGTACTGAAGTTTTAAAAGCTTTAAAGTTTTTTAGCCTGTTTGCCCACATGTACCTATAAGAACATAATTTCTAGAACATAATTTCTAGCATATTGACCATCTAAAGAAAAGCCACTCTCTCAATTACGCAAGCCATGCCATGGGTGTCTGCCCCTTCCAAGATTTCTAGTTTGCCTTACACTATGCCCCCTTTGACAAACAGAGCAACATCACCCCTAGTATGCTCTTCCCTGTCTTTCTTATAATTCGTATCTAGAGATGAGTGTATCCCAATGGTTCCTTCCATTCCACCAGGTTTCTGTTATCCCCATGATGACACAGTTCACACATAATGACAACCTATGGGTTGTTTAACAACAAACCTACAGTTTGTTGTTGGGTTAACTCTGGGTTTTTTAATCCCTAACCAATACAGAGTGTGCGGGTTTGGATGTTATGCTCACAACCTATAAATGGGGTGATCATAGATTGTTTACTGAAAGCAGAAGTAAGGAGTGTGCTGGAGGCAGTGAACTCACTCACTCCTGCCAATTCATGGGTTAAATAAATAACCCATGAATTGGTGTTACATGCTTACTGGATCTATATGTATGTTTTCATTTAAAACCAAGCACTTAACACTCTCATCTTGGCTTGGAGGCTTCTAGTATTAGCATAGAAACACCTATACAGATCTCTGGCATGAGCATTTCCCCCTCTGGCCCTTTGGCCTCCTTGACTGGCTATCATGTTTTACTATATGTTTCTGGCCTATTTCCATCCTGTTCCCGTTTGGACAATCAGAAACACTGTCATCTTCATCTCCTAGGGATGATTCAACCTGAACCTGATGCTTCCCAACTCCTGTCAGCTTTCCTGCAGGGTTCAGTTTAAAAGCTGCTCTGCCACCTTTTGGATGTTAAGCACCAGCAGTCTGGCTTCATTCTGTTTCAAGTGGAGCCTGTCCCTTTTGCACGGGCCTAGCTTGTTCCAAAATGTTCCCCAGTGCCTAACAAATCTAAACTCCTTCTCCCTACACCACTGACTCATCCACACATTGAGACCCCACAGATTTACTTGTCTAGCTGGCTCTATGCATGGAACAGATAGCATTTCAGAGAAAGCTACCGTGGAAGTCCTGGCTTTCAACCTCCTACCTAGCAACCTAAATTTGGCTTCTAGAACCTCACAACTATATTTCTCCACATCACTGGAATGTGCACCACAGCCACTGATTACTCCCACCCACTACCAAGCACTACCTACCAAGCTATCTACATGAAGCATGATATCCGCAACCTTCACACCAAGCAGGCAATTCACAATGCGATCTACACACCCGTCACAAACCCAGTTGTCTATGTTTCTAATGATCTGATCTCCCACTACCATGAGCCCCTCACCCCCTGGAGGCATATCCTCAGTGCAGGAGTATATCTGCTTGCTCCTCAAGTGGGTCTGTTCTAAGAGATCATTTCTCTCTTCCTTGGAGCGATGCATTCCTTCCCTGAGACACTCATTCTCTGTAACTGGGGAGAAGTTGTCACCCTGGGGATAGGACGACCCTATCTTGTCCCCAAAGATCTTGTCCACAAACCTTTCCGCCTCTCTCCACTTCTTCAGATCAGCAACCTTGGCTCCTGAGGGTGAGGAGCTCATAGCACTGAGCACATACCCATGACTTCTGTCCAGCAAGCAGGGAGTCATATATGCAGCATTCAGTGAAATAAACTGGATAGCTTCTCTCAACTGCTGCAGCAGCCAATTCGATTAGAAGACCTTGTTTAAAAAACAAGGGTGTGCGTGGTTCAACTACTGGGCTGCACTAGACTCTAGTGAGTGAAAAATATTGGCCAGTCTACTCAATGGTGTAATCAGCATACACAGTTACAGAATGGGGGACACTTGGCTCAACAATACTACAAGTACAAAAATACTACAGTTTTTTTTTTACTGACTGGCCTATAGTTCCCAGGTTCCTCCTTCTTGCCCTTTTTGAAGATGGGAACAACATTTGGCCTCCTCCAGTCATCTGGCACTTCACCTGTCCTCCATGATTTCTCAAAGATAATAGACAGTGGTTCTGAGAGTTCTTCTGCCAGTTCCTTTATTACTCAAGGAGGCAGCTCGTCAGGCCCTGGAGATTTAAATTCGTTCAGAGTAATCAGGTGCTCCTTGACCATTTGCCTATCAATCTCAAGCTGCAATCCTGCCCCTTCAGTCTGCACTTCAGGTTTGCCAGGGGGGTCATAGACCCTCTTTTGGGAGAAGACCGAGCCGAAGTAGGAATTGAACACTTCTGCCTTTTCTTTGTCTTTTGTTATCAATTTGCCATCCTCGTTGCGTAGTTGAACCACCATTTCTTTCCTCTGTCTTTTACTATGCATGTATCTGAAGAAAGCTTTCTTGTTGTTTTTAGCATCCCTCGCTAACCTTAGCTCATTCTCAGTTTTAGCCTTCCTGACACTATTCCTGCAGTTCTGTGCTACCTGCCTGTACTCTTCCCTTGTAGCCTGTCTTTCCTTCCACTTCCTATATGTGTCCTTTTTTGTTTTCAGGTCATCCTTGAATTTATTGTGAAGCCACATTGGCTTCTTCTGTTGCCCTCTGCTTTTTTTCCTTGTGGGAATTGTTTGCCATTGTGCCTTTAAAATTTCCTTTTTTAAAAACTCCCACCCATCCTGCGCTCCTTTTCTCATTAGAGTCGCTTGCCATGGGACCTTACTTATCATTGTTCTGAGTTTGTTAAAATTGGCTTTCCTAAAATCCAGGTTACGCATTTGGCTACACTCAGTTTTTGCTTCCCTTAGAATCAAGAACTCAAGTATAACATGGTCACTTTCCCCCAGAGTTCCCGAAACTGCCACTTTATCCACTAACTCGTCTCTGTTGGTTAGAATCAGGTCAAGGATAGTCGATCCTCTAGTTCCTTCCTCCACTTTCTGTAGCAGGAAGTTATCAGCAACACAACTCAGGAATTTCTTGGAGGGGCCATGTTTGGCTGAATAAGTCTCCCAACAGATATCTGGGAAATTGAAGTCCCCCATTACTACCACATCATGCCTCCTTGAAACAATGGTGATTTGCTTTTCAAAAGTTTCATCCTCGTCTTCTCCTTGATTAGGTGGTCGGTAGTAGGCTCCAACCGCCATGTTCGTTTTATTCTTTGCCCCCTTTATTTTAACCCAGATGCTCTCAATGGGGCTGCCAAGCTCCCTGTATCTCTGTGCAGATACGTATCTTTAACATACAGCGCAACTCCACCTCCCTTTCTGTTGCTTCTGTTCCTTTTGAACAAGTTATACCCTTCAATTGCTGTATTCCAGCCATGGGAGTCATCCCACCAGGTTTCAGTTATCCCTATCAAGTCGTATTTGCTCTCATGTATCAAGAGTTCAAGTTCGTTGTTTGTTGCCCATACTCTGGCCATTAGTATAGAGCAGGGGTCTTCAAACTACGGCCCGCGGGCCACATCCGGCCCGCCGGGTCTTTTCATCCGGCCCGGCGGCCGATCTAACTTGTGAGGGAAGGGGAGGAGGACTGGCTAAGCCAGGGGGGGGCACGGGCCGCCTGCTCGCCCGCCCGCCCGCCCGCCGCCCTGCATCTCCTGCTGGGGGGGGAAGGGGAGGAGGGGCAGCTTAGCCGGTGGCAGGACGCGGACAGCACCCATCCTCCTCCCTTCTCGTCCACCCTCGCAGGCTTACTTCATCCTCCTCGCCGCCTGCTGGTCCCATCGCGTCACTTCCGGCGCGGCAGAACTGACGTGACGGGACCCTGCTCCGGCGCGTCCATCCTGGACCCCGCCCGCGCTGTTTTTCAAAACTGAGCGCGGGCGGAGTCCAGGATGGACGCGACAGAGCAGCTCCAGCAGCGGCGGACTCGGTGGCAGCAGTGCGCAGGGGACCAGGTAGGACAGGGACGGCGGCGGGGTGCGGGTTATAGCGGGGGGTGCGGGTTACAGCAGTGGGGGGGCGGTGGGGGCGGGTTACGGTGCTGGTAGGCGGGTTACGGCAGTGGGGGGGTGCAGGGGGCTTTACCTTATCCGCCTCGCCGCCCACTGGTCCCGTTGCGTCACTTCCGGCGCGGCGGGACCCTGCTCCGTCGCGTCCATCCTGGACCCCGCCCGTGCTCTGTTTTTCAAAACTGAGCGCGGGCGGAGTCCAGGATGGACGCGACGGAGCAGCTCGGGCGGAGGCAGCGGTAGCAGGAGCAGCGCGCAGGGGACCAGGTAGGACACGGGCGGGTGACGGTGGCGGCGGCGGCGGGAGGGTTGCGGCGGCAGCAGCAGGGGTTGGGGGGGCGGTCCTGTGATGGGGCGGCGGCAGCGGGGCGGTCCTGTGGCGGGGGCGGCGGCAGCGGGGGGCAGGGGGGTTCCAGCGGCGGGGGGGTGGTCCTGCGGCGGCGGGAGGGCAGGGACGGCAGCAGCGGGGGGGTCCTGCGGAGGCAGCGGGGGGTCCTGCAGCAGCGGAGGGCAGCATGATGGAGGCGGCACGGGAGCTGAGGGCCGCCGCCAGCTGAGCCGCGGCAGGGCCCTGGGGGCGGTGGCGGCCGGTGAGTCCCAGTGAGTCCGGCCCCCCAACAGTCTGAGGGACAATGAACCGGCCCCCCGTTTAAAAAGTTTGAGGATCCCTGGTATAGAGACATCGAAGACTATGTGCTTTATAGTCCAACTTTTCCCCTACATTTTGTAGTAGACTATCATTGGGCACCACTGGAACTGTTCTCTCCGTTGTGGCACAGAGGCCTTCTTCCCTTGTTACCCCCAAGTTTATGTCTCCCTCCCCTGTTGGATTCAGTTTAAAGCCCTCCTGATTAAGTTCCTCATGCTGTGGCCAAACACATACTTCCCAGTCCTTGTAAGGTGCAACCCATCCTTTGCCAGCAGTCCATCTTCCAGGAAGTGTAGCCTGTGGTCCCAGAATCCAAATCTCTCGCGTCGGCACCACCTTCGTAGCCAGTCATTCACTCTGAGTATTTTTCTTTCCCTTTCTATGCCTCTTCCAAGTACTGGAAGGATAGATGAGAAAAATATCTGGGCCCCAAAGTTCTTGAGTTCCCTTCCCAACACTTCAAAGTCTGCCATGATTTCTTTGTAACTCCACTTGGCAGTATCATTTGTACCCATGTGGATGAGAAGAAAGGGGTATGTGTCGGTGGGCTGTATGAGCCTCGGCAGCTGCTCTGTCACATCCTTAATCCGTGCCCCGGGGAGACAGCACACCTGGCGAGTCCATGGGTCTTTGCAACATACTTTGGCTTCGATCCCCCGCAGGAGGGAGTCTCCCACTACTAGTACTCTTCTCTTTCTCTTGCTGTAGGCCTTGGTTTGATTGCCTCCACTTGACTGACCTTCAGCCTCTTGCTCACTGTCACGTTGGGTGCCAGATAATTCGTCCTCTGCAGGCTTTCCTCTGCTCTCGTCCTCAAGTACCTGGAAGCGGTTCCATAGCTCCACTGCTTCCACAGGCCCAGAATGTCTTCTAGTTCTTCTGTTCCTAACAGTCACCCTTTTCCAGGGAGTTCCCCCTACATTATTTTCCCTTGCCTCAGAATTCTCCCAACTCTGCCTCATCTTGCCATTGCCCTTCTGGCTCCTGTACTACACTTTGCTGCTGTAGATCGATCGTTCTGTCTAAGAACTCTTCACTTTCTCTTTTACTCCTGAGGGTTGACACTTGCTGCTCCAGTCCTCTGACCTTTTCTTCCAACAGCGTGACCAGCTTGCACTTGTTGCACGTGTAGGCCATGTTGATCTCCAGCAGGAAAACAAACATTGCACACACATTGCAGGTCACCACCACTGCAGATTCCTTTCCTTCCATAGTTCTCTGTTCCCTTTATGTTTCTGCCTTTCTTTTCGTACTGGAATGGCTGCTGCCTTGTCCGGCCTTCCCTGAATGTTAACAACAGAGTCCCTCTGGCCTATAAGTGCGTGGTATTAGAACAAAACAAACAATCTAGAAAATTTCTTAGGGACCTCCCCCTTGACCTCCGCTGCCAAACTCCGCTGCCAAACTCCTGTTTGCTCTCCCTGTTCACTCACTCTGTTCACTCACTCTCTGGGAGCCTGCCCGCCTACCACAGCCCCAGAAACAGCTGGAGCCTCTCTCCTGTGCTGGGAGTCAGGAACAGAATGAGCTCCCAGGCCTCGCCCTTCCCTTTAAGCTCTCAGGCCACACCCTTCCCTTGCAGCAGCTGTTGCTGCACTCCAGCAAGTTGTACTGCAGCAGCTGTTGTTGCATTCCAGCAAGTTGTACTGCAGCTCTTGTTGTTGTACTACTCCACTGCCAAACTCCTGTTTGCTCTCCCTGCTTACTCTGTTCGCTCGCTCTCTGGGAGCCTGCCTGCCTATCACAGACCCCAAAACAGCTGGAGCCTCTCTCCTGTGCTCCTGCTCAGCTGGGAGTCAGGAACATCTAGACCAGGATTCTGTTCCCAGCTGTGGCCAGCCAGATGCCTCCAGGAAGCTCACAGGCATGGCATGAAGGTGATGACCATTCCCTTTTTGTTCCCAGGCTCTGGGTACTCAGAGGTATTCTGCCTCAGTACATGGGGGTTCCATTTCACTATCATGGTTAAATAGGTGTTGATTGCCCCATCCTCTGTTGTTAAATAGGTGTTGATTGCTCCATTCTCCGTGAATTTGTATTTTTTTAAAAGTCATCTAGAGTTCCTGTAAGCTGTGATTCCTCAGTCAGCTAACCCCTTGAGCATAGATGTTGGGCACTGAAGCTGCTGGCCAAACAGGAGTTTATGCAGAAGAAAGGAAGAAAAAAATGCTGAACTCCACAACAAATATCCTAACCATGTCCAGATGCATGTCCCCTTCATTCACTGCAATGTTCTGAAGCAGCTGCATCCTCCTCTACCGCTAGCTTTTCTCTCAAGGGACCTGACTAATGGCTGATCCACAGCATAAACATTTTTCTCAGCACATAGGCAGTCCCAGGGTACACATTTGCATAGACAATGTAATGTGTGAGCCAGAACATCACAGAGACCATTGGCAGTAATTGCCAAGATTATGCTTGTGGGAAAAATGTCACTGACCACAGAAATTTTCCCTTGATGTCTTACTTGGCTTTCCCTACTGACATGGTGAATGGTTGGATTGTCCATAATTTGGTTATTTAGAACATGTCAGCATTCCCCTACTATGGTAACCAGATGGAAAAGAGCACAAGGCTCCTATACTTTTAATAGTTGTATAGGAACACATCAGAGCTCAAAAAAACCTTGTTGTTCAACCAAGGCTCAACTGGAATAGGAAGCTCTCTTACACTCCTTCCTGGCCCCTCCATTCTTTGTATCTGTTAACCGTTACACTTTCCACCTCTCTAGCACTCCAGAGCTGCCTCTCCTTACCTAACTCTTTCAATCTTTGTCATTTGAGTGCATGCAGAGAAGTTTGCTTTGATGCAGGAGCATCACCTAGTGGTCACAACTAACCATTGCAATTGCATTCAGAAAGCATTGTTCTTAGGGAATACAAGTAGGACCCGCAACAAAATGTCGCTGTGTATCCTACACCCTAACAAGATTGCTCCTGTTCAGCGTTCCAACCAGCCATGCCCTCCTCCAGAATTATCGTGTGGGCAGCTGAGCGGCCCCATGTGGTGAGCAGTGGCAGGTGGCACTTTCCAGTAAAGAACCCTCTGGCTAGCTTTGCATCCTGCTGGACAGGAAGGAGTCTAAGAGAGCTTCCTATTCCAGTTGAGTCTTGACTGAGCAACAAGGTCTTTCCTGTGTCTTTGGCTGTCCTTCAGCCCTGACCTCTGGCTCGCTGTCTGACTCTTCTTCAGTCCTGTCCCATGGCTCTTGGCTTACCGCGGGGACTCAATGACATCAGGGTGGGTGATGTCATCATCCAGCCCACGAAGAGGAGGAGAGATATGGGGGAGCCAGTTCACAGACCTGAAACAATTCCCCACCTCTTATTTAATGCTTCAGAAACTGTTCAAACTGCCAATACTGTTAAACTGATGTACAAGATCAAACAAGGCCGTTTAGTTGTTCATCTAATAACAACTAAAAAAGGAACCATGGAAACTGCCGGCTCACCTCAATGCTGTGTAAATTGCCCTTTAAGTTGCCTACCAAGCAGAATGTTAATTGGCTCTCTGTACACTGTGACCTTGATGTAGCAGCCAGAGTATCACAGTACTGCTATACTTACACATGGTGAAGTGCCTTCTAAATCCAGGCAAATCAGGGCTGTGCCAAACCATACTTTCTTACAGTCAAATTTTCTAATGCAAATTAGAAAGTAAAAGAATAAAAATTTAGAAAGTAGAACAATGCAAATTCTTCTACTTAATTAAAAAGTCTTGTGTCACCTTGAAGACTGACAACCTTATTTTGGCATAAGCTTCTGTGCACACTGTCCACTTGAAGTGTTAACCTCAAATTGGCAGATTTATATACACATACTGGGGTTTGGGTGGGGGGAGAGAATGTAAACTGTGCTGTCTGAAACACAAAAAGTACAGACAGTGATTATTAACTTAATGGTTGCCATTCAAAAAGTTGTTGGCGGATAAAATGGACATCGCTGCAATGGTGAGCCAATTAACATATGTAGTCTAATTAAAAAAAAAAAATCTTTGTACTTATTCAGACCAAAAGAAATAGAGTTGAATTATATTTCAGCAATTCTGGGTTGGTATCTATCCTTGAAATTCCTTTGTTCAAGAATTCTGCATAGAGACTAGCCTACTTCTCCTATGTAGAATGCAATAGGCCAATGGTCAGAAACCTTTTTGCATTTCAGTTCCCTCTGACAACAAAGTTTATATTCTCCCCGCCCAACCCAGTATATGTATATAAAGCTGCCATAATTGCAGATGTTCATTTGTTTATTTTTACTTTTAAAATATATTATCCTTTACTAGAAGTAAGTTGTGCTTATTCCCAAGTAAAATATCAGGGCAGCAGGAGCAAACTCCATCTTATTCCTGTAGTCATGATGGTGTTTGATTTAAGTGAGTTTAAGTAATTGTAAAGCATGGAATGGCAGTGCAGAGGGGAAGAGGGAAGAGGGAACGAGCAACTTTAGATCAGTTCTAATGGGTGTGCATGTGTAAGACCCTTAAGTCCAGGGCCTAAAATTACTTAGCTGCACCAGTGCTATCAGCTGACCCTAATAAACCAGGCACTAAGCTACGCACTGCTCCTCTTTGGGTGGGTGGGGTATGTGTACTGTGTGTACACACATATGTAGATCAACACAGCTGCCAGCATTTTTGGACTCTGCTTGGGGGCGTAGCTATAGGGACTATCATGATGAGCACCTGCACTTCAAAGTTTACCACTGCTGGGGAGCGAAGGGTTAAACTGCCTCTCTTGCATACTCTGGTCCAGATAAAAGCCAGGGCCACTGACTCACGCCTACTATTTAAAGGGGGGGGGGAAGCAGGCGTGGTTGCTAACCACACTATTAAAGTAACATCTGGTTAGGTCATGAGCCTTCCGATATCTCATTGTCAACAGCCTCCACTACCTTGCAAGATCCCAATAGCTATATGGATATAATCTTCAATGCATGAAGTTAACATAACATCAACACACACATTTGATAAGGACATTTCTTTCTTGGCTCATTCTGTTCATTTTCTTCCAGGAAACTATCCCCCTTATTTTGTTTTCAAGGATAAACCATCTGTGCCTCCTATACATTTATTACCCTGTTGCCATTAGTAGTATCAATGGCCTCAGATATCAAGCTTCAAGTTTCCCTGTTGAACATGCCTCCCTCTACTGGCTGGCTGGCTGCGATGTGCCAGTGAAAAATGCTCATCTTTAAAAACTTGAAATGAAAAAGTATATATATTTGAATAGTTACAGGCTCTCCGCATTGACACACAATGATTAAGAACAGGTTTATAATGTACTGAGTATCCTAGCTCTATATGATATATTTTATTTTATATTTTAAAAAATATATATTTTATTTATTTGGCACCCTGGTTGTGGAATGAGCTCCCCAAAGAGGCTCACCTGGCGCCTACATTTGTACTCTTTCCAGCGCCAGGTGAAGACCTTTCTATTCTCCCAGGCATTGAAATCATTTTAATCATCTTAATTATTTTAATCTTGTGGCTGTTTTTAACTCTGCTGCTAGCTCTTCTGATTGTTTTTAATCTGTGGTTTTAAGTTTTATTTATTTATTTTATTTATTATATTTATACCCCGCCTTTTTTTTACATTATATTTTATGGTTTTAACTGTTGTAAACCGCCCAGAGAGCTTTGGCTATTGGGCGGTATAAAAATGTATTAAATAATAAATAAATAAATAGGCCTCTTTGAGCATATGGCCCCTAAAGCAGCTTACAATAAAAACAGTTAAAACCTCATGACATCCAGATGTTTTGACCTACAATTCCCAGCATTCCTAACCTTTGGCCATGCTGGCTGGGGCTGATGCAAGTTGAAATCCAAAACATCTAGAGCAGTGTTCTCCAACCTTGGGTCCCCAGATGTTTTTGGTCTACAACTCCCAGCATGCCCCAGCCAGCCAGTTGTAGGCCCAAAACATCTGGGGACCCAAGGTTGGAGAACACTGCTCTAGAGGACACCAGCTTGGGAAAGGCTTGCTTACAGCTTACAAAATTTGCTCTGAGAACCCAATTTCTTATTTTCCTCATATATGCATCCATCCCATTGCACAGGCTTCTCATACAAAAACATGCCCAGCACCTCCCCTCCCACCCTGGCTACTTTACTGCCAGACAAAAATGCAGAAAAAGCCATTCACCATTCCTTCACTTTTTATTTATTTATTTTATTTATTATATTTATACCCCACCTTTTTTCCTGCAAGGAACCCAAGGCGGCTTACACAATCCTCCTCCTCCTCTCCATTTTATCCTCACAACAACCCTGTGAGGTAGGTTAGGCTGAGAGTCAGTGACTGGCCCAAAGTCACCCAGTGAGTTTCATGGCCGAGCGGGGACTAGAACCCGGATCTCCTGAGTCCCAGTCCAGAGCATTCAACCAATACAGAAATGACTTTAAATCCATATATTAAATCCATAGCAGCTACATTTTTTAAACTCTAGAGTAGGTACAGGGCCCCCACCTGGATCTTAAAAGCCACCCCCATCTCCCCCCACTAAGGTCCTGATCTGGCTCAGGCCCGCTTTGCCTACTCCAGAGTAAAAAAGAAAAGAAAAAAAAGACAAAGCTGCTAGATTTGGATTTCAACAAATGTCTGTTTTGACCCTGAAAAAGCCACTTTGTTGTCAGCCAAGAAATCCAAGCGTCTCCTATATCTCCTGCTAATGAGCCTCACCAGAAAGACATTCACAGATTTAATGCTACCTATTACATCTGACAGGGAAAAAATCTGATCAAATTAAGGAGCTTGGCAAGCAATCCAAATCACTTCTCTCCTCTGGAATAGGAGAAAGAAAGTCCTGCAGCCTGCAGCATAGTACTGTAAGACAGGGAAGCCGCTATATTACCTAGGGAACCGGGCAATATGTCTTGCTGTGCCATTCTGCAGCAGAGCACAGGAAAAACAAAATGGTATGGGTTATCTTGGCTGCAAACAATCAGTGAAGAAACAAACTTTAGGTATATTTGGCTATTCTGCCACCTAAAAATCTCAATTTCACTATGAATTTTTCCACAACTGATATTTCAAGCAAGCTCTAATAGACACTTTTGTACTCTACATCAGTTGTGGAGAGCACATGTGTGTAAATTGCTACCCTTGTCTTTAAAATACACAGAAGAGACAAATGGGAAAGAACTGTTGCCCTGTGTCTCTTAAAGGGGAAAATAGCCATTTGTACATAGATACGCCACATACATATTCTAGAGCACAACAGGGCCTTATTTGGGCTTTTCCCCTGCAGGACCACGCCTCCACTCTTCTGCCCCATACTGGCTTCCCCCCCACTGTCCACACATTGGGTAAAGTTGTGAAGAGGGGCGCATGTGCTACACATCTAGACTCCCCCTGTGATCTAGAATCCTAAATTCCAAGTCAAGCACTTATCCATAGCTGTCAGAATCTTATTTGAGAGCCCCACCGCCAGGGTGAAAAAAGAGACATCAATGGAGACTGCTCTTTTTTTTTTAGCTTTCCCACCCCCCATGGGGGAATTTCAGGGGGAAATGATGATGGGGGTAATGGTTAACTTTCCCCACCTGAAGTGCAGTGGTCCCAATCCAAATTGAGGCCCCATGCACTTACACTGGAGTAAAAAACAACATGCCTCAACTACATACTACATGATTACTGTAACATGGCTCTTAGGGTAGAGGTTTTCCAGCTAGATTCTGGGGATCCCTTGGAAGCTGTAATGGCAGACAAGGCTTCCTAAAAGACCACTAGTTTCAAGTGACACCCTCAAGGAAATGACAAGGCCCAACAGGCCTCAGAATCTTCTGTAATGAGCTGAGGACTGGAGTTGCACACATGCAGGAGCTCCTCAACAAGCGAGGCAAAGTAGCAAGAGTTCTCTGAAGACAGAGTTTGAAAACCACTGTTTTAGGCTAAAACCACTGTTTTAGGGTATGTAACTTTGATTCCCTTCTCTGTCTTCCCACCTCAGCTATGAAGTTTGAATGTGACAAATTTAGGTTTCTTCTCCCTCACACCTCCCCCTCCCACTGCAAATACTTTGGCATGCACCTTTTGCACAAATTTCCTAGAGTAATTCCTCTAGAGAAGCAGTACCTTAGACAAACTAATCTAAGAAGTCAGCATGCAATGAACATGCCCAATCCATCTTGTAGGAACTCTTCTACTGCTGGAACTGCAGGAGGGAGGGGAGGGACCTGACTGGGAAGGAAGAGGAGGAGAAGGCCGAGCAAATGGCAAAAGAGGACAGCTAAACAGGATGGCAGAGTGGCATTTTTTTCCTTTTCACCTTGGGCATCAATAAAGCTAAGGGAAGTACTACATATCGGTTTCTAATAGTTTGAAATGGAACTCACATGTTTTAAAACTCTCCTACCACACTTTGGAGAACTCTTCTTTCATATTTTCTAGTCTTACATGGTAGAAGGAGTCTGACTTTTCTACTTGTTTGTATAAATAAAATAAATAGAAGCCTCATCTCATGCAACTGGATATGTTTGTCCAATCCCAGGCTTCCAGGTGTCAGGATCTGACTGGTTCCCAGGAGTAGGAGTAAAATTGCAGGATTGGGGGGGGGTCAGAAATAACAGGTTGCTTACCTGTAACTGTGGTTCTTTGAGTGGTCATCTGTGCATTCACACATATGGGCTCTGCGCCTGCGCAGAGGTCCCTTCGGGAAACTTCTAAAGCTGAGGCATTTTGGGCGGGAACCCCTCCCCCATCATCTCACTGAGCATGCCCCGAGGGATTCCCACCCATTCCCCTCTGTTCCTCTGAGACCCCATATTGTGGCCCCAGGACCAAGAGGAAAAAAGGGGGACACTGCAGGGAGGCAGTGTCATCAATATATAAACAAGGGTAAAGGACAATGGAGATGAAGCGGAACGATGTAGCATTGTCCCAGACACCAACCGGGGCCGGTGGGTGGGTTGTGTGAATGCACAGATGACCACTCAAAGAACCACAGTTACAAGTAAGCAACCTGTTCTTCTTCTTGGTGGACTCTGTGCATCACACATATGGGCGAAATACCAAGCTAACTCACTGAAGGAGGGTTGGTGTCGTCACATCGATATTGAGGAGAGCACTGCCCTGCCAAACGCAGTCAGATCGTGCCCTAACGTCGAGCCGGTAGTGTGTGATGAAAGTTGAGGGTGAGGCCCAAGTAGTGGCTCGACAGAGATCCGGCAGGGAGACACCAGTGCCGAAGGCTGTCGACGTTGAGACACTCCGGGTCGAATGAGCCCAAATGGCACCATGGAGAGGAAGGCCAGCCAAGTCGTATGCCAACCGGATTGTGGCCACAATCCATCTTGCAAACCTCTGAGAAGAGCCTGGGTGTCCCGTCTGCTTACTGCCATAGCAGATAAAGAGTCTTTGCGATTTCCGAGTGGACTCTGTCCATGCCTTATAAAAGGCGAGTGCACTCCGGACATCCAAGGTGTGGAGGGAGCGTTCGAGCGGAGAAGACAGTGAGGGAAAAAATGCCGGGAGGACAATCAGTTGGTTGACATGAAACTCAGAGACCACCTTGGGGAAACAAGTGAGGTTGGGGCGGAGAACTACCTTGTCTCGATGAAAGGTGAGGTACGGCGCATCTCTGTGAAGGGCGCAGAGCTCCCCAGAGCGTCTTGCCGATGTGATGGCGATGAGAAACGCAACTCCAGGTCAGGAGCCCCAGGTCGACTGTCGCCATAGGCTCCAACTGTGGTGTTGAGGGCTGATAGAACCACAGAGAGTCTCCAGGCTGGTACCAGGGACCATGTCAGTGGAAACAAATTGCGAAGACCCCTGAGAAATTGGTGCGTCAGAGGATGGGAGAACACAGTTTTGCCGTCGATTGAAGGACAGTTTGTGGAAATAGCAGCGAGGTAGACCTTGAAAGAAGTCAATTTGAGGCCTCTCTGCGAAAGGGAGTGAAGAAACTGGAGGATGGTTGACATCGAGTCAGTGTCGAGGGTAGCACAGAATGAAGTAAAGGGAGCCCATTTTGCTGCATAGGATTTGCGTGTCGACGGTTTTCGTGCCACGAGCAAGATTGCCGAGATGTCTGGTGAAAAGGAAGTCAGATTCACAGACGAATCCTCCACGCCAAGAGATGAAGAGATGCCAGGTCCGGGTGGCGCGTCCAGCCTTGGTCCTGGGTCAGTAGTAGGTCATGCAGGGGTAGACGAATGTGACAGTCTACACTCAAGCAGAGGAGTGTAGAAAACCAAGGCTGCCTGGGCCAAGAAGGGGCGACCAGTACACAGTTCGTGCGGTCGCGTTGCACCTTGGCAAGAATCCATGTCATGAGTTGAAATGGCGGGAAGAGGTAGAACAGGTGACCCGACCACTGGAGTAGGAAGGCATCTCCTAGCGACCTCGGATCCACTCCTGCCCTGGTGCAGAACAACTCACATGCCGAGTTCTCTGCTGTCGCGAAGAGGTCGACTTCTGGAGTCCCCCAAGTCTGGAAGAGGGAGTCCCGAACTAGCGGATCCAGCTGCCACTCGTGTGGCGAACAAGGCTTCCTGCTGAGGGCGTCCACAAGGGTATTGTCCTTCCCTGTGATATGAATGGCAGTAAAGGACATGCCCCTGTGGATCGCCCAAGTGAAGATCCATTGGGTTAGGGTGTTGAGGGTTGTGGACTTTGTCCCCCCTTGCTTGTTCAGGTAGGCAACAACTGTGGTGTTGTCCGTTACAACCTGGTTTAGCAGGTCGGGAGCAAAAGCCTGGAGGGCCTTCCACACTGCCAGGAGTTCCAGGTAATTTATATTGTGTCGCAGTTCCGGACAGGTCCATCAGCCTTTGGCTGTTCGGGCTCAACAGTGTGCTCCCCAACCCAGTAGAGACGCATCGGTTGTCAGCGTGCGTGTAGGTTGTGGCGGGGTAAACAGGAGCCCTCGAGATAGGTGGGTAGAGTCCATCCACCAGCGAAGAGAGTGGCGAACGGCAGCCGGAAGAGGAAGAGGAAGGAGGATCCAATGAGCGTCGGCTCCTGGGTCAAAGTTCTGCAAGAACCATGCTTGCAGCGGTCGCATCCGTAGTCTTGCAAAGGCAACCACTGTGACAGTTGATGCCATAAAACCCAGGAGACGCTGAACGGCATAGGCAGAGACTATGTGGGCATGGTATAGTTTGTATAGAGAGCCAGTGTGGCGTAGTGGTTAGAGTGTTGGACTGGGACTCGGGAGATCCGGGTTCTAGTCCCCGCTCAGCCATGAAACTCACTGGGTGACTTTGGGCCAGTCACTGCCTCTCAGCCTAACCTACCTCACAGGGTTGTTGTGAGGATAAAATGGAGAGGAGGATGACCCCCCCCCCGGCAAACCTGAAGTGCAGACTGAAGGGGCAGGATTGCAGCTTGAGATTGATAGGCAAATGGTCAAGGAGCACCTGATTACTCTGAACGAGTTTAAATCTCCAGGGCCTGATGAGCTGCATCCTAGAGTAATAAAGGAACTGGCAGAAGAACTCTCAGAACCACTGTCTATTATCTTTGAGAAATCATGGAGGACAGGTGAAGTGCCAGACGACTGGAGGAGGGCAAATGTTGTTCCCATCTTCAAAAAGGGCAAGAAGGAGAACCTGGGAACTATAGGCCAGTCAGTCTGACATCAATCCCCGGGAAGATTTTTGAGCAGATTATAAAGAAGTCAGTCTGCAAGCACCTTGAAAACAATGCAGTGATTACTAGAAGCCAGCATGGATTTGTCAAGAACAAATCCTGTCAGACTAATCTGATCTCATTTTTTGATCGGGTAACCTCCCTTGTGGACTGTGGGAATGCTGTGGACATTATATATCTGGACTTCAGCAAAGCTTTTGACAAAGTGCCTCATGATATCCTGATTAGTAAGCTAGCTAAGAGTGGGCTAGATGGAACAACTATCAGGTGGATCCACAATTGGCTACAGAATCGGACTCAAAGAGTGCTTATCAATGGTTCCTTCTCAAACTGGGGAGAGGTAACAAGCGGGGTACCACAGGGCTCGGTCCTGGGCCCGGTGCTCTTCAACATTTTTATTAATGACTTGGATCAGGAGGTACAGGGAATGCTTATCAAATTTGCAGATGACACAAAGTTGGGTGGAACAGCTAATACTCTGGAAGACAGAAACAAAATTCAAAGTGACCTCGATAGGCTGGAGCGCTGGGCCGAAAACAACAGAATGAAATTTAATAGGGATAAATGCCAAGTGCTGCACCTAGGGAGAGGAAACCAAATGCAGAGTTACAGAATGGGGGACACTTGGCTCAACAATACTACAAGTGAGAAGGATCTTGGAATTGTGGTAGATCACAAACTGAACATGAGCCAGCAATGCGATGTGGCTGCAAAGAAGGCAAATGCAATTTTGGGCTGTATTAATAGAAGTATAGCTTCCAAATCGCGGGAAGTGATAATTCCCCTTTACTCGGCACTGGTTAGGCCTCATCTTGAGTACTGCGTCCAGTTCTGGGCGCCTCACTTTAAGAAGGACATAGACAAACTGGAGAGGGTTCAGAGGAGGGCAACAAGGATGATAAAGGGACTGGAAACAAGGCCCTATGAAGAGAGACTGAAGGAACTGGGCATGTTTAGCCTTCAGAAGAGGAGACTGAGGGGAGATATGATCGCACTCTTCCAGTATTTGAAGGGATGTCACACAGAAGAGGGCAAAGATCTCTTCTCGTTCATCCCAGTTTGCAGGACACGGAATAATGGGCTCAAGTTACAGGAACCTAGATTCCACCTAAACATCAGGAAAAATTTCCTGACTGTCAGAGCAATAAGACAATGGAATCAACTACCTAGGGAGGTCGTGGGCTCTCCCACTCTGGAGGCATTCAAGGTGCAGCTGGACAGACATCTGTCAGAGATGCTTTGACCTAGATTCCTGCATTGAGCAGGGGGTTGGACTCGATGGCCTTGTAGGCCCCTTCCAACTCTACTTTTCTATGATTCTATGATTCTATGAGGATTATGTAAGCCGCCTTGGGTTCCTTGTAGGAAAAAAGGCGGGGTATAAATGTAATAAATAAATAAATAAATAAAATGAATAAAAACTTCGGTATTCCCAGTTTGCGGTCCATGGGGAGAAAGGCCTGTACTTTGATCGAGTCCAAGATCGCCCCAATGGAGTGAATCGACCTCGATGGCTGCAGGACAGTCTTCTTCCAGTTCACATACAGTCCTACGGTGTTGAGAAGGCAAAGAGTGGTCATCAGTGCATGGCGATGGCATGTTCAGATGAGTCTACCAGTAGCCAATCATCCAGGTAAGGGTATACCTGGATGCCCTGTGACCCCAGGTGTGCGCAGATGACCACCGCACACTTCATGAACACCCTCGGTGCGGTGGAGAGACCGAAGGGAAGTACTGTGAACGGGAATGCGTCATTCCCAATGCAGAAGCGGAGGCATTTCTGACTGTTGGGGTGGATTGCGATGTGGAAATATGCATCCCGGAGGTCGATCAAAGCGAACCAGTCCCCTTTTTTGAGGAGGGGAAGGATTGCTTGGAGAGTCGTCATACGGAATTTTCGCGGGGTGATGTACTTGTTGACTCCCCGTAGGTCCAAGATCGGTTGAAGCCCTCCATCATTCTTCGGCACCGTGAAGTAGCGAGAGTACATACCCTCATGGGAGGACTCCAGTGGTACTCTCCGGATGGCCCCTTTTAGAAGTAAGGAGTCGACCTTGTTGAGGAGAAGAGGCGAGGGTGGTGTTGATCGGATGCCGAGGAAGGGTGGGAGGGCATCAAATTCGATCTTGTACCTGTGTTGCACGATCTTCAAGACCCAGCGGTCGCTGGTGATGTCTTGCCAGTGGGGCAGGACAGGTGCTAGACGGGTGACGGAAGTTGGTGTGACTGTGTCCATGCTCACGAAGAAATCAAACCCGCCACTTGGATGAATTCCCACCTTTACAGTAGCCCTGGTACTGAGGCTGTTGGTATGAGCGTCTCGGTACCAGGGGCTGCTGTGGATTTGCCGGTCTTTGCTGCTGTTGCTGTTGCGACTGAGGAAACGACAGGCCAGGACAATTCCACCTACCCTGGCGTAACGGTCAAGGCACCAGTTGAGAGGTGAGCCCCATCTTCTTCGCCGTCGTCCATGTCTTATGGAGCGTGTCCATTGTCTCATCAGTCTTAGCATTAAACAGGCCCTCGCTGTCGAATGGTAGATCTTCGATATGGGCTCTGTTCTCCTGTGCCAGTGGGGAAGAACGGAGCGGGGCATGCCTCCGGAGGGAGACAGCTCCTATAAGGGCCCGAGCATCACAATCGACGTGGTGACGTGCCGTGTTGATCTGCTGCCTCGACAGCTTTACTGCTTCATCTTGAAAAACACGTGCCAATTCCCTGTGGCCTTTGGGGAGATGGGTGATGAGAGACCCCATCTTTTCCCATAGGAACAACTGATACTTTCCCATGGTGACCTCACAGTTGGACACTCGAAGACCCAGGGAGGAGGACGGGTATATCTTGCGACCTAAGATGTCTATCCGTCTAAAATTGGGTCTAAAATATCAGACACAGGAGGAGAAAATTGAGGATCCAGTTTTCGATGCAGTGTAGAATCATAGAAAATCATAGAATCATAGAAAAAGTAGAGTTGGAAGGGGCCTACTCTGTCTTCCAGAGTATTAGCTATTCCACCCCACTTTGTGTCATCTGCAAATTTGATAAGCATTCCCTGCACCTCCTCATCTAAGTCATTAATAAAAATGTTGAAGAGCACTGGCCCCAGGACCGAGCCCTGTAGTACCCCGCTCGTGACCTTTCCCCAGTTTGAGAAGGAACCATTGATAAGCACTCTTTGAGTCCGATTCTGTAGCCAATTGTGGATCCACCTGATAGTTGTTCCATCTAGCCCACTTTTAGCTAGCTTGCTAATCAGGATATCATGAGGCACTTTGTCGAAAGCTTTGCTGAAGTCCAGATATATTATGTCCACAGCAAGGGAAGTTCCCCGATCAAAAAAAGAGATCAGATTAGTCTGGCAGGATTTGTTCTTGACAAATCCATGCTGGCTTCTAGTAATCACTGCATTGTTTTCAAGGTGCTTGCAGACTGACTTCTTTATAATCTGCTCAAGAATTTCCCCAGGGATTGATGTCAGACTGACTGGCCTATAGTTCCCAGGTTCCTCCTTCTTGCCCTTTTTGAAGATGGGAGCAACATTTGCCCTCCTCCAGTCATCTGGCACTTCACCTGTCCTCCATGATTTCTCAAAGATAATAGACAGTGGTTCTGAGAGTTCCTTTATTACTCGAGGATGCAGCTCCTCAGGCCCTGGAGATTTAAGCTCGTTTAGAGTAATCAGGTGCTCCTTGACCATTTGCCTATCAATCTCAAGCAGCAATCCTGCCTCTTCAGTCTGCACTTCAGGTTTGCCAGGGGGGTCATAGACCCTCTTTTGGGAGAAGACCGAGCCGAAGTAGGAATTGAACATTTCTGCCTTTTCTTTGTCTTCTGTTATCAATTTGCCATCTTCATTGCGTAGTTGAACCACCATTTCTTTCCTCTGTCTTTTACTATGCATGTATCTGAAGAAAGCTTTCTTGTTGTTTTTAACATCCCTCGCTAACCTTAGCTCATTCTCAGCTTTAGCCTTCCTGGCACTATTCCTGCAGTTCTGTGCTACCTGCCTGTACTCTTCCCTTGTAGCCTGTCCTTCCTTCCACTTTCTATATGTGTCCTTTTTTGTTTTCAGGTCATCTTTGAGTTTATTGTGAAGCCACATTGGCTTCTTCTGTTTGCCTTTTTTCCTTGTAGGGATTGTTTGCAACTGTGCCTTTAAAATTTCCTTTTTTAAAAACTCCCACCCATCCTGGGCTTCTTTTCTCATTAGAGTCACTTGCCATGGGACCTTACTTATCATTGTTCTGAGTTTTTTAAATCAAGAACAAATCAAAATTTTAGAATCAAGAACTCAAGTATAACATGGTCACTTTCCCCCAGAGTTCCCGAAACTGCCACTTTATCCACTAAGTCGTCTCTGTTGGTTAGAATCAGGTCAAGGATAGCCAATCCTCTAGTTCCTTCCTCCACTTTCTGTAGCAGGAAGTTATCAGCAACACAACTCAGGAATTTCTTGGAGGGGCCATGTTTGGCTGAATAAGTCTCCCAACAGATATCTGGGAAATTGAAGTCCCCATGCCTCCTTGAAACAATGGCAATTTGCTTTTCAAAAGTTTCATCCTCGTCTTCTTGATTGGGTGATCGGTAGTAGGCTCCAACCGCCATGTTCGTTTTATTCTTTGCCCCCTTTATTTTAACCCAGATGCTCTCAATGGGGCTGCCAAGCTCCTCTTCCTGTATCTCTGTGCAGAGATACGTATCTTTAACATACAGCGCAAGTCCACCTCCCTTTCTGTTGCTTCCGTTCCTTTTGAACAAGTTATACCCTTCAATTGCTGTATTCCAGCCATGGGAGCCATCCCACCAGGTTTCAGTTATCCCTATCAAGTAGTATTTGCCCTCATGTATCAAGATTTCAAGTTCGTTCTGTTTGTTGCCTATACTCTGGGCCTTAGTATAGAGACATCGAAGACTATGTGCTTTATAATCTGACTTTTTTCCTACATTTTGTGGTAGACTATCATTGGGCACCGCTGGAGCTGTTCTCTCCGTTGTGGCACAGAGTCCTTCTTCCCTTGTTACCCCCGAGTTTATGTCTCCCTCCCCTGCTGGATTCAGTTTAAAGCCCTCCTGATTAAGTTCCTCATGCTGTGGCCAAACTCATACTTCCCAGTCCTTGTGAGGTGCAACCCATCCTTTGCCAGCAGTCCATCTTCCAGGAAGTGTAGCCCGTGGTCCCAGAATCCAAATCCCTCGCGTCGGCACCACCTTCGTAGCCAGTCATTCACTCTGAGTATTTTTCTTTCCCTTTCCATTCCTCTTCCAAGTACTGGAAGGATGGATGAGAAAAATATCTGAGTTCCCTTCCCAACTCTTCAAAGTCTGCCGTGATTTAGTTGTAACTCCGCTTGGCAGTATCATTTGTACCCACGTGGTGAGAAGAAAGGGGTATGTGTCGGTGGGCTGTATGAGCCTCGGCAGCTGCTCTGTCACATCCTTAATCCGTGCCCCGGGGAGACAGCACACCTGGCGAGCCCATGGGTCTTCGCGACATACTTTGGCTTCGATCCCCCGCAGGAGGGAGTCTCCCACTACTAGTACTCTTCTCTTTCTCTTGCTGTATGCCTTGGTTTGATTGCCTCCACTTGACTGACCTTCAGCCTCTTGCTCGCTATCATGTTGGGTGCCAGATAATTCATCCTCTGCAGCCTGTCCTCGGCTCTCGTCCTCAAGTACCTGGAAGCGGTTCCATAGCTCCACTGCTTCCACAGGCGCAGAATGTCTTCTAGTTCTTCTGCTCCTAACAGTCACCCTTTTCCAGGGAGTTCCCCCTACGTTGTTTTCCCTTGTCTCAGCAGTCTCCAACTTCGCCTCATCCTGCCGTTGCCCTTCTGGCTCCTGTACTACGCTTTGCTGCTGTAGATCCATTGTTCTGTCTAACTCTTCACTTTCTCTTATACTCCTAAGGGTTGATACTTGCTGCTCCAGTCCTCTGACCTTTTCTTCCAACAGCGTGACTTGTTGCACGTGTAGGCCATGTTGATCTCCGGCAGGAAAACAAACATTGCACACACATTGCAGGTCACCACCTCTGCAGAGTCCTTTCCTTCCATAGTTCTCTGTTCTCTTTATGTTTCTGCTTTTCTTTTCGTACTGGAATGGCCGGTGCCTCGTCCTGCCTTCCCTGAATGTTAACAACAGAGTCCCCCTGGTCTATAACTGTGTGGTATTAGAACAAAACAAACAGTCTAGAAAATTTCTTATGGACCTCCCCCTTGACCTCCCCTGCCAAACTACTCCTGTTTGCTCTCCCTGTGCGCTTGCTCTGTTCGCTCGCTCTCTGGGAGCCTGCCCGCTTATCACAGCCCCAAGAACAGCTGGAGCCTCTCTCCTGTGCTCCTGTTCAGCTGGCAGTCAGGAACAGAAATGTGTGATGCACAGAGACCACAAAGAAGAACAAAAAGGAGCCAAACTATTTTATATTTGGCTCAATGAGAGCTACTATCTCCACTCCCATGGAGCCATCAGGTTCCAACCTGAGCAACCAGACATAGCAAGCTCTGCCTCCACCAGCTGCCATGAGGCTTCACCCCAACCCCACCAGACTTCAGAAGGATCCCCCCTCTCTGCCAAGTCTTAAGAGTCTGAGCTCTGGGGATCTGGCAATACTGCCTTTCTCTCCAACTCAAAGGATGAATAAAGGAGCAGTTATTGTTAAATGAAGGGATTATTTGAAAGTATCAGATGCAAGTCTTTTGAGAATATAAGATTCCTTGATAAGCACAAGATAGCTCTGTTCAGGTGTTATGCCTAAATGGGGTACACTTCATAGGGGTGAGGGGCTACATATAATGGCCCCATCCCCTGATTTGTAATCTTGCCGTGTTAGCAGCAAGGTCTGAAGAGGAGTTCTACTTGCATTCCCTTGAACTAGTAGACCTCCCCACATGACTGCATACTGTGATAAAGTAAGCAAACTTGTTCAAGCGAACACAAGTAGAACTCATCTTTGGATTGGAACTGAGAGGCCAGGGCGAGCTCGCACTGGGATGTAGCGGGCAGGGCAAGTTTGTCTGATTCCATCCCTCGACTCATGCATTAGTATACTCAGTTGAGGTTTAGTGCCTGAACAAGGCTACTGTGAAGGACTGCGACCAGTCCTTTGATTCCAGACGAGAGATCAGAGGCTACAAGTTGCCAGCCTTGATTCTGGCGTCCCCAAATCACCTCACTTTGAACCCGGCCCCAGTCTCAGACACTGGAATTAGCACTGAACCAACAGAGAAACTATACACATACCGAAAGTGAAAGTAAGTTTATTTTGGGTTGTCAGTTACAAATTAGTGGGGAGATAAGGGAAGTGAAATTGACAGAATGGAATACCTTTGTTACTCAAAGTCAGAACTACAAAACAACAAACCTAAACCTCACACTAAAGTACCCAGGCACTTAGCTTGGGGGTTTTTCTTCTCGGGACTTGCCTCAGCCACATCCTCCACTCCGTGCTTCTTCGTGTCCAGAACAACAACAAAACCCAGAAGCCACGGCTCACCCTATCAATTTTCTCCCGCCCCTCCCTTCAGTAGCCCGACTGTCACTTGGCCAATCAGGATGAATTTCATCTGGACCAGGCAGGGGAGGGGGTGGCTCCTAGGTGTCAGAAGGGTGAATTCCTGACCATACCTGCTTGGGGAACATTTGCATGCAAATACGTCGTAGATTCTGAGGCGACACAGAGCCATCAGGAAAAACTATGTACCGGTATATTTGCAGGAGATTCTCAGCCTCCAGCTGGGATTACACTTATTTACATGTGTGTGGTGGGGAGGGACACTGACGCCCTGTATGCTTTTCTTCACAGCTACTATCATAGCAGAACATCACAGTTTGGAAACGGGACACAGCATGGACCCTTGGATCACTGCACACATTTCTGTCTCACACACACTGCATATGTGCCTGCACACACCCCTGCTGTTTGGGAGCTGACAAACGGCAAACAGCTTTGAAAATAACAACGAAACCCAGTCCTTTTGCATGGTAATTATTATCTATTTGCAAAAACTATTAGAAATATGGAGTTGGCTTCAGGGTCCACATTCTTTCAGCCAAAAGAGAATCTCTGTGCTGTCTCTTAGATTGTAAAATATTAATTATCTTAAATAATCATATTCTGCTATCTTTCAAAGTTAGCTCTACTCTACTGGTCAAATCATTCATGCTAGAGCCTAGCAAAAATGGCCTACTGAGATTTTCCTATTTGCTGGCAGTGAAATTGGGGGTACCATTTTGCCAAATATTCTCTGGTGGGAGAAGAAATTCTTCAACAATTGGGGGGAGGGCTTCCTATCAGTAGTGGCAGCAGCACAGCTTCTTTAATTTTTTCTAAAGGTTGTTGCTGCTGCTGCTGCTGCTGTTGTTGTTATTATTATTTTATTTTATTTTTTTAATACCACTGCAAGCAACATTAGCAGTAACTGCGTTGGCAGCCTGGCAACCATTTTGCACAAGCCACAACACCTCAGGCTTAGTTTTGTTCCAGGGCATTTTGGGGGTGAAAAATGGTAGCAACTTCCTGAAATAGCACGGAATATTCTGTAAAAAGGGCTTTCTTCTTTCAGGGAGGAGGTAAAAAAAAATAATTATCAGACATTTTCTCCAAAAAATCTCTTCTGATAAATGTTGGTTCAGGTCTATCATGACAGTAGTAAATGTTTGCACAGAGTAGGCCGAGAAAGACATATTGGGATGACAATCCACACAAAAAATCACTACAATTGCCCTAATGAAGGTCTGCCTAGCTTGTGACCCACGAAGCCAAGTGCAGCCCACCAGCCACAAGCAGTGGCCTGTCAAGTACTTGACAACCCACCCATTGATGCAGACCCCGGAAAAAAGCCCAAACAGGAGGTTTATCAAGTCCTGGTGGGGCACCATATATCCCATAGGCGGTGTTCAGCATGATGGGTCACAAGTTGTGAAGGCCTGCCCTACTAAGTCAGAAGCAGGGGTAGCAACCTGGTGCCCTCCAGATACAACTTCCATCAGCCCCAGCCACCATAGCCAACTGTCAGGGATTATGGGGCTCCAGTTGTCCAAAGGTTCTGGAGGCAGGTAGGGGATGGTGTTCTCATTAACCCAAAACCCCTAGAAAGCTACTGTCCCAGGCAGCTGCCTTTCCTGCCTCATAGGTTGGATCGCCCTGCACAAAAACAGGCCCCTCACCAAGAGTGTTATAACTGAAAAATAGCGTCAAAACATTGAGAAGCAGCTTACCTGCTGTAGGGTTCAGAGAAGAGGACTGGACAGAAGTGTTCAAAAGCTGTAACCTTGCTCTACATCCCAGTCTCACGATGGGAGAATTCTGGCAGTTTGGAAGTTGCATGAGATAATGAAGAGGCAGCTCTGCAGATTTAACAAGGTACATTAGGTAAAACTAGCTTGCCAGTGGTATCTCTCTGTGCCTTTGGCACAACCCCATCATTCCCATGCCCTACTGTAACTCAGCCTGTACTACGCCTATAAGCCTAAGCACAGGCAACTGAATACTCAGCCTATGTATACTCAGCGTAATACTCAGCCTAAGCACATGCAACTGAAATAACTGCATATTGCTTCCTTGTTTAGCACTGCCTCCACTTCCTCTGTAGTCTCCCATGTCATACTTTAGATTGTAAGCTCCTTCAGGCAGGGACCTGTCCTCTTTTACTCTGTAAAGCACTATGCACACTGATGATGATATTATATATATATATATATATATATATATATATATAATATTATATATATTATATATTACAGTACAGTCATGCCTTGGATTGAGAGCATAATTCGTTCTGGAAACGTGCTTGTAATCCAAAACACTCTTATATCAAAACAAAATCCCCCCCAAAAAAATTGTACAGGGATTTTTAATTTAAGCCGCACTACAGTACTTGTATTGCAAGACGTCGCTTGTATATCAAGTTAAAAATATATATATATATTTAAAAATTTGCTTGTCTTGCAAAACGCTCTCAAACCAAGTTACTTGCAATCCAAGGTATCACTGTAATACCTTGGATTGCAGGTAACTTGGTTTGAGAGCGTTTTGCAAAACAAGCACATTTTTAAATATTTATTTATTTATTTATTTACTTGATATACAAGCGACGTCTTGCAATACAAGTACTGTAGTACGGCTTAAATTAAAAATCTCTGTACAAATTTTTTTGGGGGGATTTCGTTTTGATATAAGAGTGTTTTGGATTACAAGCACGTTTCCGGAACGAATTATGCTCTCAATCCAAGGCATGACTGTATATATTTAGACACAAGTCTAAAATCTGATTCTTGACACTGAAATTTGGAGAGCAATTTAAAAAAACAAACACCTGTTATGAGCTATTTTCTTTTTTAAACTACTGAGTTAAATGCTTTTTAAAGTCAGGGTTTTAAAATATTATTTTTGATACGCTTAACCCACTCAAAATGATTTATAGAAACTATGTACAGCAGCCTTTCCCAACCTGGTGTCCTCCAGATGTTTTGGACTACAACTCCCATCAGCCCCAGCCAGCATGACCAATGGTCAGGGATGCTGGAGTTGTAGCCCAAAGCATCTCGAGGCCACCAGGTTGGGGAGGGCTGATGTAAGACAATCTACAGTACTGGCTCATTGTAATTCCTGCGTTCTGTAGATTGATATACCTTAACAGTATGATCTGTTAGAGACAAAAAGAGAGTTGAGAATAGTTTAAAAGAGAGACCGTTGCTTGTGGTGTGTTCAGACATATCATAGAATCATAGAATCATAGAAAAGTAGAGTTGGAAGGGGCCTACAAGGACATCGAGTCCAACCCCCTGCTCAATGCAGGAATCCAGGTCAAAGCATCCCTGACAGATGGCTGTCCAGCTTCACCTTGAATGCCTCCACAGTGGGAGAGCTCACCACCTCCCTTGGTAATTGGTTCCATTGTCTTATTGCGCTAACAGTCAGGAATTTTTTCCTGATGTTCAAGTGGAATCTGGGTTCCTGTAACTTGAACCCATTATTCCGTGTCCTGCAAACTGGGATGATCGAGAAGAGATCCTGGCCCTCCTCTGTGTGACAACCCTTTAAGTACTGGAAGAGTGCGATCATATCTCCCCTCAGTCTCCTCTTTTGAAGGCTAAACATGCCCAGTTCTTTCAGTCTCTCCTCATAGGGCCTTGTTTCCAGTCCCTTTATCATCCTTGTTGCCCTCCTCTGAACCCTCTCCAGTTTGTCTATGTCCTTCTTAAAGTGTGGTGCCCAGAACTGGACGCAGTACTCTTGAGGCCTAACCAGTGCTGAGTAAAGGGGAATTATCACTTCCCGTGATTTGGAAGCTATACTTCTATTAATGTCGCCCAAAATACCATTTGCCTTCTTTGCAGCCACATCGCATTGCTGGCTCATATTCAGTTTGTGATCTACAACAATTCCAAGATCCTTCTCACTTGTAGTATTGTTGAGCCAAGTGTCCCCCTTTCTGTAACTCTGCATTTGGTTTCCTCTCCCTAGGTGCAGCACTTGGCATTTATCCCTATTAAATTTCATTCTGTTGTTTTCGGCCCAGCGCTCCAGCCTATCGAGATCATTTTGAATTTTGTTTCTGTCTTCCAGAGTACAGTCATGCCTTGGATTGAGAGCATAATTCATCCCGGAAACGTGCTTGTAATCCAAAACACTCTTATATCAAAACAAAATCCTCCCCCAAAAAATTGTACAGAGATTTTTAATTTAAGCCGTACTACAGTACTTGTATTGCAAGACGTCGCTTGTATATCAAGTAAAAAAAAATTAAATAAATATTTAAAATTTTGCTTGTCTTGCAAAACGCTCTCAAACCTTACATGCAATCCAAGGTATTACTGTATTAGCTGTTCCACCAAACTTTGTGTCATCTGCAAATTTGATAAGCATTCCCTGCACCTCCTCATCCAAGTCATTAATAAAAATGTTGAAGAGCACTGGACCCAGGACCGAGCCCACTCGTTACCTCTCCCCAGTTTGAGAAGGAACCATTGATAAGCAGAGTCCGATTCTGTAGCCAATTGTGGATCCACCTGATAGTTGTTCCATCCAGCCCACTTTTAGCTAGCTTGCTAATCAGGATATCGTGAGGCACTTTGTCGAAAGCTTTGCTGAAGTCCAGATATATTATGTCCCCAGTATTCCCACTGTCCACAAGGGAAGTGGACTCTTCTTCGTTGTCTCTTCAGCTCCATTCTCCTGTAAAAATTGGTGGCTTGCACGTTTCCACTTTCCCAAGCACCTAGAGTCTCGGGAAAGGGTGGAAAAGTGCAAAGACACTGACTAAAGTCAGGTCCAACCCAAAAAACCAGAGGATCTCACCAAGATAGGGGTGATCAACTGGCCACCTCCTTTCATGAGCCAAGATCACTCACGGCTTTACTTTCTCTTATCAGCTCTCCTTTTGATAGCTGTCAAGAGAGCACAAAGTAAAAATAAACCTCTTTGTAGCCTTGTTTTCTCAATGTTCTTGGATGGTGCCTCTTGCACTTTGACAGGAGACACTTCCCAGGACACTGATGAGGCAAGGATTTTTATTTTGGTCACCTGAAAGTGTGCAAGCGTGCACTTGCGAAAGACTGAAAAATATTTTTAAAAGGATGAAGATATCGGCACAAATTTGGGCCACAAAAAAATTGTGGCAAACCAGTGACAGCCGCTCCAATGTGCCGCTTGGGCATTTTGGAGGGGCGATCAGTGGCTATCACTTCTTTGGAGATCATGAAAAATGATCTCCAAGAACAAATGGGGGAACCGCAGCAAGTACAAAAAGCTGCAGCGAGCGCAAAAAGCACCCCCCAAAAAGCGTAAAAAGCTGCAGCGAGTGCAAAAAGACTTGCAATCAGCAAGGGGAGAGGAGACCAGATGAGTCCTGCCACGGACTCCCCTGGGATACCCATGGGGGGAGGACTAAGTGTGAGGGGGAAGGAAGGGGACAGCCCACAGTGAGCCTGATCATCTGTTGGGCACACAGTGGGTTGTTTCATGAACACCCCATCCTGTCTAGCTTATTCGCAGAGTGGCTATTGTGTGAACTCACCCATTCCTGACATTGAAATTTGGAGGGCAATTTTTTTAAAAATGAACACCTGACCTGTTATGAACTATTTTCTTTTTTAAACTACTGAGTGAAATGCTTTTTTGTGGAGAAAGCCAACCTAATCCCCCTTTCTGACACACACACACTCACCAAGGTGGGGGGAAGACCCAGGGGGGGGGGGAGACAGCCAGGCTCCATAGAGGCCAAAGTGGACAAACAACATCTGCATAGAATCACCCCAGGGGGGAAGACAGGAAGCATCGCCAGGTTTGTCAATGCTTGTCAATGCTCTCGTATATCAGCCCCTCTTATATCTACATAAGACTTGAATACCTCTCCAGAGCAGACACTTCGGCACCCATAAGAAAGGACCACTCAACACCACAGGATGGGACCATTAAGCAAGTGGCTTCAAAGGGACCCCACCCCACGGGGGGGGGAAGGCGTCACCCCACCTGACCCAAAAGACCGCCCCTCAGGGAGGGTGGCAACCCACCTGATTACGGAGGGAGGGGCTACCTGAAACACCAAGGTATAAAACACCCTGCGCAAGGGAACTGAGTTGTTGGACCTGATCAGCAATCTTGCCCCATGCCTGGGGTAAGGGAACGAAGGATCAGCAACCCCGGGTAGCAGCACCCGGCGTACTCCAGCTAGCTGAAATCACTGGCCGCTTGGGTTGACCGGACTCCCGGGAAACCAAGCTGAAATCACTGGCCACTTGGGTTGACCGGACCCCCGGGAAACCAAGCTGAAATCACTCACAAACCGCTTGGGTAGACCGGACCTCCGCCGGGAACCCAGCTAGCAGCGTGCAATTGACCGGGCCTCTGCTGGAGCCGAGCTGAACTAACTAGCTGAGAGCCCTGAAATCACGGTGTCCTTGAGACTTCTTGCTTGCTACTTTGTACCGTACTGATAAGCTGTATTGCTGGCGTGTGTCTGGGTTTGTGAAGGTAATATTGTAAATAAACTTGTTTTAGAAAAGATACTTTTGTGGCTATAAGTTATCCCTTTGTTCTGGGCTAAGGGTGATAGTCGCTGGGGACCTCGGAGAAGGCCCGCCCCAGGACTCACTACCCCCTTAGCATTGAACCCGCGCAGAAGACCAGGTTGTCGGTCTTCCACTTTTTTAAAGTCAGGGTTTTAAAATATTATTCCCTACACTGGTAAAAAGCAGGTGTGCCACATCTGGACAAGGAGTGCAAAAAAACAGACCCTTGGAGAAGGCAGGAGGGGACTCCTCCAAGCTAGGAGGACCTCCCAGACATGTAGGAAAAAAGGACAGGGGCTTGCAAATATGCACCCCTCACACTAAACCCTGGCAACAGAGAGCAGTGCTAAGTGGCATGCCTTCACTTGCCAGTTGGGCACTGAAGGAGAAAAAGTGCCCTGCCCAGGGGCCTAAAGGAAAGGGAGAATTGTCCTTGGAGGATGTGTACCATCAGGCATGCATCTCTCAGCTCAATTCTTGAATTTAATCTAGCAGACCTTCTACACAAGACTGTTGTTAAATGAACAGCTGCATAGTTTTATTATGAGGCAGATGGTGAAAAACCTCTATAAACTTTTTGCCTGCCTCCTTCAATGCTACTTGGGCTTAGATGTGCACAAAAGAGCTAATGAAATGCTTTTCCTGAATCTTGTGCACTCGCAGCAGCAACTGGTCTCCAGCAGGGCAGAAGGTCATTCCCATCACACAGCTGTTTTGGTGGCAGCAAGCCTGCTAGATTTGTCACACGCAGGTGTTACAGCACCACAGATGGCCAACTAAAAAAACAGCAACACACATTCAGGAAGAAGTAGCAACTGATTAATACTCAAGCCGTAGTTGATTTGGCAGAACATTCTGTCACACTTCAGTGTGACCAAGAAACAGAACCCAGGATAGGGCTATGCAGATGAACAGGTGAGGCTATGAAGATAGGAACAGGATTGATTCTCAAACACTGGGGTCCCTGGGGTCAAAGAAAAGAGTTAGCCTCAATCCCGAAGTGCACTTGTTTATATATAAGTGAATGGTGCCATCCACTCATATATAGAAAAGTAAAACTGTGTTTGGGGATAGCTTTGCAGAGGGGGGCACCTCCACCCCTGGCACCAGGTGGCTTTCACTGACATATATGCAGGGAGAACTATCCCTCTGCAAACTATCAATTGCTCCAGATGCTTTTGGGGGTGCAGTGGGGAGAGGAACTAGACACGTGGCTGCCATTCAGTTAAAAGGCTGGTTATGAGCCGCATGTGCTGTGCAGGAGAATTTCATGGCTGTTATGGATATAGGAAGAGGAGTCTGAAATGAAGGAACAAAAAAAGGAGAGCAACTGGGAAGGCAAACAGTGAGACAAGTAAAGATTAACTGGACCAGTTGTTGGTATACTAAAGCGACATCAAGGACTTTCACGATAATCCCAGAGTGTCAGACTATAGATCACAACCCTAGCCATGAGTATTTATTTGCAAGGAGCAGTTTCAAAACAAGTGAGGTGAAGCTGAACAAAAAAAGCAGGGTCTTCAAACCACGCCTACCTATATTCAATGACAGTGTGAGGTGAATGAACTTGCAAGTGTGTGAATGTGCATGGGAGAGAACCAGGGCCGGTGCTACCATTAGGCCAACTAGGCAGCTGCCTAGGGCGCAGGGCTAAAGGGGGTGCCAGAAATAGGGAGGGAGGGCTCAAGTGGGAAGGGGGGCTGCTAAATATCTGATCTTGCCTAGGGCACCAAACTGCACCAAACTGCCCTGGAGAGAACAAGAGGGTATTCAGTAGGTAGAGCATTTATTAAGAGCAAAAGAAGTAATGCAAGGGACCGCACAATGAAACAGATTTTATTTAATATATAATCTTAAGCATGATGGGCAGCACAATCCTATGGCTGCTAGACAGCATCTAGATGGCCATAGGACTTTTCGGATTCCCAGCTACGAGGTCGGAAAAACACTCTTACCTTGTAGCTGAGGATCCGCGCTCAGATCCCCCTTCTCCACCCTGCAGCTGGAGCAGAAAGAACCATGCCGGCTGCTTCTCCGAGGTCATAAGAGCAACCTTGGAGAAGGGCCTTTGGGAGCAGGAGGCGGGGTGGGGACTGGCGCCACCAAGGTATAATGGTGCCTCAGCCTCCTTCCCTCCCACTCCAAAGTGCCACACTTAAGACAGCCAAAATCAGCCGTCTAAGTGCTTTGCAGAGTGGGAGGAGCACAGAGGCAACCTTCGCCCCCACACTCCCCCCGCCCTCCAACGGATGCCTGTAATCCCCTGAGTTCAGAGGGTGGTTATGGGCATCCCCATAGGACTGCACCCTAAACCATCATTTTATTTGTTGTTTGCTCACCTCCTGTATTATTATTATTATTATTATTATTATTATTATTATTATTATTACTACTACTACTACTACTACTACTACTACTACATTTGCATTGTTTGAATTGTACATCGCCCGGCCACCCTGGGCGATGTACAATTCAAACAATGCAAGAATACACAAACATAACACAATTAAAACAGTATAGAAAAACATTCTTTTAAAATCCTAACCCACCCCATATTCCCACCTGAAATACATTTTTAATGCGCTGCAGAAGCTCATCACAGAGGGGGCATGATGAAGGTCATTAGGGAAGACGTTCCATAACTGTTATTAGTTAGTTGTTAGTATTTTACTGTGGAACCATTTAATAACGTAATGCTTGTTAAATATTTCTTCAATAAGTAATCATTAGTATTCAACAGCCACACATTCTAGGGCTTGAAATATAAACCATCAAAGCTCATCTGATAATCTCTGCTTATTTCCTATGCAAAAGGTTGAACCAGTTACCTGAATATTCCACTTAATATTTGGCCTACATTTTCCATCCCTCCATGCTTTAAGTTGCCCACTACTACTTTACATATTTATCACTCCTATCCCAAGTAGAAAGTAAAAATGACAAAAAAGATGTACATTCATTGAGGACAGTTTGGTTTCTGTGAGTTGGCTCATACATGCATTTTGAGAACTTGGTTTCATTTGATTTATGTGTATAATTTAGGAAGGATGCAAGGAAGGGAGGAAGGGGAGCCTATGGTTTTCCTCCCCAGCTGGTGGAGCTCTAAAAGGTGCCTGCTCTAGCAGGTGATGTGTGATGGTTCAGGTTTCACCTTGGGCAATACCAGAAGAAACTTGAAACCAACACAGCACCTGCTACAGCCTTCTTTGAATGTCTGTAAACCCCTCCCCACCATTCCATCTCAAGACTGTGCTCATGCAAATACCATGACTTCAACCTCAATTCAGCCTGTTTTTTCCTGCCCCACCCCCCACCTCCCTTTGGAACATCTTTCCTGATGATCTCAAAAACTTGCACAGTTTTGTTTTTAGGGAGCATTTCTTAAAATGAAATTTCTAGCCCATATGGTTAAAAAAAATATCTAGTGAAAACTCAGAAGCCAAACTAGGGGAAATTATCCAGGTTTGCTGAATGTAACTTTTTCTTAGTACTTGGATTGCCTTGTAATAATAAAAGAATTATTATATATATTTTAGGACAACACTTCTTGCATGTCAGTCTGTAGTTATGTAACACTGAAATAAGGGGCCTCCTATGACATTCTGCAGTAAAGAGGCAATAAGGGAGACCTTAAAGTAAAAGCGATCTAGCCACCTCAATCAACAACTATAAAAGCTACAAGGGGGGGAGGGGACGACCCACACACAGCTACACCCACAGGAAAATATGAGTGAATGCAATCTTATCTTTGAAGAGGATCTTTTAACCTTTTATAAAATTATTTTTACATCGCTACTGACTTTCACTGACATGCAAACACTACCAGTGCCTTCATGGCACACTGAAGACTGGAAGATTAGAAAATTGCCAACTTAGGGTGCAATCCTGTCAGGATGCCCATAAGCCCCCAAACTTGGGCAGAAACTATCTTCACCTCCCTGTTCTCCTGCTCTACATTTTTGCTAGCTGGACTGTTTTGGAGGGGGAGGGAGGCTGGAGGAGGCTCGGAATAGCTCGTATTCTAGCTGCTCCAGCCTCCTCCACTCCCTGCCCCCTGAAATGCTCCCTTCTCCTCTTCTCCGAAGTGCCTTTCCTTACTTCTCCTTACCTCGGAGAGCAGCCATCACGGTTCTTTCCATGCCGGCTGCGAGTGGGCAGGGTGTGTGTGTGTCGGAGTGCCAATTCCCAGCTCTGAGGACAGAGCACAGTCTCCAACCTCAGAGCTGGGAATCCGAACTAGCCTATGGCCCTCAGACAATGTCTAGGGGCTACAGGATCGCTCCCTTAGTTACCACAAGGGCATATTTTAAAAATAATCATGTGAGCTGGGCAGTTCACTGAGAAAAACAATTTGCAACATTTGCATAGGTAAAATGAAATTTGTATCCACAGGATGAGTGTACAAAACATGCAAGTCCAGTAAATACCGTAATTGGCCCCTGTTGCTATATTTTTGTTATACTACGAAGGCCTATGACTTCATGACTTCAGTCTTGCCTAAAGCCAGACATTTCTAGTATTGCCGAGGAGCTTACAGGAAGCTACAAGTTTCCATCAAGCACACAAAGCCTCTTGCCTCTTATAATCAAAGTTTGCTTTAAGCTGGAGACATGATTTGTCAAGAGAGGTCATCCTATGGCTTTCAGGGACACAACAGTCCTGGCTATATAGGTGGATAAAGCTATATAGATGGCTACATGGGTGATGGTCCTGGGAAGCCTGTTAGGAAAGATGCTTCCCTCAACTTTTGGATTGCAGTTTAATGTAAAGATGGTTTGGCCAACATGGGATATGTGCATTTCTTCACAGTATTTGCTAATCATTGCTTTCTGGGCTTTGTTTGTTTCCTCCAAGCACACACATGCAGTTTTAATATGTAACCAGAACGCTAACTCAAGTATTCTGAACTTTAAAAAGTATGCATTGTTTTTCTCCGCAGTGTAACTGTGGAGAAAGCCCAAAACTCAGTACACACACGCACACACATCTTTCCCCAAAGGAGGGGGCAAGGGGAGGAGGGATGAGGTCACCAGGGAGTAGCCAGACAAGTAATCAGCCCCAACAAAGGAAGACCTCGGCAGAGATCCACAAACGTCCAGGAAGGGCCATCAAGGACCATCAGCACACAGGGCAGCCTCGAAGAGCTGCAAAGGTTTCCCTACGTCACCTTCTTCCCGGGCAGGAATAAGCCCATCTAAACGAAGGGGCAGGCATAAGCCCCCACCTGACCTAGGGGGCGGGGGGAGAGGGGGAATCCGGGGTAGAAAACCCCTCTCCCGTTCCGGTTTGGGTTGTTGGGAACCACGGGGCCATATCCTCCTAAGCAGAAGCCGTCCAGGTGCACCGTTCTCCGCTGGGAAGCGCCGATCGGGAGCTGGGCTGAAACTGACTAGACGTGTTATCTTTGATGTAAGGATATTGACCAGAGTTCATCTACTAGCCACGGAGCCCGCTCATTGGGTAAGACGCGGGTCAGCTAAGGTTGTGTTGACTGTAAACGTGTTCTTAGAAGGCTGGTAGTTCCGATCTAATCATTGTATAAACAAATAAAGAG
Organism: Shinisaurus crocodilurus; assembly: GCA_021292165.1. Classification (NCBI taxonomy): domain Eukaryota; kingdom Metazoa; phylum Chordata; class Lepidosauria; order Squamata; family Shinisauridae; genus Shinisaurus; species Shinisaurus crocodilurus. The sequence goes on from CM037879.1 coordinate 186,138,790, forward strand.
CCTTATTTGGGCATACAAAGGCTTGTGGTTTTTCCTATTGTACTGCGAGCCGACACGAGCTGTATTGCTCTGCCGGTTAACCCTAGAGTTGCCGAACTCACGCAAAGGATCCGGTTGCTGATCCTTCACATGGTGGCAGGCGACGGGACAATTGGAAACCACATTTGACAGTCGGAACTAACAGGACTTCGGGCAGGCTAGTAGATTGCTGGGGAGCGCTCAGAGCAAGGAAAAATGAATAGTCTGAGCCAAGAGCAGGTGGAGCTAGTGAGCAGCCCAGAAACCCCAACCCAGACCTCCACAATGGAGTGGGTGGTGCGGCCGAAGACGGCAAGGCAGGAAGGGGGGGAAGCCCCCTCACCATTGTTAGGAGGGCAGGAACCCAAGCAGTGGGCTAGCCCCAGCCTTACCAGTAGCGGCAGGAGAAACGAGTTAAGGGACCCAGAGGCGGAGGAAGACCTCGGCAGAAGGGTTGCTGGCGGAGCCATGGGGGGAGGAGGGTTGGATGCCCTCTTTCCCCAACTCAATTGGCAACAAGCCAGGGAGTTGATGCAGCATCAACAAGAAATGTTACAGATGCAGCTGGAGTTGGCCAGACTGACCAGGGGCACCGGACAAGGGGGAACCCCTGCACCCCAGGGTGGGGGCACCACAACCCCCAAATGGGACAGGAAGCAATTCCCCACCTACCAGTCGGGACAGGATGTACTGATCTTTTTCACCCTGTTCGAGGCTGCCTGCCTAGAGCAGAAGGTGCCGGACAACTTAAGGATGTCTGCCCTGAGGACTCAGGTCAGCGGGGAACTGGCTGATCTCCTGGGTATCCACACCCAAACTGCTCCCTTGGACTATGGGGCGTTCAAAGAAGCGGTGAGAGAGAGGTTTGCCCTCACCGCTGAGCATTGTCGCCGTAAATTTCGTTACGGGCAGCCTACCCCAGGGGACACGTATGCCTCCTGGATGGCGCACCTGGGGCAGGTGTGGGACGCATGGATCGGGGCCACCGGGAAGACCACTTTGGCGGAGGTGCGGGAGCTCCTGATCCAGGAACAATTTTGTGCCACTATCCCTGAGGACCTAGCCATGGCGGTGAGGGATCGGGACCCCCCAAACTGTAGGGAAATGGGCAAGTTGGCCGACCAAATGGGACTGTATCGGCAGCCCAAAGGACCCAAGGGGGGTAACCTCAGTCATGGCGGGGCTAAGGGAAGTGTGGAGAAGGGCAACCCCAAACCTCGGGAGGGAGCCCTAGGCAAGCCCAAAGAAAACCCCGGCACCAGTGGATGTTTCTATTGTAAAGAACCGGGGCACCTCAAGAGGAGCTGCCCCAAACTGATCGCAAAGAACCGCCACGCCAAGACATCGCCGGTGAAGATGCGGCGCGGTCCCTGAGGAGCGGAGGACAGCATTCGCTGGGGGCCATCTCGCAAGCATCATTGATGCGCATTGCCTCACCGGAGCAGCTGCGGTGGAGCCAAGACAAATTCTGTGAGTCCATCTCTGTAAACAATGTTTCCCAGGTGGGGTATAGGGACACTGGGGCGGACATCACTGCTTTACCTCGAAGTAAGGTAAAGAAGAGACAGTTGCTAAAGGGGCGCACCTGTGCCATAAAGCCCTATAACTCTCCCAACATAGCCGTTCCCCTCGCCCGGGTCTGGGTCAAGTACAGGGGGTGGGAAGGGGAGATGGACGTTATAGTGCATGGCCAACAAGAATGGGGAATCATCATTGGGAACGACGTTGCGTTCCGGGCTGCCCAGGTCAAGGTGGGAGTGGTGACCCGGCGTCGGGCCAAACAAGCCCCTGACCCGCAGCCTCCCAGGTCCCCGGGCCCGCCTCCCGGTCGCGGTAAAGCGACCCCGGCAGCGGCAGCCAGCCGTCCCCCGCCGCTCCCCACAGTTGTGGGGAGGGAAGAAGACCCCGGGGGGTTCGCGCCAATGGCCCGTGATTTTGGGACTCAGAAGGCGTTTCAAGAGGAGCAGCAGAGCGACCCATCCCTCCAGGGATGTCGGGATCGGGCCAGTCAAGGGCCCGGGGTAGGGGACCAGTCAGAACACTTTTTGTGGGAGGCAGGAGCCCTCTACAGAGAATTCTGCCCAAGGACGGGACCGGGTCCCCAACCAAAGAAAAGACAATTAGTTGTGCCTGCGAGGTACCGCCAGGCTGTACTACAGCTGGCCCACGATGTGGCGTGGGGAGGGCACTTGGGACAGAAACGGACCCTGGTTAGGGTGACAGAGGGGTTTTACTGGCCCATGGTGGCAAATGAGGTGCAAGAATATTGCCGGTCCTGCGATGTCTGCCAGCGGGTGGGGCATAACCGGGACCATCCTAAAGCCCCCCTGCAACCCCTACCCATTGTGGGCATCCCCTTTGAAAGAATAGGGATGGATATCGTTGGACCCTTGAATCCCCCCACCAAGACGGGGAAGAAGTTTATATTGACTGTGGTTGACTTTGCCACCCGTTATGCAGAGGCTTTTGCTCTAGCCTCCATCTCCGCCACCAGCCTGGCTAAGACTCTCCTCTCTCTTTTCGCCCGCCTAGGAATGCCCCACACGGTGGTTTCGGACTGCGGCACGGGCTTCGTGTCCAAACTGTTTAAAAAAATGTGGGAACTGGGGGGGGTGGAGCACCTGACTTCGGTGCCATACCACCACGAGACCAATGGGTTGGTGGAGCGTTTCAACCAGACTCTTGAAAAGATGATCAGAGCATATGCGGCGAAGCACCCTGGGACTTGGGATCAAGCCCTCCCCTACTTGTTGTTTGCCTACCGGGACTCCCCCCAAGAAAGCCTGGGATTCTCCCCCAACGAACTGATGTTTGGGAGGGAGCTCCGGGGACCTTTGGCTCTGTTGCGGGCAGAATGGGAGGGGGTTGCCGCAAAAGCCTCCGTGCCTGTGCATACGTTCATGCAACACCTCCAGACTGTCCTTCGAGAGGTGAGGGAGACGGCGCAGCAGCATCTCGAAACAGCACAGCAGCGGCAGAGCGCGTGGTACAACCGGACGGCTGTGCCACGGACTTTTGAAGTGGGGGACCAGGTGTTGGTACTGCGCCCCCAAAAGACGGACAAATTGTGCTTGAAGTGGGAGGGCCCAGGGACCGTCATTGGAAGGTCGGGGGAGGTGAATTATCAAGTGGCTTTCCCGGGGCAGCCGGGGAGGCAGAAGGTTTTCCATGTAAATATGCTGAAACTGTATGTAGAACGCGTAACGAAGGTGGGGGGAGTACAAGAGTGTGTGGAACCGGGGGACCCTGATGGGGGGTTGTTGGCCGAGTGGGGGGAAGGGGGAGGAATGGAGGAGATCAAACTGTCCCCCTCCCTGTCCGAACAGCAGCGGCAACAGATCACCCAGGTCTTGGAAGAATTTCAGCCCATGTTCTCGGACCGTCCGGGATGCACCACACTCACACAACACACCATTGACACAGGGGATAGCCCCCCCATACAATCCCTACCCTACCGGGCGGTGGGGCCCCATGCCCAAGTCGTGGCCGAGGAGGTCCAAGCCATGCTGGACTTGGGAGTCATTGTGCCCAGCTCGAGCCCCTGGTCCTCCCCGATCGTGTTAGTAGCCAAAAAGGATGGGGGGGTCCGGTTCTGCATAGACTACCGGAAAATAAACAAGGTGACCGTCCCGGACCCCTACCCCATTCCCAACATGGATGTGCTGCTGGAGAGGCTTGGGGGGCCAAGTACATCACCACCCTGGATCTGACAAAGGGGTATTGGCAGGTTCCGCTCGATTCGGATGCTGCCTTGAAGTCTGCTTTTGTGACCCACCTGGGGTTGTTCCAATTCACCACCCTCCCGTTTGGGGTCCGCAATGGTCCGGCTACCTTCCAGAGGTTGGTAAACGGAATGCTAAATGGGCTGGGGGAGTTCGCCTGCGCGTATCTGGACGACATCGCCATTTTTAGTTCCACCTGGGAGCAGCATTTGCAACATGTCCGCCAGGTGTTTCAAAGGATTCAGGATGCTGGGTTGACGGTAAAGGCGAAGAAATGCCAGGTTGGGAGGGGGGAGGTGGAGTATCTGGGACACAAGGTAGGGGGAGGTAGTGTCAAGCCCCTAGAAGCCAAAATAGAATCAGTGCGCACCTGGCCCCAACCCCAGACGAAAAAGCAGGTCCAAGCTTTTTTAGGGCTGGCTGGCTATTATCGTAAGTTCGTGCCCCATTTTAGCCAGCTAGCCGCCCCCCTGACTGACTTGTGCAAGAAGCGGCAACCCGTTAAGGTCCAATGGTCAGCCGCTTGCCAGGCAGCGTTTGAGGGACTGAAAGCCTGCCTGATGGCAGCCCCTGTGCTGCAAGCCCCAGACTTTGAAGCCCCTTTTGTTCTGCAGACGGATGCCTCGGAAGCGGGGATGGGAGCCATCTTGCTGCAGGAACGGCCAGAGCAGGGGCTGTGCCCGGTCGCCTTTTTAAGTAAAAAACTTTTGCCTCGGGAGCGGAACTTGGCCACTGTCGAGAAAGAGTGCCTAGCAATAGTGTGGGCAGTGACCAAGCTTCGCCCCTATCTGTGGGGCCGCCGGTTCCGACTGCAGACCGACCATTCCCCCTTGTGTTGGCTGGATAGGGTGAAGGGGTCCAACCAGAAGCTATTGCGGTGGAGTTTAGCCCTGCAGGATTTTGATTTTTCAGTAGAACACATCAAGGGTAAGGACAACATCGTGGCAGATGGGTTGTCCCGGGCTTTCTCAGTAGGAGACAGTTAGATAGGGATTGGGGTGGTGGACCCCAATGCCATCTTTCCCCAAATGGGAGGGTGTGGAGAAAGCCCAAAACTCAGTACACACACGCACACACATCTTTCCCCAAAGGAGGGGGCAAGGGGAGGAGGGATGAGGTCACCAGGGAGTAGCCAGACAAGTCATCAGCCCCAACAAAGGAAGACCTCGGCAGAGATCCACAAACGTCCAGGAAGGGCCATCAAGGACCATCAGCAAACAGGACAGCCTCGAAGAGCTGCAAAGGTTTCCCTACGTCACCTTCTTCCCGGGCAGGAATAAGCCCATCTAAACGAAGGGGCAGGCATAAGCCCCCACCTGACCTAGGGGGCGGGGGGAGAGGGGGAATCCGGGGTAGAAAACCCCTCTCCCGTTCCGGTTTGGGTTGTTGGGAACCACGGGGCCATATCCTCCTAAGCAGAAGCCGTCCAGGTGCACCGTTCTCCGCTGGGAAGCGCCGATCGGGAGCTGGGCTGAAACTGACTAGACGTGTTATCTTTGATGTAAGGATATTGACCAGAGTTCATCTACTAGCCACGGAGCCCGCTCATTGGGTAAGACGCGGGTCAGCTAAGGTTGTGTTGACTGTAAACGTGTTCTTAGAAGGCTGGTAGTTCCGATCTAATCATTGTATAAACAAATAAAGAGCCTTATTTGGGCATACAAAGGCTTGTGGTTTTTCCTATTGTACTGCGAGCCGACACGAGCTGTATTGCTCTGCCGGTTAACCCTAGAGTTGCCGAACTCACGCAAAGGATCCAGTTGCTGATCCTTCACAGTAACCCTCTGAATAAACTTGAAGTCTCTCTGCACTTGCCTTTCATAAGGAGCATCAGGTAGCCCAGCCTCCCCTAGCCTAGTGCTCTCCAAATGTGTTGGACTACAACTGCCACACCCCAGCCAGCATGTTTTGCCTGGGATTATGGGAACTGCATTCTAACATATCTACAGGGCTCCGGGTTGAGGAAGGGTAAGATTGCCTGGGGAGTTTGAGGGTGAATTTTATGAATTGTTGTGAACCACCAAGAGAGCTTTGGGCAGTATAGAAACGACGACGAAGAAGAAGAAGGAGGAGGAGGACGACGAGGACGAGGACCTTATACCAGCCTTACCCAACTTGATGCCCTGTAGATGTTTTGGACTACAATCCCCAGCATTCCTGAGCATTGGCCATGCTGTCTGGGGCTGATGGGAGTTGGTCCAAAGCATTTGGCGGTGACTAAGTTGGGGAAGGCCGCCTTAGGCTATGAGAACACACCCCAATCCTTTTTCTGACAACTCCTATGAAGAAGCCCTTTGCTGCTGCCTATGTACTGGAGTGAAACTGGTTACATCAGGCATCTAATAAACGGTCATATCTTCCATCTGTACCAGGCAAGGAAGCTTTTACACACTGGATCAGGGTTGCTTCTTTTTATTCTGGATTTATTTATAAGGCTGGGCTATGTAAACTATGTAGAATGGATTATGATGACTGAAAGACAGGATTTGGGTTGTGGGTATAGGACCAGAAACATTTCTATGAATATGAAACTTAAAAATAAGAATAGCATATGCTATATGTAAAAACAAGGGCCACTAGCCAGGATCATAGAATCATAGAACTGGATCCCGCCCCACGTAGTACCAGGGGGGTGTTCCTGAGGGTCATCTTGAAGCTCTTAGAAACTGGAATATGTTTTTCACCTCTTTCGGGCAAATTGCAAATGTGCCCCTTTGTGTAGATGGAGATGTGATCTGTTCTGGCTGTACCTCCCTCGCCCAAGGTGGGGATTATGCAGGGAGGGGACTTATGCAGAGGAAGGAGAAATGGGAGAACAGGAAGGAACAAAGTTATGACAGCATTCCTGGTGTGATGGCTGGTGATGGCAGCATTCCTGGTGTGAAGTATCAGGCTTTCTCTCCGCAGTATGTATGTGCTAAGTGCAGCTTTTTAGAAATTAGTAAAATGTATACATTGAACCTATCCCATGGAATCATAGAATCATAGAAAAGTAGAGTTGGAAGGGGCCTACAAGGCCATCGAGTCCAACCCCCTGCTCAATGCAGGAATCCAGGTCAAAGCATCCCTGACAGATGGCTGTCCAGCTGCACCTTGAATGCCTCCAGAGTGGGAGAGCTCACCATCAGTTGGTTCCATTGTCTTATTGCTCTGACAGTCAGGAAATTTTTCCTGATGTTTAGGTGGAATCTGGGTTCCTGTAACTTGAGCCCATTATTCCGTGTCCTGCAAACTGGGATGATCGAGAAGAGATCCTGGCCCTCCTCTGTGTGACAACCCTTCAAGTACTGGAAGAGTGCTATCATATCTCCCCTCAGTCTCCTCTTCTGAAGGCTAAACATGCCCAGTTGGAAATAAAATGGTACTTGTTGAGAAAAGAATGGATGAGAGGCTTGCAAAAATAAAATTGGAGATAACAGAAGAAGATAAGAAGTTGGACAGCTTTATAAAGCAAACATCTGGTGAGGTGAAACAGATCAATGACAAGGTTGAAATTTCAGAGCATTAAAAAGAAGTAAATAGAGATTTGGAATTAAACAATTTGGTTATACTGGAGCTGACAGAGAAAGATTATGGCTTGATACTTAGACCTATCTCAGAATCTGATGAAGACATTAGAGGAAGATATATTTAAAGTTTGGCAAATTGCTTGGACTGGAAAGAGGAAGATATCCAAACTGATAAAGTCTGCAGAATAAATGTTACTTTGCTAGATCAAGAGGAGATCTAAGAGATATATTGGTTCATTGTGTAAGAAAGAGGACAAAGGATCAAGTTCTCCAACAACATTTTATTACAAGTGTAACCTGAGTCCACCAGACCCCAGGCAGTAAATCTCTCTCACACACATACTCGAACAAGAACGTTTTATTACACATTAAACAAATATCCCTTTTCCAACAAACTTTCCAGACCCACTCTGATAACCGTTTGGCAAAATGGCCAACACAGCTGAGAGGCAAAATTTAATTCCTCACATTCCCATAGGCTGGCTAGTCCCAAGCCTCACAAACCCAAAGTCTCATCACAGCTACAAAGGATAGCAACATACAGTCACTCTCAATAGTAGCCCAAAAAGGGCCCCGCCTCCAGACTCCAACTTTGCAGCAGTCCCTGGGTCCCAGCTGGCAACACTTGGGTCTTCTCTCCTCAATAGGAAAAAACACTCTCTTCAGCTTCCAGTCACCAGACAGCCTCTCACCCCAGCAAGATCCACACAGCCATTTCAATCCTTTCCCCAAAGAGCAGAACAATAAACAACAGTTCTAGATTCAGCCTTGAAGCCTCCCACATTCTGTCCAAAAAACTCTTCTTCTTTCAACCAATCTGTTGAACAAGAATTAGCAACAGCCAAGGGACTGCTTCCTCTCTCCCCTCCTGCCTCAGGGCTTTTACTTAAATTCACACCTGATCTGAGTGAGTACACCCACATTAACTCTCATTAACTCTTTCCTGACCAAAACACCACATATGTGTTATTACTTTACATTATACAATTTTCTCTGTACTTCTTTAATTCCTTACTCGAACCTAGAAGTATACAAATTACTCGTTAACTCTCTGGTTTCTTCTCCTACCTATATTACCCCCTTACAAAGCCCCACCTGTTACACAAGAATGAAAGTGGATGATATAGATATAATCATGATAGATTATTCTGGACATCTGCACAATGTGACCTTTACTTTCAAGGGACAGAGATTTAAATTGAATTTAGTTTAAAAGAAGGGTGGCTTGGCAGAAAGATTTACAAGAGATTGGGGGGGGGGGGAAGTTTGGACATAAATTTATCTACTAATTTAAAAGATCCTAAAGATTAATATACAACTGAAGCTGAATTGTTTCTCTTGGGGCCAATGGACAACAACTAGTTGGAAAGAAGACATGGGTTTATTGTTTATAATAGAAGAATGGTTAGGGAAGATCTTGGAACTGGCAGATAGCTAACATATGTCATTAACTAGAGCAAAGATAACTTTTTTGCTTATTGCTGAGTGGAATTCTTAAATAGGCTTTTTGCAGGGGCTAGAATTAAAATGATTTGATTATGTTTGGGTTTGTTGAAAGAAAAAATTTAGACAATAGAAAAAAAACTAATTTTCTTTGTAAGCATAGAGGAAGAGAAATTGTTGTTAATTGTATTTGTTGTGGAGATAATCGGAAGTCCATTTTAGTTAGGTTTTCCCCCTCTTTTTTTGGATGTTTTATGTGTTGTGGTGTTTGTTTTATTTTTAATAAAAATAAAGATAAACTATGAAAAAGGGGATTGTGCCACGATGGGCCGTGTCGTCTGGGTTCAGATGACATGACAAGCCATCGTGGTACAAACAAACCCTAGAACAGACCATTGTGACTTATCGTGGTTGACAGCCACGGTAAGTCACAATGGTCAGTCAACACAACTGGGTTTGCATGAAACGGGGAACGAGCAATGGTGAGTAACAACCATTGCTTATCTTGTTGTCTGAACCCAGTCACAATCTATGTGGTGGGGACCTGTGACTTTCTTCCTACCTCACAACACACGCACATCACACACAGAGGACTATACAACCAGAGCAGGCAAAGAAGTCACACACTTAGCAACACCTTCCCCTGTGTCACAGTGCAAAGCAGGGAGACACACAAAGATCAAGAGGAACCATACCATGGAATATCAATGGAGCAAATGCCCCCAAAAGAGGGGGGGAATTCATTATTTGAAAAAATTAAAACAAGGTATTCTTTGTTTACAAGAGACTCATAAGAAAAAAGGTACAAAGTATTTGGCCTACAAAACTTTGGGTGAAGAATTTATTTCAGCAAACACAAAAAAGAAGAGCAAGATGAAAATGTAATAAACCAACCAGCCTTAAAAGATTAACTTTATGCTCTGGCTTACAAGTAAGTCTCTGAGACAGACCTCTGCACTGAACAACTTGCCCAGCCCTAACTTTGGTGTATTTCAGAGCGATCCCCAGTCCCTTTCTCATCTGTGTAATAGACCTTTAACTAGGTCTAAAATAAACCTTTAACTAGAGCAGTGTTCTCCAACCTTGGGTCCCCAGATGTTTTTGGCCTACAACTCCCAGCATGCCCCAGCCAGCATAGCATCTGGGGACCCAAGGTGAGAGAACACTGAACTAGAGAAAGATTACAGAAGGTGTAATCATGCATGTACAACCCAATCCTAAACATCTTTATTTGGAAGCAAGTCCCACTGAGATCAAGATGCTCAGGGTTTCAATGTTAATATCTCATAATTAAAGAAAGAAAAAGGAAAATATTAATGAGGAAAAGAAGAGCAAGTGGGATATTGTGGCATATGAGAATAAGCTATTTGCCATTGCTAAAATGACAGATAATATGTAGAATCCTTGTTGCCCTCCTCTGAACCCTCTCCAGTTTGTCTACGTCCTTCTTAAAGTGTGGTGCCCAGAACTGGACGCAGTACTCAATATGAGGCCTAACCAGTGGTGAGTAAAGGGGAATTATCACTTCCCGTGATTTGGAAGCTATACTTCTATTAATGCAGCCCAAAATAGCATTTGCCTTCTTTGCAGCCACATCGCATTGCTGGCTCATATTCAGCTTGTGATCTACCACAATTCCAAGATCCTTCTCACTTCTCACTGGAGAGGGTTCAGAGGAGGGCAACAAGGATGATAAACAAGGCCCTATGAGGAGAGACTGAAAGAACTGGGCATGTTTAGCCTTCAGAAGAGGAGACTGAGGGGAGATATGATAGCACTCTTCCAGTACTTAAAGGGTTGTCACACAGAGGAGGGCCAGGATCTCTTCTCGATCATCCCAGTTTGCAGGACATGGAATAATGGGCTCAAGTTACAGGAACCCAGATTCCACCTAAACATCAGGAAAAATTTCCTGACTATCAGAGCAATAAGACAATGGAATCAACTACCTAGGGAGGTGGTGGGCTCTCCCAATCTGATGGCATTCAAGGTGCGGCTGGACAGCCATCTGTCGGGGATGCTTTGACCTGGATTCCTGCATTGAGCAGGGGGTTGGACTCGATGGCCTTGTAGGCCATCGAGTCCAACTCTACTTTTCTATGATTCTATGATTCTATGAGCCAAGTGTCCCCCATTCTGTAACTCTGCATTTGGTTTCTTCTCCCTACGTGCAGCACTTGGCATTTATCCCGATTAAATTTCATTCTGTTGTTTTCTGTCCAGCGCTCCAGCCTATTGAGATCGGTTTGAATTTTGTTTCTGTCTTCCAGAGTATTAGCTGTTCCACCCAACTTTGTGTCATCTGCAAATTTGATAAGCGTTCCCTGTACCTCTTCATCCAAGTCATTAATAAAAATGTTGAAGAGCACTGGGCCCAGGACCGAGCCCTGTGGTACCCCACTCGTTACCTCTCCCCAGTTTGAGAAGGAGCCATTGATAAGCACTCTTTGAGTCCGATTCTGTAGCCAATTGTGGATCCACCTGATAGTTGTTCCATCTAGCCCACTTTTAGCTAGCTTGCTAATCAGGATATCATGAGGCACTTTGTCGAAACCATCTGCTTAGACTGTCTTATACTAGTCTATGCTCCATTAGCACCCATTCTGCAAAATGGTAACATTTTATTCTGTTGCTTGCTTTTCCACTCAGCTAAGTGATTAATCCCTGTTCTATTGTTCAGAATCTATGTACCGTAAGTCCTCCCCAGCTAAGTGTTCAGAGACCCAGAATTAACAGAATAGCAAATAAGGAATTCACTGTGCATCAGCTGTCTACTTAATTACAAGAAGAGAAGTTAGGAGACACTAAAGAGACAGAATGGTATCAGAGGACAGAGACAATGTAACAGTAGCTTGATCCTAAATCAAGAACATATTATTTTAAAGAGATAAATAATGTTGATTTCTTCACTTTATGGGGATGAGGATTACTACTTCCCTTTGTCAGAGAATTTTCAAATATTATAATAATAATAATAATAATAATAATAATAATAATAATAATAATAATAATAATAATACAAAGAAGAAGATATCCCATTGACTGAGCTGAATTCTTTTGACATAATGAGAACTGTTATTTATTCAAAATTTTGTGTGTGTGTGTGTGAGAGAGAGAGAGAGAGAGAGAGAGAGAGACTAGCAGGCCAACACTATGCATGTTTACTCACAAGTAACTCTTACCAAGTTTAACAGAATGAAATTTAATGAATGAAAACAACAGAATGAAATTTAATCGGGATAAATGCCAAGTGCTGCACATAGGGAGAAGAAACCAAATGCAGAGTTAGAGAATGGGGGACACTTGGCTCATAGAATCATAGAATCATAGAAAAGTAGAGTTGGAAGGGGCCTACAAGGCCATCGAGTTCATATTCAATATCATATCATATTCAAAGTAAGTGTGCATAGGACTGGAATTTTAAGCTGGAGACAGTCAATTATTTCAGAGTTGCAAATGCTTTGATAGAGCCACTGTGTACATTCATTTTCCCGCCTGCACAATATTGTCTCTGGTCAAACAGGCTTTACAATTTTGTGTTTGACCAAACACCATACTGGACAGAGGAAACTCAGGTACAATTATGGCATTTACTGCTGTAGGAAACAACTCTAGCCGCATTCTCCAATGTGACTAGGGAAGACTGAACTGTAACCTGTCTCCAGCCTTAGTGCATAACAGTCTCTTGAAAACCCGGTGCTGATTTTGCATACTGACAGCTTGTTGAGGTGACTTTGACCTGGTTCGCACATCATGGCAGCAATTCCTGGGTTGTTTAACCCAGGAATTGCAGCAATGAATGAAGTGTACAAACCGTGCATGAGCCATTTCTAAATTCGGTTAGCAACCTAGGAAGTTCCTGGGCTGTTTCCCGATGTCTGAACCCGGAAATCCTGGGTTTAGGGGTTAAACAGTTAACCCAACAACAAATGATGGGCAATTCTTGGGTTAACTCTGGGTTGTTTTACCCTTAAACAACCCAGAGTTTCCAGGTTCAGATGTCATGAAACAACTCTTAACTGAAAACTGAAATGACTTGCATGTGCCACTTGTCACCACAATTCCTCGGTTAAGCAACCCAGGAATTGCCGCTGTGATGGGTGAACCAGGTCTTTGTGTGACTTTCAGCAAAATTACTTAGCTAATTAGTGACAGAGATGATATCAGAAGTCATCAATACAAAATACCCTTCAGAAAATCCAGGGAGACATAAGTTTTCCTACACAGGTTTCCTTACACGAAAACACCCATACCTGTTTCAGCAATGCACACACCTGCAATCATGTAAACAGTGTGGTACATGTGATGTATACAGCCAGAGGGATTGCTCTGACAGCAGTGGCTGACAAATAATGGCCACAACTGGGAAAATTAATTGGCTGCCTCAGCTAACATTTCTCCACATGACTGAGGGTTTGTAACATAGCCAAGGAAGGGCCATCATGGTTAGTAGAGGCCAGGCACAGGCAACCCAGATGATGGCCAGATTTTATCCTCACTATAATGCAATACCCAAATGTAGTGTGTTCTTTTCCCCCAGATGGTACGCATGGAAGGAAGTAAAAGAGAGCACTCATGGACACTATTGGGCAGAAGTGAAACCTACTTCCTACTTATGGCAACCCCAGTGCCTTGGGTCCATGCCAGTTTTCCTCCTCTCAACTGCACTTTGCAGTTCATTTTTTTAAAAAAAATATTTAAATTTATTACGTAATTACATACATCACATTACAAATAAAGGAAATACAAACATTAATCTAAAATACGTGCACCCCACCACCCTCCTAAGGGACCACGATCTACATCATTAACACTACCCCCTTACTTAATCCATATTCCGAAAATTAAACAAATCTTGAGAAGGCATGCTCCCTTTCCCCTCTGTTGACACAAATTCTAAAAATAGAATTGCAGTTCAGTTACTATGCCCCACAGAACTCAACAGGAGCCATTGGGAACTGACCCTGTCCTTCCTGCACATCCCCATCTCGGCTTCCATTTCTTTGTTGACAATCAGTCAATAGTTGTACCAGCCCTCTCAGGCAGTCTGAACAAAAGCTGACCAGTACAAGTGGCACGCTGTGGCATGCAAGCAGGATATCTAAAGGATCTGTTTCCTCCACATCAACCTGCCTGTTGTTTATGTTCATCATTGGAGGCCCTGCTCCAGATGCCACTGATGTGGGAGGTTAGATGGGTGGCAACAGAAGACAGGGCCTTTTGAGCAAGAACCACCCAAGCTTTGCAACACCCCCTTGGAGCTGCTTGCCCAACACCATCCCTGTTGCTTCACGCCCCAGGTCAAGACTTTTCCATTTGCCCAAGGTTGTCAGGAACAGTGATTGTGAGGTTTTTTAAAGCTGCTTCCTATCTTATATTTGTTGTGTTTCTTTTACTGCTGTTTTATTAGGACTTTTAATTAATTCATTAATCAGGATGTCCTAAGACATTTTTCTGCTCAAGGCAAAGGAAAAGAGGGTGCCCCATCCCACATTCCACTGACAGGAAAATCTTGCTTCAACACTGACAACAGGACAGCATCCTCCATCACACCTGAAGGCAGTAGGCTAGCTTAGGGGGTGCAGGACAGGCAATCTGGCACATGCAGCTCTGTCCTCCAACCCCTTGCTGCTGCTGCTGCTGCCACCGCTGCTGCCGCCGCCGCTACTGCTGCTCCCCACCTCAGCATCTGCTGCCTGAAGCAGCTGCCTCATGCAACCTAATGGTAGGGCCAGCCCTGGGCTTAATTATAAAATCTCTTGGTAAGAGAAGTCATCAGAAAAAGTTGCCCTGTCCCTTTAATCAGAGGTATATTTACACCAAAGGAGGGGAGGGGAGAAATTCAACCTAGTTATCCTAGCAGGGGAAGGCCCCGATCACTATGCAACATGTTCTCCAATTTAGCTGTCAGGTTGCATTTAGTATTCAGCACTGGTCCTAGACGTTTGGCTTGCCTGAAAACATAAATGCAAATTAATTTGGACTGGTAGTTCAGAAAGAGCAGTGAGAGATACTTATAACCACAATTCTCTCTTTCAAATCTCAGCCTACACCCACACACCCTTCCACCTACAAAGCAAAATTCCAAAACTAGACTGAACAATGACCAGATGATTTTAAACAAGCCAGCTCTTATTTACAAGTGGAATATGCAGCAGCCTTCAGCGGGATTTTTTGCTAATAAAGCACCCAGCTAAATATATTTGTATCTGTCCTTTAAAACAAAATGTGGATGAAGATTTTGATTTGTCCAGGTTATCACTTTTTCTTGGTTTTTAGTCACAGATTTTGGAGCCCATCATGAGTGTCAAAAAGAGAGGATACGATGATTCATATATTCAATATGGATTCACATCCATCATCAATGGAGAAGAAAGGCCTCAATGTGCTATTAGTAGCAAAGCTTTGTCAAATGATTCTATGAAACCAACGAAGTTGAAGCAACATTTGCAGAATGTTCATCCTCAACACAAGGACAAGGACAAAAGCTTTTTTGAATGTCATGGGAATGCTCTCAAAAAGATGAAGCTGGATTCAACAGGGGCATTCCAAGAAATGAACCACAAGGTTACTGAAGCTTCTTATGTCGTAGCACTTGAGACAGCAAAGCAGAAAAAAAAACCACATACAATTGGGGAAACTTTGATCAAACCTTGCATTCTCAAAATGGTGGAAATTGTGTTGGGAAATGGATTGGAGAAAAAACTTGCAGAGGTTTCACTATCAAACAGTACTGTGCAAAGGAGAATCAGCGACATGGCCACTGACATCAGGATCAAGTTGTGCAGGAGATCAAGTCTGCAGCATTTGGCTTGTCAGTTCAACTTGATGAATCGACTGATGTGGCATCGTGTTCCCAGTTGCTGGTGTTTGCAAGATATGTTCACTCAGGTTCATTTAAAGAGGAGTTTCTCTTTTGTTCTCCTCTTGAAACAACTACCAAGGCCTCAGATATTTTGGAAAAGTTTTCATCTTTCTTTGAATCAGAAAATCTTTTGTGGGAGAATGTCTGTGGGTGCTGTACAGATGGAGCACCAGCTATGTTGGGGACAAAATCTGGATTTCAAGTTAGTGTGGAAAAGTGAGCGCCAAAAATGAAAGGCATTCATTGTATGATCCATTGTCAGGCACTGACCTCAAAATCACTTCCAGCTCCACTAGGGAAGGTTTTGGGTCAAACAATTAAAATTGTGAATTTTCATAGAATCATAGAAAAGTAGAGTTGGAAGGCCATCTACAAGGCCATCAAGTCAATGCAGGAATCCAGGTCAAAGCATCCCTGACAGATGGCTGTCCAGCTGCACCTTGAATCCCTCCAGAGTGGGAGAGCCCACCACCTCCCTAGGTAGTTGGTTCCATTGTCTTATTGCTCTAACACTCAGGAAATTTTTCCTGATGTTTAGGTGGAATCTGGGTTCCTGTAACTTGAGCCCATTATTCCGTGTCCTGCAAACTGGGATGATCAAGAAGAGATCCTGGCCCTCCTCTGTATGGCAACCCTTCAAGTACTGGAAGAGGAGGAGCTCTCAACTCACGACTTTTCAAGCAGTTATGTACTGACATGGATGCAGGCCATCATTTGCTTCTTTTCCACACAAATGTTCGATGGCTTTCAAGAGGAAATGTAACTGATCGAGTATTTGAGCTTAGAGATGAGCTCAAATTATTTTTTGAAGTTCAGGGTAAGATGGAATTTTTTGCTTGGTTGAAGATGAGGAATGGATCATGTGCCTTGCCTATTTGGTTGACATTTTTGAGCAGCTGAATAAACTGAATCTTCAGATGCAAGGAAGGAATAGAAACTGTGGCGGAGTGACAGGCAGAAGCCCGGGGAGGGGCCAACCTGAACATTCCAGAGGCTCTGATTGGTTGAAGCAGAGAGCATAGAACCCCAGGGAGTTAGCAGTTAAAGGTAGCCGGTTGTCAGTTGGGGAGAGAGTGGGTTGGAATGAGAGAGGGAGTGGAAGGTTAATAGAGTAGGTGGGGAAAGGTGGTACTGAAGAAAAGAGTTCAGACAGGAAATCTAGTACTAAGTTGTGATAAAGCAAACGTGAAGGTGTTAGTATAGAACACTTCACAGGAGTCTCCACTTAGGGAGTGAAGGACCTTCTGTCTGAGGAAGAAGGTGAAACTCTGGACTAGTGTGAGGGACAGTTAAGTTCACTGGTCTGATACTGTAACTTCAAGTAACCAAGCCAGGTTGATACAAAGAGCACTGTATAACATCTGCCTGCCTTTAACCTGAATCTAAGCAAAGAATTAACTGTTGAAAATCCAAGTTATCTGTGCCTGAGTTGAATATCAGTTTAGAGACTTTGTTAGAACAATAAATCAATCTTTTTATTCAAAGTTCTAAGTGTCCAGAGTCTGACTGGTAAGTAAGAAGTGAATTAACGGAGGGGCACCCTACTTCAAGTAATCAAATAAAACAAACTGCTCTTAATAAAGACAAACAAACGTGGGTGAACAGCTACATATAAGCCCTAAGACATACCATCGGCTAGCACAGCTTAAGAAGACAGCTTAAAGTCTGAAGTGATCAATACAAGGTGGTACTTGGTGAGAGCAAAGTACACATTGAGGGTGTGAGGTTTGGAGGAGGGGTCCCGTCCACTACAGAAACATCATAAAATTCCTTGATTCCTTGAAAGCTTTCATAAGCTGGAAAATTGGAAGAGAAAGATCAAGATAAAAAATGTTGCAATGTTTGAGAAACTGTCATCAGTTCTTGTTGCTGGTGGTGATGACCAAGTGCTTCCAGAATTTGCAAAAATTGAAATTTTGCAGCATTTGACAGCACTGGAAAATGAATTCAGCTGATATTTTCCTGAACTCAGTGATAAGGAGTTGGATTTAGTGCGAAATCCATTCAAATTGTCAGCTGAAAAAGTTCCTGAGGATTGTCAAGATGAATTTCTGGAACTGAAGACTGATTCGGGAGCAAGATATATGTTTGATGAGAAATCACAGAATTTTGGCCCTTGATGTGCGATTCCTACCCAAAAGTGGCAGAAAGAGCTATCCATGCATTGGTTCCATTTGTGTCCACATATCTTTGTGAGTCAGGCTTTTCAACTCTGTTGCAAGTGAAAACGAAGCAATGAAGTAGATTGGAGGTTGAAAATGACCTGCGTTGTGCCCTTTCAAGCACTCCTCCGTGTATCCAAGAATTGGCGAAGAAAAACAATCACAGGTTTCTCATTGACTGTAATCTTCATCTGAATGAACTGAATTACAATACCCTGGCATTCTATTGAACTTTTTGTTTATTGAAATATGCTTCAGTTTAGTCTGCTAAGTAATTAGCTATGAATGTAAAAAACTAATTTTATTCAAGTTTTCAAATCCATCAACATTGCTGTTAAATTTGTAAAACTCCACTATAAAAATAATCCAATAAATGTATATGTACCAATATAGAAAAAAATAAAAGATTTTCAATATTATGTACATATTATTTGGAATGCAACTTTTGAGTCAGACAATCTTGGAAAGGGGGTAATGACATTCTGACATATGAAGTATTGTGAACTGCCCAGAGAGCTTCGGCTGTGGGGCGGTATATAAATGAAATAAATGAAATGAAATATGGTGAAAAAGGTTGAGAACCACTGCTCTATTCAGATGTAAGAGGCCTGAGTAGGGCTTAAGCTAGTTGCATTTAGCTCCCATTGAAATCAGTCTGAGAAGGTAGTCATGTCTAACTTAGGACCCATTAAAATTGATAGGATTCAAGTACAACTAACATAGCAATCCTATACAGTATGTCTATTCAGAAGTAAGTCCCACTGTTTTCAATGTGTATGAGATTACAGCCTTAATCTGGATCCAACCAAGAAAACTTAGATGTTGACTGTTTTTCTTGAGGAAGAACACCTGTTTGAAATTTTATTTATTTATTTATTTCTTATATTTATTAATCGCCCATCTGGCTGGTCAAAATCAGTTTGCCTTATAAATTCTCACCTTCTTTGCATTCAGACTTTATGTTATGCCTTTTGAGGAACTTTTTTCACACTAGACTTAAGAAATCTGACAAATTCTAAAAGGTGTTTTAGTGTCACTGTAAAAACATAAACAAAACAAATATATTGGGAACTCTACCCAATTTCTGCCTTCTTTTCATCTGGCTGTGTGGTGTGGCTCTCTTTCTGATCTAGTCAGGATGTGCAGGCCCTTCGGCACCAGCCCTCCTAGTCAAGCACTGGTGTGCTTCACATCACAGGAAGGTGGTTGCTAAATAAAAGCTATGAACCTTTCCCAGAGGACTCACCAAGATGGTGTAATGGGAGTTGTGGAAGGTGGCGAGGAGTGCAGTGTTGCACAACAGTCCTGCCTCAATGCCGTGTATTATGCTTTGTATACTATGCTCTGTATTATGCTCTGTATGGTATTATACCCTGTATTTTGCTCTGTAATAGCAAGGCATGACCTTGCTTGAATTGTGAGTTGGCTGCTAGCCAGGCTGATGCAATCTTCAGCAACTTGCTGGCGTGTGACCTGGCTGCTGCAGGACAGAGGAATGACACTGCACAACAGCCTGTTGGACATGTAACACAACAACAGCTGTGCCACAAGTGTTTTCATTTGGAAAGGTACAGGATGGCTAGAATAACAATCTTATTTAGTCTGAAACTGCTATTCTCTTCTCATGGGAAAAGTGGGCTGGAAAGAAATATGAGCTGATCACATGGTTTGTACTTTCTGATGACGTAGTATGATTGTTAAGTTTCGGTTCCTGTAACTGTGTAATAGAGAGAGGGATTGCTTTCTGTATGCATCTTCTTGTCTTCTCTCTAATGCTCTGAATGCTAGGGTGGACTTTGTCCACTGGACTATGCTATGCAATGTAGACTGTACTTAGGAAATTGTATTTACTCTGATATAGAATAAACAGGTAGAAAAACCCTGTGGTGGATTCTATGGCAATTCCTAATTACAGCTGAGCTGGAGCAAGCGGCAAGCTGGAGCAGAGGCTGTAACCCAAGACGCTTGGAATGTGCTGCGTATGGGAGACAGTGGATCTCTATGTGAGCTACATGGGCCAGTTACACACATGAGACAGAGGCTGTATCTTCCATCTCACGCTCTGCTGAATCCACGTAGGCAGACGGGCCTACAGGGTGGATTATGAGCCATCAAGGCTGGGGATTTTATCAAACCTTAACACAGTCCAGGTGCTACCAATTAAGCATGAGGTCTGCAGCCCATGGAGTTTGGTGCTAGACAAGTATATAAGGCTAACAAATGCAGACTAAGGTGGTGGTGGTTGGTAGTGATGGTGGTTGGTAGTGGTTGGTTGGTTGTGTGTGTAGTGGTGGAGTGCTGAAGAATCGGAAGGAGCAAGGAGGAGCAGAGGAAGCTGTTCAGAGAGCCCTGCAGAAGCCCCAACGCCGAAAGCTGATACCCAGGCGGAGTGCTGCTGGAACTAGCAGAGTTGGTTGGAAATATTACAGTGACTGTGTAGCTAAGGGGTGGGATTTCCACCAGGGAACTTGTTGGAGGAAGGCATAGCATTGTTGTATTTCATGCTCAGCTTTGCAATACAGATGTTTGGCTTTAACTTCCTGGAGGAGTATTTATTATGGTCAGAAAATCCCTCAAAGAACCTTTGCCAATCCCTTTTGGGGACCTGTGGCAAAACAGATGGTTACTTCAGGACACTGGTCTTGCCTACAGTCCAACAGTTAAGTCAAGAGAAGGCAGGACAACAGCCACTCAATTGAATGTGCCAACTGGAAGAGCAGGGATGGAATTCCTCTTTGAGAGAAAAAGTGTATTTGCTGGGTTTGGGTATCGTATTCCCCCACCCCACATCTTCTGTTTCCTCCACTACTTCATTCCTTGGTTGGGGAGTATATAAGTATATAAGACTAACAAATGCAGACTAAGGTGGTGGTGCCTATCCTGCCCCTGTGTCAACATCCCCCAAAACACTCATTTACTTCAGGAGTGGCTTTATTGTGCTACAGAGATGCCAGCTAGACCTGAGCACTCAGTCTCTAGGACATGTCCCTTGCAAACATTGCTTGTATGGGATAGAAAGCAGAAGAGAACCAATTTGAAACTGAAAGAATAATCTGGCCTTATGTAAGTTTTTCATCAAATTACCATTTCCCAGAAAGAAACCATTTGAGCTTCACTTGCTAAAGTGGCCTAAGCAGGAATTCTGGCACTGATTTAATTAAGGAAGAAAGGAAGAAAAGAAGGAAGCCCCCAGAAGCACAGAAGTATGCTTACTGAGCCCAGCACATTTCTAAATGATTTTTTGGTGACAGAATTGGAAACCAAAGGTTCAAATTGGTTATGTCTGAGTGTTGCCTCAAAGTTTGATATTTGAAACAAAATGGGCTCAATGATAATGCTCCTGGGTATCTGGGGTCTCCCTCCCTTCCTTTCCTGCATTTGATGCTTTCCCACATTTCTGTTACTGATTTAATTTTTAAAAAACAAAAGGTGTTAGCTTATCTATGGTCTGAACTTCAGATTAGAAATACACACACTCCATTTCCTTGGTAAAAATGATTACTTGTGTTGTTGGTAACAGTAATATGGGTTTTTTGGCATCTGCCCAAGCATTAGCTTAGTAAACCTCATTGCAAACTTTCCACTCTTTTCTAGTAAAATACCAGATAGGACTACCTGCTACCGAGGTAAGCTGGGAATCTCTTGGTTAGTGTTAACCATGGTTAATGTTCCTTTACATTACAGTTAATGTAAGAATACATTACAGCTAAGAAATCAGACGCAGGCTGAAGGATTGCACAAACCCTCCCCTCTCCAGAGGGAAATCGACCCCACACTTGCCTTCATTGTGCTTAAGGGTACATTAACCATGGTTAACACTAACCAAGTTTTCCTCTTGCTGAGGATTTGAAACCAAGGTCTGAAGTCTGGTTTGCAAAACTTGGTTACTAGGAAACTCGTGTTAGCATTAACTGTGATCAGAGAGAAGCGTAGTTTTACAGTGACGTAGAATTCAGATCTGGGCACATTGTGATAGAACTATGGAACTTGGTGTATTAAAAAAGTACCCTATGAAGCTCCGTTTAAGATAGGGAGGCATTTCTAATACACACAAAATGCTGGCTGATTTTGTAACAGAACTGGGGTTAGTTACAGATAACATGATCTCTCAGATTCTGAAAAGAAAAAGTTGTTGATGCTGCTAACAAGGAGCTGCCCCCTTGAACCTTGAGGCAAATTCCCCTCCCTGAAAAATTCTGAGAAATGGAGCCTAAATTTCTGTGAGCCTAAATTTCACTACCCACCTTCCGCTGATATATAGTACATTGGTTGTGTCAAAACAGAATATTGAAATTGGTCAGTGTTTAACTATTTTGGGTTCCATGGGTTCAAAAATTTAAAAACCACTTTAAAACTAATTATATACCTTACAACTTATAACAGAACACCTTATTGTGAACACCTTATCGATTTAAAGATAATTACAGGTAAACCTCTAAGAATGCTATTAAATTATGCTACAGTGATAATTCTTTTATATTTCCTTTCAAGGAAAATGTTTGAAGATAGCTTAGGGTGCAATCCTATAGGCCTCCGACCCCATCTGGGGGGCCACAGGATAGGGCATAGTCACTACTGTGACCTTGGAAATCCTTTCCGACGTCGCAGCACCGCAGAGCGCTCCCCCCCCCCCGTAGCCAGTGTGGTTCTTTCCACGCCGGCTGAGAACCGTAGACAGAAGACCGTCTTCAGTTCCCGGGGGGGGCATTTCCGGGGGGGGAGGCGAGGCACCAGTGTTGTATGACAAATTCAGGCAGCGCCTCAGCCCTGCCTTCTCAGGAGGAGGTGTAATGCATTTAGATGGTTGAAACTGGCTGTCTAGATGCTTTTGAGGGAGAGGGGAGTGCGGCAGCCATCCTATCCGCCATGCTCCTCCTGCCCTTAATAGGATGCCCATAATCCTCTGGGCTCAGAGGGTTACAGGCAGCTTCATATGATTGCACTGCCCATTAATCAATGCAGACAAATTACTGCCTGGTTAGTGCTGTTTATGCTGGTATAAAGGAAGGCAAATATAACACACACCCTCACTAGTTACAAATATTGGCCACCATTTTGAATGTTAGAATATGAATGCCTCTGTATTAATTAGAGTTTCATACTTTTATCATCAAGTACATATTCCTTCTAAACTACTGTATGTTTATAATTAAATTTCTCTGTATATATAGTTGAGATATGTGACTTAGTTGCATACTGGAATGCTGTATTGCAGTGCATCTAATTTTTAGATTGATTAACAAGATCATAACAATGCCCCAATTAGATCTATGCTAATTTTAATTATTTGGAAATACACGGAGCTCACTCTTTTCTTTTGGTTCATTTCTGATTTAGCTTAAGGCCACAGCTGAGTGTCTGCCTTTTTTTGTGTAGGGCCATTTCCCTCAGCTGCTAAATGAACAGCTGGCAGGGCTGTCAGCAGCAAGTGTGGCAGCAGCTGCAGGGGGCGCAGCCAGTGGGCACAGATGCAGCAGGACTAGCTCACATGTGCTGTTAACATGTGGAGGTGCTCATGTTACATCTCTGTTAATCTTCACTTGCGTCCTCTATTGTTTTGCATAGTTTAAACTTCTTATTTTAACCTTTAAATCTCTTCATGATCTTGCTACCGATCTTTGATGCTTTCTCCCTGTTCTCTTCTGTCCCTCTGCTCATCAAACACAAATCTTAGCAAGCCTTCACTTCCCTGTGCTACTTCTCATATCCATGCCATCTCCCTTGTGGCCCCTGATGTGTGAAACACTTCTCCTCTAATTTTTTCATCTGGCCTCTTTTTTATCTCCCTTGAAAAAATTATTAAAAATTCAACTTCTCTCTCTTGCATTTCCCCTTTGATATTCTGTTTATGATGATGATGATTATATTTAGAACCAATATGCAAACTGGAGGCCACAATGTAATATTTAATTGGGAATTGTTTTTTTTTTGTTTTTTTAAAATCTTGCCCATAACTGGGTACGTTTTCTTTTGAAAATTCTGGATACACCACTCTGCTTGAAAGCATTTTTCTGCTGACTTCCACTGCAAGCTCCACTGGGAGCATCTCTTAATTAAATATTCTTTCTGGGCACTTCCTATAATTAGATTATTAATAAAAGCAGAATCAGGTTGTCCCATGGGGTACAAAACATCAAATCCCAGGTTTCTATACATGAGTTTGGAACCAGATCAACTATGCTGATGGAAGTGGACTTCCCCGCTGCTTTCCCAGGGCAGCCCCTCTAGCCCCCTGCAAATGCTATACAGAGTGTCAGGAGACCCTGCTGAATGGGGTGAGCTGTGGTGTGGGGAGGGAGGGGGATGCCCAAAAATCCGGTGGAGGGACCTTCCGTGAACAGAGCCCTTCTTTTTGAGGAAGGCAGATCCTGGATCCAGCCCATGGTGCTTAAATAACAGCACATCTATTAACAGTTTATAGGAAAGACTATGAACTCCAGACTCCAGGCTGCAGCAAAAACAAAAGGTCCTGTAGCATCTTTAAAAGACAGGCCCATTTATAACGGCATACACTTTCATAGTTACAGGCCATTTCATCAGATGCATGAAGTATGAACTCGTGAATATATTTCACCTGCCTAAACAGAGTTTTCAATAATGGGAAGCCCTCTTCAGACCTAAGGTGGGGCTTACATGCACACCCATGTCCACCTACACCAGTGTTCTCCAACCTTGGGTCCCCAGATGTTTTTGGCCTACAACTCCCAGCATGCCCCAGCCAGCGTTGTAGGCCAAAAACATCTGGGGACCCAAAGTTGGAGAACACTGCCCTACACATTTTATCCCTGCGCATGAGCAGGCAAACACCTGCATAGGGATACAGTCAACCATGCTTAGCTTTCCCACAAAAATCAATGGGAAAGTTTGCACATCACAATAAGCCACACTGTGTGGAAAGCTATGCAGCGTGGCTTATAAATCACCCTACCCCCAATGCACCTGACAGACGATCGGGCACTGAAGTTTCCCTTGTCAGTGGTGGTGGGGAGTGGAGGAGGAGCAGGGATCGCTGACATACCTCACCCCGGCTCACAAGGAGACCTTGTGAGCCGGGGTGAGGGCTGTCAGTGCTGCTCCTTCTTGCCACTGCACATGTGGGGACAGCAAGGAGAGGACATCCCTCATCCTGGCTTGCAAGGAGACTTGCAAGCGGGGGTGAGGGATGTCGGGCGGCTGCTGCCGATGTCGGCAGAGCAGGCTTGCTCGCGAGCAAATCTGACCTGTTGGCAGCGGCAGCCCCGAACCCCTGCCCAGGCCAGCAGAGCCTACCAGAGCAGGCCCTAACAGCATCGACAAGAGCTCGGAGAGGCCGATGTGGACAGAGCGGGCTTGCTCATGAGCAAGCCCACTCTCTCGGCATCGGCAGCCATGCCACTCTGCCATTCATGGTGCCTCTGACAGCTGTCCCCAAGTGCTGCTTGGAGACTTTGGGGGCAGCTGTCAGCAGTGCTCACCCGACAGCCTCTTGGCACAAGAGGCGAGAATTTCTTGCCTCTCCTGACAAGCGGTTCTGTAGCCATTTGGGTTACCCTAGGGTTGTCGTGTCGTCCAGGTTTAGATGACATGGGGTGGCTACCAAACACTCCAACAAGCCATGGGCTGTCGGGGTGGCTAACCACCCCAAATAACCCAATGAGGTATTTGCATGATACAACAACTGTCTGTGGCTTATAAACCAGTGGGAGTTGTCATGTCATGTGAACCCAGTCATTGTTACCAGCTTTGGCCAGATTATGGCTGTATAAGAAATATCCAAAAGGCCAATTAACACAGCCATTCTCTGCAGTATGCTGGCTCAGCTTGTCTAAGTGTGGAAAGCTAAGCCGGGTCAGGCCTGGTTGTTACTTGGATGGGAGACCCCTCCTCTAGTTTCCTGCATTGAGCAGGGGCTTGGACTCGATGGCCTTGTAGGCACCTTCCAACTCTATGATCTATGAAATCTATGTGCTCAGGTTGCACTGTGCTCATTACAGTGTCCACCTATAGCAAATAAAAATTTCCTTCAAGTAATTCGGCAGGGTAGCATATATAAGCAAGAAGCAAGTTGGTTTCTTCTTTTTGACCATATATGTGCCACAAATGACTAAGGCGGAGACAGATGACAGGTTTTTTTCACTGTGTATACTTATTCCATTTTGTGCTTCTGGTAACCCAATCTTCCAAGTTTTTGTATTTTCCTAAAATACTGGAAGAAAACGGTCCGGGGAGGTATTATGTAGAGGTTAAGCACACACCCCTGCCCACCACAAATCAATGGTCCATCTAGGCTAGTAGTGTTAACACCGGGTCATGAACCCCAGTGCATGTCTATGTTCCCAGGGCCTTCTAAGGCTAGTGGATCACTCGAATTCAGGAATTCCAAGATGTCCAAACCCAGCTTCTTCTTAGGCCATACTATTTGTTATCAGTTAATTACACATTCGGGGGACCAAACATGGAATATCTTAGTCACCTGTGTTCAGTTATACTTTAAATATATTAAAATGTGACTGTCAAGATAGTGGACCACTGTTCCAGCACCAGCCCTGCAGGGTAGCACACTGGCAGTGCACCATGCATCTCTTGCTCTCTCTCTCTCTCTCTGCCACCACTCACTCCAAGCTGTTCAGAATACTGCAGTTTGGCGAAACCATCTTTCTGAAAAGCCATTGCTGACATCAATGAAACCGTTCCAAATACAAGAAGCCCCACTGAAATTGATTTGATCACAGTATTCTCTTCTTTCACTGGTTTCAGCCTCCTCATTTGAGGCCAGTTGCACCTTATGTGCAGCACAGATGTGGCATCCCCATGTTGTCTTCTCCAACTCTGTAACATACAGGAAACACACTCTCTATGTTGTGATGTCATCATGGCAGCAGCAGCCAATGATGTGGGGCAGGGATGGGGGAAGTGACAACCTAACAGCTTGGGGTCCTAAATGTTATGGGGAGAAGGAAAAAACCTAAGTGGCTTCCCCTATCACAGCCTGAGTCTTCCACTTCCCCACATCCACTGGAGAATAAGGTTGCTTCCAGAGAAGGCTCTTATTGTGCCATCGCCCTGCCTCAGTCATGGAATTTTACAGGGGGTCCTGTTGACAATGTGTTCAATTTGTAGCCCTCCCATCCTTTTCCACCACTACTTCTGTCTTTTTTCTTACCACAGAAAATCCAATATGGAGTATATCAGAATATTAGAATATACTCTGATTTCAAATATTAAGATATAAATGTATTGGGACTGGGAGTTTAAAATTTTATGCTTTATGTTGATTTCGATCACTCGTGACCGAGTAAGATTGTCTTCCAGGATAAAAATTTACAAAAAGGAAATTTTAAAAGGAGGAAATTCTAAAGAAAAATTGTGTAGACTCTAGTGATGGGTCCGTAAGTGACTGTGGAGGCCAATTCTAGATCCACACAGCTTCCCACAGTGAGGACACAGGTTACCAGATGGAAGATGGTCCTGTAAAGGATTCATTTGACGTGCTTTTCGCTTAGCACGTTTCTCCCTTTCACTTTGCACTCGGGCTTCTTCAAAGTCCATAGAACCTTTGTGAAAGTCCAACCTCCAGTTAGATCGTTCATGGGCCAGAGCTTCCCAGTTTTCGATGTTTATATTGCATTTTTTTAGATTAGCCTTAAGAACATCTTTAAACCTCTTATATTGACCACCGATATTCCGCTTTCCATCCTTGAGTTGGGAATAAAGTAACTGCTTTGGGAGACGGCAGTCAGACATTCGAACAACATAACCGGTCCACTGAAGTTGGAGTTGAAGGATCATTTTTTCAACGCTAGCAGTCTTTGCTTCTTCCAGTACACTGACATTTGTTCGCCTATCTTCCCAAGTAATTCGCAGGATTTTCCGGAGGCAACATTGATGAAATCTTTCAAGGAGGTGGAAGTGACGTTTATAGATAGTCCATGTTTCGCAGGCATACAATAAAGTTGGCAATACAATGGCTTCATAAACCATTGTTTTAGTCTTCTTACAAATATCCCCATCCTCAAACACTCTATGTTTCAATCGAGAAAACACGGCACTTGCGGAGCTCAAACGATTTGGAAATATTAAGGATGTTGTATAGATGTTTGTCTGGAAATATCTAGATGGGTTTAACATTTGTAATATGTTACTTAGAAAAAAGGGGGACTTTGGGGTTACTTACTAGTACTGAATCCCAAGTTTTTTTATGCTTGGGATTTTTAATATGCTTTAGGTGTAATTGGAAACAATAAATAAGTGAAAATCACGGTTGGCTTACACATAAATGCTAGTTATACAATTAAACAGTTAAGATTTACATGTAGGGTGAGACCTCTAGTGTTCTCTTTTTGCCATAACTAGAATGAAATGTTGAAATAGAATAATTTTTTAAGATTGATATTAGAATCATAGAATCATAGAAAAGTAGAGTTGGAAGGGGCCTACAAGGCCATCGAGTCCAACCCCCTGCTCAATGCAGGAATCTAGGTCAAAGCATCTCTGACAGATGTCTGTCCAGCTGCACCTTGAATGCCTCCAGAGTGGGAGAGCCCACGACCTCCCTAGGTAGTTGATTCCATTGTCTTATTGCTCTGACAGTCAGGAAATTTTTCCTGATGTTTAGGTGGAATCTAGGTTCCTGTAACTTGAGCCCATTATTCCGTGTCCTGCAAACTGGGATGAACGAGAAGAGATCTTTGCCCTCCTCTGTGTGACATCCCTTCAAATACTGGAAGAGTGCGATCATATCTCCCCTCAGTCTCCTCTTCTGAAGGCTAAACATGCCCAGTTCTTTCAGTCTCTCTTCATAGGGCCTTGTTTCCAGTCCCTTTATCATCCTTGTTGCCCTCCTCTGAACCCTCTCCAGTTTGTCTATGTCCTTCTTAAAGTGAGGCGCCCAGAACTGGACGCAGTACTCAAGATGAGGCCTAACCAGTGCCGAGTAAAGGGGAATTATCACTTCCCATGATTTGGAAGCTATACTTCTATTAATACAGCCCAAAATTGCATTTGCCTTCTTTGCAGCCACATCGCATTGCTGGCTCATATTCAGTTTGTGATCTACCACAATTCCAAGATCCTTCTCACTTGTAGTGTTGTTGAGCCAAGTGTCCCCCATTCTGTAACTCTGCATTTGGTTTCCTCTCCCTAGGTGCAGCACTTGGCATTTATCCCTATTAAATTTCATTCTGTTGTTTTCGGCCCAGCGCTCCAGCCTATCGAGGTCACTTTGAATTTTGTTTCTGTCTTCCAGAGTATTAGCTGTTCCACCCAACTTTGTGTCATCTGCAAATTTGATAAGCATTCCCTGTACCTCCTCATCCAAGTCATTAATAAAAATGTTGAAGAGCACCGGGCCCAGGACCGAGCCCTGTGGTACCCCGCTCGTTACCTCTCCCCAGTTTGAGAAAGAACCATTGATAAGCACTCTTTGAGTCCGATTCTGTAGCCAATTGTGGATCCACCTGATAGTTGTTCCATCTAGCCCACTCTTAGCTAGCTTACTAATCAGGATATCATGAGGCACTTTGTCGAAAGCTTTGCTGAAGTCCAGATATATAATGTCCACAGCATTCCCACAGTCCACAAGGGAGGTTACCCGATCAAAAAATGAGATCAGATTAGTCTGACAGGATTTGTTCTTGACAAATCCATGCTGGCTTCTAGTAATCACTGCATTGTTTTCAAGGTGCTTGCAGACTGACTTCTTTATAATCTGCTCAAAAATCTTCCGGGGGATTGATGTCAGACTGACTGGCCTATAGTTCCCAGGTTCCTCCTTCTTGCCCTTTTTGAAGATGGGAACAACATTTGCCCTCCTCCAGTCGTCTGGCACTTCACCTGTCCTCCGTGATTTCTCAAAGATAATAGACAGTGGTTCTGAGAGTTCTTCTGCCAGTTCCTTTATTACTCTAGGATGCAGCTCATCAGGCCCTGGAGATTTAAACTCGTTCAGAGTAATCAGGTGCTACTTGACCATTTGCCTATCAATCTCAAGCTGCAATTCTGCCCCTTCAGTCTGCACTTCAGGTTTGCCAGGGGGGTCATAGACCCTCTTTTGGGAGAAGACCGAGCCGAAGTAGGAATTGAACACTTCTGCCTTTTCTTTGTCTTCTGTTATCAATTTGCCATCCTCATTGCGTAGTTGAACCACCAGTTCTTTCTTCTGTCTTTTACTGTGCATGTATCTGAAGAAAGCTTTTTTGTTGCTTTTAGCATTCCTCGCTAACCTTAGCTCATTCTCAGCTTTAGCCTTCCTGACACTATTCCTGCAGTTCTGTGCTACCTGCCTGTACTCTTCCCCTGTAGCCTGTCCTTCCTTCCACTTCCTATACGTGTCCTTTTTTGTTTTCAGGTCATCTTTGAGTTTATTGTGAAGCCACATTGGCTTCTTCTGTTGCCCTCTGCCTTTTTTCCTTGTGGGAATTGTTTGCAATTGTGCCTTTAAAATTTCCTTTTTTAAAAACTCCCACCCCTCCTGGGCTCCCTTTCTCGTGAGAGTCACTTGCCATGGGATCTTACTAATCATTGTTCTGAGTTTGTTAAAATTGGCTTTCCTAAAATCCAGGGTACGTGTTTGGCTACACTCAGCTTTTGCTTATGTTAGAATCAAGAACTCAAGTATAACATGGTCACTTTCCCCCAGAGTTCCCGAAACTGTGGAAGAGTCCATTAGTTTTGTTTGTTGTTGGTTATGTATGTGTTTGTTTTTAATTATTAAAAAAAATTCTTTAAAAAAAGAAAAGAAAATCCAATATGGAGAAAAAGACGTAATATTTGCACAATGCCTACTAACTGGTTGAGCTAGGAGCTTTCAATCTGAAAGTACACTAGGTATCACTTCGTGTATAGCACCGGGGGAGGCAGAAAGTAGATTGGGATCTATTGGTAGATCACTGGATGATTTGCAGTATAGATCAGCTACAGTTTCTGTCTCACAGCTGATTAACTATACCAACAAAAAAAAAAGGCTCTCTCCACCCCCCAGTTGGCATCTCTGAGCTTTATTTTTTATTTTATTTATTTATTTATTATATTTATACCCCGCCTTTTTTCCTGCAAGGAACCCAAGGCAACTTACATAATCCTCCTCCTCCTCTCCATTTTATCCTCACACCAACCCTGTGAGGTAGGTTAGGCTGAGAGTCAGTGACTGGCCCAAAGTCACCCAGTGAGCTTCATGGCCGAGCGGGGACTTGAACCTGGATCTCCCGAGTCCCAGTCCAACACTCTCACCACTATGCCACACTGGCTCTAGTGTCTCAGATGTAGATTTGTGCTTGTATATGCAGGCCATGTGGCTCATGAGGAAATTGGCTCTGCCCTCTTATTTATTTATTTATTTCATTTTTATACCGGCCAGTAGCCGAAGCTCTCTGGGCGGTTTACAGCAATTAACAAGACAGTCCCTGCCCGCAGGCTTACAATCTAAAAAGACACGACACACAAGGAAAAAGGAATGGGGAGGGACACACCGCATTGCATCAAGATCTACCCCGAGGCATCATTTTGCACCTGTTTTCGTAGTTGGTGAACATCAGTAGACCCTACAAGCCTGGAGTGAGGTCTGCCCACACCTGGTGTAACAGTTGCATTTGTCGGCTTTGTCAATGTTGTGTTACACTGGCATTGCCCCACAGAAAAAACATAAAATGCAAAGGGATAACTTGTCCCTAAATAGGCAGAGAACACATGATAGGGAGCCAATCAAGGCTTTTGAGTGCACGTTCCTGAGAATTTAGGGTGGTGTGCTTGGTTTTCACACTTTACATATTTTCTGCAGGAAACACCAGTATAATAAACTGAGTAGAGCCTCCAAAGCTAAGCATTCAATGCTGAGAGAAAGTCATCCCGTGCAAGTTTGGGTGGTGGGCAAAAAGAGCCAAGCCCAAGAGGCTGGAAGATTGTCAAGCTGTGTGTTTTAGAAAATGCAAACCTTTGGGAAAAGGGGGTTGGTGGGAAGCCATCCCATTCAAGTCATTGGGTAGAAAGTGCCAAATGCAACCCTTGGGAAAGGGGAGTAGGCATTCAGGTCGTTGAGAGTGGTAGGGGCGAATTGAAGAGTCACATTTCAGTCAGCAATCTGCCCCCTACAGGCTGTGGGAGAAACAGCAACCCTAAAAAAGTTTTTGTTTTGTTTTGTTTTTTAGACAAGAGTGCCAGACAGGCAACAAAGGGTTGAGGGTTCCCATTTGAATTGTAATTGATGTTTCTTGGGTATGCAAACCTGTAAACTTCTGAGTGATAGTTATTGATTGTGTTTTGATGTTTTGATGTTTAAAGAGATTTAAGAATTAAGCTTTGAAATGTTTAAGACTATAGTTAATGTGTTTGATGTTTTGATGCTTGCTTTTTTGTTCTGTTCTGTTTTTGTCTGTGTGTGAAAGAGAAGAGGTGCCTAGTGGTAGGAAGCTAGCGCAAGCTCGTTTCTCTGTGTTTTTTGTCAGTATAGATGAAAGGAGAGGGTTAGCCCCTCTTTTCATCTTTTCCCAAAGGAAAGGGTGTGGAGAAACGAGCCTTTGGGGGTACACACACACACCTCAGGTGTGAACCGGCTGGGGTGGGGTGTGCATAGTTAGCGTGTAGAGAAAAGAGTTTTTAGGGTTCCTGCATGCATGCATGCAGGAACAAACACACACACGCCTCCTCATGAGTAAACCAGGTGGGGGCTGGGAAGAAGCAAAGGGTGCATGGAACATGAGATGGGGCCTGGCGTCTAGAGGTCTGGAGGAGCCAGGCTGAGGGCATTCATATGCATAGTTTAAGCCATGACTCAGGAGTTCCCTCCCCCCTGCCTGGCCAGGTGAAGTTCAAATTGATTGGCTGAAGCAAGAAGGTTACAGAAAAGGGGAGGGGGAAGAGCTATTTCCCCACGTGTAGCCTTTGTTCTTAGTCTTAGTCCTTTTGGTAGCGTGCCCGGCATGGCAGCGCGCCAGCGAGGGGCCCGAGCCTTTAGGGGGGCCCCCCTCAGGAATCGACCCCAGGCAGCCCCTGGTAAAATTAGCTGGTTAGAGGGCTCTAGAAAGGCAAGACTGTGCTGGATCTAACCCTTGAAGCAAACACCCTCAGGTAACAGGTGTATGCCTGAGAGATCTTAAAGAATCAGGTTTTCTTATTTTGCAGCTTTACTGTGTACCAAAGTGTCTCTCTATATTGTGTGCTTCTCTTATTTGCCTAATCTTGTTGTAAGATGCTACCAGAATAAACCTTGTCTTGGTTTCACCCCAAATGGGTTTTGTAGTGCTCTGTGAGTTCAGTATCTAAATCCAGGTTACAGAAATATGAAGGCGAGTCCCTAAACAGAGATCCAAGTAGGAATGCAGACAGCTGAGGCTGGCAGTCTGGTATCTTGAGATCTCAGAGGGTCTTGGTTCCTTTGCCAGTAGGCAAGGGTAGGGTAGTGGCGGGCCAGCCAGCCCCCCCCTTCCGGGCCACATGGTGGCAAGTGCTGGGTTTCCTTTGAAGGAGGAAAGGGTGGAGGTCTGGCGGGCCAGCCAGCCCCCCCTCTTCCTCCACAAATATCATCAGCAAACCTGACCTCTGGTACAGTGTGAGGAAACTATAATAGTGGGACAATATGGAGGACAAGCTCCTTCCCTTCCCATTCTTAGCACTTGAAAACATTTTTATTCTGAAAGGCACTTTATTATAGATTCTGTTGTTTTACTGTGTTTTGCTAGTTTTTAATGCTCCTATTTTTAGTTCTTTATTTGATTTTTAGTATTGCATTTTATTGTTGAACTGTTTCTTTAATGCAGCCTTCCCCAACCTTGTGCCCTCCGTGCCTGGCTGGGGGATGCTGGGAGTTGTCCAATACAACTGGAGGCCACCAGATTGGGGAAGGTTGTTTTAATATAAACCACTTTCAAAAATTACTTTAAAAAGTGAGATATAAATAAGTTAAATATATAGTGGATAAATTATTAGACTTGGATTGGGTTCAAATTCAACTGTGACACTGCAGGCAACTGTTTGATTACTTTAAACTTTTGTACAATGTGCAGGTGGTTTTGGTTTTTTTATAAATATAAACACAATTAAAGACAAAGTCATGAATTCAGAAAAAAAAATACTGTAAATGTAACACACTTTCTGTCAAGAAGTAAAAATTCTTAACTCTGTTAGATGTTCCAGCAATCCTTCTATATTCATTACAGAAATTCACTAACGTGAATTCAATAGTCTAAAATTCTTATCTTGTTAAAAATGAGAAAGAGGAAGAAATAGTACATTATTTTACAACTCCCTTGTCCCTAATGAAGATTTTTTCTGATGCCAATTTTCAGCAATCAGTAATTTAAGACACCAATAAGCAAACAGCACTTCTATCTCTTATTTAGATTCCAGCTCATTTAGATAACCCTGTGCCTCTAATATAGCAGGGTACACTGGCACCACAATATTTAATACTTAATATTCATATGCAGCAACTCTACAGTGTTTAAGAACATAAGAAGAGACATGCTGGATCAGACCAAAGGCCCACTTAGCCCTGTTCAAACAATGGCCAACCAGCTGCCTGTGGAAAGCCCACACAAGCAGGGCATGAGTACAATAGTAGCCCCCTGCTTCTGTTTCCCAGCAACTGATATGCACAGGCATACTGCCTGGTACTGGATATCCATGATGACTAGTAGCGACTAGGCAGCCTTATCCTCTGTGAATTTGTCTAATCCCCTTTTAAAGACATCTACATTGGTGATGATCACTACAGCTTGTGGTAGTGAATCCCATAGATTAACTATGTGCTGTGTGAGGAAGTATTTCATAGAATCATAGAATTATAGAAAAGTAGAGTTGGAAGGGGCCTACAACGCCATCGAGTCCAACCCCCCGCTCAATGCAGGAATCCAGGTCAAAGCATCCCCGACAGATGGCTGTCCAGCTGCACCTTGAATGCCTCCAGAGTGGGAGAGCCCACCACCTCCCTAGGTAGTTGGTTCCATTCTCTTATTGCTCTGACAGTCAGGAAATTTTTCCTGATGTTTAGGTGGAATCTGGGTTCCTGTAACTTGAGCCCATTATTCCGTGTCCTGCAAACTGGGATGATCGAGAAGAGATCCTGGCCCTCCTCTGTGTGACAACCCTTCAAGTACTGGAAGAGTGCGATCATACCTCCCCTCAGTCTCCTCTTCTGAAAGCTAAACATGCCCAGTTCTTTCAGTCTCTTCTCACAGGGCCTTGTTTCCAGTCCCTTGTTGCCCTCCTCTGAACCCTCTCCAGTCTGTCTACATCCTTCTTAAGGCATGGCGCCCAGAACTGGACGCAGTACTCAAGATGAAGCCTAGCCAGTGCTGAGTAAAGAATTATCACTTCTTTTTATCTGTCCTGAATCTCCCACCATTCAACTTCATGGGATGACACCAGGTTCTAGTATTATGAGGGATAACTTTGTACACCTCTATCCTATCTCCTATACTAGAACTATACTACTACTACTAATATATCCCACCATCAAGCCATCAAAACTCACTAGCTAGCTTTGGGCAAGCCACTCTTGCGCAGCTGTCGTTCCTTATGTATGTCGCCCTGAGCTCCTTGGAAGAAAAGCAAGATATAACTGTAACAAATGAGTGCTTGGATAACCCCTTATTAAAGAGAGCCACATTTGTGAATTTGAGAAGCTGCTGTGGGCTTACTCAGCAAAAACATTTGTTTCATGTCTATTGGGAATTGGAATGTCTCTTCAATAAGCAATTGTTTAATTTAGCTCATTGCTGGCGGTGCAATACAGTGAATGCTTCTTTTAAACATATGTTTTGGCAATGTCCAGTAGTTGCTTCTTTTTGTGGGGAGGTTATTACACAGATAAATTTTGTTCTGGAACAGCCTTTATTTATGTTCTTGCTATGTACATGCTCTTTTAATTTATTTACCTGCTTCATGGAAATTGACAAATGGTCAGTGTAAATGGATCCTCCACACCCCTTTGACAGCTAAAAGACTGATATTACAAAACTGGAAGGATCAACACTCACCTCCTATAATGGAATGGATTGAGGACCTAACAATGCTTTCGATATATGAACTTCAAATGGATATTTGGTCTGCTTTTGTTGAAGCCTATGTATACCGTAATTGCTAGAAAGTTGTATGCATTTCATACAAAAAACAGAAAAATGAAAAAATAATATTAAAAAATTTTCCCGGCTGTCTGTAGGCTTGCGGACCCCTTCCTGGGCGCCACTGGCACTGCATTGAAGATCCCGCTCTAGAGGGGGAATTGTTTGTGCGCAACCTGTTTAACCCCAAATCCCAATATAATTCTCGACTGTTCCCACTTAATTACACTTCTCCCACCGCAATTTACTGCCCCAAAGGCGTGGCCGCCTCACCTGTGTAAGAGAACTGCAGTTTCAGACACGGGACAGGGCGAGAAAAATTAGAGCCTATCGCGACAATCCAAAGCCTGCAGTTTGCAAGCGAAGCGCGGTTGACGATTCCATCTTCGCTTCTCCAGTAATCTGGGTGATCTCTTGCTTACCACACCTCCACCCCCAAGGCTCAATGGAAAAAGCAACGCCTAGGTTGAACGAGATCCACAGCTCGAGAGATACACTTCTGGAAGAGAGCGAATCTCTTGCCAAGGAAGGGTGAGCCCTCTCTCGCGACAACCCCCCCCTCCCCTGCCCCCCAAATTGAAAACAGCCAGAGGGGAAATCAACCAATCTCAGACCTGAGACAGACACACATACAAACAAACGCAGCCCTGCAATATGAAGAGCAAGCGTCGCTTCACTCACCGTCCCTGCCTTTTGGGCGACAGCGAGAAGCGAAGTGTGTGAGCCTCGCTTGCTACATTCAGGCGGCGGAGAGCGGAGCAGCCTCGTGCGGCGGCCGGTCCGATCAGACGCTGCGCAAGTTGGGTCTTTCGCAGAGGCGGGCTCTGCCGATGTTGCCTTTCGCTGCCATTTTAGCCTCCCTAGAGCCGACTTGCCTTGCAAGGTTTGCTGTTTGCCCCCCCTCCCGCCTCCTCTTCCCCGGCCTCCCTTTGGGTTGCGCCCGGCTGCCTGGTTCGGTCTGGTTGCCGAACGCAAAGCGACGGCGCAGTGCAGTGTGCCCCCACCAGCGGAGATGCGCTACGCCCGTGGGGGGAGAGAAGGCGAGAGAGAGGAAGGAAGCGAGCAGGCGGCGGCAGCGGCAGCCGCGGCTGTTGCCCGCCCGCGACGGGAGATCGGCCAGGCGGAGGGGGGCGGGGGAGGCGGGCAGCCACCGCCTCCCCTCGCGCGCAGCGGGAAGGCGGGAGAGAAGGAGGGGGAAACGAAAGCAAAAGGCACACCCCAGAGTGTGGACCTGTTGGAGATGCGCAGCTTTTTCTTTTAGCCCGAGCTACTTTTCAGCACCTCAAGGTTACGACCGTGGAGCCTACTTCGGGACTGCCACTTTCCGTCAACAAATGCTTAGTGCCCGAGCACGTGCTGGGGGGGGGGGGAGTGTTAAGCAGAAGAACAAAGCGCATGGCCAGAGTGCTTTCGATTCTCGCCTCTCCCCTCCGGAACCCTTCCCTGCTTCTCTAGCATGACAGTCCTGGCCCCGCAGACGCTGGGCTGCTCCTTTAGTCTTGATCTGGGAGGAGAGGCTCAGCCTGTACGCGGGGCTAAATCCACACATCTCGGATTGGTTGGTGGGAGGGGAGTTCCAGTCAATTAGGTTCCATGATAGGAGAAAACCATATTTTATACCTCCTGGGCATTTTTTTATATGCTGCCCTTGTGTCATTTTCTGCCATCCCTGAAGCTTTGTATACAAATGGGGCATGCAGCTAAGTGCGGCAAGACCTGATTAATTTAAACCTTCATCCTCCCCCCCTTTTTTGTGGGAGAGGGATTTCACAAATTGGGCCTATGTAACTACAGACCTAGGTAAGGTAACTTGTGTTCCTGTGCCATGCCTGCTGGATGCTCTGCTAGGTAAAAGGCATCAGGAATGAGGAAACATTTATTTTACTTTTTAAAAATAAAATCCACCTACTTCAATCTAGGTCACTTGCCATTAAAAAATAAATAAATCACAGGCACACAGGATCTGTACACAGAAATTAGCTTTCATGCCTCTGCAAGGTGACCGCCTCTGACTGCTCTGCTCGTGGCCTCGGAAGGAAGCTGGCTCTGACCCACACTTTTCCTCAGCTCCACTCTGCTTCTGAAAGTGGCTCAGAAGAGCCATCTTCCTCAACCTCTCCTGACTTTTGATTCTCAGGGGGCTGTTTCCAAACAGCAGCACCAGATTTCCTATTTCACCGTACTTTCATACTCACAAGGAGCAGGCCCTCACTCCCAAGCAGGCCTTTACATCCACCCCTGACTGGGAGAATTTGAGGCCACAGCACTGGTAGCATCATAGCTCTCAGTCTCCTAAGTCAGCTACAGTACCTAGAAGATGCTGCCACCAGCATCATTCTACTTCTCCCTTCCCCATTTCCCCCGTGGCATGGATCCCAGTGTAAGGTGAGCAAAAAATGCACCCTTTTATTTGCTGTCTGCTCTCCCTCTTCCCAGTTCCTACTAGAGTACAAATGGATGCCAAGTATCCTGAACCTATATTAGTTATGCAGAAGAGGGCATTTCAGCAGGTGCAGTGATTCATGCAGGAGTCAGAATGGCTGTACCTGCTGAAAATCTAGTGATTCCTTTCTGCTTCTTTCCCTTTGCAAGAAATTTTGCACGATGACAGTAACTTAATGCAATCCTATACATGTATACTCAGAAGTAAAACCCACTGAATTCAATGGGGCTTACTCCCAGGTAAATAGGTATAGGAACTAGTCTCAAAGTACGTTTAATCTTTCCCCCTTTAAGTATCCTGTCATGCTTGCAATCATGGGGGATATTTTGCAGGATCACGTAGGCTACAATCCTATACTCATTTCCCTGGGAGTAAGCACCATTGAACTCAGTGGAACGTCTGAAAAAGAAAGACGTGGACAGGTATACTTCTGAAAAAGACAGTTCTCCACAGAGAGCTTTTGGCTTGAATTTTGCGGGTGTGAAGGGTGGACAAACACAACTTCTCAGATTTGTGGAAGGAGTGAAAATCTGGGGTGTGGCAGAGCGCATTGTCACCCAGGTCCTCCCAGCTGGCAGCCACTGTGGTTGCCCGCAGCTCTGCTGAGCAAACTGACTCACTGGCCATCACACTCAGTGAATCAAAGAGAAGCTACGTCAGCTCTAGCCAGCATAGCCAATGGTAAGGGATAATGAGAGTTGTAGCCCTAAACATCTGGACTCTGGAGGGCATCAGGATGCTGCCTCTGTGTAGCATCACTTCAAGGGGGTGTGGAAATGGCAGCCCCCAGTTGCTGGGGGAAGCTCCTGTGGCAGGGATGAGTTTTGGCCTCCCACCCCCAAATGTCAACCTCCCACCTCTAAATGCTGGAAATGCATCTTTCCTCCTCCAAATCAGGCAGCAAATTTATAGTGGTGGTCATTTTGGTTCAGTGGTGCTTGTAAAAAACCCACTTAGGGAGAATCTCTGTCTAGTGGGTGAAGCTGGACAGGGCAGTTGGGTGGAGTTTGGAGTAGGACCATTTGGCAGAAGGCACCGGCCCTCACACTCATTCTTCAAATGGAAGCTGTAATGTGGAAGGGACCCACTCCTTAGGTAAGGCTGGCCCTGTGGAAAAACCAGCACCTGGTGTGCATGGAACTGCCCCCCCCATTGTTTATTTCCCATTCCCTTATATTTTTATTTATTATATTTATACCCCACCTTTTTTCCTGCAAGGAACCCAAGGCGGCTTACATAATCCTCCTCCTCAACATCATCTCCATTTTATCCTCACAACAACCCTGTGAGGTAGGTTAGGCTGAGAGGCAGTGACTGGCCCAAAGTCACCCAGTAATTTTCATGGCTGAGCGAGGACTAGAACCCGGATCTCCTGAGTCCCAGTCCAACACTCTCACCACTACACCATACTG
Organism: Shinisaurus crocodilurus; assembly: GCA_021292165.1. Classification (NCBI taxonomy): domain Eukaryota; kingdom Metazoa; phylum Chordata; class Lepidosauria; order Squamata; family Shinisauridae; genus Shinisaurus; species Shinisaurus crocodilurus. The sequence goes on from CM037879.1 coordinate 186,178,396, forward strand.
GCTCTACTGTATACTGTAAACCCCAATGAACTCAAGTTTTTTTAATAGTTCTCTAGTAAATATCCCAGACGGTCTCCCATCCTGGCAGCTTACAGGGCCAGTCCTGCTTGGCTTATGCAGGAGCACTTCATCATGAGTACCTTGAGGCCTTTAAAATCAATAGCAAAATCCTTAAACATTGGGACTCCCATGCCCACAAAAAAAAATCTGGATTAGTCCGATAAATTCTTTAAGTTTCCCCAACTATAAAATGAGTAGATTTGACACTTTTAACAAGGTATTAATACATGTTATATCTGGGCCAGAATTCTTCTCTTAAGTCATTTAATTTCACCTTTGTCTCTCACTGTACACAACAAAACATCATTCCTCTGCCCAGAATACAAAGTTCTTTAGTGTCTGTGTTTTTAAATATTTAATAAATACTGAACTTGTGCTGTTGTACCTTGAGTCCTCTAAGAATATAGAATGAAATCTGCAAAAGTAAGCAAGCCAAATTAGGGGTGTGGAAACTAGAGCTGAGACCAAAGTCCTGTTTTGGAATGTGTGTGTCTTTGTCAAAAGACTGGGGCAGGGAGAAAGGAATCTGGGCACAGGGTGGGAGGGAGGGAGGGCAGAAAAACTACATATTTGGGGGGGGGGGCTTACTAGCAAGCAGTGGCTCCCCCCCCCCTTTAAAAACATTGTTTGGTGGTTGCTACAAACAGCAGGGTCTCCCAGGGAATGACTACATCAGCCTTCCCCAAGCCGGTGCCCTCCAGATGTTCTGGATTTCAACTTCCATCAGCCCCAGGTAGCATGGCCAATGGTCAGGAATGCTGGGAGCTGCAGGCCAAAATATCTGGAGGACCAGGTTGGGGGAGACTGCACTACAGCATGATGTAGCATCATTCCGGATGCATAGTTGGAAAAGTAAGAGATGGTGCTGAGTGGGGGGCAGCATTCAAAATGAGGCATTATGCTTAATGGGCCTGTGGGGGGGGGGAATCCTAAGCGGAGGACACCCCCCCAAAAAACAGCCTGTTGAGAACTGAGCACACTTACTGACTACTGAATGCAGTCTGACTGTGGGAGATGAGGAAACAAAACCAGAGGGAAGGGGAATGGAACAGAGCAGTGTTCCTCACTGCAAGGGCCACTGGCGGCTCCCAGTCCCCTCAAGCGTGGCTCTCCCCCTCCCTCCCTCCCGCAGCCGCTCTCAGCAGGGGCTCTCTAGCTTTGCTTTGTTCTTTGCTTTAACATGGGTCACCTGCTGTGATCTGGGCCACTGAAGGAGGCTTCAGGGGTGGCAGGAGACCTGCCATTTGTCAACTGTGAGGTGGCTAGCTGTGGTGGGGGAGGCGCCCAAGTGGCAAAGAGCAATGTGATTGGCTAGCTGCAGTGGTTCACTGCACTGGAGGGGAAATTGAATGCACAGGCGAGAGAGGACATGAACCTGCGCTGTGGGTCATTTATTCCACAACAGGGAGGACGTGAGCCTGTCCTGGGAGATGTTACAGCATTCACTAGAGCAGAGCACTTGAGTGATGAGAAAAAGATGCATCTCAGTCCAAGGATCAAGACTGAGCCTGTTGGAATTCACCTGCCTGGTGACTTGACTGATGAGGCCTTGCTTGGACAGCAAGGAGGGGGATGGGGTCTAGGAGAGGCCCAAAAAGGCCTCCTGCCAAGCCCAGTGCATGGCATTGCCACTTGATGGGATAGGGGTGTGAGAGGAAAGGCTTCTCATGGCCGGGGAAAGACACCCCCCCCCAGTGGCTTCAGTGGTGGTTTCTGGAGCTAAGGGGGCTCTTGCTTGAAAAATACTAAGGATCACTTGGAATAGAGTATCCTAATAATAATAATAAATTTATTTCTTACCCACCTCTCCGTCTAGATTGAGGCGGGGAACAACAAAAATACAAAATACATAAACTAATCAACACATCATACTATTAAAACATCTTTAAACTACTTAAAAACATTATAAAACATCTTAAAAGCATCTTAAAAGCAACCTAAAATTCCGCCAGATAGGCTTGCCGGAAGAGATCAGTCTTAATGGCTTTTTAAAATTCTAAGATACTGCTAAGTTGATGAATCTCCTCCGGCAGGCCATTCCATAATTTGGGAGCAGCAGAAGAAAAGGTCCTCTGGGTAATACCCGCCAGCCTAGTTTTGGCTGGCTGAAGTAAATTCTTCCCAGAGGACCTGAGTGTGCGGGGCGGATTGTACGGGAGAAGGCAATCCCGTAGGTAGCCTGGACCCAAACCATGTAGGGCTTTAAAGGTAATAACCAACACTTTATACTTTGCCCGGAAACTGACTGGCAGCCAGTGGAGTGCTTTTAGAGGGCATGGCTGGAATCTTGAAAAGAAGCATTCCACTCTGCAACATTTTATTATTTAATGAATAGCGCTGGGCTAGTGTTACAAAGCACATCAAATTTTGCAACTGATTTTTTCAGAAATCCCCTCCCCTGCCCCCAAGTATTGCACATGTGCAGAAATTGCTTAGAAAAATAAGGACAGCCAAGACATTTCATAGATTTCCATGAATACTTGAGAACTTGCCTTCTCTTATGTTATGCCTTTTTCTCCAGGGGTATAAAAATGTGTAATGTTTTATGTTGCTTTTAACTCTTAATTCTTCTGATATGTTTATGCTGCTTGATATTGGCTATTTTAGTTTGTTGCTTTAATTCCTGATCTTATTGTTTTACTGTAAGTTTTGTTACCCACCCTGGAAATGCATGTACTGAAGAACAATAACGTGGTTTCTGCACAGCAGAAAACTAAAGGGACATTTCTAATTATAAAAATTATGTTTCCAAGCAAGTTTGTGTATTCAACAGTTTTTGCTTTTGGTTCTTTGTTGCTGGTTTAGAAGTGCAATTCCAGAGATCAATTACCAGACCGAATACTGGTAGCACAAGAGCAAATACCAAATAGTAAGCTATCAAATTCTTAGCAGAAATTGATATGTTTAGCCAACAGCTAGCTGGGCTTGGTAACCAAGGCAAATACATTTTTCTTTTCACACTTTTTGCTTTTATCATGAGGTGGGATATTTTGAGTTAATTGTTAAAATATCATCATAATAAAGCCACATCTCCTTTTCATATTTGGGAGTGTCCTGTGTATGATTCAAATGGTACACAAGTTGGGAAAAAGAATCACAGCATGATTGCTAAATCATGATTGCTAAATACTTTTAATTCTCTCTGTGTGTATTTAAATTCCAAAGCCTATCACCATCCATAACTGGAAATATTGTGGGGAGGGGAGAGAGAATCACATTTAGAGAATATAAATTATTTTTTTTGCTAGGCAAGCCAATTTAAGGTAGAAAAATTCTCTGGAGAGTGCAAGCAGGAGAGCCAGTGTGGCACAGTGGTTAGAGTGTTGGACTGGGACTCAGGAGATCCGGGTTCGAGTCCCCGCTCGGCCATGAAACTCACTGGGTGACTTTGGACCAGTCACGGTCTCTCAGCCTAACCTACCTCACAGGGTTGATGTGAGGATAAAATGGAGAGGAGGAGGACTATGTAAGCCACCTTGGGTTCCTTGCAGGAAAAAAGGTGGGGTATAAATATAATAAATAAATAAATTCAAGAGCCTACTGGGATGAGAATGTATGAGAGAGATACATATAAATATAAATTTGTTATAGATTGAGATGTATGTATGTATGTATATTTACACACACACACACACACACACACACTATCCCAACCCCCAGCCCAATTCTTTTAATTCCTTTCAATTCTGCTAAACCAGCTAGGTAAGTAATGTGTGCCACTATCTGATAGACTTAAGAGCCCTTGGGATTCCAAGTACTTCATCTGAACTGGTGAGTATATTGTGCTATAACTGAGCCATTGCAGTTCTAGCACAATCTACCTACCAGTTAAGCAATACCTGTTCAATGGATACGAATGAAAATCAATTAGCTTGGGCTGAAAACAAATATAATATAAAAAGATGACTCACTCCACATTTTTCAATTGCAGTCCAACCTGGGTTTGCGGTTGGAAAAGTGATGTGCAGAGCAGCAAATGGAACATGGGTTCAACTGTCAATCATATCCCTCCCAATCCACTTGCTAACACTTTCTCTTCTCCCTGGGAAATAGCAAAGTTTCCTCCTGTAGCTGAGTGTGAAGCAGGAGGAGGCTGTGCTGTTTCCAAGCCCTGAAGGCAGTGAGAAGGTTGTCTACACCTCCCTGCAGCTGACTGGAGTGCAGTGTGTGTGTGCCCAGCCAGAACAGAACAGTGAGTGAGTGAGGAGAGGTGGGACAGATGGTACAGCCAATATTTAATTTGCTGGTATTCACATCTGACTTTCCAATTGTAAAAACAGGAAGAATCTGTACTGAGATATCCTGGGTTGGTTTCTTTGGGGGGGGGGGATTTGTCTTCACCCTTGAAATACAATTATGTTTGCTTTGCATGATGATTAACGTGACTGTAAATCATTGCTCTAATTAGATGGGGGCTGCAGCTAGCCCTACCTCTTGTGACGGCCCCCTGAGTGGCTGTTTTAGAAGGCTTTTTGAGGTCTGCACATAATCCCACTGACATACACCCCCGCCCCAATCTGGACTTCTTCAACTCCATCATGGTCGCACCCAGGTTCCTGATCATGTGTACTTGCCCTAAGCGCATACAGTTGGACCTGAGTTGCTATAGGGCTCAGATGAACAAATCCTGCAAGGGAGGGTTGCAAGATGGGTACCTGGAACAGCTACTTCATTTCCTCAAGGGCGGTGCCATTTTGAAAGAGATGGCTCCACACCACAGAGCAATGATCTCTACTGCAAGGCCCAACGCCACTGGCGACCCTCATTCGCCTCAAGTGCTGCTCTGCCTCTTTCTCTCATTCTCTCTCTCTTTGCAGTAGTGGCTCACTCCCAGCAGGGGCTCTCTAGCTTTCTCTTGCTGTTTGCTTTAGCAGTGGGCTGCTGTGATCTGGGCAGGAGACCTGCTGCACATCAGCTGTAAGATGATAGCTGTGGTGGGGGAGGAGCCCAAGTAGCAAAGAGCAATGTGATTGGCTAGCTGCAGTGGTGCACTGGAGGGGAAATTGTACTAGCAAGAGAGGACGCGAACCTCCACCAGGAGATGTTACAGCATTGACTAGAGCAGAGCAGGGATGTTGAAGAGTCCTTGGTTTCGAGTCACGAGTCTTTGGACCCGAGTCCAAGTCCGAGTCCTTGGTCCAAAATGGTGACTCATGAGTCACTCCCAAAGCTGACTCCACGAGTCCCTATTAAAATCAATGGGGTTTTTCCCCAACAAAATAAGGCTATTTCAGATGTGTGGCTTAAATAAATTCCAGGGATGTTGAAGAGTCCTTGGTCTCGAGTCACGAGTTGAGTCACGAGTCTTTGGACTCGAGTCCAAGTCCTTGGTCCAAAATGGTGACTCACGAGTCCCGAGTCCCGAGTCACTCCCAAAGCTGACTCCACGAGTCCCTATTAAAATCAATGGGGTTTTTCCCCAACAAAATAAGGCTACTTCAGATGTGTGGCTTAAATAAATTCTAGGCACAAGGGTGCCTTTTTATCTCAAAACTCTGCAACTGATTTTGACAAGAACAGACCAGGCAGACAAACCCAAAATAACCAGGCAGGGAACCCCAAAACAGGCAGGCAGAGGCCTTTGTCTTGGACAATTCAAACTGTGGAACTGGTTAAGAAGAGACCAGGCAGGCAGAGGAGGCAAGGAACCCCAAACAGGCAGGCAGAGGCAGCCAAACCCAAAATGCCTGAAAGGTTACATTAGTAAAATGATTTAAAAAAATAAACTTGGATTGTTACTGCAACTAGGTCCAGACAGCACCTGCAGGTGGCATCAAGCAGGGATGTTGACGAGTCCTTGGTCTCGAGTCCCGAGTTGAGTCTCGAGTCCCATTAAAAATATTGGGACTCGAGTCAGAGGGGGGACTCAGTCCGACTCACGAGTCGAGTCCTCGAGTCCGAGTCCCCATCCCTGATAAATTCTAGGCACAAATGTGCCTTTTTATTTCAAAACTCTGCAACTGATTTTGGCAAGAACAGACCAGGCAGACAAACCCAAAATAACCAGACAGGCAGAGGAGGCATGGAACCCCAAAGCAGGCAGGCAGAGGCCTTTGTCTTGGACAATTCAAACTGTGGAACTGGTCAAGAAGAGACCAGGCAGGCAGAGGAGGCAGGGAACCCCAAACAGGCAGGCAGAGGCAGCCAAACCCAAAATGTCTGAAAAGTTGCATTTTAGAAAAATGATTTTAAAAAATAAACTCGCTGTACTTTCCAAAACCTATCCATGTTGCATTTGAGGAACACGATTTTGGAACACGAGTCCTTGGTCTTGAGTCTCGAGTCCCATTAAAAATATTGGGACTCGAGTCTGACTCGAGTCAGAGGGGGGACTCAGTCCGACTCACGAGTCGAGTTCTGGAGTCCGAGTCCCCATCCCTGGAGCAGAGCACTTGAGTGATGAGGAAAAGATCCATCTCAATCCAAGGATCAAGACTGAGGGTGCATAGCATTGCCACTTGACAGGGGTGGGAGAGGAGAGGCTTCTCATGGCCTGGGAAAGACCCCACCCCACCCCCACCCCAAGTAGCCTCAGTGGCATTTCCTGGAGCTAAGGTGGCAGCTGCTTGAAAAATACCAAGGGTCACTGCCACGGAGGAAACAAAGCAAGGGAGAAAATAGGTGGCAGCTGCAGCAACAGTAAGTAACTGTAGCAGCATCAAAAAACTAGAGAAGATTAGAAGAGCATTTGAGCAAGTGAGATAGCAAGACAGGAACAAGGGGGTGCAGAGGATAAGCCCTAGAGTGAAGGGGGGTGGAACAAGGAACTGCTGCCCTTTAGGGACGATTGAATCTGTCACACTGGATTTCACTCAGGGTCTCATTTTTCCACTGCTAGGTACATTCCATCCTGTTTCTGCACTGGATAGTGATTATCATCATCATCATCATCATCATCATTTTAAGTCTGCACCAGAATTCATACTGAAACTGCTCCAGCAAAGCTTCCCTGGTGATACAAAAGTTCAAACACTATTGCTGGGAAGCCTCAGCAAATCACTGGAAATTTATAGCAGACACACAATACAAACCTTGTATTTCAAGTTTCTGATATGGCCGGCATGCGGAGTACAAATGCACACAGAGAGTGGAAATACTCACTTGGGATGATCCATGTTTCATCCCACCCCTTATAAGCTGGTGAATTTATGCTGATTTAATGTATCCTGATAACACTACTTTGCAAATTATTATTACGGTAGCTTGCTGTACATTATCTTTCCTTGACCTGTCACATGGAGCTTTTTCATTTTTATGGGTTGTAGTTTAAAGCACAGGCTCCCCCCACCCCACCCCCGGTCCTTTTATTTCAATACTTTTATATTGCCATGGACTATTCTGTGACATCCAGCCACAGAAGGCACATCTAGTGTGAGAGGCAATTATGGAGTGTTGTTGATGTTGTTCTTGTTGTTGTTATAATAACTTTTCAAGGCAGGTCTAATGAATTCATCATTTGAATGTCTTTGAGCTCCACCGCAGGAAAAAGTATTCATCATAGGATAACAGAATATGCTATTGGGTTAGTGCAATGTTTATTTTTATTTATTTATTTATTTATTATATTTATACCCTGCCTTTTTTCCTGCAAGGAACCCAAGGTGGCTTACATAATCCTCATCCTCTTCATTTGATCCTCACAACAACCCTGTGAGGTAGGTTAGGCTGAGAGGCAGTGACTGGCCCAAAGTCACCCAGTGAGTTTCATGGCCGAGCGTGGACTAGAGCCCGGATCTCCCGAGTCCCAGTCCAACACTCTCACCACGCCGCACTGGCTCACACTGGCTTATTCTCCTATCTACAGTGTGGTGGGGGAACTAAGATGGGAAGGAGCTGAGAAACATGTATGAGGTAAACATTGGTGCCATTCGCACATGCAAGCAGAACAGGGTGATTGGAGAGGCAACGGGGTCATTGCAAAGGCAACCTGGAAACTTTCCTGAGCAGTTAATCTATATATATAAAAGAAGTCCTGACTGACTGACTCACTCACTCACTCATCAATGCCCAGCTCAAACCGGTTAATCTAGGAACGTGAAATTTTGAAGGAACATTGTTTTTATGACGTAGACACCCACTAAGGAAGGATTTTTGGAAATTCCATCCCTAACGGGTGAAAAAGGGGGGAAATCACCCCACTCTCATATCTCCTATGGGAAAAACAACAGGGGAGCAGTTATGCAAATCGGCCTCACCTCATAATTGCTGCAGGAGCCAATAGGAGCAGTTATGCAAATAGCCCATACGACACTTAGAATGTTCATATGAATTCCTGCAGGGGCCAATAGGGGTGGGTATGCAAATCTCCCCTAGGCCATTTAGAATGTTCTCTAAGGGGGTGAAAAGGGAGGGAAACTTTTTAAATGACTGACTTAACACTCTTCATCACCTGTAGACTCTCTGGATTAACCTGATTTTTCTTTAACATCAGATATTTCTGTCAGAAAAGATTTCTGCTGCCAGCACCCAGCCTAAACGTTACACTTTCAGTCAGAGACACGGTATCTTTTCCATACAGCTCTCACAGGCCTTCACGGAGAAAAAACAAAAAAAAACCCTTTTCATTTTTATACCTGGTTTTTTTATTTTTCTTCTTCTCCATAAAAAAAAAATCACAATGCAAATTGAAAATTTAAATGTAAATGGTGTGATTATACCACACACAGTCGTACCAATTGTAGGTGATGGAGCATGCCTATTTCGGGCACCATCTTTTGTTATGTATGGCAGTCAAAATCTAGGTAGGTACGTGAACAAATAGTTGATCATGTTGAAAACTGGGATGAATTCTCTATAATGTCCCACGACAGTGATGGAAACAACTATGCGCGCGCCGATGCATACTTTGACAACATGTCCCAACCCCATACTTATGGTGGTTTGTGCGAGTTGACAGTGGGTGGACAGCTTTTCGAATTAGTTTTCGAAGTTTATCGTAATGGTGAACTTCACGCAAAATTCAGTGATGAAGGTAACCCTGTAGAATGGTTACGGTTTACACAAAATCTTTCCGTCTGCCATTTTGTACCAAATCCTAAGATCCACATGAGCAAAGCCGCAGGCAACAGCTAGTCATGAATAAGAAAAGGGAGATAGTAAGTGAGGCCAGGAAGCTGTGGATAAAAAGAAGAGGAAGGGAGAGGCTTAGGATGAACCTCCTGTACCTCAGCCCTGAAAGGAACTCAACCTGTCAAATCCAAAGTTGCTGCTCACTTGGGTGCGGTTAAAGACTTCTTTGTGTGGGTCTGCTGCGAATGAGTTTGTGGCTGGGGACAATGTTGCTGGCCCTTTGGCCCAGGCTGTAGCCATTGGTCAGGAATGATAGGAGTTGTAGTCCAGTAATATGAAGGGTTCCCCACCACAGCTTTAGCTTCTGCCTAAAGTGTGGGCAATATTAAGAATTACTTGCCAAGTAGGGTAACTATCCCCCTTGGAAAAACCAATTTCTGTGTTTTCATTTGTCTCCATTTGTTTGTTCCCTTAACATAAACATTATTGAAGCCAATGATGCTGACACACAAATGCATGCGAATTTGCACTGGGCCCACCACTGCCATTGACTTTTGAGATTCAAAAACCAATGTTTTATTTTCTGATGGGAGAATTGGATTCACCTGTTATTTGTAAGCAATGGGAGGGAAGAGGGAAGTCTGGAAAAGGTCATTCAAGCTCATGTGAGAACAGCTACAAATGCTACTCATATCTAACAAGAGAAAGAGCACCAGAGTTGTCACCTGTGTGGGGATTCTACCTACCTACACAAAAATAGAGACCTTTTGTACAAGGTATGCAATCTTATGTATATATGAGGTATGAGAATTAAGGGAAATTGAATTCAGCTGTGCTGTTCCCAGGTACTTTCCTGAGCTGAAGTATCATATAGGGCTACTGTTATTCTAACGTTTTTAACGTAAAAAACATAGTGCCAGTTACGCAAATTGTGGCTTTTTTAATGTAGTTTATGCTGTTTTTTATGTAAAGAACATAGTGCTGGAAACCGGAAGTTCCTTTCCCTGGCTTGGCTCAGGTCCTCGCAAGCCGAGCCGGGGAAAGGTAAGTCAAGCGGAGCTGGGGGGGGGGGGGTTTGAGCCTGGCAAGTTCGCCAAGCTTCTAACCCGCTATCAAGCTCCACACACAACCCTAAACTGACCATCCAATCAAGAAGAAGATGAGAATGAAACTTATGAAAAGCAAATTGCAAGTGTTTCAAGGAGGCATGTTGTAGTAGTGATGGGGGACTTCAATTTCCCCTATATCTGTTGGGAGACAAATTCTGCCAAACATGGCCCCTCCAAGAAATTCCTGACTTGTGTTGCTAATAACTTCCTCCTACAGAAAGTGGAGGAAGGAACTAGAGGATCGGCTATCCTTGACCTGATTCTAACCAACAGAGATGAGTTGGTGGATAAAGTGGCAGTTTCGGGAACTCTGGGTGAAAGTGACCATGTTATACTTGAGTTCTTGATTCTAAAGGGAGCAAAAGCTGAGTGTAGCCAAAAACGTACCCTGGACTTTAGGAAAGCCAATTTTAATAAACTCAGAACAATGATAAGTAAGGTCCCATGGCAAGTGACTCTAAGGGGAAAAGGAGCCCAGGATGGGTGGGAGTTTTTTAAAAAGGAAATCCTAAAGGCACAATTGCAAACAATTCCCACAAGGAAAAAAGGCAGAGGACAACAGAAGAAGCCAGTGTGACTTCACAATAAACTCAAAGATGACCTGAAAACCAAAAAGGACACATATAGGAAGTAGAAGGAAGGGCAGGCTACAAGGGAAGAGTACAGGCAGGTAGCACAGAACTGCAGGAATAGTGTCAGGAAGGCTAAAGCTGAGAATGAGCTAAGGTTAGTGACAGGGCCGGCGCTACCACAAGGCAGACCCAGGCGGCTGCCTAGGGCACGTGGCGGAAGAGGGCGCAGAAACGCTGCGCTCCTTCCTCACCGCTGGCGCGTTCTTGCCCCACCTGCCGCCTCCGCCGCGCCTCCCCGCCCGCCCGCTGCTGCCGCCGCCGCTGCCGCTCCACCTCCCTGCACGCACGCACGCACACGCGTGCGCGCCTACCGTTGCGTCGTTTCCGGAGCCCCGCCGGCGTTGTTGCCTTGGTTTCCCTGGCAAAAAAAAAAGCGCGGGGGTCCCGTCGCGTCACTTCCTCCTCCTCAGAGGAGGAGGCGGCAGCAGCAGCCAGCAGCCAGCAGCGGGGGGGGGGAAGTAGGTGGTGGTGGCGGCAGCGGCGTGGGGGGGGTTGCAGAGCAGGGCTGCTTTGCTCCGGAGCCCCCCCCCGGCACGAGAGGGGGGCGCTAAATATAATTTGGCCTAGGGCGCCAAACAGCCCTGCACCGGTCCTGGTTAGCGAGGGATGCTAAGCACAACAAGAAAGCTTTCTTCAGATACATGCACAGTAAAAGACAGAAGAAAGAAATGGTGGTTCAACTACGCGATGAGGATGGCAAATTGATAACAGAAGACAAAGAAAAGGCAGAAATGTTCAATTCCTGCTTCAGCTTGGTCTTCCCCCAAAAGAGGGTCTATGGCCCCCCTGGCAAACCTGAAGTGCAGACTGCAGGGGCAGGATTGCAGCTTGAGATTGATAGGTCAGGGAACACCTGATTACTTTGAACAAGTTCAAGTCTCCAGGGCCTGATGAACTGCATCCTACAGTAATAAAGGAACTGGCAGAAGAACTCTCAGAACCAATGTCTATTATCTTTGAGAAATCATGGAGGACAGGTGAAGTACCAGATGACTGGAGGAGGGTTAATGTTGTTTCTATTTTCAAAAAGGGCAAGAAGGAGGAACCAAGAAACTACAAACCAGTCAGTCCCTGGGAAAATTTGGGAGCAGATTTTAAAGAAGTCAATTCAATCCAAACCTTGCCATTTCATTCTCCTGAAGGGCTGCATTTCAATGGCAGGAAAAGGCAGGTTTTTAGCACGATTTCCTTTATTACTCTAGGATGCAGTTCATCAGGCCCTGGAGACTTGAACTTGTTCAAAGTAATCAGGTGTTCCCTGACCTATCAATCTCAAGCTGCAATCCTGCCCCTTCAGTCTGCCCTTCAGGTTTGCCAGGGGGGTCATAGACCCTCTTTTGGGAGAAGACCGAACCGAAGTAGGAATTGAACACTTATGCCTTTTCTTTGTCTTCTGTTATCCATTTGCCATCCTCATTGCGTAGTTGAACCACCATTTCTTTCCTCTGTCTTTTACTATGCATGTATCTGAAGAAAGCTTTCTTGTTGTTTTTAGCATCCCTCGCTAACCTTAGCTCATTCTCAGCTTTAGCCTTCCTGACACTATTCCTGCAGTTCTGTGCTACCTGCCTGTACTCTTCCCTTGTAGCCTGTCCTTCCTTCCACTTCCTATACGTGTCCTTTTTTGTTTTCAGGTCATCTTTGAGTTTATTGTGAAGCCACACTGGCTTCTTCTGTTGCCCTTTGCCTTTTTTCCTTGTGGGAATTGTTTGCAATTGTGCCTTTAGAATTTCCTTTTTTTTAAACTCCCACCCATCCTGGGCTCCTTTTCTCCTTAGAGTCACTTGCCATGGGACCTTACTTATCATTGTTCTGAATTTATTAAAATTGGCTTTCCTAAAATCCAGGGTATGCATTTGGCTACACTCAGCTTTTGCTTCCTTTAGAATCAAGAACTCAAGTATAACATGGTCACTTTCCCCCAAAGTTCCCGAAACTGCCACTTTATCCACTAACTCGTCTCTGTTGGTTAGAATCAGGTCAAGGATAGCCGATCCTCTAGTTCCTTCCTCCACTTTCTGTAGGAGGAAGTTATCAGCAACACAGGTCAAGAATTTCTTGGAGGGGGCATGTTTGGCAGAATTTGTTTCCCAACAGATATAAGGGAAATTGAAGTCCCCCATCACTACTACTTGCAAAAGTGTGGGCAGCCCTTGGAGACATGACCACTCCAATCCTGCCCTGAAGATTCTGCAGTGAAGTGTCCTTTTCAGCACACTTTACAAAACACTATTTTTAACCATTTAAAAAGGGGAGCTGAAAGGACCCTTTGCAGCAGAATCTTTGGGGTTTTGGGGGGTGCTCATGTGTCCATGTGATGATAACCCAGGTTTTAAAAAGAAAAGTCAAACCACGGCAATCTGAAAATGGCTCACGGCATCAGCAGGAAAGGCGAGAAGCCCTGCCATCCAAGTGCTGCTCTGTAGCAAAAGGGCTTGACCCATGATGGGTCATGTCATCCAGGTTCAGATGACATGGCAACCCATCGTGGGTCAAACAACCCCTACTACAGACCATGGGTTGTTATAAACCAAAAATAAGCCACCCTGACCGCAACGGTCTGGGGTCGCACAATACGCTAACCCACCATGGCTTATAATGACTGGGTTCGCTCGACGCAATAATGCACTGTGGCTTATAAGCCACTGCGCATTGTCATGTTGTGCAAGCCCAGTCATTGTCTTCCATTTGTAATCTTCCTGTGTTTTCCTACCACTTCTTACAACAACAAAAAATCTGTTAAGGAGGGAAAGACAGAATAACTGTCTGCTTGGAAGCAACCCTAGAGTGGGGATGGAAGAATCTGTCACTTTCACTTTCTCTCGCATTTTAATTTTTAAAATCTCAAGTTTGTTCCATCCTGAATATGAAGAAATTTGCAAATTTTGGTAAATTCTTATATAAAATGAACTGAAACCAAGTTCTCACCCATCCATACATAGGGATGTATGCATGACTCGATTGGAGGGTGGAAGCAGGGCAAACTCGCCCTGCTCACTACCACCCCCGAGCCCCGCGGAACTTACCTTTCCCCTGGCTTGGCACATCTCCCCGGAGAGGAGCCGGGAGAGGTACTTCCGGGTCCCTAGTGCTGCGTTTTTCACTTAAATACCATAGAAAACCACCTTAAAACGGCCGCGAATAGCAAATCGTGGCCGTTTTAAGGTGGTTTTCTATGGTATTTAAGTGAAAAACACAATGCCGGTGTCCCATTGCGTCACTTCCTGGCACAGCACTGGGACCCGTTGCATCACTTCTGGGCTCCGGAAAGTCCACCAGGAGTCTTGCTGCTTCCGCGAGAGGTATCAAGTACCAGCGGTGCTCATTGAGCACCCAGCGAGTACCCCAAGAGGTACGTGTACATCCCTAAATTGAACCTCTAAACCTAAGCTATTTCAATTTTGCTTATTACCATTATAAAAAATAATCATGTAACTTGTAACGGCATACCAGGTAATATTTTATTAGCATGAGCCCAAGGAGAGCCAAAGGGTTGGTGCGGTCCTGCGCTCTGCCAATTTTGCACGGGCCGGCGCTGGAGCGGGCGGCAGAGCTGCCCCACAGCCTTCTGCTGACGAACAAACTCCAGACTGGGAGAAGGTGCGGAGGGAGGCCGCGTGTTGGTGAAACTACAGAAACTAAAGCGGTGTTTGCCAGCTGGAAAGAGGTGGCTGCTCACAAAGCGGGAGCTTGTGCTGCTGCTGCTGCTGCTGCTGGGTGGCCGAGGGGCGAGTGGGGACTGCTCCTCCTTTGGATGTGCCCGCCCATCCATCGGCTGGCTGGCTGGCTTCCCATCGACTCAAGCTCGACGTTTGTACATTTTTGGGAGATCCCAGCACACCCTGCACGTGCGGGCGCTCGCTCGCTCGCCACCTCACAAGGGAAGGGACCCCGCTGGGGAAGGTCTCCCTGGGACTTCCAAGCCCTGGCAGGGCTCGCTGCTCAAGGGCCCTGCTGGCTGGGGGAATCATGGAAGTTGCAGTCCAAGGCATCCGGAGGGTGACACTGGTTGGGGAAGACGCACACAGAAACCCACAGAAATTCTCCAGCGGGGAGAATTCTTTCTTTAAAGTTTCTCCGAAAATTGGTGTGGTCCTCCTGAGGCCCTCCAAAACATTTTCTGAGATGCCAGGAAATTTCAGGCTCCCCTCCTTTGGCTCCCAGGCCCCCTTCTTGGCCCCGGGCCTGGGTACAATTTCCCCCCTGCACCCCCCTCTCCTGGGGCCTGCTAGAAGAGGCCCTAGGCTCCTCTTTCTTTAATAGAAAAAGGGATTGGGGGTAGGTTCAGCTTGTCATGCCCTAGTGAGAAAAGCTGCAACTCCTGAAATTCCCTCCAGTACAACAAATATTAAAATGATACGAGTCCTGTTCCCCTTTTGCATCTGGCTAGATTGCCTACTTTTCAGCCAGCTGCCATAGCTTTGCCTTTAACAGCAGCTTGATGTGCAGGAAGTAGCAGCTATTAACCACACTATGAAAAGCTTCAGCTGCTGGTTTGGAGGGAAAAGAACAGGCCAGGCTGGATTTTTCCCTGTGATCCTATCAGATTTCCAAATATTTTATGTGTTATTTTATATGTTAGACCCATCACATGCTTGTAAAACTGAATTTTGCAATTCTCCTCTTTCATGCAAACTGTGCAAATGGTTTTTTGTGCAAAATAGACTTCTGCCATGGAGGAATAAAAGCCAAGTATTAAACATGAACAGCTGGGCTATTGTTCTTGGGGTTGAGGAAACTGTATTAACTTGTTCAACCAGAAGATTTTCAGAGTGGAATGAACACCTGTGATAAATCTTTCGTTAAAACAGATGGCAGAAAATGAGTCAATTCTATTTAGTACTCTGCCTGCCCAATGAATAATGAGTTTGTCCTTTGGACTTGCAGATGTAGGACAGGAAAGGGGTGTGTGTGAGAAGGGGAATCTAACCTAATCGCACAACTACCAGTTTCTGCCAGTCATGAAAACTATAATTAGTGTTGTATGATGATGATGATGATGAAGAAGATGCTATCAGAGGGGAGGCTTCTTCTTGGTGCCAAATCAGAATGAGAAATGGTTTGGCAAGAGTGCAAAGGCTTTCTGCAAAACTTAATCCACATGGGAAAAGGAAACAATACCTACACTGGGGCTTGGGGGTGAGGTGGGCTTGTAACATGGTATAACATGTTCCCTAAACAACAAGAAGTTTACATTACATAGCAGCATTACATAGTTTAATCTCTGCAGGTAAGAGAACCCTGAAGACTGCTGGCATCTTCATAATATCTGTTTATTTAGAAAAACAGAAATAGAGCATAGCAGACTCCTAATGCAGGTAGCACAACCCCTGATCCCACATCAGATTCTGAAAGAGTAATGGATGGCTACACTCAGTTTGGGCCAATTCTAGCTAAACTCTTAGCTCTCTCCCTGCCCAAATTCAAAACAGCACTGCTTCTTTTCTGTGCTACGCATGTGCAAACAAACACGCAGACTCCATCCAGCAAGTAGAATATGTCGGTTCAGAAAACATCCTTAGTCATCAACTCCCATTGAGAAAATATCAACGGATCATCCCTGACCATTAGCAATCATAGGTGGCCAAGTCTTTTTTGACACACCAGGATAGCATTCTCTTTACACCTGGGGAGATTTGATTCTCATCCAGACTAAGATTCTGTTCTTCTGGAAAGAGTTATGTAAGGCCTTCAGATTGAGAACTTCTCAAATATTGACATGATGTTAGCTTTAAGAGTTTTCTAGGCATTTCATAAATCACACGGTACAATAAACACTTCCAACCATGTCCAATAATGACTCCATTCTTTAATGGCTTAATGGCTGATGAACTAAAATGGTTTTGCTGAACTGCAGAGGAGATCAGGAGTCATGAGTAGCTCGGAGAATCAGATCATATGCGGCTGACATTTTTACAGCTTGTGAATTTCAGAATGGATGTCAGGTTTTGTTTTTTTTGGTTTTTTTTTTAATTTTTATTTTATTATTTTTAAAGAACACACATACAGGGGAAAAAACCCCATAAACCTACAAATCATAAACTCCATGTGCACCCATCACCCCGGGGCCAAAACCAATTCTATCCACATAATCCATTATTAATCTATATTCCAAAAATACATCATATCATGACATGGCTTACTCCCTTTCCCCTTTACTAAAACATAATCTAAAAATGACCCCCATATTTCCTTAAAATTATTTTTCTTTAATTGTCCCCTTTTACATTTAATACTACATGTTAGTTTATCATTTAAAGCAATATCCCAAACCTCTTTATACCAATCTATTATTAAGTACTGATGTTGAACTTTCCAATTCCTTGCTATCAGTAATCTCCCTGCCGCTAATAAACTTACAATTAGTTCCTTTTTCTCTTGTGAGCACAGAAGTTTCTCCGTTATTGATAACAATGCTAATTTTGGACAGACCTCCACATTAATACCAATAATTTCTGAAATTTCTACAAAAATTTTATTCCAAAAATCCAATACGCTTTTACAACTCCACCACATATGACCATAAGTACCAAGTTCCTGACATCCTCTCCAACACAATGGAGCACAATTACTATCTATTTTGTTTAATCTTACTGGAGTCAGATACCATCTCCAAACAGTTTTTAAAAAATTCTCTTTTATCCTTACTGACATATTTCTTAATATACGTCTGCCCCAAATATTTCTCCACCCCACATTCGATATCTCCTCCTCAAATTCCATTTCCCACATCATCTTAAGGTTATCTTTTTTTTGCTTCAATCCTCTGCATCATTTTATATATCTCCTTAGTTAACCCTCTAGAAGAAACATTCCCTTCTATAAGTTCTCTAGACAACACTTTCTTTTCAAATCCAGTAAACTCCCTCTCATACTCGTTTCTCTTCTTCCATTTCTTAGTCCACTGATCTAATTGCATTAAATTTAACCACGAAATTCTATCTGACCCAATCATTTCCAATATTTGATGTCTAGTCTCAATTTTTCCCATCCAATCCATTAATTTGATAACCTTATTTTCCCTAAATATTGCCTCCCAATGCTGTGCATTTTCTGGAAAGTCCTCCATTACTACAACTGGAGTTAACGGTGATATCCCTGGTATAAAGATCTGTCTGTTACTATTCCAAATCCCTACCATATTCTTCAAGAAGGGATTTTCTATTCTTTTTACACCAGTAATACTTTTTTTTGAAAATAGAAATTTTTCCATCCCAATTTCTATTTCCTGTGTTTCTATTTCTAACCACAAAATATTCTTCCTAACTAAAATATCCATAATAAACCTTAACTGATTAGCTATATAATACCACTTGGATGTCAGGTTTACCGCAGAGGGCCACTTGTCATCTTTTTAAATTCATGAAATGCTGCCGCTACCACACAGGAAAACCCCACATAAAAGTGATATTGTCTGCGTTGCCTAAACATGTTGTTAGTATAATATAGGGTTTAAAAAGGTGACCAGGGAATTTTAGTACCTGTGTACACACCCCTATTAATGGGACTGCACCACAGTATACTGTACAGACCTCTAAAAGTGTTCAACGCTGTTAACATGCTATTTATTAGGATTACATAATTCTAAAGGATATTTTAAAATGAATGCTAAAATATGGCTGGTTTTGTGATCACAGAGAAAATCCATTTAGAGCGCATTCCTATGCAGGTTTAGACAGAAAAAAAGTCCTACAACTCCCAGCATTCCCTTAGCTGTGTGGGGAATGCTGGGAGATGTAGGATTCTTTTCTGTCTAAACCTGCATAGGATTGTGTCTTTAGGCTGAAATCTTATGCATACTTCCCTGGTAGTAAGCCTCATTGAACACACAGGGATTTATTTCCACGACTTTGGCTGTGCTGGCACCGGGTTGACCCCCCAGCACTTGCAGGGATCTTTGCCGACCCCAGCGACCCCACCTTCCATGGCTTTGCACCAGTAGAGCAGGCAGTTGGGCGGGAGACCGTGGGTGGCACTGCACTGGCCGGACAGCAGCCTGCCCTGCCTGAATGGGAACCTACACAGCAGCTGCTGCCACCACGGGACCACCTGAGGAGGAACCGCCCCTCACAAAAGCCCAGAGAGCGGCACATCTGCGGAACAAGTGTAAAACTGACCAGGTGCAACTCTCCTGGGACCTGGTGGTGGCAACAGAGACTGCGGGCAAGCGGACTTGCACCCTGTTCAGAGAAATGAATGAGCAGGAAAGCAAGCGCTGAGCAAGCGAGCACCTAGTGACAGTCTGGTCCACTCGCACCATTCCTGCCAGCATCCGCGTGTCCAGAGAATCTGTGCATGAGGGCATGAGAGAAGTCTGTGACAGCCTGTGCGAGGGCATGACTGCAGCAGGTTGTGTCTATGAGAGGGCAATGGAGGCACAATGGAGAGGGCAATGGAGGCAATTGACAGGAAGAGGGATGCGCTGCAAAACTTGACCACGGCCATACGAGCAGCAGTGCAAGGGCCCCAACAGCAGCCACAGTACGTGCCATATGCCTGTGGTCCTCTGCAGTGGCTACTTTCCCTCCCCCCCCACCCCACCCCACCCCACCCCACCCCACCCCAGGTCAGGCTTCCCACCTCATGGTGCCTCCCGCACCAATGCGGGGCTCACCCGCACCTCTGAGGGATCCAGTGGTGCTCTCCCACTGTGGCCTGCAGCAGAGGATGGGGAAGGTCAGGCTGCCCCACAGTGCAGGGCCAGAGGAAGCAGGCACCAGTCACGGTGCTTCTGCAGCCCCCCTCACCAGGGTGCCAAGTCAGGGAATGGTGTTGGCTCCAACTGGGTGACAGGCACAGCACCCTCACTCTCCCTCTGCTGTCCTTCTGTCCATGAACCTGCCCTGCACCCCTCCCTAAGCACCTGAATGCAAGCTTTATTTGCCGGGTACTTTATCGGCAAGGCTAGCTGGAAGAGGAGTGCAGGGCAAGGCAGTTTGGTGCAGTTTGGTGCCCTAGGCAAGATCAGATATTTAGCGCCCCCCCTTCCCACTTGAGCCCTCCCTCCCTATTTCTGGCGCCCCCTTTAGCCCTGCACCCTAGGCAGCTGCCTAGTTGGCCTAATGGTAGCACCGGCCCTGGAGGAGTGCAGACATGTTGCAATCTGGGGCACGTAGAGTGCTAGCAAGGGGCACTGTTGTGAGCTCAAAGTTTCACTTTGGCTTCAATGGAGCAATTGGCTAGCATGCGCTGTGAGGTTGCCCAGCTCCAGTCCCTTTGAGCCTACCACCGGCGGCACATTTGGAGACTGAAAGAGAGCTGTGTTTGCAGTTGCTGGGGGCAGGGGCGGGCTGGGAGCAGTGCGAAGAATTGCCCCTAATGATGTCCGTGTTTTCTTTCCCTCCCTTGCTTCTGCACCTCCTACATATCCTGCATGCCCTACTTGGCAGTGCATCTCGTTGAGAGCCAGTGCTGCCCATTCCGATGCTACCTGCTTGTGAACAAGCGCCAGGCACACTATGCAACTGACAGCCTCCCACAGGCACCCAGACATGTGCTTTGGCTGGAGCATGCAGTGCTCTCCCAGCAGGACCCACCACCAGCGCCCCCACCCTCTCCTGCCACCAGCTACGGTCCCACCGCCTCTCCTTCCTCCCCCAGGGCTCACCCCACATCCCCGCTGAGCTCCCTGCTGAGTACATTCTCCCCTGCAAGCAGCCCCGAACACCCATCTTTTCCAAAGGCCTGGGTCTCCATGGCAACGGCAGTACTGTAGCAGCTGTGCCCACATGGCAACTCCAGGAACTCCCGCTTTCCCTCGCCGCTTCAGTGCACACAGCTGCTTTCCGCCCTGCCTTCCTCCCCTTTTGCCCTCTGCTCTTCCCGCACCCTTCCCGCACCACATTATTCCGCTGCAGCTGCTCCTGTTCTAGAGGTGGATTGATCTTCCACTACCCTGTGTGACCAGCTCCTTCATCATGGCACAGCAAGCGGTGGCCTTTGCAACACTCGAGACTGCAGTAATGCCAGTGAATGCCCTCATTGCCAAGAATGAGGAACCAGAGGAGGAGCAGAGCCACCTACGTAGCACACCGGCCATGGATTGGATGATGGCTGTTCTGCAGCAGCCATCCACAGGTGCAGGAGAGGGTGCTGCACAGGGATTCCTAAGCAACCTGTTCTGGCCGACGGGCAGGGCCTTAAAGTTGATTTGCGACATGCAAATCATGGCTGCCAAGGAATGGGGCTGGGAAGCCATGTCTGCAGATGCGTTGGTGGAGGAGCTAACGGGGGACAGGTACAGGGGTGTCGTGTGACGCTGGACCCTCACGCACATTGAGGCCACCTGGGCCTCAGTGTGTTACCTCAATGCTTACATATGATGATGCCCGGTTTGGTGTCCAGGGCCAGCTTCAACATCATGGCCAGTGAAATTGAGCCCATCCTCTGCTGCCCGGTAATGCACTGGAGCATCTCTGTGAAATGCCAGCTCACAGTCACCCTCCTCAAACTTGCTTTCAACATGAGCTACTTCCCCCTATCCATCATCTTTGGGTGTGGAAAGTCAACTGCCTGTGAAATCTTCAGGGAGACGGTGCTTGTGCTGAACAAGCTGTACCTTGCTGGCATCATAAAGGTTGGGAACAAGAAGAAGAACATGAAAGGTTTAGGGAGCTGGGGTGGGTGGGTAGATTCTATGCATATTCGTATACTTCCCCCCCCCAAATATGGGGGAGCAGTACTACAACCGGAAATCATAGAATCATAGAATAGTAGAGTTGGAAGGGGCCTACAAGGTCATCGAGTCCAACCCCCTGCTCAATGCAGGAATCCAGGTCAAAGTATCCCTGACAGATGGCTGTCCAGCTGCACCTTGAATGTTTCTAGAGTGGGAGAGCCCACCACCTCTCTAGGTAGTTGGTTCCATTGTCTTATTGCTCTAACAGTCACGAAATTTTTCCTGATGTTTAGATGGAATCTGGGTTCCTGTAACTTGAGCCCATTATTCTGTGTCCTGCAAACTGGGATGATCGAGAAGAGATTCTGGGCCTCCTCTTTGTGGCAACCATTCAAGTACTGGAAGAGTGCTATCATATCTCCCCTCAGTCTTGTCTTCTGAAGGCTAAACATGCCCAGTTCTTTCAGTCTCTCCTCATAGGGCCTTGTTTCCAGTCCCTTTATCATCTTTGTTGCCCTCCTCTGAACCCTCTCCAGTTTGTCTACATCCTTCTTAAAGTGTGGTGCCCAGTACTGGACGCAGTACTCAAGATGAGGCCTAACCAGTGCTGAGTAAAGGGGAATTATCACTTCACGTGATTTGGAAGCTATACTTCTATTAATGCAGCCCAAAATAGCATTTGCCTTCTTTGCAGCCATATTCAGCCATATTGCTGGCTCATATTCAGTTTGTGATCTACAACAATTCCAAGATCCTTCTCACTTGTAGTATTGTTGAGCCAAGCGCCCCCCCCCCCATTCTGTAACTCTGCATTTGGTTTCCTTTCCCTAGGTGCAGCATTTATCCCTATTAAATGTCATTCTGTTGTTTTCAGCCCAGCGCTCCAGCCTATTGAGATCGCTTTGAATTTTGTTTCTGTCTTCCAAAGTATTAGCTGTTCCACCCAACTTTGTGTCATCTGCAAATTTGATAAGCATTCCCTGCACCTCCTCATCCAAGTCATTAATACCCCGCTCATTACCTCTCCCCAGTTTGAGAAGGAACCATTGATAAGCACTCTTTGAGTCCGATTCTGTAGCCAGTTGTGGATCTATCTGATAGTTGTTCCATCTAGGCTACTTTTAGCTAGATTGCTAACCAGGATATCATGAGGCACTTTGTCGAAAGCTTTGCTGAAGTCCAGATACATTGCGGACGTATATGTGGGAAATGAAGAAACGAGACCATCAGTTGGTGTTTAACTGGGCCACGTTTATTTACATATTTACATACAAAGAACTGCAAAGGGATCGAGTGCGGGTTATTCTATTCTGGCCTGGTAGGCCGCTCTGTTATGCACTTGGGCGGAGCATCCAAAACCGGGAGGTGGCGAGGAATTCCGCCGCCTCCCCCTTTTGCACTTTCCAGTGTTGGGAGCCTTTGTTGCGTCGCACCCTCTCGGAGTCTCACGACAACAAGCTTGGCGAGAACAAAGGCCTCACAGGCGTTCTTGACCCCCAGATGTCTGAGTCTGCTGACCCATCCATCTGAGGCATCATAAAAGTGCCTGTCACCTGAATGGTGCCAGGGATGCTCACCTCACCCTATCCATACCCTAACCCGCACTTACCCGCCACAGAGAGGGACCAGCGCCTGCTTAGTCCCCTCTCCCCCACCTGCCAGGAATAATTTCCAGCAGGGCCCTTTGCAGATCCTTGATAAATACATCATTACCCTTGTCAGACAAATGAATTCCATCAATGCGGTACAGCTCCCTCCGGGCCAAAACAATATCAGGATGGGGTACATTATAACCCACGCCCCCCAGTCCTTTCACAATTTCTCTGTTAACCCTTCTGGCTGCTCTGTTCATAATTCGGGGGTTTGCGTTGTTCCGCCAGCACTGTCGTGGTATGATGTGAGACCAAATGATCTGGACCGCCGGCCACTTTTCCTTGATGTATTGGAAATCTGCGAGCGCCTGTAGCACCAGGGCTTTACTCTTGAGTAAACCCAAATCATTCCCCCCAAGGTGCAGCACCAGCAGGTGCGGGGGTTGTTCATTGAAGCCGGACCCAAACAGGGTTTTAATCAAGCTCTGCCACCGCAAGCCGCGGTATCCCAACCAATGTATTTCAGCCGTTCGGCCCATTCCCAGCTGAGTTCCTTGGCCCAAGGCTGCCGCCCTTCGAGCTGCCCAGAAAACAAAGCTGTGTCCGCACACCAAAACACGCACCGGTTTGGCCCCTGGATATTCTGCAATGAAGAAACAGAGGCCGCAGTATCGTTCATAGAAATTTGCGTACATAAGACCGATATGCTTGCGATTGCCAACGCCCTACTGCTTGTACTCTGTCGGCGGGTAAGCCTGCGGCTGCCGCCGTTGACGCTGCGCCAATACGGAATGAGTGTGTTCCAAATCGTTTGCCCCCTAGGCCCATTGCTCCCAGCGCTAATTTCGCTACAGCCCAAAATTGGAACTTGGTGAGTGGTGACCCATCCGCATGTTGGAAAAGCGGACCATCTTTCTTTCCTCTGCTGGAGGCGTATGTGCGTAATGCAGTAACTGGGCACAGTTCAGTTTCAGTGGCCTGGTAAAGGAATATGTCTGTCCCCTTAGCTAACTGATCAGTTTTTGACCTGCGCAATTTAATCTTTACCCCAGTTTCAATGAATGTGAGGTCAGCGTATTGCAAGGCTCGGCTTGATGAATCAGTTTTGGACCTAACCACCAGTTCCGATATACGGAATGCGCCAAAAAAGGCTGTTAATGCCGTGGCATGGAACAAAACTGCTTCGTAGTTGGACTTACATATGCCTGGCCACTGTGAATGTAAGCCCATAAGTACTTCTGGTGATATGGGAATTCTTGCATCAGGTGCTGGGGGGTTTTGTCGTGACCATCCAATTAGCATCTTTTTTAGCCTAAAGTCCCTCGAGTTATCGCCCCATCCTCTAGCTTTGGCTAAAAATGCCAGGCCTGATAGTTTTGCTCTAATTATGCGTACAGATGCGCCTTGCTTTCTAGCATATACGCAGAATTGTATCAGCTGTTCTGCTGGAATGGGCCATGTCTCGGGTACCCTGTTCCTTACTCTGAAGTTTTGAAATTCCCTACCTGCCCTGTCGTAGGCTGCCCGCGTACTGGGCGCCAGGGAACTCATGATGGCATTTTCAGCCGCAGACCTCCAATCTGCCAAAGATAGTCTGGCATCATTATAGGAAGTTCAGACGCCCATGGGGCTAGTTGCCTGAATCTTCTCATCTGATTTCGTGATAATGCATCAGCGATTCCGTTGTCTAACCCTGGCACGTGTCGGGCTCTGAACAGAATATTGAATTTGAGGCACTGCATCGTGATGGTCCTGACTAGGCACATCACGTTGTTATTCTTTGAGGTAAGTGAGTTAATTACTTGAACAGTTGCCTGATTGTCACAGAGGAAGTGTACCACAGAATTGGAGAGCTGTTCTGCCCATATGTGCACGGCTACGTATATCGGGAACAATTCTAGAAAAGTAAGGTCACGCACCAGTTCAGAGGATTTCCATTGCTCTGGCCAGCTGTTTGCGCACCACTGTTCCCCCAAGATGGCTCCGAAACCTAAGGTGCCGGATGCATCTGATTGGACCCTAAACTCCGCATCCAATAACCTGTCTTGTCTCCAAAATGAAACACCATTGAATTGTGTCAAAAATCCGGCCCATATTTGTAGGTCAGCTCTGATGGATGCCGACACCCGCAACCTGTGGTGTGGTCGAGTCAATGTTTGCATGGCATTGCACAGCCGGCGCAAGAAAGCTCTACCAGGTGCGATTACTCTACAAGCAAAATTGAGGTGTCCCACCAGTTCCTGCAGCCCTCTTAACGTGATCTTTTTTAAGTGAAGCGTATCGTTGATTTTAACCCGTAGGGCTTTGATCTTCTCCTCGGGTAGCCTGGAACATTGTTGCACTGTGTCCAATTCTATACCTAAGAAGGTTAGCCTATTTGCTGGTCCCTCAGTCTTTTCATGCGCCAATGGTACTCCAATTGTATTGCATAGTATGCTGAATTGATGCATAAGTTTTGCGCATTGATTGGAGTAGAGTGGGCCAGCAAACAGGAAATCGTCCAGGTAGTGAACTACATGTGTGAGGTTAGCTCTGTTCTGCACTGCCCAGTCTAAAAATGAGCTGAAGCGCTCAAATGCCGAGCAAGAGATGGAACACCCCATCGGCATAGCTCTATCGAAGAAGAACTGGCCCTGTAACTGGAAGCCTAACAGGTCAAAGTCTTGTGGGTGGACCGGTAACAAACGGAAGGCTGATTTAATATCGCATTTTCCCATCAGGGCGCCTTGTCCGCAATTTCGGACCATTGCTACGGCTGAATCGAATGATGCATATTTCACCGAGCAGAGGTGCTCGGGGATTGCATCATTCACCGAGGCGCCCTTAGGAAATGACAGGTTATGTATCAAGTGATATTCGCCGGGTGCCTTCTTAGGGACTATGCCTAGTGGGGATACCCTGAGTGATGGCATAGGGAGCGTGTCGAAAGGGCCGAGGACCCTCCCCTCTTTTATCTCTTTTTTAATTTTGTCAAGCGCTACCTGCTGAAGCTCGGCAATTGACTTTTGGTTGGGTGCCATGGAATGCAATCGCGGACCTGTGTATGGAATTCTGAAGCCGTATTTAAAGCCATGGTATAAATAACATGCGTCTTCTCTGTGTGGGTAGATGTCTAATAGGGGCCATAGCGCTTGTAATTTAATTGGACTGGGGCCCTTTGGGAACCTGTGAATGTCCTGTTCCGTGTGTGAAATTGTTTTGATTGCTTGGTCTGGTTTGGCCCTTAAGGGGTTTAAGCTTGGGGCATGTGCTGACGGCATGTGCTGCTCCACACAGCCCGCATGCGTGTCTGAAGTTACATCCGGATCGTTTGCAGCCTCCCCTTGAGAAATCCCAACAGACTGGCCGGGGTTGAACCGGCTGACCCGGTGAACTGTACGCGCCGGGGGATCCCTGGTATTTAGCCATGATGTGCCCAGTGGCCGCTCTTTCCCCAAAAATTGGCCGTGCTGGAATTGTGTATTCCATCCATATATCGCTGTCCTTAATGTCCCATCTGATGTACCGATCTGCTGCCGCCTTCTCCCGGAAAGCCTCGTCATACTGTAGCCACGCTGAACCTTCGTAGCAGGAGTATGCCCTGAATATTATGTCGAGGTATTTAACCAGTACGACACCTTTTTCTGGGTATTTCTGTAGAACTACTCCTTGGTAGGTCAAGTATCCCGCTAACCAGTTAGACCATGTGCGCGGGGGTTTCTTCTTTTTTGCCCTTTCTTTCTCTGCGTCGCTAAGTTTCTCTAATTCTTGTGTTTCAGGTTCCCTTTGCAAAAGGGAGAACATGTCAATGAACTCCCCCCTTAATATTTTTTCCCTTGTGGATTGAGTTAGATGGAAGCCAAGTGGGAATGACGGCCCTCCGTGGTATCTATTTCCGGCAGTTGAGTTCGGGTAGTTATCTACAGCTGCCGGTGCAAAACCCATCGCACCAGGTGTGTTTGGCCCGCCCCACGCTGGTGCGCATGCTTCAGCCAGCGTTGTAGTGCCCCCTGCCTGTGGGTTGGGAAGTGTATAGAGGGCCACTTGTTGTGTGTTATTTGAGTTCGTTGGGACAGCATTGTCCCTATGTGCTTGGCCTGCTTCTGCCGCCGCGATGGATGCTGTATTAGAGACAGCCTGGGTGTTGTGTGTACCCTGCCGCTCTGCCTGACTTGTATTTGATGTTGTCGGTCTGTCGGGGCTGCCGGCATTCGTGTTATTGCTCCCGGCTACCTGCGACTGCCCGCTGACATTTGACCCGGAATTACGACCCCCTAACGCTTGTGCTAGTATGTTGACAAACTCCTGCAGTGACACCTGGGGTGTGCTAGGTGTCCCTGTTCTGGCTGGTGTTAGTCTTGCCACAGGCGTTGTGGGGGGGTACAAATTCGTGGAGGAGTGCCTGTACCTGTCATGGTGTTGGTCAGAGCCTCTGCTCAGTGTATCATGACTCATGTACTCACCGTCGCGCGTTGACGGTCCCGGGTGAGGTTCCTGTTCTTGTGCGTAGGGGGGGCTTCTGTCACTGTTGATCATTGCTTGTTGGCTTCTGTATGTACTCGCCCTGTCGTTACTGGGTGACCATCTCGAGTGATGATCATCTCTCCTATCCCTGGGGCTGACACCGGGTGATGCGTATTGTTTTCGGACAGCTGCATCGGTCGTGGCCGCTACAGCATCAATGCAATCTGCAAGGGAATGCCATAGTGCACGTTGTAATTGCCCTCTTGTACGCAACTTTTCTCCACTCACCTGCGCACTCGGTGCCCGGTGTCCCCCCAGCTGGTTTGCTGCTTCTTCGGCTGCCTCGACTTGGTGTGTGAGGGTAGATAAGTCGATCTCTTCTTCGTCGGACGAGGATGAGTATGTCACTAGATTGCGTGGTCGTTTGGGTGGATGCTTTTGGGCTGTATTTTTTGATATAGCCCCCTTGTTGCTTTTGCCGCTTGATTTCCTCTTTGAAGGCATTTCTTCGAGTAGGTGGTACACTAAATTGATGAAATAAAGTAAACAGTTAGCATATGTTGGGGGGAGATCAATTATGGGTGTGTTGTACCTGGGTTAGCGCTTTAGTCAGTTTATGCCAGTCTCACGCCCCGCGCCGTTGTTTTGCGTGTGCGGGCTGTCTCCTTGAAGTCACTTCAAGAATCTGGGAAAGAGGAAGAGCGAGAAAAGAGGAGGGAGGGGGGGGGAAACGGCCGTGCATCGTGTGTGTGCTGATGCGGCGGCTGTGAGCTTCGAGGTGGGGAGGCGGCAGCTGCCGTCCTCGAGGGACGGGGGGGCGGAGCATCCCCTGTCCCTGCCGTGGCCGACACGGGCCCGGCAGGCCTGGACTGCGTGGCCGGCCCTGCCGGAGGCGGCAGCCGAGAACCTAGAGGGAGAGGGGGGGGCGGAGCAACCCCCGTCCCTACCTTAATCCAAATGGCCCAGCGGGCCGGGCCGTGGGGCCCGTGCCCGCGCGGCCGTCCCCACCGGATGCGGCGGCCGTGCATCTCGGGGGGGCGGGGCCGCCCCCGCCCCCCCCGTAATCTGCAAGGCCTGGCAGGCCGGGCCGCGGGCTCGAGCCCACGCGGCCGGTACACCCGGCGGCGGAAGCCGTTGTAGTCGGGTGACGGGGGGGCGGAGCATCCCCCCGTCCCCGCCGCGGCCGAAACGGGCCAAGCATGCCCGGACCGCGCGCCCGGCGCTGCCGGAGGCAGCTGCCGAGAGCTTGGAGGGAGGGGGGGAGGCGGAGCAACCCCCACCCCCTCCGCAATCTACCAGGCCCAGCAGGCCGGGCCGCGGGCTCGAGCCCACGCGGCCGGCACACCCGGCGGCGGAAGCCGTTGTAGTCGGGTGACGGGGGGGCGGAGCATCCCCCCGTCCCCGCCGCGGCCGAAACGGGCCAAGCATGCCCGGACCGCGCGCCCGGCGCTGCCGGAGGCAGCTGCCGAGAGCTTGGAGGGAGGGGGGGAGGCGGAGCAACCCCCGCCCCCTCCGCAATCTACCAGGCCCAGCAGGCCGGGCCGCGGGCTCGATCCCACGCGGCCGGCCCGCCCGGCGGCGGGAGCCGTTGTCCTCGGGTGACGGGGGGCGGAGCATCCCCCCGTCCCCGTCGCGGCCGAAACCGGCCAGGCAGGCCCGGACTGCGTGCCCAGCCCCGCCGGAGGCGGCTGCCGAGATCCTGGAGGGAGGGGGGGAGGCGGAGCAACCCCCGCCCCCTCCGGAATCTCCAAGGCCCGGCAGGCCGGGCCGCGGGCCCGAGCGGCAGGCCCACCCGGCGGCGGGAGCCGTCGTCCTCGGGTGACGGGGGGGCGGAGCACCCCCCGTCCCCGCCGTGGCTTAAACGGGCCAGGCAGGTCCGGGCCGCGCGCCCGCGACCGCGCGGCCGGCCCTGCCGGAGACGGCGGCCGCGCACCCAGCTGGAGGGGGGGAGGCGGAGCACCCCCTCATCCCCAGCGCAATCCAAATGGCCCGGCAGGCCCCGTGCGTACATGGCTGGAGCTCCATAGCTGGAGCGGCCATTCTGGCCGGACCGCGTGGCCGTCCTGCACAGGGGACGCGGGCGGATGGCCCCAGGGATGGGGGGGTGCGGAGCAGGGCCTCGTCCCTGCCTCGGCCAGAGCGGCGAGGCATGCCCAGCCACGTGTCCGGGCCCGCGCGGCCGGCCAGTCACGGGGCGGCAGCTGGACAGCCCTGGCATCTGGCCCAGACCCTCTGTTTTAATTTTTTGTTCTATTTAAGTTTAAGCTCCCATGGTCTCTGGATGCTTGAACCCCCACCCTATTAATGCCTTAATGCCCCCTCTGCTTTCCCCATCCCTTTAGCTGACCGTGCACGTGTCCTCGTAGTGGTAGCTGAATTCCTGGTCTGCGTCGGAGGAGGAAAGCTGTGAAGGACCGAGCTGCGAAGAACAAAGAGGGTGTGGGGCGGTGCTGCAGGTCCTAATATTGGCTCCTGCAACCCCGCCCCCTCTACCTGAGCGTACCTGCGAGAACTGGTAAGTCCCGCCTCTTCTCCCCCCACGTCCGCAAAATTTCTCCCCGCCCACAGCTGCGCGTGATGCGGGGGAAGGTCATTATGTCCACAGCATTCCCACAGTTACCCAATCAAAAAATGAGATCAGATTAGTAAAGTATGAATTGGTTGCCAGTCATTTTGATTTTGGTGGAACACAGTAGGCATGCATAAGTTTGTAGCTAATTTGTAGCTGTATTCTGTATTCTGATTAACTGCAGCAAGTTTGTAGCTGTAGTTAATCAGAATAGCCCCCAGGAAATATCATCACCTGGAAATATATGTGACAGAAATGTGTTCTATGATATTGCATTAGCATGGCAGAAGAAGAGAAAAACCTCCTCCACTAGGTGGTAGTAAAGCAACAGAAATCACTTGAGGGAAGCACTTGACAACTGGGTTAAAATTTAAAACATTTCAAGGGAAGGAGTTCAATCTCAGAGTGAAAAGCCAGAAACTGGAGTGGGGGAGCTATTTTTCCCAAGGCATATCCTCAGCCTTATTCCTTATTCATCAAATTAAGCAGCACTTATCTGGAAGTTGTTCACACATTAGTGAATCTGGAAATCCTGTATGTACACTGGGCTGTGGGGCTGTATGCAAACCTACCATTTATTTCTTTATTTATTTAGAGCACAATTTAAACACCACCACTACCACCACCATAAAACATAAAAAATACAGCATGAAGAACATAAAAAAGTTAAAACATCAAAATAAAACCAGCAGCAGTGCCTAAGGTTTTAAAAGCACTAAAACATATTTTTAAAACAGAAATGCCTGGGAAAATAAGAACTTCATCAGGCACCAAAAAGACCACAATACAGGTGGTAGGTGAGCCTCTCTGGAAAGGGCATTCCACAACTGGGGTGCCACCACTGAAAAGACCCTCTTCTTAGCCACCCATCTCATCTCATTTGGTGGGAGCACCCATAGGGGGGGCCTCTGAAGATAGGGATGGGCGCTGAGCCCGGCACTCGACTCATGGGGCACTCATCATGTGCCCCCGCCACACGAGCCTAGCCTCCGGCAAGCACCCACTGAGGTGCTCGCCAAATTTCCAGGTCCCAGGTTCCATGCTGTTTACGTAAAAACTTTGCGTAACTTGCGGCCGTTTTTAATGAATACTATGTAAACGGCATATATTACACCATTTTCTACGTAAACGGCATATATTACACCATTTTCTATGTAGAAAACATAGTGCCCGGAAATAGCTTTCTCCGGCTCGGCTCACAAGAACATGAGCCGAGCCGGGGAAAGGTAAGTCAAGTGGAGCTGGGGGGGGGGGGGGATCGAGCCCAGAGAGTTTGCCGAGCTGTATGTATGGGAGGAGCAGGGGGTTGGACTCGATGGCCTTATAGGTCCCTTCCAACTCTACTTTTCTATGATTCTATGATTCTATGAGATGATCTTTCAGATAAGTGTACATAGGCAGAAAGTGACATGTGAAAGTGATGTGAATTGGGCATTTCTGTGATCTCTCTATCTCAAAAAAGCAGAGGTGGTGAGCATGGGCCAGGTTAACCATGACAGCTCTGGGGTTTGCCTATACAGTTGCATGTATGTAAGATCATTTCATCCATCACTTCCTATGCATCCCACAGTCTGCACATAGAGAGTTTCCTCAGTTACAAGTGTCTGAATTGGTATTCTGTCATCCTAGCTGGCAGGAGACAAATCTAAACACTCTGTAGACAGACATCCGGGGTAGAAATAAACCCATGAAGGGTTTACGCATTTATGAGTCCACGCATTCAAAGCCCCATTTGCACAGGGGTCTATGCACAATTCATATGCTCCATTTTTGCAGGGTATGGATCATACATAGAGACTCCATGGGTTTGTGGGGTGTAGACCCTTGTGCAAATGAGATTTTGGACACAGGGAGGTTGGGACCAGAGGATAAGATCCTGATTTCTCCTTCCCAACAATACGTTCATTTTTACATTGCCTGACCATCTGTACAGGCCTCTTGTATTTTGTCTTCCTGGAGGAAGGGAGGATATAGTTACTTTTACCACAAGGTGGCAGCTGAAGACTGAAAGTAAAGGAGCACTGTGTCAAATGCAGACATGGAGCATGTACTCTGTTCACAACCCCAAATGCGAACACAAATGGGAGTGCATTTTTTCAAAAAACGTTTGAACATTTCCAAACTTTTGATTGTGTTAAAATGTGTATTTTTAAAACATGTGCATTTAAAAATGCACATTTTTAAAAGAAATGCATTTTCATGCTTTGGGGGGGGTGTATTTTTTAAAAAAAAAAATACACACAGAAATGTGCACTTTCCCATTCAATTGTGCACTTGCCTATTTGAAAAATGCACTTTTCCTGTTTGAACAAGAAGAAAAACTGGTCTCAGACAAAAATGGGAGGGTGGCGAACCAAGCTTTAAATTCAGAGAATTTTGGTGAACTCGAGCAAAAGAATACTCGATTTGGGAAGAATATGGTAACTCCATGCTCCAGTATTTTTCTTTCTTTCTTCCTTCTAAACAAGGAATGTGACATCAATGGATGTTGCTATTAGATCAAGGTTAAGAAGGTGATCATTTAAGCCCTGTTCAGACAAAATATGTGTGGTGACTGAGTGACCTGGTTTGCATGATCTCTGCAGCCTGCAGGCACCTGGTTGCCAATTCAAGCCCTTTGCCACAGCTTCTCATGTTGTCTGAACTCAGGCCATGGGTTCTGGGTGGTTTGTTAACTACCCGAACAAGCCACCCTTGCTGGGTTTTGACAACATGACAACATGCGCCCAGCAAGAGAAATGAGCTGGCATGTGACCAGCACACACGGGGGCAGTTAACAAGCCACCATGGCTTATTAACCACTCTTGTGTCATGAGAACAAGGTGTGTGTGTGTGTGTGTGTGTGTATGGGTGGGTGCTTTCCTGCCCTGCCCAACCTTTACATATTCATCACAGCTTGCTAACAGAGTGTATATGTGAACAAACAGCATGCATGCAGGCTCTGTTCAAGGCCATAGTTGGGCTGGGGCCTGTTGGTGAAATGCTCCATCAAGTTTTTAAAAAAGACTTGTTAACTGATTCGACAACTTCCATTTAAAAAATGAGAGCTTGATTTCAGAATAGCAACAGTTATGGTCGAAACCCCACAAAATCCACCCACCTGACTTGCTCAGCTTTGCCCTCCCAATATTTAGGGTGGTCTTATGTTGGATTTTACTCGGAGGAGGCTCATTATACAGGTCAAAGGGGGCGGATCCCCACCTAACCATCCTGACTAACCTACTTCTTCTCATTGCTTGTGTCTCAGACCTTGTTTCCCTCCATAGAATGCAATGTAAAGTTGCTGTCGGATGGCGGCAGCAGTGCAACACTGTTTGTTCTTCTTAACTTTCTGCTTTGGCAAGGGGGAACACTGGGCATGTGCGATAAGTTGTGGTGTCTGCAGCTGGATAAGTTGTGGTGTCTGCAGCTGGTTCTTGACTTCAGCAGCCTACTCTGATTTTTGCCTTGTCTGTGTTTGAGCTTCATCTGCTCCTGACCTATGCTTCTTGCCTCTGGCCGCACCTGCCTGATCTGTCCCTGACCTCTGCTCGCCTTTGGACTCTGCTTTCTGCCTCTGGCCCCACCTTATCTGGTATGTGCCTGACCTCTGCTTGTTTCTGGACTTGCTCATGCCTCTGGCCCTGCTCTATTGTGCCTGTGCTGGACTTTGTGTGCCCTGGACTCTGCTTTGTCTGTGGCCTGCCTCTTCCTCCATCACCTCTGGTCCTGGCATTCCAGCCAAGGACCTGTGCCACTCCCGTCCCAGACCTGACAGTTTGCTGTGGCCCAACACGCCCCAGCCAGGGACAAGATGGACGTTGCTGCTGGCCTCCCTCCAACAATGGACCTAACTAGTGTCCTTCATGCCATGCAAAGTCAGGTGGTGTTGCTACAAACCGAGCTCCACCGCCCCACTGAGCTCCAGCAGCCCCTCTGCCAGAGCACTTCAATGGTGAGCAAAAGGCCCTCCATAGCTTCGTTAACCAATGCAGGTTGCTGTTCCAGATGTGCCCCGAGGCTTACCCTATGCAGTGCAGTCCGGGGTGTGACCCGTGCTGCTCACACCCCAGACCTGACAGTAGGTTATTCTGAGAGTCCGTGACTGGCCCAAAGTCACCCAGTGAGCTTCATGGCCAGGTGGGGACCAGAACCTGGATCTCCCAAGTCCCCATCCAACCCTCTAACCATTATGCCACACTGGCTCTCAGTTCTTAGTTCTTATTTGCTAAGAGTCCTACATTCCTTCATTTGGCCTTTACAAAATTAGTTCCTCCTTTCCTCCTCTTCCACATCAAATAAATAATAAAAACACCCTCTGCTCTTAGCACATTAAGTCTCTTGTGATTTGGTTTGCCCTCCTTGGCCATATTTTGCATCACTTGGTGTTGTTGTCTATGAGAGGTTGACTTTTTAACAACATGACCTCATCTTGAGTCTTCCATGGAATGCTACTGTTAGTTGTGACATTTCTGGGATAAATATATATTCTTGAAATCAGTGAACTGCAAAACATCCTCAAACTGTACAAGAGTGTGATCAATTAGAACATTGACCAGAATCGCAAGAGACCGTTGTGCTGAAAGGCCTGGAGCTTTGTTCATTACCTCAGGAAACTGTGAAAAGCTGGACTTTCAACCTTATTTTTGAACTTCTGCTTTATGAGAGGTGGATGAATAACAGAGGACTTGGGATCAGTTCGAATGTTGGAATATGATCCTTCACATGGAGTAGTTGCATGGAAGAAGTAGTTAGAAGCATCACTTCCCATGGTGGAAGATGCAACCAAGCATGGCAGTTGAAAAATATGCCCCTGTGGTTGCACAAAAGCCATTGGGAAGCAGTAGCTGTAGTTGTGGGCAGAGCAAGGAAGGTGTCCTTCCCCCCACATGACTGTGCAAACTGGGCGACTCTGTGCGGAGGCATTCCCAGCATCTGAACTAGCTAGAGCTAAAACGTAAAATTCCAGAAATTCTACATTTGGTGAATTTTCCTATTTTCCAGTTCAGGTGTTGGTTTCAAATGTTGACCTCTCAAGTAACAGTTAAAATGTTTGCCTCCAGATTTGACTTTGCACGCCGACTGGAGGTGCCCCCGCGGGACAGCCGCGGGCGGGACCCACGGAAAGTGACCACGGTCAGTAGTGGGGTAAGCCCCTACCGCGCGCGGTCACCGTGCCGTTTATCTCAAGGAGCGCCTCCAGCAACATCAAGTAGGCCGCTCAACAAGGTCTGCCACGGACGGCCTTCTCCTTATCCCATCAGCCAGAGCAGCCAGGCTGGTGGGGACTAGGAAGAGGGCCTTCTCTGTGGCGGCCCCCACATTATGGAACTCCCTCCCTAGTGACCTTCGCCATGCCCCCTCCGTGATGAGCTTCCGCCGTGCATTAAAAACATGGCTGTTCAGGCGGGAATATGGGGTGGGTTAGGTTTTTAATGAGAATTTTTTTATATTGTTTTAATTATTATGTTTTATTGTGTTTTATTGTATTTTAATTGTACATCGCCCAGGGTGGCCAGGTGACCGGCCAGATGGGTGATTGATAAATATAATAAATAAATAAATAAATAACAGCGGGCGGCCGTCCCGCGGGGTCCCCACAGAGACGGCAGCCCAGAGCGGCTGGAGCCGCCGCTGCTCCAGCCTGCAGGGACAAACAGGCTGGCGAAGAGCCCGCAGCAGCTTTGAAAGTGAAACACTGTTTTTCTTGTGGGAAGACAGGACACTTGCGGAAGGATTGCAAGCAGCAGAAGAAGGCAGCTGTGAAACAGCAGGGGGTGTCTAAGCCTACCTCTGGTGCGAAAGCATTGTTTACTCGGGTCACTACCATAACAAAGTAATGGATTTTATTTTGTTTTTGGACAGAAGCATGACTCGTAAAGACAACTTTCTGTTTCAGACATTAACAGAAAAGGGACTATTCATTTTGCAAATGGTCAGGTGTTTGACAGTCATGTTTTTGGAACTGTTTCTTGAGAGTTTGAATCAATAATGTGTTATATGCTCCTGAATTGTCGGAAAATTTACTGAGTATATCTCAGCTGACGGTGGATTTCTCTGTAGCTAAATGTGAAATACTGAATAATTAGGAGGTATTTTTAATGTGGGATGCTAAGAGATGGTTTATTTCTTTTATCATACTGTACTTGTAATGATGTAATGAAGAAATAGAGGGTTGTAATGTTGCAACTTCAAAGGTAAATGCTCCTATGCATGACATGTGCATTCATGCATATCACAGAATGTTTGGTCATTTAAATTTTCAGGCTGTGAAGAAAATGCAAATAGTGGTTGAAGGTATGCATTTGGAAAATTGTAATTTTCACATGAAATGTATTTCTTGTGTGCAACACAAGGTGAAGCAAGCTCCCAAGGGTAAACATACTGGGAGGCAAGCTGAAAGACCATTTCAATTTGTTCGTGGTGATCTTGTGGGTCCTCTTACAGTTTCCAGAGGAGGGGCACATTATTTCATGGTGTTAATTGATCAATACACGTGGTGCACATTTGTGTACATGTTAGAAAGAAAAGCTGAAGCATTGGACAAATTCAAGGTGTTTTGTGCTTGGGTGGAAAACAAGCATGACAACTGTGTTAACTGTTTCTTTTCAGATATGGGGGGGAGTTCAATTCAGTGCAATTTAATGCATTTCTAACAGAACGTAGTATTGAACACATGGTTGCTAGTCCATGCTCAAAGGGCAGCTCTTGGCTGCCTGAGTGGGGATTGCAAAAGCTAGCTTTTGCGACCTTGAAGGGGAAACAAATAGGGAGGGAAGCCTCTGCAAGTCC
This sequence comes from Shinisaurus crocodilurus, assembly GCA_021292165.1. Lineage (NCBI taxonomy): Eukaryota > Metazoa > Chordata > Lepidosauria > Squamata > Shinisauridae > Shinisaurus > Shinisaurus crocodilurus. The sequence goes on from CM037879.1 coordinate 186,215,199, forward strand.
AAAAGGGCTCACAGTGGTGGTGAGGAGTGGGGGGAAGCCTCTGCCAGCTACCCCCAAGTGGGTGAAACAACCCTACAACAAGCCATGGGTTGTCAGGGTGGCGTCAGCCACCCTGACAAACCCATTGTGGGTTCACATGACACGAGAACCCACGAGAACCCACAACACGGTGGGTTGTTGTGTCGTGCAAACCCACCACTACCCCTATGATTTCATGTCAGGAGCCCATCCAACCTTGCAGCAGCTCCCCAAGATGAAGAAGTTGGCTCGTGCTGCTCTAGATTAAGATGCTTGCAATATACGGTACTACGGTGACATACAGAGGAAATGCCCCTAGAACTTATTGCCAATTTTCTAAGCCTTTTGACTGTGCTGGTTTAATCTGATTGTCACACTAATTAATTTTTCTCTAGATTTTTTTGTCAATTCTGATAACATTCAATTAAACCCCAATTTAAAAGCTTTCATTTCCATCCGAAAATTCTGTTTTAAACCACAGGGATTGTATATACTTCTTTCAATTTCAAGTCCTGCTATTTCTGATTTCTTCCAGGATGGGCTACTGCTATTACTACTGCCAAGTGGTTCCATTTGTAGCAGACGTAAATTCAATGCAGATTGGTGAAGCTTGGCTGAAACCCATTAAGTGTGGAGTGGGGTGACAAAAGTCTCCTTTAAACACAGCAGCCCGTTGGACATTTGAGCCTTTTGTTCTTTCAGACCCTCAATTCAGCTGGACGCAATTCAGCAGGTCCTTGCTACATCAGATTCCCAGAAAGTGCAATTCACAATGATATGGTACATTGTTGTCCCCATTTTCCACCCCTTACCCCAACAATAAATATCCAGATTTAGGAAAAATATTATCCATGGAGCAGGTCATATTTCAGATGTGAATTGAAGTACATGACTGAGCATTTTCATCACTGATGGTATCATTGCAAATAACCTTGATGCATCTCTTGATTCAGGCACTGTTCATAAAGGATTGCCCTCCTCCCGTAATGAGGGCTTTATCTTTGTTATTTATTCAGGATTGTCTAGAAGGCTCTATGGTACAGAAAGAGGGATTTTAGATAGTGGAGAAATTGGGGATGCCACTGAGGAAGGATGGAAACCTCTGATGCTATTGGGATTTTTAAATTTTTTATTTTATTTTATTTTGCTTGCTTGCTTTGGCCCAGGAATGTTTGGCCCACAAAATAATTATTTTGTGTGTGGATATTTCTTTCCCACCAAGCATTTGCATCACATATCTGGAGCACTTGCCTGCCAAAGAGCAGATGCCATTTCCATGATACATTGTCAGTTCACATCCTAGCATATCGGTGTGTGTGTTTCCCATTGGAAGTACTGATCTGCGTTCTATTGCGTATGGTGTCAGGTGGTTGTTCAAAAGGCAGATTTATTGTGCATCTGTTTGGAGTCATTTTCATAGGTCTATTGCAGAGGTGCCCAACCTGTAGCCATGGGGCCAGATGTACACCACCTGAAGTCAGCAGGGCCCTACCCACTTTCCCCCACAGTCAAGCTGGAAAAAAATGCTGTTCCTGGGCTTCTGAAATCACTGTTTTCCTGCTACTAGTAGCAGTATAGAAACAGAAGTCTTGGTGGTGATCACTGGGGGGTGGAAAAGGTTTTTACCTTCACCTCCATAGCAGTCCCTAGATCTCAATGAGCAGGGAGGGAGATGTGTGAGGGGAATAGTGTATGTGCACTCCCAGCCCATGAGTTGACACCAGATGTAGCCTATGGCTATGGGGCCAAAACAGTTGTGCAGCCCTGGTCTATGGTTACTGTACTTTTCTTGCCCATTCATTGTAGTTCTCTATTGTACATCTTGTGGAACAATGTATAAATAAAATAAATAAATGTTTCTTCTCCACCGATCTACAGTAACTCTTAAGAAAATGCCTTGCTTTATCTGGGACATGTATATGCATGTATATGGTTTTCACTCTGGGAACTGAAAACCATGGGTATTTGTTACATTCCTATTCCTACCTCTCAAGCACAGCTGCTGTTGGATGATCCAGCATCCATTCAATCCTGTATTCACAAGAATATCTGTCTACGGTATCTTACATTTTCAATATATCTGATTCCTGCAAATCACATGTGCTATCAATAGCAAGACAGACTTCTTAGTTTCTCCTGAGAGTCTCATAGTTAAAGGCATTACTAATTGACAGGATTTTTCTCAAGAGCTGGTGATGTGAGTAACTTCAACTGTAGTTTGAAGGGCCAGATCAGTCTTTCCATGATCAGAAAACCTCCGTGTTTATCTTCACACAGTTTAAATGATAGCAATCACTGGTTACTTAGTTCAATCATTGTTATTTTCCTGATTGCAATAAGGGACAATGGTTGGTGATGACTGATCATGTGATTGCTGATTATAGCCATTTTGTACATTCATGAGATTAAGTGGTAACTGCAGTTACAGTGTGAATAAAATGTAAGGGTACATTCACATAATTGATCCAACTTTTGCAACAAATGCTTGCAGTTGGGTACTTAATACTCCATCACAGGCAAAGCTATTTCAGAGCCTTGATGGAATTGGGTTCAAGGCTTCAATCATTAGCACATTTAACTAGAAATAAGGTTCACTGAAATCAGTGGAACAATTCCATATTAAATGGGTTTAGAACTGTAAATCTTATCAACAAAATCACAGAACGTTGGAAGGGACCTTGCAGATCATTTAGTAGCAGCTGTTCCATCAGGCTGAAGAAGCTCGGCTATTCCATCGGCTCTGCTGGGATCAGCTGCTGTCTTTCTCCCTCAACTGTCACTTAGTAATAGTTGTTCCATCAGACTACCTGAACTGTTTCTATTCCAGCTGGTCATTATAAGAACTGTAACTTTAAGAATTGGTGCCTGAGTTTGCTTTTTTCCTCTTCCCTCCCTTTTTCCTTGTGTGTCACATCTTTCAGATTGCAAGGCTGAGGGCAGGAGCTACCTTATTTTCATTTATCTGTATGCTGCTCTGGGAGCCTTTTTGGCTTAAAATTGGGGTAACAATGATTTTTTAAAAAATACATACTCACTGCAGGAATTTTGAGAGATTGCCATCCATCCTCTGTGAAGGAGAGCCCACCATCTCCCAAGGTGGCCTGTTCCACTGTAGATTCATAGATCATAGAGTTGGAAGGCCATCGAGTCCAACCCCCTGGAGTTGAACTCGATGCCCCCCTGCTCAATGCAGGAAACTAGAGGAGGGTCTCCCATCCAAGTAATAACCAGGCCTGACCCTGCTTAGCTTTCCACGCTCAGACAGGCAGAGCCAGCGACATTTCTCCTAATGTCTTATGGAAAACTACTTCCCTGCAGCTTGCAGTCATTGGTTCTAGTGCTGCCCACTGGAGCAACAGAGAACAAGTCCTCCTGCTCCATCTCCTGCATGACAGCCTTTCAGATACTTGAAGGCCACTATCATGTCTCCCCTTAATCGTCGCTTCTCCATGCTAAACACACCCAGCTCTTTCAATGGTCTCCCATAGGACTAGGTTTCCAGAAACCTCGTTGCCCTTCTCCTTGTCATTGCCCTTAAAATATAGTGCCCAGAACTGGTCCTCCAGATGCATCCTGACCAGTGCAGAATAGAGCAGAACAATTACTTCCCATGATCTGTTGCTCTGCTTCCATTAATGCAATCTAAGTTTACATTAGAATTTTTAGCAGCTGCATCACATTGATGCTTCATATTCAGCTTGTGATCAACTTGGACACCTAGAGCCTCTCCACATCCTGTACTTGTGCTTTAGATTCCCCCCTTGCACCTAAATGCAGGGACTAAAGATAAAGTCCTAAAGATAAGGACTTTACACTTATCTTTGTGGAATTTCATCTTGTTGGCTTCAGCCCAATGTTCCAGCCTGCTAAGATCATTATGAATCTTTCTTGATTCTGTCTTCTATGGTATGTGTGTGAAAATGGTGTGTGTGAAAGAGAAATGGGTGGCTATGCCCACTTTGGACTATGGTCACATCCTGCGCTTGCATATCTGACCCTTGGGTGAAAAAGGTTCCCCACCTCAAGTTGTTTATTAAAAAATGTTAACAGCACAGGTCCTAGGACAGAGCCCTATTGTCAGGGCTTTTTTTCTGGCAGAACGCACCGGAACGGCGTTCCGCCACCTATTTTCAGTCAGTGTCCAGGGATGTGCTAAAAAAATCGGGAGTTTTTTCTTCTTCGAGTAAGCTGTGCTCGCTGATCACACAGCATAATTAACGAACATTGTGATCTTAAAAGAAGTTCATCGCCCATTAACAGAGATATCATCGAGCTCTGTGAGCCAGAGCTGTAATACAGGTTTTTCCTTTGAGATTCAAAAAACAGAGCTGTAATACAAGTTTTTCCTTTGAGATTCAAAAAACCGCAGTCTCTATGCATATGCAAAACAGTGGCAGTCTGGCTGAAGCCTCTCTCTGGCTGGAGGCTTCCCTCTCAGAGACTGAGTTAGAAAAAAAAAGGTTACCTTAAAATCAATTGGCACATGACATGTCTATATAACAAATTCTATAAAACATAATATTGAGCAGGCTTCCCTTTCAGTCAGAGTTAGAACTAGAAAAAAAGTTACCTTAAAATCAATTAGCACATGCCTATAAAATCTATAACACAAAATCTATAGCACAAAATACTTTTTCATTTAACTCCAGTAAGATTAAATTGGATAGATAAAATTGCTCCACATTGTGTTGGAGAGGATGTAATGTAAAAGGTGGAGCTGTAAAAATGTTCTGGAATTTGGGCAGAAAGTATTTGCAGAAATATCAGAAATAATTGGAATGGAATTAGAAGTCTGCCCAAAATTAGCATTGTTAACAGTTACAGAAAAGTTAGTTTGTTTAAAAAATACAAAAGAATTGTTTGTGAATTTGTTAACAGCAGCAAAATTAATGATAGCTAGGAACTGGAAGGTTCAACATGTGTCTTCAATTAATGAATGGTATAAAGAGGTATGGGATATCGCGTTAAATGATAAATTAACTTGTAATATTAAGTGTCAAAAAGGACAATTGGAGAAAGACACCTTTGTGAACATTTGGGACAATTTTTTGGATTATGTGTTGGTAAAGGGGAGGGGGAACAAACCTTGTCAAGATTTGTTATATTTTTGGAATATAGAATAATATCTTGTATATATACCAAAAAATATATATATATATATGGGGTGAGAAATATAACTTGGTCCCAAGAGGTGGGGGGGTGCACAATGTTTATGTTGTATTTTTTGTTGTTGTATTCATTAGTAGTTGTAAGATGTGAAAAATTAAAAATTTAAATAAAATTTTTTTAAAAAAAAGGAATGTAAAGACTATTGCCAGCCACAGCTTGCTGTTCAAATCAGCATAATCCCTTAGGAATTTAGCAAGAAATTTAGCATATCAGTGGGTTTTCCTAGTCAGGTCAATTAAGACTTAAGTCAATTAAGAAAAACAAACAAAAGCACACAAAAGATCTTGCTGTTCATGACTCAGTTGGATTCGAATTTGCAATAGAAAGGGAGAAAATAATCGACATGCCTGAAGTGCTTCGTGAGCAAGAGGCTTCAAAGCCAACTAGATCGAAAAAATTCTTAAACAGGCTGCTGCAAGATACTCAGTGCTGTGCTCCCTTGGGGGAGGCTGTTCTAAGGTACTACAGCTCCCAGCATCCCTGGCTGAGGAACCTCAGGATGCACACTGATGTCTGCTAGTAAATGAAGCTGGGGGGGGGATCCAACAGCAGCCCAAGATCCTCCTGTCTAGCTCAGCAAGAGAAACTGTTGAGCAGCAGGTAACTGGTGCACCAACAGAATCCCCTACACTGTCCCAGCCACCTAACCACAGTAGCATGAGCTCAAAATTAGTAGACCACTAGATGAGAAGGAACATGCTGAGGGCCTGAGGCTGAACCCCGACAAGGCCGAGGTACTTCTGGTGGGAGACAAGGGGAGGTTAGGGTTACTTTTATAGCCCCCCCAAATTTTACTTGCATCCCTGTTCTGTAAAGGGGCAGTTTTAGGGGCGGTCCTAGGGGTGGGTAGGGGTGTGGCCAGGGGAGGGGGGTGAGTTCCACCACCTTTTCTCTGAGATAAAAAGCCCTGCCTATTGTACTCTACAAGATCTCCCTCCAGGTTGATGCAGAGCCATTAATGAGCAGTATTTGGGTACAGTTGCTCAACCAGCTGTGGATCCACTGAACAGTAGCCAACCAGCTGTGGATCCAGCCAACATTTTTTCCATATTGTGATTGTCTACAAGGATATTGTGAGAAACTTTATAAAATGTTCTGCTAAACTCAAGTTATATTATGTCCGTGGCATTCCCCTGATCTACCAAACTAGTCACTCTATCAAAAAAGGAGATAAGGTTTTATTTGGCATGATTCATTCAGTATAAACCATGTTTCCTCTTAGTAATCAATGCATATTTTTTTCTAGATGCTCCAAATATTGTTGGGACATGCCATACTGTTGTGTAAATAAAAGTGATTGCTGTCTCTTTAGGCTTTTGCTTTTGTATCTCTTGACAGCTCAAAATGTTGTTGTTGTTGTTGTTGTTGTTATTATTATTATTATTATTATTATTATTATTATTATTATTATTATTATTTACATTTATTTATCGCCCATCTGGCCGGCAAACTGGCCACCCCGGGCAATGTACACAAGATAAAATACAGGATACATTTAAAACAGTATAAAATTTTAAAATCTTAGCCCACCCCATATTCCCACCTGAACAACCATGGTTTTAGTGAGCGGCAGCACCGGGGACCTGGAAGTTCCTCTCCCTGGCTCATCTCCGGGGAGATGTGATGAGCCGAGGAGAAGGTAAGTGCCGTGGGGCTCAGGGAGGGGGAGCAGGGGCGAGTTCACCCCCACTTCCACCCTGATCGAGATTTGCAGACATCCCTAGAGGAAACATGGTACAGGCAGTCGTTAAGAACATCTGACTTACAGACAACCCATACTTAGGAACAGACTTCTGGGTCCCCCGGCACTACATGGTTTATGTAGAGGACATAGCGTAGTATACTACGCAATTTGCGTAATTTACAAGATCTCCCTCCGCAATTTACGCAATTTGCATAAATGCCGATTTTAATGTATAGAACGCTATGCTATACTTACATACAAATTGGACTTAAAGACATTCTTAAGAACGGAACTCGTTCGTAACCTGGGGACAGCCTGTATATGTTTATTCAGTACATTAGAAGAGACGGTACAACAACGAAACCACCAGCAACTCATGGCTTTCTCTGGAACAACTTCTTAAGATAAGAATAGACAACAATACTCAATATTCACAACTATCCAAAGTCCAGCACATGAACTTCACTGTTACTTACCCTTTTTTGGTACTAAACATGTACACATGGAATATTTTGTGGGGAGGGAAGAAATGGGAGTTTATGTTACATGTTTTATATACTTGTACTTTTGTAATATTTTTGAAAATGCAAAAATAAAGATTAAAAAAAAGTAACTGTCTTGCAGATTTCAGTGTGGTCAGAAAAAGTGAGAAGCAGACTAGGTTGCTAGAGCTTGCTGGCAAGAAGCATGTCTGAAGAACTGCAATAGTGTGTGGGGATGTCCAAAATCAGTCCGTATTATGTTCATGGATATATTCACCTCCGTAAAATAACACTGACATCAGGACACTTATTTGCAAAAATAGATATGCAATGTTCATGAGGTGAGCTGAAACTTAATCCAGACAAGATGGAGGGATTGTGGGTTAGAATCATAGAATCATAGAAAAGTAGAGTTGGAAGGGGCCTACAAGGCCATCGAGTCCAACCCCCTGCTCAATGCAGGAATCTAGGTCAAAGCATCTCTGACAGATGTCTGTCCAGCTGCACCTTGAATGCCTCCAGAGTGGGAGAGCCCACAACCTCCCTAGGTAGTTGATTCCATTGTCTTATTGCTCTGACAGTCAGGAAATTTTTCCTGATGTTTAGGTGGAATCTAGGTTCCTGTAACTTGAGCCCATTATTCCGTGTCCTGCAAACTGGGATGACCGAGAAGAGATCTTTGCCCTCCTCTGTGTGACATCCCTTCAAATACTGGAAGAGTGCGATCATATCTCCCCTCAGTCTCCTCTTCTGAAGGCTAAACATGCCCAGTTCTTTCAGTCTCTCCTCATAGGGCCTTGTTTATCATCCTTGTTGCCCTCCTCTGAACCCTCTCCAGTTTGTCTATGTCCTTCTTAAAGTGAGGTGCCCAGAACTGGACGCAGTACTCAAGATGAGGCCTAACCAGTGCCGAGTAAAGGGGAATTATCACTTCCCGCGATTTGGAAGCTATACTTCTATTAATACAGCCCAAAATTGCATTTGCCTTCTTTGCAGCCACGTCGCATTGCTGGCTCATATTCAGTTTGTGATCTACCACAATTCCAAGATCCTTCTCACTTGTAGTATTGTTGAGCCAAGTGTCCCCCATTCTGTAACTCTGCATTTGGTTTCCTCTCCCTAGGTGCAGCACTTGGCATTTATCCCTATTAAATTTCATTCTGTTGTTTTCGGCCCAGCGCTCCAGCCTATCGAGGTCACTTTGGATTTTGTTTCTGTCTTCCAGAGTATTAGCTGTTCCACCCAACTTTGTGTCATCTGCAAATTTGATAAGCATTCCCTGTACCTCCTCATCCAAGTCATTAATAAAAATGTTGAAGAGCACCGGGCCCAGGACCGAGCCCTGTGGTACCCCGCTCGTTACCTCTCCCCAGTTTGAGAAGGAACCATTGATAAGCACTCTTTGAGTCCGATTCTTTAGCCAATTGTGGATCCACCTGATAGTTGTTCCATCTAGCCCACTCTTAGCTAGCTTACTAATCAGGATATCATGAGGCACTTTGTCGAAAGCTTTGCTGAAGTCAGGTATATAATGTCCACAGCATTCCCACAGTCCACAAGGGAGGTTACCCGATCAAAAAATGAGATCAGATTAGTCTGACAGGATTTGTTCTTGACAAATCCATGCTGGCTTCTAGTAATCACTGCATTGTTTTCAAGGTGCTTGCAGACTGACTTCTTTATAATCTGCTCAAAAATCTTCCCGGGGATTGATGTCAGACTGACTGGCCTATAGTTCCCAGGTTCCTCCTTCTTGCCCTTTTTGAAGATGGGAACAACATTTGCCCTCCTCCAGTCGTCTGGCACTTCACCTGTCCTCCATGATTTCTCAAAGATAATAGACAGTGGTTCTGAGAGTTCTTCTGCCAGTTCCTTTATTACTCTAGGATGCAGCTCATCAGGCCCTGGAGATTTAAACTCGTTCAGAGTAATCAGGTGCTCCTTGACCATTTGCCTATCAATCTCAAGCTGCAATTCTGCCCCTTCAGTCTGCACTTCAGGTTTGCCAGGGGGGTCATAGACCCTCTTTTGGGAGAAGACCGAGCCGAAGTAGGAATTGAACACTTCTGCCTTTTCTTTGTCTTCTGTTATCAATTTGCCATCCTCATTGCGTAGTTGAACCACCAGTTCTTTCTTCTGTCTTTTACTGTGCATGTATCTGAAGAAAGCTTTTTTGTTGCTTTTAGCATTCCTCGCTAACCTTAGCTCATTCTCAGCTTTAGCCTTCCTGACACTATTCCTGCAGTTCTGTGCTACCTGCCTGTACTCTTCCCCTGTAGCCTGTCCTTCCTTCCACTTCCTATACGTGTCCTTTTTTGTTTTCAGGTCATCTTTGAGTTTATTGTGAAGCCACATTGGCTTCTTCTGTTGCCCTCTGCCTTTTTTCCTTGTGGGAATTGTTTGCAATTGTGCCTTTAAAATTTCCTTTTTTAAAAACTCCCACCCCTCCTGGGCTCCCTTTCTCGTGAGAGTCACATGCCATGGGATCTTACTAATCATTGTTCTGAGTTTGTTAAAATTGGCTTTCCTAAAATCCAGGGTACGTGTTTGGCTACACTCAGCTTTTGCTTCTGTTAGAATCAAGAACTCAAGTATAACATGGTCACTTTCCCCCAGAGTTCCCGAAACTGCCACTTTATCCACTAACTCGTCTCTGTTGGTTAGAATCAGGTCAAGGATAGCCGATCCTCTAGTTCCTTCCTCCACTTTCTGTAGGAGGAAGTTATCAGCAGCACAGCTCAGGAATTTCTTGGAGGGGCCATGTTTGGCTGAATAAGTCTCCCAACAGATATCAGGGAAATTGAAGTCCCCCATTACTACCACATCGTGCCTCCTTGAAACAATGGCAATTTGCTTTTCAAAAGTTCCATCCTCGTCTTCTCCTTGATTGGGTGGTCGGTAGTAGACTCCAACCGCCATGTTCGTTTTATTCTTTGCCCCCTTTATTTTAACCCAGATGCTCTCAATGGGGCTGCCAAGCTCCTCTTCCTGTATCTCTGTGCAGAGATACGTATTTTTAACATACAGTGCAACTCCACCTCCCTTTCTGTTGCTTCTGTTCCTTTTGAACAAGTTATACCCTTCAATTGCTGTATTCCAGTCATGGGAGTCATCCCACCAGGTTTCAGTTATCCCTATCAAGTCGTACTTGCCCTCATGTATCAAGAGTTCAAGTTCGTCTTGTTTATTGCCCATACTCCGGGCATTAGTATAGAGACATTGAAGACTATGTGCTTTATAGTCCGACTTTCCCCCTACATTTTGTGGTAGACTATCAATGGGCACCGCTGGAGCTGTTCTCTCCATTGTGGCATAGAGGCCTTCTTCCATTGGTACCCCCGAGTTTATGTCTCCCTCCCCTGTTGGATTCAGTTTAAAGCCCTCCTGATTAAGTTCCTCATGCTGTGGCCAAACACATTCTTCCCAGTCCTTGTGAGGTGCAACCCATCCTTTGCCAGCAGTCCATCTTCCAGGAAGCGTAGCCCGTGGTCCCAGAATCCAAATCCCTCACGTCGGCTCCACCTTCGTAGCCAGTCATTCACTCGGAGTATTTTTCTTTCCCTTTCTATGCCTCTTCCAAGTACTGGAAGGATGGATGAGAAAACTATCTGGGCCCCGAAGTTCTTGAGTTCCCTTCCCAGCTCTTCAAAGTCTGCCGTGATTTCTTTGTAACTCCGCTTGGCAGTATCATTTGTACCCACGTGGAAGAGAAGAAAGGGGTATGTGTCGGTGGGCTGCATGAGCCTCGGCAGCTGCTCTGTCACATCCTTAATCCGTGCCCCAGGGAGACAGCACACCTGGCGAGTCCATGGGTCTTCGCGACATACTTTGGCTTCGATCCCCCGCAGGAGGGAGTCTCCCACTACGAGTACTCTTCTCTTCCTCTTGCTGTAGGCCTTGGTTTGATTGCCTCAGTTAGGAAACCAACTACTCTGGATGGAGGTTTGCAACTGCCCCGAGGTTGCATTACTTGGCTTAGTGTATAGAGTATATTCTATACTATATTCAGGAACACTTATCCACCACTGTGAATGTCAATTCCTGTTGCTCCTGAAAGTTAAACTCATGAATATTTATTGTATCTCTAAGGGTGTGCAGTTGCTTCCATGTTCCAGAGGCCAGTACAGTAATACCTTGGATTACAAATAACTTGGTTTGAGAGTGTTTTGCAAGACAAGCAAATTTTTAAATATTTATTTTTTAAAAATTGACTTGATATACAAGCGACGTCTTGCAATACAAGTACTGTAGTATGGCTTAAATTAAAAATCTCTGTACAATTTGGGGGGGGGATTTCGTTTTGATATAAGAGTGTTTTGGATTACAAGCACGTTTCCGGAACTAATTATGCTCTCAATCCAAGGCATGACTGTAGTCTTCCACACACAACTGCAATTGGTGCCACTCCACTCTTTTGTCTGCCAAGATGGCAGAAAGCTAAGACACGTTTGAATTTGCCCTAAAAACAAATAATGCCAACTACCTTCCATAGAAAACATGTAATAGGCTAGTGCAGGAACTTCAAGGGATCTGAGTGACACTAATGAGCTGTGTTTATATAGCTCCAGGAAGCCTGTCAGTGTGCTTTGAAAACACAGTAATTGGAGAATTACATATTGAGCGTGAGCACTGTCATGCTCTCATCAAAGTGGTTGACAAGTTTCTTTTGGGTGACTTTTTTTTTTATTTTATTTTTATTTGTGTCCCAGGAAAATTAGGCTTCCTCTTATCCCGCTTGTTTTGCTGCACTGAAGATTTCATTTAGGCCATTGAGTCGAGCAAGGAATGTGAATTAAAATAGAACAGCAGACTTATCTTCAGCTGCCGGCACCTCTGCAAAACTCTGCTGTGACATGCCAGTAGCAGCTCCTCAGTGATGATTAGACATTGGCCTCCCAAGCTTCCTCCACATAATAATTGGAGGGATTCTAAAAATTGGCCAAGCAGCTGTCCTTATCAACAGGGAGTGGGGTGGATTATCTGCCTGATGTTGTAGGGTGATGGAAGAGCGCATGAGCGCACAGCCTGAACTGTAGTAGTAAAAATACCATATTAACCCCTTCATTGAGGCATTCAAATTTATTTATGTGGAGAAAGCCTGACACGAGTATACACGCACACACCAGTCTCCGTCCTCCAGGGGAGGGGGGCGAGAAGGGGAGATTGGGTTACAGGGAAGCAGCCAGACAGACCGGCATTCCAGCAATGGAGGATCTCGCTTGTAATCCACAAAACCCAGGAAAGGACCATCAAGACCATCAACCTAACAGGGCAGTCTCAAAGAGCTGTAAAGTATCCAATACGTCACCTTCTTCCCGGGCAGGAATAAGCCCACCTGACATGAAGGGGCAGGCAATAGCCCCACCTGACCTAAGGGGCGGGAGAGCGGGAAACACAGAGGTAAAAAACCCCTCTCCCCTCCTTTTGTTGGTTGTTGGGAACCCAGGGTACTTTTGAGTACGAACCACCCTCCAGCAGCGGCTGGAGTAAGCTGTTTCCTTCCCCGGATCGGACAGACCCGGAGTTAGGCTGAAACTGACTAGCGTGACATCTCTGATCTAAGGTAACTGACTAATCCAAATGCGCTAGCCTGGGAGCCTGTCATTGATAAACTTAAAGGTCATGTCAGGTCTTATTGACGTTGTAGTATTTCCTAGAAAGCTGTTAGTTCCGCTCCATATCCTGTGTAAATAAATAAAAGCCTTATTTGGCAGTTCAAAGGCTGAGTTTCCTTTTGTTTGTGAGAAAACCTCTTAGGTGGTTTCTTTCGCTTGTACGGGCTGTAACGCTGCACTGGTTAACCCGTTAAGCGCCGAACTCACGCAAAAGATCCAGGTGCTGATCCTTCACATGGTGGTAGCAGTGGGATAATTGGAAACTATAGTTAACGGACAGAACTAACAGGGTCTAGGGCAGGCTAGCGGATTGCTGGGAAATAGTCAGGAAAAAGCAAAATGAATAGCCTTAGCCAGGAACAACTAGAGCTAGGGAGCAGTCCAGAGACCCCCAAGAAGAGAGGGGAGCCAGGTCTCCACAATGGAGTGGACTGTGCGGCCGAAGACTAAACACCAAGAGGGGGAGGGAGCCCCCTCATCCTTGCTGGCGGGGCAGGGACCCAAACAGTGGGGCCGCCCCAGCTTAACAAGCAGCCTCAGGAGAGGCGACAGGATAGACCCCAGGTTGGAGGAAGACCTCAACAGAGGGGTTGCTGGTGCATAGGAGGGGAAGATTTAGATGCTCTCTTCCCCAACCTGAATTGGCAACAGACCAGGGAGGTGATGCGACATCAGCAGGAGATGATCAAGCATCAGCAAGCGGCGCTACAGATGCAGCTGGAATTAGCAAGGCTGACCGCGGGCACCGGAGGGGGGGGATCCACTGCACCCCAGAGCGGAAGCACTCTGACCCCCAAATGGGACAGGAAACAGTTTCCCACCTACAAACCTGGGCAGGATGTGGTGATCTTTTTCACACTGTTTGAAGCCGCCTGCCAGGAACAAAGGGTGCCGGACAATTTAAGGATGTCTGCCTTGCGGACACAGGTCAGCGGGGAGCTGGCCAATCTCTTAGGCATTCATACCCAAACTGCCCCCTTGGACTATGCTGCATTCAAAGAAGCTGTGAGGGAGCATTTTGCCCTCACAGCCGAACACTGTCGCCGTAAATTTCGTTATGGGCAGCCCTCCCCAGGGGACACGTATGCCTCCTGGATGGCGCATCTGGGGCAGGTTTGGGATGCGTGGATCGGGGCTACCGGGAGGACCACCTTGGCAGAGGTACGGGAGCTCCTGATCCAGGAACAGGATTTATTTATTTATTATATTTATACCCCGCCTTTTTTCCTGCAAGGAACCCAAGGCAGTTTACATAATCTTCATCCTTCTCTCCATTTTATCCTCACAACAACCCTGTGAGGTAGGTTAGGCTGAGAGTCAGTGACTGGCCCAAATAATATTTCTTTGCATGGAAGTCAAGTCTTTACATAAGGAATCAGGCTTATGACTTGACTTTCTGCCCTCCAGCCTTTTCTGCAAGGTGTGCCTAGCTGTGCTTGATTGCCACCTACTGAAAAAAACCCCAACCTCTCCAAACCTTCGTATGGCTTTCTTAGATGCCAAACATTTTTGTTTGTTTGTTACATTTACATCCTGCCTTTCCTCCAAGGAGCCAAAGGCAGCACTCCTCCTCTTCATTTTATTTTCACAACAACCCTGTGAAGTAGGTTAGGCTGAGAGTCAGTGACTGGCTCAAAGTCACCCAGTGAGCTTCATGGCCGAGTTGGGAGTAGAACCCAGATCTCCCGAATTGCAGTCCATCACCCTAACCGCTACACCACACTGGCACAGTTGCTGCCCATTTATCTGAATAGTAGGGGTGTTTTCATCCAGACAAGGCTTTTCTCACACCATCACACCATCGTCCTGCCTCATTCATGGAATTTTACATGTGTGTGCGTACGTGTCTAGCCAGTCCCTTCTATAACAATCTTAAAGAATGTTCCTCTTTAAATGAGAACTTATTTTTAAGCCAGGGAAAACCACTAATGTTTTGTATTCTATGTTTGGATTTCACTGTCTCTTCCTTTCTCTCTTTTATACAAAACACAAAGATGCATAATTATAACCTTCCCCCACCTGGAGCCTTCAAGATTATGTTGGCCTACAAATCCAAAAATCAAAGCTGGGTGGGGGATTCTTGGAGTTATAGGGAAACAAAGTTATGGCTGCTGCTTTATTCGAGAGCAGACCCAAAGGTTTAAAAGCTGTTTCATGTCATTTGGTGGTGGTGAAAGGGGAAACAGATTATGAGTGCCACCCTATGCACATGTCTAAAAATAAGCCCCTCTGAGGTCAATGAGATTTACCCCCAAGTAAACATTGCTGAAGAATTAGCAAAAAGATTTGGCGCAGCAAAGTTGATAGAAGGGCCTTTACATGAAACTGTTTATCCACTAATTAATAGTTCAAAGTCACAATGTTTTGGTCAAAGGAATCTTACTCTGCAAGCTATCCATCTATATAAACATAGTTCATATCTTTATTGTAGGAATCATGACATATTACAGCAGGAGTAATTATCCTTCATCTGCTCTTATACCCACTTATGTATTTACTTTATAAACTAATAAACATTATCAACTTTATAAACTTTATCTATAAGTAACAAACTTACTTATGGCCATAAGTAATATTATTAATAAAATAATAGTAATATAATATTATTAATAGTATACTATTAATAATATTATAATATTAATGTTAATATTATAATATTATATTAATATTATATTAATATTATAATATATTAATATAATATTACTATTAATATAATATTATTAATATTATTATTGATAAGTAATATTATTATAATATTATAATTGTATTTGGTAATATTATTATTATTAATATGGCCATAATAGAGGTATATAATATGTGTTTTAATTTTAATATGCATGCTCATTCCATGTGCCATGTCCATGTTTCCATGTTCCATGTTTTCCATATTAACTTTATTTATAAGGAACAAACTACCGTAGGTTATGGCCACTTTTCATACCATAGGCCCTATCAGCCTCCCCTTCTCGATATTGCTTCCCTTCTCGTGCTCCCCCCCTCCCTCATTTCTCCCCGTTTGCATCGTCTTAACAATTACTTCTGGGTCCCCGCTCTGCACCCCAGTCGTTTCTTCTTCCTCTCATGGCAGCCCAACCCCTGCTGCCAATGCTACTAATATTTTCTAACCCCCCCCAGCGCTTGCTACTCTTCCCTCCCTTGCCCCCCACCCTTAGTTCTCTGTAACTAAGTTCTCTTAGTTCCCTCCTAGCCAGCACCTTCGCCGCAGTTGCCTTTTCCCTCTGCTTGCCACACAAAGTTTTGCTTTTATTTCACCGCCGCAGGCTTCCCTTCTTCTCTCTTGGTGACCCCCACATTATCCCTGGCTTCATCACAACCCCCCCACTCTTTCCCCCAAGCACTTGAGGTCTTCTCCTTTCCCCTCCAGATTCCTTCCCTTCCTCCCCCATTTTGTATCTAGGTCCCTAATTAATTTGTATCTAGGTCCCTAATTATCTAATGATCAATTGTTGGAACTTATGAAATTATTTATGTATTTATCTAACATTGATTTATCTATCAATTTACTATATGTAGGAAATTTATCTATGGGCTTTATGAACATTATTCATACTTTTATTCACAGTTATTTATACATGAATTATAAACCACTAATCATTTTTAGCATAAATAAGAACTATAAACTTCCTACAGCCTGAAAAACTGGACAAATGTAAGGTAAGGGTCCACATGGGTTTTCTTTTTTTTAATCAAATCATTTTTATTGTCAGGATTATCCTCTTTTATCATTATTTTTTATCATTTTGAATATTATATTTATTGTTTCTAATATTCATTTTTTATTTTATCATATATAAATAATATATGTTGGACTGGGACTGGGAGTGTGGGACTGGGCCAGTCACTGACTCTCAGCCTAACCTACCTCAAAGGGTTGTTGTGAGGATAAAATGGACAGCAGGAGGATTATGGGTTCCTTGCAGGTGTTTGCAGTCCAAGACATAAAGGTTGTTTTCTTGTTTATCTTGCTCATCCTAGTACAGGTAGACTTTTACGTTTACTAATCCGACACCTGTAGAAGCAGGGAAAGGACCCAGAGTTAAGCTTGCCCCATACAATTTCAGTCTGGCATATAATCATATTACAAGTTGAGAATCCCTTATCCAAAAATACATGTGCCTAATTATTTAAAAAGTTTGTATAAATTCCCTTCAGGCTATGTGTACAGTGTAGACACTACATTAATTTTTGGAGTTGATTTTTTTTTTAACAAAAAACTCTTTGTATCATTGAAAGCTCTGTTATTGTGTTTTTATTTAAAGACAAAAGATGTTAATTAGTTCAGACAACTGTATGAGTTGCTTTTCTAAAACTAAAACCTCGGTATTCAGGTTTAATTGCAGTGTTGGCACTTTGAAATAAATAAGTTGGTTTTGTGCTGCATTTTGGGCACTCGGGCTCAAAAAAGTTTGCCATCACTGTCATATAATATGTGTTGTAATTTTAAAATGCAAGCTCATTCCATGTGCAGTGGTCCCATGTTCATTACAAACCATCTCCAGAGGAATGCTCCTCAGTGGTTCTCCAGATGTTCTTGGAATCCATCTCCCAGGAACCCTATCCAACTTTTATTACATAAGTCATAGTCCCAAGAACATCTGAAGGGCCATACATTGCCCACCTCTGTGGACATGAAGGTCAAGACTTATGTTATTGAAAGCTGCTGCCGGTCTGGATAGTCCATATCTCTGTGTAGGTCAAACTAGATGTGATGCTAGCAACTGTCATGTATGCTCAATTACTGTTAAGTTATTTTTTAATCAGGAAGTATCCAGTTCAGACCTTTTGGAAATGAACACAGACTCAGACTAAATCTTTGCCCAAAGTCTGTACATTTCTGAGATTTTAATGTGATTCACAGACCTCTCACTTCTTTCTTTGAAAAGCTTAAGTAAGAACTGGAACAGTTAACATAGGATGAAGAGAAACGGCCATATTTCCTCTCTTGTCCACTCACTGTTCAAATGTGCCATGCCCATTAGAAGTCTCTAAATGAATCTCATCTTCGCAACTGAACACTATTGGGAAAGGGTTATGCCTGCTCAGCTTGTCTGAGTGTGGAGATCAAAGCAGGGTCATGGAGACTGGTTATTACTTGATGGTTGGAGACCCAAAATTGATTGCATTCAAGAACTTGTACAAAATATTCTAAATTACCGTAGATCACTGCGCTGCCCAGCCATGGATTCCTTGTCTTTTATGGGATAAGTACCGATAATTCTTTCAGAGGTCTCTGGTAAGCCTCAAGTTAAATTTCGCTGCTTTATCCATCGATTGGCTCAGGAGAGCTGTGGTCCTGTAGCCCTAATGGCCATTTCAATGCACATGTGACATGCACCGTGCTCTGCACCAAACCAATGCATGTCCATTCAGAAAACTGCTCATCAAGTCAATGCCTTTGCCAGCCAGCATGGGCGGCTAGGAAATGATTTGATTGTTTTTCATTTTATTAAATATATCGATTTCTTTGGATAGGAATGAAGTTTTCATGCCTAACCATGCATGGTTCATACTGTTACGGTATTTGAAATTAAAGACTGATCTGCCTTGACTTTCTGGTCTTATCTTCTCATTTGCTTTCAAAGTTTAAATTAAAATGTGTCCTACTCTTATCTCGATGCCATTATTTCGTGTTAAATAAATAAATAAACTCCTTGTGAACATTATTGATCCACTTTGTTAACTTTTCAGGGGGGAAACCGGACCGGAAAGTGTGCTGCCGCTTAGTAATTTCCCCCCAAAGGTATGCCTAAGCAGACTCTTATATCAAAAAATGTTTCATATTTTCGCATATGTGTGTAGGCACCAATAAAAGTTGTCACTGTGTACTGCTTACATTTCCTGAGTTCTAATTTCCAAGTGATGAATGGTTTATATAATTTTCATTTGGATATGCCGCCTATTTTCCTGCAAGGAAGGAATACTAGGCAGCTTGTATAGTCCTCCTCCTCTTCTGTCTTTTTATCAGAACAACAACCCTGTCATGAATGTCAGTCTGAGACTCATTGACAAGCAGGATAAGAGGCGTGATGCAAAGATTAAACAGAAATATAAATTACGGAGAGTCTTTTAATAGTGAAGTTTTCAATAAGCAATTAGAGATATAAAATAATAAATAAAGAAATAAATAAAGAAAGAAAGAAATAATCAGTAAATCAGGAAACCTGCTGTGACATAGAGAATAAATCCTGTGATAGCATACGTATACCCAACGGTCATAACCCATTCATTATTCAGGGGTTTAGCATCCACCTGTCTTTACTGCAGTGATTCTCATTGGTGTACTGACAAAAAACTACAGAAAGAGATTCCTAAAAGGCGGAAAGACCTGGTAATGCAAGATGTTCTTTGTAAGGATTGGCATCTTTAGGAGCAGAAAATGTTGGCGTGTCTCCCAAGCTTTAACGCTGGGCGAAAGTAGATGAGATTTCACGGATTAAAAACCCCCCAGACTTCATTTTCACGTAGGGGGGTGCGTTCAGAAAGCCCATGGGAACATTGCCTACATCTTGTACCATGTTGTCTAGGTTACAGCTGTACCTGTACACTTTGACCATCTCCTACCACAAATCTGCCTCTTTATGAGCCCCTCCTATATCAGGATTGCCAATTCTCTGCTTTTTTACCTCATTTCCCCAGTAACTGCTTGGATTAGGCTTTATGCTGTGCTCAAAAGACACCCCCAGCAACCAATTCTAAATAGATACTGTTTACTTTTGAAAAAAATGGGTCAATGAGATTCTCACTAACTTACAGCAATTAATATCTCCCCCCAGTCTCCTCTTCTGAAGGCTAAACATGCCCAGTTCTTTTAGTCTCTCCTCATAGGGCCTTGTTTCCTGTCCCTTTATCATCCTTGTTGCCCTCCTCTGAATCCTTTCCAGTTTGTCTGCATCCTTCTTAAAGTGTGGTGCCAGAACTGGATGCAGTACTCAAGATGAGGCCTAACCAGTGCCGAGTAAAGGCGAATTATCACTTCACGCAATTTGGAAGCTATACTTCTATTATGCAGCCCAAAATAGCATTTGCCTTCTTTGCAGCCACATTGCATTGCTGGCTCATATTCAGTTTGTGATCTACCACAATTCCAAGATCCTTCTCACTTGTAGTATTGTTGAGCCAAGTGTCCCTCATTCTGTACCTGTGCATTTGGTTTCCTTTCCCTAGGTGCAGCACTTGGCATTTATCCCTATTAAATTTCATTCTGTTGTTTTCGGCCCAGCGCTCCAGCCTATCGAGATCGCTTTGAATTTTGTTTCTGTTTTCCAGAGTATCAGCTGTTCCACCCAACTTTGTGTCATTCCATTGTCATCTTTCTCTATTCTCCTTATCTTAGGGAATATTGATCTAGCTCAAGTCAGTTCCAGTTTGGTCTACAACTGGATTGGTTTGGTTCAAAGTCAACATTGACTCAAAATAATGACTTGGGGTCTCTTCTGATATATGGCAGCCACTTTTCCTGTACTGCAACACCATGGACCTAAATACTGGAACTTCATACATACTTATGTATCTTTCTTCCCACTTGCCCGTCCAGGAAGAAAGGCAATGGTCAGGTGGATAGGACAACAACCTATTTGGCTCCAGGTTTCATACACTTGATGCATCAGCAGCATGGGATCTTACCACAGTAATCTGAATAGTGGAGCCACAATTGCTTGGGCGCTTACCATTTGACCATTTTCTGGCTGGATAATGACTAGGAAACGGGTATGCCATTGAACCTGCTCACGTGCTTCCAGCATTCAGACATTACAGCACCATGGGATCATGTCATCAGGATGCACTTCCCAGTTCCCACACCACTGAAGTTGCATTGGAAAGGGCCCTCTCTGTTGGATCAGTGCAGGTAAGTGCTGCAGATTTTAATTTGGGTATTGCCACTGGCATGTGCTATCTTCTGGTTTACTGACAACAGGCAAAGGAAGGCACAGGCACAAAAGGCCTCAAAGTAAGAGAAGAACATTTATCCAAGGAATAAAACATGGTACAGAGAGCTGAAATGTTTTTGGTATGATATGTTTTATATGATAATAACAAAATATTCTTTTAGCTTTCATGTAATGTGGGGTGGGCAACTTCAGGGGGTCTGGGGACCAATTTCCCAGCCCCAGAACCCACCATGGGTTGTACCTCTGCTGCTGAAATCACCATCATCATCAGGCGATCACTCGTGACCGAGTAAGATTGTCTTCCGGGATAAAAGGAGGAAATTCTAAAGAAGATTGTGTAGACTCTAGCGATGGGTCCGTAAGTGACTGTGGAGGCCAATTCTAGATCCACACAGCTTCCCACAGTGAGGACACAGGTTACCAGATAGAAGATGGTCCT
Organism: Shinisaurus crocodilurus; assembly: GCA_021292165.1. Taxonomy (NCBI): domain Eukaryota; kingdom Metazoa; phylum Chordata; class Lepidosauria; order Squamata; family Shinisauridae; genus Shinisaurus; species Shinisaurus crocodilurus. The sequence continues at coordinate 186,236,516 of CM037879.1, forward strand.
GTAAAGGATTCATTTGACGTGCTTTTCGCTTAGCACGTTTCTCCCTTTCACCTTGCACTCGGGCTTCTTCAAAGTCCATGGAACCTTTGTGAAAGGCCAACCTCCATTTAGATCGTTCATGGGCCAGAGCTTCCCAGTTCTCGATGTTTATATTGCATTTTTTAAGATTAGCCTTATGAACATCTTTAAACCTCTTATATTGACCACCGATATTCCGCTTTCCATCCTTGAGTTGGGAGTAAAGTAACTGCTTTGGGAGACGGCAGTCAGGCATTCGAACAACATGACCGGTCCACTGAAGTTGGCGTTGAAGGATCATTTTTTCAATGCTAGTAGTCTTTGCTTCTTCCAGTACACTGACATTTGTTCGCCTATCTTCCCAAGTAATTTGCAGGATTTTCCGGAGGCAACGTTGATGAAACCTTTCAAGGAGGTGGAAGTGACGTTTATAGATAGTCCATGTTTCGCAGGCATACAATAAAGTTGGTAATACAATGGCTTCATAAACCAGTGTTTTGGTCTTCTTACAAATATCCCGATCCTCGAACACTCTATGTTTCATTCGAGAAAATGCGGCACTTGCGGAGCTCAGACGATGCTGGATTTCACTGTCGATGTTAGCTGTAACAGAAAGATAGCTGCCAAGATAGAGAAAATGATCGACATTTTCCAGTATTGTCCCGCCAAGCTGGATAGATGGCATCACCAAAGGATTGGCTTGCACTTGCTGATGAAGCACTTTGGTTTTTTTGATGTTAAGTGAGAGACCAAGTTTTTCGTATGCTTCTGCAAAAGCATTTAGGATAGTTTGGAGATCATCCTCTGAATGTGCGGAGACCACATTATCATCAGCATACTGAAGTTCCACAACGGAGGTTGTAATTACCTTACTTTTTGCTTTCAGCCTGCTGAGATTAAAAAGCTTTCCATCTGTTCGATATATCCACTGAATACATGTTTTATTGTATAGTTGTGTTCCTGGAAGCCCCAGGGCCCCCGCTCTGCCTTCTTATGTTTCTTTTTATTTAAACCAGACTGGACTAGACAGCCCTTCAATCTAGCCTCCTGGTGGCAGAAGGGAAAGAGTCTGGCAGTTTGATTATGTAACTAGAGAGAGAGTGAAAGAAGCCTGAGTTTTGCCTCTGTCTTCCAAGAGGGAGCTTTGGGGGGACTCAATGGCATGCTGTTTGGCTATGGGAATTTGATGCCACAGTTTTATTAACTTTTGCAATCTGTCTTGACTGCTCAACATGCTTACAGACACAACATTTTGGGGATAAGTCTCCAGTAAGTCTTACAAAGAATCTGACTCTGTGAAAGGCTGCATTAGATCATCTGCTCACTAAGGGAAGGGGGGGGGGATTTTGCCATCCCAAGCAGCTGAGAAGTGCACTCCAGAATATTCTGCCATGTCCACAACTCCTAAATTGTGTGCAGCTCTTTAGGAAGTTGGCAAACCAAGCAATGACTGGCCAGCTTGTAATTCCTGTACAGTTTGGCTCGCCATAGATGGGTGTAGCAGACAGGGTGGATCCCCCTAGCCACAAAGATTGAGGCTGAGATCAATTGCCTAAAATGGAGAATAGTATAAGACAGAAGGACCACCTTGGCTCTACAAGCTGGATGAGGTTATCAGAAGAACAAATGTACCTCTGTGAAGACATCCAGGCCTGCAGTGGTTAAAATGATTTCAGCTTTAGTTTTCTGTTTCTCTTGCTGCCCATGTTGCCAGTGATGGGAACAAAGATTGTACAGCCAGAAAACCAATTGCATTGCTGAAGGTAACATCTTCCTATTCCTTTTGCGACATGCCCACACATTGCAATGGGAGCAGCTGTTGCCTGTGGACTCTTCTGTGAGTGAGGCGCCGCTGGCTTTGATCTCTCATCAATAAACAAATAAAAGGCAATCTGCTTCAGTGGACAGAAACAGTTCTGTATCCAGGTAACCATGTCTTTTCCTTATTGATCACTATGGGAACCCGGCTCACTCCTCCTGCTCCCTCGAAATGAGAAAAGCATGTTTCACAGATAACAGAAATGCGAGTATCTTTGATTTTGCTAATCTGTTCCTTGACTCCTCAGCAGTGGAGGGTCAACATCTATTTTTAATGCAGAGTTCAAACTGAAATTCCTTCAAAACAAACACATGAAGAACACAGTTCCCAGTGAGAAGAGATCAAAGCTGCACATCAGAGCAACTAGAAATGTAGGCTGGTGATTGTGTGTTTGGTGTGGCTCACATGGATACCAGTAGTATAGCTTGATTGCTGTACACTTGACAACAGGCTCCTTAATGTGTGAATTGACCTCATGAAAAAGCATTGCATCTATGGTAGTAAGAAAAGTCTGATGTAATTTATGGTGACTCATTTACACATGCGAGTAAATGCTTCCTGCTGCCAGAAGCCTTACAAGTGAGAATTCAAGTGCACACAAGGTCCTAAAGATCCTATGAAGGGAAAACTTGACAACCAGCTACAGTTGAGCTTAGAGGCACTGCTGGAGGTCATCTGGCTGGGACAGCCTTCCCCAGCAGGTGCCCTCCAGATGCTTTGGACTACAACTCCCAGCATTCTTGACAATTGGCCATGCTAGCTGGGGCTGACTGGAGTTGAAGTCAAAATATCTGGATCACTGGAATCATGTTGTCACCCAATGAATTTGTCCTGAATCTACTGCCAATTGGATAAAAGCAAGTATTTCTCCATGCAAAGCATAATAATTCATGCATGGAATTCACTCCCACAACATGCGGCTTTAAGAGGGTTTAAAAAAGGACTAGACACATTCATGGTGGAGAGTTCTATCCATCATGATTTATCCATCATGATGGATGAATGGAAACTCCATGTCCACATGCAGTATGCCTCTGAATGCCTCCCAATGGGCCGTTCCCTTCGTGCCCTGCTTGTAGGCTTCCTGCAAGCTTATGGCTGGCCACTGTTGTGATGTGGTGCTGGACTACATCAGGGGTGTTGACCCTCTGGGCCAAATCTGTCCCACCAGCATTCCCCAAATAGCCACACCTCCTTCTCCAGGTTCCATCCCCTTTCTCCTGATTTCTGATCACTCTGTGGTTTCCCAGCTTTTGTCCAGTTTTTTCTAGTGCTGTGCCAAACCCTGCCTCCTACTTTCACCAAATACTTCGCTCTCTGCGAAAGAGGCGTTGTTTCTGCTTGTTTCACAGGGAGGGGTAGAATTTCGAAGAATTTTCACACTGGGGAGGGGGGACTTTTTAAGTGTAGGAGGCGGCAGAGGGTTCTTCTTCCAGCTTTTAAAAAAACATTTAAAAAGCCCCACCCACTATCACGGCATCATGGGCCTTGTAGCAGAGAGGTGTTTAGCCAGCAATGCTTTCTGAAATGCCCAGGAGACCACGTGACGTCACACAGTCTCCTGAGAATTCAGGAGCTGCTGCTTGGCTAAAAGCCTCTATGCAAAGGGCCCCACGCTGCTGTGAACAAGAATGGGGCTTTTAGAGTTTCCCCCTCAGCTATGCATGATTACAAGAACATTTCGTTTGGTTGAGTTATGGCAGTAAGAGCTTAAAGCTAAAACATGCTGGTATTTTTAGTAGTTTTGGCCTTTCCTCTTTTGCCTTTGGCCCCACCCACGCACCCACCACTGGATTGTATAGCCCCAAAATCCTTGTCCAAGATGAATTCCCTTTTGGATGGCTTGGCCAATGCGGGCACTGGAGCTGTGAGAAGATCACCTCCTTGCTGCTCCAGTTACCTAATTGGCCATGCACCCACAAAGGGCAGTGCCTCATTGGTTCAATATGCCACTAATCAAAGTTAATAAAGGGGGGGGGATACTGTAGTTTAAAATTATGCATGGGGTTTGCAGCCTTGAGTAGCTGCTGCCACACCACCTTCCTTTAGCAGCATGCTGGTACAGGAAGGGGAGGAGCTGCCACTGCGGCAGCTGCCCAGGTAAAAAGCAAAATAGGGCTGGCTGAAAGGGAGACGCTGGCCAGGGGGAAGGGACTCCCTGGAAAACATTTTCCCTGGGGCTTCATCAAACCTATTGGTGCACCTGCCTGTCCTGTGCTGCTTCCTGCTTTCTCTGGCTTGGTAGAGGAAAAGTCAACCCAAGCATAGGGTAATTCAGTCCCAAATAATATTGGCCTGACGTATGCAACCAGGTACAGGTTCTACTCAAATATTACATGGCCATTTTATCTATTTTGTTTTTGGTCTACAACTCCCAGATGTTTTTGGTCTACAACTCCCAGCCTGCCTACAACCATGTTCAAACCATGCTACATGGTTGTTAATTTTCTAGGCTTCAATTTCATTAGAAGCACTCTGTAAAATATTTCTTTTGTGACATTGGCAGCGATGGAGTTAAATGTGTGCTGTATTGATGCTTTTTGAACTCCCTAGTCAGAGGAATGAGAATGAAAAATATATTCCCTAAGGCAAGTGATAGCAGAGTTGGTGACATGACAAAGGAATCACACTGCTGGATATAGTAGTAGATAAAATACTTCAAAGGTGATTGTGTCTTGTGTGTGTGTTTGTGGAAGAAGCCAGGAGTTTAACAACATCTCCTACCATATCCCAGAAGGTGGCACTCTTGAGATAAGCTCTGCCTCTTCCAGGAGTTGAGAACCTGATGCAAAAAAGGATTATATGCATTTTTACTACCTTTTCAAAAGTGAAGTTGTGCTGTATTTTCAGCAGAGCCCTCTTTGACTCTTTCTAGGCAATGATGCCATGGTTAATCTTGTAGTAGCTGCCCTGATTTTTTCCGAGCAAGTGAGAAAATACCTATATTTGGGCGAGGTAATGTTTCAAACGCATGATGCAAGCTTTCATATCACACAAGACTTTTCCTTACTTTGAAAGTTTTGGGGAAGGAAATTTAGGACCGTCTTCCCCAACCTGGTGCCCTCTGGATGTTTGGACTACAACTCCCACAATCCCTGAGCATTGGACATGCTGGCTGGGAAGGAGTGGGAGTCCAAAACATCTGGAGAGCACAAGGTTGGGGAATGCTGACTTAGGGGCAGCCGAGTTAAGTCCTTTTTAATCAATTGATTTCAAATGGAAGAACTCAGAACATTCTTGACTGTATCCCAGTGACATTAATGGGAATGTCCTTAATTCTGGCTGGATTGTGCCCTCAGTCCAGCATACCAGGCTGTGAAGATTTATTCAGAGCAACAGCTCTCCAGTGAGTTAAGAGTTAATATTTGTAGGTGGGGCCATCTGCCTCAAGGAGACAGTGTGGAAAGAAGAATCCCTGTTGTTGACAATGCTGTTAAGTTAGAGCAGTGTTCTCCAACCTTGGGTCCCCAGATGTTTTTGGTCTACAACTCCCAGCCTGCCTCAGCCAGCTACGCTGCAGGCCTCAGTTGTGTATCATAGAATCATAGAATCATAGAAAAGTAGAGTTGGAAGGGGCCTACAAGGCCATCGAGTCCAACCCCCTGCTCAATGCAGGAATCTAGGTCAAAGCATCTCTGACAGATGTCTGTCCAGCTGCACCTTGAATGCCTCCAGAGTGGGAGAGCCCACAACCTCCCTAGGTAGTTGATTCCATTGTCTTATTGCTCTGACAGTCAGGAAATTTTTCCTGATGTTTAGGTGGAATCTAGGTTCCTGTAACTTGAGCCCATTATTCCGTGTCCTGCAAACTGGGATGATCGAGAAGAGATCCTGGCCCTCCTCTGTGTGACAACCCTTTAAGTACTGGAAGAGTGCGATCATATCTCCCCTCAGTCTCCTCTTCTGAAGGCTAAACATGCCCAGTTCTTTCAGTCTCTCCTCATAGGGCCTTGTTTCCAGTCCCTTTATCATCCTTGTTGCCCTCCTCTGAACCCTCTCCAGTTTGTCTATGTTCTTCTTAAAGTGAGGTGCCCAGAACTGGACGCAGTACTCAAGATGAGGCCTAACCAGTGCCGAGTAAAGGGGAATTATCACTTCCCGCGATTTGGAAGCTATACTTCTATTCAGTGCTTTTTTTCTGGAGAAAAAGGTACCGGAACTCTTGGATTACATTTCCTCGGGAGTAGATGGCGATTAAATTGTAATGCAATTAATAGAAGAAAAGGTGCTGGAACTCAGTTCCAGTGAGTTCCACCAGAAAAAAAGCCCTGCTTCTATTAATACAGCCCAAAATTGCATTTGCCTTCTTTGCAGCCACATCGCATTGCTGGCTCATATTCAGTTTGTGATCTACCACAATTCCAAGATCCTTCTCACTTGTAGTATTGTTGAGCCAAGTGTCCCCCATTCTGTAACTCTGCATTTGGTTTCCTCTCCCTAGGTGCAGCACTTGGCATTTATCCCTATTAAATTTCATTCTGTTGTTTTCGGCCCAGCGCTCCAGCCTATCGAGGTCACTTTGAATTTTGTTTCTGTCTTCCAGAGTATTAGCTGTTCCACCCAACTTTGTGTCATCTGCAAATTTGATAAGCATTCCCTGTACCTCCTGATCCAAGTCATTAATAAAAATGTTGAAGAGCACTGGGCCCAGGACCGAGCCCTGTGGTACCCCGCTCGTTACCTCTCCCCAATTTGAGAAGGAACCATTGATAAGCACTCTTTGAGTCCGATTCTGTAGCCAATTGTGGATCCACCTGATAGTTGTTCCATCTAGCCCACTCTTAGCTAGCTTACTAATCAGGATATCATGAGGCACTTTGTACTAAAATAAACACTTAAAATCCATTTGTAAGAAGGTGTGTCTGTTCTTAGTGGAAGACAGAGAACACGCCTGAACCTCTATACAACAAGATGTCATATGTCTGCAGTCTCCTTCATTTTGGGGATGAATTGAAGAAGTCAGAATACACACTTTACAGTCTGAAATGAAACGTGTTTACTTGAAAGTCTGACCGAATACAATAGGGCAACATCCTAGAAACTTACAGCTGTGCTGATAAGGTCTGAAACACCCAACCCTCTGTGAGAGAAAGTAAAACATAACAAATATATGTTGGTTCCAGAAATACAAAAATCTGTAATAAATCATGTATGTAGTGTTATTACAATAATTGTAGTTGGAAGAGACTCAAAACACTATTTTTTTTGCCAATTTTCTTCAAAAACAATGATACAGTTATGTGCTTGGGGTCAGTGTAAATTACTTTTCAGGGATCCCTTGTAACTCAGTGGCCGGGTTCGCGCATCACTTTAAGCCTCTGTGGGCTTAAAGTTGCCCCAGGCCCCGGCTGTGCCCGACTAATGGCTGTGCACCGCCTCTCCCCTCTTCCTCCCTCAGTCCTCCCATCGATATCCCAGGGGACACCATGGGGGCATTGAGGGGAGAGGGTTGGGGATGACACCTGCCAAACTGTGCCCAAGGGGCACTCTTTGGCAGCTGTCAGTTGCCCTTGCAACTGCTCTCAGCTGAGTTGCGGCCCTACCGAACAAGGGCAATGAGCCCCATGGCACCATGTTTCCTTGAGAGGAAACGCAGTCCCACGGGGCTCATCCCTAGTTTAGTGGAGCAGCCATTGCTCAGCTGAGCAGAACCAGTGGCATGAAAGGTTGCTCCCCCCGCCGGCTTGCCTCCCTGTACTCGCTCATCACGGCACCCATGGGCGCTGAATCAAGCAAGCCAGGTGGAGCCAGCAGCGTGACAGTGTTTGTGACAATCCCAAGTGCCACCACTGCCACCACCCAGCTCACTCCCCTGCTCCTGCCTATTGTGGCGCCTGTGGGTGTGGCCGACCCCACTCGCCACCACTGCCACGCTCCCTACCAAGGGCGGGTTAGTCCTGGAGGATGGGGGGACCGATTCCCCCTGCTCTGTGTAGTGCATGGGAGCCACGCTGAGAGGGGGAATCACTTCCCCCCCCACTGCCGCCCACTGCCCTTGTTTGGTACAGTGCCTGCGGGCAACCCACCCAGCGAGGGAAGGGTGGAAGCAGGGGTCTGCCACACACCTCCTCCTCCCCAATTCTCAAGCAGGGATCACCACACATTCCACATTCCTATGTAAAACAAAGAAAAGCTTTTAGTAATCAGCATGTACAATCATTATCTACATACTCTTAAGAACAAACTTCAGAAATCAAACACTTACTGGTGTGCCTCCTTTCTCCGGTGTGACCTCCATCTCTTCCAGATCCTCAAGGGGTGACAGGCTGTGACAGGCCAGGCTGTGTCAGGATCATTTTCTCTACAGACGATTTGACTGTTTTCACAAGTACCCTGCCACCCACACCTTCGACAGGCTGTACAGTGGCAGAAATCTGTGCTCTCTTTGCCTTTTGGAGAATGGCTTTTAGATCACAGCCACAATCACACTCTGGATCAGACCATTGTTCAGTGCAATCCATGCTCCAATTGGCATGGAATGGGGTTGCAGGAGCAGACCCTTATCCCGAAGGAAATACAGTTAAAGGTGAGCTCTCTGTTGTGGCAGAACTCTTTCTTATTAGATTCTCAGGAGCTGTGGCCACAGCCTCTCCCTTCCCCCAGTGTAATTTTTCTGCCTGCTGGTGTCACTTGGGCAGCTTCTATTTTTCTGAGGTGAATGTCCAGCAGTGCCAGGAGGTAAGAAAAACCCATTGGGCCTCAGAGTGAGTCTTGGCATCTCCATGTTGTCTTTACAAGAAACTTGCCTGGGCAAGGAAAAAGAGGCTGCCTCTGTCCAATCTTACTGCCCCTGTTTCTGATTGGTTGGTGGGAAACAATGTTTTTCTGGGTGGTAAAACTCTCCCTATTGATCAGTGATGTTGGGCCATGACCTTATAGGGCCACGTGGGCCCTCCTGGGCCAATCTGGGGTTCCTGGGCATGTCCAGGGGCTAAAGCCTCCTCTATTGATCTGTTGTGATGGGGCGAGTTTGTAGAGGGCTCACATGACCCCACTGTGCCAATCTGGAGAGGGGTTGGAAATGGCCTGTGGGGCCATTTCCATTTCTGGGCATGTCAGTGCTCTAAAATCTCTTTGTATTGGTCCACAGTGGCATGGTGAGTTCGTAGAGGGGTCACATGACCCCACTGGGCCAATACAGAGAGGGGTTGTGATATTGAGTCTTTTCCATCATTCCCCAATGGCCAAGCTGGTAGTCCAACACCTCTTTAGGGCACCAGGTTGGGGAAGCTTTATGATATTCAAACAGAGCGCGGGGGTCCCTTTTCGGAGGAGGCGTGGGAAGGTAGGTGGAGGGCAGCAGCGGCAGCGTGCGGGGGGGTCCAGCGGCAGTGGTGGCGGGAGGTTGCAGAGCAGGGCTGCTTTCCGGAGCCCCCCCCAACCCTTGTACTTGGTCTAGAAGCTGCAGATGGTGTAGAAGGCAGCAGCCAGGATTCTGAGTTAGGTTCCTGGCTGTGCACATGTTACACTGGAGTTGAAGCAACTGCACTGGCTGCCTATTGGCTACTGAGCCAATTTTAAGGTCTTGTGTTGGCATATAAAGCCCTGATCAGCGCAGATAGCATTGTCCAATACAGACCCGTGCAATCATTAAGATAATTGGAGGAGGTCTTGCTGGTTGTACTATAGTCTGCAGACTGCCATCTTGCAGCAGCAAGGAAGCAGGCCTTCTCTGTGGTGGCGCCCACCTTGTGGAATAACCTCCTCCCTGGTATCTGGGAGATGTCAACTATAACATGTTTTAGGCGCCACGTGCCAGTTAAAGATCCATTTCTTTACCAAGACCTTCCCTGAGTGAGTATGCTGCCCAGTTTTATGGTATTGTTTTATGAAAATGTTTTAGCAATTAAATAATAGAGGAGGGTGACCCAAAGCTTAGTTTAGGTTGTACACACCCCAGTTCCTTATCCATTTTTTTATTATACTGAACACTCTGGAGCCACTGCTGCTGCTCACAGATACATTATCTTCACTCTTAGGCTGTTAGTTTCAGGATAAGACCTTGGATACCTGTGACCAGTTGGAGTATAGAATGAGCAGTTAAAAGGACCAGTGGCCTGATTAAAAACAAGGAAGCTTCGTATATGTTCATAAGAGGCAGGCCTACACCTCTTCCCAAATCATTTCCAGCTAAACTCAGGAAGTTTTTCTTGGTTTTTTTCCAGGTGACCTGTAAGGACTGGAGCAACCTGGCAGGCAAAAACTACATAATCCTGAATATGTCAGACAACATTGACTGTGTGAGTGGTTTGCTTTTTTGTTTACATTATTTACTAAACATCTGTCCTTTCTTTAAAGCTACATCAAGGTGGCTCATAGGATTAAGAGCAACCTACCTATATAACGTAGTAAAACAATAACTTCATGATACTAGTATCTCCACATGATTCATAGTGCAATACTGTGCATGTTTACTTGAAATAAGTCCCATTAAATTCAGTGAGGCTTATTCGCAAGCAAGTGTGCATAGGATTGCAGCCTTACCTTTCCAAATGTTACTGGAACAGCATGGATCAAGCCATGAGGAAATGGCAAATATGCTACCCTGGGAATATATGTATCAATCAGGCTTTTGAAAGTTTATCTAGATTTATCTGAAAGAGACGTGTGGATCTTGGTTTTTTCACATTGCTTCAGAGACACATAGTTGAGATGTGAGGTAGTGTTACCCATGTCTCTAAAAAGTGATGTGAGAAGCAACCCTCTACCTTGTCTATCTAGTTAATTACAATGATGTCACACCAGGGAGTATAAAATAATACCCTGTTGTTGCCACAGGTGATATTTGATAGCCATGACCAGAGAACGTGGATTCCATCTCACCATCTCCATCACAGGCCTGCTTAACACATAGCCTGGGGGCTATGCAGCTGGCCATGCTTTATCATGACCAGCCAAATCTAATCAAAGCCCTAATCAAGCTCCCTATTTTTATGACTTGCTTGAGCTTAATTGCAGCCTATTTCAAGAAGAATTGGGAAAGAAATATGGGGGGTGGGGAAGAAGTCCCCCAAGTAACACACATTTGTGATTTCTAGCTGCTCATGGCATCTGCTGTTATCTGATAAAACCATAGGACTACTTAAAACTAAGTTCAGATATTCACAATTCTTAAAACTGAGAGAAAACAAAAATGGTTTTGCCTGGAACCTAATCAAATCAAATCTTTATTACGGTCCAAGACCAGCATAAACAGGCAATAAATACACAAAAATTGTACAATACCAAGTTTTAGGCTGTCCTTCAGTAAACCATATCAGGATGGCATACAATAAAAACAAGATATCAGTATAAAGTCACAATTAAATACGAGGAAGACAGAGCAGGTTTTGGCCCTTTCTCACAGCTTCAGACAAGGCCTAAGCAGTTATAAGTGCATGGCGTGTTCTTGTAGCCAGAAAGCAAAATTTGGCAACTTTATATGTTATAGAAGGGTCTCTGTCCGCAAGTAAATGCATGGTGTGTGATGGATCAAGTTTGACCGGGCATCTAAGTAGAACGAGCAGTATAAAAGGACATGTGTAATTGTCTCTGTCTCCCCTGAGTCACATGGGCACAGCCTCTGAGCGACTGGTATATTTTGGTATTTGCCTTCTAGAAACTTTGAGGGGAGAGCATTATAGCGAGCCCTAGAAAATGCCCATCTATATTTATAATAGGTAAGAGAACTTAAATAAGCCGCAGGCCCTCTATTCTGTATATCTCGGGGGGGAGCGGTAAATATATATGCTTTGACTTGTCATTTTGAAGTTCTATATCCCAGATCCGTTGTTTAATAATATCTTTTGCTTTCTCCAATCCTAAATTTAGCAAACATTCAGGAGAGAGACCATATGAGTGCAATTTCATTGTAGGAGACAGGTGGACCCTGGTGTGGGCATTTGAAAGACAGGGAGCCTCCACTGTAAAGGCTATCTTATCCGTCGCTGCACCTTGGAAGGCAGGGGCACCTGGAGAAAGGCTTCAGATGGCCATCTCAGTGAACTGATGGATTGAAACTTGGCAGGCAGGTTTTCTGGGCTGGTGGACGGTTAGTGACATGGACAGCAGCTTCATTCACCCAATGCAGCCTTTTGGAGCTTGCACAGTATCCTGAATACCATGCCTTTCCTCCTGTTTGGGAATTGTCAATTTAAATACGTGGGCTTATTCTTAGGCAGGTCACTTCCTTGCCGAAGCAACCTAGCTAAGAAATATATGCAAAAAATAATATTTTTAATTTAAAAAAAATTGAAAGGCAGGTGGTAGGGAGAATAGAGTTTTCTCCTTTTTTTTCTGGTAACTGTGCAGAAAAAAAATAGAGAGAAAAAATTGGGCAGGGTATTTTTGTGTGGTCAGTTGGTGACCTAGGTATTGCGCAGCTGGAAATTAAATAGATCTAGTTCACAACTGGTTTAACAGTTGGATGGTGGAGAGTGATTAAGTCCGAACAAATAGAGAGCCTTTGCATGCATTCCTATAGGTGATAGGAATCCATGTGATAGAGGGATACTGTAGTAATTGGCAGGCACATAAAGCCTAGTGGCGTAGCTATTTCGTTCCAGTAGTCACAGAAATATCAGGCAAAATTAATTTTAAGATATTCACCCTTGTATACAGAAGGCATTTTACCTTAAATTAAATGTTGCTTCTGTCATTAATGGTTCTAGAAATAAAGACACATAGTTTCCAGTGTGAGTAGTTCAGAATGCCAGCCTGCTACTGCTAAATCTTTCTTAAGTGCCTTTTTTTGCTTTCCTTTTATCTTGTTTACTATCTAGTGTCTGTTAACCAGATGCACTCCTCTAATCCATTACTCCTCCAGCAATCCCATAAAAGTGCAATTAATTGAAGATCCAGAATCTCTTTCCTGTTAAAAATCCCCATTCATAAGAACTTTTGACAGGCTGTTTATAATAAACTGGGGGGGGGGGCATTAGTGGTGCTCCTGCTGGGGAAATCCTTAAAAACCTTGTTGTGAAGACAAGGTCAAATTATGTCTCATAATTTTAAAAATACACATTGAACATACCTTATCTAGACTTTTTGTTTTTCTTTCAATTTTATTTTTGACATGCTTTCTTTTCCCTGGCAATATTGTTACTTTTAAAGACCCTAGAAATCTGTATGGTTAAATGATTTAACAATGTGCTATAGAATTAAGTGGTATACATAGCATTCTGAATGTCTTCATTTTTTAAAAAAGAAGGGTCATTCCCAGCTCTCATGGTTGTGGAGAAACACTTGAATATGTTGATGCTTGTTTGGCCTAAACTGCCTTTTCTTTCAGAGGCTGTGGCTGTTGCTGATTTTTAGCTGCTTGATTAAAATCTGAATATCTCATGGGCACCTCTTATACAGTAATACCTTGGATTGCAAGCATAATTCATTCCGGAACCGTGCTTCTAATCCAAAACACTCTTATATCAAAGCGAGTCTCTGGCGGGCGTCAGTAGGGCCGATTTCGGCCCACTACGCCTGCTCGAAGTGAGCGGTTACATCCCTACACTTGTCTTGCAAGACCTTGCTTGTTTATCAAGTCAAACTTTTTTAAAAAAATTTGCTTGTCTTGCAAAACGCTCTCAGACCAAGTTACTTGCAATCCAAGGTATTACTTTATACTAACAGCGTACTCAATTCTCCTCTGCCAATCATTATGTAGCCAAAATGGCACCATCCACATACAAAATGGAGGTTTAAGCAGACATGTGGGAACCTCAAGGTTTGCAGAAATACCAGGGAATGCTAGCTAACTGTTTGCATAGAAAATGAGGGGACTGGGAATGAGTAGAGCACGGGTCCATAACATGGCACCTACAAAGCTCTCCCTGCCCCCTTCAAAGAAATGTTTTTAATTAAAAAAACTTTTAAACATTAGGACAGTCTTTTTTCTCTCCCTTTCTAGCCTCTAGCCTTGCTATTTCCCTCTCCCTCCCAGCCCATAGCCTTGCTCTTTCTCTCCCCTCTACCCCATTGCCTTGCTATTTCCCCCTCCCTCCCAGCCTCTAGCCTATTTCTCCCCGCCTCACTGCTTTAGCTCACTGTTTCCCCCCCTCCTAGCCTTGTTCTTTCTCTACACCTTTGCGTTCCTGTTTCCCCCTCCCTTGCTCTTTCTCCCCCATCTCTTTATCTCACTTTTGACTAGCCAGGCCCCCATGACAGCCATTTTGTAACTAGCCACATCCTTTGTGGGAGCCATTTTGTGGTGGTGCCCACAGCAGTTTCTCAAATTCCCAAATGTGCCCATGGGTCCAAAAAGGTTGGGGACCCCTGGAGTAGAGTATCTTGAAGGAAGACATGGCTTGCGGGCTAAAACTCTGACCAGGATCACTCTTACACTGCACATTTTGTCCTGCTTGTTATATAAAAATTCCTCCCACCCCAACTTCTTCTGAACTTCAGTTCAGGATGGTTAAAAAGTGTTTAAAAGATGGAGTATTTCTACTCTCAGTACATGTTTATGGATGCAGTGTAACTTTTTAATTGTTATATGGAACCAGAAATAGTAGCAATATCAAGCTAATTAGTATATCCACTCAATTTCCATTAACTTTTAAAGGTCAACAAATCTGGCCAATGAGTTATGCACAGACACTGACCCATGGAATCCTGGCTTTTTGTGTATGCTTGTGCATGCTGCCCAATCTGAACAGCCCTGAACAGCCTGATCTTGTCTGATCTCGGAAGCTAAGCAGGATCGGGCCTGGTTAGTACTTGGATGGGTGACCGCCTTGGAATACCAGGTGCTGTAGGGAGGGATGACAGCTCAGTGTGATAGAACACGTGCTTTGCATGCAGCAGATCCCATGTTCGATCCCCGACCTCCAGGTAGGGCTTGGAAAGAATCCTGTCTGAAACCCAGGACTGCTGCTGCCAGTCTGTGTCGACAATACTGGGCTAGATATACCAATGGTCTGACTCAGTATAAAGCAGCTTCCTATGTTCTTAATCACTCCCATTGCAAGTGGGAGCAGCCAAACAAACCACTGACCTTTGGTCTATGGTTTGTTTTGTGTGGTGTGTGAACCCGAACCTCTTACTTGTCTCTCCTGCAACAAGCCAGAGAAATAACCCACAGTTTGTTGTTGGGTTATTTCTCTGGCTTGTCGAGAGAGAGGCGAACCAGAGGTCCATGTTTGCACATAACCTAAACAAACCAAGGTCCGTAGTTTGTTTCCCCATTTGGGCAGCTTCAAGGGAGCAATTGGGCACATGGCTTGTAAACAATATTGTGACACTTTCTAAATGTGTCATGTTGTTTAAAGATAGCTCTCTGCACTATCCTTATGCTGTATGATATATGTTAACATTTTGAGCTATGGAGAATGAAAAGATTGGCCCCATGGAGTTGCAAGAAAGACTGATTGCCTATTTATTCATAAACATATATAAAAACTTGGTGGCTTTTATCTTTCTGTACAGCTCATATGAGTGGAAATATTATTTTCCTGTCAGGCAGCACTCTTTTCCCCTCTCTTGCTGCTAAGCTGAAGAACTCTCGAGTGGTTAGTTTGAACTCTGGTCTATTGTGCAACCATGAGGGAAGATCTATCCAATAGATTCTATCATTTATGCCACAACTAGTAATGTGGTCCAGGGATTATGCCCTGATGTGGCCTTGCACTCCTCGTTCCCCTCCTGCCAGGTTGCCTGTCTTGTGGTAATATAAGTTTTTATCAGCCAGTGTCCATAACCTTTGCCTTGTGAGATGAGGTGCTGTGCTGATGGGCCTTTGTGACTCAGGCCTGACTCCTCCTTGTCTTTCTCAATTAGGCCTATGCTTGCCCTGAGTGCTTGAGGCTGCCATAGCAACCAGCAGTGCTAGCACATATTAATAATCTGGGTGGCCTTTAGGTTGGCACGGCAACTGAACAAGAATAGAAAGGCAGAAGTGGGAGAGGCGCTGCCAAGCGATGTGCAACATCTTGGTAGAATGGGACCATCTCTGTTTGACCTGCAGTCTGAGAAGAGCTGCTGAGGCTCTTGGCCTTTTAAAAATGTTTATTATTATTTGTGACTTTCCTTTCTTTCCAATGAGCTCAGTGGGGATGTACATGGGTAGCCTCTGACCAAACCCATACATGTTTAGCTTCAAATATCACACACCTCCAAACCATTCCCTGAATTGCTAAAGATCCAGTAGTGATGCTTTGTTTTCCTTTTATTGGGGGCCTACAAGGGGTTGAGGTTTTAGGCTATGTCAAAGAGGAAGGCTTGTTTGCTTCTTTGAATTTTGAAGTGACACTCTCCCATTTTGGTATGAACACCTTCTCTTATTGGCAAATTCTTCATATAGAAGCCACAGATTATGTAACCAGAATCGATTTAAATGCATTTTGGGTGTAAAATTAGGACTATGAAGCCAGTATTATCTCTTGCGGCAAGTAAATTTGAATTTTGAAAATGGCAGCAACTAGGATGTGAGGGAAGTACTGGGGAGCACAAGATTTTGAACAGTAGACAGTAAATAAACAGTATTTATTATTGCCCAGGGTGGCTGGTTGCTGGCCAGATGGGCGATTAATAAATGTAAATAAATAAATAAAAATAAATAGACGTCAGTGGAAGAAAATGGGAATGGAGAAAGTGGGCAATTTGTAGGGTGTGATTGCTGCCCTCTGATGTCCTCCAGAAATTTGATCTTTTTAGGATTATTTTCCTGAAAACCCACCCACAGGCATTTTCTCTCAAAAAGTGCATTTGGGTGGAACAGTCTGCATTCTTGGGATCCATAGGCCTCTGTTTAAGAGACTGACAAATATTTAATGTTGCAGGAGGAGTTCCAAGCGGAGAGAGGCCTCCAGTTGCTGGCACTGGTGGAGGATGCTTTCTCCAGGTACAAAAATGGATTACAGGCCCAGTGGCTGATCTCTCTAAGCAAACCCAATGAGAATGACAAACACCTGCTAATGACTTTGGCAGGAGAACATGGTAAGTTATTTTGGAAAAACAGAGTGGAGTCTTTTTTTTTCTATGAAGGGAATTGAAGGGTGCCTGACCCTCCTTCTGATGACTGATGACTCCAGTTATCCCCTGTGAGGGAAGCCTCCTTTCATGCTGTGTATCACACTGCTCCTTCAGTAATGTGCAATGACATAGCATGTATATAGTGACTGTAACTCTGCTCCTCAGTAATATTTCAAACTACATTGCTCCCCTCTCTTCATCATCTCTTCCATGATTCCTCCTTTCCTTTTGTATTATAATCTTGTCTTCTGTCCTAAAAAAGCTTTATGTAGCTTTGATCTCCTCTATCCCTGCTGATGCCACCACTGCCACACCAAGCATAATGAGCCTGAGAAAGTCTAGTTCCAGTGGACATGGTGCAGTGGTGGCTCTGAGTGAAATCTCACAGTGGGCAGCACAGAGAAAGGGTCTCCCTGTCTTCTTACCACCACACCCTTTTCCCACTTCGTGTTGGTTGCTATTCCTGCTGCTCAATCTAGGATATCTCAGTGATTCCATGTGCCACCTTTCTTGAGATATGTACAGGGATACCAAGCCAGCATAGCTGCTGCTGGGCCTGAGAAGTCCCAATCCCAGTGGCATGAGTGCCTGTACACAGTCTTGCGCTATCACTCAGTCTGAGACTTCTCAGACCCATTGTTGGCAACAACAGGTCTTTTGCCTCCCCACTCCACAGGAGAAGGTGAGCAGAAAAATCTTGGTGCCTGCAAGACTGTATTACTCAGAATGTCTGTTTCCCCCTCGAACCTGATGGAATCAGCTCTCTCTTTTTCTTATTTAGTGGCTTGTTACATGCTAGCCTTGGGCTACCATGACTGAGTCCTTGCAACCTGAGGCAACTGCATATCCACTGTCCGCTTGGAGGCAGTTTGGAGGAAAGAGGAGAAGATGGATGAACATTTATTTATTTATTATATTTCTGTACTGCCCAATAGTCAAAGCTCTCTGGGCAGTTGACAACAATTAAAACCCTAAAATACAACATAAAATATTGGTTGGATAGGGCTCCCATTATTTTTGGCAAGCCTCAAGGCATATAACTGGGCAGTCCCCTTCCTAGAAACATGCAGGGCTTTCCATATGCTGGGGAAGATGATAGCAAAACGTTATTGTAGACACTACTGTTCCCTTGTTTTTAAACTAATTATCTCAGGGACAGACCTGAATGGTCACATTTGTTTTCCTTATACAATTTTTTGCTTTTCATATTTGAGTACAAGCCCCTAGGGTTGAGTCTAGACATTTAAAATTGGTAAGGAGCACCATAAAAGTATATCACAGTCATTGTTAAATGAACTGGCTCTTTAAATGGTGATTTTCTGCGTGGTTGGTATGAATGAGTATGTTTTGCCAGTCATATAAGTTGGTATCAAGTTGTCTGTTCAGTTAGTATAGATGAGCCCAGTAGTAAAGGCATTTCTGTATAATCAGAATGAAAATTTGAGTTTGCAGTTCTGTCAATCACCAATCATTTTGGTGTCTGCCAGAATTGGGGCGCTGAGTCCAAATATGCACCTTGGGAGTATTGTGGACTGAAGTAATTTCTGCTCGTGACTGTATAAAAGAGGCACAAAAGGAGGTAGAATACAAGACTTCTAGTTGTTGCAATTCTCCCTGGCCTGACCACAAGTGACTGGGAAAACACCCATATTTGAGAAGAAATCAATGTGAGAGCTGACACATGATTTTCTAGACACTTCATTGTGGGGACACTACTACAGATGTTTCCTCTCTGGGAAGAAATATGAGTGTATAAGCCTTCCAGTGGTAATGTCCATCAATTACACTGAAGTACCCAGATTTTTGAGGATCTCAGTGAAGCTCTTGTAGTGCGACAACTTATGGTTGAGGTCTGTTGGCAGATCTTTCAATGGAAAAACTGTGAATTGATCTGAAGTAAAAGAGCAATGGCTTTTGGAAGAAAATATTGTATATTTCCTGTTTCCTTGTTCCCTGAAATTTATTTCTCTCCTTCCCTTGCCCTTGCTTGCTCCCATCATAGCTGCTGTAAAAATTGCCTTTGGATTCTAAAATGACCTACTGCTCTGCAATGGAAGGGATTTCCTGCGTTACTTTACTGCTACACAGGGAATATTGCTTTAATGTAGACATTATACTTCTTCATACATGTAAGTAAGCTAAAGAAGACTGCACTGAACTAATGCTTCTATTTCTCTGTCCAATGTGTTTCATCTCCTAGGGGTTGTCCCAACAAATGATGTTCTCCTGGCACTAGGTGACAAATGGAGAAGCTTAGCTGAGGTAAGACTTTGTTCAGTTGCACAGAAGACAATGCAATTAAATTGAACACCTTGAAAACTAGCCCAGCAGGGCTCAGAGACCAGGATAGGCAAACTGATGACACAGCAGTTTACAGCAGAAACCCCTTCTTTCCTCTCTGGTAACTGCTGTCTCATCAAATGTCCACTTTCATTAACTGTGACTGATTTCATGGATTGTCTCCGTATTCTATAGGTGTTGTGTTTTTTTAAAGCTACCATTATAGTCTCTTGGGATCTTGCATGTCCTTGCTGAAGAGAGTGGAGGAATGTAGAAGTGACTCTGCACCTGTCACACCAAGATCTGTTGAACTTTCTGCAAATATTGCCTGTGGGGTCCTTTTAAGCCTTAGAGATCTCATCCCTATTCACTGTGCATAGACACTCCATGCAGCAGCTGAGCTTTCCCATTCTGTCTCTGAGGTGCCCTTGCTGGCTAGGAAGTTCTTCATGCTTCTCTTGTTCTCTGATCAAATGGGGGAAAATGACCTTGTGGTGTCCTTGGCTTGCCTTGTACCCAGTCCAGCATATTATTGGGACAACACAAAGCTCTGTGGGACTTGAATCCCTTGTCACAAGAGCTTAGAAACTGGCTGAGGGCCTTTCTGCATGATCGCTAAAAGCCTGCCTCAAGCACATTTCATCCACTGTGCAATATTCTCATGTGAATTTTCAGTGATATCAGAGTGGTGTCTCTGTGTAATGGGTGATGCATTTGTGTGAAAGGATTTCATTGCAGCTGGATACCTGTGTTGCTATTTGTACCTTTATTTAAAAAACCCTAGCTTTATACATACTCTGCTCTATAAAGCAAGGGATAGCCCAGCCTCAAAAGACCTGAAAAAAAGAATACACGAAATACACAAAACAGAGAGATTCACAAAATATTTTAGACATGAGAGGAGGAGACTTTTGTACCACTTGCCACACATTTAATCACAAACGATATCCAATTGATGCCTGTAACTTTCCACATGATAATCACAATAATAAAGAATTCAATACAGAGGATTTCATTTTCGCAGGTAGAAATAGCTGACTACTCAGAAAATGTGGCATACCACTGCTGATGTAAATGTATGTAGTAGAGATCTCACTCAGAGCTGGAGATGACCCATAGAGCTCTTAGAACTCACTACCAGTGAGATCCATTAGTCCCTACTTTGTAGGGATGCACATGCAGCAGGCTGCTCAGCTAAAAAAAAGAACTGAGCCCATTTGAGCAACTTCCTTGAACCTCAAAACCATTCAAGGGGTGCTGGTGGTTTGAAGTTTGATTCTGCTGGTTGAAGGGGCCAATTTTGTTTATGCTGGTCAGACAAGAATGCTCTTCATGGACAAAATTGGAGGGTGAGGCCTGAAACCCTCCCCATGGGTGACCCATGGTGGTGGCCTTTAGCCCCACTCTCCAATTTTATCTGCTCAGGGGCTTTTTCTCACCCCCATAGGGATGAATGGTGTCTCTGATTAGTTGCGCAGTGCATTTGCCTTTCTATTGATGAGCTGCGCCTGCAACTGATCCCCTACCGATCTACCACTAGATCCTTGGGATCCAAGCTTATTTGAAACATGGCATGAATGTCTCAGCACCTCTCTTTTTAGAAATCAAATCAACTACTGCCTCTACCTCCTTTGTTAACATAATGTGAAAGCACTCCTCTGCTAAGATCCACTCCTGGGTTTCCTCGTAACCCCTTTCTTTTCCTCCCACAGCACTCTGCTTCTATTCCCCAACATGCAAGTTCTCCATTTTGTTGCCCCCATCCAGGGCTACACTGTGCCAGGGCTCAGCCCAAGAATCAGTTTTCAATACCAGGGCTGAACACCAAGCATACCTCTTTCCTTCCATATAAAATAAATAAATACCTACATACATACAATTATTCCAGTTCTCCTTCAGTGACAAGGGCCAGGGAGAGATTGTATTGTGGTATGTCCCATACATTCTGACTTAGTCTTCTTCAGGGGTAAAATCTTATATCTTATTGCAGCTGGTCTCTTAAAACATCAGTCTAAGATGGTGTAAACATTTTGATGATAGTTGCTTCCAGTGCTTTTTTTCTGGAGAAAAAGGTACCGGAACTTTTGGATTACATTTCCTCGGGAGTAGATGGCGATTAAATTGTAATGCAATTAATAGAAGAAAAGGTGCTGGAACTCAGTTCCGGTGAGTTCCACCAGAAAAAAAGCCCTGGTTGCCTCGGAAGAAGATTGTAAGTTGAAACGCATGGGGCGTATTAGATATTACCATGTTCTGCTTTCTGAGCATCAGTTTGAGGCTTTACCTCCCATTGTTCTTGGGTTGGGTTTTTTTCTTTTTCATCTTTTTAGCACTTCATTTCTTTTTTCTTTTGTGCCAGAGAGGGAAGCATCTCTGCTTAAAAGAGAGGTTTTTAAAATGGCACTTTCCACACTTGTACATGCATGCATTGATTTCTACCCCGTACCTGCTTACCTAAACAGAGGACTGTGGTTCTTTCCCATCTCTCCCTCCTCTCCCACTTTGATCCTGTGTACTGTTTATGGCATGGCTTCACTGCCACAAGCACCACACAATATAGACTGCAGCTTCTTGGTATGTGTTGACTCATGGAAATTGGAAACGAATCAAAAAATTGCATGCTCCTATATCAGTGATGGCGAACCTTTTTGAGCCCGAGTGCCCAAACTGCAACACAAAACCAACTTCTTTATTTCAAAATGCCAACACTGCAATTAAACCTGAATACCGAGGTTTTAGTTTTAGAAAAACAACTCATACAGTTGTCCAAACTAATTAACATCTTTTGTCTTTAAAGAAAAACACAATAACAGAGCTTTCAATGATACAAACAGTTTTTTGTTGGGAAAAAAAATCAACTCAAAAAATTATTATAGTACTACATTGTACACATAGCCTGAAGGGAATTTATACAAACTTTAAATAATTAGGCACATGTATTTTTGGATAAGGGATTCTCAGCTTGTAATATGATTACCAGTATATGCCAGACTGAAATTGTATGGGGCAAGCTTTACCCCGGGTCCTTTCCCTGCTTCTACAGGTGTCGGATTAGTAAAAGTAAAAGTCAACCTGTACTAGGATGAGCAAGATAAACAAGAAAACTAAACGTATTAAAACTTAACACATTTTAAACACTTTATGTCATGGACTGCAAACACTGCATTAGGTAAAAGTTTGCATTGGGCATGCTTTTGCACAATTAATGTGATTTTTGCTATTGCATGCATGCTGATAATTTGTCAAACCTTGGCTCATACTCCGTTAGTTTGAGAGCAACACATGCAGCACTCAGGTCAACTGTTAGGGCTTTACATCCAAGCCATGCTCTGTGCATCATTCTTCAAAATCTTTTAAATGTGATAACAATGTAGAAAAGAATTCTGTAACAGGAATTCTAGAATAAAATCATTCTGTTCCACACTGTGAGAACGAACAAGATCATTAGTGTTTTGCAGAAGGGGACGGTCTTTTCGCGATCTGGTGACCAATGGCTCGAGTGCCCACAGAGAGGTCCCTGCGTGCCAGCTGTGGCACCCATGCCATAGGTTCGCCATCACTGTCCTATATCAACAGAAGTTAAGCCTGGTAGAAGATAAAAGATACAAGCCTATGATATATATATATATATATATATATATATATATGTTAATATTCAAAATGATAACATATTGCGGCAACATCTTGTTCAGCATTCAATCCTACTGGTTGCACTGAGTTTCTACAACTCTGTTTCTAGATTGGAATCCAGAACTATACAACTACATCAAGTTGCCTGTCACGTCCTAGCCAAAGCCACACTCTTCGTGGTGTTGGTCATTATTGGCTCCATCTGTGTCATCATCATTATAATGGGACTGATTTACAACTGCTGGCAGAGGAGGAAACATGTGCCATCTAAACTATCTCTGACATATGCTATTTAAGATATTCCACAATCTTCCTTATTCATTTGCTTTACTGAGTAAAGTTTACTCATGCCTCCTTTTCTCCATCAGTGTGGAACAGACTCCAGGCTGTGGAGTCACAGTCCTCTTTGCAGTAGTTTTTTGTTTGTTGTTTTAACTTGCTTGGATATTTAAAAAATGCGACCACATTCCATTTTCATCACTCTTGTCTCCTAAATTTGCTTCATTACTGTATCTGGTTATTAATTGCTCCCTTACCAGATTGTTATATAGAGTGTCTGCCTATGTGCTACTATGCAGCCAGCTGCCTTTCATCTTTGGGGCAGAATATGGATGGTTGAAAATGGCACAGTACTGTATTAAGCATGGAGGTGGAATGTACAATTAAGTGAAAAGGTAAAATTATAGGGAGGGGCTGTAGTTCAGTGGTAGAGCACCTGCTTTGCATGCAAAAGGCCCCATGTTCAATCCTTGGTGTCTCCAGGTAGGGCTAGGAAAGGATCCTGCCTGAAACCCTGGAGAGCTGCTGCCAGTCAGTGTCAGCAGTACTGGGCTAGATGGACCAAGGGT
The DNA here is from genome assembly GCA_021292165.1 of Shinisaurus crocodilurus. Lineage (NCBI taxonomy): Eukaryota > Metazoa > Chordata > Lepidosauria > Squamata > Shinisauridae > Shinisaurus > Shinisaurus crocodilurus. The sequence continues at coordinate 186,260,057 of CM037879.1, forward strand.
CTGACTCGGTATAAGGTGCTTCCTATTTTGCATGGACATACTTTGTACATACAGACACAATCTGCAGTCCGTCACAGTAAAAAAGACACTAACTCCAATTTGGAGTCCATATAGTGGAGTAATGAGTCACAAGAATCTTCTGCATGATGCTCTCTAGGCTGCCAGTGGATGTTAAAGTGGGCAAAGTAGGTCTGTATAAACACAATCCACCCACAAGGTATGGTCTGTCTTTTTAAAATTATCAACATTGCTCCTTTGCATGGCTCTGTCTGTGCTTGACCTGTGGCTTTTTCTCTTTGTGTGTCTCGCAGATAGGAGGAGGAATCAGGTTAGGCTTGAGTGCAGGTGCTGTGTAGCTTTGAAGATTGAATACACTGAAGTTATGATCAAATAAGGGCTGTTGAATAAGAGAAAGGTAGTGGAAATAAACTATGCTTCTATATCCCCAACTACTAACACCTAAGTGACTGCAGCTATAGCACTCTCCTCTCTTTCTCTTGTGGACTTTCTACTTCTGGCACCTCATTCTTCTCTTTCTTGGAGAGTCCTCTGTCATTGCACAGACATAGCTTCCTATCCTCCTCTTTTTCCTCTGGTTTGTAGCTGGTAGACCTAAGGTATATTTGCTCTGTCTGCCTTTAAGATTAGTCCCAAAGAATTTATCCATTTTATGTATGCCAAGGTGGAACCCCACTGACCCACATCTGCTTGCATGCCTCATAGTGTTCTGCTACTATTAGAGTGTTCAGAAATGGAGTTTGTTTCCCAGTCACCAGCTGGAACATGTTCATGGGGGCGGGGGCGGGGGCAGGCATCATACAGTTAGCAGCTTTTGTGTCCGTCGTCATCATCATCATCATCATCATCATCATCATCATCATCATCAGGCGATCACTCGTGACTGAGTAAGATTGTCTTCCAGGATAAAAAAATTTACAAAAAGAAAAATTTTAAAAGGAGGAAATTCTAAAGAAAATTGTGTAGACTCTAGCGATGGGTCCGTAAGTGACTGTGGAGGCCAATTCTAGATCCACACAGCTTCCCGCAGTGAGGACACAGAGGTTACCAGATGGAAGATGGTCCTGTAAAGGATTCGTTTGACGTGCTTTTCGCTTAGCATGTTTCTCCCTTTCACCTTGCACTCAGGCTTCTTCAAAGTCCATGGAACCTTTGTGAAAGGCCAACCTCCATTTAGATCGTTCGTGGGCCAGAGCTTGGGTTGGGTTGGGTTGGGTTGGAAGACGCCTGTGCGTGAAACTGTTTTATGTGGGGAGATCGGTGCACAACAAATCACCACACAAACTTGACAGAGTACAGCAGTGATCCAATGGCACGGTTACCATGACAATTGGAAAACCATTCTCTGCTGCAGCCTTCATCTGCCTTCACAGCTATTGTAATTTAGGTTTAATTATCTTCCGCCTGTTCTGCCGTTGAGGACTTTATGTTTTGAATCGTTCTTTGTCTGGTTCCTGGCCATTATTCACAAAATGGCCACCACATGCAATTTGCTTTAAATTATTCCCCATGATGGATTTTCATGTTGATTGGGATATCTTCTCCATGCCATGCCAGCATACGTATTTGTTTGGGAAGTGTTGTGGTGGCATGGAGTAAATCTCCTAATCTGTGTCAAGATGCTTCATGCAAACAGCTTGGCAAGTGAACACAGTTGCTACAAGAAGAGATTTAAAGTGGCGTTCACATGACTGCCGTTGGGTGTGCACCAGACCTAAGCAATTTGCTTTACTAATCTGACATGCTGGCTGCTTGATTTAGAACTTTCTATTAACAATACATAAACAGCAGTACATTACATAAATAAAAACAAAAATAGATCTGCTGGAAAGCCGTCTCGGTTACCATGGAACTCCTTTATTAAATCTGTATGGTCATGGCATAACATAATTTATTCACAGCATATTGCTATTCTAACTCAGGTTTATACATCAACAATACATAGAGATGGTAGTGGAAAGGGAGCAGTTTATAAAGTAAAGCAGAGCTTATAGATGACACAAATGGAACACTAATGTGAAAAACTGACAACTTTCAGCTGAGGTCCCCAAATTAAGTTCCGATTCTTCAGTTCTCTCTCTGGTGGATTTCTCTAATAAGAAAAAGGGTCTGGGCTGCCACCCCAGTACATTTATTATGATCATTTATTGCATGAAAAAGCCACTGTGTGGTGACGATTCCCAGTCATTCTCAGTGGTAAGATTTGTATTTAACTGTGATATATGTGCATGTTTTTTAATTGGCCACCTGGAGGCACATTTGCAAGAAAGCCTTGTGTCACAAAATAGACCCCATGTCTTGATTTCTTAACTGTCACACTAGTTAATAGATTTTGTGCTTATTCTGCTTCCTCTAAAGAGGCAGGTAGATGAAAGGAAATGGGAAGGGTCTACAACCAATAAGAGTTCCTCCAAAAATCATCCTTCGAAAGCAAAAAGACTACATCATTATCAGCATAACATGCTGTCTTGAATAATATTGAAAAATGGATTGGAAGATGTTACATTTTAATGTTAAATTTTGTTTTAAATAATTTTAAAAATTGTCTTTGATTTTAATGTGCTCAGTAAGAATGAGGGTGCTTCCAGATGAAGCTTTTATCATGCAATCACCACGACTGATTCACAGAATTTTATAGGGGGTTCCAGATGACATTGTCTTCCATTTATAACCTGCCTGTGTTTTCCCGCCACTAATTCCGTCTTTTTCTTTCCACACAAAAAATAAAAAAATACATTAAGGAGGAAAAGACAGAATAGCTGCACAGTGTATTTTGATTGGTAGCGCTAGGAGCCCTCCATCTGGAAGCACCCCAAGTCTAAATTATCAAGCTACAAGTACCAGAGGGGCACAATTTCCTCTTCAACATGATACATTTGTGTGGCTGTCTTCACCATGTTAAGCCACACTGACCTCTGGTGGTGGCTGTGAAGAACAGGGTCAAGGAAAACTGAAGGACTGTTATCCCCCCACACACACACCTGGTATAACCCCCTATAAATACATGATTTAAATACCTACAGTTAATTGACAACCATTTACTATTTTGTAGTGTTTAGCATTTTAAAGCCCTTTGCAGAAGAAAATGAATGGAACAAAAGGTGAAGTAAGGACTGAAGTCTGCCACTAAAGTTAATTTTAAAAAAAAGTCTATAAGGAAAGGGTTTTTTGTTTTGTTTTGTTATTATCAGTAAAGTGTTCTTATCTGAAAACTAGTTTAGCAAGTTGCATCCAACAGTGGGATAAATGTATATCTGATGGGTAAGGGGCTTTAGTGATTAAAGCTATGATGAAGGGAAACAAGCTGGTGCTTTGAGAAAAGGAAAGGTCAAGTCTACTCCAAGTGGATGAAAGAAAACATGCAGAATAACATTTCCAAAGGATGTCTAGAATTAAACTTGTGGGTAATGTGATGATAGATCCAGGATGTTTGATCAAATGATGATGATTTTTTTTTTTTTTTTTTTTAGCCCTGAACCCTTAATAGATGTGTAATTTTTGGCTGCATCACTGATTGTATGAAAAGGAATCATGTGCGTAGATTGCTACAATGCTTAATAGTTATAGAGATATAATTACCAGCTTCTTTTGTTGGTGTGACAGTATGCAAGCTTTTGAGCCACGCAAAACTCTTAGGGCATAATCCTATGCAAGTTTAGACAGGAAAAAAGGCCTATCACTCCCAGCATGCCTCTAAGTCTCATTGATTTCAATAGGTCTACTCTAAGTATGATTAAAGCAGGATCGAACCCCACATATTCAAGCCCAATATTAAAAGTCCTTGTAAGGCCCTTGAAATTATCTTATTTGGCTGCTGTAACTTCTGTATTAGCTTCTCAGTGAGCTGCTCCTTGGTAAAAGCCTGACATGATCATTGATGCTAGTGACATTCACAGCAATCTCTCTCTTCTAGCCTTCTCTTGAACTTGATATTTTTCTGGAAGGTAAGGACTTACATTGTGAGGTAGTTAAACGATGTGAGCAATTATGTATTGAGAGCATCCAGAGCAATGAGGGCTTTGGTCAGCCTAGAACAGGAGTTCTTAAACTCGCTTAGTTGTGTTCTGTGGCTTAAAACTGGTCACGCCTCTCCTAAGGGCCAAGACTCATGAAGATCCACTTCCAGTACGACAAATTATCTTTTTTTCTTTTCTTTTCTTTTAAAAAATTCAACAATACAAAAAATAACACACATACATGACAAATTATCCTATAGAAATAATACATGTGTGGGAACAGAGCCAGCACAAGACCTTCCACCTTCCCCGAGAGGAGAGTGTGGACCGCTGCTGCCGCCACCCTCCCCCTCTTTCCCCTTCCCCTCTGCCAGCCACCACCAACTACCTTCCTCTCAATACCTCACTCTGAGGGGTCCTTTGTGAGAGCAAGGCATTGGCAGGGAGGTGGCCCTGTAGACTGTGAAGCAATTGGGCTAGGTGGGCTCTGTGGAGAGCCATAGATTTCATAGATCATAGAGTTGGAAGGAGCCTGCAAGGCTATCGAGTCCAACCCCCTGCTCAATGCAGGAAACTAGAGGAGGGGTCTCCCATCCAAGTAACAACCAGGCTTGACCCTGCTTAGCTTTCCACGCTCAGACAAGCTGAGCCAGCGTAAGCCACAGGCCTGTATCATGCAACACATGTGCTGTACCACCATGCTGGTCACTCTCCTGCTGTGGCAGGGAAGCTCCCAGCATGGCTTCCCAGAGAGCTTAACCACCCAATGCCTCGCTCTGAGGGGTCTCCAGAGTAAGGCATTGAGTAGGCAGTGCTCTGGGTCCTTGCCTGCTGTGGTCTTTGCCACAGCAGGGGAGTGGCCAGTGCAGGTTTCCAGAGTGCCAGCCTGCCTATGCCTTATTCAGAGTGAGGCACAGGGCAGGCGGCAACTCCTGCTCTAGAAAGCCGCAACAGTTGCTTTCCTGCTGCCTCATTTGCTGCAGCAGGACAGTGGCCAGCGGGGCTTTCCAGAGTGGCCACCCGCCCTATGCCTCACTTTGGGAGGCATAAGGCATTGGGATCCACACCCTACACAGGATCCACTGCCCTTCCAGATCTGTCAGCTGAGCCTGCCTCATGGGAAGGCCAGCCCTGTGTAGGATCTTTCACACAAAGAGAGCTGATGTAGTAGGCCTGTGTCTGGGCTATACCATTTCAGATTGCAGGTGGGGGGAGTGTCTTGTGATGGAATGGTTTCCCATGAAAAATATTCTCTACACACAGAAAACCAATATGTCAGAAAGCACGCTGAGCTAGAACTCTTGTCCCAGATATTAGTATTCCATGTGCAGGATTTTTGATTTTTATTTATTTACCTATTTTTGTAGTGAGAGGCATTCAACCATGTCAGCAACCCACCTGCAGTCTGACATAATGACTGGGTTTGCACAATCACTGTGACGAGCCATGGTGCCACCATCCTGAAAATTCATGCTGGCTTGTGTTGTCTGAACCCAGTGTTGGTGAGTTGTGCAGGGGTTAAACAATCCTTGCATAACCAGCCATGGGTTCTGAGAGGGTTGTTTAACCCTTTCATAACCCACCTCTACCGGCTTTGAATATTCAAAATGGCTACCTGCCCACACCTCTGCCCACCTTAAATAAGCCACGGTGGGTTTTTTGATCATGCAAACAGGCTTGTAGGCTTACTACCTCAGCTGGTGAGAACTTGATTTACTGTTGTGCATGGAATTTCTGTGTAGGAAAAAGCATCCACACCATGTATACACTGTCATATGTAAAGAGCATGTGCATCTATTTTACCTTGTGTATACAAGTTTGGGAAATGACTGAGCACAGCTTCCTGGAGTGCCACATGTACATGCAGTGAAACATGTATTTTTCATACAATGATCCACAGGTGTTGTAGGTGCTTTTCTTACATTCAAATGATGCTGTGTGAAGTGGCCTTATTCTCAAGAGGAAAAAGTGGGGGAAATAGTACATCTGCCAGTACTCAATTTTGCCCCCAGTTTGGTCAACAAAAAAAGAGAAAGTTAGGACCTGTCTGGGATTACTGCATGTTGGTGGAGGAGGACCCTAGGGATGAAGTAAAAGAGAGAGAGAGAGAGGGAGAGAGAGAGAGAGAGAGAGGATTCACATAGCTTCACAGGCTGCTGCTCTTACCTGACATTCTTGCCCAAGAGAGATGTAAGGAGGATGCAGGAAAGAGCTCTTGGCAACTGTCAGTATTGCCCTATTCTGGCCATCTCAATCTTTGAGAACTATTGGCTTAGAAAACTGTTGTGAGCTATCTAATTTAGCATCTGGTGCAGAAACCTAGTCTCTATTGATTGATTCAACAGCCAGAGGAATCATGTGCGTAGATTGCTACACATAGGCCTGACAGCAGGGTTTTGCCTTGGATATTAACATCTCATGAATCACTGATGAAAATGAAGTATTATACACACACACACTCTAAAACCTCCCCCCCCCCCATAAAACCTGCCTTTTCTTGCCATTGAAATGCAGTCCTTCAGGAGACTGAAATGGCAAGGTTTGGAGTGAATTGACTACAAACTGGAAAAGATAGTCAATGTCATAACAAAACCAACCTGGATCCTACTTAGAGTAGAACGCATGAAAATATTGCGGATCATGTCCACATTAATGATTTGAGTGCCCTTCGATTCCAAGGGTCTACTCTGAGTAGGATTTACACCGAATGCTTTTCTCCAATAATACACCATGTTTTGCTATCTTTTTCAAAACTTGCCAAAAACCTGCCTTTTCTGGCCTTTGAAATGCAGTTGTTCTTGAGAATGAAATGGCAAGGTTTGGAGTGAATTGACTACAAACTGGAAAAGATACTCAATGTCATAACAAAACCAACCTGGGTCCTACTTAGAGTAGAACGCATGAAAACATTGCGGATCATGTCCACATTAATTATTTGAGTGCCCTTCCATTCCAAGGGTCTACTCTGAATAGGATTTACACCGAATGCTTTTTTCCTTTAACAAACCATGTTTTGCTATCTTTTTCAAAACTTGCCAAAAACCTGCCTTTTCTTGCCATTGAAATGCAGTCCTTCAGGGGAATGAAATGGCAAGGCTTGGAGTGAATTGACTACAAACTGGAAAAGATAGTCAATGTCATAACAAAACCAACCTGGGTCCTACTTAGAGTAGAACACATGAAAACATTGCGGATCATGTTCTCATTAATGATTTGAGCTCCCTTCCATTCCAAGGGTCTACTCTGAGTAGGATTTACACCGAATGCTTTTTTCCTTTAACAAACCAGGTTTTGCTATCTTTTTCAAAACGTACTAAAAACCTGCCTTTTCTTGCCAGTGAAAAGCAGTCCTTCAGGAGAATGAAATGGCAAGGTTTGGAGTGAATTGACTACAAACTGGAAAATATAGTCAATGTCATAACAAAACCAACCTGGGTCCTACTTAGAATAGAACGCATGAAAACATTGCGGATCATGTCAACATTAATGATATGAGTGCCCTTCCATTCCAAGGGTCTACTCTGAGTAGGATTTACACTGAATGCTTTTTTCCTTTAACAAACCATGTTTTGCTATCTTTTTCATAACTTGCCAAAAACCTGCCTTTTCTTGCCATTGAAATGCAGTCCTTCAGGAGAATGAAATGGCAAGGTTTGGAGTGAATGGACTACAAACTGGAAAAGATAGTCAATGTCATAACAAATCCAACCTGGGTCCTACTTAGAGTAGAACGCATGAAAATATTGTGGATCATGTCCACATTAATTATTTGAGTGCCCTTCCATTCCAAGGGTCTACTCTGAGTAGGATTTACACCGAATGCTTTTTTCCTTTAACAAACCATGTTTTGCTATCTTTTTCAAAACTTGCCAAAAACCTGCCTTTTCTTGCCATTGAAATGCAGCCCTTCAGGAGAATGAAATGGCAAGGCTTGGAGTGAATTGACTACAAACTGGAAAAGATAGTCAATGTCATTACAAAACCAACCTGGGTCCTACTTAGAGTAGAACGCATGGAAACATTGCGGATCATGTCCACATTAATGATTTGAGTGCCCTTCCATTCCAAGGGTCTACTCTGAGTAGGATTTACACCGAATGCTTTTTTCCTTTAACAAACCATGTTTTGCTATCTTTTCCAAAACGTGCCAAAAACCTGCCTTTTCTTGCCATTGAAATGCAGTCCTTCAGGAGAATGAAATGGCAAGGTTTGGAGTGAATGGAGTACAAACTGGGAAAGATAGTCAATGTCATAACAAAACCAAACTGGGTCCTACTTAGAGTAGAACGCATGGAAACATTACGGATCATGTCCACATTCATGATTTGAGTGCCCTTCCATTCCAAGGGTCTACTCTGAGTAGGATTTACACCGAATGCTTTTCTCCAATAATACACCATGTTTTGCTATCTTTTTCAAAACTTGCCAAAAACCTGCCTTTTCTTGCCACTGAAATGCAGTCCTTCAGGAGAATGAAATGGCAAGGTTTGGAGTGAATTGACTACAAACTGGAAAAGATAGTCAATGTCATAACAAAACCAAACTGGGTCCTACTTAGAGTAGAACGCATGGAAACATTGCGGATCATGTACACATTCATGATTTGAGTGCCCTTCCATTCCAAGGGTCTACTCTGAGTAGGATTTACACCGAATGCTTTTCTCCAATAATACACCATGTTTTGCTATCTTTTTCAAAACGTGCTAAAAACCTGCCTTTTCTTGCCATTGAAATGCAGTCCTTCAAGAGAATGAAATGGCAAGGTTTGGAATGAATTGACTACAAACTGGAAAAGATAGTCAATGTCATAACAAAACCAAACTGGGTCCTACTTAGAGTAGAACGCATGGAAACATTGCGGATCATGTACACATTCATGATTTGAGTGCCCTTCCATTCCAAGGGTCTACTCTGAGTAGGATTTACACCGAATGCTTTTCTCCAATAATACACCATGTTTTGCTATCTTTTTCAAAACGTGCTAAAAACCTGCCTTTTCTTGCCATTGAAATGCAGTCCTTCAGGAGAATGAAATGGCAAGGTTTGGAATGAATTGACTACAAACTGGAAAAGATAGTCAATGTCATAACAAAACCAACCTGGGTCCTACTTAGAGTAGAACACATGAAAACATTGCGGATCATGTCCACATTAATGATTTGAGTGCCCTTCCATTCCAAGGGTCTACTCTGAGTAGGATTTACACCTGAATGCTTTTCTCCATTATACAACCATGTTTTGCTATCTTTTTCATAACTTGCCAAAAACCTGCCTTTTCTTGCCATTGAAATGCAGTCCTTCAGGAGAATGAAATGGCAAGGTTTGGAGTGAATGGACTACAAACTGGAAAAGATAGTCAATGTCATAACAAATCCAACCTGGGTCCTACTTAGAGTAGAACGCATGGAAACATTATGGATCATGTCCACATTCATGATTTGAGTGCCCTTCCATTCCAAGGGTCTACTCTGAGTAGGATTTACACTGAATGCTTTTTTCCTTTAACAAACCATGTTTTGCTATCTTTTTCATAACTTGCCAAAAACCTGCCTTTTCTTGCCATTGAAATGCAGTCCTTCAGGAGAATGAAATGGCAAGGCTTTGGAGTGAATTGACTACAAACTGGAAAAGATAGTCAATGTCATAACAAATCCAACCTGGGTCCTACTTAGAGTAGAACGCATGAAACTATTGCGGATCATGTCCACATTAATTATTTGAGTGCCCTTCCATTCCAAGGGTCTACTCTGAGTAGGATTTACACCGAATGCTTTTTTCCTTTAACAAACCATGTTTTGCTATCTTTTCCAAAACGTGCCAAAAACCTGCCTTTTCTTGCCATTGAAATGCAGTCCTTCAGGAGAATGAAATGGCAAGGTTTGGAGTGAATTGACTACAAACTGGAAAGATAGTCAATGTCATAACAAAACCAAACTGGGTCCTACTTAGAGTAGAACGCATGGAAACATTACGGATCATGTCCACATTCATGATTTGAGTGCCCTTCCATTCCAAGGGTCTACTCTGAGTAGGATTTACACCGAATGCTTTTCTCCATATAACAACCATGTTTTGCTATCTTTTCAAAACGTGCCAAAAACCTGCCTTTTCTTGCCATTGAAATGCAGTCCTTCAGGAGAATGAAATGGCAAGGTTTGGAGTGAATGGAGCTACAAACTGGAAAGATAGTCAATGTCATAACAAAACCAAACTGGGTCCTACTTAGAGTAGAACGCATGGAAACATTACGGATCATGTCCACATTCATGATTTGAGTGCCCTTCCATTCCAAGGGTCTACTCTGAGTAGGATTTACACCGAATGCTTTTCTCCAATAATACACCATGTTTTGCTATCTTTTTCAAAACTTGCCAAAAACCTGCCTTTTCTTGCCATTGAAATGCAGTCCTTCAGGAGAATGAAATGGCAAGGTTTGGAGTGAATTGACTACAAACTGGAAAAGATAGTCAATGTCATAACAAAACCAAACTGGGTCCTACTTAGAGTAGAACGCATGGAAACATTGCGGATCATGTACACATTCATGATTTGAGTGCCCTTCCATTCCAAGGGTCTACTCTGAGTAGGATTTACACCGAATGCTTTTCTCCAATAATACACCATGTTTTGCTATCTTTTTCAAAACGTGCTAAAAACCTGCCTTTTCTTGCCATTGAAATGCAGTCCTTCAGGAGAATGAAATGGCAAGGTTTGGAATGAATTGACTACAAACTGGAAAAGATAGTCAATGTCATAACAAAACCAAACTGGGTCCTACTTAGAGTAGAACGCATGGAAACATTGCGGATCATGTACACATTAATGATTTGAGTGCCCTTCCATTCCAAGGGTCTACTCTGAGTAGGATTTACACCGAATGCTTTTCTCCAATTAATACACCATGTTTTGCTATCTTTTTCAAACGTGCCTAAAAACCTGCCTTTTCTTGCCATTGAAATGCAGTCCTTCAGGAGAATGAAATGGCAAGGTTTGGAGTGAATGGACTACAAACTGGAAAAGATAGTCAATGTCATAACAAATCCAACCTGGGTCCTACTTAGAGTAGAACGCATGAAAATATTGTGGATCATGTCCACATTAATGATTTGAGTGCCCTTCCATTCCAAGGGTCTACTCTGAGTAGGATTTACACCGAATGCTTTTTTCCTTTAACAAACCATGTTTTGCTATCTTTTTCAAAACTTGCCAAAAACCTGCCTTTTCTTGCCATTGAAATGCAGTCCTTCAGGAGAATGAAATGGCAAGGTTTGGAGTGAATTGACTACAAACTGGAAAAGATAGTCAATGTCATAACAAAACCAACCTGGGTCCTACTTAGAGTAGAACGCATGGAAACATTGCGGATCATGTCCACATTAATGATTTGAGTGCCCTTCCATTCCAAGGGTCTACTCTGAGTAGGATTTACACCGAATGCTTTTTTCCTTTAACAAACCATGTTTTGCTATCTTCTTCAAAACTTGCCAAAAACCTGCCTTTTCTTGCCATTGAAATGCAGTCCTTCAGGAGAATGAAATGGCAAGGCTTGGAGTGAATTGACTACAAACTGGAAAAGATAGTCAATGTCATACAAAACCAACCTGGGTCCTACTTAGAGTAGAACGCATGGAAACATTGCGGATCATGTCCACATTAATGATTTGAGTGCCCTTCCATTCCAAGGGTCTACTCTGAGTAGGATTTACACCGAATGCTTTTTTCCTTTAACAAACCATGTTTTGCTATCTTTTCCAAAACGTGCCAAAAACCTGCCTTTTCTTGCCATTGAAATGCAGTCCTTCAGGAGAATGAAATGGCAAGGTTTGGAGTGAATGGAGTACAAACTGGGAAAGATAGTCAATGTCATAACAAAACCAAACTGGGTCCTACTTAGAGTAGAACGCATGGAAACATTGCGGATCATGTACACATTCATGATTTGAGTGCCCTTCCATTCCAAGGGTCTACTCTGAGTAGGATTTACACCGAATGCTTTACTCCAATAATACACCATGTTTTGCTATCTTTTTCAAAACGTGCTAAAAACCTGCCTTTTCTTGCCATTGAAATGCAGTCCTTCAGGAGAATGAAATGGCAAGGTTTGGAATGAATTGACTACAAACTGGAAAAGATAGTCAATGTCATAACAAAACCAACCTGGGTCCTACTTAGAGTAGAACACATGAAAACATTGCGGATCATGTCCACATTAATGATTTGAGTGCCCTTCCATTCCAAGGGTCTACTCTGAGTAGGATTTACACCAAATGCTTTTCTCCAATAATACACCATGTTTTGCTACCTTTTTCAAAACTTGCCAAAAACCTGCCTTTTCTTGCAATTGAAATGCAGTCCTTCAGGAGAATGAAATGGCAAGGTTTGGAGTGAATTGACTACAAACTGGGAAAGATAGTCAATGTCATAACAAAACCAAACTGGGTCCTACTTAGAGTAGAACGCATGGAAACATTACGGATCATGTCCACATTCATGATTTGAGTGCCCTTCCATTCCAAGGGTCTACTCTGAGTAGGATTTACACCGAATGCTTTTCTCCAATAATACACCATGTTTTGCTATCTTTTTCAAAACTTGCCAAAAACCTGCCTTTTCTTGCCATTGAAATGCAGTCCTTCAGGAGAATGAAATGGCAAGGTTTGGAGTGAATGGACTACAAACTGGAAAAGATAGTCAATGTCATAACAAAACCAAACTGGGTCCTACTTAGAGTAGAACGCATGGAAATATTGCGGATCATGTCCACATTCATGATTTGAGTCCCCTTCCATTCCAAGGGTCTACTCTGAGTAGGATTTACACTGAATGCTTTTTTCCTTTAACAAACCATGTTTTGCTATCTTTTTCATAACTTGCCAAAAACCTGCCTTTTCTTGCCATTGAAATGCAGTCCTTCAGGAGAATGAAATGGCAAGGTTTGGAGTGAATGGACTACAAACTGGAAAAGATAGTCAATGTCATAACAAATCCAACCTGGGTCCTACTTAGAGTAGAACGCATGAAAATATTGTGGATCATGTCCACATTAATTATTTGAGTGCCCTTCCATTCCAAGGGTCTACTCTGAGTAGGATTTACACCGAATGCTTTTCTCCAATAATACACCATGTTTTGCTATCTTTTTCAAAACGTGCTAAAAACCTGCCTTTTCTTGCCATTGAAATGCAGTCCTTCAAGAGAATGAAATGGCAAGGTTTGGAATGAATTGACTACAAACTGGAAAAGATAGTCAATGTCATAACAAAACCAAACTGGGTTCTACTTAGAGTAGAACGCATGGAAACATTGCGGATCATGTACACATTCATGATTTGAGTGCCCTTCCATTCCAAGGGTCTACTCTGAGTAGGATTTACACCGAATGCTTTTCTCCAATAATACACCATGTTTTGCTATCTTTTTCAAAACGTGCTAAAAACCTGCCTTTTCTTGCCATTGAAATGCAGTCCTTCAGGAGAATGAAATGGCAAGGTTTGGAATGAATTGACTACAAACTGGAAAAGATAGTCAATGTCATAACAAAACCAACCTGGGTCCTACTTAGAGTAGAACACATGAAAACATTGCGGATCATGTCCACATTAATGATTTGAGTGCCCTTCCATTCCAAGGGTCTACTCTGAGTAGGATTTACACCAAATGCTTTTCTCCAATAATACACCATGTTTTGCTACCTTTTTCAAAACTTGCCAAAAACCTGCCTTTTCTTGCAATTGAAATGCAGTCCTTCAGGAGAATGAAATGGCAAGGTTTGGAGTGAATTGACTACAAACTGGGAAAGATAGTCAATGTCATAACAAAACCAAACTGGGTCCTACTTAGAGTAGAACGCATGGAAACATTATGGATCATGTCCACATTCATGATTTGAGTGCCCTTCCATTCCAAGGGTCTACTCTGAGTAGGATTTACACCGAATGCTTTTCTCCAATAATACACCATGTTTTGCTATCTTTTTCAAAACTTGCCAAAAACCTGCCTTTTCTTGCCATTGAAATGCAGTCCTTCAGGAGAATGAAATGGCAAGGTTTGGAGTGAATGGACTACAAACTGGAAAAGATAGTCAATGTCATAACAAAACCAAACTGGGTCCTACTTAGAGTAGAACGCATGGAAATATTGCGGATCATGTCCACATTCATGATTTGAGTGCCCTTCCATTCCAAGGGTCTACTCTGAGTAGGATTTACACTGAATGCTTTTTTCCTTTAACAAACCATGTTTTGCTATCTTTTTCATAACTTGCCAAAAACCTGCCTTTTCTTGCCATTGAAATGCAGTCCTTCAGGAGAATGAAATGGCAAGGTTTGGAGTGAATGGACTACAAACTGGAAAAGATAGTCAATGTCATAACAAATCCAACCTGGGTCCTACTTAGAGTAGAACGCATGAAAATATTGTGGATCATGTCCACATTAATTATTTGAGTGCCCTTCCATTCCAAGGGTCTACTCTGAGTAGGATTTACACCGAATGCTTTTTTCCTTTAACAAACCATGTTTTGCTATCTTTTCCAAAACGTGCCAAAAACCTGCCTTTTCTTGCCATTGAAATGCAGTCCTTCAGGAGAATGAAATGGCAAGGTTTGGAGTGAATGGAGTACAAACTGGGAAAGATAGTCAATGTCATAACAAAACCAAACTGGGTCCTACTTAGAGTAGAACGCATGGAAACATTACGGATCATGTCCACATTCATGATTTGAGTGCCCTTCCATTCCAAGGGTCTACTCTGAGTAGGATTTACACCGAATGCTTTTCTCCAATAATACACCATGTTTTGCTATCTTTTTCAAAACTTGCCAAAAACCTGCCTTTTCTTGCCATTGAAATGCAGTCCTTCAGGAGAATGAAATGGCAAGGTTTGGAGTGAATTGACTACAAACTGGAAAAGATAGTCAATGTCATAACAAAACCAAACTGGGTCCTACTTAGAGTAGAACGCATGGAAACATTGCGGATCATGTACACATTCATGATTTGAGTGCCCTTCCATTCCAAGGGTCTACTCTGAGTAGGATTTACACCGAATGCTTTTCTCCAATAATACACCATGTTTTGCTATCTTTTTCAAAACGTGCTAAAAACCTGCCTTTTCTTGCCATTGAAATGCAGTCCTTCAAGAGAATGAAATGGCAAGGTTTGGAATGAATTGACTACAAACTGGAAAAGATAGTCAATGTCATAACAAAACCAAACTGGGTCCTACTTAGAGTAGAACGCATGGAAACATTGCGGATCATGTACACATTCATGATTTGAGTGCCCTTCCATTCCAAGGGTCTACTCTGAGTAGGATTTACACCGAATGCTTTTCTCCAATAATACACCATGTTTTGCTATCTTTTTCAAAACGTGCTAAAAACCTGCCTTTTCTTGCCATTGAAATGCAGTCCTTCAGGAGAATGAAATGGCAAGGTTTGGAATGAATTGACTACAAACTGGAAAAGATAGTCAATGTCATAACAAAACCAACCTGGGTCCTACTTAGAGTAGAACACATGAAAACATTGCGGATCATGTCCACATTAATGATTTGAGTGCCCTTCCATTCCAAGGGTCTACTCTGAGTAGGATTTACACCGAATGCTTTTCTCCAATAATACACCATGTTTTGCTATCTTTTTCAAAACTTGCCAAAAACCTGCCTTTTCTTGCCATTGAAATGCAGTCCATCAGGAGAATGAAATTGCAAGGTTTGGAGTGAATGGACTACAAACTGGGAAAGATAGTCAATGTCATAACAAAACCAAACTGGGTCCTACTTAGAGTAGAACGCATGGAAATATTGCGGATCATGTCCACATTCATGATTTGAGTGCCCTTCCATTCCAAGGGTCTACTCTGAGTAGGATTTACACCGAATGCTTTTTTCCTTTAACAAACCATGTTTTGCTATCTTTTTCAAAACTTGCCAAAAACCTGCCTTTTCTTGCCATTGAAATGCAGTCCTTCAGGAGAATGAAATGGCAAGGCTTGGAGTGAATTGACTACAAACTGGAAAAGATAGTCAATGTCATTACAAAACCAACCTGGGTCCTACTTAGAGTAGAACGCATGGAAACATTGCGGATCATGTCCACATTAATGATTTGAGTGCCCTTCCATTCCAAGGGTCTACTCTGAGTAGGATTTACACCGAATGCTTTTTTCCTTTAACAAACCATGTTTTGCTATCTTTTCCAAAACGTGCCAAAAACCTGCCTTTTCTTGCCATTGAAATGCAGTCCTTCAGGAGAATGAAATGGCAAGGTTTGGAGTGAATGGAGTACAAACTGGGAAAGATAGTCAATGTCATAACAAAACCAAACTGGGTCCTACTTAGAGTAGAACGCATGGAAACATTGCGGATCATGTCCACATTCATGATTTGAGTGCCCTTCCATTCCAAGGGTCTACTCTGAGTAGGATTTACACCGAATGCTTTTTTCCTTTAACAAACCATGTTTTGCTATCTTTTCCAAAACGTGCCAAAAACCTGCCTTTTCTTGCCATTGAAATGCAGTCCTTCAGGAGAATGAAATGGCAAGGTTTGGAGTGAATTGACTACAAACTGGAAAAGATAGTCAATGTCATAACAAAACCAAACTGGGTCCTACTTAGAGTAGAACGCATGGAAACATTGCGGATCATGTACACATTCATGATTTGAGTGCCCTTCCATTCCAAGGGTCTACTCTGAGTAGGATTTACACCGAATGCTTTTCTCCAATAATACACCATGTTTTGCTCTCTTTTTCAAAACGTGCTAAAAACCTGCCTTTTCTTGCCATTGAAATGCAGTCCTTCAAGAGAATGAAATGGCAAGGTTTGGAATGAATTGACTACAAACTGGAAAAGATAGTCAATGTCATAACAAAACCAACCTGGGTCCTACTTAGAGTAGAACGCATGGAAACATTGCGGATCATGTCCACATTCATGATTTGAGTGCCCTTCCATTCCAAGGGTCTACTCTGAGTAGGATTTACACCGAATGCTTTTCTCCAATAATACACCATGTTTTGCTATCTTTTTCAAAACGTGCTAAAAACCTGCCTTTTCTTGCCATTGAAATGCAGTCCTTCAGGAGAATGAAATGGCAAGGTTTGGAGTGAATTGACTACAAACTGGAAAAGATAGTCAATGTCATAACAAAACCAAACTGGGTCCTACTTAGAGTAGGATTTACACCGAATGCTTTTCTCCAATAATACACCATGTTTTGCTACCTTTTTCAAAACTTGCCAAAACCCTGCCTTTTCTTGCCATTGAAATGCAGTCCTTCAGGAGAATGAAATGGCAAGGTTTGGAGTGAATTGACTACAAACTGGAAAAGATAGTCAATGTCATAACAAAACCAAACTGGGTCCTACTTAGAGTAGAACGCATGGAAACATTGCGGATCATGTCCACATTCATGATTTGAGTGCCCTTCCATTCCAAGGGTCTACTCTGAGTAGGATTTACACCGAATGCTTTTCTCCAATAATACACCATGTTTTGCTATCTTTTTCAAAACTTGCCAAAAACCTGCCTTTTCTTGCCATTGAAATGCAGTCCTTCAGGAGAATGAAATGGCAAGGTTTGGAGTGAATGGACTACAAACTGGAAAAGATAGTCAATGTCATAACAAAACCAAACTGGGTCCTACTTAGAGTAGAACGCATGGAAACATTGCGGATCATGTCCACATTCATGATTTGAGTGCCCTTCCATTCCAAGGGTCTACTCTGAGTAGGATTTACACCGAATGCTTTTCTCCAATAATACACCATGTTTTGCTATCTTTTTCAAAACGTGCCAAAAACCTGCCTTTTCTTGCCATTGAAATGCAGTCCTTCAAGAGAATGAAATGGCAAGGTTTGGAATGAATTGACTACAAACTGGAAAAGATAGTCAATGTCATAACAAAACCAACCTGGGTCCTACTTAGAGTAGAACACATGAAAACATTGCGGATCATGTCCACATTAAGGATTTCAGTGCCCTTCCTTTCCAGGGGTCTACTCTGAGTAGGATTTACACCGAATGCTTCTTTCCTTTAAGAAACCATGTTTTGCTAACTTTTTCAAAACGTGCCAAAAAGCTGCCTTTTCTTGCCATTGAAATGCAGCCCTTCAGGAGAATGAAATGGCAAGGTTTGGAGTGAATGGAGTACAAACTGGAAAAGATAGTCAATGTCATAACAAAAAGCAACGTGGGGCCTACTTAAGAGTAGAACGCATGAAAACATTGCGGATCATGACCACATTAATGTTTTGAGTGCCGGTCCATTCCAATGGTCTACTCTGAGTAGGATTTGCACCGAATGCTTTTTCCCCTTAACAAACCATGTTTTGGTATCTTTTTCAAAACGTGCTAAAAAGCTGCTTTTTCTTGCCATTGAAATGCAGCCCTTCAGGAGAATGAAATGGCAAGGCTTGGAGTGAATGGAGTACAAACTGGAAAAGATAGTCAATGTCATAACAAAAAGCAACCTGGGTCCTACTTAGAGTAGAACGCATGAAAACATTGCGGATCATGTCCACATTAAGGATTTGAGTGCCCTTCCATTCCAGGGGTCTACTCTGAGTAGGATTTACACCGAATGCTTCTTTCCTTTAACAACCATGTTTTGCTAACTTTTTCAAAACGTGCCAAAAAGCTGCCTTTTCTTGCCATTGAAATGCAGCCTTTCAGGAGAATGAAATGGCAAGGTTTGGAGTGAATGGAGTACAAACTGGAAAAGATAGTCAATGTCATAACAAAAAGCAACCTGGGTCCTACTTAGAGTAGAACGCATGAAAACATTGCGGATCATGTCCACATTAAGGATTTGAGTGCCCTTCCATTCCAGGGGTCTACTCTGAGTAGGATTTACACCGAATGCTTCTTTCCTTTAACAAACCATGTTTTGCTAACTTTTTCAAAACATGCCAAAAAGCTGCCTTTTCTTGCCATTGAAATGCAGCCCTTCAGGAGAATGAAATGGCAAGGTTTGGAGTGAATGGAGTACAAACTGGAAAAGATAGTCCAATGTCATAACAAAAACCAACCTGGGTCCTACTTAGAGTAGAACGCATGAAAACATTGCGGATCATGTCCACATTAATGATTTGAGTTGCCCTTCCATTCCAGGGGTCTACTCTGAGTAGGATTTACACCGAATGCTTCTTTCCTTTAACAAACCATGTTTTGCTAACTTTTTCAAAACGTGCCAAAAAGCTGCCTTTTCTTGCCATTGAAATGCAGCCCTTCAGGAGAATGAAATGGCAAGGTTTGGAGTGAATGGAGTACAAACTGGAAAAGATAGTCAATGTCATAACAAAAAGCCAACCTGGGTCCTACTTAGAGTAGAACGCATGAAAACATTGCGGATCATGTCCACATTAATGGATTTGAGTGCCCTTCCATTCCAGGGGTCTACTCTGAGTAGGATTTACACCGAATGCTTCTTTCCTTTAACAACCCATGTTTTGCTAACTTTTTCAAACGTGCCAAAAAGCTGCCTTTTCTTGCCATTGAAATGCAGTCCTTCAGGAGAATGAAATGGCAAGGTTTGGAGTGAATTGACTACAAAACTGGAAAGATAGTCAATGTCATAACAAAACCAAATGGGTCCTACTTAGAGTAGAACGCATGGAAACATTGCGGATCATGAACACATTCATGATTTGAGTGCCCTTCCATTCCAAGGGTCTACTCTGAGTAGGATTTACACCGAATGCTTTTCTCCAATAATACACCATGTTTTGCTATCTTTTTCAAAACGTGCTAAAAACCTGCCTTTTCTTGCCATTGAAATGCAGGCCTTCAGGAGAATGAAATGGCAAGGTTTGGAATGAATTGACTACAAACTGGAAAAGATAGTCAATGTCATAACAAAACCAACCTGGGTCCTACTTAGAGTAGAACACATGAAAACATTGCGGATCATGTCCACATTAATGATTTGAGTGCCCTTCCATTCCAAGGGTCTACTCTGAGTAGGATTTACACCGAATGCTTTTCTCCAATAATACACCATGTTTTGCTACCTTTTTCAAAACTTGCCAAAAACCTGCCTTTTCTTGCAATTGAAATGCAGTCCTTCAGGAGAATGAAATGGCAAGGTTTAGAGTGAATTGACTACAAACTGGAAAAGATAGTCAATGTCATTACAAAAGCAACCTGGGTCCTACTTAGAGTAGAACGCATGAAAACATTGCGGATCATGTCCACATTAAGGATTTGAGTTCCCATCCATTCCAGGGGTCTTCTCTGAGTAGGATTTACACCGAATGCTTCTTTCCTTTAACAACCCATCTTTTGCTAACTTTTTCAAAACGTGCCAAAAAGCTGCCTTTTCTTGCCATTGAAATGCAGCCCTTCAGGAGAATGAAATGGCAAGGTTTGGAGTGAATAGAGTACAAACTGGAAAAGATAGTCAATGTCATAACAAAAAGCAACCTGGGTCCTACTTAGAGTAGAACGCATGAAAACATTGTGGATCATGTCAACATTAATGGTTTGAGTGCCGTTCCATTCCAAGGGTCTACTCTGAGTAGGATTTACACCGAATGCTTTTTTCCTTTAACAAACCATGCTTTGCTATCTTTTTCAAAACGTGCTAAAAACCGGCCTTTTCCTGCCATTGAAATGCAGCCATTCAGGAGAATGAAATGGCAAGGTTTGGAGTAAATTGAGTGCAAACTGGAAAAGATAGTCAATGTCATAACAAAAACCAACCTGGGTCCTACTTAGAGTAGAATGCATGAAAACATTGCGGATCATGCCCACATTAATGATTTCAGTGCCCTTCCATTCCAAGGGTCTACTCTGAGTAGGATTTACACCGAATGATTTTTTCCTTTAACAAACCATGTTTTGCTATCTTTTCCGAAACGTGCTAAAAACCTGCCTTTTCCTGCCATTGAAATGCAGCCATTCAGGAGAATGGAATGGCAAGGTTTAGAGTGAATTGAGTGCAAACTGGAAAAGATAGTGAATGGCATAACAAAAACCAACCTGGGTTCTACTTAAGAGTAGAACGCATGAAAACATTGCGGATGATGTCAACATTAATGGTTTGAGTGCCCTTCCATTCCAGGGGTCTACTCTGAGTAGGATTTACACCGAATGCTTCTTTCCTTTAACAACCCATGTTTTGCTAACTTTTTCAAAACGGGCCAAAAAGCTGCCTTTTCTTGCCATTGAAATGCAGCCCTTCAGGAGAATGAAATGGCAAGGTTTGGAGTGAATGGAGTACAAACTGGAAAAGATAGTCAATGTCATAACAAAAGCAACCTAGGGTCCTACTTAGAGTAGAACGCATGAAAACATTGCGGATCATGTCCACATTAATGTTTTGAGTGCCGGTCCATTCCAAGGGTCTACTCTGAGTAGGATTTACACCGAATGCTTTTTCCCCTTAACAAACCATGTTTTGCTATCTTTTTCGAAACGTGCTAAAAACCTGCCTTTTCCTGCCATTGAAATGCAGCCCGTCAGGAGAATGAAATGGCAAGATTTGGAGTGAATTGGGTACAAACTGGAAAAGATAGTCAATGTCATAACAAAACCAACATGGGTCCTACTTAGAGTAGAACACATGAAAACATTGCGGATCATGCCCACATTAATGATTTCAGTGCCCTTCCATTCCTAAAATGTACTCTGAGTAGGATTTACACCGAATGCTTTTTTCCTTTAACAAACCATGTTTTGCTATCTTTATCAAAACGTGCTAAAAACCTGCCTTTTCCTGCCATTGAAATGCAGCCCTTCAGCAGAATGAAATGGCAAGGTTTGGAGTGAATGGAGTACAAACTGGAAAAGATAGCCAATGTCATAACAAAAAGCAACCTGGGTCCTACTTAGAGTAGAACGCATGAAAACATTGCGGATCATGTCCACATTAAGGATTTGAGTTCACTTCCATTCCAGGGGTCTACTCTGAGTAGGATTTACACCGAATGCTTTTTTCCTTTAACAAACCATGTTTTGCTATCTTTTTCAAAACGTGCTAAAAACCTGCCTTTTCCTGCCATTGAAATGCAGCCATTCAGGATAATGAAATGGCAAGGTTTGGAGTGAATTGGGTACAAACAGGAAAAGATAATCAATGTCATAACAAAAACCAACCTGGGTCCTACTTAGAGTAGAACGCATGAAAACACTGCGGATCATGCCCACGTTAATGATTTCAGTGCCGTTCCACTCCAAGGGTGTACTCTGAGTAGGATTTACACCGAATGCTTCTTTCCTTTAACAACCCATTTTTTACTAACTTTTTCAAAACGTGCCAAAAAGCTGCCTTTTCTTGCCTTTGAAATGCAGCCTTTCAGGAGAATGAAATGGCAAGGTTTGGAGTGAATGGCGTACAAACTGGAAAAGATAGCCAATGTCATAACAAAAATCAACCTGGGTCCTACTTAGAGTAGAACGCATGAAAACATTGCGGATCATGTCCACATTAAGGATTTGAGTGCCCTTCCATTCCAGGGGTCTACTCTGAGTAGGATTTACACCGAATGCTTCTTTCCTTTAACAAACCATGTTTTGCTAACTTTTTCAAAACGTGCCAAAAAGCTGCCTTTTCTTGCCATTGAAATTCAGCCCTTCAGGAGAATGAAATGGCAAGGTTTGGAGTGAATGGAGTACAAACTGGAAAAGATAGCCAATGTCATAACAAAAAGCAACCTGGGTCCTACTTAGAGTAGAACGCATGAAAACATTGCGGATCATGTCCACATTAAGGATTTGAGTTCCCATCCATTCCAGGGGTCTTCTCTGAGTAGGATTTACACCGAATGCTTTTTTCCTTTAACAAACCATGTTTTGCTATCTTTTTCAAAACGTGCTAAAAACCTGCCTTTTCCTGCCATTGAAATGCAGCCATTCAGGAGAATGAAATGGCAAGGTTTGGAGTAAATTGAGTGCAAACTGGAAAAGATAGTCAATGTCATAACAAAAACCAACCTGGGTCCTACTTAGAGTAGAATGCATGAAAACATTGCGGATCATGCCCACATTAATGATTTCAGTGCCCTTCCATTCCAAGGGTCTACTCTGAGTAGGATTTACACCGAATGATTTTTTCCTTTAACAAACCATGTTTTGCTATCTTTTTCGAAACGTGCTAAAAACCTGCCTTTTCCTGCCATTGAAATGCAGCCATTCAGGAGAATGGAATGGCAAGGTTTAGAGTGAATTGAGTGCAAACTGGAAAAGATAGTGAATGGCATAACAAAAACCAACCTGGGTTCTACTTAGAGTAGAACGCATGAAAACATTGCGGATGATGTCAACATTAATGGTTTGAGTGCCCTTCCATTCCAAGGGTCTACTCTGAGTAGGATTTACACCAAATACTCTTTTTCCTTTAACAAACCATGTTTTGCTATCTTTTTCGAAACGTGCTAAAAACCTGCCTTTTCCTGCCATTGAAATGCAGCCCGTCAGGAGAATGAAATGGCAAGATTTGGAGTGAATTGGGTACAAACTGGAAAAGATAGTCAATGTCATAACAAAACCAACATGGGTCCTACTTAGAGTAGAACACATGAAAACATTGCGGATCATGCCCACATTAATGATTTCAGTGCCCTTCCATTCCTAAATGGTACTCTGAGTAGGATTACACGAATGCTTTTTTCCTTTAACCATGTTTTGCTATCTTTTCCAAACGTGCTAAAAACCTGCCTTTTCTGCCATTGAAATGCAGCCCTTCAGCAGAATGAAATGGCAAGGTTTGGAGTGAATGGAGTACAAACTGGAAAAGATAGCCAATGTCATAACAAAAGCAACCTGGGTCCTACTTAGAGTAGAACGCATGAAAACATTGCGGATCATGTCCACATTAATGATTTGAGTCACTTCCATTCCAGGGGTCTACTCTGAGTAGGATTTACACCGAATGCTTCTTTCCTTTAACAACCCATGTTTTGCTAACTTTTTCAAAACGTGCCAAAAAGCTGCCTTTTCTTGCCATTGAAATGCAGCCTTCAGGAGAATGAAATGGCAAGGTTTGGAGTGAATGGAGTACAAACTGGAAAAGATAGTCCAATGTCATAACAAAAAGCAACGTGGGCCTACTTAGAGTAGAACGCATGAAAACATTGCGGATCATGCCCACATTATGATTTCAGTGCCTTCCATTCCTAAAAGGTACTCTGAGTAGGAT